>CM065817.1:142795886-144145808 GCA_033398695.1 Orobanche coerulescens
TCAAACAATACCATAGGGATGGTATTTATAGGCTCCATCATCAAACTAGCCGTTAGCCAGGATCGCTCATTACGACGTTATATGCTCTCCATTACGTCGTAAGCCTCATTACGTACGTTAACCATGGCTGGTTACGACGTTAGCATCTTCACAAATCACCCGGTGAGTTTCATCATTTGAGTTACGTACGTTAGCCTTTCCTTTGTTACGTACGTTAACATTACGTCACTGCTGACGTCATATATCCGTTGGATGCTTTGCTGACTTTGACTTCTCCAACGTTCACTTGTTTGAAATCCATTACGTACGTTATCTTACTTCCATTACGTACGTTAAGCTGCTTCATTTACGTACGTAAATCATGCTGAGTTACGTACGTTAGGCTTGTGTTTTCGACTTTTTGCGCCGTTTTCCTTCGATGCTTGCTTCGTCTCTTCGTTGTTTTGTTTTTCTTATCAACATTAATCATCAAAACACTTTTAATTTATGTATGGAACAAAATGTTCCAACAGGGAGGGCCTGACGAGGTGTCTCTGGGGTGTGTATCTTGCTGAGAGGTACAGGGCCAGTATAGCTCGGGAGGTTGTTTTGTGATGATGAATATGGCACGATGTTGTTTTCGATAATTGTGATATGTCCGGAGTATCACATATGCAAATTCCCAAAGTGAGATACATCATATGTAAGGTCTTGGTACTTGGCTAAAATGGCACCGGTATAAGCGTCGTATATTATTTGCTTCATGGTTGCGATATTTTTGGCATAAGGATACGGGCCCTGTGATTGTTTCCGTACATTGTGGTTTGGTTATGTATCGAGTGTGACCGTTGTGTTATTCACTCGAGTATGGGATATGGATGTTTTGGGTCGTGGACCTGTGTTTGTGACGATTAGTATCTTTGAGCAAAACAATTCTTTGGCCCGTGTCCCTATGTGGTTTGTCGAGTTAAAAATTTAGTAGCCCGTAAATGTCTTTCTAAAACTCCCGAGACGTTTTAAATGCTTATCAAAGAGCCTGCGTGTCTCATTCCAATTTTTCTTGGTTTGAACTATTTTATTCAATGCAATATCTCGGGAAATCTTCATTGGGTTGAATTGTGGAATTAATCAAGTTTTTATATTCTTGGAATATGTTGTGTATAGCTCGTATCGCACTTTATACTTGCACTAGCAAAACAAAGGAGTTTTGCTAACCCCAGTATTCGGGGGTGGATGTCAGATTGCGTCCAGTACTTGCAAAGTTCTTTGGGAGCGAATCACGGGATCGGTACGAAGGATGATGGAAGACGACGATGCTAATCACATGAAGGTCGTGTTGGGTATTTGGTGAAGTCTTATTGTTTTGTCTTTTGTTGGGGTATTTTCTAAGTTTCGGGAAGTATTAATGTATCCTAACCCTGCGTGGGTACGAGTTAGAAAAAGGAGTTTTGTATGTTCGATGTAAAAATATTTGGTAAAAGACCAAATCGGTCTAATGGTTCATTATTTAGCCACATCGGCTTAAAATGTGATGTATTGTTTTCGTATTTAGCTTTGGTAGATCCTCATGGAGAGGGTGCTGCGGCTGTAATATTCCCAAGTGGTTTGGGGTGTTACGAATATGGTATCGAGCTTAGGTTGCGGAAACCTAGGCTATCGGGTCCATCGGGTATTGTCGTGTCTTGTTCAGTCAGATAGTGTCTATCTAAGACGTTTCGCAACGCGTCATCTGTGATGTCGGCCGAGATTAGTATCGAGGTGCGACCATCATCTTCGTGCGACCATGGATGTAAGTCTCCTACTATATTGTGCCTTGTGATATACGAGCCTGTATGATTTTGTGTTATGACGTGGAGTTTAAAGGTGATTTGTAATTATGTGGCCTATGTTGTTTGATCCTCGCATGATGGTAGAATGGAAGTGGTGCCAACATATATGTAGTTATACACACATCCTGATATAAGTAGTTTTTACAAGAGTAATAGCCTTGGTGTGGTTACGCAAAGAAAGATTCATCAATGTGATATTTTAAAACTTTACATGTTTTTGGGGAGTCACGTATATTTTGTTTTAAAACATCCTCCAAAGGGAGGAAAAAGTTGATTTTTGTATAATGACACGAGGGCGAAATTTTTTAGAATTCAAACTACCGATATTTTATTTTCATCTTGTATTATAAGTTTTCAAAACACGATTTTTGAACTCAAGTGAAGTCTACAAAATGTAGATAAGATGTGACTCTCGTTTTCAATTTATCGGTTTTATGACTGTTAGTCGGCAAATATGTGATGATGTTCTTGTTGTTCGGGCAGTGTTGCCAGTTTTAAATTAAAACTATGATGTGAATGTTGGGTCGTTCGATTTGTGGGCATTGTGATAGCTCTCTTTAATAAGAGGTGAGATTTCGGTTTTTGAATAACAATTGTCTTTTGATGGTTTCTCATGAAGTGTCGAATCAATGGCTTTGGGACTCGAACGTGTTGTTCATTTGTGACCATTGATTTTAGTAATGTCGTATATATGTTCGTAATCACGTGCTGAATTCGAGCTGTTAGCGCACGCTAAGTACAAGCTAGCGCGCGCTAATGTGGCATGAGTAGCGCACGCTAATGTTGTTGTAACACGCGCTAATGCAGCATGAATAGCGCACGCTAAATAATGGTTGTAGCGTGCGCTAGTTCGCTGGGACTGAGGATGTGGAACCGCATTTTAGCCGTTAGGTCTAACTTTCTACAATACTGTCTGGATCGTATTCTATGTGCGTTGTCTAGTGATGACAACCGTTTTATGTGGACGAGTGTTGTGACCTTTCATTCGCGCTAAGTGATAATTGATTTTGTTCGGTGAGTTGATAAATTATGTCTGCTGTGTGTGTGTGTTCGAAATGTTTTCCTAAAACTTTCATAAGTTTGTGCAAGTTGCGGAAATCAATTTTTGAAACTAATTTGACGTTGCGATTAAGCCGGCGGCTTTGTATGAACTTTGGAAATTGTTTGAAATTTGCGAGCCGGCCTAGGATTCTCAAAATAAAACCTCGACGGTATTGAAAAAGTTGTTTTAAAATACCTTGAACATTTTGTAAAATGTTACCGTCGTTGATTCTTGTGTAGTGTTGGAAGAATTTTCAGAAATGACTTTAACGTACTATTGTATTTTCAATAATTCGAGTACATGATTTTCAAAAATCTTTCACATCATAAAATAAATTTTTTCAAAAACCCGAGGTGATGCAAAAGTACCAAAAGTACTTTTAAAGTTTATTTTGAATAACATACAAATCCAATGATTTTCAAAAGATTTTCTTTAAAGGGATACCTCGTAGATTTTCTTTCCGAGTTGTTATTGGTTACCTTATGTGATATGTCATGCTAAGTTGGTACTTTAGCATATTTGTTTTTGCGAAGTGATGCAATCGTATTGAGTGAGAATCCGCTTAGTATGCCGAGGAACAATGGACGCTGACCGTGACCATGATACTTGGTTATAGAGACTAGATGCGGGACCAAGAGGATATGGCCGGGAAGGTTGATATTCAAACACTTCGTTGTTTAGGTTTCGGGGACGAAACCTCTTTTAAAGGTGATATGATGTAATACCCACATTTTTTTTCTCTCGTTTCCATTTCGTTCGATCGTATTGAGGCGATTGTGTTCGTTAATGCTTCTGACCTTGTGTTGTTTCTCACATTTGTCATTCGAGCGAGTTCTGATATTGTTCCAAATTGATGTGCATATCGTTGTGATCTTTCCAAGTTCGGATCGATTTCTGGTGAACCGTGTTCGAAACTAACACCTCGTGCTTCCTACAAGTTATTGATGTCTTGATTTGAGGTATGAACTTCAAAGGTTATCGTTGTTGTTCGGTCATTGCTATTCGCTCACGTTGTCCAATCATTATCGTTTGACCTCGAAAACCGTGATTATTGAACATCTGGGCCATTTTGCGATTTCCATAAGTGTTGGGAAATTGTCTTCGTATTTGATCTTCCAAATCTGTGAGTTATTGGAATTTCATACCTTTCAGCGTTGGAATCGTGATTCGATTTTTGTATTGCTCGGTTTTATCAAACGCAACGATTCATGCTCGTTGCTTTTCGTAAGAATTCTTGCGTATTGAATCGGATCGTAGTGGCTTTATACCGCTGGAGTTACGATGTGTTGTCGAAAGTCGCCTTGCTTTTGTTTTAAGTTTCGGACGAAACTTATTTTTAGGGGGGTAGAATGTAATACCCACGATTTCCGTTCCGGTTATTTTGGATTTTTTTCGGATATTTCCCGGTTGTCGAGTTCCGGTATTATTTTCTCGACAACTGATTTTGGCGTTTAAGACCGTAGGTGATGATTTGTTATCCGTTGTTTTCATTTCTGACCGATTATGTTGTCCCCGAGTATTTTGTCGTGTTCGCTTTCGTGCGATTTCGAAAATCGAGTCGCCGAACCATGGTGGTTGGACACGCCGGACGGTTGGGGCGGTGGCGGACGGATACGCATCGGGCCGGACGAGTGCGATCGCCGGGCGGTTGCGACAGAACCGCGAGCGCACGCTACGTCCGGAAGTAGCGCACGCTACGGGCCAGAGGCGCCGCACGCTATGGCCGCTGGTCGCGCGCTAGTCGGGCCGAGGCAAGGGCGTAGGTTCTCGATCGGGAGATCGGCAGTAGCGCACGCCATCGCCGCTGACATCAAGACGCTACGACGGCCGAGCAGCGCACGCTACGGCCGGAAGGTCACAGACGCTACCCTGGCCGAGCCAGAAGTCTCGGATTGTGGATGGGCCGACGGCGCACGTGTTCGGCCGCATGATGGCGGGCCCGGCCGAACATTCTCGACCATGACCGCCGCTAGCGCACGCTAGCTCTGCAGCCTAGCGCACGCTAGGTCGCACTAAGATAAATATGACCGAGCGATCTGTTGCACTCATTTTTCATTTCCTTCCTTTCGTACGCTACCGAGTCTTGGAGGTGACGAAGGCATGTTGTTATACAACTAATCCACGAAGTTTGGGAGCTTATAACATCGATTAATCACTCCATAACATCCTTCAATCCAGCGAATCAAGGTTAGTTTTCCTAAAATCCTAGTTTTGGGAAAAATTGGGGATTTTGTTGATTTCGCCCATTTGATTCGTTATAACTTAGAATAGTGATTGATTGATGATTATTAAGTTGTTTTATATCGAATCCCTTGTTTTTCCACGGTTGGATTGCCGAGGATTCGTCGTTTTATTGAGTTTCTAATCGACACCTTGAAAGTGTTCGATAAAATGTCACAAAGGGGATTCGGGCGTTCTACGATTATTCTTCCTCGTTCGATCGTCAATTTATTCATGATATGATGTTGGGGTCAGGTTCCTTTCGAAGAACTCGAGCCGGAACCCTTCCATTCGCCGTTTTCCGATCCGTGGTGTTACCGTCGTTTCCGCCGGAGAGTTGTGAGCATTCGAAGTCTTTCGGTTAAGAGACGTTCGTCGGAGTGTCCAGTATCAATTATTGAGGCAAGTATCTTGCCTATACACTTCATATTTCGCAGTGGTTATAGTCGGTAATTGACTAGGTGTGCAATTGAATTATTTTTAATGAACTTATAAAAGAAACGGTATATTCTCGATAAAGGTTTTCTATAAAATCTACTTATGTGTTTGTGAACGATTGTGTGGTTCTGAGAATATGTACTAGTGGTGTGCTTTGGAATATCTTCTTTACGTTTGGTAGTGTTGTGCGTGATTATGTTGATAGTGGACTTAAGGTTATGTCTTTCTGACAAGAAGTGTGTATATATGTGTGGACGTGTGTACTATTGATGAGTTTGTGATGATGTGTGATGTGAGTATGTGTCGGATATTGTGGCCATTCTTAGCAAGTACCTTGATTTACAGTTGAAGTACTTCGGGGGAATATGTTTTTGAATCGTGATTTCGTGAAAGTGGTAATTTCAGAAATGTGGTTTGTGCCATGTGGTTACTGAGAGTGTGTGAACCGAGTAAAACCAGTGAGGGTCCCCTTGGGTCCGGTAGGCTGCGTATCCCTACGGATCACTCGGTGGGCTATACACCAGGGAGGGCCTGACGAGGTGTCTCTGGGGTGTGTATCTTGCTGAGAGGTACAGGGCCAGTATAGCTCGGGAGGTTGTTTTGTGATGATGAATATGGCACGATGTTGTTTTCGATAATTGTGATATGTCCGGAGTATCACATATGCAAATTCCCAAAGTGAGATACATCATATGTAAGGTCTTGGTACTTGGCTAAAATGGCACCAGATAAGCGTCGTATATTATTTGCTTCATGGTTGCGATATTTTTGGCATAAGGATACGGGCCCTGTGATTGTTTCCGTACATTGTGGTTTGGTTATGTATCGAGTGTGACCGTTGTGTTATTCACTCGAGTATGGGATATGGATGTTTTGGGTCGTGGACCTGTGTTTGTGACTGATTGGTATCTTTGAGCAAAAACAATTCTTTGGCCCGTGTCCCTATGTGGTTTGTCGAGTTAAAGATTTACTAGCCCAGAAATGTCTTTCTAAAACTCCCGAGACTTTTTAAATGCTTTTCAAAGAGCCTGCGTGTCTCATTCCAATTTTTCTTGGTTTGAACTATTTTATTCAATGAAATATCTCGGGAAATCTTCATTGGGTTGAATTGTGGAATTAATCAAGTTTTTATATTCTTGGAATATGTTGTGTATAGCTCGTATCTGCACTTTATACTTGCACTAGCAAAACGGTGGAGTTTGCTAACCCCAGTATTCGGGGTGGATGTCTGTATTGCGTCCAGGTACTTGCAGGTTGCTGGGGAGCGAATCACAGGATCGGTACGAAGGATGATGGAAGACGACGATGCTAATCACATGAAGGTCGTGTTGGGTATTTGGTGAAGTCTTATTGTTTTGTCTTTTTGTTGGGGTATTTTCTAAGTTTCGGGAAGTATTAATGTATCCTAACCCCTGCGTGGGTACGAGTTAGAAAAAGGAGTTTTGTATGTTCGATGTAAAAATATTTGGTAAAAGACCAAATCGGTCTAATGGTTCATTATTTAGCCACATCGGCTTAAAATGTGATGTATTGTTTTCGTATTTAGCCTGGTAGATCCTCATGGAGAGGGTCTGCGGCGCTGTAATATTCCCAAGTGGTTTGGGGGTGTTACAATGTGCAGGCCAATTGTCCTTCGCGGTCGATTACTTGTTATAACTGTGGGCTTGAGGGCCACAGAGTTCAGTATTGTGAATTGTTTCATGAAGTTTCCCAGAATCAAGCTTCAGCGCCATTATCAGGATCGACCCGTGTAGATCGCTGAAGTTATTTATCTGTTCACTTTGATGACTGCTTGCTTCACTCTTTCTTTTTAAGTTTCGGGACGAAACTTCTTTTTAGAGGGGTAGAATGTAATACCCGAGTTTCCAGTTGCCCTGAATTATTTGTTGTTTGGTTCCGGTTACTTTGTTTGGTTATGATTATGTGGGATATATTTTTTTTTATGATGTATTGTTTGATGTGTTCTGTTGTAAAGTTCGTCGTGTGAGACTTGTGTCGTCGGCGTTTCTTTGATTAAATGTGTGCTTGGGATGTGGCATGTTACATTTCGTGGTTGGCTTGTTATTGTGTTGAATCGTAGCAGGTGCATTAGTGTATCTAAGTCGTCGTCGAGCGCCGAACCGGACTGTCGGATCGATCGAGTTTAAGTCAGGAGGCCTGGCCGAGTTACGGCCGTAAGGCATATCTAGTTACAGCCGTACGGCTGTCGAGTTACGGTCGTAATGCCTTGCCGGTTACGGCCGTAACACCATTTTGTTTTTCGGACAGTGAGGTCTGGGAACCCAATTACGGCCGTAAGAACCTGCCGAGTATGGTCGTAAGGTCCTAGTTACGGCCGTAAGGACCTTCCGACTACGGCCGTAACGAACGCGCCTATATTAGGCCTGGGCGACGGGACTTTGCTCATTTTCTTCATTTTTCATCTTTTTCTCGCGGCTACTGGACGAGGGAGATGGGAACATCGATTCTTGGTCGATTCCACTTAATTCTAGGGTGTTTTGGAAGGCCCTTGTCGATTATAACAACATCAAATCCGTGTTCTTCGTCGGATCGAGGTAATTTCTTGAAACCTCCTAGGGTTGACTTTCGGGATTTCTTTCCAATCTTCGTTGTTCATACGATTTTGATGAATTGGTTGATGTTATTGAACGTTATTAATCGTGTTCTATGGAATGTATATCCGTATTTCGAGTTTATTCAACTCGATTGGTGATTCGAGTGTTCTTGGGAATTATCGAACATTGAATGTTCGATTAAATGTCCCAATGAGTTTCCCTTCGATAGTTTGTTGGATTTCTGTTGTTATTGGCCTTGATTTTCATTGTGCTCGTATCTTCATTGTGTTTGCCGGAGGATTATAGGTGTACGAGGATTCCGGTCGAGCTTCCCCGTTGTTTCGCGTGCTTTGGACTTGAGGCGAGTATCTCGTCTATAATCTTTATACTTTGAGAATGTGACGTGTCGTGAATTTAACATGGACTTGTTAGTGATTGAACGTTTAACCATAACTCACTTCTAAATGAATATGTGATTCTATGAAAGTAAATACGAGCGCAAACTTGAAATTCTTGGAGAACGATAACCACCATTTCATGTGTATTGTGTTCGAGATGGATATTTAGAAGTGAGTAATTATCCGAGGAATTGTAGAATATTTGTATTGTTCACTTCTTAGAATGTTTATTAAATGATGGTGTGACGCGAATGTATACCTTGTGAAAGCATTTGTTGCATTAACTCATGATTTTACGTGTTTGTGATCGTGGCAAATGTTATACCCTTGTTGTGAAATCGGTGAAATGATGATATTGACCGGGTAGGGACCTGTGAGGCCTCCGGCGGCGCGTACTTGCGAGTACAGCCAGTTTATTTGTTTTGACCATATGGTTATCTAATCGGGTAGGTCTGGAGAGGGCTCCGAGAGTCGTCACTTGCGAGTGCGATGTCACGATAACTTGTGGGCGTGTTTGAATGATGATATTGACCGGGTAGGGACCGTAAGGCCTCTAGCGGCGCGTACTTGCGAGTACGGCTAGTTTATATGATTTGACCATAAGGTTATCTAATCGGGTAGGTCCGGAGAGGGCTCCGAGAATCATTACTTGCGAGTAAGATGTCAAGATAACTTATGGGTGAGTTTGAGCTTGTTTTTGGTAACTAATCCGGGTTGGGTCCCATCGAGGCCACGGAGGTGAATTGAGTATTTGATTGGATTTCTCTGAACTATGAATGTATGAATCTTGGATTCTAGTTATATTGGTGATTGTGGTTCCGCCTTTGAGGCTGGTTTGAGAATTGAACTATCTACTTGGTTTTGAAAGAAAACCCTTTGAAAAGGAGAATTACAAATCTTTTCATGATTTTACACTGAGACCCCCGACGTCCTAAATTATTATTTCAAATGTGTTTTGAAGTTATCTTTATGATCCTCCCTAGTGGGAATCGTTTTCAAAAATTCTTTAGGCTCGGGGATCGTGTTACTACCTTGTTGAATGGTTATTTTCATAACGGTTGTATTCTTGATGTATAACTTTATAGCTTGGTTACTTGCTAGTGATTCAAATCGCTAAGCCCTCATTGGGGATTTTGTTATTTATTCCAGGTGTTCTGAATGGAGAGCGAGCAACCACAGGATTGGCTCGGAGGATGTTGCAAAGCAGCGATACTAGTCACAGTTGTAGTCGGCTGTCCGTCAGTGATCTGTCAGTCTGAGCTTCCCTTGTCATCCTCGATGGGATGGGCATTTTATGTATTATGTGATCGAGTTGTATTTTGATTTATCAGATGTATGGATATGTTGTGTTTTGAAAGACCAAATCGGTCTACGGTATTATGTTTTGGTCAAATTAACCGCATGTGAGTTTCGTTTTGTAGTCTCCTGCCTGGTAGATCCTTGCGGAAAGGGGTCTACGGCGTGTAATATCCCTGAGAGGACTGAGGGTGTTACAATACTAGAGTTTGACTCTAGGGTTTACTTAGTATAAATATAAGAGTTAACTACATTTTTGGTCCTTGTGGTTTGATTGGTATTTCATTTTTGGTCCATTTTCTCAAAAAGTTTTAGTTTTAGTCCAAAAGTCATAGTTTCGTTCCACTTTCAGTCCAATTCCGTTAACCCCGTCAAATATAGCCGTTGCCAACTACTTTTGATTGTCAAGTGAGGGTAATTTGGTCTTTCTATATTGTTTTTTTACCAGCTTTAACTATATTTTTGGTCCTTATGGTTTGATTGGTATTTCATTTTTGGTCCATTTTCTCAAAAAGTTTTGGTTGTAATCCAAAAGTCATAGTTTCGTTCCACTTTCAATTTGACCTAATTTTGCAATTGCAATTTGTTAAGGTATCAAATCATGGGTTTATTGACTGGTATGATCCAGCTCTGTGTCAACATTCCGTGGCATTGATTTCTGGGTTATGAAGATCAATTAATCAGTTACAAGGTGGTGTTGCTCAAAATCGTGTTGAATCAAGAAGGTTGAAGATCTTATTGTTGTTTAGTCGGGTGGTTTTCATTGTATTTTATCTAGTTAAATGATGTTAAGGATCAGTTAGCTGGGAAGATATTGTAATGTCAGTCTTTGGACTTTTGATTGTCCAGAATATCGGGAAAAAATATGAATTTTATTCGGATATTCTATTCGAAAAAAATATTCGGATTTGGATATCGGATATCCGAATATCTGAAAAAACTTCGTATATGGATATCGGATATCCGAATACCTTCTAATATTTAAAATATAAAATAAAAATTTTAGGATTTTTCCGATATTTCGGATATCTGAATATCCAATTTCTCTGAAAAGTAATATCCGGTATCCGAATTCGAAGTTCTGGATATCCGAACTTCGGATATCCGAATTTTCGGATATCCGGAACTTCGGATTTTTCAGATCGGATTCGGATAGGGGTGGGCAAAAAAAATCAAAATCCCGATTCGTCCGGTCCGTCCCAAAATTACAGGATGGGACGGGAACCAAAATTAAAAACACTAGGCCCGTCCCGTCCCGTCCCATTAGAGTAACTACGGGACGGGACACGGGACAAAAAATCTGAGGCCCGTAAGGCCCGTCCCGTCCCGCTAAGTTTTTAACCCTTTTTAAAATCATATATTTTTATTATTTGTAACTATTTTTTAATTAATTTTTAATAATAAACTATTTTTATTTTTTACTATCTATATATTATAATTATACACAAACTTAATCAACCAATATAAAGTTAGTAACTGATATTTTTTCAAAAAAATGGATATGTTGTATTCAATGTTAATAATTGATATTTTAAAAATTTAATTTAGGCTATTAAATTAGTTTGTTGGATATTTTTTCCGAATTTAAATGTATAAAATTGTAGATTTTCTTACTTTTTTCTAATGTATATTTTGAACTTTTTTATGCGGGACTAAACCCGTCCCGTCCCGTTCCAACCGGGATAAGGCCCGCGCGGGATGAAATGTTAAAATCACCAATCCCGTCACGTCCCGTCCCGCTTGTTATAACACAGGACGGGACGTGGGATGACCCCAGGCCCGTCCCATCCCGTCCCATGCCCACCCCCAGATTCGGATATCCGAAGTTCGGATATCCGGAACTTCGAATTCGGATACCGGATATTTTTGAACACCCCTAACTACAACAACTTTACTTCAACTTCACTACCATTACATTCAAAAGTCAAAAGACTGACATTACAATATCTTCCCAAATAACTGATCATTAACATCATTTAACTAGATAAAATACAATGAAAAACACCCGACTAAACAACAACAACATAGTCAACCCTCTTGATTCAACACGATTTTGAGCAACAACACCTTGTAACTAATTAATTGATCTTCATAACCCAGGAATCAATGCCACAGAATGTTGACACATAGCTGGATCATACCAGTCAATAAACCCATGATTTGATACCTTAACAAATTGCAATTGCAAAATTAGATCAAATTGAAAGTGGAACGAAACTATGACTTTTGGACTACAACCAAAACTTTTTGAGAAAATGGACCAAAAATGAAATACCAATCAAACCACAAGGACCAAAAATATAGTTAAAGCTGGTAAAAATAACATAGAAAGACCAAATTACCCTCACTTGACAATCAAAAGTAGGTGGCAACGGCTATATTTGACGGGGTTAACAGAATTGGATTGAAAGTGGAACGAAACTATGACTTTTGGACTAAAACCAAATTTTTTGAGAAAATGGACCAAAAATAAAATACCAATCAAACCACAAGGACAAAAAATGTAGTTAACTCTAAATATAAGGTCTTGGACAAGGAGTTGTTATAAGATTAATTACACAACTCTAATTGTGTGAGAAGAAAAATTGCACCCCTCTAAGAAAATCGGCCTCCTTTTTCTTGTGAAGAAACCCAGGTTCGGCCATCTCCGTCTTCTTCCTTTAGTTGATTTTGATCAACAGTACAAATCCTTCTAGCAAGGAATTATCTGTTGTACTGCTTATCAACATTATTCGTAAGGATCTAGCAATTCAGTTTGTACCAGTTGTTCGTGTGTGGATCACCGAAAGAGGAAGACAATATTAATTAGCTTTTGATTTGGGTTACAGATCTGTTATTCAAATTAAGGTAATTCGAAGAACTCTTTATAAATCAATTAAATTACTGCATTAAGATCCTCATCTGGATTTATCGTTAATTCCTCCCTTGTATTTTTGCTCATATTTATTGTCTTAGATATACGTAAAACCCAACAAGGTGTCTTCAGAAAAAGACCTCGTTCCTATGGAGTATTGTCTTTCATATTATTTTAATTTCAGAGTGTTTGAATTGGCTTGGGAGTTTTTTACTCTCATACAATCTTTCAGCAAGTTGGTAAAATTCTATATCTATTAAATCATAAATTTCCTGATATAATATAATCTGTTTTGATCAGGAGCGATCTTAATTAAGCTGTTTTAATTGTTTGTTCAATCTTGAAGTATTTCATAAATACTTACTTATTTTGAAGAATATTTATGTAGTATGATGAAAAAAATATGTGCGCCCTAAGGGTATCAGTTAACTAAATATTAAAAATTAATTATGAAAGAAACGTTGAATTTGAAAATATGGGTAGTGAATAATGGGCCAATTCGAACGATTTTCCCTGAATTTTAGATGAGATAAGGAAAGCTTCGATTAATAATATAATTTGCATTATATTCTATTAGTCCTTCTGCCGAGGGAGCTAGGATTCAAAAATGGACATATTGAGATTATATTTATGTAATTAAGAATAAATTTGGGTTGTCCCATTACTAATAGCACAAGCCTAAAAAGAAAACAAATTTACCTAAAAAAATGAGTCAATTTTAGTGGATACATGTTTTTGTGTTGTTGAGATCTTGTGAATTGAGGTTTTTTATTGGATGGATCATGTTTTTGTACAAGGGATTCTATATTTACAAATTGAAAAGAAATATGCAATGTGGTTATTTACTTCGGATAAAAAACGAAGTCAGAGATATATAATTAGCGACATAAAATAGAATAAGCGAAGTAAAAAGGAGTGTAATGCTTCGGCTAAACAAATAAAAGTGAAGTAAATGTGGTATCTTTAACTTCGTTACCTATTAATAAGCGAAGTCGATAACATTATTTCACTTCATCCGTATATATTTCTTGACGAATAGGAAATATACACTTCAGCGATTATAAAATAAGTGAAGTGGAAGGACCTTTTTTACTTCACAAACCCCCATATTCGGGTTCTAAAAACCGAGATAGACTTCGGTTATTACGATATTAGACTTCGTCTAATAAGCGAAGTCTAAAGTATACCTTTAACTACACGAACATAGACTTCGGTAATTATAACATTTTTACTTCGGATATTATTCGAAGTCTTTGACGTTTATTCTTATAGTGACACCACTTTACACATAAAAACATCACTTTCTTAATCTTCATGTCCAAAAGTATAGTGCCATGTTTAGTGTGACGGATGGAGCAGACTGAGTAGTATTGAGTGCTTTCATGGAGAAGGGGGATGCAGTGTACTCCCCTCTTCTCAGCCATTCACGACGCGACACGTGAAGCATACATTACACGTGTCACGTCGTGATTTGTGGAGAAGAGAGGGAGTGCATGCACCCCTTCTTTATGGAAAAAATGAATAGTATTCAACTACTGGGGTCCGTTTGTGATCGGGAGTTACCTCAGCATAAAGATCTTTGTCGTCGTGCATGATAAAATATTTTTTATTAATATAAGAAGACGATATGCACATGGAAATCCGGCCTGACATTGAAACCATGCATCTTGAGAGTTGAGATACTAGAAGCAACAACCCCTAATCAACAGTTTTTACCTTCAACCAGAAATCATTTACTACATTTTGTAATTGCAGGTAAAATACCGAGACACCTGAAGTTTCTACATTTGGTAATATACCCGACTATTATACAACAGGTCATAGGTTCGACTCTTAGGGAACACAATTTGATTTTTTTTCATAGTTAGATCATTGAAGAAAAAGAAATACCTTATTTTAAAATCCTTGATCCGCCCTGAGTTGACCATATCAAAGGCAGGTAAAAAACAAAGGCCAGGGCCGGCCCTGAGGATAGGCCATGAGTGCGCCGCTCCATGGCCCAACCCAAAAAGAGGTTCGAAAAAATTTATTTTTCACCACTCATGCTCAATACATGGCTCAAAATTGAAAAAAATACAGATCCATTTAAGATTAGCGTCTGCGTATGAAAAACAACATTGAAATTGGGTAAAAGCAAAATTGTTTCCATTTTTCAATTTTGTAATTTAAAGATTAAAAGTTAGACAAGATTCTTTTCACTTTCCAACTTGCAGCAACTCCAAATTAATTTTGTTACTCTCTTCTCTTTCCATCAACTCCAAATTAATTTTGTTACTCTCTTCTCTTTCCATCTCTTCTCTCCAAGTTATATAATATGCAAGTTTAGTAGTTTACATGACCTTAAATTGTGCCTTTAGTTGTGTTCATTCCTCTAATGCCTTTATTTTGAAAGAAACGGAAAAATTAGATTAAGAGAAAATGAGAAATTAAGAATCAGGGACATTTTAATGCTAGGGAATTAGGAATATACGGTTTTGTTTCTAATTCTATGCTAATGGTAGGAAAAATTATATATTGATTGGTTGTTGTCTTGTCTTGTTCTCATGCTAAGAATCTGTCGTTTTGTTTCTATGATTCCAGTTCAGTTTGGCTTTATCATCTAAGTATTTGTACTCTTCATTATTTCTTGCAATGAATTAGGATGGAGTATTATTTTTTTGATGGTGTTTCCATTTAGGAGGATTTTGCACCACAAAATTTTAATGAGACTCATTAAATATTACTACATTTTACTTTAAAAAATAATTTGGACGTATATTAAATTAAATAAAAAGGCCTATTTATTAGACTTTGCATAGGGCCAACGAAATGTCAGGTTCGATCCTGACAAAGGCTAGCCATGTCATATGCACATCTCATTAATATAGAGAATGCACTCACGGAATGGAGCCAATTAAAAATCTTTTCCTACTCTAGAGATAAGGAGAGGATAGGCGTAGATTGATTTTTTTGAGGTGCACACTACGACGATCAAAAAATAATACTTATTATCTTCCATATTACAGATTAGAGATTATTCGTGTCATAAAGGCACATAGATGGTGAAATTGTTGAATTAAAATAATTAAATTCAGATTACTTGCTAGAAAAAAAAATTGTTTCTCAAAATTCTACCGGCGACCGACAAGCCTGCCACATAAAAAATAAAAATAAAATTAAGGACCGCCTGAAAGTAGGCCCGGCCCTGGGCTTAAAAATAAATAGCCGACCGTCAGAGAAAAGCAAGCTCACGACCTAACATTAAGAAAAAAGAACCAAAAAAGTTGGTCAGCCGTGGGTGGTGCCCCACCGAAAAGTAGGCCGCCAGCCTGGCGTTTTTAAAAGAAATGTCCGACTGGAGGTCCACCGACTATCGACGATAGCCCACCGGAAAGCAGGCCGGCAGCTGGGTGTAAAAAAAGGGCTAGCCGAAGGCTTGGCATAAAAAAAACCGGTCGCGAGAGGTCCGAGAGCAGCCGGCGGTGGCTCGCTGAAAGCAGGCCAACGGCCTAGCGTATAATAAAAATAAAATAAAAAATGGCGGTCGGAGAGTCCGCCACCGTAGTGGCCTCGGAAAGCGGCCAGTGGCATAAAAAATTGTCGGCCACGGTATGTTGTTGTAATAAAATAATAATAAAAAAAATTGGCCGATCGTTGGAGGTCTCCGCGACCGACGATCCTACCGGAAAAACTGATCGACCAGAAAGCAGGTCGGGCCAGGCGTAAAAAATAAAAAATAAAAACATGGGCAGGCTCGCCTGGCGAAAAAAAAAAAGAAAAAATAAGAATTGACTGGCCGCCAGAGGTCAGCCGGCGACCGACAGCTCTGTTGAAAAACTGGTAGGTCGAATGTCCGTCGGAGATTCCTGTATTTTTTTTAAATAATTGTCCCTTTAGTATAATTCAATATTTTAAGAGTAAATTTAAAATTTATTATTGTTGGACATTTAATATTATTATTATCATCATTATTATTAATTTTAACACAAAAGAAGAGAATGAGAAGGGAGGGATAGAATATTTTTTTTCAAGTACGCACTACGAAAATATACTATTTTCTTCTATTGAAAAATAGCAGTGTTCTAAAAATCCCCGCCTAGACCGATTAATCATCCGATTAATCCCTAGAAGGTCCTCTACCGTTCCGATTATGACCTATGCGCATGTACTGGGCGTTTGGGTAATTAATCGATCGTCTAGACTGGTTGGGCGGGGCCTACGAAGGCAAGCTAAGATACTATGGATACTATGGACTACTTTATATCTATATCAATGTTAGGGGTGGTATACCGTACCGTACCGAACTCGCTTGCCAATACCGTATACCATACCAAAAATTTCGGTACGCCAAAATTCATACCGATACCCTACCGAAAGTTTCGGTATACCGAAATTCGGTATACCGAAATCTCGGTATGGCGTTCGGTCCATATCGATACCGTACCGAAATTTCGGTATACCAAATTTTATTTCGGTATCGGCATATACCGAACTTATTGAAATACTGAATTACCAAAATATCAAAAAAATCTTGATATACCGACATATACCGAAATACCGAACAAATAAAATACCGAAAAGATCGATATACCGATATATATTGAAATACCGATTTTTTTTGTATTTCGGTATATACCGAAATACCGAAAAAAAAAACTTCATACCGTTACCATATTCGATACGGTACCAAACCGTACCGAAAAATCGGTATACCGAATTTTTCAACAATTTCGGTAATTTTTCGATACGGTAAATTCAGTATACCGAAATACCGAAAATAAAAAAAACTTTATACCGTTACCGTATTCGATACGGTACCAAACCGTACCGAAAAATCGGTATACCGAATTTTTCAACAATTTCGGTAATTTTTCGATACGGTAAATTCAGTATTTCGACATTTCGGTATATTTTGTCACCCCTAATCAATGTTTTAAATTCCCTAGCTACGTGGACGACTAGGCGGATGCCTAGGCGGTTATACTTTTTTTTTTGTTTTGTTTTAATAATACTATAACTTCTTAAACTGAGATATTATGCATATTATGGACTCATTTATATCTATATCAATATTTCAAATTTAATATATAATTGATTATATATCCATTTAAATGGTTAAATTTTAAATATTTTTAATTATTTTACATATATATATTTTTTTCTATATAAAAGTGATTAAAAGAAAAATAAAAAATAAATCCGCTTAGTCCGACTAATCCCTGATTAATTACCGACTAATCCTCTGGACGCTAGCGTTTTTTAGAACCATAAAAAATAGTGAATAAAAAATCTACACAATGACTCATAAATTTGTGGTAGGTGATAAAAGTGGGATGTGAGTGAATCGTGCAAATTTGAAATTTAAATCAAAATGGGATGTCCCTGTTGGCATAGACTGATCGTAAGTTGCAATGCGATTGAAGTGAAACACTCCGACATCATGGGTTCGAATCTGTGTGGTGACAATACTTTACTGAAATATTATCAAATTTGTTGTTGGGTTTATGTCTTATTAGTCCTCTTCTTTGCAGGGCTGCCATTAATGCACGTTCCTTGATTTAACAAGAAATCTCCTATATAAGTGTCTCTCCTTTAAAAAAAAATCAAAATGGGATCTTTTATGTCAAAAGTAGCCGCAGCCACCAATTGAAATAATAATTAGATTGACTAATTGATAACAGATCCACACTGCACATGGGTGGCAACAAGCAAGCAAATTAGTTAATGATTATCGTAAGTAATTAATGATAATAAATATTTCTTGGTTCACAATCTTTCTTTTGTCATTTCAGTTCCTTCACAATTTTTCTATACATTTCACTTTTATCAAATAAAGAAATTTTTTATACAATTTTAATCTCACACATCAACATCATTACCTTAACTACACTAATATCATTTACAAAATTACCATTAATGGACTCATATTTAACATCATACATCAACTTCATTATTTTATCTTCCCACCTTTAATTTCAAACACACATTCATGTGGGATCCACTCACTAAACATCTTTACTCAGAGTCAATGCATATTATTAAAACCCGTAATGTAAAGAAAGATAGTGGACGGAGGAAGTATATAATTGAGATTAAAAAGTAAAAGGTGTTAATAGTGAGTGTTTGGTGGGGATTAAAAAATAAAATGTAACTATTTGATTTGATTTTATAAAGAAGATTAAAATGTAAATTTTTTAAAAAAATAAATATATGTAAAAGACCGCAATATCACTTTAGTTGGAATCAATGTTTTGCTGGTTGGAATTAAGATTAGAGTAAAAATAACAGCAATAAGAAATCTTATTATATTCTACAATAAAATACACGTATTGCGGTAATTTAAAAATATTCCAACACACATAACAATATATATTTTAATGGTAGTTCGATTTCGTTATAAAAAATTATTTCTCCTTTTCCGTTCAAAATGTTACATTTCATCTCAAATGATGTTTTTTTTACAAGTGCTACATTTCATTAAATATCTTCAGACACATCAAATCATCACACTTTTCCCTTTAATATCCAGCATACACTCATCGTTAATATTTTTAACATTTAATCTATGCATCACATACTAAATCATAAATACTTGCTAAACTTATGCGTCTATTATTTTAATCATTTACTTAAAATACAACAATTTTTTTTTTCAAATATTGTAATCGGATCGAAACGGATGAAGTATAAATTTGGTATCAAATAAAAAGAATATATATAAATATATGCAGTAAATACCAGCGGTATTATAAATGTTCTTTAAAATTATAAATACTAAATGGTGTTGCATAAAAATATTGATAAATATACATCTTTATAAATGGAAAAAAAGAAAAAAAAAACTAATTTAAGACAAACGTAATAAATACAATGATGGAATATATATAAACTGACCTCATAAAGATTAGATATATAATGACGTCATTCATCCGTTATTTATGGGGTATATATAAAATGAAACACCAAGCCGGACGGGCAACTCGAGTACTATAAAATTGCAGCAGAACAAAAGAAACAGATAGGGGGGAGAACGACGATACGCCGTCGTACTGTAAATCTTTCTTCCGTCTCCAAAATCCCTAAATCCACCTAAACAACTACAGATCTTCCTCCAGTCTCCACTTTCCAGTTTCCAGACCTCTCTCTCTCTCTCTCTTTCTCTCTCTCTCTCTCTCTCTCTCTCTCTCTCCTTCAGATGTCGGATATGTTTTTGCCGGACGATCTGATTTTTCAAGTCCTGATTCGATTACCGATTAAAACATTGTTGAGATTCAAATGCATCTGCAGAATCTGGCGCTCCACAATCGAAGACCCAATATTCATCGACAGGCATATGAAACGCGGTCTACACCTCGAACCCGTATATGAAGAAGATCAAGGCACAGAATATTCTGCTGTTATAACAGTGCGTGGAGTCACACTTGAAACACGCAATTCAAACTACAAACGGCGGCGGCAGCAGCAGCAGCAGCGATTGAGAAATCACGCCACAAGGGAAATACTGAATTTGCCTTCAGCACCACCAGAGGGAGGGAGAAAAGGTATTTGCACAACCATGTCTTACATTTTGCAAACTAATGAATTGAAGGTTGTTTATATAGATTCCATGGTACAAGGCAACGGCAAGGATGTTCTCATTTATAATATTCTGAGCCTCGGCACTGACAGCTCTAAATGGAAACGCTTTGATTCTTCGTTTCTATGTAATCGACGAAACATTGTTAGACGAACGTCCCGTCTTGGTGGTTCGGTGTTCTACAACATGCGATTCACGAAGCAACTTCTTTACATAGATTGCCTTGATTTGGAACACGAAACCATTACAAGTATTGAGGTCCCACTACACTCGTTCTATGACTCGGAACGTATTATTACGCATATAAATTGGAACAGGAAGTTAGCTCTTGCTTCGGTAGAGCAAGAGGAACTCAACGTTCGTGTCTTGGAGGACCATACGAATCGCGAATGGGTTGAGATCAAGATCGCCATACCATCGAGATCCTTTGTAGATTTTCTAAGTCCCAACATATCAATGAAGGACGTCCTTCCTTGTTCGGTACATGACAACCTAATCCATTGGACGAAAAGAACTTCATGTCGTCTCTTCTCATTCGATACTCGGTCTAATAAGTTTGAGTGGGTTGTGTCGTCGCCTACACAAAGGGAGGATCCCTTGTTTCTCTACGTACCGAGCTTACTACCTTTGCGTTTCAATGTAGGACATTTGCATAGTCAAATGGTAGAAACTCCGCGAAATTTATTGGTTCGATTCATCCGACGTGTGAGGAATGTCGTCCGATGTTAAATCTTTTCCTACTTTGATTTTGTTTCTGAATTTATTGTGTTTTCTAAGTTTATACCATTTTTTACTAGTTGTTATTAAGATGCCGTTGTGATGATTATGGTACAACAATGTGATATTATTGCTTATATATATATATTTATATATATTTTCTATATGTTCAAAAAATTTTAACAAGTAAAGTTGGATATATCCTACCAAAAAGTTACAGCGTTAGTAATCATGTGAACATTAGTAAAATTGCTAATGAGTATATATGGTGTTATTTTATTTTATCTTTTCGAGTTGAATTGCTGTGGGAGCACAAGCGGGTTATGGTTGCTGAACTCTTGACGGGTTCTAAAGTGTTATGATGTAAAAAGGTTATAAAAATTGGAAATCGGTGCTACTTGGTTTGGTCTCTGAATTTTGAGTACTCGGAAAATCGGAGAGTACTCGGAATGAGTTCTCGGGGAACTAATCGGATACTACTTTTATATGTTTATTGGATTCACCCATACATGTATTAATGCATATAGATCAAAAGCAACATGCTTGTTCTATTATAAGTTTATAGCAATATTCTACTTGTAATTCTTAAATAATGCAGTATTTCTTATTCATATTTCATAGTGTTTGACTATAAATATCACATGCTTTATGATTCTTAATAACATCATAAGTCATAACTAGAAACAAGTTCTGATGGAGCCACATTTAATTTGTGATGACTGCATATGTTTTACAACAAAATAGCTAGCTCTTGCTTTTGCTAATAAAGCCACAAAATTATATTAATATTATTATTAATAGACCCATAAAATTCAAGTAACTGATTCACCATTGATCAACTTAATCTTCTTCTTTTTCAATGAGAACTTCATCAATATCATCATCATTATCTTCATCATCATCAGACTCGAAATCTTCTTCATAAAGTTCTCTAATTGTGGATGCTTCCATCCTATATCATCAATTCGTAATTTACAATGTAGTTAAAAATGTGTTGAATGTAAGCTAAGCTAGAAGCTTTTGAATTTTGATAACATTGCAGGAGGTATTAAAAAAGTTAAAAACAAAGAAAAAGAACAAACACCAAAAGTCCAATACAACAATACCAAAACAAAAGCAATCCAGCTTCATGGCAAACACCAAAGAGAACCACACATAACCTAACAGCAACCAACAAAAGATTAAAAATTTTAAAGCTACACAACAAAGAGAGTGAACCCAGAATCACTAAAATCATCAGCGGAATATGATATTCAATGATTTGCCGACGGTTTATGGGGGCGGAAGAAAAAATTAACGATTAGGGTAAAAATTAAAGATCATCGGGGCAAAAGAAAATCACTTATATACATAAAAACACACACACACACACACACCTACAGAAGAAAAAATTATCCTACATACCTTCCAATTTCAAGATTCAAGTCTTCCATGAGGGTAGAATATTGAAATACCAACTCAGATTTAGACTTGTAGAATGATTAGGGTAAAATAAAATATATTACTCCACGGTTGAATCATCCACGGCTGCTTTGGTGTTAGAATTGTTGGAATATTTTATTCCAAATAATCATAATCGAGTTTTGATGATTAAGTTGTTAATCAAAGGAAAACAACAAAGACGCGAAACAAAACAACGAAGAAGTCGAAAACGCAAAAAGCTGGAAATAACATGGATAACATACGTAATGCATGTTGCATAACGTACGTAATGAAGCAAGCTTAACGTACGTAACCCTTTATGGTTAACGTACGTAATGAAGAGTTTGAATCAGAATTCAAACTATGTGACCATTGTGACGTCATGGCTTACATCATCACACCAACGAATATTTTGACTATTGTTAACGTACGTAATGGGAGATTTGATAACGTACGTAACACAGAAGACAGGAGCTACTGGATTGAAATGCACTATTCATAACATACGTAACAAGGAAGCGATAACGTATGTAAAATGCTTAACATACGTAAAGTTGATGCTATAACGTACGTAAGGAAGGCAAAAGTAGCTAACGGCTACTTGAGGCTTTGGAGCTTATAAATACCACTTCCTATGGTATTGAACCCACAACAACGCAAAGCAATCAACTCATTGATCAGATATTGATATACATATTCTTGTTGTTATAATTGTGCTTATGTTGATTAGAGTTTGAGTGTTATACACGATAACTCATACACGAGAGGAAAAAAAGGATAAGATTGGATTTGGTGTTATTGGGATCAAGGATCCGGCATTGTTAGAATCGCAATATATATCCATGTGAGGTTTGTCTAGTACCCATAGGAAGCTAGATTGGTTGATTTCTTGTCCGATAAAAAAAGAAAACGGTTTAACTTGGACCGACAAAAAGATAAGCGTGTACGGTTTATCTCGACCGATAGAAGAGAGATTGTAACGGTAATCCCTCAATCAATAGAATAGAGGTGCAGAGGTTGATCTTCATCCTATAGAAAAAGATACCAAAGAGAGGACGTAGGCACGTTTGGCGGAACCTCTATAAATCCTGTGTCGATTTATCTTTCCGCACTTTAAATACGCTTCCGCACAATAGCGCGTATAACCGATTATGTACCAACAATTGGTATCGGAGCAAGGTTCTCCTAGAAGCGGCTTAACATCCAAGGAGAGAAGATCCAAATGGCATTTCAAATTGCACTAGTCGAAGGTCTTGCTCTAAATCGACCACAATTCTTTGACGGATCCAATTTCATGACATGGAAAAAGAAGATGTCGATAATCATTCGAGCCTAAGACATCGAGCTATGGAAAGTCATATGTCTTGGTCCAAAAATTCCAATCAAATCTGACGGTACGCTTAAAAGTTTTGAAGAGTACGATGATTCCGATTGGAAAAATGATCACTATAATTGCAAAACCATGCAGTTATTATATTGTGCTCTAAATTCGGAAGAACATAACCGGATATCTTCTTGTGATAGCGCCAAAGAGATTTGGAAGATGTTAGAAATCACACACGAAGGCACAAAGCAAGTCAAGGAGACGAAGATCAATATGCTTCTCCATGACTACGAGTTATTCATGATAAAGGGTGACAAGTCCATCACCAACATGCTCGACCGATTCTCGGTCATTACTAATGGACCTGCTTCATTCGGGAAACCACTACCGAGTAGTGAAAAAGTCAAGTTACGATCGCTACCTAGCGAATGGGACGGCACTGTGACGGCGATCATGGAATCTAAAGATCTCAATACGCTCAATTTTAGCGCCCTCATTGGTTCGCTAATTAATTATGAGATAGTTATGAAATCACGAAATGTCAAGCCGAAGCTGAAGGAACGATCAATAGCTATGAAAGCTAAGACGTCTCGCAGAGAAGAAATCCCGGTAGATGAAAGTGACGAAAAATCGGCATATTTTGCCAAGAATATTAATAAGTTTCAAAACTTATTAAACCGGAGAAAGAAAGATATCAAGACGGGCAAATCTAAGAAATTCGACAACAACTGTTGATTATGTGGTAAACCAGACCACTTTGCAAAGAATTGCCGAGCAAATCCCAAGAAGGAAGTCTTAATTTCCACATGGAGTGACGAAGACGACGATGATGAATATATCCAAAATAATCTCGCACTCATGGCAAGAAGTTCACTCGACGAAAGCGACGTCGAAATTCAAGTAAGTACATTGTCTCAAGATGAATTATTTGAAGCATTTGAATTATTGTATACCGATTTTCAAAATGATTTGTCCAAAATTAAATCCCCCAAGCTAAAAATAAATTATTGGAAAATGAAATTTCCAAATTAAATGAAAAGGGGGAAGTTTTTAAAACCGATCATTCTAAATGCCTTGATATTGAAAATAATTTAAAGAATGAGATCTTTTGAAAATTCAAGACAAACTTAAAGCTTTAACAAACAAATTTTCGCGTGGAAACGAGAAATTTGAACAAATAATATTGAAAATAATTTAAAGAATGAGATCTTTTGAAAATTCAAGACAAACTTAAAGCTTTAACAAATAAATTTTCACGTGGAAACGAGAAATTTGAACAAATACTTTCGGTTCAAAAATTTACTTTAAACAAATAGGGGTTAGGATTCAAACCTTGTATTAAAACCAAAATCTGTAAATTTTAAAATACCCCGTTGTGATAAATATTTAAAAATTGGGCATCATATTTCAAATTGTAAAAGTCCACGTCGGACGATTAAAATTAAAAAAGATTTGGATTCCTAAAGGAACCACTATTCCGAAAATCGTCTACATAAATGAAAAGCGACCGACTTTCAGTTGGATCCCTAGAAATTAATTTTCATCAAATTGGTATTTTACTCAGGCGGGGTATTATTTTTTTAACGGGAGATTTTTGTCAGGGGGAGTTTAGCCTTTTATGAATTCATCATATTATCGATTTTATTATCGTTATTTACACTTTTTGCTGATAACAAAAAGGGGGAGAGAATAGTTGAATGGGAGAAATGAATGGAAGAAAAGAAAAGCGTCATAAAAATATATACGAATGATGAAAGTGTTGGAATTAAAAACGCAGCGGAAATAAAGTTTGGAATGTTGATAAACGCATTTTGCGCATCCACGAGAATAAAATCTATTTAGGCATGCTAATTAATTAATTAATTACTAAGACTAATAAGCAACTTAAATATTATTTATTATTTATTAAATAAATATATTGGTTATTAAAATATCATAATCTAGATCTAAAAATCATACGATATTACCTTTGAAGAGTAGTGGTTACTTTTGTGTTGATCACCTTGTATTTCTACCTTTAGACCTTCTAGAATATGATCCGCCTTCACCCGGACGTTGTGTGGGCAACAAGCTACCGGATATTGCTTGGACACTAATGGGATCGTCCAAAATTCTCTTGTATGTGGTCACACAATTTTTCTTTACTTTCTAGTATTTTATGAACACTCTTAGCAAATTAATGTGTTATCTAAATTGTAGGATCAAAGAGACAAGTCTAGATCTACAATTAAACACAAGAGGAAATATTTGATCACACAACCTCACAAGACATGTACAAAATCGGCCTCCCCCCATAAGTCCTATATATAGGCTCTTGAACTACTACTAGGGATCTTAAGGAGGATTATGGAAGGACTCTCAATAAATTCATCTTACCTTATTAGGACTCTTCCTAATATAATGAATATATTAATATTTCACTTCCTACCAAAATCCCAAATTACAAAATTGGGCTCCTTATTAAATATATTATTTCCCATATTTAAGATATCGAATGTCCATTAATTAATTATAACCTACTGACAGCTTTAATTAATTAATATCTTATCCAAGAGTAGTACCACTCGAACCTTATTATTATATCGGAATTAAATACACCTGCAAAGTTTAATATAATAATTATTATCAAGCTTCTCAAGGGGACATCATCAACCCGCACGAGTCGGGACACGATTTCTAGTAATAATAATAACTATCGTATAAATAATATTATTGCCCAAGATACGAGGCTTATTGAATCGATCATTTTGACTCTCACCCATGGTAAATCAAAGCAATAAGTATTATAAATACACAATTAAATATTATATACTTAGAATTAAGAAATAATAACTATCCGAGATTTACGCTCTTCTTATAGTCAGTACAGAATACACAATCTCACCTCGATCCAGTTCAACATATGCAAACACGCTAATGTATGCTAATAGTTGTTGTTACCCAAAATATTATCCGGAGATGATATGCTGGAATGGTCGAGTAACAAACAAAATGCAAGAGCACGTCCGTGGGGAAGTAAATAACACAAGATTTGCCGGGGTTGTTAGTCCTGGGCTTGAATGCTCTCGCGAGATATTATTAAAACGAATACTTGAGAGTACAAATATTAATGTTAGAGTACAATTACAATGAGTGTAAAAACCCTAGTTATCTTAGCTCTTGAGTGCTGAAGATTGCCGGAAGAACCAGAGTTGATGCTCTGTGAGTTCTTGTAACAACGATGGAGTGCTGTGTTGACTATGAGAAATCGACGGTCTCTCACTGAGAGAATTAGCTGAACTCTCGTATGAAGTAGTTTCTGTACTTGTGAACCTTTAAATCTGGAGTTCTCGTATCTGCCGACCGTCTTTTGGTTAAGAGGTTCTGAGAGTGAAATCCTGGATAGATTTAAGAGAAAGCCGAGAGTCTGAATTTCTGAACCTTTCTCCAGTTGCTGGAGGTTATCTATTTATAGGACTGGGAGTCGCTGGGCGATCGCCTCTGCTGTATTATAATAAGCGGGCGATCGTCTTTAGCACATGGATTGGTCTCCTTAAAGTCCGCAGCAGCTGCTGGCAGCCGGATGTGCGAACCAATAAGAGGCCAACACGCGTCTATGTTGATGTCTTGGTAGGCCCCACCTAGGACCTTTTGGCGGGTCTGTCGGTAGGTGAGGCCGTCCTTGTCACTGACAGTTGCTGATGGGCTGGAGTCAACAATCCATGTTCTGCGGCGCCATTCGTGCATCTGCACATGGGTCCTTGCTTCGTGATCCAGTCTTTGTAGACTTGACGGATGTTGGCTTTTCATGGCATGAGGCGGTCGTCCGCGATCGGGCACTTGAGACGATCGCTAGTTGCCGGGAGACGGTCGCCTTGGGAGTCGATCGCTTGGCGCTGGGTCCTGTTCTGGGTCCTTCGATCGGCAAGTCCGCCTTGGTCTATTTGACCGTATCGGGATATTGATGGGGCATCGGCTAAGTCAATAAACTGTCCAGCTTGCCCTCCTCGAACAATCTCTAGAGTTGTTTGAGGAGGTCACGACAATGGTTGGTGCTGTGGCCGGGACTCTTGTGGTACACACAATATTTATTGTGGTCTAGATGACCGTTGTCCCTTATCGCCTTTGGCTCTCTTAGCGGTTCGCGCCCCTTGATGGCGTAAAAAATGTGGGTCGGAGTTCGGTTGAACTTGTGGAGGAGATGAGCTTCCACATCCTCTAAGGCCTTGAAATCACCGGGTGGCTTGGCGACCGCCTTATTGGTTTTGAAGATCGCCGTCTTTCGGATGGGAGGCGGCGTCCGCTCGCCTAGGCGGAGGGAGAGCAGCCTCTGCCTGGCTAGGAAATCGGCCGCCTTAGCGTGGAAGATCGCGTAGGTCGGGGGGATGTCCTTTGTGAGGTGCCTAAACATGGGTGACTGACCATAGAATCTCCCCAAGACCGAGTAGAGAGCGAGCGCGTCGCTGATAGGCTCGCCGGTGAGGACTATTTCATCCACCCGATCGATGTAATCTGCATTGGATTCGTCTTCCCCCTGCCTCATTTTCATCAAGCGGTGGAGGCCTTCTGGTCTG
Source organism: Orobanche coerulescens (assembly GCA_033398695.1). Taxonomy (NCBI): domain Eukaryota; kingdom Viridiplantae; phylum Streptophyta; class Magnoliopsida; order Lamiales; family Orobanchaceae; genus Orobanche; species Orobanche coerulescens. Next base: position 142,824,069 of record CM065817.1, read on the forward strand.
GCGACTTGGCGGCGAAGTATGACGTGAAGTCACTCGCCAGTTTCTCAAAGGAAATGATTGATCGCGGTGGTAGTGAGACGTACCACCTATGGGCCAGCTCGCCCAACGTTAATGGGAATATTCGGCACCTGGTCGCATCTGATGCCCCACACCGGGTCATGTAGATCCAAAACTTGCTCAAGTGGGTCTCGGGGTCCGATCTCCCTTCATATAAAGGTGTTTGGGTAGGAGAGATCCTTGGTTGCACGGGGGAAAGCTCGATGTGGACCGCGAGTGGCTCAGTCGGTCCGATGATCTTTCTACTGGCGTTTGCCCCAGTTTCCATGAGCGCTTTCATCTCGTCGAGCTGGCGCTGCATAGCGGCCATCGCCGCGGCCTGACTGTTCACGGCTAGGCGCTCGGAGCGGGAGCCGAGGCGATCAAGTACTGATCCCCTGGATCCGCTATCGATGATGTACTTGCCGTATGGCTCGACTCTTCGGCGGATGGGGGCCAGCCGGCTGACCTGTATTTGGTTGGGAGTTGGGTATGCCGAACTCCTGGTGACGGACTCGGATTCCATCGTCTCGTGGTTGGGGCCAGAATGCCCCGGTCGCCATGATGGATCGCTTCCTAAGCGGCTGAAGACGGAACCATCCCGCCTCGCGAGAGCCTTTTCTCGTGAATCGGGGCTTTCTGATGATCGCTCGACCAGTAACCCCTTGAGCTTCCGTTTACCCGCGCGGCGGATGGTCGAGGGGATTATAGCGGGCGTTGCGCATGCCCTCCGTCGCTCACTTAGGATGGCCATAGCCTCCTCGATCTGTTCCGCGGTTTGGAACTGGTCGAGCGAGAGGCTGGGGCCGTCCCTCAGGTGCGGGATCGAGAGTTTCGCGTTGCCGCGGCTACCCTCTTCCGTAGGTCGAGGCTTGAATCGAGCCGGAATAAGGCGTTCGGCAGATCGGAGAGTGGCTCTATTCGATGTGGTGGCAGACGTCATGATTCTGAAGGTTTTTCTTTGAAGAACAGTGATTGTTTCTTCAAGTATATGCCAGGAGAACAGTGAGTGTTCTTCGAGACGGTCGGAATGAAAATGAAGGTTAAGATCCCCCTTCCTCTAACTCCAATTGTTGTTACCTAAAATATTATCCGGAGATGATATGCTGGAATGGTCGAGTAACAAACAAGATGCGAGAGCACGGCCGTGGGGAAGTAAATAACACAAGATTTGCCGGGGTTGTTAGTCTCGGGCTTGAATGCTCTCGTGAGATATTATTAATATAAATACTTGAGAGTACAAATATTAATGTTAGAGTACAATTACAATGAGTGTAAAGACCCTAGTTATCTTATCTCTTGAGTGCTGAAGATTGCCGGAAGAACCAGAGTTGATGCTCTGTGAGTTCTTGTAACAACGATGGAGTGTTGTGTTGACTATGAGAAATCGACGGTCTCTCACTGAGAGAATTAGCTGAACTCTCGTATGAAGTAGTTTCTGTACTTGTGAACCTATAAATCTGGAGTTCTCTGAACTGTAGGGAGTTCTCGTTTCTGCCGACCGTCTTTTGGTTAAGAGGTTCTGAGAGAGAAATCCTGGATAGATTCAAGAGAAAGCCGAGAGTCTGAATTTCTGAACCTTTCTCCAGTTGCTGTAGGTTCTCTATTTTTAGGACTGGAAGTCGCTGGGCGATCGCCTCTTTTGTATTATAATAAGCGGGCGATCGTCTTTAGCACATAGGTTGGTCTTCTTAAAGTCCGCAGCAGCTCCTGGCAGCCGGATGTGCGAACCAATGAGAGGCCAACACGCGTCTGTGTCGCTGTCTTGTGAGGACCCACCTAGGACCTTTCGGCGGGTCTGTCGGTAGGTGAGGCCGTCCTTGTTACTGATAGCTGCTGATGGGCTGGAGTCAAAGATCCATGTTCTGCGGCGCCATTCGCGGATCTGCACATGGGTCCTTGCTTCGTGATCCAGTCTTTATAGACTTGACGGATGTTGGCTTTTCATGGCATGAGGCGGTCGTCCGCAATCGGGCACTTGAGACGACCGCTAGTTACTGGGAGACGATCGCCTTGAGAGTCGATCGCTCGGCGCTGGGTCCTGTTCTGGGTCCTTCGATCGGTAAGTCTGTCTTGGTCTATTTGACTCTGGTTCGGTCGCCCGGTATCTGTGACGATCGCCGGTTGAGGTGTATAAATCTCGACACAACAATAGTCAAGACCAACTAATCCCAAGCATATACTACAACCTTTTATATAATTTGTCTAATAATTATATAGGTTGTGAACTATTATATTATTTATAAGGCACCGATAATGTGATCTTCCGTGTGACACCAACACACCACATTATCTACAATATAAAATAATTAAACATTTCATTTGCATAACCATAAAGTGAATAAATATGCAAAACATGTGATTAAATATAATCATAGGTAGTTACCGGGAAGTTAGGTAATACAAGCATAAAGTATGCTTTGCAATATACAATGTAATATCCGCGATTTTCGATTTTCTGTAAATTTCTTTTTTTCTGGCAGGAGTCCGTTTCAACGGCTCGCTTGTGAACGTTTCGTCATTATGAGAATATTTAATTCTACACTTTTGACGTTCGAGTTTCTTTCAGTGTCATTTTGTTGAGTTCCGTATTCTTAGGCGACTCTTCCGTGCTTGAGTTCGATTCTTGCGAATCTCATTCGAAACTGTTGTTTCGGGTTTCTCGTAAATTCATTTAACATTGTTATACGTGTTGTGAGCTTCGGTTTGATTATTTGTTGTCGTATCGTGATATTTTTCGGACATTTGGGACCGTTTTGTAATTTCCCAAAGTTGTGGGTATCCGTCATCATACCCATTTCTGAGATGTACTGTTGCTGTCTCTCTGAGTCGATAGCGCATACTACGCTTATTGGCTAGCGCGCGCTAAGGTGCTGTAGTTAGCGCACGCTACAGTTGTGGTGGCACATGCTAACTGGTAGTTCGAGGCAGTCCAGGAGCTACTGGACTGGGACTGGAGTCTCGTTAGTGCACGTTAAGGATGGTAGACAGCGCGCTATCGTCTGCTTAGCGCACGCTATTTATCCTGGCTAGCGCACGCTACCTGATAGTTCAGGGCAGTCCAAGAGCTACTAGACTGGGTCTGAAGGTCTCGTTTGCGCACGCTAATACTTGTGGTTAGCGCACGCTAATAGTGTATTTTGGTCAGGGAGTTTTTTTTGGTGCCTCGATAGCGTGCGCTAATCTTTAAGATTAGCGCACGCTAAGATGTCCAGTGTATATAAACTGGTCAACAGTCGTGAAATATCATTTCCACTTTATTTCTCCTCCTCTCCACGGGGTTGAGCCAAGGGCGACTAGGGATCGCGATCTTGGTCGATTTTGCTCAATCCAAAGGTGTTTTGGATCATCCTAGGTAATTATAACATCATCTAATCCATTGTTCTTCGCTGAATCAAGGTATTTTTCTTGAATCCCTAGTGTTGACTTTTTGGGAGTTTTGTTCTTGATTTCATTTTCCATCCGATTTTGATGAACCGATTGTTGTTAAATGATGTTGTTAAACATATCCCATGGATTGTATATCCATATTCTCGTTTGGAATTTTGTTTTCATGTTTTGGTTAGTCGATTCGTGTTCTTGGCCATTTTGGGGGAAACCCTTGAACTTTTGTCGTTCATTCCTTCAATTCAGCGGCTTTGGGTCGTGCTATGGAATTTATTTTCATTGTTGTTGTTGTTGTCGTTCGTAGTTTATTATCGCGGATTATCGTTCGACGAAGTCGGCGGGTTCGTAGACATTTCGAGTCTCCGCATTTCGGTCGATTCTCCGCGTTTGTGGTTATTCGAGGCAAATACCTTGTTCATACATTTCTTGTTTTTTGGATATGATGATTGGTGATCGTCTTGGTATGTTTGTTTGTTTGCTTGAAATGAACTTTCAAAAGATTCGGTTTAGACTCGTTAAGGGTTACTTTCAAAACGCGTGTGTTTTGTGAATGGTGTGTTTCGTGAATGGTTAAGTGAACCCTGTGAATACGCTTGATGTTGTTTTTCTGCTTTGATAATATATATACATAGATTATCTCATTTCGGTGTGTTGTGATTTGACACTTGTGTCGTGCTGTGTGTTTGTTGCCTTTGGGTGAATTGTTTGGATATCCTTGGCATGCTGTGTTATGTGTGTATATGGGGGGTGTACGGTGACACATGACATGTGATCATGTGGTCAGGATGCAAACAAGTGATTGATCCAACCGTGAGAGCCTCGCGATACCTACGGTGACACATGGCTTGCGATCATGTGGTCAGGAGACAACAAGTTATTGATCCAATCGTGAGATGACGTGGCAAGTGATCACGGTGGTATATAGAACCTACGGTGACACATGACATGCGATCATGTGGTCAAGAGACAACAAGTGATTGATCCAACCGTGAGATGACGTGGCATGTGTTCACGGTGTTATGTATATGATTTGGTTGTATTGACTAGGTCCAGTACCTTGGGTGTGACCGAGATTTCGTATCTTGGGTTATGTTCTGCTGATTTTTATGTCCATCGAGGACACATGACGTGGGTTTTGAACCCTGTGAATTGTTGTTGGTTTTCATTCGAGAAAGCAAATCTTTTGGCTGTGACCCATGTTGATTTTGGAAAGAAAAGGATTCGATAAACCTAAACTGTTTTCCGATATAACTCCCGAGGGTATTTTAAACTGTTTTACAAATTGTTCTCATGATTGTGATCTTGAGAATTTGGAAAGTTTTACTCAAACTCTTGCCTTGGGAAGTACTTTTTGTTACGTTTGAATCTTTGAGTATTCCTGATTATTGTTATTCTTGGAATGTGAATTATGACTCGTATTTTGCTCTTTGTACTTGCACTAGCAAAATAGTGGAATTTTGCTAACCCCCGAGTAATCGGGGATGGATGTCTGTATTGCATTCAGGTTTTGGGGAGCATAGCACAGTTTCGGCATGAAGGATGATGAAAGATGATCGATACTAATCACACGAGGACCCATACGTTGTTGTATTGGTTCAGTTGTACGTTATTTCCGCTGCAGTATTTTCCCCATTGTACGGGAGTATTTTGTATTTGACCCCTGCGTGGGCATGTATTGAGATTGAGTTGTATGTTTTTATTGAAAGACCAAATCGTTCTACTGAGTCATTCTAGCCTTAAAGGCATTGTTGAGATGTTCGATGTTGTTATCAGCCTGGTAGATCCTTGAGGAAAGGTTCTACGGCGTGTAATATCCCTGAGCGGATTTGGGGTGTTACATATAATCCTAACAATCTCCCACTTATACTCAAAGCATGCTTGTAAGTATATACTCTATTTTATAGTCTCTCATTTCTCCCACTTATACTCAAAGCAATGCTGCCATACACCGTAATCTCATTCCTTCCACATGCCTTTCAAAACTCTTGAGGGTAGGCCTTTCGTGAAAGGGTCAGCAAGATTATATTCCAATGAAACCCTGGCTGCAACTACGTATCCTTCATTTACAAAGTGTCGTATGATGTGGTACTTGCTGTTGATCTGTTTACTTTCCTTGTGGCCTCATGGTTCCCTCGAATTTGCGATTGCACCAGTATTATCATAATAAAGTGTAATGACTTCTGGCAAATCGGGAATCACATCTAAGTCCTGCAGGAAGTACTTGAGCCACACCGCCTCCTTGGCTACCTCAGAGGCTGCCATGTACTCGGCTTCCATGGTAGAGTCCGAGATGCATTTCTGCTACACACTCCTCCAACTAATGGCTCCACCTCCCAGGCTAAACACATAACCCGAAGTAGACTTGGACTTCTATTTGTCCGATGAAAAATCTGAGTCAGTGTAACCCACCGGACATAGGTCGTCTGATTGATATACAAGCATGTACTCCCTAGTCCTTCTCAGGTACTTGAGTATGTGCTTGACAACAATCCAGTGTCTTGGTCCTGGGTTTGACTGATATCTAGCAGCCATGCCTACGGCATGACAGATATCTGGTCTAGTGCAAAGCATAACATACATGAGACTTCCCACAGCAGATGCATAACGGACCATCTTCATGTCATCTATCTCCTTTTGTGTCTTAGAACACATATCCTTAGATAGTTGAATTCCATGTCTTTAAGGTAGAAAACCTTTCTTGGAATTCTCCATGCTAAACCGCTTTAGCACTGTATCGATATAGGATGTCTGGGATAAGCACAACATCCTTTTCTTCCGATCACGAAAGATCCTGATTCCAAAGATGTGTTCTGCTTCTCCTTGATCCTTCATATCGAAGTGCTCAGATAGCCATACCCGTATGTCCGACAATTCCTTCACGTTGTTTCCAATCAGAAGGATATCATCTACATACAGTACAAGAAATACCAACACGTTTCCATCGCATTTCTTATACACACAACTCTCACTCAGACATTGGACGAATCCATATGACTGGACAACTTCGTCAAATCGAGTGTTCCAAGATCTAGATGCTTGCTTAAGTCCATAAATGGATCTCTTAAGCTTGTACACCAAGTGCTCTTCTCCTTTAGCAATGAATCCCTCTGGTTGGTGCATATAGATTTCCTTGTCTAGACTCCCATTCCAGAATGCATTCTTGACATCCATTTGCCAAATCTCCAGATCTAAATGCGCAGCTATAGTTAAAAGAATCCGGATTGACTTAAGCATGGCTACCGGCCAAAAGGTTTCATCATAATCGATACCCTCTTTCTAAGTGTAACCTTTTGCAACAAGCCTCGCTTTGAAGGTTTCAACCTTCCCATCATCTCCTTTATTTCGCTTTTAGACCCATTTACGCTCAATGGCTTATACACCATCAGGTAGCTCTACTAGCTCCCACACTTGATTGGAATCCGTAGATCCCATTTCTGATTCCATTGCTACTTTCCAAGAGTCAGCATCTTTATCTTGGATTGTCTCCTTGTAGGTCCAGGGATCTTATTCATCTTCGCCTGGGATTGATTATGAAGACTTTCCCATGCCTATGAATCGTTTTGGTTGATGAACAACCCTCCCACTACGACGGGGCAAATCCTGAGTTGGTGTAAAAGTCTCAGAATCGATACGTGGTGCACAGTTAGTTGGCGCTTGTACGATTGCTATAGATGGAGTCTTGCCCCTCAGCTCCTCAAGAATTATCTCGCTCATGGGTTTGTGACATATCATATAATCCTCTTACAGGAATCGGGCATTAGTGCTAACAATGACCTTCTGATCCTGAGGACTATAGAACAAGCCACCCTTCGTTCCCTTAGGATATCCTACAAACACTCGCACTTCTGTACGAGATGCCAACTTATCAGCTTCTTTATTCAGTACATGTGCTGCAGTACCCCAAATCCGAACATGTCCTAGACTGGGCTTACGCCCACTCCATAGTTCTATGGGTGTTTTTGGAACTGATTTTGAAGGCACCACACGTCGCTGTTTCTAAGACAAAACGAAATAGGTAAATCCGAATAACTCACCATTGATCTAACCATTTCCAGAAGAGTTCTATTCCTTCTGAACAGCCACACCATTTTGTTGTGGAGTTCCCGGTGCGGTGAGTTGGGACGAAATCCCCTCATTTGCTAATAAATCCATAAACTCTCCACTAAGGTATTCGCCACCACAATCAGATCGTAGTTACTAGATACTCTTCCCATGACGCTTGCCTTGAAGTTTCTGAACTTGTCAAAGGCTTTAGACTTACGTCGCATCAAATTGACGTATCTATATCTTAAATAATCATCTATAAATGTGATGAAGTATTTGAAACCACTCCTAGCCTGGATATTCAATGGACCACATACATCCGTATGAACCAATTCTAACGCATTCTGAGCACAGTTTACCTTGGTTTTAAAAACCCTTTTGTTCATCTTACCTTCCAGACAGTATTCACAAATTGGAAATGACTCAACTTGGAGATCATCCAATGGGCCATCATCTACCAATCTTTGAATCCTCCCAAGGTTTAGATGCCCTAACCATAAATGCCACATATATGTTTGGTTCATGCTTGAATGTTCTTTTCTCTGATTAGGTTTAGACAAAGAATTAAGTGATTTATGCATAGGAGTTTGTACAGTATTAAAGACATATAGTCCATCATTAAAATTACCTTTGCAAATATATTCACCGTTTCTTTTCCTAATAATGGCATTATCATCAAAAGAAACTGAATAACCATCGCATTTTAATTTAGAAACCAAAATTAAATTCATTCTAAAATCCGGTACTAATAATACATTATTGAGGACTAATAATTTATCATTAATCTTCAACTGCACGACTCCTACTGCAACAACCATAAGCCTGGAATAATCGCCCCAGTTGATGGTAATCTCGCCCGCACTAAGCTGCTTGGTTACCTGAAAACCATGAGAGTTAAAGCAAACATGATCAGTGGAGCCTGAATCAACTATCCACGAAGTGGAAGAACAAGCTGCCAAACATGTTTTGACTACTAGTGTACGAGACATACCTTTCTTAAAAGGAGGACAGTCTGCTATAAAATGTCCTTTCTGACCGCACTTGTAGCACATTCCCTTTGGCTTTTTGTTCGCCTTGGGGTGAGGAGCCTTGATTTTCATCTTGAGAGTTGCCACTTGCTTCTGGCCAACCTTCTTTTTCTTCTTTCCCCATTTGCATTTAGAAGAAGTAGCACCGATTGCCGCAAGAATCTGATGATAACCTTGTTTGAAGAGATCTTCAGCAGATTGAAGCTCTATCAGAAGTTCCGCCAAAGTATATGTCATACGGTTCATATTGTAGTTAAGGCGGAACTGCTCAAAGCTTCTTGGTAAGCTGCCCAAGATAATGTCAACCTGTGTTTCCGCATCGATAGTAGCCCCCAGTATGCTCAGTTCGTTCAAATGAGACATCATTTTCAGAACATGATCCCTTACTAGGGTCCCTTCAGACATTTGGGTTGTCATCAACAGCCTCATTGCATTTGGTCTAGCCGCCTGGTTCTGATAAACAAATATCTCGGTGAGACTTTTCATCATTTCCGTGGCCGAGCCCATCGTCTGATGCTGGTGCTGCAATACATTTCTCAGTGAAGCCAAAATATAACAGCGAGCCATCTCATCAGACTTTTTCCATTTTCAGAATTCAGCCAACTCTTCAGGAGTAGCATCCGGTTCTGGTTCCAGAGGGCTCTCCTCAGTTAAGATAAATTTATGCCCTCAGCAGTCAGGACAATGTCAAGATTTCTTTTTCCAATCGGCAAAGTTAGTGCCATCACGCTTATTTTCTTTGAGATTAACAGTTAGTGGATTGAAAGACATATGAGATAAAAATTAAAACATCCATCACATAATGCATAGCAAAATATATCAAAAAACCTCAAAAATACAATATATATGCTAGCAACTAACACCTCAAAAAATCCGCATATGCAAGCCACGATCTTGTGGACGTTTACATGCACATTTTTCAAGTAGAGTTTTACGTCTTTAATTTTAATGTAATACCCGTAATTTCGATTTCCGGTAATTTCTTTTTTTCGGCAAAAGTCCGTTTTGACGACTCGCTCATGACCGTTTCGTCATTCTGAGAATGATTAATTCTTCACTTTTTGACATCCGAGTTCGTTTCGGTGTCGTTTTGTTGAGTTCCGTGCTTTTTAGCGACTTTTCCGCACTTGAGTTCGATTCTTGTGAATCTCGTTCAGATCATTGTTTCGAGTTTCCCGTAAGTCCGTTTAACTTTGTTAGACGTGTTGTGAACTTCGGTTTGGTTATTCGATCACGTATCGTGATTTTCGGGCGTTTTGGGCCATTTTGTAATTTACCCAAAGTTATGGGTATCCGTAGCTGTATTTGCTGTCTCGACTCTTTTCTTGGTCGCGTATGATTAATTATTGCATTATGTTTCCATTTCGGGTCGTTGATGTTGTCCGCGAGCTTTTCATCATCGTTCCGTATGTTTTCGGAAATCGAGTCGTCGGGTCACGGTGGCTGAGCAGTTGGCCGGACAGGTGCGGCACTGTCGGAAGTGCTGGGCACTGGCCGAGCAGGCATGGCAGGAACCAGCGTAGCGCACGCTACGGCCGGGAGGCTGCGCGCGCTAGCTCGGCAGGTGTAGCGCACGCTGTTGAGCAGCCCAGCGTACGCTATCGGGTCTGGGTAGAGGGGTTCTGAGGTTCTGGACTCGGGTAGGATCGGCAGGTAGCGCACGCTAACCGGCAGGGGTAGTGCACGCTGTCGGCCGACTAGCGTACGTTACCTGGGCGAGCTGTTTAGTCCAGCGGTTACTGGACAGGTCGGCTAGCGCGCGCATGCTTCCGGCCGTAGCGCACGCTAGCGGGGGTCGGGCGGACAGGTCACGGCCGGCAGGATTGGTCGGTGGTGCCGGGTCGTGCGGGCCCTGGCTGAGGGTACTGGGCCGATACTGGCCGATAGCGCACGCTAGTTTCGGCCCAGTATAAATGTGACAGAGCAGTTGCATTTTCATTCATTTTTCACTTCCTTCCTTTTCTGTCCGCGGCTGGCGATTTGGAGGTGGCGAAGCCATGTTGTTTAATAACAAATCGATGAAGTTCTTGAGTTCATGTCATGTATTGATCATCCTATATCATCCTTTGATCCAGCGAATCAAGGTAATCTCTCCTTAGAACCCTAATTTCTTGAATTTTGGGGTTTTTGTGTTTTTGTCCGATTCGTTCCATATTGTTGATTAATTCATGATGGGTATGATTAATCTTGGTAGTATTCTTGTGTTTAACATCATTTAATCCATTGTTATTCGTCGAATCGAAGTATATTTCTTGATTTCCTTCGAATCCACTTTTTGGGGGATTTGTTCTTGATCTCATTTTCCACCCGTTTTTGATGAATCGATTGTTGTTAAATGATGTTTTAAACATCCTATGGATTGTATATCCATATTTCGGTTGGAAATTCCGTTTTCGTGTTTTGACGGGGTGAATCGTGTTCTTGGCCGTTTTGGAGGAAACACTTGAACTTTCGTCATTCGTTCTTTGAATTCAACGGCTTTGAGTCGTGCTATGGAATTCATTTTCATTGTTGTTATTGTCCTTCGTAGTTTATTATCGCGAGTTGGCGTTCGGTGGAGTCGGCAGGTTCGTAGTCGGTTCGGGCCAATCTACTTCGGTCGATTCTCCGCGTTGTTCTTATTCGAGGCAAGTACCTTGCTCATACATTTCTTATTTTGTGGATATGATGATCGGTGATCGTCTTGGTGTGTTTGTTTGGTTTTTTGAAATGAAGTTTCAAAAGATTTCGGTTTGGCCTCATTAAAGGCTCTCTTTCAAAACGCGTGTGTGTTTTGTGAACGGTGTGTTTTGGGAATTGCTTATGATTTGATCATTTTGAACGTTGAAGGCTTTGATGATATCCCTGTTGTTTAAAGTTATGGAATTGTGTATTCCGTGTTTAATCTTGTTATTGTGTTTTGAAGCGTTTGATAACGGCATCGAGTAAGTGGCCATCTCTATTAAGTATTATTGATGAACTTACATTCTTAGCATATTAGTATTGCATGAGTAACGTGTGTGTGTGTATGCTCACTACGGGTTAGATCCGACGGGGTATCGGTAGGGCTCCACAAAGCTGTGGAACCGCGAGCTTGCTTTTAACCACTACGGGTTAGATCCGACGGGGTCTCGGTAGGGGTCCACGAAGCTGTGGGTCCGCAGTTAATTGTGGTGCATTTTACATTATGATTTGGATTAATGGCATTTCCGGAAATGAGTGCTTTCGAATGGTTTTCATGATTGCATGCATCGACTAAGTGTGTAAGAGGTAAGTTGTTCGTTTGGCTTACTTGGCTAGGATGGCACTAGAGTATTTTGTTGTTTGTGTTAAATCCTTTAATTGTGGATTTTGATGTTGGGAGACGAACCTTGTGGTCGTTCTTGTGTACTGTGAGTTGATGAGATTTGGGGCTAAAATCCAAACGGTTTGGTAAAGGTAATTTTACGGAAAGTAAACCTTTGGGGCGGTGACCCCTTTCGTCTTTTGGGTTTTGAAAAGTGGGATTTGATAATCCTAAATTTTTTTCTATTAAAACTCTCGATGGCATTCTAAACTGTTTTATAAATTATTTCCATTGATTTGTGATCTTTCGGTTTTGGAATATTTTTCTCAAACTCTTGCCTCGGGAAGTACTTTTCGTTTCGTTTGGATCTTTGAGGATTCCGGGTTATTGTTATTCGTGGAATATGAATTGTATGACTCGTATTTTTGCACTTGTACTTGCACTAGCAAAACAGTGGAGTTTTGCTAACCCCCGAGTATTCGGGGGGTGGATGTTTGTATTGCATTCAGGTTTTGAAGCATATCACAGGGTCGGCATGAAGGATGATGAAAGATGAACGATACTAATCACACGAGGACCGTTTGATGTTATATTGGTTTAGTTGTATTTTATTTCCGCTGCAGTATTCTTTCCCCGTTGTACGGGAGTGTGTTGTATTCGACCCCTGCGTGGGCAAGTATTGTAATCGAGTTGTATGTTTTTATTGAAAGACCAAATCAGTCTACTGAGTCATGTTAGCCTTAAAGGCATCGTTGAGATGTTCTATGTTGTTACCAGCCTGGTAGATCATTGAGAAAAGGTTCTGCGGCGTGTAATATCCCTGAGCGGATTGGGGGTGTTACACTATCTAGTCAACTTACGTTATGACAAGTAAAATTAATAGTTGGTTCCTCTTGGCCATGTATTAATTAACATAGATTCCGATGGGAAGCTTATTAATTAATACACCTAAGTGAACACCGTAATTTAACATCCTTAAAATATTATCTTTTAAATAATAGTCCTACAGATGGAGAGGTCCTATCATAAAAAGTAATATTTTCCTTATGTTATCATTTTGAAATTTAAAACTAGTGAACCTATAATTAGCACATCCGATATGGAGGAAGACCCTAATGTCAATGTGCATGCTAATTACTTTACAATTTAAATTAATTATGGAGGCCAATTTGATTTTATTTTAAAAACAAAATAAATCAATTTAATCACTTAGTTATTTTAGCCTTAAGGTTTTTAATTTTCTCGTCCTAACATGCAGAAAACATATCACGCATACATTCATACATGCCATACATCAAAACAATAAAAACCAAAAATAAAGCATGGATAATTAAATTATCCAATTATCATGGTCTTCTTCATTGAGTTGAACCCGAGAAAATCTTCGACTCGATCTCTCCCACTGAATCAAGTATCTCGTCGCTCCTCTCTGACCGGGCCGTAGATTTCCAAAATTAAAATTTCACTTTTATGCAAAATTAATTACATAAAAAAATTTTAAATCCCGACTCTCCAGCGGACGCAACGAACGGCGGCAAAACGGACCGAACCAAAAACTAGATGACCCGGCCCGAACCAGCGAACCGCCTGCACGCATCGCTCCTGCTGCTCGGCTGGCAGTAATCGTGTCGGCCGCAAGCTGCTCGTCATGTAGACCGCGGCTACGCAACACTCTCGGCAGTCCCCATTCTGCTCTATTTCTTCGTGATCCCGTCTTTTTCGAATTCGATTACAATTTTATACAAAAATAAAATACATCGAAATTACAGCAAGATTACACGAAAAATAAAACACCTAGAACTACTCGCAGATTTTCTCACGGGAAAAACCATTACATGCCTCAAAACCGGGCCAAACCAACAATTGCATAAATAATAAAAATAAATAAGTAAACCATTCACATAAACCATGATAATTGGATCATATCACCTGCAAGAACACATCTAGCAAAATATTCCAACATCAAAATATATGAATATTTAAATTGCAATCAATTAATCACCAAAATTAATTAAAATAGCAAAAAGCCTAAAAATCCGGCTCTGATATCAATTGTTGGAATTAAAAACGCAGCGGAAGCGAAGTTTGGGAAAGTTGATAAACGCGTTTTGTGCATCCACGAGCATAAGATCTATTTAGGCATGCTAATTAATTAATTAATTACTAAGACTAATAAGCAACTTAAATATTATTTATTATTTATTAAATAAATATGTTCGTTATTAAAACATCCTAATCTAGATCTAAAAATCATAGGATATTACCTTTGAAGAGTAGTGGTTACTTTTGTGTTGATCACCTTATATTTCTACCTTTAGACCTTCTAGAGTATGATCCGCCTTCACCCGGACGTTGTGTGGGCAACGAGCTACCGGATATTGCTTAGACACTAATGGGATCAGCCGAAATTCTCTTGTATGTGGTCACACAATTTTTCTTTGCTTTCTAGTATTTTATGAACACTCTTAGCAAATCAGTGTGTTATCTAAATTGTAAGATCAAAGACACAAGTCTAGATCTACAATTAAACACAAGAGGGAAAATTTGATCACACAACCTCACAAGACATGTACAAAATCGGCCCCCTCCATAAGTCCTATATATAGGCTCTTAAACTACTACTAGGGATCTTAAGGAGGATTATGGAAGGACTCCCAATAAATTCATCTTACCTTATTAGGACTCTTCCTAATATAATGAATATATTAATATCAACTTAGTCCACTAAAAGATTGATATTGCACTTCCTACCAAAATTCCAAATTACAAAATTGGGCTCCTTATTAAATATATTATTTCCCGTATTTAAGATATCGAATGTCCATTAATTAATTATAAGCTACTGACAGCTTTAATTAATTAATATCTTATCCAAGAGTAGTACCACTCGAACCTTATTATTATATCGGAATTAAATCCACTTGCAGGGTTTAATATAATAATTATTATCGAGCTCCTCAAGGGGACATCATCAACCCGCACGAGTCGGGACATGATTTCTAGTAATAGTAATAACTATTGTGTAAACAATATAATTGCCCAAGATACGAGGCTTATTGAGTCGATCATTTTGACTCTCACCCATGGTAAATCAAATCAATAAGTATTATAAATACCCATTTAAATATTATATGCTTAAAATTAAGAAATAATAATTATCCGAGATTTACGCTCTTCTTACAGTCAGTACAGAAGACACTATCTCACCTTGATCCAGTTCAACGTATGCAAATACGCTAACATATACTAGTAGTCAAGACCAACTAATCTCAAGCATACACTACAACTTTTTATATAATTTATCTAATAATTATATAGGTTGTGAACTATTATATTATTTTATAAGGCACCGATAATGTGATCTTCCGTGTCACACCAATACACCTGATGTAACCGAGCTGATCGGTCACCAAGAACCGGGTTAATCTTAGGAGTTTAGCTAAGAAAATCCAGAATGTATGAAGTATTGTCTTTTTCTCTCTCTAAAGTATGATGTAATCTCAGAATATCTCCCTTGAATGAAAACCCCCCTCTCCCTTTTATAAAAGGGAGAGGTGCCTATTCTCTAAGATCTTCCCTGATTTTTAGAGAAGATCCCGGATATCCAGGGATTCAGGCTGCGATTTCCCATCTCTGGATTTTCGGGATTGCAAGGTATGGGCTCTCAATCCCTGTATCTCAGGGATTCTGTCAGGTGAGTCAGGATCTCCTTTCCCGAGAGTTCGACCTTCATGAGCTCGGAGGCCTTAGGTCGGCTCATATTATAAAAGATCACTTAGGTCGGGACATTCCTATTCAAATCCATAGGTCGGGAGACCTTTGAGGTCGACAACCTTTTAACAGATGTCACAGGTCAGCGGGGCCTCAGAGGTCGGTGCCCTTTTATCTGAGGTTTACAGATCGGAGGACTTTGAGGTCGGCATCCTCTTGTCTGAGAACCTAGGTCGGACTTTATTACTCTAAGGAAACCTTTCTTTACTAAGAGGTCGGTACTTCGGCTTATATTGGTCCATATTTTAAACCGGGTTTTCAGGGAGCGTACATTCGGCGTCCTATCAACCAGTCCCACCTACTCTAGTCGAGCTGTAAGACCGAGTAGAGTAAGATTTGTTTACAATCTGACGACCTTGACACAATAGTCCTTGGGATTCCCGTTCCCAGATAACGAGGTTCCTCAGAATTCGTGCGCTTTAATATCCACGTCTTTTCCTTTCCCCGCCTCCCAACCGTCACGTCTATGGTCAAGTCTAGGTGTCGACCTGCTATAGGTCGGATGAGGCGGTGCCAGATCCAATCCGTTCTTTTACAGGAGGCATCGGACGCTCCAGATCACCCGTATCTTCTTGATTTTCGCCCTCCTTATCTATAAGTTGGAATCCCCTACCCCCTTCAGCCATTTCCGCTCTTCCTCCTGCGACAAACTATTGTGAGGGTATTCCGGCGACACCTGCGACCTTGGTTTCCTGCCTTCGGTGGTGCTTCCACTACCTTTCTCCGGCGATCTTCCACCCAATCTCATGGGTATGTTTATCTAAACACCTCTTTAGTTTTTCTTTTGGTTTGTTACCGATATTTTCCTCTTCTTCTTCCTCCCTTTTCTTCCTTTTATTATGTCGTCTGGTTCGGATTCTCAGAATCTTTCCGGCGAATCAGCCATGGACTCCTTTTTAGAAGGTCTTTCCTCTTCTTATGGGGACTCGGGGGGTAGGTCGGGGCGATCTACTGGTTCCTCCCTCTGTCTTAGAGATGAGCCCCTAGGTGATGTAGATTGGTCCGGGCTAGGTGACATCCCTTCTAGCCTTCCCTCTGGCATCCCCATAATCATTGTAGATCCCCCTTCCCCTCCTCCTATGGATGAAGTAACTGTAACCGGCCTCTTAGCCGATCCATATCAAACGGTTGTAGGAGCGACTCGAGTTCTCCCTCCTCATCCTCTATCTAGGACTAGCCCAGCCGCGCTGGCTAGTTTTATAAAATTTCTTAGACTTCTGAGCTAGTTTTATAAAATTTCTTAGACTTCCACCTGGGTGGGAATTTGTCACGCCTCAGGCTAGTGACACCCCTGATCATCCTCCCCCGGGGCATATTACCTGGTTCGTGGATCAGGTGAGCAGTGGTCTTCGCTTTCCACTCCATCCCTTTCTTGTCTCTCTCTCTCCGTTAAATAAAATCTTCCCCTCAACCAGTTTTCTCCTAACTCTTTTCGTTATATGGTTGGTTTTCTCGTGCTGTGTCATTACAGACACGAGGAACCCGACCTGGGTTTTTTCTATTTTTGTTTTGGGCTAAAGAGTTTTAAAGGCTCTTTTTACTTGACTTCCCGAAACAACGCCCATTTCTTTACCCATCTCCCTTCCAATGTGAAGGATTGGAGGTCGCGTTTCTTTTTTCTTTGGCTCCCTACAGCTGACTCCTGGGGTTTCCCCACGGAATGGACGCAGACCACTCCGAGCCAGGATCCTATTCCTAGGCTCAGTTCCATCCGAGCTGCGTGTGTCGAGAAAGTTCGGGAATGGAATGCCATTCCCAACAACGCTTTCCAGCTGACGCAATTTCATGATCTTCTGTTCCATTGTGGGCTGAGCTCGAATCCTTATCCAGCTATCCCTGATATTGGTAGGCTTTATCGGTTCTTTTCATAGTATAATCTTTGCTATTTTGTTTTTGTTTTTGGCTATCTTCCTGACCGTTTGTATTGTTTTTCGTAGATCGGTTCATGCGGACCTGCCAGTCCGATGCCTCCAAGCCGGATGAACCGACGAAAGAGAAGGTCCCAAAATCGACGAATCCCCCTAAGGAGAGGGCAGAGGGCTCATCAAAAACTAAACGAAAGCTCCCCTCCCGCCCCAAATCTGGGGTGATTCTTCCCTCCGACCTAGCTGCTACCTTGACCACCGGGCGAAGCCCGGTAAGCTCGTCTCGGTAGCTTCAGGTCACCCAGAGGGCCCCTTCTCCTAGCTCCTCCGCTTCCAAATGGCCGAAGACTACAGGTCCCCCTGGTCCGGCTATGGAGACCTTTCTTAGTTGCAAGGAGTTTGAGAAATTTCTTCCATACTTCAGCTCCATGGTCCCGGCTAGGGATAAGCAGGCATTACGAGATACCGAGGAGGACCCTCGCTTCGATGCTATGATGATGTATTTTGGGAAGGTATTCCCCTTTTTGCCCTCCTCCCCTTGTTGACTATTTTTATGTTTATTATTATCCTTTGCCGACCTGATGCGACTTTTTGTGTGCAGTTCTTCACCACTTTTGTGACCTTTGCAGAAGATCACAATATCGGCGCCTCGTCTTCCTCCCAGCTCAACCAGATATCATCCGATCTGGAGGCCGCCCTGCGGGATAAGTCGAATCTCTCAGCTCAACTTCAGGAGAGGGAATATAATTTAGAGGTTGACCTTAAGAAAGGCTCTGAGCGGGAGGCGGTTTTGGAACGGGCTCAGATGGCCAATGTTCAGCTGAACCAAGAGCTGAAATTTTGGAAGGCCCTGTCTACTGCTAAAACGGAGAAGGTGGGCCAGCTCGAGGTTCAGTTGTCGGAAGCTAAGGCCGAATCTGAGAGGATTGGCCAGCTTGAGGCTCATGCTAAGGCGGAGTTGGAGAAGGTCGCCCAACTCAAAGCTCAGGCTAGAGCAGAATCAGAAAAGGTCACCCAGCTAGAAGCTCAACTAGCCGAGGCTAGATCTGAGGGATCATCTTATGAGCGCGGGGTGACGGATGGCCGACGTCGATTTCTGACCAGTGACGTTGGTCACTCTTTCCTGGGGGCCTACCGTTCTGCCCTCCTAGCCCGGTATCACAATTCCACTGCTTACCTGGTCAAACTGGCTCATGCGGCGACGCAATACTTCGATTTTGCTCTAACTCGCGCTCGTGAGCAATTAGCTTCTTTGGGTTTTGTGGGCGAGCTGGACCGGGATGCTGCATTGAACGGAGCTCCTATCCCTTCTGGTTGGTCCGGGGACATGGAAGAATCTCCGGAGGCAGCCTGGTGGGAGGATGCCCTTGGGGAGTCTATAATGAAATCCGGCCTGTATTTGGAGTTGCCTTCTATCCCTCCTAACTCACCTGTTAAGGCCAGCACTCCTAATCCCGAGGTGACTGGGACCGACCTTGATGCTTCTCCTTCATCGCCCCCTCCATCTTCCGAGCCTGTACCTTTTCACCAATCTTTAGTATAGGTTGGATATTTTTAGATAAGTTTTGGATCTGAAGGCATTTCACCTGATCAGATGTCACAGGGCGGTTCACCCTTACTCGGATCTGAAGGCGTTTTGCCTGATCAGATGTCACAGGGCGGTTCACCCTTACTCGGATCTGAAGGCATTTCGCCTGATCAGATGTCACAGGGCGGTTCACCCTTACTCGAATCTGCAGGCATTTCGCCTGATCAGATGTCACAGGGCGGTTCACCCTTACTCGGATCTGAAGGCGTTTCACCTGATCAGATGTCACAGGGCGGTTCACCCTTACTCGGATCTGAAGGCGTTTTGCCTGATCAGATGTCACAGGGCAGTTCACCCTTACTCGGATCTGAAGGTGTTTCGCCTGATCATATGTCACAGGGCGGTTCACCCTTACTTGGATCTGAAGGCGTTTCGCCTGATCAGATGTCACAGGGCGGTTCACCCTTACTCGGATCTGAAGGCGTTTCACCTGATCAGATGTTATTTCTAGTTTCACACATTCAGAGAGATTTTATTTATAATAGACTTTTATTAAAACAACACACGCTTTTCTCCATACTTCTTTCATACAAAATACTTTTTTAAGTGACATATGTTCCAAGGTCTTTTTATGGGGTGCCCTTCCATATCCTCGAGCTCATAAGCTCCTCCTGCATAAATTCGGATTACCTTGTAAGGGCCCTTCCAGTTCGGCTCCAGCTTTCCTGTTTTTCTGAGGGCATCAGCCCGCCTAAGCACCAAATCACCGACTTGGAACTGTCTCTTCCTGACTCTTTTGTCGTGAGCTGCTTTTGTCAGGCTTTTGTATCTTTCAGTTCGTGTTGCGGCCGCTTCCCTTCTTTCTTCTATGGTATCTAACGCTTCCTTCATTATTTCCTCGTTTTCCACCTCGTTGAACCATCGAACCCGATGAGACATTTCTCCGAATTCTGCTGGGATGACGGCTTCGGACCCGTATACCATACTGAAGGGTGTTTCCCCTGTTGACGATCTAGGTGTGGTCCTGTATGACCATAGTACCGAGCTGAGCTCATCCACCCATCCTCCTCCAACTTTGTCTAAGCGGGATTTGATCCCTTGCAAGATTGTTCTGTTAGTTACCTCCACTTGCCCATTAGCCTGTGGGTGAGCAACCGCAGCGAACCTTTGCCTGATATGCATACCCTCACACCAGGACTGGGTTCTTTTCCCATTGAATTGAGTTCCATTTTCTGAGATAAGTATCTGGGGCGCTCCGTACCTGCAGCAAATGTTTTTAAACAGAAAACTTATGATTCTTTGCTCGGTTATAGTGGCCACGGGCTCGGCTTCTACCCACTTGCTGAAGTAGTCTATGGCTACTACTAAGAACTTCCTTCCTCCCGAGCCAGGTGTAAACTGCCCCATGATATCAATTCCCCATTTAGCGAAGGGACAGGGTGCTCCCATGGTAATCATATCTTCAGCTGGGATGTGAATTAAGGATGCATGCATTTGACATTTTTGGCATCGCTTAACCATATCTACTGCTTTCTTGCTCATGGTCGGCCAGAAAAAACCATCCCTTAGTGTTTTGCTAATTAGCGCTCTTCCTTTGGTATGATCTCCGCAGCACCCTTCATGGATTTCTTCCAATATACCCCGCCCTTCTTCTTCCGAAATGCACCGTAGGTATGGACCGAGGTAGGATCTCTTGTATAGTTCATCGTTAATGCAACAGAACCTCGCTGCTCTTCGCACAATCTTCATTCTTTCTTGCCTTTCCTTGGGTAGTTCTGCCCTTCTTAGGTATGCCAACAAAGGAGTTCGCCAATCTGCCATCTCGTTCACCTCCATCACCTGTTTCATGGTGCTACTCCGGGCTGCTCCCAAAATCATTACTGTTCACGAGCGGCAATCCACTAAGGAGCTTCCCATTTTTTCTAGGTAATCAGCTTTTGCATTTTCTGCCCTAGGGATATGGATCAACTTCCATTCCCCTAGTTTTTTGGCAGCCTCTCTCACTTCCTCAACATACTTCTTCATCCGATCCTCATTTATCTCAAATTTTCCTCCTACCTGTTGTGTGACTAGTTGGGAATCAGAGTAAGCAATGAGTCGTTGAGCGCCCAAATCTATCCCCAGCTGCATTCCCTTAACCAGGGCTTCATATTCGGCCTCGTTGTTAGATGCTCTGAAATTGAATTTTATGGCATACTCTAATTGTTCACCCTCCGGGGTAGTAAGGACTATCCCTGCCCCAGAACCACTGGTTGTTGTCGATCCATCCACATGTAATAGCCACTGTCCCTCTAGTGGCGATGGCATGGCCCCCTCTTGGATGAAGTCCGCTAGGGCCTGAGCTTTAATTGCCGTTCTCGGCTCATACTCCATGTCGTATTCCACCATTTCTACCGCCCACTTCACCAGGCGACCCGACGCATTAGGTCGCCCTAATATTTCTCTTAAGGGCAAGTTGGTTCGCAGTTTTATCCGGTGGGCTAGGAAATTGGGCCTCAATCGCCGGGCTGTAACTACTAATGCCAGTTCCCCTTTTCCTAGCTCGGAGTAATTCCGTTCTGCTCCTTGCAAAATTCGGCTTGTATAATAAATGGGTTTTTGCTTACTCATTTTTTCTCTTAGCAAGACCGAGCTAACCGCTCCCTTTCCCACAGATAAGTAGAGTACGAGTTCCTCTCCTGGTATTGGTTTGGTGAGCAGAGGCAGCTCGGCCAAATATTCTTTTAATTTTCCGAATGTTGTTTGCGCTTCTGGGGTCCATTCGAATTTGTTCCCTTTTCTTAAGAGTTTAAAAAATGGGAATCCCTTCTCGGACGAGCGTGATATGAACCGGCTCAGCCCTGCTATTCTTCCTGTTAGTATTTGGATATCCTTGATATTTTTTGGATGATTCATTTGCAGCACTGCCTTGACCTTTTCCGGGTTAACCTCGATTCCTTGCTCTGTGACTACATATCCCAGGAATTTTCCCGATTTGACTCCAAAAGAACATTTTGATGGGTTGAGCTTCATTCTGTACGTGCGCAGGTTATCGAACGTCTCTTCTAGGTCCCTGATATGCTCTCCTGCCTTTACGCTTTTTACTAGCATGTCATCCACGTATACTTCCATGTTTCTGCCGATTTGGGATCTAAAGATTCTGTCAACCATCCTTTGATATGTAGCTCCTGCATTTTTTAACCCAAAAGGCATGCGTACATAACAAAAAGTTCCTTTTGATACCACAAAACTAACCCTCTTTACGTCCCTAAAAGTGCGAGAGGAATCTGATGATATCCCTGAGAAGCATCCATCATACTGAGCAACTCGCACCCCGAGGTTGAATCCACTAGCTGATCTATGCGGGGTAATGGGTAGTGATCCTTTGGACATGCTTTATTTAGGTCCCGGAAGTCCATGCACATCCTCCACTTCCCCTGGACTTTCCCCACCATGACAGCATTGGATAGCCACTCCGGAAACTGGATCTCCATTATGTGTCCAGCTCGGAGGAGCTTGTCAACTTCTTCCCCAATGACCCCATCCATCTCCGGCCCAAAATGCCTCCTCTTCTGCTTCACTGGTCTTATGGTTGGGTCGATGTTTAACCTGTGCTCGGCAACTGTTGGGCTGATTCCCACCAGATCCTCAGCTGCGAACGCGAAAATGTCCACAAATCTCCTTAGCAGGCTAATAAGGCTTTCCTTTATCCCATCGTCTAACCGACTTCCCGTGCGAGTTTTTGTTTCCGGCTTTCTTAGAACCAATTATATTTCTAGCAACTCCTCATTGGGCTTGACACCTTCTTCCTCAGCTTCCTCGGGCGCCTTTGATTGTTTATTCTTCTTAGACTCTGGATCCGGACCTCCTAGCTCGGATGTCCTCTTTCCGCGCTGCACTCCCTGCTTTACCATTGTCTGGTAACAAGATCGAGCTATAAACTGATCCCCGGCTACTTCCCCTACCTCACCTCCTACGGGGAATTTTACTTTCATGTGTGCGGTAGAGGCCACTGCTTCGAACTTGTTGAGTCCCGGTTTTTCTAGAATGGCGTTATAGGCCGATTTGGTGTCCACCACTAAAAACCTGAGCGTCTTGACCTTTCGATGGGGCATCCGACCTAGTGCTACCGGAAGCACCACTTCTCCAACCGGTTGCACCTCGGTCATGCAGAACCCATAGAGCGCGGTATCTACCTTCTTCAATTCCACCTCTAGGTTCATCTGTTTGAAACAGTCATAGAATAAGATGTCTACCGAGCTTCCCGTATCGATAAATACCATCGTAACTGGCGATCTCCGCGGTGATGACCAGCGCGTCATTATGGGGCGCATGTATCCCGTTATAATCCGTGGGGCTGAACTGAATGATAGGCCCGCTGCCTATAGAGGCGACCTCCTTGAGCTGATGACACCTAGCCTTTCGTGCGTGGGCTTTCCTAGCCTGATTAGAACTTCCATCGGTTGGTTCTCCTGATATCATGTGGATCACTGCTTTCTTAGCTGGGGGAGCAGCGGGTCCCCGAGGAGATTCTCTTTTCACCCCCGCCCCTCCTTGGGGCATGGGTGGTTGCCTCCGACCTCCATTCCTCTGCTGATATGTGAACTCCATTAGATGTCCCGATCGGACCAGCCTTTCGATCTCATCTTTAAGGTGCTTGCACTCATCTGTTTTATGCCCATAATCATTGTGGAATCGACAATAAAGCTCTGATTTCGGCTGGGTGGGCCTATTAGGACGAGATGCAGGCCACTCTATAACCCTGTTCATCTTATCTTCAACTGCTTCCAAAACCTGAGCTCTCCTCATTGTTAGTGGGCTGTATTGGTCAAATCTTGGTCGTCTTAGAACGGTATCGCTCTTCTTTCGGTCTATTTTTCCCCGCGGCATTTCTTCCCGAGGTAAATTTCCTTGAAAGGTGTACTCTCCGCGCCGTATCAATCTGCTAGACCCCATTTCCCCATCTTCGGGCTTTTCTTGCAATTCCTCCATATCCTTCTTGGTTTCCTCAACATTAATGTATTTCGAACATCGGGCTAAGACCTCATATGTTCTGGCTGGTTTTTTAGCTAATGAGGTGCGTAGCAACCCAGGCCTCAGTCCCTGCGTTAAGGCACTGGTTTTTACTTCTTCTGACCACGAGGGTACCTCCAGACATGCCTTTGTAAATCGGGTCACATAAGCTCTCAGCGCTTCTCCGGAGTACTGCTTGATACTGAACAAGGACATGAAGGTCTTTTGGTGCGCCCTGGCACTTGCAAAGTGAGTCAAGAACGCGGAGCTGAAAGTTTTGAAGCTGGTGATTGACCCAGGGGGTATCTGGTGGAACCAATCTGGTGACTCTGTCGGAGCCAGAATGCTCTGCAACTCACGGCATCCGAATATCGATGTAGTACCGCCATATTCTCGAATCGGTATAAATGTCGGGTAGGATCTGAGATTCCATCGTAGGTGAAGGTGACAGCCCTAAAACCATATGGGAGCTCGGCCTGCAGTATGCCTTCTGAGAAGGGATGGCCTGGATGACTCTCCATGTCCTTCCCCGCAACCCTCTGTCGCAACTCCTCCAGCTCGTCTTGCATACTGGATATCAAGGGATCCTGCGTTCTTTCCTGTCTAGATCGCTCCCATATTCTTGGATAACTCTCCCCATGCTCTTCCTGCCGATCAATTTCCTCCGGCTCATCCGAAAGGATGGGCATTACTTTTCGTGGTATTCTTTGTTTTTCGACCTCCCGACTCTTCTGGATCGCATTGGCGATTATGTCGGCTAAGGCTTCCTTCATCAGTGTGATTATGCTTGGTGCGACTTCTTCTACGGGGGTGATGGGTGTTTTTTCCAGAGTCGATTCTCCACCCGCAGCTGCTAGTTCTTCTTCTAAATTTCGGGGTATCAACTCCCCTATTTTCTTCTGGTTCATTTCTTCCGCCATTACTAACCTCACGTCTCAGCTCAAAGTGACTCGATGTCACAGTTCCCACAGACGGCGCCACTTGATGTAACCAAGCTGATCGGTCACCAAGAACCGGGTTAATCTTAGGAGTTTAGCTAAGAAAACCCAGAATGTATGAAGTATTGTCTTTTTCTCTCTCTAAAGTATGCTGTAATCTCATAATATCTCCCTTGAATGAAAACCCCCCCATCCCTGGATTTCCGGGATTGCAAGGTATGGGCTCTCGATCCCTGGATCTCAGGGATTCTGTCAGGTGAGTCAGGATCTCCTTTCCCGAGAGTTCGACCTTCATGAGCTCGGAGGCCTTAGGTCGGCTCATATTATAAAAGATCACTTAGGTCGGGACATTCCTATTCAAATCCGTAGGTCGGGAGACCTTTGAGGTCGGCAACCTTTTAACAGATGTCACAGGTCAGCGGGGCCTCCGAGGTCGGCGCCCTTTTATCTGAGGTTTACAGATCGGAGGACTTTGAGGTCGGCATCCTCTTGTCTGAGAACCTAGGTCGGACTTTATTACTCTAAGGAAACCTTTATTTACTAAGAGGTTGGTACTCCGGCTTATATTGGTCCATATTTTAAACCGGGTTTTCAGGGAGCGTACATTCGGCATCCTATCAACACCACATTATCTACAATATAAAATAATTAGACATTTCATTTGCATAACCATAACGTGAATAAATATGCAAAACATGTGATTAAATGTAATTAATATTCTCATAGGTAGTTACAGGAAAATTAAGTAATACAAGCATAAAGTATGCTTTGCAGTATACAATCCTAACAGAAAGGAGGATAAAAATCGAATAGAAACGAAGAAGTTGAAAAAGAAAAGAAGAAGTTGAAAAATGAAAAGAAGAAGTTGAAAAAGAAAAGACGAAGTTGAAAAATGAAAAGAAGAAGTCGAAAAGAAGAAAAAGAAAAAATTGGAGATGGAAACTAACGAAACGATCAAAGCCGAAAACTTTAATTCGTGCAAATATATATATATATATATATATATATATATATATTGTTGTAGGTTTTATCACATTCTAGGTGTTGTAATCATCAAAAAGGGGGAGATTGTTGGAATATTTTATTCCAAATATTCATAATCGAATTTTGATGACAAAGTTGTTAATCAAAGGAAAACAACAAAGAAGAGAAACAAAACAACGAAGGAATCGAAGCCGCAAAAAGGTGGAAATAATATGGATAACGTACGCAATGCATGTTGCATATAACGTATGTAATGAAGCAAGCTTAACGTACGTAACCCTTTATGGTTAACGTACGTAATGAAGAGTTTGAATCAGGATTCAAACTATGTGACTGTTGTGACGTCATGGCTTACATCATCACACCAACAGATATTTTGACTATTATTAATGTACGTAATGGGAGATTTGACAACGTACGTAACACAGAAGACAGAAACTACTAGATTGAAATACAGTATTCATAACGTACGTAACAAGGAAGCGATAACGTACGTAAAATGATTAACGACTTAACATACGTAAAGGTGATGCTATAACGTACGTAAGGAAGGCAAAAGTGGCTAACGGATAGTTGAGGCTTTGGAGCCTATAAAAACCACTTCCTATGGTATTGAACCCACAGCGACGCAAAGCAATCGACTCATTGATCAGATATTGATATACATATTTGTTGGTCCCAAGAATGATGAAGACTATCCTCACTGTACCAACACGAGTCTTTTCTAGCGCGCTTTGTCTCACTCACGCGCACCTGAGAAACTTCCCAGGGGGTCACCCATCCCATAACTACTTCAGGTCAAGCACGCTTAACTTTGGAGTTTCAATGAGATGGCTACCAAAAAAGAAGATGCATCTTGTTGGTATGAGTAGTCTAAATCAGTTCATTTAACCATTTTCTATTGCAGATCTCACAGGTCGAATCGCAAGCCGCGCTTCGCATATTTTTAAGCCCATGCAGGCAGGATGCTGGACCGAATCCCAACAATATTCTTGTTTTTGTAATTGTGCTTATATTGATTATAGTTTGAGTGTTATACACAATAACTCATACACGAGAGGAAAAAGAAAGGATAAGATTGGATTCGGTGTTATTAGGTTCAAGCATCCGACATTGTTAGAATCGCAATCTATATCCACGTGAGGTTTGTCTATTACCCATAGAAAGCTAAATATGTTGATTCCTTGTCCGATAGAAGAGGAAAACGGTTTAACTTGAACCGATAAAAAGACAAGCGTGTACGATTTATCTCGATCGATAGAAGAGAGATTGTAACGGTAATACCTCGACCGATAGAAGAGAGGTACAGAGGTTGATCTTCATCCTATAGAAAAAGATATCAAATAGATGATGCAGACACGTTTGGACGAACCTCTATAAATCCTGTGTCGATTTATCTTTCCGCACTTTAAATACGCTTCCGCATAATAGCGCGTATAACCGATTACGTACCAACAAGAATAGAACTGAAGGGTTTTTATTTTGCCATTTTGCGTGGGTTTCATTTTTTTTTTTTTTGAAAAGGGCTTCATTCTTTTGATTCTTTATGACCCGTCTTATTGTCTAAAATCATAAAAAGCCCAGTGCTCCAAGACCGAGTTTGACACTGAGTACTCCAATTTTGGCGAGTTTGACCGATTTTGCCCAAAAATGTTTTTAATTCGAATAATCACTAATCGGTTCGGAACAGATCCGAGTACTCGTCCGATTCGGCCGATTTTTTGGAACACTGTGTAAATCCAATGTTTTTTTCAGTAACGAGGTTCCAAGCTTACACTAGACTAGTTCTCGTGACAATAGTATCGGCCACCCGGAATTGCTACCAGTTAAATCGCGAGATGTGTATCCAGCTCTCTAGTTCTTAAATATTCTCAACTACCATGCATAAAGAGTCATCTCCAAGTAATTGGTTGTTGGGATAAACAATCATGTACCTTGTTTTGATAAAATGCCAAACATACAGCAAGTTGATAATTGTCGAACATGCAACAAGTTATCTCAAGAAGTAGAAAGAATCGAAATTCCACCAAGTATGGAAGATGTCCGTAACATCTATACAACACTTTCCTTACAGCACTGGTGATAGACTACAATGTTGGAGTCTACAGCTACACCAACAAAGAAGTAACATGTTAGATAAAGTATACAGGTTGAAAGTGTTAGGAAAACAAACACTTATCCAACAGGACTGGAGACCGTTGCGACGGAATCTACTTTATTCCACTAAAATCAAAACACCTTTGAAAGAAGTATTTAAATACTGACTGGAAAAAGTATTTAAATACCAACCAACAAGAATCTTCAGGCAAGGAGCAAAATCCGAATCGAGTATCTTGAAATTCAATCAACCAATCAGAAAGGAGTTTTGCTCACCAACGAGCCAACGGACATATTTATAACGGATCTATTCCAAAGTTATAAATAGTCCATGCAAGAGGACATTGCAAGGACACGAAGAACACAAACACATAAGAAGATATAGTGCTCAAATTCATACGTGATCAAAACTTAGAAAAGCATTATATCAAGCTTGCAAGAGCAAACATATATCTTCAAGCATACTGCTATACCTGAGAGAAGAAATATAGTCATTGTAACGCCCTGACTTTCTTAATTAAAAAGAACGTTACACGGCTCAATTTTTCCTTAAAATTTTTTATATAAATTCGGAGTATTTGCGGAAGCATTTTAGTCAGTAAATCTTCAATAAAACTCATTTATTCAACTATTAGTACAGTTTTACAAAAACATGGGAAATCAAATATTCGGACATAGTCCATTGAAATTATATTCGTTGAAGATCATCAAGTGTCTTGTAAAAATAATAACAATTACGACGACTACATCTTTTATTCTTTAGAATTTCATCATGTTGGGAGTATGATTTCATCTTCTGCTTGTCCAGTTCGTCGATTCCTTAGCCTAAAAAACATAAACGATGAGGTGTGAGTATGCGAGCATACTTAGTGAGATTAAACCCTTATACATCGTCATAATCATGTGGTATAATGCACATAAAACATTCTTATCTGTGTGAGACTCGTCTCGTCTTTCTTTCATTCTTTCGACCCCTCACGGGTCGTCATGTTACACGACACAACGATGACCATAACATATTAAAACAGTATAACCTCACCTCATTTGCGGAAATCTTGAAATATCTTCCTTTGAATTTGGCTCGGTTGTCCTTCTTCGATCCCGGATACGCTGCTCCTAGCACTTGAAAATACTTTTTCATATTTCCGGCCATAAATTCTTGATGTAAAATCTGAAATATCTTTGAGGACTTTTATCAAACACCTTTGAAAACGGTCAGGTTTGAGCTTTCTGTTTGATCGGGCTTTTTGAGGGCCTTTAAATTTTTGGAAGGGAAATATGTTATGGGCGTTTTACAGTAGAGGTCCAGAGCTTTCATATGATATAAGATATGTACAAAAACACATCCGGGAACATTTATAAATAGGGGCTCAGAGTCGGTTGAAAATCAATACTTATCCGGACAACTGGGAGCCTTATCCGGACAGTGCCGAGAAGCTTCTGTCGGTCGTGACCGGCCTTATCCGGACAGTTGGCCGAGAAGCTTTTGAACGCTTCCGTAAATACTCCGAATTTATATAAAATTTTTAAGGAAAAATTGAGTCGTGTAACGTTCTTTTAATTAAGAAAGCAGGGCGTTACAAAATGATATCGGAGCAAGGCCTCTCTCAGTACGATGAGATTTGGGGATGAACCAAGCGGAAGCTGGTGAACATGTGACACCCAGGGCCAGCGAGGGCGGGGAGTGATCACCGGTGCAATAGAAAAGGGCACGGACAATGAGCGGCTCCGAGAAAGGGGAGTGATCGCCGGTGCAATAAGAAAAAGGGCACGGACAACGAGCAGCTCCTGACAAGGCTTCTAGGCGAAGGGGGACATGACTGAACCAAATTCTCACCAGAACGAGAGGTATTCCAAGAGTGTATAGGTATGGGACTATACAGTTAAGGAGGTTTAAAAAGATTTACTTATACAAAACAAGATATTTCAAAACTTTCTTAGTTTTAAAAGTATAACGAATAATTACGGCATGAATATATTTTCGGGAGAATATGTGGTTCATCGCTGCTGCCCAACGTCGACTCCGAGGTAATGGTTTCAAGTATTCACTCTTTTATAAAAACTTAAAATTTTTGGTATGAGTATAGAATGATTGTGTCGGCAAAAGATTTGAAAGGATATGTGAAAGTTTAAATATTATCTGAAAAGGGACAAAATATGATTTCAAAGAAAGGTTTCAAAGTGATGTTTTTGCTGGCACAATATTTTTAAAGTTATTGATGAAAATCCTCATACAAGGTTTGATATAGATTTTCAAAGTTCTTTACGAAGCTCAATTTCGAGGAAAAAATTTTTTAAAGGAGGGAGGATTGTAACGCCCCAATACTTATTTAAATGTTATTTATTTTTCTAACGATCATGGATTTTGATTTTTTAATATTTACAGGTTGTCCGATACTTGGACCGATACGTTCCTAGCATAAAATGAAGGATTTAAAAAGAAAAGATTTCAAAATAAATTATAAGAATCATTTTTAGAATTTATGAAAGTGATTTCGAAAAGTTTCGATGATTTGATACGTTAAAATTTTCATCACATAACATTTATATTGCAAAAATAATATTAAATTATTTTATTATTATTATCGAAAATCCGTTCCGAGCATATCGAAGATTTAACTCCCGAGTTCGGAACAGGTCGCAAAATCGAATTTGGACACCGGGAAGGAGTCGAACCGGCCGAGCCAAGTTGACGGACATCCGCTGGTCACCGCTGGCACGCCATCGATACCGGTCTCAACCGACGAAGCTTCTCCACGGCCCGGATAAGGTCGATCCACGACCGACAGAAGCTTCTCGGCCAGCTGTACGGATAAGGTCGGTCACGACCGACAGAAGCTTCTCGACCAGCTGTCCAGATAAGGCCGGTCACGACCGACAGAAGCTTCTCGGCACTGTCCGGATAAGGCTCCCAGCTGTCCGAATAAGTATTAATTTTCAACCGACTTTGAGCCCCTATTTATACATGTTCCCAGACGTGTTTTTGTACATATCGTATATCATATGAAAGCTCTGGACCTCTACTGTAAAACGCCCATAACATATTTCCCTTTCAAAAAAGGCCCTCAAAAAGCCCGATCAAACAGAAAGCTCAAACCTGACCATTTTCAAAGCTGTTTGATAAAAGTTCTCAAAGAGATTTTAGATTTTACATCAAGAATTTATGGCCGGAAATATGAAAAAATATTTTCAAGTGCTAGGAGTAGCGTATCTGGGATCGAAGAAGGACAACCGAGCCAAATTCAAAGGTAGATATTTCAAGATTTCCGCAAACGAGGTGAGGTTATACTATTTTAATATGTTACGGTCATCGTTGTGTCATGTAACATGACGACCCGCGAGGGGTCGAAAGAATGAAAGAAAGCCGAGACGAGTCTCACACAGATAAGAATGTTTTATGTGCATTACACAACATGATTTTGACGATTTATAAGGATTTAATCTCACTGAGTATGCTCGCGTACTCACACCTCGTCCTTTATGTTTTTCAGGCTAAGGAATCGACGAACGGGACAAGCAGAAGATGAATACATACTCCCAACATGATGAAATTCTAAAGAATAAAAGATGTAGTCGCTGTAATTGTTATTATTTTTACGAAACACTTGATGTTCTTCAACGAATATAATTTCAACGGACTATGTCCGAATATGTGATTTCCCATGTTTTTGTAAAACTGTACTGATGGTTGAATAAATGAGTTTTATTGAAGATTTACTGACTAAAATGCTTCCGCAAATACTCTGAATTTATATAAAAAAATTTAAGGAAAAATTGAGCCGTGTAACGTTCTTTTTAATTAAGAAAGTCAGGGCGTTACAGTCATCGTCAATGTGAAAAACACATCATCAGCCTAAGCTCATCAAGCATTCAAGTTGTTGTTCAAACCTGTGATTTTACTTCACCGCTGAAGAAAACCATCAGTCATGTGTGGACTGAAGAAGCCTTTGCTCATTCGGAACTATGTGTGAAGAATAAGCATTGTAGACGAAGCTTCCAACTGTGTGTGAAGAAGCAAGTCAGAACAAGCTCTAGCCAATATGTGTGAACGGCTAACAGCTTCAGCCCTTATATCAATCTGTGTGAACGATACTTTGAGAGGTTTAGTTATAGTCACGTAGTTGTGTACGTAGTGATTATAATAAACATCTTACTCCTGTGTGGAGGACAAATGGACGTAGAGGGGTTTACCTCCAACCACTTTAAATTGTGTGTCATTTACCTACTGCCTTTATTGTTTTCATAAACTATGATTTATATAAGTATACACTGCAAAACCCTATACGCACTAAGCTAACAGGAGATAACCTAGTTGTTGTATTTACAGCCACTTACTTAAACGAACTTCCGCTACCCACTCACATTCGAAAACCGTACAGCTTGTTGTGCTAACACTTTTCCAAGATGTATTATGTATACTTAGTGGCCAACAAGTGGTATCGGAACGGTTGATTCTAAAAAGAATCAGTCGCATTTTTAACCGAATCAGATCTTAAAATCACACATTCTTTTGAAAACAGTCTTTATCTTTCCTATTCTTACTCATGGATACCTCACTGATAAATAAGGTACCTATGTTTTCTATTAACGAGTTTGATGATTGGAGAATTAGGATGGAGGATTATCTTGCCGCCATGCATGAGGAGATGATTTTTGTCATCCAGGAAGGCCCCATAAAGATCATGAAGGTAAATCCTAGCTCAAGGATGGAAGGCAAGCTCATGCTGAAATGCTCGAGAAAGAGCGCGATCAGTGGACAACTGATGACCGGAAGCGCGCCAACCTCGACAAAGGCACATTCTCGAAGGTAAAGAGCTGTAAGACAGCCAAGGAAATCTGGGAAAAACTCAAGGTGATTTGAAGTGAAATCTACTAAAACTCTTGAGGAACTTTACCTCAGATTCACTGGCATTGTCAGTGAACTTTAATCGTTGGGCAAAATTTATACCCAAAAGGAGAAAAACTTAAAAAAAATTAGATCTCTCCCAGCTCGATGGGACATTAAGACCGCAGCCATGCGTGTGTCATGTAATCTTAATGATATTTCTACTTTTGACCTCTTCTCTGACCTCAAAGCTTTTGAGTATGACATTGACAGGAGAGAGAAGGCCTAAGAGTCACCTGCTAAGACTACAGCACTAGCCGTTGTATCTAACAGGAGACATAGCATCCCCAGCACATCCAAGTCTGTCCACAAGACTGCTGACAGTGATGATGATATCATGTCACAAGATGAAATGGCTCTTCTCATGCATAAATTCCAGAAGTTCATCAAAGATTCTAGAAAGACTCCCTACAGGACCAAGCCATCTCACAAGGTAAGTTCCGAATCTTCTTTTGGTGATGCTAACCTATGTTATAATTGCAGGAAACCTGGACATTATGCAAATAAGTGTCCTCACCCTAGAGTCCAAAAGTTGCCGGAAACCGAGCAACATGAAAATGACGAAAGAAGACGTGCTTGTAAAAACAAGCTCAATGCCCTGATAGGCGAATCAGAAGCCTCACCCGCACCAACCAAGACCGATGAATGTCTTTAGGCAGTCATTGACAGTGACTCGCCCGATGATGAATTCGAAGATAAAGCCTATATGTGCTTTATGGCCAAATACATACCGGATAACGAAGACATCGATGATGAGGTAAGCTCAACATCAACTACACCTGTAAATGCATCTCATACATTTGAAAATATGATGAATAAATTTAAAAACATTCAAAAGGCCCATGAGACGTTGAAAATAGAAAACATACAGCTTCAAATTTCTAACTTGGAGCTGAAAGAAAAAAATGACTTGCTGAAGAATAATTACGAAAATATGTCTGTCGATTGTGAAAACAGCAAAGTCAATCTTGAAAAACTCATGCAGAGCAATCATCAACTTGCCCATGATCTAAATGAGACCAAGTCTCATAATTAGAGCAAGACAAATGATTTAGCTCTACTCTAAGACAAAGTGAAAACTCTCAGGAAACGAGAAGGAGAACTAGATACCATCCTGAAATCTTTCGAGGAATCATCTAAAATGATGGAAGAAAATCTAAGCACTTGAAAACATGCTCATGATAAAAGTGGCTTAAGGTATAACTCATTCTCCGATAAGGAAAAATCTAGTACGGTATTCGTCAGGGGTGTGGAACCCATTCCTGTACCTGAAGAGACCCAGAGTCCTGTAAAGGTACCTATCGCACCGTGTACAGTGAATGCTGCGATTCCGCCACCATGTTCATATCACAGACAATGGAAACCCCAGCCATCCAGACCTGTAAGGCGTAACCTATAGCATGATCCCCGAGCATATCAGAACCGCCAACAACCATTCAGAAAGAAGGTTGTACCTAAGTATCAATGGCCCGCACAGCAGTACTTCCAACAGTACAATGCACCTATATATTGGATATAGGAGCCCCGGTATCCATCTAGAAAGCAGGTTGCAACTCAGTATCAACACGTGCTTTGGAAATCCAACTAGAGACCCAGAAGGCAAGCTGTAAAGTCTAAGAAAATGGCTCCACCTCCAAGACGGCAATCGTACTGGAACAATACTAATAACCCTCGATTTTACATGTATGATTACCAAGGTTACAGCGACTATGTATTTGCCCCACGTAGACAATGCAAGAACGGACCAAAAGTAACCTACAACAAGCCAATTGTTGTTAGGCAAATTTGGGTACCAAAAGGCACTAACATTCAAGGACCCAACAATCAAACGGAACCTGAATCTACTTAATTTCCTTGCTTACATGACATCATGGAAAAGGACATCTAGTACTTCGACAGCGCATGTTCTCGGCACATGACAGGAGATAGAAGCAAGCTATCAGATTTTGTAGAAGGCCGCGGTCCAAAAGTGCGCTTCGGTGACAAGTCTAAAGGAAGGACAAGAGGGAAAAGAAACCTTATTGTAGGAAAATTCAAAGTCACTATGTAGCTTATGTTGAAGGCTTACAGTACAATCTACTTAGGATTAGCCAATTCTGTGACAAACGGTTCTCGGTGAAATTCTATATAGATAACTGTAGAGTCAAGAACATTCTGACCAAATAAGTTGTGCTCCCAGGAAGCAGCTGATCAGGTAATACGTATATTGCTGACTGGAAGCCTACGAGCTCCACTATTCCTTGTTTTGTTGCCAAAGGCACTGCAGATCAAAGCTGGCTATGGCGCAAGAGGATGTCGCACATCAAATTCAAGACGATCAACAAACTAGCCAGACAGGGAATGGTTAGAGGTTTACCCGATGTGTCATTTCAAAAAGACAACGTCTGCGGACCCTGTCAGAAAGGCAAACAAGTCAAATCCACCCTGAAAAGCAAATCATACTTGTCCACTCACAGAGTTCTGGAAATGCTACATATGGATCTCTACGGTCCTGTAGACCCGGTAAGTTCGGGAGGTAAGAAATATTATTTAGTTATTGTTGATGATTATTCCAGGTATGCTTGGACAATCTTTCTGAGCAAGAAGAAGGAAACAACAACAAAGCTGCCCGAGCACCTGAGAAAGCTTCAGAATGAGAAAGGGTTGAGTATCGTGTCCATTAGTTCCGACAGGGGTACTGAATTCACTAACCACTTTATAAAGCAATACTGTTCGAACAATGAAATACAGCATGAATACTCAGCAGCCCGAACTCCTTAATGAAATGGTATTGCCGATCAAAAGAACAGGACGTTTAAAGAAGCAACCAGAACCATGATCGCTGCAAGCAAGTTTCCGCAGCGTTTTTGGGGCGAAGGTGAAGCCATAAATACAGCGTGTTATACACAAAACCGTTGTATCATCAACAAGTGTCACAACAAAATAGCATACGAGGTATGGAACAACAAAACTCAATTAGTTTCATATTTCCACATATTTGGATGTAGATATTATGTAGTGAACAATGAGAAAGACCAACTCAGAACATTCGAGATATATCTGAACTTGTTTGAATTAATACAACTACTCCCAAATATAACCCGGCCTCTTCCTAGTATAGCTCTGACTATTTTAAATTTTGCGACATCTTAAATATAACCTGACCACTTCGATCTTCACAAGATGTAATAATGGTTTGGTGTTTTTTAGGTTGATTTAACCTAACCTTTTCACCGATCTTTAGTATAGGTTGGGTATTTTTAGATAAGTTTTGGATCTAAAGGCGTTTCACCTGATCAGATGTCACAGGGCGGTTCACCCTTACTCGGATCTGAAGGCGTTTCGCCTTATCAGATGTCACAGGGTGGTTCACCCTTACTCGGATCTGAAGGCGTTTCGCCTGATCAGATGTCATAGGGCGGTTCACCCTTACTCAGTTTCACCTGATCAGATGTTATTTCTAGTTTCACACATTCAGAGAGATTTTATTTGTAATAGACTTTTATTAAAACAACACACGCTTTTCTCCATACTTCTTTCATACAAAATACTTTTTTTAAGTGACACATGTTCCAAGGTCTTTTTATGGGGTGCCCTTCCATATCCTCGAGCTCATAAGCTCCTCCTGCATAAATTCGGATTACCTTGTAAGGGCCCTCCCAGTTCGGCTCCAGCTTTCCTGTTTTTCTGAGGGCATCAGCCCGCCTAAGCACCAAATCACCGACTTGGAACTGTCTCTTCCTGACTCTTTTGTCGTGAGCTGCTTTTATCAGGATTTTGTATCTTTCAGTTCATGCTGCGGCCGCTTCTCTTCTTTTTTCTATGGTATCTAACGCCTCCTTCATTATTTCCTCGTTTTCCACCTCGTTGAACCATCGAACCCGATGAGACATTTCTCCGACTTCTGCTGGGATGACGGCTTCGGACCCGTATACCATACTGAAGGGTGTTTCCCCTGTTGACGATCTAGGTGTGGTCCTGTATGACCATAGTACCGAGCTGAGCTCATCCACCCATCCTCCTCCAACTTTGTCTAAGCGGGTTTTGATCCCTTGCAAGATTGTTCTGTTAGTTACCTCCACTTGCCCATTAGCCTATGGGTGAGCAACCGCAGCGAACCTTTGCCTGATATGCATACCCTCGCACCAGGACTGGGTTCTTTTCCCATTGAATTGAGTTCCATTATCTGAGATAAGTATCTGGGGCGCTCCGTACCTGCAGCAAATGTTGTTAAACAGAAAACTTATGATTCTTTGCTCGGTTATGGTGGCCACGGGCTCGGCTTCTACCCACTTGCTGAAGTAGTCTATGGCTACTACTAAGAACTTCCTTCCTCCCGAGCCAGGTGTAAACTGCCCCATGATATCAATTCCCCATTTAGCGAAGGGACAGGGTGCTCCCATGGTAATCATATCTTCAGCTGGGATGTGAATTAAGGATGCGTGCATTTGACATTTTTGGCATCGATTAACCATATCTACTGCTTTCTTGCTCATGGTCGGCCAGAAAAAACCAGCCCTTAGTGTTTTGCTAATTAGCGCTCTTCCTTTGGTATGATCTCCGCAGCACCCTTCATGGATTTCTTCCAATATACCCCGCCCCTCTTCTTCGAAACACACCGTAGGTATGGACCGAGGTAGGATCTCTTGTATAGTTCATCGTTAGTGCAATAGAACCTCGCTGCTCTTCGCACAATCTTCATTCTTTATTGCCTTTCCTTGGGTAGTTCTGCCCTTCTTAGGTATTGTAACACCCCAATTCACAAACGGGACATTACACGTCGTAGAACCCTCGTGAGGTCTACCAGGCTAACACATGACACATAACCACAATGAAAACCCCAAAAGATGCACTCAAAAGTAAATAGGGCCGTGGCCTCGGCCAAAACATTTCAACAGAGTACATGAAACATAATGTAAATATCAATTCATTGCCCACGCAGGGGACTTAAACCAAGTTCAGGAATAAACAGTTTAACTCCAATACTCGACAAATGCAATGACAAAACATAAAAAAAACAATACAGACTCGAGCCACTATCATCAAGCCATCCCATCCTTTGCGTGCGTGCCCCGTGCCTGCTCCTCAGCTCTCCCGGTACCTGAAATGCATAAGACGCATTTCCCCCATTTAAGGGGTTAGCATTCGAATAGCTAGTGCAAGTACACAATTACACAACATTATATACAAAAATACGGTTTTTACACAATCATCCCAAACATAAGTCATTTGCCATATATATATATATTCCGGAATACTACATTGGCAATCAAATCAGTTTTCAATCATCACGATATCACAAAATCACAACTGGTATCCCGTGGCCGTACCCCTTAGTATCGACCCCCAGACATCCCGTCGAACACTCCGGGTGGGATACCACTTCCGCGGCCGTACCCCTTAGTATCGACCCCCAGACATCCCGTCGGACACTCCGGGTGGAAGTTCAACCACAAACGCACCCAAGTCCACTTCCGCGGCCGTACCCCTTAGTATCGACCCCCAGACATCCCGTCGGACACTCCGGGTGGAAGGAACACAACTCACGCACCCGAAAACCACAATTCCATCATTCACTTTGAAAACGTAACATACATAACGGAATGTAATACATGTACTTGCCTTGGATAACAGGACGTGAAGGAAAACGGCGAAAGGAAAGGTTTCGGTCCGGACAATCTTCACAAATCTGGTCCTAACAACAATAGAGACTCAATCAACTACAATTCCACTGAGAAATCACGAATTAATCGATGTTCTATCCTAAGGGATAATCCGCCGAACACTATTGAGGCATAAAGTTCAAGTTCGATCAACGAAGGGGAAAAACTTGGAATTTATCCGCTAAAGTTCTAGGAAAACATAGCACCACGATTACCCAACAAATATTCATCATCAATCGTAGCAAAAACGAAAGGAAAAATGAATTATAGCCAAGAACCCTAAAATTAGGTATAATGACCAATTACCTCAATTCAACGATGGAAAGGCGGAAGAAAGATGATTGATTCGTGTTGGAAAGTCCATTCGAGTTATAAGGTGCTAGAATGCAATATCGGTTGGAATCGCCCAAAATCACAATGAGGAGCGGAGAGACGAGAGGAATGGTGAAAAATGGGGTCAAAACCCGTGTCTGTCCTATATATCTTTGGGGAACACGGCACAACAAGCAGTCCAAATAGCGCCGTGTTGGCGCCGTGTATTCTTTGGTCGGCGGGCGACCCCTGTGCAACACGGCGCACAGACACGGCGCAAAATGCCGCGGGTCTTGCGCCGTTTCTGACAGTGCTCGACTGAAGGCGACACGGCGCCAGACACGGCGCAAAATGCCGCGGGTCTTGCGCCGTTTTGCACAGTCGGCGGCGACGTGCAGACGAGAAAACAACGCTACCAAAAACGAAAAAGACGATCACCAAAACACGATATGCCGACCCAACAGTCCGAGGAAAATAAACACAACGAGAAACAATAACCAGTAATCCAAAACGGTCCGAGGTACTCGATCAAAACCGAACAAGGAACAAATTCCCTAAACTTATAGGAAAATACAAAAAAGGCCCAAACATCCGTAAAATCACGATACAACGTCGGATTAACAATCCGAAACTCACAACATGCTCTACTCAACCATACGAACTTATGAAAATAGGAAAATGACGAAATCGAACGAGTTTAGCGAAAATCGGATACACATGCGACAAAATATAACTCAAGATGAAATTACGTAAAAATATCATCGAGACTCGTCCAAATGGAGAAACTCCAAGAACAAAATAGATTCAGAATTCCAAAACGGTGCCAAGCAAGTTGTCCGAAACGAATATACACCAAAAATAGAAATTACTAAAAATAGAAAACGCGGATATTACATTATCTCCCCCTAAAAATAAGTTTCGTCCCGAAACTTACAACACGAATAACTCAGGGTATCTCGACCTCATACTCTCCTCCGTTTCCCACGTAGCTTCCTCGGATCCATGCCTCGACCACTGCACTTTAACCAAAGGAATGGTTTTGTGCCTGAGTTGCTTCACCCGACGTTCTAAGATCTGAATTGGCCTCTCCTCGAAGGTAATGTCGGGCCCCAACTCGATCTCTCCAAAATCAATAATATGGCTAGGGTCCGGTAGGTACTTCCTAAGCTGGGAAACATGAAATACGTTATGCACGTGGCTCAGGGACGGCGGAAAACCTAACAGATATGCAAGCTCTCCGACTCTCTCTAGGATCTCGAACGGCCCAATAAATCTCGGACTAAGTTTACCCTTCCGACCGAAGCGGTAAACTCCCCGTGTCGGCGACACCTTAAGCAACACATGGTCTCCCACCTCAAACTCTAACGGCCGGCGACGTGAATCGGCATAAGACTTCTGTCGGCTCTGGGCCGTCACCAATCTATCGCGAATCAGAGCAATCTTCTCTCTCGTCTCAACTACCATATCAGGCTCGGTACCAATCAGCTCGGACGCATCGTCCCAACACAACGGCGATCTGCACCTCCTCCCATACAATGCCTCGAATGGTGCCATCTTGATCGAGGCGTGCCAACTATTGTTGTACGTGAACTCGATCAATGGCAAGTGCGACTCCCAATCATCCTTCCAATCTAAAGCACAGGCTCGCAACATATCTTCTAGCGTCTGTATCGTCCGCTCCGACTGTCCGTCTGTCTGAGGGTGGTAGGATGTGCTAAGTCTCAGCTCGGTTCCCAAGGCTCTATGAACGGACTGCCAAAAATGTGATATGAACCGGCCATCACGATCCGAAACAATACTCTTAGGGGTCCCGTGTAACCTCACGATCTCCGCAATAAACACTCGTGCAAGTCTCTCTGGACCCCAAGTGTCCTTAATACCCAGAAAATGAGCTGATTTGGTTAGTCGATCGACAATGACCCAAATCATATTCATCCCAGTCCGAGTCTTAGGCATACCGGTAATGAAATCCATAGAAACGTCCTCCCATTTCCACTCCGGGATAGGAAGTGGTCGTAAAAGCCCCGCGGGTCGCTGATGCTCGATCTTAACCTGTTGACAGGTCAAACACCTCGACACAAACTCGCTAACGTCTGTCTTCAAATTACTCCACCAGTAGTTGCTCCTCACATCCTTGTACATTTTACTCGTACCAGGATGTATGGAGTAAGGTGTGGTCTGAGCTTCACTCAAGATCTTCTGTCTCAGCTCAACAACACTCGGTACACATAGTCTGCCGCGAAATCTCAAAACTCCATCATCGTGAACCACAAATCCGGGGGCTTTCCCCTTCCTCACATCCTCCCTCAACTGGACCAAAAACGGATCATCATACTGCTTCGCCTTGATATCATCGATCAGAGGCGAAGTGATCTCTAACGCACATAGCGACCACGAATTCTCTGAACCCAAACCTCGATATCACGACAAATAAAATCCCATGGATCCTACTCTGTGGTGTAAGTACCTCTAACATCTGCAACGCCATCGGCTTCCGGCTCAACGCATCAGCCACTACGTTAGCCTTACCCGGATGGTAAAGTATCTCTAGGTCGTAATCTTTAATTAGTTCCAACCACCTACGCTGTCTCATATTCAATTCTTTCTGACTGAAGATATACTTCAAGCTCTTATGATCCGTAAAAATCTTACAAGACGACCCATAAAGATAATGCCTCCAGATATTTAAGGCGAAAACGACCGCAGCTAACTCCAAATCGTGCGTGGGATAATTCACCTCGTAAGGTTTCAACTGGCGGGACGCATAAGCAATGACTCTATCTCTCTGCATAAAAACACATCCGAGCCCGAGGACCGAAGCATCACTATATACCACAAAATCTTCGTTCCCCTGAGGCAATGCTAACACGGGTGCAGTAGTTAATCGTCTCTTCAACTCGTCAAAACTACTCTGTCTGTCTGCGGTCCACTCGAATTTCTGAGTCTTCTGGAGCAACTGAGTGAGCGGTTTAGCAATCTTAGAAAATCCCTCAACAAATCGACGGTAATAGCCAGCAAGACCCAGAAAACTCCTCACCTCCTTCACATTCTTAGGCGGCTCCCAAGCCATCACCGCCTCTATCTTATGCGGATCTACCCGAACTCCCTCTGCTGAAATCACA
This sequence comes from Orobanche coerulescens, assembly GCA_033398695.1. NCBI lineage: Eukaryota > Viridiplantae > Streptophyta > Magnoliopsida > Lamiales > Orobanchaceae > Orobanche > Orobanche coerulescens. Next base: position 142,865,965 of record CM065817.1, read on the forward strand.
TGTCCAAGGAACATCACTTCCTCGAGCCAAAACTCACACTTAGAGAACTTCGCATACAACTGCTCAGCTCTCAAAATGTCTAATACAATCCGGAGATGTAAGGCGTGCTCCTCTCGACTCCGTGAATAGATAAGAATGTCATCGATAAAGACGACTACGAATTTGTCCAGATACTCAATAAAAACTTTGTTCATCAACTGCATGAACACTGTTGGGGCATTGGTTAGCCCGAAAGGCATAACCACAAACTCTTAATGTCCATATCTCGTCCGAAAGGCAGCTTTCGGTATATCACTATCCCGAATCCTCAACTGGTAGTAGCCCGATCGCAAGTCAATCTTCGAAAAGACTGTCGCCCCCTGAAGCTGATCAAACAAGTCGTCAATCCGGGGCAAAGGGTATTTATTTTTGATGGTCAACTTGTTTAATTCTCGATAATCGATGCATAAACGAAGCGACCCATCCTTCTTCTTAACAAAAAGTACAGGCGCACCCCAAGGCGATGCGCTCGGTCGAATATACCCTTTATCTAACAACTCTCCCAACTGATTCTTCAACTATAGCATCTCCGACGGCGCCATACGGTACGGTGCTCGAGAAATAGGGGCCGCATTCGGCTCAAGATCAATAGGAAACTCCACCTCTCGAAGCGGTGGTAATCCCGGCAAGTCATCCGGAAATACGTCGGGATACTCGCTAACAACTGGAATCGACGATATGTCAACCCCACCATCTTCAGCCTGCAGAGCGAAACACCAGTAGCCGACACAACCCTGGTTCAGAAGTTTCATCGCCTTCAAGGCGCTAATCACACTCCCCGATTTACCCGGCTTACAACCGACGAGAGTATGCTCGGTGCCGTCCTCGGCAACTATCGAGATGGTACGAGTCCGATAGCTCATGATAGCACCGTGACGATCCATCCAATCGTCCCCGAGGATCAAATCCTCACCCTTAAGGTATATAACAATGAGATTCGAGGGCCAATCCCGGCTCCCGATCCTCACTGGGCAATCCCTAACTTCCCGGTCCCAAACCATACGATCCCCGCTGGGTGTACCCACTACAAACGGCTCACACTCAAACAAGCAGTCAAAACCAATACGACTCACACAATCCGAAGCAATAAAGGAATGGGTAGCACCCGAATCAAAAAGCACTGAAACTGGATGAGTAAGGATCGAGTGGTACACGACGCCTGGAACGTCTGTCTCCTCTGTACGCCTCATCGTCTGATACAATCGGGGGTGGCAACCCGAACTTCGGCCGTACGGTGATCCGTCGACCCGAGCCCTACCACGGCCCGAACCTGCGGAACATGAGTAATCTGGAATCTGTGCTCCCTCGATCGGCGGTGGTAGTCGGGACTCTAGCGGCCCTAGTGGCCCTCTCACAATAAATTGCCCGATGCCCGATACGCCATAAGTAAAACAAATAAGCTGGAGGAGAAGGGCAATCCTTCATCAAATGCTCATATTGGTTGCGGTTAAAACAAACCACTGCTACGAAGCAATTTGGGTGAGCGATTACCACGAGATCCCACTGCTGAAAGCGGTCTCTTCCGGGTGTAGGAGCGAGCGAGACCTCGGCCCGACCACCTTCTGGTCGAGAACCCGCGAGGTCTTACGCTTCTTAGCTTCGAAGCCGACTCGATTCGGGACGGCCATCTCGATCGCGAGCGCGATCACAGTATTCCTTCAAGGTGGCACACATGAGCGGTGCCATACTGCACTGATATGCGGCTTCATGCGCATATTGAAGTAACGGTTTTATCGGCCTCCGTCCTCACGATCTCTCACAAAACCCAATGCTGATTGTAGGAAATAATGGCACGAGAAATCGGCACATCCCGAGTGTAGCGGTGAAAAACTCCACAATCTGCGCTCCTTAGCGGCGGTGGACAATATTCGCTTCCATAGCAGCCACGAACTCCTCCCAAGTGGCCCGACGATCTCTGGGCGCAACGGCCTCCCACCACTCCAGACTTCCTTATCCAGGAGGTACTGGGCAATATGTACCCTCCTGTCTTCGGGACAAGCTACGACATCAAAGGTCCTGGACAACTGAAAGAGCCAATTCTCCCAACCAAGGGAGTCAGAAGATCCGGAGAAACGAGGAGGGTGCATCTTAGACACCGTCTGAAGCCACTTACTAGCTTCCTCTTCAGGTGTCGGGGCGGATTAAGCGTCCACCCCGAGCTATCCGAGCAAGGTGGTCTACTAGCTGTGAAATCGGCGGTAGCCAGCGTCGGCATTATTACCCGACGGCACTGAGTGAGAGGCTGAGTCTGCAGAGGACTGAGAAAGTGAGCCCTCTTCATTATCAGCACCTCGACCACGGCCTCGGCCGCGTCCCCTAGCTGGTCTAAAACGACCTCTCAACATACTGAAGAAAATACGAAAAGAACAAGATCAGAAAGATTCACAATTTACAAGGTTGGTAATCATAATTCTCAATTCCGAACAACGCAAGAAAACGAATACAGAATATAAGAGTTTGAGAAGACTTACAGCCACGGGTCGCACGAAAAGACGGTATCATGATGATATTAGGCTCAACGACTGACTCCAATGACGCAACTAACAGACCCAAAAATTAACCGACAGCCTAGGTATTCAAAACCTAGGCTCTGATACCATAAATGTAACAACCCAATTCACAAACGGGACATTACACGCCGTAGAACCCTCGTGAGGTCTACCAGGCTAACACATGACACATAACCACAATGAAAACCCCAAAAGATGCACTCAAAAGTAAATAGGGCCGTGGCCTCGGCCAAAACATTTCAACAGAGTACATGAAACATAATGTAAATATCAATTCATTGCCCACGCAGGGGACTTAAACCAAGTTCAGGAATAAACAGTTTAACTCCAATACTCGACAAATGCAATGACAAAACATAAAAAAAACAATACAGACTCGAGCCACTATCATCAAGCCATCCCATCCTTCGCGTGCGTGCCAGGTACTGCTCCTCGGCTCTCCGTGCACAGAAATGCATAAGACGCATTTCCCCCATTTAAGGGGTTAGCATTCGAATAGCTAGTGCAAGTACACAATTACACAACATTATATACAAAAATACGGTTTTTACACAATCATCCCAAACATAAGTCATTTGCCATATATATATATTCCGGAATACTACATTGGCAATCAAATCAGTTTTCAATCATCACGATATCACAAAATCACAACTGGTATCCCGTGGTCGTACCCCTTAGTATCGACCCCCAGACATCCCGTCGAACACTCCGGGTGGGATACCACTTCCGCGGCCGTACCCCTTAGTATCGACCCCCAGACATCCCTGTCGGACACTCCGAGTGAAAGTTCAACCACACACGCACCCAAGTCCACTTCCGCGGCCGTACCCCTTAGTATCGACCCCCAGACATCCCGTCGGACACTCCGGGTGGAAGGAACACAACTCACGCACCCGAAAACCACAATTCCATCATTCACTTTGAAAACGTAACATACATAACGGAATGTAATACATGTACTTGCCTTGGATAACACGGCGTGAAGGAAAACGGCGAAAGGAAAGGTTTCGGTCCGAACAATCTTCACAAATCTGGTCCTAACAACAATAGAGACTCAATCAACTACAATTCCACTGAGAAATCACGAATTAATCGATGTTCTATCCTAAGGGACAATCCGCCGAACACTATTGAGGCATAAAGTTCAAGTTCGATCAACGAAGGGGAAAAACTTGGAATTTATCCGTTAAAGTTCTAGGAAAACATAGCACCACGATTACCCAACAAATATTCATCATCAATCATAGCAAAAACGAAAGGAAAAATGAATTATAGCCAAGAACCCTAAAATTAGGTATAATGACCAATTACCTCAATTCAACGATGGAAAGGCGGAAGAAAGATGATTGATTCGTGTTGGAAAGTCCAATTCTGAGTTATAAGGTGCTAGAATGCAATATCTGGTTGGAATCGCCCAAAATCGCAATGAGGGAGTGGAGAGACGAGAGGAATGGTGAAAAATGGGGTCAAAACCCGTGTCTGTCCTATATATACTGGACAGAACACGGCGCAACAAACGGTCCAAATAGCGCCGTGTTCAGCGCCGTGTTCTTGGTCGTGGCGACCCACATGCGACACGGCGCCTGAGACACGGCGCAAAATGCCGCGGGTCTTGCGCCGTTTCTGACAGTGCTCGACCCCCTGGGCGACACGGCGCCTGACACGGCGCAAAATGCCGCGGGTCTTGCGCCGTTTTGCACAGTCGGCGACGACGTGCGGGCGAGAAAACAACGCAACCAAAAACGAAAAAGACGATCACCAAAACACGATATGCCGACCCAACAGTCCGAGAAAAATAAACACAACGAGAAACAATAACCAGTAATCCAAAACGGTCTGAGGTACTCGATCAAAACCGAACAAGGAACAAATTCCCTAAACTTATAGGAAAATACAAAAACGGCCCAAACATCCGTAAAATCACGATACAACGTCGGATTAACAATCCCAAAACTCACAACATGCTCTACTCAACCATACGAACTTATCAAAATAGGAAAATGACGAAATCGAACGAGTTTAGCGAAAATCGGATACACATGCGACAAAATATAACTCGAGATGAAATTACGTAAAAACATCATCGAGACTCGTCCAAATGGAGAAACTCCAAGAACAAAATAGATTCAGAATTCCAAAACAGTGCCAAGCAAGTTGTCCGAAACGAATATACACCAAAAATAGAAATTACTAAAAATAGAAAACGCGGATATTACAGGTATGCCAACAAAGGAGTTCGCCAATCTGCCATCTCGTTCACCTCCATCACCTGTTTCATGGTGCTACTCCGGGCTGCTCCCAAAATCATTACTGTTCACGAGCGGCAATCCACTAAGGAGCTTCCCATTTTTTCTAGGTAATCAACTTTTGTATTTTCCGCCCTAGGGATATGGATCAACTTCCATTCCCCTAGTTTTTTGGCAGCCTCTCTCACTTCCTCAACATACTTCTTCATCCGATCCTCATTTATCTCAAATTTTCCTTCTACCTGTTGTGTGACCAGTTGGGAATCAGAGTAAGCAATGAGTCGTCGCGCGCCCAAATCTATCCCCAGCTGCATTCCCTTAACCAGGGCTTCATATTCGGCCTCGTTTTTAGATGCTCTGAAATTGAATTTTATGGCATACTCTAATTGTTCACCCTCCGGGGTAGTAAGGACTATCCCTGCCCCAGAACCACTGGTTGTTGCCGATCCATCCACATGTAATATCCACTGTCCCTCTGGTGGCGATGGCATGGCCCCCTCTTGGATGAAGTCCGCTAGGGCCTGAGCTTTAATTGCCGTTCTCGGCTCATACTCCATGTCGTATTCCACCATTTCTACCGCCCACTTCACCAGGCGACCTGACGCATTAGGTCGCCCTAATATTTCTCTTAAGGGCAAGTTGGTTCGCAGTTTTATCCGGTGGGCTAGGAAATAGGGCCTCAATCGCCGGGCTGTAACTACTAACGCCAGTGCCCCTTTTTCTAGCTCGGAGTAATTCCGTTATGCTCCTTGCAAAATTCGGCTTGTATAATAAATGGGTTTTTGCTTACTCATTTTTTCTCTTAGCAAGACCGAGCTAACCGCTCCCTTTCCCACGGATAAGTAGAGTACGAGATCCTCTCCTGGTATTGGTTTGGTGAGCAAAGGCAGCTCGGCCAAATATTCTTTTAATTTTCCGAATGTTGTTTGCGCTTCTGGGGTCCATTCGAATTTGTTCCCTTTTCTTAAGAGTTTAAAAAATGGGAATCCCTTCTCGGCCGAGCGTGATATGAACCGGCTCAGCCCTGCTATTCTTCCTGTTAGTATCTGGATATCCTTGATATTTTTTAGAGGATTCATTTGCAGCCCTACCTTGACCTTTTCCGGGTTAACCTCGATTCCTTGCTCTGTGACTACATATCCCAGGAATTTTCCCGATTTGACTCCAAAAGAACATTTTGATGGGTTGAGCTTCATTCCTTACGTGCGCAGGTTTTCGAACGTCTCTTCTAGGTCCCTGATATGCTCTCCTGCCTTTATGCTTTTTACTAGCATGTCATCCACGTATACTTCCATGATTCTGCCGATTTGGGATCTAAAGATTCTGTCAACAATCCTTTGATATGTAGCTCCTGCATTTTTTAACCCAAAAGGCATGCGTACATAACAAAAAGTTCCTTTTGATACCACAAAACTAACCCTCTTTCTGTCCTCGGGTGCGAGAGGAATCTGATGATATCCCTGAGAAGCATCCATCATATTGAGCAACTCGCACCCCGAGGTTGAATCCACTAGCTGATCTATGCGGGGTAACGGGTAGTGATCCTTTGGACATGCTTTATTTAGGTCCCGGAAGTCCATGGCATCCTCCACTTCCCCTCACCATGACAGCGTTAGATAGCCACTTCGGAAACTGGATCTCCATTATGTGTCCAGCTCGGAGGATCTTGTCAACTTCTTCCCCAATGACCTCATCCATCTCCGGCCCAAAATGCCTCCTCTCCTGCTTCACTCTAGAGTCAAGAACATTATGACCAAATAAGTTGTGCTCCCAGGAAGCAGCTGATCAGGTAATACGTATATTGCTGACTGGAAGCCTACGAGCTCCACTATTCCTTGTTTTGTTGCCAAAGGCACTGCAGATCAAAGCTGGCTATGGCGCAAGAGGATGTCGCACATCAAATTCAAGACGATCAACAAACTAGCCAGACAGAGAATGGTTAGAGGTTTACCCGATGTGTCATTTCAAAAAGACAGCGTCTGCGGACCCTGTCAGAAAGGCAAACAAGTCAAATCTACCCTGAAAAGCAAATCATACTTGTCCACTCACAGAGTTCTGGAAATGCTACATATGGATCTCTACGGTCCTGTAGACCCGGTAAGTTTGGGAGGTAAGAAATATTATTTAGTTATTGTTGATGATTATTCCAGGTATGCTTGGACAATCTTTCTGAGCAAGAAGAAGGAAACAACAACAAAGCTGCCCGAGCACCTGAGAAAGCTTCAGGATGAGAAAGGGTTGAGTATCGTATCCATTCGTTCCGATAGGGGTACTGAATTCACTAACCACTTTATAAAGCAAAACTGTTCGAACAATGAAATACAGCACGAATACTCAGCAGCCCGAACTCCTCAACGAAATAGTGTTGTCGATCAAAAGAACAGGACGTTTAAAGAAGCAACCAGAACCATGATCGCTGCAAGAAAGTTTCCGCAGCGTTTTTGGGGAGAAGGTGAAGCCATAAATACAGCGTGTTATACACAAAACTTTTGTATCATCAACAAGTGTCACAACAAAACAGCATACGAGGTATGGAACAACAAAACTCCATTAGTTTCATATTTCCACATATTTGGATGTAGATATTATGTAGTGAACAATGGGAAAGACCAACTCAGAACATTCGACGAGAAATCAAATGAAGTGATATTTGTAGGATATTCCTCTGTCAGCAAAGCCTTCATAATCTTTAACAAAATGAAGTTAACAATCGAGGAATATGTCCATGTAGTGTTCAACGAACCTCACCATAACCCTACAAGAGTAGAAGACCTGACTCAGAATATCCAAACACTCTCCATTAATGACCCTCCAACTCCAACAGAACATGTCGTTGACTTAGAGATCAACCCCGCAGCTGTAAGAACAGAGGTAGTGGAAGTTGATGTTGTACAAGCTGAAGCTGAAGCTACAGCACCACAAGATACAGTACGGGACGCAGAACTAGAACCTGACAGGAGATGGTTGAAAGATCATCCACAGGAGTTGATCATAGGAGACATTGATGCTGGAGTATCTAACCGCAAAAGAATACAGAGTACACAAGAAACTGTATTGTGTGCGCAAGAAGAACCTGAATCTGAGAAATCTCCATTTCCTATATGGAAATCTCAAGCTGAACTTAGAAGAGTTGCCATGTGCACCCTCGTTGTATTTTTAGCTCAATCCGAATCTGTCTCTACTAAAGAAGCTTTGAATAATTGTCACTGGATTACTTCGATGGAAGAAGAGCTTAATGGTTTTGAAAGAAATAATATATAGTATCTAGTAACCTGACCTGTACACCAAGCAGTTATTGGAACTAAATGGGTATTTAGAAACAAGAAGGTGAGAACGGACTAGTTATTAGGAACAAATCCCGTCTAGTCACACAAGGCTACAAACAGGGAGAAGGCATAGACTACGATGAGACATTTGCTCCTGTAGCCAGACTAGAAGCCATTCGAATATTTCTAGCCTTTGCCGCCCATAAGAGCTTCATAGTATATCAAATGGATGTTATTAGCGCATTCCTGAATGGGGACCTCGCCGAAGAAGTCTATGTTGAACAACTACCAGGGTTTGTCAACACTAAAGGCGGAGACCTTGTATACAGGCTACGGAAAGCTCTGTACGTACTTAAGCAAGCACCTAGAGCGTGGTACGAAACCCTGTCCCTGTGCCTAACTAATAATGGATTTGAGAAAGGTGTTGTGGACAAGACTCTGTTTAAGATACAAGAAGATGATGACCTGTTGATGGTTCAAATATACGTAGATGATATTATATTTGGCTCCTCTAACCTTGCTTTATGTCAAACGTTCTCTCATCTCATGCAAAGTAAATTTGAAATGAGTATGATGGGGGAACTTAGTTATTTCCTAGGATTGCAGATAAAGCAGTTGTCTACAAGAATCTTTATCAACCAAGAGAAGTACAGCAAGGAGCTACTCAACAAGTTTGGGATAAATAACTCCAAATCATCATCAACACTCATGAGCACTTTCGTGCAAATTAGTGCCGACGAAGATGGAAAGACAACCAGATCAATCACTCTACAGGAAGCTAATAAGCTCACTCCTGTACCTAACAGCTAGCAGGCCCGATATCCAGTTTGTTGTAGGAGTGTGTGCTCGGTACCAAGTAGCACCTAAAGAATCACACTTCACGACAGCCAAATGAATCCTTTAGTACGTCAAAGGAATAGTCGATGTAGGATTGTGGTATCCTAAAAAATGAGGATTCAATTTGATTAGCTACAGCGACTCGGATTTCGGTGGCTACAAGCTAGATCGGAAGAGTACAGGTGGTACTTGTCACTTTCTTGGACCTAGACTTGTGTCATGGTTCAGTAAGAAGCAATTGGCAAACTCGCTTTCTACAGCTGAATCGGAATATTATGCCGCTAGAAGTTGTTGTATATAGATTCTCTGGATACAACAGCAGCTGTCAGATTATGAAATCACTTCCAAAGAAACATCGATCATGTGCGATAGCACGAGTGCAATTGCAATAACGCACAATCCTGTATTGCACTCGCGAACTAAGAATATTGATATGAAGCATTATTTCATAAGGAATCATGTTGAGAATAAGGATGTTCGGATCAAGAAATTTCATACAGATATCTAGTTAGCCGATATCTTTACTAAGCCTCTCAGCACAAGCAGATTCTGTATGCTTCGACAAGAATTGGGAATGCTACAGCCTGACTCCCTATAAGTTGTTATGCTTTTACTCATCAATTGAGGGGAAATGTTGTAAGACCCAAGAATACAGTATCCATCGTTAATTAATTGTACACTCAAACAATCAGACAGCACTGTAAGACAAAGAAGAAATAAAACCTTCCTACAGCTGACGTGTGCATTTATTAAAGGGGAAATACAGTACGACCCATGAATACAGTATTAATCCAAATATTGGTGTAAGAACTGAATCCCGTATGTACTTTTAATGGGGAACGCTGTATTTTCGTGGATACAGTACATACTATGGGACATCAATTAATATTATATTATTATTCTATTCGTACTGAAAAACATTTTAAGTCCGCGTGCTCTGTTTTAAAATTCAAATGCTTTATTATTTAATGCCTTACACGACATATGGACTTCACTTTCTCAAACTCCGTGATATTAATTAATTCAAACCGCCATTTAGTGCAATAAGGGAAGTCGAATTGTCAGAAGTGAGACCGGTTGTCATTTTCAAAAATGAATGGGTAAGATGTACAAATTATGCTCGATTCATCGTGTTCGTTCATTTAAAAGACCGTTCTCATCCCTTAAATCTGACTGTTCACTATTTGTAACCCTAATCTTCCCCGCACACTATAAAAGGACTATATCTTGCTCCCTTCGACTCTTTACGCTTTCTGCATATTAAACGAGTCTAAGAGCATACAGCCTACATAGCTTTCTGCATTTACTGCATTCTTTTCTCTATCTCTTCAAACTTCTCTCTGCAAATCAATGGCATCTTCACATACCTTTTCTCAATCCATGAATAAAAGAGACAACATCATCGACGGGAAAATCAACGCATCATGGAGGAGTTCTACCTCGATGCTTCCATCAAGTTTCTTTCTCTGAAAAGAGGCGGAGATGTATTCGATATATCTGCCACCATCTACGGAGTTCAGATCTGTGTTGACTGTAATCTTCTGGAAAACTTGTTCAGGCTGTTGTCTGATGGCCTGAAAATGGAGGATCTTGAGACCTTCGGGTCGGAGGCGCTGCTGACCGCCTACTGGGGTCTATTTATTGGTGATGGTTCTGACAAGAACGTACACCCATCTTGCCACAAGAGGAGATTTTGCCTACCCTATGTGTATTTACATGATTTCTGTTGTCGTGTTGTTGAGAACAGGACTGGTGCATTCGAGATATGCATAAACCTGTGTTTCAGAATGATGGTCGCCATCATGTATGGGGAACGAGTTAACTGGTGTCACATTGTGCTCAAATGCCTACAAGAAGAGGCCACAAAACCTGCCACCCAGAAGAAATCATTTGGCCTTACCCTCAACAACATTCTCACCCGATGCGATGTTCCGCAATCCAGCGAAGCTAAGAAAATCAGCCCTGGAAAGTTCATCAGTGGGAGCAAGCCTACCGCTTTCAATAGAGATGGTCTATTCGCCAGCAGACCCCATGGCACCACAATGCCTATCACTGAAAAACCAAGGGATGTCACTGACATGATTACTAGTGGCGAGAAGAAGAGGAAAAGGAGCACATCTCACAGCAAATCACCCCTTGTTGTTGAGAAGCCGAAGAAGAAGCTGAAGAGGGCTTCTAAAGCTAAGACGGCACAACCCGCTGAAACAAACCCACAGGGCGCAACCCATGCAGAAGAAATAATTGTTGCACGTGTTGCAGATCCTAAGCCTTTGGTGGCTATGACAGATTATCAATTATTTGCCAAAATGGAAGGCACTGGCGAATCGGCTGTTGTGATTTGGTGCCTGAATCGAAGGCCCAGTGGAAGCAGTAAAACAAAATTTAATTCGATCCGAATCCCTACGAGGATCGATCGAGCTACGTATATACGAATATCAAAAACGAATTCACAAGAGATATAGAAACTCACCCTTGTAGTCCGTTGATTAGATGGATAACCTTCTCTTGAGCTATTCCCCAAGCTTTGCTTGATCTCTACGAATCTATTCCGCTTCAAGCCCTTGAACGATCCAATGCCGAAAGCACCGCGTCTCTACTTGCCACTCGCCGGAGAAACAACCGGAACGACGATCACCTTGCTATCCTCCGAGGATACGGCTAGAGCTAAGTGATGAAGCTATATATGTAAAGATTACTACACTCTAAGTGTTTTAATCTTACTCTCTCTATATGTCTTGATATTTTTCTCTAAGAAAAACAAGAACAAAGTTTAAGAAGAAGATGACTTGGAGAAAAACTTTTTCTCTCTCTTTTCTCTCACAACTCACGTAGGAATCAAGTGAGTGTGAGTGATTGTCATCATCTTCATTTATTCAACTCCCCACCACTTGCAACAACTCATGCGTGTGGAAATCTAACCCCACCATATCAATCATAATCCATTAAAGAATGGAACAAGAGTCCACAAGGAAGGTGGGTGGAATGTGGGGGGGCGGCCCATGCTAGAAATCGGATGAGTTCGGTTCGTTTCGGACTCCCGAGGGTCTAAACAGATAAACTCCAATTCCGTATCGATGTATTTATATCGATTAATTAATCCAATTAATTAAACATATCAAATACAAAATAATATAATTAATTTCTCTAAAAAATAATTATATACATGAATTAAATTAATCACCCAGTAATTTATTTAATTCATTAGGCCATAAATCAATTTATCCAATAAATCGATTTAAACATCCAATGTTCCAAAATTATATATCCAATATCTAATATTCATAATGAGAGAATTAGCTTTATTCATTCCGTCGTCAATCCTATTGCGCGACTCGGTAGGTCCGTCTCATTCAGCAATGGGAGGAACCAAAGAGTAGTAGCACCACCTAGCCAGCCTGGCGGCCTACACTGTACCCCAACTGAGAATGAATGATTGGGATCATTCAAGAACCATTCTGTCGTGAATACCAGTATATGTATAAACCCTTCTTTCAAATGTCCCGATCAAGTTATAGGGTCACGGTCAGTCAAACCCTATCTGTACTTGACGCTATGCATGCATTAATGCAAACTGAGATCATCGAGCTCTCGTGTATCTAATACAGCTAGCTCCAATGCTTTGGCCAAAGACTTATGATCTCATCTGCCAATAACCGTATAGGACATATAACCCGTTCACTAACAGGAGAAAGAATTCTATCTTGGTATTCAGTAAGACTTGCTACTTGCCCATCAAGATGCACGTCGAGGTTGACCCCCGCCTTCTGGTTTATAGGGTCGAACTACTCTAATGAAAATCTTGACGTCACAAGCACATCCCTACTAAATCCTCAAGTCGAAGGTTCACGAATACCTATCACAACCTTTCGATTCCATCATTGACTGTCCCGGAGTGAAATTCGTGTGATGAATCGAGGGTGAGTCGGTTCGAGTATATAGCATACCTATAACGTGTGCTCCCACTAACTATTAGTGTTCGACAGGCACTCTCCTTGTCAAAGAACACGTCATACAAGTCTTCACATAAACTTAACGCCCAGTCAAGTTTCATTGACTTACGAACGATTAAGTATTTGAGCTATAAACCTTTCCAGTGCCGACCCCCTTATCCAATAAGGAGTGGAACGTTTTGCTCTCAAATACACGGACTAGTTTCTACATGAATATTTACGAGTTAGGAATGCCAGTAACTACCAGTAAATAAAGAAACATCCATTGCCTTATATTGATGGTTTACATAATAACAAGTACAATGCCCTCACTCAACATCCTCTGAGTGGCATTCGAGGGCATACTCCTAACAATCTCCCACTTGCACTCAATGCCAAACACTATGGTATCTAATACCCATGTTCTCCAGATGACGCTCCAAGCTAGTCTGAGAAAGTGGCTTGGTCAGTGGATCGGCGACGTTGTCGGCCGAGTCTACTCTGTGCAGCACAATGTATCCCTTGCGAACAAATTCTCTTACGAGATGATACTTCCTCTCAATATGTTTCTTCTTTGTTGTGAAACCTCGGCTCCTTGGCACCGCACTCTGACTCCGTCGTTGTCATGATCTGAAGGCCGGCAGCTCAACACATGGTATTACTTGAAGTTCTCCCAGAAACTTCTTAATCCAGAACCCTTCCTTGGAAGCCTCCGAGGCTTCTTGATACTCAGCCTGACAGGTGGAATCAGCAGTCGCGCTTTGCTTGGCGCTACGCCAAGATACTGCTCCTCCATTAAGAGTAAATATGTAGCCAAAAGTAGACATCGAGTCGTCCTTCAGTCCTTGGAAGTCCGAATCAGTGAATCCCACCACATCCAATTCTCCACCGCCATACATAAGAACCATATCTCTAGTCCTTCTTAAGTACTTGAGAACGTTCTTTACAGCAGTCCAATGTTCCCTACCTGGGTTTGCCTGAAACCTACTCACCACGCTTACTGCTTGCGCAATGTCAGGTCTCGTACACAACATAGCATACATAAGGCTACCCACGGACGAAGCATATGGTATATTACTCATTTCTTTTGTTGTTCCTCACTTGGAGGACACAGCTTCAAGGTGAGTTTTATTCCATGTCGCATCGGTAGGAACCCTCTTTTAGAATCATCCATCTTAAATCGCTTTAAGATTTTATCTATATAGAGGGCTTGGGAAAGACCTATTGTTCTCTTCGCTCTATCTCAGTAGAGTCGAATACCAAGAATATAGGTAGCTTCTCCCAAGTCTTTCATGGAGAAATTACTCGAAAGCCAAGCTTTTACAGAACTGAGCATTCCCACATCATTTCCTATTAGCATAATATCATCCACATATAGTACTAAGAATGCGATCTTGCTCCCACTAACCCTCTTGTATACACAAGGTTCCTCTTCATTTTGCACGAAGTCAAACTCTTTGACAGCCTCGTCAAAACGAAGGTTCCAACTACACGACGCTTGCTTCAATCCATAAATGGAACGCTGAAGCTTGCACACTTTCTGAATATCGACTTTGGACACAAAGCCTTTAGGCTGCTCCATATAGATTTCCTCCTCGAGGAATCCATTAAGGAAATCCGTCTTTACGTCCATTTGCCATATCTCATAATCGTGGTAGGCAGCTATAGCAAGCATCATGCGAATAGACTTAATCATGGCTACGGGCGAGAAGGTATCGTGGTAATCGATCCCTTCCTTCTGGGTATAACCCTTTGCCACAAGCCTGGCCTTATAGGCTTCAACCTTGCCATCACCATCAGTCTTTCTCTTGTAGATCTACTTGTTCCCAATAGGCACTATGCCCTTGGGGCGGTCTACTAGAGTCCAGACATGATTGACATGCATCAAGTCTATCTCAGCTTCCATAGCTTCACGCCATTTCGCGGAGTCTACATCCACCATCGCTTGGTCATAGGTCGTCGGGTCGGTCTCTTGGCTATCACTTGGAACCTCATGGAGACCCAGCTCCTCCAAGTGCACAAGCCCATACCTCTCAGGTAAATGAGACACACTACTAGACCTACGAGGTGGTTGTACTTGTGTTTCAGAAAGTTTGGTTCCAGTTTCTTGCACAGGTGTCTCCTGAGGAGTTTCATTGTATTCTTCTAAAGAAATACTTCTACCTGCTCCGCCTTCCTGAATGAACTCATCTTCCAGGAAGTGTGCTTGTAAAGCAACAACGATCTTTCGATCTTCGGGCATGTATAATAGATATCCCATCGTCCCAGACGGGAATTCAATGAAACGTCCCTTCGCAGACCCAGCTTCCAACTTTTCCACCTTAGTCTTCTTAACATAGGCGGGACATCCCCAAATCCTAATATGATTAAGACTTGATTTCCTTCCTTCCCACATCTCATGTGGAGTTTTAGGAACGGATTTTGAAGGACATATGTTTAAGATATAAGCGGCAGTTAGGAGTGCATACCCCCACAGGTAAATTGGTAAGTCAGTATAGCCCAGCATGGAACGGACCATGTTTAAAAAGGTCCGGTTCCTTCTTTCTGACACACCATTTAACTGAGGAGTACCTGGAGGTGTTAGTTGTGAAACTATTCCATGTTCCTTAAGGAACTCATCAAACTTCGTACTTATATACTTGCCACCTCGGTCCGACCGAAGTGCTTTGATATGATTACCAGTTTGTTTCTCGACTAGGGCCTTGAATTCCTGGAATTTCTCAAAGGCCTCGGATTTATGTTTCATTAAGTATACATAACCATACCTAGTATGATCATCTGTAAACGTAATGAAATATTGATATCCGTCACGTGCTACTTCCAAAGCACCACATACGTCGGTATGGATTAATCCCAGTTTATCAGCGGCTCTTTCAAATATCCCTGTGAAGGGGGGCTTAGTCATTTTGCCTTTAAGGCAAGATTCACAAGTAGGAAAGGGATCTGATCCCAATGGACCCATAAGTCCATATTTTTCCATCTTGTAAACATTGGTCTGACCAACATGACCAAGTCTAAGATGCCATTTCAAAACTTGATTGGTTTCATCCCTACCACGTTTTCTAGTCATTGTATTCACAACTACTTTGTTGCTAAGATTTAGATGATACAATCCATTCAACAATGTAGCAGTACCCACTAGTTTATTTCTAAAATAAATTTTGCAGGAACCATCACCAATGAAAAATGAAAAGCCTTTTCGGTCCATGATCGGAATGGATACAATGTTTTTGTGCCCCTTGGGCAAAACAAGTACATCTTCTAAAGTCAAAACAAAGCCGGATTCTAAACCCAAAAGAAGTGATCATATGTCGGTCGCCTCGACACTATGCCCGCTTCCGACTGTGATCATAACTTCTCCAGCTCCAAGCTTCCTACTTTGTTCCATATCCTGATTCACAGTACAAATATGAGAACTAGCACCAGAATCCAGTATCCAGGAAGTAGAAAATACAGTAGCAGAACAATTTGTTTCCAAAACTAAAAGTTCTGTACCTGAAGTGCCATGAAGAAGTCTCTAGCCCAGTGGCCCAGCTCACCGCACTTGAGACAAGCATCCTTCTTCTTCTTGTTCTTCGGAACCATCGGGGCCTTGCCCTTACCCTTAAGGTCCTTAACTTGTGGTCCAGTTTGCTTCTTGGTCTTTTTATTCTTGTTCTTAGACTTCCGAGGTCCAGAAGAAATCACAAGAGCAGACTCCTTCATCCGTGGAGTCTTCATCTGAGACTGAGCGGTCACAAGTTTGTTCATTAGCCTAGCTAAATTACATGCAATCTCATTGCAGTTGAAGTTCATAACAAACTGTGAGAAGAAATCAGGGAGAGACTGTAGGATAAGGTCAGTTTGGAGAGAAGTATCCATTTTAAAATCAAGAGCCTCCAATCTCTCGATCATGGATATTATTTTGAGGACGTGTTCCCCAACCTTCTCACTTTCCTTCATCCTTGCACCAAACAGTTTCTTGGATATCTCATATCTAGCAGTTCTGCTGTGCTCACCATAAAGTTCGGTTAAGTGAGATATAATCTGCCTAGCAGAAGTCATTTTCTCATGAGCTCTCTGACGCTCATTAGACATGTAAGCCATCATATAATCACAGACTTTCACGTCATCCTTAACCCACTTTTTGTGGTTTTCAATCTCTTCCTGATTGGCTCGGGTCCGCACAGGAGGCGCCGGAATGTCCGTCTCCAAGACGTATCCCAGTGCCTCTATACTGAGGACAATCATCAGATTGCGGAGACAATCCACAAAGTTAGGTCCCATTAAGGTGTTCTTTTCGGCGAGTGCGAGTGGATTCATTGTCATATTGAGATTTGAGTCTGCATTAAGTACGATAGATTAATTAGTGACTCATTCAATTATGTTCTGAGTATAGAATTAAGGTATTTTCTATTCTTGTTACCCAGCTCCCACTATTTTTTTATCGGAATAACACACTCCCATGTGAAATCCGGAAGTATCGTCGCTCTACTTCATAGTGGTGATCGAGTTCTTTATAAATCTTAATAGAGGGCAACCGAACAGGTTTCTAGTCTATTAATTTTCATAAAGTGGTGTCAAACACCAACCCATCTAATGGATGATTCGATCTTCTTTTTCCCCTTGTTCACTCCCCTCAACCTATACGGTTTCTATGGTTCGTGAACAAGTTAAGTTTATACCATCGACGCAAATCAGTTTCACAATTGAATCTTATCCGGCAACCTATCAGGTTTCTAGGGATAAAATTTGCTCCAACTGAAGGCATCTAAATGCGCTCCCGGTAATTTATCCGTCCTCCCCGAACGACTACCCCGATAACTTGGAAGCATAGCACATTCGGTTTGAATTTCAATTTCCCGAAAACTCGATGGAGGGAAGGAAAACCTTGAAACCTTATAAACTTAATAATTTATCGTGGGATAATTTTCGCGATTAACGTTACACTTTGCACATTAATCGTTTAAGCGCGTTTGTGGCATTCATACAATATGAAACAACCATTCACAACCTAGTTGCTACCAACATGTGGTTCATGGACCGTTCCTAGAAAACAAAAACTCCGTAATCTAATTACAAGTCTTCGTCTTGAATCTTCGTCTTCTCGAAATGGATATTCCTCCGGTCTTCGTCATTACATATAAATTTTACATTGAAAATTGCATCCTAGATACAAATTTTATCTAGTAAAATAAATAGGCTCAAAACGGCCTTTACAACCCAATCGAATAAAACGAACGATTCAAAAACTAAGTCCACGAACCACATCACCATTCAAAAGCATTCATCCAATAAATACTAAATACATGGAAAACGTAGAGATACATTGATCCAATCAACAATACGAACTGATCAAATCGATTCACACAATCGGTGATATGAAAACGTTCAAAATAATTCGGTCGATCACAAGTATTCCAATAAATCAATTTTCCCTTATAAAATGAAATACCATAAATCATTTTAATCATATTAAATCCAATT
Organism: Orobanche coerulescens; assembly: GCA_033398695.1. Classification (NCBI taxonomy): domain Eukaryota; kingdom Viridiplantae; phylum Streptophyta; class Magnoliopsida; order Lamiales; family Orobanchaceae; genus Orobanche; species Orobanche coerulescens. The sequence goes on from CM065817.1 coordinate 142,884,261, forward strand.
TAAAATGAGGGAAATCATTTTAGGAATACACGAAGCAAACAAGCCCAAAGCAGTCGAAATAGGCCGAACCGCGGCGAAACGCCACCAGGCGGCATGCAGGCGCCGGCGCCCCGAGCACAGGCGCGGCCCCGGTCTGATGCTGCCCGAGGCCGGCTGCACCAGCCAGGCGCGGCCCGAGCCACAGGCCACGGCCCCCGAGCCCTGGGCCGCGGCCCCCTACTCCCGGACCCCTTCCGGACCGTCCAACGACATTTCGAGGCTAGTTTTTCGACCGGATATCCAATATCTATATTCTCCAACATTCATATCTTCAATATAAATCATATTTCCAAGAAATTAAGATTTATATTTAGACATAAACTTAAGAAAAATATAACTACAACGAACGTAAAAACATATACCACAATTATGACTAAAATGATTCCAAATCATTCACCATCTAATCAAGTATTCCAAATGCTAATATCGTATATACGATCGCAAGACCTACGCTCCGATACCACTGTTGTGATTCGGTGCCTGAATCGAAGGCCCAACGGAAGCGGTAAAACAAAAATTAATTCGATCTGAATCCCTACGAGGATCGATCGAGCTACATATATACGAATATAAAAACGAATTCACAAGAGATATAGAAACTCACCCTTGTAGTCCGTTGATTAGATGGATAACCTTCTCTTGAGCTATTCCCCAAGCTTTGCTTGATCTCTACGAATCTATTCCGCTTCAAGCCCTTGAACGATCCAAAGCCAAAAGCACCGCGTCTCTAATTGCCACGCGCCGGAGAAACGACCGGAACGACGATCACCTTGCTATCCTCCGAGGATACGGATAGAGCTAAGTGATGAAGCTATATATGTAAAGATTACTACAGTGTTTTAATCTTACTCTCTCTATATGTCTTGATATTTTTCTCTAAGAAAAACAAGAACAAAGTTGAAGAAGAAGATGACTTGGAGAAAAACTTTTTCTCTCTCTTTTCTCTCACAACTCACGTAGGAATCAAGTGAGTGTGAGTGATTGTCATCATCTTCATTTATTCAACTCCCCACCACTTGCAACAACTCATGCATGTGGGAATCTAACCCCACCATATCAATCATAATCCATTAAAGAATGGAACAAGAGTCCACAAGGAAGGTGGGTGGAATGTGGGGGGGCGGCCCATGCTAGAAATCGGATGAGTTCGGTTCATTTCGGACTCCCGAGGGTCTAAACAGATAAACTACGAATCCGTATTGATGTATTTATATCGATTAATTAATCCAATTAATTAAACATATAAAATACAAAATAATATAATTAATTTCTCCAAAAAATAATTATATACATGAATTAAATTAATCACCCAGTAATTTATTTAATTCATTAGGCCATAAATCAATTTATCCAATAAATCGATTTAAACATCCAATGTTCCAAAATTAGATATCCAATATCTAATATTCATAATGAGAGAATTAGCTTTATTCATTCCGTCGTCAATCCTATTGCGCGACTCGGTAGGTCCATCTCAGTCAGCAATGGGAGGAACCAAACAGTAGTAGCACCACCTAGCCAGCCTGGCGGCCTACACTGTACCCCAACTGAGAACGAATGATTGGGATCATTCAAGAACCATTCTGTCGTGAATACCAGTATACGTATAAACCCTTCTTTCAAATGTCCCGATCAAGTTATAGGGTCACGGTCAGTCAAACTCCATCTGTACTTGACGCTATGCATGCGTTAATACAAACCGAGATCATCGAGCTCTCGTGTATCTAATACAGCTAGCTCCAATGCTTTGGCCAAAGACTTATGATCTCATCTGCCAATAACCGTATAGGACATATAACCCGTTCACTAACAGGAGAAAGAATTCTATCTTGGTATTCAGTAGGACCTGCTACTTGCCCATCAAGATGCACGTCGAGGTTGACCCCCGCCTTCCGTTTTATAGGGTCGAACTACTCTAATGAAAATCTTGACGTCACAAGCACATCCCTACTAAATCCTCAAGTCGAAGGTTCACGAATACCTATCACAACCTTTCGATTCCATCATTGACTGTCCCAGAGTGAAATCCGTGTGACGAATCGAGGGTGAGTCGGTTCGAGTATACTAATCCAATTAGCATACCTATAACGTGTGCTCCCACTAACCATTAGTGTTCAACAGACACTCTCCTTGTTAAAGAACACGTCATACAAGTCTTCACATAAACTTAACGCCCAGTCAAGTTTCATTGACTTGCGAACGATTAAGTATTTGAGCTATAAACCTTTCCAGTGTCGACCCCCTTATCCAATAAGGAGTGGAACGTTTTGCTCTCAAATACACGGAATAGTTTCTACATGAATATTTACGAGTTAGGAATGCCAGTAACTACTGTAACACCCCAAACTAGGCGGATATTACAGTGTCGTGGACCCCCGACTGGGACCCACCAGGCGAGTGAAAATGAATGAAATACACAGGGTAAATATAGTACCGAACCACATTACATCATTAATTACTCCGATGAGGAGTTTCATTATAACACACCCAAGAAAATACCGAATACATGTATATTTTATATGAAGATAAAATACACAACACTGAACGAAATGGAGTATCCAAATGGAAATCTGCAGCGGAAAATAAATGACAACAATATGAATGACTGAAAGGATTGGGGCCCCCTACTAGTATCACTGGGACTCCTCGCCGTCAATGTTATATTCCCGTGCTTTTGCCTTGCCATGACCTGAAAACAAAGTCCCCCAACGGGGTCAGTTACACAGAACAACAATCCTCAAGGGTTGAAAATACACAATCATGATATATCTGAAGTTATGAAATATCCTTAATTATGAATTACGCTGAAGAGGAGTATCATAGTATGCCCGTAGTGTTGTGTGCAAGTATACAAGACGGATGACCGGACACACCCGTCCTTGTACCTAATTAGTCTCACGGAGGTAATCGTTATCGTGTGCACAGTCCAATGTATCACTCCCAATACATGGCCATCGCGTGCCCGACTAAAAATTCCACACATCCGCACCCGGCCACGCAATATGAACCCAGAAGGTCATATGAACGAGAATGACCACAATGAATATCAATGGATAATAATTCGACAAGGTCAAGAATGACTCACCGGGATGAAAATAATAGTGAAGTGATTGATAACCCAATGAAATGATTGGAACCGTCGTTCCTCGTGAATGAAATGATTATTCGACAATTACAAGTCTCAATACGGTTAATACAATGATGAATGAGTTATGATTATGAATGAACAACAACAAAAGGAATGAATATCCTTTTAACCGAGTAAGAATTAACTTACACAACACCGGTGACAATTATCCTTCCACGAACAACGTCCTAATTGAGATATCGGTCGCTCGAACAACCTTGAATAACACGACTACCAATAATCCGTTCAACATACAAATCAAACACGAATATAACAAACTCAAAACATCGATACGACTAAACCAAGTTCATTGGGGCATTATATCGAACACTTTGTGGCCAAACTTCGATTGTTTACAACCAAACTTCAATAATACCAACATCAAATCCCCAAGAAGTGTTTCAAACCAACAAAACATCTTCAATACGATCAATAATCCAATATGAATAACAAAATTCGTGATTTCAACCACAATTAATCGAAAACCACCAAATCCAATTCAATATTCAAAGTGTTCTTGAATAATCCTTCAATAATCCAATGAATAATCAAACATATCCATAATCATGCGTATATCACTTCATACAACATGATCTTAACATCCAAAACATCATATCTCAATACAAAATCGAAATCCAAGATGTTGAAGAAAATTACCTCTTGAAGATCCAAGCACTTTGATCCGAAGAACACGCGTTAGATCGACTATCCGGGCTTCACGATCAAAAGGAGATGAAGAAAACCAAGTACTCAAGTGATAGATGAAGGAAAAAATCTCTCCCTCAAGCCTTCTCTCTCGTATAGGTTGAAGAAATGGGAAAGAATGAGTTGCTCCACACAAAAAACGCAATTATAGTCTCGATGCGTGTGCCGCGGCCCGAAGTGTGCCGCGGCACAGAGGCCAAAATCGGTGGTCGGCGCATCATGGACCGGATGAATGTGCCGCGACAGTCACTCGGAAGTATGTCGCGGCCCTGTCGGCATGAGCCGCGGCCCCCGGTACAGACGGGTTGGCCGATAATTCAACAAGAGTGTGCCGCGGCCCGGACGAATGTGCCGCGACAGTGACTCGGCAGTGTGCCGCGGCCCCCGGTACAGGCTGCTCGGCCAAAACTGGAAAAATGTGTGTGCCGCGGCCCACACCCCCTTGGGTCCTAAAAATGATGAAAAATGACCCGGGAAGGGAATAAAAGCAATAGGAATCAATATTTGGGAAACAATAACACGAAATGGAAGTGCGGAAACCCCAAAACGGTGGTTCCAAGCAATGATTGCAAGGGTTCGCCCAACAAAACACAATTTGAACAATGAGGAGATTAGAAATGACATGAACTCCAACGTCAACATCGACTAATGAATCAATTACAACAGTCAAGATAATACTCTTGTCTCGATTCCCGAGTAAGGTTGAAACAATGAACAATATCGATACACAACTCGAAGTTATTCCGAACGGTGAACACGGATGAATGATTATTATCAAGTGAAAAAAAATTAAGTAGTGACAATTACCGAATGAAATTACTGAATGATAATGACTGAATTACAACCGGGTATTACAACTACCATTAAATAAAGAAACATCCATTGCCTTATATTGGTGAATTACATAATAACAAGTACAATGCCCTCACTCAACATCCTCTGAGTGGCATTCGAGGGCATACTCCTAACATCGGCTGCCCACTTGGAGCCGAGAGCCGCCACTCTTGTAAGGGAACCCACACCCATACAGGATCCCTCTCCAATCAGGGTGCCAATGCCTGTTAGGATCCCATCTCTATTACAGGCTCCCACACCTGTTACAGAACCCACTCTTACAGTAGACCCACATACTGTAATGAGACCCTCCCCCACTACTGTCATTAACGAAACTCTTATTCAAGTGCAGATTGATCAAGTATTTGAACATTTTGTCAATGAAATTCTTACAGGGTTGCACCTTATGACATCCTGTATAATTGGACTGATTAGAAGGAGGAAGAAGAATTCATTCTGGAGGTCACGGAATCTCAGAACATCGAGGTCCTGATTCAATGGGACAATCGCTTTTTCCATGAGCTCAAATCGAATTACTATCTGGCAAAGGAATAGGCCCGACAGAAGGGAAAATCCAAGTCCTACGAGACAGCTCCCAACAGCCCAAAATCTGATCCCGAGTCAGACGACGATGACGACGCCCTACATATAGGTTTGAGAATGAGTCGAGAGGAGTCTCGCGAACAAGAACTATCCAGAATACGAGACCTTCAAGGTCAGGGGACCTCAGAGAGACAACAGTCCCCTCCCCAACAACAGGAAGCTGCTCGAGGTCAGGAGGAATCAGTCCCTCCTGTCACTGAAGATCAACCGATAGCTCCTGAACAGGCATCCGAGCCTGTCCCCATCCAAGAAGAAGCCTGCGCCATCCCGCAAGAGGAATAAGTCCCTCTATCGGAGCAGGCGGAAGCTGAGAGTCAGCAGGAGGAATCAGTTCCTCCTGTATGCATGACTACAGAAATCCAACCGAAACAGGAGGAATCAGTCCCCCCTGTCCCCGAGACTGATAATGCTGGCCAACCATCTGCGAGCCCATGCCTGATGCCCCCGCATCACCTATCTATGTGAGCTCCAAGTCCGATTACAGGTTCTTACCTGATGACATACTGTGTCCTCATGTTGTCGTGTGTCAACTCAATGAAGAGGAGAAACTAGCACACCCTAGCTCCCCGCGTAGAGAGGCCCGGATAGAGCAACTTCAAGCACTTGGCCGCCAAACAGTATTCATGTAGGATTCCGTGAAGGCACTGTATGATGTTGGCAAAGAGATTGATTGGATACGAGAGACTGCGATTGATGAGATGACTGGCTTGAAGAGAGAAACTACAAAAGTTGAAGAGGCATTTCGCATACTGCCTAGTGTATTGCGACAAGCACTTGCTCAACTTCAACAGCGCGAGGAACAGATTCCCAAACAAGAGCAGGAAAAACTCCGCATATCCGAAGCTAAAACTGTCACCGCCCTACAGGAGACTGGTCCAGGCTAACAGGACATGACCAAAAGATTGATGCCATGTCACTGGTGCTCATCTCTTTGGTTGACAAAATCTTGAGTATATAGAGACCAAACTGGACAACACGATGAAGCTCCTGAAAAGCATTGATTCTAAGGTCACTTACCTTGATGATGCCAAAAAGGGGGAAGAAGCTAGAGAGGTTGGAAGGCAATTGAGGATGGAAAGAGAAAGAGAGATTGACGCTGCATTAGAAGAAAGCGTCGCTGCTGCTATAAGTCAATTAAGTTCGCCTGCACATAGATACAGGGTAACTGTTCTCGTCTAGAGTTCCACGACCCCAACTATCCCTAGAAGAACAATGTGCAGAGACTACCGGAGATTTGTCTTCCTGCCAATCGTCAGCCTACAGATGATGAAGTGAAGAAATGGAGGAAGAACAAACTGATGAGATACTTTGTTTAGCTCATCAGGGAGTCCGCCATCTTTAGTAAGTGCAAGACATTGGCGGAGGCTACAGACAAATATGCAAGGATGCTGGAAATAGGATTGCTCCCCTTGCAAATTTCGATGAAGTCACGGCACAGAAAAGGTGATCGGCTCACTCACCAGGATGATTGGATACTTGCCTTCGACCAATCGGCTGAAGGAAGAGCGATCTATCTAGATCGGGGCAAGGATTAATTAGAGCATTGGTGGAGAGGAACCGACAACGATCCCAACAGAAGACCTTGAAGACATGCTCATCACAAGAATTAGCTTGGACACTCCTATCTCCTTGTATTTGTTCTATTCATGCAGCATGAAAATCTCTCCTTTCTTTAATCTTTGTAATTTTTCTGATTCATATCAATAAAATTCAATTTCTCTTGAAGATTACAACTCGTAATCTACGCTTACTATTTTATTGTTTGATTGCGAATTCAATCCATTTGCTGTAAACAAACAAGTATAGAACTTGTTAAGTATAAATTTGTAAGAACTTATCTGCAAACAGTTCATTAAGTTGTATTCTACACTAAGATCAAAATGTAAGATTGTGCCTGCGCGACAATCATAAGTTTAAAGTTGTAATGCATTTCCCTGTTAGATGCTATCATTTTCTTAGATCAAGTGTTGAAGACTAGATCAAGTGCTGAAGACTAGATCATTCGATAGAAGACCAAGAAGTCAGCCTCTCTGGATCAAGATGTTATCTTTAAGAGGTTTTGGCATTATCGAAAAGGGGGAAATTGTTGGGATAAACAATCATGTACCTTGTTTTGATAAATTGCCAAACATACAACAAGTTGATAACATACATCAAGTTATCTCAAGAAGTCGAAAGAATCGAAATTCCACCAACTATGGAAGCTGTACGGAACATCCATACAGCACTGATGATAGCCTACAACGTTGGAGTCTACAGCTACACCAATAAAGAAGTAACATGTTGGATACATCATACAGGCTGAAAATGTTGGGAAAACAAACACTTATCTAACAGGACTGAAGACCGTTGTGACGGAATCTACTTTATTCCACTAAAGTAAAAACACCATTTGAAAGAAGTATTTAAATACTGAGTGGATAATGTATTTAAATACCAACCGACATTGAGCAAAATACGGATCGAGTATCTTGAAAGTCAATCAACTAGTGAGAAAGGAGTTTTGCTCACCAACGAGCAACGGACATATTTATAACGAATCTATTTCAAAGTTATAAATAGTCCATGCAAGAGGACATTGCAAGGACACGAAGAACACGAACACATAAGAACATATAATGCCGAAATTCATACGTGATCAAAACTCAGAAAAGCATTATATCAAGCTTGCAAGAGCAAACATATTTCTTCAAACATACTGCTATACCTAAGAGAAGAAACATAGTCATCCTCAATGTGAACAACACATCATCAGCCTAAGCTCATCAAGCATTCAAGTTGTTGTTCAAACCTGTGATTTTACTTTACCGTTGAAGAAAACCATCAGCCTACTATAATTAATTTAGTAATATTTGTTAAAATAATATGTGTTCTTCCAAAGTCTTATAATACTTGATACACCTGATATGGTATTAACATTATCTCGTGCTAATATTAATTTGAAAAAGTATTTCTTATCTTGGAGAGTATTTTTTGAAACACGTTCTCAACATTATTATTGCATGATCATGTATATAGCATTGAACGTGGAGAATATATGCTCAAGCGTATCTTTATCAGTTATTTTTTGTCTACAAAGTTTCATTATAGAGCTAATTCTGAATAATTTCAAATTATAAGCACCGATGCTTTTAAGATCCTACAAGCGGAAACACATCTATTCATGTCGAGCTCTATGGGGACTACAGTCCTCTGATGGTTAATTTGTTCATGACTCACTTTAATATTTGGCGGTTGAATACTCAGCTTTCAAATCATCATGGAGATGATGACGAAGGAAAATTAGTGTCTTATGACGATGCTGCAAGGATTTTTTGTATCCAACTTTTATTGTCTCTCCCAAACCTTTGAGATTAATGGATATTGCTATCAAGAATCCATGACAATAGTTCTTGCCAGATATATCAAGTATAACAAACTTAAGTTTAATGATATTAGTCATGTGCAAATTCATATAGAAAACGAATTGCTCAATAATTATAATTAACAAGACATAAATATTTCCCTTCAAGGATAAGTATTATGTCATATATCGCTCTTGTATTTAAAATATTTTGCTACTTAAAGAGCGTAATAATAATTTATTTATGATATTATCATGTATATGTGAAAAATCAATATTTTCAGAAATATTGCGTTATCATGGGAGATTAAGTATAAATGTGATTTGTTCTTTTAGAACAAGTAAATATTTCTCAAAAAGTATTACAATCAATTGTGCTACTTCGGAAGCAATAATTTTCAGAAATATACTTAAATAAAAGATCGAAAATGAAATAATACAAAAGTGAATAAGCCCCAAAAATGATTATTCAAGAGCACCTACAATATTCTTCTAAAATATTATTTTATGGTTTTCGTCGAAATTTACACATATTTTTAGATCAGTGTTCTTCAAGAATACATCATATTCAATTAGAATATAACGAGATAACGTTTTGTTTCGTCGTGAGACGTTAATTTCGATTGTTTTCTTCCAAGGACGTTATTTTCGTCGGGACGTCATTTTCGACTAGTTTTGCCCCTGGATAATATTTTCGACCAGTTTCATCATGGGACATCATTTTCGACATGTTTCTTCTTGGAACATTATTTTTAGAGATGTCAATTTTATCCGTACCCGATCTTACCCGTCGGATAAACTCGAAATCGGGTCGGGTATTGGCCGAACCCGAAGTTTTATGATCGGGTACGGGTAGGGTATGGTTATAGTATATTACCCGAATACCCGACCCGCGTACCCGTTTGAATTATATAAATATATTATTATTATATATTATACATAAATATTATAATGTATTATAAATTAGATATATTACTATATAAAATATTATATTTTAAATATTTATTACACTAAATTGAACTTATTAATTACATTATATGTATATATGATATATATTAAAAAATACTTATATTCTTAAATATAGGGTATACGGGTACCCGAATACCCATTGGGTACCCGATTACCCGATGGACAATACCCGAACCCGATCCGAATCAAATAGGGTAGGGTATGGAGGAGGCATACCCGTACCCTACTCGACCCATTGACATTCCTAATTATTTTGACCCGTTTTGGTATGGGGTGGTATTTTCGACTAGGTTGGTCCTGGGATGTCATTTTCAACTCGTTTTGCCTGAGACGTCATTTTCGATCATTTCATTCCAGAACATTATTTTCGACCTGTTTCGTCCCACAATTTCATTTCCTACCAGTTTCGCCTGAAATGATATTCTCAACATGTTTCGTCATGAGAAATTATTCTCAACCCATTTGTTGAGGGACGTTATTTTCGAATTGTTGCGCATCGGAACATCATTTTCAACTTTTTTCTTCCCGGAGCGTCATTTTTGAACTGTTTCGTCCTCGAATGATATTGTCGATCCATTCCTCCTGGGGTCACATTCTCATTTTGTCACGGGGTCATTTCGCCAAGTTCCTACGCAAAATCGACTTGTTTCGTCACAGGACGTTATTCCAGACCCGTTTCTCACTAGGACATCATTTTCGATTGTTTCGCACTAGAACAATATTTTCGACTGTTTTCGTCCCGAGACGTAATTTTCAACGCATTTTGTCCCGGGCTTATTTTCAACCTCTTTCGCTTCTAGGACGATATTTTCGACCAGTCTTGTCACACGACGTTATTTTCGGCCTGTTACACCACAAGATATTTTCATCCCATTTCGCACCAGAAAGATATTTTTTACTGTTTTCATCGCTAGACGTAATTTTTGACCCGTTTTGTCGTGGGGTTATTTTCGACCTATTTCGCCACATGACGATATTTTCGACCAGTTTCGTTACAAGATGTTATTTTCGACTTGTTAGTTGTTACGCCACAAGAAGACATTTTCGACTAATTTGGCCATGTGACGATATTTTCGACTTGTTTCGCCTCGTGGCAATATTTTTGACCTCTTTCGTCACGGGATATTATTTCCATTAATTTTCTTCTCGAGATGCTATTTTTGTCGGGGACGTCATTTCCGCCCAGTTTTACCGCGAGATAATACTTGTCATATCATCATGATTAACTAAAAAGGCAAAATAACATTGTTTTTGTATACTTGTAACAAAAATTACACAAACTTTGGAGTTGCATTAAGAGAGCTGCTATTCCCCCCTTGACACCCGTCGTCCCCCCCCCCCCCCCCCACACACACACACACACTTTTTTTTTCCTTTTCTATCCTTGGACTTACTTTTTGATATTATTTGTTTTTATCAATTTTATCTTAATATATTTAACATTAATATTATTTTTTGTTATTATTAAAATTAATAGTTTCTCATATTTTATATATTATTTTAAAATATATTGTTAGAAAATAAGATAAACAAAAAATATAATATAAAAATATTTAGTCCTTTGCACTTTAGTTTTTTTTATATTCTTTATTTGTTTGTTCTTTTTTTCTTTGAATTTTTATTTTACTTTATTATTATCAAAATTAAAAATTTCTATTATTTATTTATTTTTATTTATATTATTTATGATTAAAACTAACTACGACACAATATAATAAATAATAAATACGGAAAACACGATCAACATTGATAAATAAATTATTCAATTACATTATCTGGTCATCAAATCGAACTAAGATTGTATCCTTTCTCCATATGGATCAGCCCATCCCTTACAATCTCCACTCACATTATTCCACCATAAAATTGAAATTGGTGGTACAGGATAATCGAAGTTCAAAAAAACTTGTACAAAATGATTATCATTAACTAATGCAATTGCTATATGTTGACATTGTTGAAATGGAATTGGAGCTGACCTAAATGGAAAGTGTGTAAAACAACTTCCACTAAGAGGAGTAAATGCATGCATCACAATATTATATCGTGTTGCAATTGTAATATCCGCAATTTTCGATTTTCGGTAAAAATTTTTTTTCGGTCGGAGTCCGTTTTGACGACTCGCTCATGTCCGTTTCGTCATTCTGAGAATGATTAATTCTACACTTTTTGACATCCGAGTTCGTTTCGGTGTCGTTTCGTTGAGTTCCGTGCTTTTTAGCGACTTTTCCGCGCTTGAGTTCGATTCTTGCGAATCTCGCTCAAATGGCCGCTTCGAGTTTCCTGTAAGTCCGTTTAACTTTGTTAGACGTGTTGTGAACTTCTGTTTGGTTATTCGATCACGTATCGTGATTTCCGGGCGTTTTGGGCCATTTTGTAATTTCTTGAAAGTTACGGGTATCCGTATCTGTAATTGTTGTCTCGACCCATTTCTTGGTCGCGTATGATTAATTATGGTATTATGTTTTCATTTCGGGTCGTTGATGTCGTCCGCGAACTTTTCGTCGTGTTCGTTCCGTGCGTTTTCGGAAATCGGGTCGTCGAGCCCTGACGGTTGCGGGACTGGCCGGACGATTGCGGGCACCGGCCGGACGGGTGCGGCAGGAACCGGCGTAGCGCACGCTACGGCCGGAAGGCTGCGCGCGCTAACCGGCAGGTGTAGCGCACGCTACTGGACGGCCTAACGCACGCTAGCGGGCCTGGACAGTGGAGTCCTGGGGGTTCTGGAATCGGTCAGGCTCGGCAGGTAGCGCACGCTACTGTCGGACGCTGCGTACGCTACGGCCGGTAGGTAGCGCACGCTACGGCCGGAAGGCTGTGCACGCTACCTGGCCGAGCAGCCTAGTCCAGAAGGCTACTGGATCGCGGCCTGGGCCGATAGCGCACGCTAGCTCGGCAGCCTAGCGCGCGCTAGTCCGGCCCAGTATAAATGTGGCTGAGCAGTCACATTTCATTTCGTTTTTCACTTCCTTCCTTCTCCGTCCGCGGATGGCGATTCATGGGTGACGAATCCATGTTGTTTAACAACAAATCCATGAAGTTCTTGAGTTCATAACATCAATCAATCGTCCGTTATCATCCTTTGATCCACCGAATCAAGGTAATCTTCCTTAGAACCCTAATTTCGTGAATTTGGGGATTTTTGCATTTTCGTCCGATTCGTTCCATGTTGTTGATTAATTCATGATGGGTATGATTAATCTTGGTAGTATTCTTGTGTTTAACATCATTTAATCCATTGTTCTTCGTCGAATCGAAGTATATTTCTCGATTTCCTTCAAATTGACTTTTTGGGTGATTTGTCCCCGATCTCGTTTTTCATCCATTTTCGATGGATCGATTATGGTTAAATAATGTTGTTAAACATATTCTATGGATTGTATATCCATATTTAAACTTGGAATTCCGTTTTCGGGTTTTGACGGGACGAATCGTGTTCTTGGCCGTTTTGGGAAAAATCCTTGAACCTTCGTCATTTGTTCTTTGAATTCAGCGGCTTTGGGTCGTACTTTGGAATTCATTTTCGTTGTTATTGTTTTCGTTCGTAGTTCATTGTTGTGGATTGTCGTTCGGTGGAGTCGGCGAGTTCGTAGTCGGTTCGTGCCAACCTACTTCGGCCGATTCTCCGCGTTGTGGTTATTCGAGGCAAGTACCTTGCCCATACTTTTCTCGTTTTATGGATATGATGATCGGTGGTCGTCTTGATGTGTTTGTTTGATTATTTGAAATGAATTTTCAAAAGATTTCGGTTTGGCCTCGTTAAAGGCTCTCTTTCAAAACGCGTGTGTGTTTTGTGAACGTTGTGTTTTGGGAATTGATTATGATTTGATTATTTTGAACGTTGGAGGCTTTGATGATATCCTTGTTGTTTAAAAGTTATGGAATCGTGTACTCCGTGTTTAATCTTGTTATTGTGTTTTGAAGAGTTTGATAATGATGTCGGATTAGTGGCCATCTCTAGTAAGTATTCTTGATGAACTTACATTCTTAGCATATTAGTATTGCATGAGTAACGTGTGTGTGTGTATGCTCACTATGGGTTAGATCCGACGGGGTCTCGGTAGGGGTCCACGGAGGGGTGGATCCGCGAGCTTGCTTTTAACCACTATGGGTTAGATCCGACGGGGTCTCGGTAGGGGTCCACGGAGGGGTGGATCCACGGTTAATTGTGGTGCATTTTACAAATGTGATTTGACTTTGGCATTTCCGGAAATGAGTGCTTTTGAACGGTTTTCATGATTGCATGCATTGACTAAGTGTGTAAGAGGTAAGTTGTTCGTTTGGCCTACTTGGCTAGGATGGCACTAGAGTATTTTGTTGTTTGTTTTAAATCCTTTATTTGTGGATTTTGATGTTGGGAGACGAACCCTGTGGTCGTTCTTGTGTACTGTGACTTGATGAGATTTGGGGCTAAAATCCCAAGGGTTTTGTAAAAGTCATTTTACGGATTTGGGGCTAAAATCCAACAGATTGGTAAATGTCATTTTTTTGGAAAGTAAACCTTTGGGGCGGTGACCCCTTTTGTCTTTTGGATTTTGAAAAGTAGGATTTGATAATCCTAAATTGTTTTCTATTAAAACTCTCGATGGCATTCTAAACCGTTTTATAAATTACTTCCATTGATTTACGATATTTCGATTTTGAAATGTTTTCTCAAACCCTTGCCTCGGGAAGTACTTTTCGTTTCGTTTGGATCTTTGAGGATCCTTGGTTATTGTTATTCGTGGAATGTGAATTGTATGGCTCGTATTTGCACTTTGTTCTTGCACTAGCAAAACAGTGGAGTTTTGCTAACCCCCGAGTATTCGGGGGGTGGATGTCTGTTTTTGCAGTCAGGTTTTGGAGCATAACATAGGGTCGGCACGAAGGATGATGAAAGATGATCGATACTAATCACATGAGGAACCATACTTTGTTTATTGGTTCAGTTGTACTCTATTTTTCCGCTGCTATATTTTCCCGTTGTACGGGTGTAGTTGTATTTGACCCCTGCGTGGGCATGAGTTGTATTTGAGTTGTATGTATTTATTGAAAGACCAAATCGGTCTACTGAGTCGTTTAAGCCTTAAAGGCATGGTTGAGTTGTTATATGTCGTTACCAGCCTGGTAGATCCTTGAGGAAAGGTTCTACGGCGTGTAATATCCCTGAGCGGATTGGGGGTGTTACATAAATGGTATCGGAACTTAGGTTGAGGAAACCTAGGCTGTCGGGTCAAGTCGTGTTGTTTGAGTCGTGTTTCGTCGGATTTTATCTGACTTAGTCGTGTCGCGACGCGTCGTTTGAGTTTGTTGTTCGTGATTAGTATCGTGGGGCGATCATCATCTTCGTGCGACCTGTGGAAGTAAGTCTCCCTTGTTTGTGTTGTGCCTCGTGTGACACGAGATATTTTTATGATTATTTGTTAAGTGGTGGAATCCTTATGTGGATTTCGATTTCACGATATGTATTTAGTCGACTCTCGTATTTGATTTATACGAGGAGTGTCGTCGCTTGTGATGTCTTTTTATTGTTGTTTTTGTCCGTGGTTGATAATTTTCGAATCGATTTGCACGTTTTACAAGTTCTATTGTGGAATCTTTGTGCTTATACGCGTTCGACTTGTTCACTAGCCAGTGCGGGAGAGTATTTTATCAGTGGTTTTGTTCTAAATGTGGTATTTTATCGTTTATTTCCATTTAAAGACATGTATTGTCTTGATTTTAAACTTTTTGATGCGTGTGCTAGGAGTTGTTTTAGTGAACGTCGATATGTGTGAGTTTTGGACATTCTGGCCTATTGGATTTTTGAAAACCTTGAGTATCTTGGAAAAATAAATTTCGAGACATACTTTTCAAATGAGTTATTTTCTTGTGGTACATCCAAGGTGCCACGATATATTTCAAAAAATTTCTACTTTGAGGACCAAAATGCTTTGAGATATTTTCAATGTTTAGAAACACTTTTATTTAGACCCGAGGGTCGAATATTCTGAAAGTTTTCACTAAGAGAAAGTGTCCTCATTTTTATCAAATGCGAAATGGTTCTCCAATGTCTCGATAACGATGTTTCACGTTTGTACTTTTTGAAAGGTGATACTCAAGATCAACCAGTATTCTTCAAATTATTTTCAAAATGAGGTTTTCATTTTTTTTTTAAAACCTATCCATTCCCGTTTAAGGGCTGGGTATGTATGAGTGATGTTCGCGTTGTCATTTTGATACTTTCTCCCGAGTATGATCGAATTGGCGGTGTGAGCGTTGAGACGCTTTCCACACATTGGTTGTGCTAGCCCCCTGTGAGAGGCGGAGTGTTGGTATTGAATGTTGTCGCCTCATGGCGATTTCTGCGTTGTCGCGTATGTACGAGCTGTTAGAGCTTGGTATGGTATGACCGTGTGCATCGGTGATCGTTCCGTTATGTGTCGACTGTTTAATGTCTTGTTACCTTGCTCCCGTTTTTGTGAATTTTGTGGACGAGGTCGGAGGTAATGCCCGTACTATTTTGACTTCTGTATTTTCTCTTTCTCCAGTCTATCGATTCGCTCATGTTCGTTGACACTTTATGAACTTGTTCTGTATTTCGGTTTCATCGTTCGAACGAGTTGTGATCTTGTTGTGGGCCGATCTGGTTATCGATGTGACTTTTTTCCGAGTTCGGTTCGATTCTTGTGAACCTTGTTCGGGAGTAACATCATTTGGTTCTACTAGTCCTTTTATTCGAAGGGATCGGATTTTGAACTTCTGTATATTCTATTTTGTCGACTCATTTATGTTCGTTGACATTTCTGAGCTTGTCATGCCCCTTGTTTTTGTTTATCGAACGAGTGTGGTATCATTTCGGAATAACTCGTTTGTCGTTGTGACTTTTCAACCGCTATTCCCTTTCCTGTGGATCTTATGGGAATGCATGTCTTGTAGTTCTCACCAGATCATCCTGGGAGTTGTTGTTTGAACTTTATTGTTCTTCGTGATTCGAACATGATTCTTCGATTTTTGTTGTCTCGATCGTTGTGGTTCGATCGTTTGATTGTTCGATTTTTATTGATCTCGTTCCGTGATTGGTGAACATTCAGGCTCCTTCGTAATTCCCTTCAGTTCGGGAAATTAGTTTCGTTTTCGATCTTCCAGCCCTTAGGCGGTGGAATTCCGTATTTGTTCAGCGTTTGGCTCGCATTTTGATCAATGTACCGTTAGGTTGGTCAATCGTATTGATTTTCGTTCGTTGTGTTTTGCGATTGTTCGGATAATTGACTTGATTGTATTATCCATTTGATGACGCTTGTCACTTGTTGGTTTTATTATATCCCTAACGGCGACGTTGTGTTGGTCGCCGTGGAGCGTGTTTTCACGCCGTATATTCCTTTGCGTTGTTTGTAATATTTCGCCGTTGGGCATTAGTTACGCATCCTTGTGTATCTCGTTGAGTTTTTCCTGGCGGAATATTTCTTCTCCCTACTTGTTTTAAGTTTCGGGACGAAACTTCTTTTAAGGAGGGTAGAATGTAATATCCGCAATTTTCGATTTTCGGTAAATTTCTTTTTTCGGTCGGAGTCCGTTTTGACGACTCGCTCATGTCCGTTTCGTCATTCTGAGAATGATTAATTCTACACTTTTTGACATCCGAGTTCGTTTCGGTGTCGTTTCGTTGAGTTCCGTGCTTTTTAGCGACTTTTCCGCGCTTGAGTTCGATTCTTGCGAATCTCGTTGGCTCATTGTTGAGTTTCTGTAAGTCCGTTTAACTTTGTTAGACGTGTTGTGAACTTCTGTTTGGTTATTCGATCACGTATCGTGATTTCCGGGCGTTTTGGGCCATTTTGTAATTTCTTGAATGTTACGGGTATCCGTATCTGTAATTGTTGTCTCGACCCATTTCTTGGTCGCGTATGATTAATTATGGTATTATGTTTTCATTTCGGGTCGTTGATGTCGTCCGCGAACTTTTCGTCGTGTTCGTTCCGTGCGTTTGAAATCGGTCGCCGAGCCCCGACGGCCATGGATCGCCGACGATTGCGGGCACCGGCCGGACGGTGCGGCAGAACCGGCGAAGCGCACGCCGCGCCGGAAGGCTGCGCGCTAACCGGCAGTGTAGCGACGCTACCGGACGGCCTAACGACGCTAGCGGGCACAGACAGTGGAGTCACGGGGTTCTGAATCGGCCAGTCGGCAGCTCGGCGCACGCCATCGCCGGACGCCTGCGACGCTACGGCCGGTAGGTAGCGCACGCTACGGCCGGAAGGCTGCGCACGCTACCTCGCCGAGCAGCCTAGTCCGAAGGCTCTTGGATCGCGGCTGGGCCGATAGCGCACGCTAGCTCGGCGACTTAGCGCGCTAGTCCGGCCCAGTATAAATGTGGCTGAGTCACATTTCATTTCGTTTTTCACTTCCTTCCTTCTCCGTCCGCGGATGGCGATTCATGGGTGACGAAGCCATGTTGTTTAACAACAAATCCATGAAGTTCTTGAGTTCATGACATCAATCAATCGTCCGTTATCATCCTTTGATCCAGCGAATCAAGGTAATCTTCCTTAGAACCCTAATTTCGTGAATTTGGGGATTTTTGCATTTTCGTCCGATTCGTTCCATGTTGTTGATTAATTCATGATGGGTATGATTAATCTTGGTAGTATTCTTGTGTTTAACATCATTTAATCCATTGTTCTTCGTCGAATCGAAGTATATTTCTCGATTTCCTTCAAATTGACTTTTTGGGTGATTTGTCCCCGATCTCGTTTTTCATCCATTTTCGATGGATCGATTATGGTTAAATAATGTTGTTAAACATATTCTATGGATTGTATATCCATATTTCAACTTGTAATTCCATTTTTGGGTTTTGACGGGACGAATCGTGTTCTTGGCCGTTTTGGGAAAAATCCTTGAACCTTCGTCATTTGTTCTTTGAATTCAGCGGCTTTGGGTCATACTTTGGAATTCATTTTCGTTGTTATTGTTTTCGTTCGTAGTTCATTGTTGTGGATTGTCGTTCGGTGGAGTCGGCGAGTTCGTAGTCGGTTCGTGCCAACCTACTTCGGCTGATTCTCCGCGTTATGGTTATTCGAGGCAAGTACCTTGCCCATACTTTTCTCGTTTTATGGATATGATGATCGGTGGTCGTCTTGATGTGTTTGTTTGGTTATTTGAAATGAATTTTCAAAAGATTTCGGTTTGGCCTCGTTAAAGGCTCTCTTTCAAAACGCGTGTGTGTTTTGTGAACGTTGTGTTTTGGGAATTGATTATGATTTGATTATTTTGAACGTTGGAGGCTTTGATGATATCCTTGTTGTTTAAAAGTTATGGAATCGTGTATTCCGTGTTTAATCTTGTTATTGTGTTTTGAAGAGTTTGATAATGATGTCGGATTAGTGGCCATCTCTAGTAAGTATTCTTGATGAACTTACATTCTTAGCATATTAGTATTGCATGAGTAACGTGTGTGTGTGTATGCTCACTATGGGTTAGATCCGACGGGGTCTCGGTAGGGGTCCACGGAGGGGTGGATCCGCGAGCTTGCTTTTAACCACTATGGGTTAGATCCGACGGGGTCTCGGTAGGGGTCCACGGAGGGGTGGATCCACGGTTAATTGTGGTGCATTTTACAAATGTGATTTGACTTTGGCATTTCCGGAAATGAGTGCTTTTGAACGGTTTTCATGATTGCATGCATTGACTAAGTGTGTAAGAGGTAAGTTGTTCGTTTGGCCTACTTGGCTAGGATGGCACTAGAGTATTTTGTTGTTTGTTTTAAATCCTTTATTTGTGGATTTTGATGTTGGGAGACGAACCCTGTGGTCGTTCTTGTGTACTGTGACTTGATGAGATTTGGGGCTAAAATCCCAAGGGTTTTGTAAAAGTCATTTTACGGATTTGGGGCTAAAATCCCAACAGATTGGTAAATGTCATTTTTTTGGAAAGTAAACCTTTGGGGCGGTGACCCCTTTTGTCTTTTGGATTTTGAAAAGTAGGATTTGATAATCCTAAATTGTTTTCTATTAAAACTCTTGATGGCATTCTAAACCGTTTTATAAATTACTTCCATTGATTTACGATATTTCGATTTTGAAATATTTTCTCAAACCCTTGCCTCGGGAAGTACTTTTCGTTTCGTTTGGATCTTTGAGGATCCTTGGTTATTGTTATTCGTGGAATGTGAATTGTATGGCTCGTATTTGCACTTTGTTCTTGCACTAGCAAAACAGTGGAGTTTTGCTAACCCCCGAGTATTCGGGGGGTGGATGTCTGTTTTTGCATTCAGGTTTTGGAGCATAACACAGGGTCGGCACGAAGGATGATGAAAGATGATCGATACTAATCACATGAGGAACCATACTTTGTTTATTGGTTCAGTTGTACTCTATTTTTCCGCTGCTATATTTTCCCGTTGTACGGGTGTAGTTGTATTTGACCCCTGCGTGGGCATGAGTTGTATTTGAGTTGTATGTATTTATTGAAAGACCAAATCGGTCTACTGAGTCGTTTAAGCCTTAAAGGCATGGTTGAGTTGTTATATGTCGTTACCAGCCTGGTAGATCCTTGAGGAAAGGTTCTACGGCGTGTAATGTCCCTGAGCGGATTGGGGGTGTTACAGCAATGACAGCCCCATACATAATGTCCATCCAACTCCAGTGTGGTGCCAGAGATTCGAAGAAATTTAGTGCTCGCATCATATTATCGGCAGCACCTCATTCGAGATAAATACGATCGTAGAACTCCATATTTTGTTCAATTTCAAAGTAAAGATCTGCCCGAACCTGCTTCCAACCATCTTCTAAATTATACCTGACTTGTGCGGCTATCGCTCTGTATCCACATTTACCATCCCCCAAAACATGTACGAGTGTTCGTAGACTCAAAGCAAGAGCACATCCTCGGCTGACTTTGCTCTTTTTTACTAGGCCGACCTTTGTTTTTTGTGTTGTAGGGTGGTTCTTGATATTTGCAGTTAGATGGATCTACCATGTCAATCATTTTATCTAACATATGATATCTCATGGCTGGATCCTTTTTATCCAGCTGCGTCTTTAACGTTGTCATTCTATCGGGAGATCTCGCCTCATTTGGCAAAGCAGAGGTCATGGATAAACTTTTCCAGTGGCAGTGGATCTCGCCTATTGGAATTGACAAGAATTGTGACTGATAAAACGATAAGCGATGCTTACATGGCAAACCATATATAAATTTGAAACTACAATTACAATTGTCCAGATATTGTCCGTCGACCTTCTTCAACTCATTAGAGATCAGGTGGAGTACCTCCAAGGATATGCAGCCTAGTAAATTTTCGTAAATTTCATCATCAAAATCATGACATCAATAAATTTTCGTAGATTTTCGTGTTAGTCTTGATGTGTACTCATGACCCTCTAAATATTGTGCTGGGTCATGATTATGCCCTCCGCACACAACAGTAATTCTCCACAAAATACCATCTGGAGGAATCGGTACACCTCGTAGAGAGAATGGACAACCATTTTTTTGTATTAGTACATCTTTTTAAAGTTTCTCCACTTTTTAAATATCTTGGTGGTTGATATTTTCCGCCTTTTTCATAAATGAGAGTGCATTTCGGGAGTTTGTTATTTTCTTTGCGGATTTATCAATAACTATGACGAATCCATTTTTCCTTCCGATCGTCCTCACCCAATCTAACATCTCATCTCTACTTTCAAAAATATGTAGAAAAACAAAAAGAGTAAAACTGATTAAATGAGCAATATATATATATATATATACACACTAAACTAGTTAAATGAAAAGAGCAAAATAAAAAATATTTTTACACGAAAAAGAGAGATGATGAATTATACCAAAAAATATATTTATACGAAAGAATATATATATATATATATATACCAAAAAAATGATGAAACACGGAAGAAAAAAGATATTTACATGAAGTCATACTTGATCAGTGGTAAATTCACACGACATGTTCCCATTATTTGCTGAATTATATTCTTCCATTTATTATAAACAGAATATTGTTTCAGAAATGTGAACAAATAAATGATATTATATGAGAAATTTAAAAAGAAAATATAAAGAGATGATGAGTTATATTTCTTATTCACTCACTATTTATAGCCAAACAAGACTACTAAATAATAAAAATAATTGACATGACAATTCAATAGGTAGTATAAGTTAGGGAACTGTTTTGATGAAAGACTTTGAAATGACATTTGAATAGGTAGTATAAATTAAGGAACTATTTTGGTGAAAAATTTTGAAATGACAATTCAATAGGTAGATATAGGTTAGAGAACTATTTTGTTGAAAGACTTTAAAATGACAACTCAATTGGTAGCTAATAATAATAATATATATCAAAATAATAATATATAATTTGAATAATAATATATATTATTTATATAGATGATTATTGATTTAATGGAGGATATTGCAATTTGTTATTTGAAAAAAAATTATTTTTGAAATATATGGGAAATGTTTGTTGGTGAATTTTGAGATAAACTCGACCTTTTCTTATCGAAATCGGCCCACTGAATAAGAGTCACGCTATGCGGTGAGGTCCGTCGCTTTTTGACCAAAAAACGACGTTTAGACCTTCGATTTTGCATTTTTCTATTTTTAGGGACTTAATTGTAATTTTCTAAAAATTTGTATGGTTATTAATTGCCGTGATTTCAACTCACGCTTCCCTAAGGAATATATATGCATATAAGATCTTTATTTCAGACGATCAATAAATTGAAATTTTTCTCTATATTTTTTTGAAATTCTTAGATCGGTTGAATGTAGAGTTTTAGTAGGTTAGCATAGCCCCGCATTAACTATTTGAAAAAAACAACGAATTATTGGAAGGATAAAATTGTTTTCTCACTTCAGTTGACAAACAAAAGAATACATTAAGTAAAATTTAATAAATAAAAATTAATTTTAATAGATAAATATCAGTTCTGATCAGCAAAATCTATTTAGTTAATGACACTCAACGGCAACCACAAAAAATCATTATGTCGTATAAGTGAAAAGATCATTTTCATTAAGTAAAATCAATTTCAATTTTTTCTTTTTATAAATCAACTAGTATTTTATATCATTTTTTCTCAATCAACAAATATTATCATTTGCATAATAACAAGTATTAATCTTAAAAATATTCTATATATTTTAAATATAAAATCTTATGTTGAACAAGGTTTTATTTTTAAAGTAAATTCTTAAGTAAATTAAACTTTTTTTACCCGACGGCAAAGAACAAATTAAATTAAGAAAAAAAAAATATTTTATAAAAATGTAATGGCGTTTGGAGGCGGATTTGTGAGAATTTTATCCAAATGGGCAGATCGGTAAAAAAAAAAGTAAAAAAAAAAATTACCTCACCGGAAAAAACCCACTTGAAAAGCAACAAAACCGTACTATGATGCCATTATTATTATTATTAATGTGAAGGGCCGAAAGAGAAATGCAGAGCCACCGGCAGAAAACCTGCCGGAATTTCCAGAGCCACACGAACAAGCTCTCCTCTTTTTGCATTTCAGCCCCTAATATTCGTTCAAATTATAAATAACTGTTTGATATGGAGAAAAAAAAATATAGAAAGCTCAAGCATTTGCAGCTCTGTGATGATGGTGGGCGGCGCAAACTGAAAACCCTAAGAGCATTGGGTACGCTCGCCAGCGCCGCTGGTAAAAGAAGCGCGCACAAGAAAGTTTCAAGACAAGCACTTCAACGGCACCAAAAAGCCTCTCCTCATACAAATGTGGTGCCATAAGAAAGTGGCCATTGGCCCACACATACCCCACTAAATACACAAATACAACACACACACACCAAAAAAAAAAAAAAAAAGGTTTGGCGTTGGCTGTTAGGGACCAGCCAAGACCCTTTGGCACCAACCACGGTACCGTGAGCCAACCATGTTTCTCGCGTTTTTCCTTTGGCACGAGCCATTGGCACCACGTACCCCATGCTCTAACAGATCTCACATGTAAAGAGCGCCGTCTTTGGCTTTATTTATAGTGAACGAACTACTCAAAAAAGGCCCAAGAAGGAACGGTTAATTGTAATTTCAGTCCTCTAGTTCCTCGGGAAGAGAAGGAGAGGCAGATCGAGAAGGATGTAGGAGGAGCAGCTGAGATTAGAGAAGGTCTTAAACTTTTTTGAGACTATGACTGTTGATAGGTAATCTTGGAGGCGCCAAATCAGAATTGTGGATTCTTTTGTAAGGAGCGGTGCTGTAGTTGAGAGCGTCAGAGTTGGGTTGTCTCGGTTAGCTTTGACCTAGAGCATTACACTTTTTACATTTACCGTATATTTGATCATATTGCCTTCTGTGTATGGTGTTTTTCTGACAGAGAGTTGTGCGCAGAGTCAACCTATCTTCGGTTAGAGCAGCGTTCATCGAGAGTACAGTTGCCAAAGTCCCCCTAGGTAAGTCTCATGTAAATTAAACCATGGGCTCAGGTATGGTCGTAAGCTTTTTCGTATCATATGCTTCTTTCTATATACCACTCTATACTTTGTTGTCTTGACTTTGAAGTCTTCACTTAAATTTCCTCTAAGTAAAAGTAGGGGCATAGTCTGCGTATATTTTACCCTCTCCAGACTCTGCTCTCGGCGGAATATATTGAGTATGTTTGGTTTGGTTTGATTTTATTTCCTCGGGATGATAATTGTCAGTTCTCTGCTCTACACAACCTCCTTGATGAATTTATCTCTATTAGAAATAGTAATTTCAGTGCTATAAGTAAGTTGTTAGCTAATCGAATTTTTTTTATTCAATTCGTGATTCGAATTCGTTTAGGACGATTCGTATTCATTTTTTTTCGAATTCGAATTGGAATTCAAACTCTACTTTATATTCGCTGACATAACGAATCAGAGTACTAATATGATGGCATTCGATTCGCTTTTGTGCATGAATATTCGATTCGAATAAATTATTTATATATTTAGTATATTATAGGAATAATAAAAAATATGTAGGATTTCATTTCATTTCTCCGTCTTCTTCTACAGTTCTACTGTTGGTCCTGTTTTCATATCACATTGTTGTGATTTTTGGCTTATATTATTATTCTTTTGGTGAATTGTATAATTATTTTAGGTTGTATTGTAAATTTATTATGATAAATTTTTGAATCTTTCATTCAATCCAAAAAAAAAATCAAATTGAATACTCGAATCGAATCGAATAATTCGAATATCCATATTGAGTCCAACTCGAATCGACTTTAATATTCGAAAAAATAATTGAATCGAATCCAATGGTTCGAATAGTTTTACGAATATGAATTGAATACAGTGGTATTCGCTTCGATTCGTTTATAACCCACCCTATAAGTATAACTTCTAATAGTTTAATTGTAACTTCAGTCCTCTAATTATTTTGGGATGATAATTTTCAATCCTCTACACAATCCCCTTTAACGATTTTATCTCTACTAAAAATAGTAATTTCAGTCATGTAACTTCTAATAGTTGGCAGTTTTAGTCTTTAATTTTTGTAGATATGAAAATTTTGGTCATTTAACTTTAATTAAAATAATCAAATATCTTTTGCCAAATTATGTTAACCACGGCTAGAGGTGGCCACTGGAAGTCTGGAACGGTACATCCCACGCCCGTGGCCCAGTCCACCGCGGTTGTGGCGGTCCCGGGCCTTCAACCAAAATCTTGAAATGATTGTTGTAGTGTTGATCTTTTCAGTTGTCGTCTCTAATCGGATTTTGAAGTTTTTCACATAAAATTTGATAGATATTTGAGTTTTCTCTTGTATTCAAATTTTGACCCTTTATATGATATTAGTTAAATAAAACACAAATGTAACACACTTGGTTAACAAAAAAATCAAATCAGTTGTTTAGTTTTGGGGAGCTCCCATCCCAGCTCATCCCCCAATCAAACAGGCCCGACTCGCAGCTCGTCCCACCTGCCATTTAAATTTCAAAATTTGAATGGTATTCTAATTCCATAAAATAATTTAATTTTTATAAATTAATTCTAAGTCTAAATCTTTCTCATTTTCTCCCTGTTTAATTTAATATTAATATATTTTTTAAATTCAAAACGAATGTTTGTAAATTAAAATTTTTAATTTAATTTTAACAGATTTTTTTTAGAAAATTCAAAATATATTTTTGTAAATTAATTTTTTGAATAATGCTAACAAATTATTTTAAAAGTTCAAAACATATTTTTAAACTGATTCTTTAATTTAATCAAAAGAGATTTTTTTTGAGATTCAAAGAAGTTTTTTTAATATAGGTCCGGCCCGACCCGATCCATAGACAGTTCGGAATGGGTGAGCGGTAGGGGTGGACTCGGTTCCATTCGGTTCGGTTTTTGACCGAAATCGAGAATCGAACCAAATATTCGGTTTCGGTTTGGTTCGGTTCTTTTTGAAGTTCGGTTCGGTTAAGTTCGGTTTTATAAATATTCGGTTCGGTTTCGATTTGGTTTGATGTTTTTTCGGTTCTTCACAATATAAATTCAAATATTATATGCAATAGAATAAGTTATATAACAACAAGCCAACAAGAGTTATATATATGTTCAAGATAAAAGCTAGAGTTGCATAGCAATTTCTAAATATCTCAAAATATATAATAATCGTAAATCACAGTAGTTCGTTCTCCCAACCTAAATTATTTGAATCACAAATTCATGAGCATATTATTGGTCCTTCTTGGACCCATGAGGGTCTTACAAAAGGAAAACGAATTATACTAAAATTCGAAACACACCAAAATCACAAAAACAAGGTCATTTTAGTATGTTGAAATTTGACTTCGGTCCATTTCGGACCGGTTCGGTTCCGCCCGACCCCGAACCGAGAACCGAACCAAATTAGTTCGGTTCGGTTCTGTTTTTTTGTTTTTCGGTTCGGTCTTCTTCGGTTTCAGTTTTTCGGTTCTTTTTTCCGGTTTTTTCGGTTCGATTTTCGATTTTCGGTTCCGAAATGCCACCCCTAGTGAGCGGTGAATTTCGACTTTCCGACCCAGACCCAGTCCAGCACTGCCCGTCCCATACATGGGCTGGTCCTGAGCTACTATGTGTCAGCACGACCCGCTAAGACCCGGCCGCGGCATAGCCACCTCTAGCCACAACCCACCCAACAAACCCAAGCTTTCTCTGATATTTAATTAATTTTGATACTATATATGTCTAATATTTCTTTCAACCCAACTCTATTTATTTGCGGTGATTTATCTATGAATTATGGCTACAAACACACGACATTATGTATAATTATTTTCTGTGGGTTTTTAATCATAATATAATCAATTATAATAAAATAATTAAAATAAATATTAATATAGAAAAAGAATGGTAAAAACTTATAACAGTACAAATAAATGAAAATAAAAATATGACAAAATAGGAAGTAGACAAAACCGAGAGCATAAATTACAATAACCAAAAGAACCAAACTACGAAATTGGAAATAAACAACTAGTGCTTCTAGGGCAAATCCCGAGTCCCATTCCCGTCCCGATTGAAATTTCTAATTTTTATCTCATAACAAATTAACAAATGTTTTTGCTGATCAAGAGGGAAGCATCTCCATCATTTTTTATCCTTTTATATTTTTATCTTTTATCTGCACAAGTGATCACGAACCTTCTGGTTGATATTAATTAATATACTGAGGTTCTGTTCTTTTGGACCGAATGAATCTGAATTGAACTGAACTGAATGGACCTGAACTGAACTGAACTGAAATATATATTAAGGGTAAATAATAATAATAATATTGGTAAATAATAATATTAATAATAGTAATCAACAACAACAACGATAATAGTATATTATTAGTAATAATAACAATAATAATAATTAAGATTAATAATAATAATAATAATAAGAAGAAGAAGAAGAAAAAAATCGAATCGAATCAAATGGACTGAATCAATCAACCGAATCGAATCAATCGAATGGACTTGAATCAATCGAATCAAATAGACTCGACACGCTGCCTTGATTGTCTCCTTCTGCTCAGGCGAAACAAAAATTATTACTATTCTGATTTCGGGTATTTTGTCCCGATCGGGACATTCGGGACGTTCGGGACATTTCGGGAAATTGTCCTACGGGACCGGGACTGGGATCGGGACTTACATGTATCCCATTTCGAAAATCGAGACTCCCGAAGTCCCTAATGGGACCGGGACCGAGACCACCAAATTGATGATTTTCGAGATCGGGACTCGGGACCGGAACCTCGTAATTTCCCAATTCTCAGCCCTGAGTGCTTCAAGCACTTTGTCGATTTCAATGTGTTTATAAGTATTGGCAAATTTGGGGAGCACGCCCTTCACTGTAAGGAGTTGCCGGGGTTCAAATACCGGCATGACCTAGTTCGGGATGTCTTGTGGGACGTGTTGAGGAGAGCTGGGATTTCTGCTAAGAAAGAAGCCCCTGTGAATTTTCTGACAGACCTGTTGGAAGGAAGGTCCACCCTGCACCCGGCGGATGTCCTCGTATTCGGTTGGGCAGGTGGTAAACATGCTTGTGTAGAGCTCACCGGGGTGTCCCTGTTGGTGGGGTTTCGGGACACGAGGTTCGTGGCTGGGCAAGCAGTTTTGAATGCGGAGTCTAAAAAGGTGACTAAACATGAAAGAGCTTGTTCGGAGAATCAACACGTGTTTGCGCCTTTTGCTTTTGATACTTTTGGATCCCTTGCCCCCGTGGCAACCCGATTCCTAGATCGGGTGCAAAAGGTTGTCCACAGTAATTCTCCGTCCTCCAAGAATCAAGATTTTATTTTTAGTAGAGTAGGTTTTGCTATTCAAAAAGGGGTTGCGGCGCAGCTTGTTGCCCGTTTACCTGTCATGCGCTTGTAATTTCAAATTTAACTTGTTAATTATTCAATGCTGATTATATAAAAGGAAAAAGGGAAAATTTTTGAAGATGCTCAATTTTGATGGATATTTGAATTCGCAACTATATTTTAAAAACGAGTCACTTGAAACACCTTTTTTTTTTAAAAGAGAATTTCATTAATCACAAACCGAGACGGGCATCTCCAAGCTAGAGATGAGCCGCCAAAACAAAAGTTACATCATAGGAACAGAAAAGTTACACCAATTCTTCCAATCGATCGAACCCTCCTTATGTCTACTCCTATACCAAAGGTACCCCATAGATTTGATATCCGAAACAATTTGGGCCACATTTGTATCCTTCCCATTAAAGATCTTGTCGTTCCTTGCCTTCCAAATTCTCCAACACGACACAATAAGGACTTTATATATAATCTCTTCCTTAGCCTTTGAGCCGCCCAAGTAGGAAACAAGCTTAATCACATCATTGGTCGAAAAAACAAAGAACGGGGGGATTTTACAGCAATTTGCTACCGCATTCCAAACACCACACGCCACCCGAAAACCCGAGAACAAATGATCCGCATTTTCTTCTGTTTCTCCACAAAACACGCACAATCCATCCCCCACAAGAATATTACGTCTTCGAAGAGCACTTTGCGTAGGAATTCTATCCAAACTCGCCCTCCACATAAAAATATTACATTTATTCGGAATCCACTTACACCAATTAAACACGATATTACCGTCACTTGAGTCGTTACCTTTTAACCATTTCCTTGCATCCTTAACCGAGTATCCATCACTCGACCTTTGGTTCCAAGCCCAAGAATCGTCGTTCCCGTTTAGATGTACAGCCGAGACTAATCTATGACATTCAATTAACTCTTCGACTTCAAGAGTAGTAGCCGGATATTTCTTCCACCTCCATTGAATAGCACAATGTCGATTATCCACATTTATTCTATCCTCCACCGTACACCACTTGATTGCCTCAAGATGAAACAAAGTAAACACCGTCTTCAACGGTTCACTTGTTAGCCAAGGATCAATTTAAAATTTCACCGTTGTACCATTGCCCACAACGTCGCAGATCATATTAATGAAGCTAATTCCTTGTGTCCTCAACCGATACCCAAACTTTACCAACCTGGTCCAAGTGCCCGGAAACCAACTACTACAATGAAACGTTTCCCATCTTCTTTTCGAACCATGAATCGCGTCAATAACCTTCATCCATAGCGCATCATTTTCTGTACGGTACCTCCATAACCATTTCAATACTAACGCATTATTGCTATCCTCTAACTTGCTAAGACCCAATCCACCATCTTTTTTAGATTTCGTAACCATGTCCCATGCAACCCAATGAATTTTATTTTTTTCGTCACTACCACCCCAAAGAAATCGTTTAACAATTGACTCAAGTTTATTGATCACAGCGACCGGGGCTTTATATATAGAGAAAT
Source organism: Orobanche coerulescens (assembly GCA_033398695.1). NCBI lineage: Eukaryota > Viridiplantae > Streptophyta > Magnoliopsida > Lamiales > Orobanchaceae > Orobanche > Orobanche coerulescens. The sequence goes on from CM065817.1 coordinate 142,914,117, forward strand.
AATAAGTAGGGAGACTTTCAAGCACCGACTTAATAAGAATAGCCCTACCGGCTGTAGATAAGACACTTGCCTTCCAACTCGACAACCGTTTTTTGAACACTTCGACTACCGGATCCCAATTGCTAATACGATTCATATTGGCACCCACAAGAATACCCAAATATTTAAACGGAGTCATTCCCGGTCTACAACCCAACCCATTTGCACATAAAGATACCTCCTCCATGCTCTTGCCAACCCCGAATAAGCTCGATTTGTGCAAGTTGATTCGCAGCCCAGAGCACAAATGAAAGACTCAGAGAATCCTCTTCAAAGCTTTGAAATTGAATTGCGACCATTCTCCCATAACCATCGCATCATCGGCGTAAAGAAGGTATGAAATACTTGGACCGCCATTTGGAAAATGCACTCCATCAAACATACCATGATCGCAAGCTTTTCGAAGCATACATGATAAACCCTCCATAACTATTAAAAACAAAAAAGGCGAAATTGGGTCGCCTTGACGTATACCTTTGCCGCAACCAAACTCGAACGTGGGGGATCCATTTACGAGAATAGAGGACTGAGTCGACAATAAAACCCCCTTAATCCACCTACACCATGTTTCCGGGAACTTCATTTGATGCATAATCGACAACAAGAACTCCCAATAAACATTATCATAGGCTTTCTCGAAGTCGATTTTGAACATGAATAATTCTTTTCCCATCCTTTTCGCCCACGAAAAGATTTCACTAATAATTAGAGGCCCGCCAAGAATATATCTCCCCGAAAGAAAAGCCGATTGGGTCTCATAAATAATTTTGCCCATCACCTTTTTAAGACGGTTAGCAAGAACCTTAGAGATTACCTTGCTAATAACCCCAATGAGAGTAATCGGACGATACTCACCAAGGTCGACCGGATCATTAACTTTTGGAATCAAAGTAATGAAAGACGACCCGACTCCCCGATTAATCATTCCTGTATCATAAAAATTCTGCATAATCTTGGTAAAATCTTCGGCAAACAACGACCAAAACCTCTTCACAAACCGGAAGTTAAAACCATCTGGCCCCGGGGCTTTGTCACCACCACATTCAAACACGGCTTCTTTTTCCTTTTCTGTAAACGGCACCACGAGCTCCTCAGCATCAACATCGGCCAACCTTTTAATTCCGAAACAATCTAGGTTCGGCCGATGAGGAAGATCTTCGACAAATCTTTGCTTAAAAAACGAAATACTTCTTTTTTCACTTCAGATGGTTTAAAAACCCAACTCCCATTAATCATCAAACCAGGTATACTATTAGACACCCTCCTTTTATTAACAATTCCGTGAAAGAAGCTTGTATTCTCATCTCCATCTCGAGCCCAACAAACCCGCGCTTTTTGTTTAATATCTTTCGCTTTAAGATCTTCCAATTCTCTTAGTTTCTTCTTTGCTTCCATGTAAACCCATAACTCGGCTTCTGTCAAATCCCTATCCTCAATCGTCTCATCCAACTCCAACAGCTCTTGCTTCAAGTTAGCCTCCTCCTCAACATCATCAATCGACCACTTCTTCTTCCATTTAACAATTTCTTGCCGAATCCTCTTAAATTTGTTCATAAGCATAATATACGGAGGGCCATTCCCATTGAAGCCCATCAAGGCTCTAGACACAACCTCTTCTAGATCGGCTCTTGATAACCAGGAATTAAAGAACCGAAAAGGTTTAGCTCCGAAATTCCTCGTTTCCACTTTTAAGACCAAAGGATTGTGATCCGATTCCTCCCTAGCCAGAGCCCGGTATTCCGCATTTGTCCACTCATTCAAAAAATTCCAAGAAACAAGAATGCAATCAATGCGGCTACATTTATTTCCGGTCACAAACGTAAACTTCCTTCCTCTTAAAACAAACTCGTGTAAACCCACCTTATCAATAAACTCGTTGAATTCATTCGATACTGAAGCATTGAACTTGGAATTTCTCCTCTCCAATCGATCTCTCACACAATTAAAATCGCCCCCAATGATCCAATAATTTTGATTCTGAGAAGTAATACGTTCTAGATCGGCCCAAAGAACTCTCTTATATATCCCCCAACCTTTGAGGTGCATAAACATTAATAACTGTGAACGCCTTCCCATTCTCTTTCAAAATACCATGAATACATAAACAGAACCTATGCTTATCCACGCTTGATAAAAAAATCTCTTTGGATCCCATAACGAAACGAGACCTCCTGACCGACCTGTAGCCCCAACCCAATCGTGTGAAAAAACCCCGTTTTCCCAGAACCTCCCTAGATCAATACCATCTAAAGAGGAAAATTGAGTCTCTTGGAGCATAATAAATCCAATTTCATTAGCAAGCCTCAATCTACGAATCCAGGCCCCTTTCCCATCACTTCCCAACCCACGAATATTTACTGACAAAAAATTCATAGATCAACTACTTGAAAACCTTCATTGTGGATTACCTTTATAATTTCACCTTCAAAGTTGTCGATATCAGAAGCTCCCAAAATCTTAGCCAAATGCATCGTGACATTCACTTCTTCACGACATTGATCATCCAATCTTTGGGTCACCGACATGTCTTCTACACTAACATTCTGCTCCGGCATGTTATGTGTAGCAACCTCCTCATGATCTATCTCTCGATTCAAGTCCGGTGTAGCAAACTCCTGTGGATTATCAACACCCACATTCTCCACATCATTTACGGTAGGATTCCCATTTACCTTGAATATAAGTCTGTCCAAATCATATGGATCATCGCTATCTCGGGGAATTAGCCTTACTCCCCGCACATTTTCTTTCTAGCAAATTTCCCATTTCTTTTCTTAGATTCCATCTCTCTATTACCTTCGTGCATGTGATGATTAAAAGCCTCATGCATGGCATTAACTCTTCCTTGAAACTCATCATTCACGGCTTGCTGATGGCCACTGATCTCATTCTGAACGACTTCCACATTAATGGCATCCTCCATATTAACGTTTGCATCCTGATCACCGTTAACCTCATCCAAATTCTTCCTAATCCCATCGTCTTCAACCTCCTCAAAGTTCACCAGACAATCAGGAATCCAGTCGCCCATTTCCTCCTCCACCAAAACACCAAAATTGTTCCTTTTCCACTTCAAAGTTATCTTTTGAGAAATCCGATCCACTGTCGAACATAAAATCCCGATACAAGCAAATGACAAATCCCCATCCTCCTCAGAAAACTGAGCAGATTGAATAACCGAACCAAATTTTGAAGCTATCTCGTCAAACACCTGTGCACAAGATAAACACAATGGGACACCATGGACTTTTAGCCAAGCGATCCTTTCGAATTCTATCAGTTGTCCCTTCCAATCTTCCAAGTACCCAAAAACATTCGTCCATGCAGCCTTCTTCGCAACAAAATCCTCCTTATCACCACTGTTATTAAAAACCAGTAAAACATACAAACCACCTACGTACTTTAACTCCAAATTAACTTCACTTATCTTTCTTAGGGCCCTTCTCAAATTAATTAAAGTCCCAAAATCTTTTACACGACCAATAAGTCCACTTTCAAACCAATTACCAAAAGCTTGGACATTATGATCCACATTGATCTCCAACAAACCTGAGACTGGCTCCTTATTTATGAGAGTATCCCGGAAAGATTTCACACCAGTAACAATGGAAGCCGTCGGATGCGCCTTATTCTCGTTCACTACATTCCTGACATTACCCTGACTCTCCTTCCCCTTAACCGGTTGCCACACAGTCTCCTCCTTCCTTGGAATATTCATCCCATCAACAAACCTAGCCGGGACTATGAAAAGCTTGTAACTCCCAATCCATACATCTTTAAGTAAACCCTCTAACTCAGAAACATTCCTGACGTTCCTAAACGAAACGAATCCAAACCTTTTACCAAGCCGATCATACTTCCTTGCAATATACGTACCTTGAATGTCACCGAAAACCTTCAAAACCCTAATCAAATCTGATGAGGCACACCTCTCCGGGAGATTGGATACGAAAAACTTCGTCAATGGCTGTTTGTAGATGTTTGAAACCTCTTCCTTTCCTTGGTGGCACATCATACCATGTGTTTTCCTTGAACCGATCTCTTCCCGACATTTTCGGAGAAACCCTAATCGCCTATGCTTGGGACGGACGGAATGTCAATAATAAAATCATTCAAAAACCATTTTCAAATCTGATAATCCTTTTACAGAGCTACCGTTTTGTTCTACCTACTTGAAACACCTGGTTAACGATTTACATCCATTACATTAAATATTAAATTAAAATTCTTATAATACTATTACTCGGCTGTGCTCGCTGTTTTTTTTTTTTTTTTGCGTGATGCCATCAACAATCACCACTGGTCAATCAGGATTCGACAACTAATATTTTTTAATTTTTATTATTATCTAAGCACGATGCTCTACAGTAAGTCGCCACTCGCAGATGTGACTAGGCCTGGGCATGGGACGGGACGAGACCATTTTTAGGTAATCCCGATCTCGTTCCATTTAAAAATTATGGGACGAGATGGGACGGGATTGTACTTTTGAAAAATTGATCCCGACCGTCCCGATCCCGAATGGGATCGAGACGGGATCGGGACACGAATGGGACGAAAAATGGTCCCGTTGACCAATGTTGACTCTCAAATAAATACAATATTTGGACTTGTTAAATGACAATAAATTTAAGTTTTTCTTTTAAACCAATATGTTTATCAAATATCGTTGTGAGTCATTTGTTAATTCTTGAACAAATGGTTCATAGAACTCTGAATGCTTTCTTATTTCCCTCGAAGTAATAAACATAAAGAACATTACAACATAGTCAGATACTCACTGATCTCTACTTCTGTACACAAGTTCTTTATGGTTTATGGAAACTTCGTTCCCCAATAGAAGTAAACGAGATAAGTTAGAAATGTTAGATGATAAGACTGCTTTGGGCTTGGTAGTCGGATAAATTTAGTAACTAGACATTCTTACGGGACGGGACGGGATCCCATCGGGATTCGATATTTGGGCTCGCGGCCCGTCCCAAGTTTTTAAAACGGGACGGGACGGGACGGGACGGGCCCTGAGTTTTAAAATTTTGGTCTCGTCTCGTCCTGGTGCGGGACGAGATGGGCCCGAGACGAGCCCGAGCCTTCGGGATTAGTTGCCCAGGCCTAGATGTGACAGACGATAATGTTTTTTTTGGCAAGATACCGCCTGCTGACCCCAACCTACCGTCATATTTCTTAGAAGAAATGTATTCTTTTAGGCTCTGTTCTTTTGGACTGAATGAATCTGAACTGAATTGAATTGAACTGATCTGAACTGAATTGAATGGAACTGAACTGAAATATATATTAAGGGTAAATAATAATAAGAATAATGGTAAATAATAATAATAATAATAGTAATTAACAACAACGATAATAGTAATATTATTAGTAATAATAACAATAATAATTAAGATTAATAATAATAAGAAGAAGAAGAAGAATCGAATCGAATCGAACGGACTCGAATCAATCGAATCGAATGGACTCGAATCAATCAATCAAAATCGAAAATAAGTCCAAAAGAACAGGGCCTTAGTCAATTTGTCATAGTCAATGACAATATTTGTCGGGATTTAGTTTGTACAAATTCTAGCAAAAAAAAGGACACGGTTAGACCAATATACCCTTACTTTTCAATGTGATGGCAATATTGTAATAAATGATTAATTATTAACCGGGTTACATTCCTACATGCTAGTAACTCGTTACGAAATGATTATTTCTTTATTGTGTTACTTTATTGTGTGCGGGTAACTAGTTAAAAAATGATCATTTCTTTATTGGGTTACCTATTGTGTGCTAGTAACCCTTGAAAGAAATAACTATTTTGTATTTTGATTACCCTTTTGTGTTACCATAATGTCGTACTGATCGTTCTGGTCGAATCTTATTTACCAGCACACAATAGGGTAACACAATAAAGAAATAATCATTTCGTAACGAGTTACTAGCATGTAGGAATGTTACTAGCATTTCGTAACGAACTGTAACTTCGTAACATGGAATAATAACAAACTGATACGAAATCGTAAATTCGTAATAGAGAAACAATTTTATGTTGATACAAAATAAAAAAATGTAATTCGTAATAGAGAAACAAATCATGATATAATGGAGTGCTTTTCCGGATCTTGAGACGATGTCGGGGAGCTTCATGAACGCTCCAAGTATCGATTTCAGTGGATATCCTTTACTGTGTTCTCCCCACCAGTTAGCATAATCTGGTGGTCTTCTGATGCCAGATTCTTTCGTTTAAAAGTCCATTTATTCTACAATAAACAAATAATAAAACCAAATCAATAATTCGGAACATGTAAATAATGTTACAAAATAGCAAATTATGTATGCATTTGATGAGATGCATCTGACCTACAAGGCAAATTGTTACGAAATACGAAATTCGTAACAACATAATTAACAGTGTTACTAAATCGCACAAAAAACCCAATAAGCATAAAAATGACGATACGAAATACGAATTTCGTAACAAGGATTTCGTAACACAGTTATATCCTTATTATGAAAATCACATTTCGTATCACTTATTCTTGCTTTTCATATCATTACCCCAAATGTGTTACAAAATTCAAATTTCGTAACTTGGTAACCAGATCTCACACAACAGAGTTAGTTACGAATTTCGAAATTCGTAACACCTGTTACGAAATTGGTAACATTTGTTACGAAATACGAATTCGTAACAACATAATTAACAGTGTTACTAAATCGCACAAAAAACCCAATAAGCATAAAAATGACGATACAAAATACGAATTTCGTAACAAGGATACAGAATATCCAATATGAATTTTAAATTCGTAACAAAGTTATAACGTTATATAAAAATCACATTTATCATTTATTCTTGCTTTTCGTATCATTATTTCAATACGAAAATCTAAAATCGTAACAGAATATTCAATGCGAAATTGCAATTTTCGTAACATGTGTAACAGATCTGAGGAAAAAACAGGCGATAATAACAAGATTCGTATGAATTCACCCATCAGTTCAACCACAAATCGTATCAATTCACCAATCGTAGCAGTTACGAAATTCGTAACATGTATACCAAATCCCCAGTACGAAAATTTCAAATCGGCACAAATGTGTTACAAAATTCGAATTTCGTAACTTCATACTGATACGAAATGGCAAAATCTTAACAAACAAATCAAGGTATAGTGATAGGAAATGATAAAATTGTAACATGGTAACCCAGTACGAAATGAATAAATCGTAACAACTGTAATTTATAACCACGTATGCAAACATGCGAAAACTAGATTTAAAACACCAATACATCCAAATCGGTCGGAAATCACCCAAAATATACCACGAATCACCAGGAATCATATGAAAACATGTAAATCATAAAAAACAAATACGAAAATAGCATTATTTTAAGCTAGATCTATGATTTTTCTAGAGAGGGAAATATGGAGAAAGAGAAATAAAATAGAGAGAGAGTAGGGAAGATCCCAAACCTTGAGCTCTGTCGAGAATATTACGAGCTCCATGGTGGTTTTGGGGGGGGGGGCAACAGTGGCGGCGACGGTTTCCGGCGAGATTTTAGAGATGATGGGTTGGACTGCTATTTGGATTGAGTAGTTGCGAATCGCCCAAATCAGAGGTGATTAGGGCTTGGCGTAGCAGCGGGCTGGGCTATGTCAGGGCCGGAGATAGGGCTGATGGGCCGCGGCGGGGCTTGTAGAAGGTGGCCGATGGCTAGAGTTGCTGCTAGCGGCGGGTCACGGGGGCTTCAGTTGCAGCAGCCAAGATTGAAGAGAGAAGACGAGAGAGATGAGAGAAGAGAGAGACGAGAGACGAGATAAGAGAGAAAATAACGGGAAGAGACCAGAGATGAGAGAATGTGTATGGGTAAAATGGTCCAAATTTGTCCTTTTTTGGCTATAATTTGTAAAAACTAAGTTGTATGACAAATATTGATATCTACTAAGTTATATGGCTAAACTATGTCTTTTTCTTTTCTTTTTTTATATATTCCGGCCGAATTCTGAAGTATACTATTTATTAAAATATAGTTAGTATACATTATGTAAATAATGAGTTGCTCACAAATATACTTGATTTTATATTATAAAATTAAATTATTTATTTTTCGTAAGGGTATTATAGGAATTTCGAATTTATTGTTTAGTGCAACGGATGAAAATAATTAATCAATGATTACAAATGACTTGCAAACCTAAATATTGACCAAAGTTGAAGTTGTATTTTCAAAAAAATCTGATAAAAATATAAATTTCGTTATTCTTTTAATATAATACTATAGTATGTAAAAGATATTAAATTTTATTTTAATTCTCCATCTCATATTGGGAAGTAAGACCACAGTGTTCTCCTCCATGATTTTATTATTTGCATATTGTGGACCGTTATATTGTTTATATACCCTTTCGTTAAATATAATTATGTCCGATCGTATTAGATTGATCAAGATATATAATTTTAAAACATCAATTTTTTTTATATTTTCTTAATAAAGAGTAAAAAAAATTAATAGTCAAAATTATTAACCGACATGAATAAAAGTCCAAACACTGTAACTACAGATGAATAGATGTGCTGTTATATTTTAATTGTCCTGCACACTTAAAGGGCACCGATAAATAGGTTGTTAAAAGATCAAAAGAATAAAAAAATTGCAAAAATCGATCAGATCCGAACTGCAAAAATAGATAGTTGAACTGCTTAAAGCAAGCGGGACGAGTATACTATTGGATCGGTTTGTGGTTCTCATTTTATGTGAATCAACGGATACCCGAATCGGTCCATCTATAGAGATACTTTTGTATTTTTTTGTATGAATAGACTAAAACCACTTGAATTTTGTTTTTTTTAATTCTGTTATTGTATTATTATTGAATGAAATATATAAAAAAACTTGAATTTTATTTTCGTTCATAAATATGGTAATATTTTTATCTGTTCATTGTTCGATTTTTACCAAATTAAATCGGTTCATAGAAATTGACCATAGACCGAGTACCCCATCCATAAACACCCTACACGTAAATATTTAAGATCGATGTGGCATTTAAAAGTTTAGATAGATACGATTAATGTAAATTTGATAATTGATCAAATTAAATTCTCCGATAAAAAATAATATATTTGGCTAACTTAATAATTAATATTATTAATATTGGCCAAACTAAAATTTTCAGTTTAAATAAAACTACTAAATAAAACATATGTAGATTCAAATTTTAGATAATAGAATTAGGGGAAATTACAACCAACTACCCTATTAGATGGCCTCTTTACACTTTAGTCCCTATTGTTTCATAAATTACAACGAATGACAAAAATCTGAATTAGTGTTGACTTCTATTAAAAAGACGAAAATGCCCCCCTATTACTTGAATAAAACATTTCTTTTAAAATATATTTCATATTAAACAAATAGCTTATAAGTTATTGAAGTGTTTGGCTAATACATTTCTTTTAAAAATTATTCTTTTTTCAAACAATAATTTTTTTTCGAAATGTAATTTTTTCCAGAAAATATATTTTTTTTTCAAAAATATTTTATTTTATTTTTTTTCCAGAAAACAATTTTATTTTTTCAAAAAATAATATTTTTTCAAGAAAATAATATTTTTTCAAGAAAATAATTTTATTTCGAAAAAATATTATTTTGCCAAAAAATATTTTTTCCTCCAGAAAATATTTTTTTAATATTTTAAAAAAAATATTTTTTTTATTTTTTTTATTTTTTTCCATTAAATAATTTTATTTTTTCGAAAAAATAATGTTTTTTCCAGAAAATAATTTAATTTCGAAAAAAAATATTATTTTGCCAAAAATACCTTTTGTCCAGAAAATATTTTTTAATTTTTTCAAAAAATATTTTTTTATTTTTTCCAGAAAATAGTTTTATTTTTTGAAAAATAATATTTTTTCCAGAAAATAATATTTTTTTCAGAAAATAATTTTATTTCGAAAAAAATATTATTTTGCCCAAAAATAATTTTTTCTCCAGAAAATATTTTTTAATTTTTCGTAAAAGATAATTTTTTTCCCAGAAAATATTTTTTTTATTTTTTCAAAAAATAATTTTTTTTCCAGAAAATACTTTCTTTTTTGGAAAAAATATTTTTCCTAGAAAGCTTGAAAATTTATTACACTGAAGTCCAAAAGTGTTATATATATATATTACAATTAGGTCCAGCATGTGCCACCCACGTGAGGCGAAAAATAAATGGGTAAACAAGAAAAGGAAAAATAAAAGGGCAAATTTAATATCAAGATTTCTCCAAAGTGACATCATCTGAAAATTTGACTTTTGTCCTTCGTTGTAAATATAGTTTCTGGACAGTGCAAAGTTTGTCCTTCATTGTAATATCTGAAACAATAGGGATCAAACTGTAATTAGACCATCTAAAAAGGTAGTCAGATGTAAATCGCCCAATAGAATTATTATAAATGTAATACTTGGTCAAATTAAATTTTTACTAAAAAATTAAACTATTTAATTTTTCAACTTAATAATTGCCCAAGTTAAACACAACAAAAATAAAATTTTTTAGCTTGTGTGTGAAATAACTCTCGGGTTGAATATACACAGAGTAATTATTTATTTAAGTTCTCCATTTGTGGAATTGTATTTTAAATCGATGTGAGATTCAAAACATTGAATTCTATTTATTTAGGTCATCAATCAGTTAAGTACCATTTTAAATCGATGTGAATTCAATATTTTAGATAAATAGAGATCCAAAATTAAGAGAATGTCACATAGTGACAGATGGTATTCAGAACACTCAAGGCACACCAAAATCACTCATATATGGGGGTGTGGTCGAGTGCTGGCCGAGGAGGAGGAGTTCTGGCCAGACCCTGTTTGCTTTTATAAAAAAAAATGGATGCGAAGCTTATCCCCGACTCATAGAAGGCGTCTAAGTCTTTTCAAAACGTAAAATCAGAGGGAGGTGTGAGCCACAATGTATCTTTAATTTTTGTCATTTTGTCAAATTTTTTGAATAAAAAATGATACGCAATAAAAATACATTCATTATTCTATTGAGTAGTTGAAGAACACCGCAGAATAGTGTTGGAAACACTAACAACCGACAAACTATTAATACAAACTAATAATTGACCAAATTAAATTTTTAATAAAAATAAAACCATTCATTTGACTTAATAATCAGCTAAATTAATGTTAGTCAAATTATTTTCTCAATATTAAACTCATGGTGCAAAATAATAATGAAGTAAAAAATATAAATATATTTTAAATATTTATGTAGGTTCTCCAATCGACAAAGCCTCATTTAAGATCGATGTGGCATTCAAAAGTTTAGATAAATAGATTGATGCAAATTTAATAATTAGTCAAATTAGATTCTAGCAGTTCGCGATTGTAGCTCTACTTGGGTTTAATAGGCCCGATTGGATCACATTGATTGAATTGGATAGATCCGTCTTTCCGTATCAGTCTTCCCTCCAGTTGTCAACAGAGCAGACTTCATTTCCCGCAAGTGACCAACCGAGGCCATGCAATTGTTCGCGTAGCATCTACTAATATTACAGAAAATATTGTTAAAATATTCTCCGATAAAAAAAATAATCTATTTGACTAACTTAATAATTGATATTATTAAAATAGGCCAAATTAAAATTTTCAGTTTAAATAAAGCTACTAAATAAAAGAGATGTAGATTCAAATTTTAGATAAATAAAATTATTATAAATATAATACTAGACCAAATTAAATTTTTACTAAAAATTTGAACTATTTATTTTTCCAACTTAATAATTGCCCAAATTAAACATAACGAAAATAAAATTTTTAAGCTTGTGTGTGAAATAACTCTCTGGTTGAAGTTTATTTAGGTTCTTCATTAGTGGAATTGTATTTTAAATCGATGTGAGATTCAAGATATTGAATTATATTTATTTAGGTTATCCATCTATTCAATACCATTTTTTGGAAACTCTTATTTTGATTTCAAACGAAATGACTTGGGCGGTCCATCAATTTTTTTTACGGCAGGCCCATCAATTTATTTTACGGCAGGCCCGTCGGCAACATTTTTTTCGAGCAAGATAAGCTAATAATTTAATTATTTTAATCCAATAATAGCACCGCCACCGTGTCATTATGTCACGAGTTATCTCTAATCTATAATATAAAAAACAACGGTATCTTTGGTCGTAGCCCGCATCCGAAAAAGATCATTGTACCCCTTCTCACACTTCTATGTTGAATTTAATAATAATATCAAATGGTCATTGTACCTCTTCCCACACCTCTATGTTGAATTTAATGATAATATCAAATGTTCGACAACATTAAACTTTCAAAATTATCTTTTAGAATATTAAATGAAGGGACATCAATCTTAAAAAAAATTCATAACAAAGATCTTTGTCGAACCTCGGACGGGTGGCCGACCAAATAGTTCTTTTTAACACCAGGCCCGCCAGTTGGTGGGGCCGTCGCAGATAGACCTCCAGCGGCCTGTCAATTTTTTTTTTATTTTTACGCTAATGCGGCCGACCTGATTTCAGGTGGGTCACCGTCGGCTGCTGACTGACTTCCGACGGCCGGTCATTTTTTTTTTGTCAGACCCACTGACGGTCAACCATTTTTTCTTTTACGCCAGGCTTGGCAGACTTCTTTCCAGATGGCCACTGCATGCAGTCGGTAGACCTCCGACAGACGGCTACTTTTTTGTTTTTATTATGCGAGGCCCGGCGGGCTGCCGCCGACCTGCTTTTTGGCGGGCCGCCGCCGGTAGACCTCCGACGACAAATCCGTTTTTTTCCTCTTAACAACAGACCTGCCATCCTGCTTTCCGGCATTTGGCCATCTTTCTCTTTTTTCTTGGGCCTACCGGCATGCTTTCCGACATTCCATAAATTTCCGTGAGACATGTTTTTTTTCCTAACAAGGTAATCTGATAATTTAATTATTTTAATTTTGTTATGGCACCGCCATCGTGATATTATGGCAGGGGTTATCTCTAATAATATATACATCGCAAAGGTATCTAGCTGGGAAATCCTTTCCTTACCGAAAGAGAAGTCATGTAATAAATAAGATTATATGATCTTTTGTTGTTCAGTTGTTTAAACATGAATAAAATGTGATATTTACATCTTGTTATGATCATACACTTTTTTTATATTCACACATCCATTAATGTTGTCTGTATAATAATAGACAACACTCAGTTTTCATATATCACTTTCGGTAAGCATAAGAAAGAGATCATCACAAAATCCCATTTCTACAAGTGAAATTTGATTGTAATTAACAATAATATCGTTTCTCACACAACAGATATATGTGAAACACTGCTACAATACTTGCGATTTCTGTATCATAATTCTATAATTACCACTCTGCACAAAACATGTACGTTTAATAGACGGTAGATCAGAGTCGAGTAAAGACGAGAAATATACATGTTTCTAGCTATTCTTAATCAAGAAAGAAGGTTCGTCTTATCAGGGCCGGTCCAATCGTTTTTGATGCCCTAGGCGAATAACTAAAATTATGCCCCTAATCCAATCAACACATAACACACAAATTTTTTAAGGGGTTTGCAACCTATTCAAGCTAGGCGGCTCACCCAATTCTTATTGAAAAAAAGGGAGTTACAATGGGGGGACATAAACCAAAACCCCGAACAATAAAACGAAAATAAGATCACTTAAAATGGTGCCTTCGTGCACTTCATGAAGCAAAATCATCAATTAATTGTATATGCTAAAAACTTACTTTCGATGCTCAAAATTGTTAACCCGTTAAGCATACCTTGACTCATGGTAGTCCGCAAATATGATTTCAATAGCTATAATTTTGAAAAACTCCTTGCATCACACTTAGGATCACCAACAAGTTCATCATCAACAAAATTCACATTATCATTAGAATTAGGATCACCAATAAGTTTTTCATCAACAAGATTTTCCACATCATCATTAGAATTAGGATCAAATTCTTCGTCAATAAATTTTTCATCAACACATTCCTCAACATGATCATTGATATTAGGATTATTAAAAACCTCTTAGGTAGGATTTTCAATAGGTTTTTCTTGCCCAACAAAAAACTTATTTAATGATCCTTGTAAAAGTTAAGCAATTTCTTGTTGCTTTTTCTTTCTTTTCTTATTTTGAGCTATCGATGGTTGTAATCTAAGAAATATATTTTATGTTTTTAAACAAATAAATGATAATGATAATGAACATCAGATAACCAACAAACCACTTAATCGGTTAATAATCACACTAACACAGATTACATATGACAGAACCACTACCACAATCAACAAAAAATATAAACAATGAAGATTCAATTAAATAGGAAGGAAAACACCTGGAGAATTGAGAAACTGAGAGGATAGATAACCAGAACCGAGAGGCGATGTTCAAATCAGCAAACAACAAGCACCGAGAACAAGCGAGAGCAAAATCAGTAAACCACGAAGTAACGATTGACGAACTGAGTATTGACGAACACCGAGAACAAGCGAGAGCGAGAACGAGAGATGAGTGTCGTCATTCGCCTGTTCGTGATGAGATGATGAAGTTAAAGTGGACTGGAAAAGTTGGGCTTCTAATTCTATTGTGGTGTGGTGAAAGTGTTTGAATTATTTCACGTGGGAATTTTAAGTTTTTCATTCTAAATTGGAGAAGGCATTATAGCCTCTGAATTTGTAAGTTGTTGGCGCCAGCTTTTGAGCCAAAAAATTGAATGAAAATTTAATTTTTCTTTCCAAAAAAAAAAAAACTGAACCTAGGTATACCCAAGGGAAATTTGGGCTCCGCTGCCCCCTGGGCTTTGCTGCCCTGGGCGATGGCCCATGCAGCCCACTAGGAGGGCCGGCCCTGCGTCTTATGTCTCTTAATCATCTCCGACAAAAGCTCATTCCAAACATCAATGGGACCTGGCAAGCACCAATGTATGCAATCACTATAACCCTTCATCCATGTATTTCCTCCATACACACCAGGGTGACCATCTGCTCTCATCCCCATCATCTCAGTTACATCAAGAATCTCAAACCTATTCTCTCCTTTCTCTCTCAACCTCTCAATTTCCTCCACTTGTGCATTCCTCATTTCCATGTTCGACTCCCTCCTGATAACCTCCTCCCTCCCGTACGGTCGAGTTCTATTACACACGCCTCCCGTGTTCCACTCTCCATGCTCGAAGTGAGAAGGTGAAAACGTCCTCAGCATGGTAAAGATATTTTTACAGTTGTCACACTCGTTGATGTGTTTTAACACAGATTGGACAACCCTTTTTATCCCGTAGTGAAAACCGAGATTCTTTGCATCGTTGCAATATGTGCAACCGATTAGGGTGTTGTTTGAGTATAAGTAGTGTTGTCTGAAGAACCATTGGACATCGGAGAAAATGAAGTAATCTATGAGGGGTAATTTCCGCGACCAGCTTTGATCGACTTTGTCGAGATGTAAATTGAAGTCTCCTGTGGGTGTGGCGTTGGTTAAGAGCCTCTCGGTGGCGGTGACTAGGAACTTCGACCAGAGGGACATGAGGGTGAAGTTGTGGTTCGGAAATTCCCATGTTGTTGAACGGTCTTCATCGTCTTTGTATAGATTTCTTGGAGTTTCTTCCTGCACAACACAATGTTAACTGCATATGATAATATATATTTGTGGAAATCAAGCAATAAATAAGATAATTGAAGAGCAACTATGAATGCACAGGATGAAGATATTCTATGGCGATCAATTGAGAGTGACCAACCAAAGTTACATCCCTACTAATTTTGTCCAACATTGGAAGAATTAATCTTGCATAGCACAAAGAGGACCGAAACAGCCCGCTTACAGGTGGGCTGGGCCGAATCTCTGGCCATGTAGACCTTAATGACTGGTCTCCACAGCTACATTCACTTTTAACACCATTGACCCAATATGCCCTTTAACGCGGTGCTCAGTGATTGCAGATTGCAGCTGCGAATCCCTCTTCCTAAACCATCTTCAATATTCGTCGGCTGGGACGGGTCGTTACTTTGATCAAGGCCGGTGGATTCCGAGCCCGTTCTTGGGGCGCATAGTCAGGTCATCGTACAGCCGATCTGAGTGACCGGGGTCTCGTTGCCTGGTCCAGATATTTAGATCGGATAATATCTTACTCGCCATAAGTGGAGGAATGTGCGTAGCTTGAAGCTCGCATCTGGACCACATATCCAAGTCGGATAGTATTTGGCTCGTCCGTTATGGGCGATCTGGTGTACTTTGCACTTTCTATCACCCTCCTGCTGGATATCCACGTCAGGATAATATCCAGATCAGCTGCTCGGCTATTGGTCCGCGTGTCTGCTTTCTGGCGACATGGCAAGTAGATCGTCCACGTCAGATTGTGATGGAGAGGAGACCGCGAAGTAAACGAGTTATTATTTACAGGCTTTGTTTTATGTTTTGGGCCTTTGTTTTCAGCCCGTTAGAAAACCCTAGTATTCTCTATTTATATGCTGCATTATTATCATTGAACACTCGTCGGGACGCGTCAAAATTAAATATTTATAAAGCCTTCTTGACTTGCGTATACTAAATAGTAGTATTGGCGAGTAACCCACGAGGAACGAATGAATTAATTAAACTTATTGAGTTGAATATTTTTAGAAAACAAAAACAGTAATATTAAATAAATAATAGTACTAAAAATAATAATAATAGATATACTAAAAAAACAGTAATATTAAATAAATAATAGTACTAAAAATAATAATAATAGATATACTAAGGGGGGAGTGATTGATTGAAAGTAAACAAGATAAAATAAAGTAACAAGTAGGCAAATAAAAAGAGGAAGTAAAAATTAATAAGGAAAACGATTGTGATTGATATCCATTTCTTAGTTCCGTTGTCCCCCGTTCTAATTTAATTTATGAATTAATCCAACACTTTATCTTTCCTTAATTTCTAATGAAGTCCTACTCCGAAGTCAACAACAAGCTCCGTTAACTCCAATCGTTTCTTAGGTTATTTAGTCAAGATAAGCTCTTCAATTAAACCTATCTAAACGAAGGATTCAAAACAAGCTCTTCAAATCTTGTTCGTTAGATGCATTAGGAACCAAAACAATGGAAATAGACAAGATATTGAGTTCACAAGCTCGACCCAAGGGGTCCTGCTTTTGTGTTACCCGACTGAATAAAATCAATTGTTGCTACTTGTGATGTAGAACTATAACGATTACGTATTATAACTCTAGATCTAGCAATAGATATAAAAACCTCAATTAAGTTGGCCAAACTAATCAAAGTGAATTATAGCATAAATAAATCTGCTCAATAACACAAAGATAATTCACGGGAAATAAGTCAAGAATATGCTACGGGATTAAAACATAAATAATATAGATACGGGTTCAAACTTCCCTAAGAACTGGAAACGATAAATTAGCCGAACATGATAGCTAAATAAAATATGAAGCAATAATTAATAGGCATAGAGTAACAAACAAGAAATTCAATTGTATCTCCTGCTCTTCGGCCGAAGTATTCTTCCAAATTGCTTGTGCCTTTGTTTGCTTGCCTCGGGAGCTGTGAGATGTATTAATGTCGTGAGCTGTTAATGGGGTGATGGTGTCCTGGTTCCTTTTTTGTCTTCTTCTATTTATAAGTGCAGGTTTTGATAACTTTCGGCCGGTTTTTGTTCTAGGAGTAGGACTCTGAGTAACGGCAACAAGAAAAACATCACATACATCAAAATAAAGCGCAAATCAAGTATGTGAAAAAAAAAAAAAAAAAAAAAAAAAGGAAAAAGTGCACCAGGCTAGTGTGGCCGGGACTCGATCAGGGCGGTCAATCGAGCCACTTTCTCCTCGAGCTCGCGGTGTCCTCTCTCAAAGTCCTCAATCTGGCGTCTTAGCTCTAGCTCAACACTGGAACTCGCCTCGGCTCGTGGTGCAAGGTTTGGTACTGGGTTTGCTAGAGCGAGTGGCAAGCTTGGGTGCATCATCTTGATATTGGTTCGCTGACCGGCGCAGTATAGTCGGATTCGGCAGGGCAATCGACTCTTTTTCCGAGATTTTCCTCACAAAGTGCTTACCAGTTTTCTCAAGTATCCCCATTTTGGTAAGCAAGGTCTTATCCAACAGTTCGATTTTTCCCACGGAGATTCGGGCCCGTAAATCAATACCTACGTGTCGAGCTATGCATGTTACGAGGCCGCCCATGACAATTGGATTTTTTTTTTCATTTTCTCCCAGCAACAATATAATTAACTCTTCGGCGCAACGAACGCGGGTGCCGGTGATCATAGCGTATATCATTTTTAGTTCAAAACTTAGAATCACATTCTGGTTCGTGTAACGGTCGGTCACCGTGCACGCCATGAGGCGCTGAAGGTATCGGATCACTGGATTTCGAATAAAAGTAGCTTTCGTCTTACCGGCGACGAATGGGGCTGCGTTGTGCGAAATCATTCTCCATATATCGCCCTCGTTGGGCAGCCCCATGGTGTCGGCATCTTGGGGGAGTGAAGGCCTCAAAGAACTCGGCCACCTTTCATGTAAAACCTCTTCCATTCAAACGGAAATAATATTCGTGCATCCCTGCACGCTCATACAATTGAATCGAACTAAAAAACTCATATGTCAAATCATCATACATCTCCCAGTTTCCGGTCATTAATTTTTCCCAACGCAACACACGTAACAACCTCATGACATCCTCAAAAAGTCCACGATGCTGTAAAATACTGAAATCTAAATAAAGCGTCGAGAGTACCTTCCTTTCTGTGAGCTTTCGATATCGAGTTATCTGACCGAGGGTGCCGAAATTAATGTTGTATTGGTTCGGCACCCCGAGGAGGCTGGTTCTTCTCTGTCTCGGAACTGTCATGTCTGGATTCAGCCGAGGTTCCTGCTCTGGTTCCGGCGGCGAGTTAATTGGGGGATGAGACGAGGTGGGGTCTGTTTCAGATTGCGGGGTGGGGTGAACCAGAGTTGGAGATCCGACCCGAGCATGTTCCCCCTCTGTCGATCATGGGCTGGACGGCGGTGTCGAGTGGCGGGTTGAATCGGTTGCAGCGACCGGCGGCGAAGGAACGCAGTCAGCGGCAGAGCTTGTTGCAGGGGTGGTCGGAGTATTTGTTGGAGAAACGGGCGGGATCGGCTCGTCAATCAGTCCGCAAGCCGCCTGTTTTCTTTTTCGCTTGAGCCCTCCACTGGTTGGGTTCGGCAGATTGGGGGTCCGGGCGGTTGTTTCAGCAATCAAGGTGGAGGAGGATGGCGGCGGGGCAGTCGGTTCGCAAGTCATAAAACGTCGGAGCTCCAGGGTTGTTCCTCCATCCTCCACTCCGGGTAATTCAATTCAGCGGCCGGTGAACATTCCTCCCTCCCTTTCCTGACATGACGGCGGCGATGGTTGCAAATGCGGCCGAAAGTTCTGCAAAAGTTGGGGCAACCGTGAGTAGGAGAAGGGGTTTGTTTGCAGGTGAAGGAAAATTGTCATGTACGTATGGGATGGTTTGAGGTTAATTAACCTAATTGCGGGTTGGGCCGAATTTTTTTTTTTATGCCAATTAACTTGAAAAAAAAACTGGGTCGGTTTTTATGCTAATTAACTAGAAAAAAAACTCGGCCGATTTTATGCTAATTAACTGGAAGAAAAAGAACTGCCCGACTTGGCACATAAACGTTTTAATTATCCATGAAGACATAAGGTTAGGCTGATAAAAAATGACTGACTTGGAATAAATTTTTGGAAGAATTTTGGCAAAATTTGACTGGAAATTAAAGTCTATAATTTAAATGCAAGATAAAAAAATAAAGAATTGCAAATTAAAGCTAACCACTATAATTGGGTTGCCTCCCAATAAGCGCCTCTTTTTAACGTCGTTGGCCCGAAGAACTTCATGTCTAAGTGGCGGTCGGGTCCTCGAGCTCAAATTCTTCCAAGTTGTATTAAGGTGTTGCTTGGAAATAAGGTTTGAGCAGATGACCGTTGACTAAATACTTTGTCAGTTTTCAAAGATCGAATTTCCACATCTCCGTGGGGAAAAACTCGAATGAGGATAAATGGCCCGACCCATCGAGATCGCAGCTTACCAGAAAATAACTTTGGCCTAGAGTGGTATAACAACAACTTTCCCCCATGATAAACTCCTTCCTCGTGATTCTTCCATCGTGAAAAGATTTTGTTTTCTCTTTATAAATTGCTGAATTCTCATATGCGTCATTCCTTATTTCTTCAAGTTCTTGCAATTGAAGTTTCATGTGTACGCCCGCTTCATCGAAATTCATGCTGCACTTTTTAAGTGCCCAGAACGCTCGATGCTCCAACTCGACAGGTAAGTGGCACGGTTTTCCATAAACTAGCCAGTATGGTGACATTCCTATAGGTGTTTTATAAGCCGTCCTGTATGCCCACAACGCATCATCGAGTCTCAAACTCCAATCCTTGCGATTTGGTTGAACGGTTTTTTCTAAAATCGATTTGATCTCTCGATTGGAAATTTCAGCTTGCCCGTTGGATTGTGGATGGTAGGAAGTGGACACTCTGTGTATGACGTGATATTTCCTTAACAGTGCTTTAATTGTTTGGTTTCGAATGCTTCCCTCGATCACTGATTAGGGCTTTTGGGATTCCGAACCTTGAAAAGATATTCGATTTTACGAAATTTGCCACCACCTTGGAATCATTAGTGCGGGTTTCCGTTGCCTCCACCCATTTAGAAACGTAGTCCACGTGTAGTATATATAAATTCCCATATGAGGAAGGAAACGGGCTCATGAAATCCATGTCTCATACGTCAAAAATTTCGCAAATCAAAATTAAGTTTTGCGGCATCTGATTTCGTCGGGAGATGTTACCCGTCCTTTGACAATTATCGCAGGGCTTGTAAAAGATGAAAGCGTCTCTAAAATTTGATGGCCATTAAAATCCCCTTTCAAGCACCTTGTGGGTTGTCCTTGTTCCAAAGTGTCCACCACATGAGTATGTATGGCGAAAAGTTAAGATTGACTGAAATTCGCTCTCCGGGATGCATCTTCTGATCACTTGATCGGGACAGTATTTCCATAAGTACGGGTCGTCCACTACGTAATATTTGGCATCGCTCCTGAGTTTATCCTTCCTAGCTCTTGTCATACCTGTAGGAAACACGTTAGCGACAATGAAATTCACCAAATTGGCGTACCATGGTGCGGCAGAATCTGACACTGGGTAGCCCAGTGTCAAATCACTGTCCCAGTGTCGTGACACAGCGAGTAACTGCTCGTCCGGAAAGCTGTCTGACATAGGTTCTTTTTCTTCTTCCAGCACTATTCGGCTTAGGTGATCTGCCACATAATTTCCAGCCCCCTTTTTGTCCCTTATCTCTCGATCAAACTCTTGGAGTAATAGGATCCATCGGATAAGTCGCGGTTTTGCCTCCTTTTTTGCTAATAAAAATTTCAGTGTTGCGTGATCAGAAAAAACAATAACTTTAGTCTCAATTAAGTATGAACGAAATTTTTCCAAAGCAAAAACTACAGATAAGAGCTCCTTTTTCGTAGTGGAGTAATTTGCTTGGGTTGGATTCAAGGTGCTTGAAGCGTAGTACATCACATGCGCTGCTCTCCCCACTCTTTGGCCAAGGACGGCACTGACGGCATAATCGCTTGCGTCGCACATTATCTCGAACGGAAAGTCCCAGTTGGGTGGCTGAATTATGGGAGGTGTAGTCAGGAGTTGCTTCAATTTGAGGATGTTTGTTTGAGGATGTCGTGAGGTTGTTACGTGTATTGGGTTGGGAAAAATTAATGACCGGAAACTGTGAGGTGTATGATGATTTGCCATATGAGTTCTTTAGTTCGATTCAATTGTATGAGCGTGCAGGGTGCACGAACATTATTTCCATTTGAATGGAAGAGGTTTTACATGAAAGGTGGCCGAGCTCATTGAGGTCTTCGGACTCCCCCAAGATGCCGACACCATGGGGCTGCCCAACGAGGGTGATATATGGAGAATGATTTCGCACAACGCAGCCCCATTCGTCGCCGGTAAGACGAAAGCCACTTTTATTCGAAATCCAGTGATCCGATACCTTCAGCGCCTCATGGCATGCACGGTGACCGGTCGTTACACGAACCGGAATATGATTCTAATTTTTGAACTAAAAATGATTACGCTATGATCACCGGCACCCGCATCTGTTGCGCCGAAGAATTAATTATGTTGTTGCTG
Organism: Orobanche coerulescens; assembly: GCA_033398695.1. Lineage (NCBI taxonomy): Eukaryota > Viridiplantae > Streptophyta > Magnoliopsida > Lamiales > Orobanchaceae > Orobanche > Orobanche coerulescens. Next base: position 142,936,334 of record CM065817.1, read on the forward strand.
GGAGAAAATGAAACAAAAAATCCAATTGTCATGGGCGGTCTCGTAACATGCATAGCTTGACACGTAGGTATTGATTTATGGGCCCGAATCCCCATGGGAAAAATCGAATTGTTGGATAAGACCTTGCTTACCAAAATGGGGATACTTGAGAAAACCGGTAAGCACTTTGTGTGGAAAATCTAGGAAAAAGAGTCGATTGCCCTGCCGAATCCCAACTATACCGCGCCGGTCAGCGAAACCAATATCAAGATGACGAAACCTAGGACTGTTAGCGGTCCAAGTATACTCGAGAATCGCCCGAGAACCGTCTGATAATAACCGGGACCGATATTCACCCGAAACATTAGCGGTCCGGATACTGGTATCGAAGTTAGGACCGAAATCGATAAGGATCGAAATCGTTCATCATCATCATCATCATCAACAGCACCTTAATCCCAACTATGTTAGGGTCGGTGGCATGAAGATTATAGTGTCGTTTAATTGTCTAAAATTAGTTAACACCATAAGAATCGAAATCGTTAATCCGGTAAAAAAAATGGTAATTTTTCGTAAACATACATTTTACAAAGTATTGCATAAGGTATTATTACATATAGAAAAATAAGTTTAAAAGACCTTATCTCTTAATTTTCTTAACCTACATTGAAAAAAACCCTCTATTCTTATTTTGATTATGAGGTTTTGGTGATTAGGGCTTTTAATGATCCAAGATACCTGAGAACCCGCCCGAAATACCTGGGACCGATACTCACCCGAAACGTTAACGGTCCGAATACAAGTATTGAAATTAGGACCCGAAACCGGTAAGGACCGAAACTGGTAATACTCGATACCTTAATGGTCCAGACCCGGGAAGACAATACCCGGACCGAACCGGACCGAGAACAACCTTAGACGCACCCAAGCTTGCCCCACTCCAGCAAACCCAATACCAAACCTTGCACCACGAGCCGAGGGGAGTTCCAATGTTGAGTTAGAGCTAAGACGCCGGATTGAGGACCTTGAGAGAGGACACCGCGAGCTCGAGGAGAAAGTGGCTCGATTGACCGTCCTGATCGAGGCCCGACCACACTAGTCCGGTGCACTCTTTCCTTTCCTTTCTTTTTTTTTTCACATACTTGATTTGCGCTTTATTTTGATGTATTTGATGTTTTTCATGTTGCTGCTATAATTGTGTTTCCCCGAACTTTGATTTATAATGATTGTGCTTTAGTTAATTGCGAATAGTTGGTGAAAAACATAATAGTATTTAGTATCATTTGCTCGTTTGGAATATTGGTTGGAATTAACACAATGTGTGGTCCGTAGTTTTGCCTTTCTGTGAAAATTATTTGGTTTTATGTTAGCTTTTAATGGGATATTTCTGTGAATTAGAGACATGAAAATTGCAACACTATTAGAAAAGCCAGGAAGGAAGATTATAATTAAAATTTCACTTGTGATTTTGATCTGGTCATTATACCCACTTCTTAAAATTTCGTTGGTCGTTGAATTTTTTTGGGCTTACCGCATGCATTATCGTTCTGAAAGGAGGCTAGTTGAAAAAAAAAAGAGGTGTTGAGCAACAACCATGGTTATCACGTCGCCAAGTCGAGCCAAGTCGACCGAGAACCTTCGTAAAGACTAGTTGACAAGTCGCCTCGACTAGTCGTGACTGGTCGACAAGTCTTTCATATACATATATTTACTACAATTAATACATGACGTAATTAAAAATAAAAAATCGTGACAGATTTGATAATTTTATAACAGTTAAAATAAAATAACAGTTTTTTATTTAAAAATTAACTTTTTTAAAAAAGTATTAAGTATATTAGTACGAGAGGTATTTATTTAGTATGATATATTTTTATTTATAATTTCAATTATATAAAATAAAATATTAATAATTATATTAGTACTAACTATTAACAGTATACTAATTTAATAATTACTAATTACATACATATACATAATAAGTATACAATACATATATATACTATATATCCACCAACCGGGTGAGTCGTTTTATCTACCCACACTCTGTAACCAGAATAGGGTATACATATATAAATATAATACATAAAGTTATGAACGATAAAACAAATACATATCGGAGGGAGACAAGAAGCCCACAGAGAAGGAGGATGCCGTACGGAATACAAGGAAGACTATGCTGAACAGTGAACAAATAAGAAGTTCGAGACGGATCTGGAATTTGGGATCCGGAAGTTCCGAGGGTTTCGACTTTCGACTTTCGAGCGCGGGTGAGAAACAGCAATTTTCCAGAACGTTTTTTTAATTATTTAAGTAAAATCCAGTATGGTTTGACGTTTGGTGCCGGGTCGAAACCGGCTTTGACCCATTAACGTCAAATGCAATAAGTCGCTCAACGACTTCTTTCTTCGCCCGACTTATCGACTAGTCGTCGACGTGATAACAATGGCAGCAACAGCTGCCCAATTTTCGAGGTCCTAAAATGTTGTGGGAAAAGTAACAACGAAAAATAAAAGACTAATCTATTCTTGGTACATAGCTGCCGTCTCACACGAAAAAAAATATTGGTGAAAAGAGCTACGCGTTAGCAAATAACGGTGTGAAAACTATCACCTAAAAAAAATTAAAAAAAAATTGTTGGTGAAAAGAGCTACACATTAGCAAATAACGATGTGAAAGCTATCATCTACGAAATATGATGAAGCTTGTGGATGTTGCGCTCGCGCAAGTTCATATCAATAAACAACCAATTGAAATAATAAGTTTGGGGAGATGACCAAAGTTCTTATCATATGCTCTGAATTTTTTTCTTCTCTTCTTGGAACTGTTTAAAAGGGTTGAATTTTGATGTGTGATAATTCTACGTAATTTTCATTAATTACTAGGGCTGAGAATCGGGACATCCCGAGGTCCCGGTCCCGAATCCCGATTGTCCCGGCCCCGAAAATCACCAATTTGGTGGTCCCGGTCCCTGTCCCGTTCGGGACTTCGGGAGTCCCGATTCTCGAAATGGGATAAATGCAAGTCCCGGTCCCGGTACCGGTCCCAATCCCGTAAAATTCGGGACTCGGGGTCCCGTTTCCCGTCGGGACTCTGGATTTCCCGATCCTAAATTCTCAGCCCTATTAATTACATATGCAAAGCGTGTTTTAAATTATGCAGAAGAGGCGATTCTTACACCACTGTTTGAGTTAATGAAGGTTGAATGTTTCAAGCCTTGCAAATCATATTACTATTTGTGTTATATCTTCGATCCAACTCATTCTAAATTGCTTGAGGACAAGCAATCTTTTAAGTTTGGGAAGATTGATTGAAAACTTTTCTTTTAAGCGAATACTTGAGAATTTTGGGTCGGTGAGTAGAATTTAAAATTTTATCGAGCGTCTTCTAGGGCGAATTTTTTTTTCCAAATCTTTTGATATTTTTATGCTTGAGGACAAGCATTGTTTTACGTTTGGGGAGATTTGATCGGTAGAAAATATTGCATAATTATATGTGCTAAGTGCATAATTATATTATATTTATTATAGCACAACTTGATGGTTTTCTACCTATTTGAATTATGAAGGAAATTTAATTCACTAGTGGAATTTATTCATTATTTCAGGGAATTGTTATATTTTCGGAGTCAGCATAATTATCGGGCCAACAAAATAAATCTAGTCCAAGGAAGAAGAGCTGGGCCGAATTAAAATTCCCACTCCTACTAGGAAAAAGAGAGTCCTACTCCTAGAAGAAAAAGGCGGCCGAGAGTCCTACTCCTAGAACAAAAACCGGCCGAAAGTTATCAAAACCTGCACCTATAAATAGAAGAAGACAAAAAATGAACCAGGACACCACCACCCCATTAACAGCTCACGGCATTAATACATCTCATGGCTCCCGAGGCAAGCAAACAAAGGCACAAGCAGTTTGGAATGATACTTCGGCCGAAGAGGAGATACAATTGAATTTCTGGTTTTCTACTCTATGCCTATTAATTATTGCTTCATATTTTATTTAGCCATCATGTCCGGCTAATTTATCTTTTCCAGTTCTTAGGGAAGTTTGAATCCGTATCTATATTATTTATGTTTTAATCCCGTAGCATATTCTTGACTTATTTTCCGTGAATTATCTGTGTTATTGAGCAGATTTATTTATGCTATAATTCACTTTAATTAGTTTGACCAAGTTAATTGATGTTTTTATATCTAGAGTTATAATACGTAATCGTTATAGTTCTAGATCACAAGTAGCAACAATTGATTTTATTCAGTTGGGTAACACAAAATCAGGATCCCTTGGGTCGAGCTTGTGAACTCAATATCGTGTCTATTTCCATCGTTTTGGTTCCTAATGCATCTAACGAACAAGATTTGAAGAGCTTATTTTGAATCCTTCGTTTAGATAGGTTTAATTGAAGAGCTTGTTTTGACTAAATAAACTTAAGAAACGATTGGAGTTAACGGAGCTTGTTGTTGACTTCAGAGTATAAGTTCATTAGGAATTAAGGAAAGATAAAGTGTTGTATTAATTCATAAATTAAATTAGAATGCGGGACAACAGAACTAAGAATTGCATATCAATCACAATCGTTTTCCTTATTAATTTTTACTTCCTCTTTTTATTTGCCTACTTGTTACTTTATTTTATCTTGTTTACTTTCAATCAATCAAACCCCCCTTTAGTATATCTATTATTATCATTTTTAGTACTATTATTTATTTAGTATTACTATCTTTGTTTTCTAAAAATACTCAACTCAATAAGTTTAATTAATTCATCTCTTCCTCGTGGGTTCGACCCTTACTCGTCAATACTACTATTTAACATATGCAAGTCAAGGAAACTTTATAAATATTTAATTTTGACGCGTCCCGACAGCTCGGTCAAAATTTTAACAATGATGAAGAGGAGACCGCGAAGTAAACGAGTTATTATTTACAGGCTTTGTTTTATGTTATTATGTTTTTGGCCTTTGTTTTCAGCCCGTTAGAAAACCCGTATTCTCTATTTATATGCTGCATTATTATCATTGAACACTCGGTATTTTTTGATATTAATTAAACTCTGGGAATTTCCCAAATCCTCTTGCGTTATCACGTTCTCGCTGCGTCAGTTGGTATCTGGAGTCAGTTCCTGGACCACGATGCCGCCGAAAAAGAATGATAATCAAGAGATGGTATCCCTCCGCGAACAATTGAAGGATGTTCAGAGGTGATGTCGGCGATGCAATTTCAGATCGCCACCCTTTGTGCAAAGGTTGAGAGCCTCACGACGGGGCGCATCTCAAATCACGCCGCGCCGCAGCCAACCGAGGGCGGTTCGGAAGTGCAAGGTACCGAGACGGAGGATACGATAACACTGGACAACCCGTTTACACCCCTGGCGCGTCCTACTCGCCAACCACCTCTTCCCCATGCGCAGGACAACAGATGGGAGGCCGGCTTCCGCCTGGATATTCCGGAAGCCGGTGACGGCACACCAGATGATTTTCTGGATTGGTTTTACACTGTTGGAGACCTCCTTGACTTCAGATCTGTTCCCCATGATCGTCGCGTCGCCTTAGCCGCCACAAATTCTGATTTCATGCCGCCGCGCGGTGGCGCAACGTGAAGAATTCTCATCGCCGCGATGGGCGGACAGCCATGACTCACTGGGAGGTTCTTCGGGAATTGATGACCGCCGAATTTGTCCCGGTTAACTACGCCATCACACTCTCTACCAAATATTCCAGCACCTCCGGCAAGGTCTCAATACCGTCGATCAGTACACCATGGACTTCTATCACCTACTCTCACGCATCGACAGCCAGGAAACCCCCTCTTAGATCGTATCACGCTACATCGGGGGTCTTCGAATTCCATTCCAAGATACGCTGAATTTACATCGGTCGGACACCGTTGGGGATGCGCATCAGCGTGTCCTAGCCCTTAAGGTCCAACACTCTCGTCGATCCTCCCCAAGCCCATTCGCAACAGACTGACGACCACCCCCACCACTCGGCCAATCTGTCACTAGCCCCAAGGCCACCCCTCCTCCGGGTGCGCCGCAACGTTCGCCAATTCCTGCCCCCACTGGCTCACGACCGGTGATGAACGGACGATGTTTCAATTGTGGTGATCCTGGCCACAAAATGAGTACCTGCCCCCATCCCCGCGGTAGCCGTGCCATGCTAATCGAGGGGGACGAACTTCCACTGTATGATACCCCGCCGGTCTTCGACGTTGATCCCGCTGTCCCCAATGAGGAGACGTGCTTACTTGGTGACACTAGACCGCTCCTCGTTGTACAACGCGTCTTCTGCTCGCCGAAGATTGATGTGCCCCACGACCAGCGTAATTGCCTCTTTCACCCGACTTGTACGATACGACGTAAAATCTGCAAGTTCATTATAGATTCAGGTGCTTGCGAAAATGTTATTTCTGGTGCTCATGTGTCTAAATTATCCCTTGTATCCACGCCCCATCCCCACCCCTACACTCTTGGTTGGTTGAGTCGTGATACTACGGTGACTGGGACGGATCGTGTGCAAGTTCCTTTTTCTGTTGGTTCTTACTCTGATATTGCATGGTGTGATGTGGTACCGATGGACGCATGCCATTTATTACTAGGTCGTCCTTGGCAACACGCTCGTCGTGTTATTCATGATGGGTTTCTGAATATGTATTCTTTCTCTGTGGATGGTATTAAGTTTGTTTTTCATTCTTCATGCAAATCGCCGGTCACATCTGCCATCAATTCTCTAGTCACTTTTATTTCTTGGGCGGATTTTGAACGTGAACTCTTATCAGGCTCTCCGGGAATTATCTTATTTGCACACGATGTGTCTGAGGCTTCACTTGTGCCTCCTATTGCTCACCCTTTATTGCAGGAATTTTCTGATGTCTTTCCCTCTGAATTACCTTCTGACTTACCCATGCTGGAGCCCCATTACCCAACCGACCTCACTATTGCATGAGCCCCTCTGAACATGCAGAGCTCCGACGACAGGTCGAGGACCTCTTACGTCGTGGGCATATGCGTGAGAGCTTGAGCCCCTGTGCTGTTCCGGCTCTTTTAACACCTAAGAAGGATGGTTCTTGGAGGATGTGTGTTGACAGTCGGCCGATCAACAAGATAACTGTCCGGTACAGGTTTCCCATACCTCGTTTGGACGACCTTTTAGACCAGCTCAGTGGTTCAACAGTTTTCTCTAAACTTGATCTCCGTAGTGGCTACCATCAGATTTGTATTCGTCCTGGGGACGAGTGGAAGACAGCTTTTAAAACCCGCAAAGGAATCTTTGAATGGTTTGTGATGCCCTTCGGCCTTTCCAATGCGCCTAGCACTTTCATGCGTGTCATGAACCAAGCCATGTGCCCGCTTATTAGTACCTGTGTCGTCGTCTACTTTGACGACATACTGATTTATAGCAAGTCTGAACCGGAACATATGAACCACTTGCTTGCGGTTCTTCTAATTCTTCGCCAGGAGAAATTTTATGGGGCACCAGATAAATGTGTTTTCTATTCCGGGGGTTTCGTATTTCTGCTTCGGGCATTGCCGTTGATGATGCTAAGATTTCGGTTATCCGCGACTGGCCTACACCCACCACGATCACTGTTGTCCGCATCTTCCATGGCTTGGCTTCCTTCTACCGCAGATTCATTCGACACTTCAGTTCTATCATGGCTCATCTTACGGATTGTATGAAAGGTACAGTTTTCGTATGGTCTGAAGCCGCTGATACTGCCTTCACCACCATCAAGAAGAGGCTGATTTCTACTCCCATTCGATTTCAACACTCCATTTGAGCTACATTGTGATGCTTCTAAGGTTGGAATCGGTGCAGTCCTTAGCCAGGATGGTCGTCCTGTCGTTTTTTTAGTGAGAAATTATCGGGCCCTCGATCCCGGTATTGTGCCTATGATGCCGTATTTTATGATGTTGTCCGAGCAGTACGCCATTAGCGTCATTATTTATTTCAGCGTGAATTCGTCCTGTATACGAATCACGACTCGTTGAAATACCTGGCCAGTCAGGACAATGTCTCAGTCCGTCATGCAAATTGGGCCGCGTACCTCCAGCAGTTCAACTCGTCCTTTGCCACAAGTCCGGCTCTACTAACAAGGTTGCTGATGCCCTCAGCCATCGTCACTCACTTCTTGTTGATATGCGTGTCTCGGTACGAGGGTTTGGCGATTTTGCTCAATTGTATGCAGACGACCCCTTCTTTTCAAAGGTACTCACTTCTCTAGCTCGTGGGGACGAGTTCATCTTAGTAGAAGGCTTTTTATTCAATGGCAACCAGTTGTGTGTACCTCACTGCAGCCTTTGCTTACTACTTATTTCGGAGCTTCACGGGGTCGGCCATGTGGGTCGTTATCGTAAGCTGGCTCTACTTTAGGAGCGTTATTTCTGGCCTTCTTTACGCCGAGACGTGGATCGATTTGTCGCCCAGTGCCATACTTGCCAGATTTCGAAGGAGACGGCTACCAATGTCGGCTTATACCGCCCTTTTCCAGTTCCGAATGCGCCCTGGATGGACGTTAGCATGGACTTTGTTCTCGGCCTTCCCCGTACTCAACGTGATTTCGCTCCATCTTTGTTGTGGTCGATCGCTTTAGTAAGATTAGGAATGGCAATGGGGCGGGTTCGGGGCGGGGCAGGCTATGCCCGTCCCCGAACCCGAAATCTGCTCCGTCCCCATCACGTTCCCCGTCGGGGATCTTGTCGGGCGCCCCATTGGTGCTACAGCTTACCCCGAACCCCCCGAAATCCGAAATTCCTAGGTATCAATTATCAAAATCTAAACACAATATGTAGCTAAAAATAAAGATGCATGCTGGAAAACGCACATATATATATATATATATATATATTTATATATATATATATATATAAATAAAATACATATAATATAATATCGGGGCGGGGCGGGGCACGGTCACCCCAGTCACTACCCCGAACCCCGAAAAAATCCCCATTAATGCCCCGATCCCCACCCCGTAACCCGATAATGCCTGCCCCACCCCGACCCATTAAGATCGGGTTTCGGGTTTCCCGTCGGGTTCGGGTTTTCTTCTCATCCCTAAGTAAGATGGTTCACTTTATTCCCTGTAAACGCACCTCGGATGCTCTTTATGTAGCCCAGTCGTATTTTCGAGACGTCTATCGTCTTCATGGCCTTCCTACGTCTATTGTGTCAGACAGGGACACCCGGTTCTTGAGTCACTTTTGGCGTACTTTATGGAAATTCGCCAACACCGAGCTTCACTTTAGTAGCACTTACCATCCTCAGACAGATGGACAAACAGAAGTTGTCAATCGGTCTCTGTGGAACTTGCTTCGTTGCTTGGTGGGGGATGACATCAAGTCTTGGGACTTCCGGTTGAGCCAGGCATAGTTTGCTCACAACTATGCGGTAAACCGAAGCACGGGCTTTTCCCAGTTTAAGGTGATGTACGGCCGTGAACCCTGCGGTCCCGTGGAGCTCATGACGCTGTCTGGTGCTCGCCTTGACGACCGCGCAGCGAACTATTGGGCTGACTTGACCTCTGTTCATGAAGCCGTTAAAGGCCGTTTGATCGAGAGTAACGCACGTTACAAAGTTTACGCTGATGGCAAACGACGTTACCTGGAATTCGAGGTTGGTGACTTGGTTTGGGCTGTTCTCACTAAGGATCATTTTCCAGCACACGAGTACAACAAGTTAGCATCCCGAAAGATTGGTCCGGTCGAGGTCGTCGCAAAGATCAACCCCAATGCCTACAAACTGCGACTACCACCCACTTTACCCACACTGATGTTTTCAAGGTGAAGCACTTGATCCCGTACACCCATGGAGAGGATACCCATCCCGATTCGAGGGCGAATCATTCTGAACTATTTTCAATTTTACAGCATTTTAAAATTACAGCATATGTTTCTTTTACACATTTTATTTATTTATCACCAACAAGAAACCCCTGGATCTGGATTTTAAAAACTAACAAAATAGTCGGGTTGAAGAAGATGGGGTTCAGAGACTAACCGAAGACAGCAAACAGAGCAAGGAATCCATTTGATTCTTCGAGAGAGAATCCCCGACAAAAGCCATCGTCTTCCCTCGAACAATACTAAGAAACATTCTCGGATCGAAACGAAGAAGTTCACATTCCTCGGGTTTCCATCTCCATTGCACAAAATCTCCATCCTTCCTTCCATGGAAGAAACAATTTCTTCTGTACGGAATTGTTTTACAGCTGTAATTTGTATACGGACTCCCTCTCTCATCTCTAATCCATTCGCCTTTAAACAAATCGCACCTTTTCCCATCTGAAAAACACAAATTATGAAGAAAGCCCTAATATTTCGAACAGATTTGGTTACAATCACTAAATCGAAGAGTTATTTAACTCACCATTTCCAGAGAGTGGAGTCGGTGGAGTGTAGATGTTTGGTTGACTGCTTCTCTCGACACTAATGGCGGTTTTGGGGTTGTAAAGCATGTAGAAAATCAGAAGTGTGATTATGATTGCTGTGTTGAAGTACAGCAATGAAGCTGCATTACAAGGATTGAGTGATCCTCTCTCCATATGCGAAAGAGACGCGACTGATGAGTGTGGTGGCATATGCGAAACAGTGGAAGTATTAATAATATGAATTTCAATAATATTATATATAATCTTTTTATTATTAATCTCATTATTTTTATTTGTAGTGGTATTATTAGTAGTATAGTTTTGATTGTTGTTGTAATCTAATAATTATTATTTAATATTATTAATATTAGGTTGCATTATTAAAGTAGTAGTAGTATTGATTATAGTATATCTAATTTTATTATTAGTAGTATTTATTTTTATTCCTATTATTATTGTTGTTGTATATATATATATATATTGTTATCTAATATTATTAATAATATGATTAGAATGGGAGTTAAACGTTACAAATTTGCAATGGAGCATAGAATAAAATATTTATACAAGTACATTATAAATTTTTAAAAAAAATGCCTTTTACTACTACAATTTATTTTTCTTGCACTTCATCATTAACGTCGTTAGATTCCCAAATTTATAATGCAGTACTTTGTCGCACGGCGAACATGGTATTTTTTCGATCTACATCAAATATGTGAGAATTTATTGTTCCACGAACATTCGCCTCATGCTGTATAATTAGTATCCCAAGGTCGTACGTTCGTATGAAGTTATGAAGTGTGAAATATGAAATGATAACAGACATTTGATACTTTTCTGACGTCTGGGGCATATTTTAGCACTTTCCACCTTTTCTTCAACAGACCAAAAGCCATTTCCAACTTCATTTCTAATGATGAATGTCGATGATTGAAACAATTTTGAAATACCTGCAGGTGGTGCATCTTTTATTTTGGCAAGTGGTAGTTGAATCCCACATCGCTAATGAGAGACATATATCCAAGAGTATTTGGATATCCCGAGTCCACCAAATAATATTTTCCTGCAAATAGTCATTAATATATACATTACAGTGTATATGTAAATATATATGGAAGTTAAAGGTTAAAACTGTACGTGGGTGCGAAAAAATATATTTTGAATCTGTTAAATAATCCCGCTATACTGTAACATCATGCGCTCTTCCTTACCATCTCACGTTAATAAATACAAAAATTCTGTCAAATGAACAACAGACCAAGACATTCCAAATTTTAGCACCTATGTGGCTTCGTAATGGCACACCATTCTCATCATTTATATCTACTTGTATATGAGTTCCATCTATAGCACCAATAGCATCCTCCTCAATAATATTAAGAATAATAATAGATATTAATAGTGTGAAGAATATAAAAAACACTTAACAAATGTACATAAATAAATTATAGCTTCAGAAATTTACCTTATTCAAGGTCAATATCGTGAGTTGTTTTTTACATCTAGAGACACCTCTAGTAATCACGGTGTGGCCTAATAATATCGTGCGATAATATCACCAAAACATCCCAGACTTTCCTATAATATATGCCTACTGTTGATACAAAATGTTTAAAGGCATCAGATGCATCACGAAAAACATCAAATTCCTGGTTCTAAAACTCAAAATAAGTAAGGAGGAGAGAACAATGGAGATTGGAAGTTAAACAAATAAATATGACATGTTTCGTTTATAGAGATGAGTAAGATCATCTCCAACAGTTTACACGAAAATACTGTAACTTCAAACGCAAAAATACAGAAAATCAACAATGCATCTCCAAAAGCTTACACAAAAATACAGAAATTAGTAATGCATCTCCAACAGTTTGCACAAAAATACAGTAAAAATAGATATTCTATTATATTCTATTTCCAATCTTAATACTATGTACAAATATAAATGTATTTTATCTCCATTAACTAATAAAAATTTAATTGTATTCATATTCGCTGAATTAATGCGAAAAATTATAATTATATTATAAAGTTATATATTAGGGGAATATTATCATAAATATTCAATCAATACAATTTAAAGTATCAAAATAGTTAGGATTTTAATTTCTAAATTTAGCAATAAATAATTGGTGTAAATTTATGTGCATAACTTACAATTTAATAAATATCTTTTGAAAGCTATAGCTAAAAATAATATATATATATATATATATACATACATACACACACATAAATAAGATAGAATAGTGTTGGTTGGAATAAATAGTATTACACTATAAATAGATGAACATAGATATACCAAAAATACAAGAACTTTTATCGTAGCCGTTGGAGAAGCGTTAACACAAAAATATTGTTCAACCCCATTTTACAGTTCCTATTGGAAATGTTCTAAGACCACATGCACCGAGTAAAGCACACACAAAAATGCACACAAGGGGCATCTAAGCAAAGGGAAAAACACAGTGAGTCCCACTAAACCCAATACACCACAGTTTCACAGATCATCTCTAATTAAGCGAGTAAAAAAAAATGTTGTTTTAAATGCTCTAGAAAATGACAAATGATGCAAAATCGAGGCAAGAGTTGGACTTTCTCTCCGTAAGACAAAATTGCCCCGCACAGTACACACGGTTGAACGGCAAACGTCCCCAAGATACAACGGTTTTCTACGAACTCGATACCTTGTATTAGAAATCGAATTCCGGGCGAACTACTGGATATTCGGTACTTGTAGTATGAACTTAGGCTAGTATGAGTGTATTATTATCTTGATTAATTATGTATGTATAATCATCATCTGCAGGGCTTATTTATAGCCTATAAGTACCCTGTCCGAATCAGTGTGATTTTCTGGCTGGATAGACACCTTGTGGTCCGGCACGAAGGGATGCATTGGTTTAGAAGAGCCAAAGCATTGTGCTTGTTGGTTTTAGGCCCAAATGGAATAATGTTTTTTGATTGGGCCCAAAAATTAACTAATTCTGGCAGCCCAGTCCGTTTTTATAAGCCCAGGCCCGGTTTCCATTTTTACACCCCTTGACCTAATCTGGACCGTCCCTTTGTGGGTTTAATCTCACCCATCCATCCCCTGGGTATTTAAATAACCCTAACCCTAAACCTACCCCATTTCTCCTTTACCCCAGTCGGCGCCTCCCCCCCTTTCTTCTCTCCCGATCCTTCTCTCTTCGGTTTCTTCCGCTGTGCAATTCCTTGAACGATTTCCGATCTAATAGCAACCCTTATCATTTTCAATGATAAGTCCGGGTGCTTTAAAATCGGGCGACCGTTTCTGGGGTTTTTACTACTCCTATAAATTGTGGGATCCATTTTGAGAGGAAAAATATACTTGAAACCGACGACTGAAACTGAGTGTTCTTGAGGCAATAAAATCATTCTTTGTGAGATTCCTGTTTTCTTTGTGAATCCTTCTCGGCTGAGGTTGGTTTCTGGGTTATTGGGGTTTTTGGTTTCGGGTCTTTGTGATTTGAGAAACCGCCTGGGTTTGTGGCTCGATTCGGACTGCTGGACGCCGGATTTTTGGAGCTCTGGACGCGGGTACACGAGAGCGGAGGACTAAGCCGACTTTCTGTCTAATATCACCACCTGCGTTCGTAATATTCAGATCATTCGCGATCTGTTGGTCAGATTTCTTCGACCTTCAATTTCTGTTCTTGTGTTTATTATTCCAGTCTATTTTCGTTCGGGTTTTCTGTGTTATTTAATTTTGTTGTGTAACCCTTAATCCCCGTAAATCATAGGAAATTTATTTGTAATTTGTTTCCTGTTGTGTTGTGTAAATTTATGTATTCCGGATAGATACCCAACAGTGGTATCAGAGCCTCTAAACGGGGTTTCTATTCGGAAGGGCATACGGGTTCCGGCCGAGGAATCCGCTCAGGTATTGCTTCCCATACTTTACTGTATTTTCGTACTATTCTGTGTGATTGGTAAAGTATTATTACTTTGGAGTAATTTGTTTATCGCCTGCCTCATTGCACTGCCTTTGTGATCGCTTCGTTATTTTCGCCGTGTTGAGACCGTAGTAGTCGTAATCTCCGAGCATACCAAACCCCTTGCTGGACCGCAAGTGTTCCTGATCTTGTGGGGCTCCGGATTCGATTCCACTCACTTTATTTTAAAATCGGTGTGATTTTGGTATTTGTGATATCTGTGTGATACTAGTATTCTATTCCAGCTCACTTTATCGCAAAATCTGGTGTGATTTTGTTATTCGTGGTATCTGTGTGATATTTAACTGTAATCTTAGTTTTTACAGTAATACCTTGTGCTGGTTTAAATCTTGTGTGATTTTTACAAATACAAAAATGGGCTCTCTTACTTCATTTACAATGGCACCATTTGACGGTAAAGGGGATTTTAAAATTTGGCAACAAAAAATGAAATCTATACTTGTCCAACAGAAATGTTTTAAGGCTATTGAAGGTTCTTTTCAGTCTAATGTGACTCCTGAAAAACGTGAGGAATTGATTGAGTTTGCACATTCATCTATAATCTTGAACTTGTCTGATTCGGTGATTAGACGAATAGGCAAAACTGATAATGCTAAACAGCTTTGGGATAAACTTGAGGAAACTTTTACCGAAACATCTTTGCCAAATAAGTTATTTCTTCTTGAAAAGTTTTTTCGCTACATGTCGGATTTGAATAAAGATATTGATGGTAATCTGGATGCCTTTACAAAGTTAGTGCAAGATATAAAACAAACGGGTGACAAAAACATTGATGATTATTCCCTATTGTGCTCTTGAATGCTATCCCCGATGCTTATAATGATGTGAAATATGCGATAAAATATGGAAGGGATTCATTTACTTTAGATATCGTTATAAGTGGATTAAAGAGTAAAGAATTAGACTTGAAATTTAACAAGGTTTCTAAACCTGTCTCGATGTTAATTTTGTTAGGTCTAAACATCCCATTAAAAGGAAACCGTTTGTCAAACCGATTAAAAGCCTAATAAGAAAAAGGGGCAATGGAAGGATAAATCCAAATTCGCCTAAGAATCGCAAATGTTATAATTGTGGTGAACTCCGGTCATTATATACAAGAATGCACTAAACCTAAAAAGAATTTGCAAAATGATCGTGCAAATTTAACTATGGGCGATGTCTTTATGGTATCGATGATTTGCATCTTCTCGTGAATTCTGTGCTCTCAGTGCGTGTGAAAATGAATGGTTCTTGGATTCTGGATGCACTCATCACATGACACCTTATAAACAGCATTTTACAAGTTATACCAATCTTGGTGATCGGTATGTTTATATGCCTGATAAGGTGAAACGGGTAGTGGCCGGAATAGGAAATGTGTGTTTAAAATTCGCTGATGGCACACAATTTACTCTAAAAAATGTCCGACACATTCCTGATTTATCTAATAATCTGATATCTTGTACCACTTTGAAAGATGAGGGCCTTCGAGGGTCTTGGGGAAATGGTTGCATGATAATTTCGAGAGGATCCTTGATGTTGTTTAAAGGAATCCGGAAATTTAATCTATACATTTGCCAAACTGAAACTCCTGCATGTTCTAATCTGGTCTGTGCAGATAAAACCGAATTGTGGCATAATAGGTTAGGACATATGAGCATGAAAGGATTAGAGATCTTGCATAAACAAAAATGTTTTGGAAAAGATAAAATCTCTAAGTTGTCTTTCTGTGACTCCTGTATGTATGGCAAACAACATAAAACTCAATTTCCAAAACTTCCCGATTCCCTTGATCCCATTTTTGAGAAATCTGGTAAGAGTTCCAATGTGCTTGATTATGTTCATGCTGATGTTTGGGGTCCTGCCAGTGTTACGACTCATGGCAGAAACCGGTATTTCTTGTCCATTATTGATGATTACTCTCGAAAAGTTTTCGTGTTTTTACTCAAATTGAAATCTGAAGTGTTTGAAAAATTCCAAACTTGGAAATCTTTGGTGGAAAATCAAACCGGAAAACGGATCAAAAAGATAAGGACCGATAATGGCCTTGAATTTTGCAATACTCAGTTTGATTCTATGTGTTCTGAAAATGGCATCCTTAGGCATAAGACTGTCTCTTATACCCCTCAACAAAACGGGGTGGCTGAGCGAATGAATCGCACCCTCCTTGAAAAAGTTAGGGCCATGCTCGCTACTTCTGGGTTGTCTAAAAGTTTTTGGGGTGAGGCTCTTTTAACTGCTGCATATCTCATCAATAGATCACCTTCTGTACCATTAAATGGCAACTATCCCGAGTCTGTGTGGTCGGGTCATGGTACTGATTTTTCGAACATTCGTGTGTTTGGTTGTGCTGCTTATGTGCATCAAAATGTTGATAAACTCGAACCGAGATCCTTGAGATGTGTTTTTCTTAGATATCCCGACGGTACTAAGGGTTATCGTTTATGGGTCAGATCTGAACCCGGATTAAAGGTGATTATTAGCAGGGATGTGGTCTTTAATGAAACTGAATTTCCATGTCTTGATAATCCTATACCTGCTCCTGTGCTAGCTACTGAAAATTCACCCCACCCTGTTCAGATTAGGGTGGAGCATCTTAGTGATAACGAATTACCTGCCGAACCTGATAATATAGAAAATCCTGAACCTAATAATCAATCTGATAATGGGGATGAATCTGAATCTGAATCTGCTCCTAACTTATCTGATTATCAATTAACTAGGGATAGGCCTAGAAGGAATGTTAGGAGACCTATACACTTAGATGATTTTCATATGGCTTCTCTTGCTTTCAATGTGTTTGATATGCTTGATGGTAATGAACCTAAGTCTTACAATGATGCTTTGATGTCTAATAATTCGAATGAATGGCTAAGTGCAATGAATGAAGAAATGACATCCTTGCATGCGAATGATACTTGGAAACTTGTTCCAAAACCTTAAATTGCTCTTTGATTGATTGTAAGTGGTTGTTTAAAGTGAAAAAGGAGGAGGATAATGTCAGATTCAAGGCAAGGTTAGTAGCTAAAGGCTTTACACAACGTGAAGGTATCGACTATACTGAGATTTTTGCACCAGTAGTTAAATTCACCACTGTTCGCATCATGCTTGCATTAGTTGCGCACCATAATTGGGAGATGAAACAATTAGATGTTAAAACAGCATTCTTGCATGGTGAATTGAAAGAAACTATCTACATGAAACAACCAGAAGGTTTTACGGATAGTAACCATCCTGATCATGTGTGCTTGCTCAATAAAACCCTATATGGCTTAAAACAATCCCCTAGAGAATGGAACAAAAAATTCAATGACTGCATGCTGTCCTTGAAATTTCGTCATAGTGCTTATGACCCATGCCTTTATTATAAGTATGACAGTGGTGTGCCCATGTTCCTACTTATTTATGTAGATGATATGCTTTTGATTAGTTCGTGCATTAAATCTATTGATCATGTTCAAAGTTGCTTAGGTGATCAATTTGACATGAAATACTTGGGGGATGCTAAAAGGATATTGGGCATGAACATTGTTGGATGCATCTAAAAGCACCTTATTTTTAAATCAGTCCTCATACATTGGTAAAATTCTTGAAAAATTTTCTATGACTGATGCTAAAATTGCTAGTGTGCCGTTAGCTTCTCATTTCTTATTATCCAAAACTCAGTCACCTAAAACTGAATCTGAAATTCGTGAAATGAGATCTGTCCCGTATGCTAATGCCATAGGATCTGTCATGTACCTTATGGTTAGTACTAGACCAGATAACGCTTATGCTGTTAGTTGTTTGAGTAGGTACATGGCTAATCCAGGAAAACCTCACTGGGAGGCCCTTAAGTGGTTATTGCGGTACTTAAAAAATTCCGCTTCTGATGGTCTTATTTTCTCTAAATCTGATGATGGGATTAATTTAAAAGGATATGTTGATTCCAATTATGCCAATGACCGGGATGAATGTAAGTCCACAACTTCATATGTGTTTACCTTGTGTGGCTCGTGCATTTCTTGGAAATCTCAACTTGACAGATATTGTTACAATGTCTACTATCAAGTGAATATATTGCCACCACTGAAGCCTTTAAAGAGGCTATTTGGTTGAAAGGTTTACTAACTGAAATTGGTGTTCTTCGTGATAATGTGGTGGTCTTTTCTGACAGTCAATCAAGCATACATTTGTGCAGAAATCATGTGTTCCATGATCGAACAAAGCATATTGATGTCAGGCGACACTTCATCCGTGACATAGTAGAAAAAGGCATAATTGAGTTGAAGAAAATCCCTTCACAGTCCAATCCTGCAGATATGGGCACAAAGTGCCTACCGATCGAGAAGACCAGATCTTGCAAGTCGATACTAAATATCGACTCCTTTAACTGAAGACTGTCTAGTCTTTCAGTTTGCTATCTTTGTGATAGCTCTTCTAGTCTTTCTTTGTGATTTCTAGTTCCTTCTTTCTTAGTGATTGTTTGTCTTTATACTTGTACTAACTTTGTGTTTTGTGCAGGTGGTGTGACGTTCGGCGATGATGACCTCCCTCTCAAAAATAAGTGTACCCCGATGGCTCATTTGGTCCGGGTGGAGATTTGTTGGTTTTAGGCCCAAATGGAATAATGTTTTTTGATTGGGCCCAAAAATTAACTAATTTCGCAAAATTGCTTTTTATAAGCCCAGGCCCGGTTTCCATTTTTACACCCCTTGACCTAATCTGGACCGTCCCTTTGTGGGTTTAATCTCACCCATCCATCCCCTGGGTATTTAAATAACCCTAACCCTAAACCTACCCCATTTCTCCTTTACCCCAGTCGGCGCCTCCCCCCCTTTCTTCTCTCCCGATCCTTCTCTCTTCGGTTTCTTCCGCTGTGCAATTCCTTGAACGATTTCCGATCTAATAGCAACCCTTATCATTTTCAATGATAAGTCCGGGTGCTTTAAAATCGGGCGACCGTTTCTGGGGTTTTTACTACTCCTATAAATTGTGGGATCCATTTTGAGGGGAAAAATATACTTGAAACCGACGACTGAAACTGAGTGTTCTTGAGGCAATAAAATCATTCTTTGTGAGATTCCTGTTTTCTTTGTGAATCCTTCTCGGCTGAGGTTGGTTTCTGGGTTATTGGGGTTTTTGGTTTCGGGTCTTTGTGATTTGAGAAACCGCCTGGGTTTGTGGCTCGATTCGGACTGCTGGACGCCGGATTTTTGGAGCTCTGGACGCGGGTACACGAGAGCGGAGGACTAAGCCGACTTTCTGTCTAATATCACCACCTGCGTTCGTAATATTCAGATCATTCGCGATCTGTTGGTCAGATTTCTTCGACCTTCAATTTCTGTTCTTGTGTTTATTATTCCAGTCTATTTTCGTTCGGGTTTTCTGTGTTATTTAATTTTGTTGTGTAACCCTTAATCCCCGTAAATCATAGGAAATTTATTTGTAATTTGTTTCCTGTTGTGTTGTGTAAATTTATGTATTCCGGATAGATACCCAACAGTGCTGGTTCAGATTTGACCGAATGGTCCGAACCGTTGCACTTGTTAGGTCCTGAACCGCCGCATGTGACCCACACCCGCCAAGCCAAATCATCTATTTGACATTTCACTGCCACGTGTCATCTAGTCACCCGCCATGTCACTGGAGCCACTATCTCAGCTGTCAAAACGAAAGGCTCCTCATAGCTCCTCACTCCGAGGTGTTCGAGCGAAGTGCGCCTACGAAGCGCCCGTTGCGACAAGTGCGACGTGCACGTGCTCGGAAGGTGCTTTGCACCTTCCTCGTAGAATTCGGATTTTAGCCTTAAAAATTAATTAAAGCCAACTAGGGTGCACCATAATGGAGCACACTTGATTGCTCATTTATGATGGAAAATTCTTTATAAATAGCTCAACTTTTCCTTACTTCTCCAACGTGGCACATTCCCAACTATTAAATGGCTTAACTTTGTGCATTAATTACTCATTCATTTTTAACGAAATTGAATAAATAAATACACTAAATTAATCTACACAAAATGTATATTCCAAATATACCATTTAATATCATTAATTACCATAATTATGGTATTGATTAAGCTATTTTTCCAACAAAAAAATGGGGAAATTTTTTTTCCCAGCCCTCGTGTCCCTCACACTCTCTTATTCTCATGTGCATCGGCTCCGGTGTCCTTCCATTTCCGGCGAGACTCAAGCACACAAGGGGCATCTAAATAGTAAAAATTAGGGGAAATTATTTCCAGTCCTAGCATCTCTCTCTAATTCTCGCGTCTCTCGGATCCAGCAGCAACGCCGGCGTTCTCACCCCGCGTCCCTCTATTTCCGGCGACTCAAGGTTTCTCTCTCTCTCTCAATTTATTTAAAATGTAACCTATGTGAAAATTAATATAATTTTAAATGTTAGTATTCTTTTTGTTTTTTATTGAGGGAGAGAGAAACTCCCCCACCTGTATCAGAGGTTCTTTGACCAAGCGGGTGTTAAATCGAGGATGTCTAACTGGCTAATTCCCGCAGCGAGAGAACAACGAGACCTAAACCAAAGAACAAATCTTGCAATATTTCAGCAAACTATTGACACCACACGGATGATATTCTTTTTGTTTAATGCACGTGATGTGGATAATTTACGTATATTTTCGCATTGAATGACATTCATTGGTGATGAGACTTCGGTGGCACTGGCGGACACACATTGGGACATGGTGGTGCATGTGCACCACCAATTTTTTTAAAACAAGACCCTCTTTATCTGTGAATATCCATTCAATCCCGATTTTAACATTTGTGTATAGTTGTGTATGACTATGTGCATTTGCCTCTATCACTTCTATTTTTTTTATCTACCCATTATTTTTTATTTGACAGTATTTAAATTGGTTTAAAAACTGAATTATTTAATATTCGGTATTTTCTCTCATAATTCTTTGGCAATGTCAGTCCTGAATTACTAGGGGCATATACGGAATCTTAAATGTGTCTCTGTAAAAATTTTGGAACTTATTTTCATGTACTTATCAAATCTCAGTACTAAGTACATACATAAATAAGGCATAGATTATAAATATATAAGCATATAATAATCCTAACCAAGGTTGAAACAGAAATTCAATATTGAACTGAACAATTCTAATCAAATAGACTAATATTTTTAAGTTTGTTAATATTTTTTATTAAATAAAGTTTTCGAACTTGTGTATGTTAATAGTGATAATATTTAAACTCATTTTTCGATCCAACCACAATATAATATTTTAATTTAATAATTTTTATATTACTTTTTTAAGAAAAAAATTTATTCATAGGCCTTAAAAAATTGGAAACACTTTGTGGGGCACAAATCTCACCTCCTCAGTACCTTATCCATCATGTTCGTCGAGGACACCAGTAGAAATTTGGTGCTGGATCCGCCACATTTTGGTGGTGAGAATAATGGTGAGATTGAAATTGGGATTTCGAAGAACCTTTTATAACTGAATGTAATGATTATTTTTATTCTAATATCAATGAGACATATTCTTCATTTTTGATCACACCGGAGGTTTGATATATTTACAAAAAAGAGCAACTTGGTATCAATTTTAGATGAAGTTAGTTGTATTAATGAGTACATAGTGTCCATGTATGATAGGTAAGAAAAAATTTGTCTCAGTGAAAATTAGATTGCTACTACGGATAGGAGAATAAGTGTGTTTGAGAAATACGTTACGTTTAACATTTGAATAGCATAAAGTGTTGCGGTGTAGCGAACCATCAATTCAGCTTAAAAGTTTATAACTTGAATCTTATAGTTTTGCCTTTTGAAATTAATATTAATTTTTAGAATATTATTTTTTTTCTTTCAATGTTATATATTATATATGCATTTTGTCTTTGTTATTATTATGTTTTATAGCAAATCGGAACTTATTTGTTAATTTTTTTTTTTTAAGGTTGGTGTTCCAGCAACGTTGTTATAAAGTATTGATCACACACTTGATCTACATAATGGAACGAGATTAGTTATTACGAAACGGAAATCTTATGTTTTTGAAGCAAGAGTATTAGAAGCAAATAATGCAGGTGATGTTGTTTACATTCCTATAATGACTCTTACGCCGTCTGATGCAAGATTGCCTTTCGATTTTAAAGGAGCCAATTCACATTGATGGTTTCATACGCTATGACGATTAACAAGGACAATTTCTTTCAAATATCGAAATATTTTTGAAAAGGCACATGTTTACTCACGGGGAAATGTATGTGGCAATTTCTAGGACAGCTAATATAGGTGGTTGTATTAGTTTGTGATGAGAATGGAAATCATTGCATAAAACTATTAATGTGGTTTATAAGGAGGTTTTAAAAATTTATAATATTTTGTGCAACTGAGATGATGTAATATTTGTTATGAATGCTGAACAAAAACAAATGAAGTTTACTTTTTTATTTGTTTTAAATTTACTTATATTATTAAATTTACGAAATATGTAAAAAAAATATGGCGTTCATCGTACGGGTGGAAACACTAATTTGATTGATACTTCCTCATTCTCTCTTTATTAGTGACAATAGCTCAATATTTTAATCTATTCATACTAATTTTGGATCGTGTTTTTCATATTAATATACTTCGAAATAAATATTTGCATGTAACGTGTGGTTGGATTTGTCTCAATGTATATTTTTAAAATTCTACTTTTCTATAATTTTTACTAATATATATTAAAAATATTAATGATTATATTGTTATAAATATTGAGAGAAAGGGAGAAATATGAGAGAAAATTTTTTACTTGATGTATCATATTGTTAGGAAAACTCTGAGCAATATATAATAGTGAATTTGTTCCCCTCATATCGATCATTCTTATATGAGTATTCATGTACTGCCTCAGTAAAATCCCATGAGACAAAACTGAGCTTCATAAGAGTATAAGTTTCTCCGTGTGCAGATCATTCTTATGGAAGTATTCATGTGTTGGCAAGTCAAAACCTTGTCAAGAAAACTCTGTAGGGAAAACTTGATCGAAGGAAAAAGAGTACAACTACTCCTTATTTTAAATCTTGAAAATAACTGATTAACACGTCATCCTAGTTGCCTCGTTTAAAACCTTGCTGGGAAAACCTAATGGTGCAAAATCTCAACCAAGTGAAAAAAGTACAACGCGTATTTTATTTAAATATGCTTCAGACATTTCAAAAATCCTCCGTGAATTAGCATAGGTATCATATAATGTACAAGTTACAATCTCGAACTCATAGGTTTGCGAGACATGCCATCTCTTCTGGAGATTTCATGTTAGTTGTGGTTAAGCTCATCAATCATACACATCCTCAACGTGCTTCATGTATTGCAATAATTTCATATATTGATTGGTTGATGTTGCTAGTAAGGCTTACTTCATGGATTTTCAGTGGCAGTTTTATTGAGCTCTTCAGGAGTCCCAATTAAATTTAAATCATCAACTTGTACTGCTGTAATTGCAAATCCATTATTTATTTTCTTTACGAAAACTCTAGACCAGACAATAATATTTGATATCGTTTCTCCCTTGATCCAGACATCACTTGTAGATAATGAGTGGAAAAGAAATATGTTTATCATATCTAGTTGGAAAAACTTCATTCTTCTTCTATGGCCCAAGATTCTTTCAGATCTAGTGGGGGTTGATCTTATTTCAACACATTCTCAATACATCATTAATGCAGGTAATCATATAAACAAAAATATATTTTTTTTATGGCAGATAGCCTTGAAGTCCCCAATATCTTTTTAATATTGACCATTAGATGATGAATTAAGTCTCGATAATATATTAATTCATGTAGAAGTAGTATACAAAGCAGCAATTGCACTGAGATTATGGTGCTTCCGGACCATGAATCTCTCCGTCATCATTTGGTACATAGGGATCCTTAATAGGATCAAGTGACTGATCAATTATCATGGTACTTTGAAGAGCGTATTTCATCCGTGTAACTGTTTTAATACCTTCTAGGTATAAGTGGATTGATATACAAATAATACCTTTTCCAAGTATTTGTAATCTAAGGCATATTATAGATATTTAAAAAAAATCGATCTCAAATTATCCTCTCAGATATTCAATTGTCAACTGGATCTCTTCTGGAGTTCCAATCAATTTAAGATCATTCATATCTATATATGACGTTTACTCATTAATATACCTTTCTTTAGTCGAATAATATTGACTAATACGGTTATTTCAAATTCGACTGTATTATTTAAATCTATATAAAGTGTCTTGCAATTTGAAGGAATATATATATATATATTTAGATTTTAATTTATATGCTTCAGGCACATTAAATCCTTTTAGTATTTTATGTATCCATAAGACAAGTTTTTCATGTACTTCCAATCTCACTCAATATCTATATATGATTCAATTCATGAGTGGTCTTATAAAAAAACATAATCATGTAAGCAATTTTGACTACAAGTCGTGCTTCATATCTCATGTTTGCATGAGTAGTGCTTAAAATTATTAGTAACTCTTCAAGAGTTCCAATCATCATAATCAAAAAGTATGAATATTATTCAATATTTAACGAACTTTATTCAATATGCTATTTTGGACTGCAGGCCAGGCCAATTATAAAGTATTAACATTAATCTACATCACGTTAGATTGTTTTATTAATTTTGACTAAATATTTCATTTCCGACATTAATCAATATTTCCGAATCGACCGAGATCATTATGATATTTATTTGTATAAGTGTTGTTAAATCTAATGATTTGGGATCCAAATTTCATCGTAACAAAATTTGTAGAACGGTCTATAATTTTTTTTTGGAACAAGATAGTTTCTTATTCCATGTATAACATTGAAGTACAAACACTCATTACAAACTGCTTCAGAATCCAAACTAAGTAACAAATTACATAAAAACAGCTACAAGAGTACTAGAAGTAAGCTAAGTGAGCTACAGAATTCTTGCAGTTTAGCATGTATAGAAGCTCTCACCAAAGTTCTCTGAAGAGCAGAATCGAAAACCTGCTGCAAGTTTTGCAATTCATTCTGAAAAAATCTTTTATTCCTCTCAGTCCAAACACCATACAACAGCTCTGCAACTAGCCCTTTCAATATAGCCTACATCTTGGTGTTTTGCCCTTCACCTTTTTTACTAGTCTGTGAGAGTCCTGCCTGCCAGTTTGTTACTTATCCAGCCAAGCAGTACAGCTTCCCACATCTGTCTAACACTCTGATTATAGAAAACACAGTTCAGATCAGGAAGAGGCAAGAACTGAGAAAGCCTCTCCTATGTAGCTAATTTATTCCTCAAAGACAACCATAAGATAAACTTAGCTTTTGGTGTGGCAATATTATTGAAGAGTAGCTCTCTCCATTCCACTTTTTCATTGGGAGGCCTAAGTATATTGTATACTCTCCTCATGTGAAAGTTTCCTTCATTCATTTGCGTCAAACAATCTATGTTATTTACCACCAAATTTCTCAGTTTCAGAATTTTCTTAAAGAAGCAAGAAGCATCAACAGGGGTATCCATCTGCATAACAGATAGACCTGGCGATCGTTCGTGTCGTGTATTTTCGTGTCGTGTACTTTCGTGTTTCGTGTACCAAAAGTCCAAACCCATACACGACACTAAATGAATTCGTGTCATGTCGTGTCGTGTACCGCGCAAATTCGTGTCGTTTCGTGTCGTGTTTTCGTGTCAGGCACATAATATAAAATAAATATTAAAATATTATAAAAAAATAATAATTTTAATAATATAATATTATTTTTATAGGTTTTAGTAGATGAAATGAAACGAATGGCAACGAAAACACGAATGTTTACACGAAATTTATGAAAATTCACATTATATTTTCAAATTTTAAAGTTTAGTATAAACAGAATTCATAAAATATATATTTTTATTAAATTTAATATAAAATATTATATTTATTTATTTATTTATTTATTTATTTCGTGCACCTCGTGTCGTGTCGTGTACCCAAAGGGTAAACACAAAACCGACACTAAATCTAGGTCGTGTACTTTCGTGTTCGTGTATTTTCGTGTCGTGTACTCAAAATGCAAACTCAAACACTAAATTTTCGTGTCGTTTTCGTGTCGTGTTTTCGTGTCGTGTGGTAAATTGCCGGGTCTAATAACAGATCTCTCCTTAATGTAGACAGCATGGATTCATTACACCCAGAGCTTATCAGATTTTAATCTTATAGCCCACAGTATTTTCAGCATACAACATTTATTCCAAGTCTCTAGATGCATTAATCCCAGACCTCCCTTTGCTTTAGGCCTGCAAGCATCATCCCATGCCACTGGACTTCTCCTACCTTCAGTTGTTCGTGACCACAAGAATCGCCTGCATAATGTATCAACTCTTTTCATCACCTTCTTGGGTAGGCAAAAGACTTGACTCCAATAGTTCTGAATAGAATACAGAACACTTTGGACAACTTGAAGCCTCCCTCCATAGCTCAACAGTTTAGAGGTCCAATGGTTTATTCTATTCATAATCTTCTCAAGTAAAAGCTGATATTGTGCTATTGACAGTCTTTTAGCATTAAGAGGTACCCCTAGGTATTTAAAGGGGAGAGAGAGCCTCCTGCAACTGTGTACAGGCCAATATTTCTCTTTTCTGCACATCACTTACCCCACCAAAGTATGCCTCACTTTTATTTCTATTAGCCCTCAAACCTGATGCACAGCTGAACTCCTCAAATTTTGTCATCAGAGCTTTCACAGAATTGTTGGGGTTTAAGGGTTTTTATGGAGATCCGGATTTTCCAATGGATCGTGTAAACACTTTCCGAACTGATATTTCTACCCTACGCCTGCCATACTAAATTCACCTGTGATAATCCAATGTAACACTTACGAATCTAGCATTTAAACGTAAGCCAAATCACAGAGAAATTCTGTTTATCGAAAGATCGAGAGCTCGTAAAAGGGTGTGTTTTGCATCATGAGAGAGCCCTATTTATACACGGATTAGGGTTACAAGTAGGTCGATTTTAGGGTTTTGAGAGCGGCGCCGTCATTAGTGGTCCGAAATTAGGGTTGACGGGTGGCTTAACAAAATTGACGAAATTAATCAATTTTACCACAGTCTCCCTCTAAAATTCGGAAATATCACTAAATCCCAAATCTAAATTTCCGAAGACCCCCGACATAATCGTACCGGCTTATAATTCGATCTTATATATGTGTGCACTCCGCACATACCCGAACATATATTAGAATACGAATTATAAACCCCTTAGCTCACATATTAGTTCCAATTACACAAAATGAATGGTGACACTAAAATCATCAACAAGAATTCATATTAGCCTTTGCAAAAAAGATCAAATCATCAGCAAAAGTTAAATGGGTAATATTCAGGTTAGCACACCTGGGATGATGCTTGAAACTAGGATCATCCTTTAAAGTATGAAGCATTCTGCTTAAGTATTCCATACAAAGCACAAAAAGGAAGGGTGAAATGGGGTCACCCTGCCTAAGGCCTTTCCCCCCTTCAAATGGGTCTGAGAGTTTCCCATTAATATTTATCTGATACCTCACTGTAGTGAGACCAACCATTATCCACTGTACAAATGGGAGAGGAAATCCATAAGCTTTCAAAATTTGTTCCCTAAAGCTCTATTGCATAGAATCATATGCCTTTTGGAGGTCCATTTTCACCATACATCTTGCAGATAAACCTTTTCTTCCATAGCTTCTGATGATCTCTTGGGCCAGTATGGTGTTATCATGGATGAACCTATCAGGGACAAAGGCAGCTTGTTCTTTACTAACAAGAAATTGCATAACTGTACTCATTCTTGTAGTAATGACTTTAGAGATAATCTTGTAGATTGCTGTACAACAGGCAGTTGGCTTGTATTCCTTTATTGTAATAGCATTACTGTGTTTTGGGATCAAAGTAATGATGGTAATGTTAAAGCTCTTTAACAGTTTCCCATTTCTAAAAAAGTCCTGAATTGTTTTTGTCACATCTCCTCCTATCAGACCCCGTGATTGCTTGAAAAACTTGAAGAGAAGCCATCTACACCAGGGGCCTTATCATCCCCTATGGACTTGAGTGCACTATGTATCTCAGCAGCTGTGACAGGCCTTACCAGTTCTTGCCTTTGTGACAGAGTTATGATATTTCCATTGTGAAC
Organism: Orobanche coerulescens; assembly: GCA_033398695.1. Classification (NCBI taxonomy): domain Eukaryota; kingdom Viridiplantae; phylum Streptophyta; class Magnoliopsida; order Lamiales; family Orobanchaceae; genus Orobanche; species Orobanche coerulescens. The sequence goes on from CM065817.1 coordinate 142,964,761, forward strand.
TATGAAAAGATCCACTGCAAGTGAGGTTTCTGCTGCAGTCCCTAATAGGTTATTATAAACCCTTGTAACTTTAGTCTCAATATAAACATCCTCTGTTAGTTTAGTCCCATTAGCATCATACAAGGCTACTATCCCAGTTCTCCCTTTGTTTTCAAGCTAGCATGGAAATAATGGTTGTTGCCATCTCCACTTTTCAGCCATTGGATTTTAGATTTCTGCTTAAGAATCTTCTCTTTTGTCTGTAGCCAATGATCCAGATCCTTTTGTGCTGCTGAAACCTCAAAGTATATTACATCATTCAGTGGATCCAGTTGAAGAAGGGACGGATGATGTTCTACTCTGAGCCTAGCTTGTTGTATCTTTAAGTCCAAATGAGAATATTCAGAACTGATCTTCTTAAATCCTTCCTTCAATTTCTTCAACTTACACCAAATTCTAAACATTTTCACTCCTTCCACTGGTGTTTGCCAAGATTCAGACACTATGGTATTAAACTTTTTGTGTTCAGTTAAGCAACTTAGAAATCTAAACTGCTTTCTTTTTATGATTAGCAAGCCTCCAAACTGGATCAACTGCGGGGAGTGGTCTGATCCTCCTGGATGCTTACTATCCACAATAAGATGCCCATACTTCTCAAACCATATTTCATTTCCAAAACTGTAACACCCCCAATCCACTCAGGGATATTACACGCCGTAGACCCTTTCCTTAAGGATCTACTAGGCTGGTAACAAAATCGAACATCTCAACAATGCCCTTAAGGCTAAAATGACTCAGTAGACCGATTTGGTCTTTCAATAAATACGTACAACTCAATCTCAATACATTGCCATGAAGGGGTCAAACACAAAATACTCCCGTTCAACGGGGAAAATACTGCAGCGGAAATAAAGTACAACTGAACCAATACAACAACGTGCGGGTCCTCATGTGATTAGTATCGATCATCTTTCATCATCCTTCGTGCCGATCTTGTGCTATGCTCCTCAACACCTGAATGCAATACAGACATCCACCCCCTGATTACTCGGGGGTTAGAAAAATTCCACTATTTTGCTAGTGCAAGTATAAAGTGCAAAATAGGAGTCATACAATTCAAGTTCCAAGAATAACAACAATCAGGAATCCTCAAAGATTCAACACAACGAAAAAAATACTTCCCGAAGCAAGAGTTTGGGTAAAACATTCTAAAACCGAAAGATCACAATTCAAGGGAAACAATTTACAAAATGGTTTAATATGCCATTGGGAGTTTTAATAGAAAACAATTTAGGGTCATGTTAGATGTATTTTCGTGCGCTTAATTATCATTATTTTATCTCCATTTTGTGTTTAAATCTGCATAAATGAGCTTTTAATGCATTATGTTTATATGTTTTGAAGGAAATTAGAGTCCGGAAGCTTAAACGAAGAAAAACGGGCCAAAATAACATTTTCTGGTCAAGGGTCGCGTCGCATCGAGCCAGAGCCGCGGCACAGACACAACTCCAAGCTAACCGCATACAATCAGACGGGGGCCGCAGACGCCACCGAGCCGCGGCCCATAAGAAAAATATCGCCCAGGCCTGGTAGCGAAAGGACAGGGGCCGCGGCACACTTAAGCCAGGCCGCGGCCCGTGGCGCGGGTTCCTTGAATTCAGCCCGTGATTTGGGCAGTTCTGAAGGCCGTTTTCGACCTAATTCTCGGTCGCATTTTGGAGGCGGAAGGAAAGTTATAAAAAGACATTGAAGGTCAAAAAATATCATCATCGAAGAGAAGGAGAAAATACCTAGCAGCAGAAAGCAAGGCCAGAGAACGGAAGAAGTCAGTCTTCAATTGTGTTTGATTTTTCTTTCTTATGTTTAATTTGAATATTTGTGTATTGTTTTCTAGCATGTCGGGCTAGATCCCTTTTTCTAGGATTGTGATGAAACCGAGATTTTAACGGATTAACTCTTGATTTTATATTTTTAATATATTTCCCTTTTCTATTGAGTTTTTCCCAATTGTTCTTAATGCGTTCAATTAGGTGGCCTATGATTGAATTGTTTTAATTACGCAACTCGAATCGGGAGAGGAGAGTTAGTAGGAAAAATTTGTGAGAACCGTTTTATCTTGTGAAATAGGAATATACTCATAGGAATTACGTAGCTCGTTTGAAGATTTAATACCTTTTGGCTACTGTTGAATTAACTCACCTAGGAATAGAGTGATTTATTCACCTTAGAAAATTCTACTGTCCTCGGGAGAGGCATTAGATTATCTTAGAAATCTTCGCTTTCAATGAATTGGGAAATTACATAAATTATATTAATCAAGATTGAAGATTAATTCGGAATAATTGAGGCGGATTCTCAATCCTAGATTCTTCTCTTATTTGATCTCCCTTTTTCCAGACTATTGATTTTATTAGTTTATCGCTTTAATTAGTTTTTAATAATTCGTCAACCACAAAATTCGATCGTTTAAATAAAACTAGGAATACGAATAAATTGGTAGTTAGTACGTCAGTCCTCGAGGGAACGATATCTTTCTCATTACTTTATTACTTGATTACGACAATGTGCACTTGCGTTCACTAAGATACATAACAAGTTTTTGGCGCCGTTGCCGGGGACTGATTGTTTTTACTAATACCAATTTCAGTATTTTTAGTCTTAATTTGAACATTATTTTATTTTTTTGTAAATTTGTTTTTATTTGTTTTCCTTTCAGGAGTTTCGTTTAGTGCATGAGAAAATTTGGTGACGAAGGTTTATTCCCTTTGGATACCGAACTCGAGCGCACCTTGCGGAAACATAGGAAGGAAAGGCGTGAGTTGTCAACTACGGATACCAGGACTGACAACACCGGAAATCAAGGGATCGACAATCCTATTCAGCAAGCTCAACCGGCATTGGCACTCCGTGATTATGCGCTTCCATAAATTAACATGAATTTTTCGGGGATTCGTCGTCTAACAATTCAAGCGAACAATTTCGAGATTAAGATGGCCATCATCCAAATGGTGCAAGCGAGCCAATTTTGCGGACTGGCGAATGACGATCCTAATGCTCATATTGCATCATTTCTCGAGATATGCGATACATTAAAAAATAATGGAGTTTCTGATGATGCCATTCGTCTACGGCTTTTCCCATTCTCTCTAAAGGACAAAGCCAAGTTCTGGCTGAATTCACTCCCGTCTGGCTCTATCACGACTTGGGCGGAATTAGCACAAGCTTTTCTGGCTAAGTTCTTTCCGCCGGCGAAGACAGCGCGACTCAGAAATTAGATAACTACTTTTGGGTAATTTGAGATGGAATCGCTTCATGAAGCTTGGGAGCGATACAAGGATTTGCTAAGGAGATGCCCACATCATGGTCTACCGGATTGGCTGCAGATTCAGACTTTCTACAATGGACTGAGTGCTTCTACACGCACTCTTGTTGATGCAGCCGCTGGAGGAGCTTTAATGGGGAAGACGATGGCTGAAGCTCATTCTTTATTGGAAGCTATGGCTTCAAACGCTTATCAGTGGCCTTATGAATGCGTGAACCCAAAGCGAGTTATGGGAATTTCCGAAAATGATCCAATCTCTACATTATCAGCCCAAGCTGCAGCTTTAACTCAACAATTGCAAGCTTTTTCACATACCCCTTCTACCAATACCATGGAAACATGCAATTGGTGCAACGAGTCTCATCCTAGTGCTGAATGCCAAGTCGGAAATCCTTTCGAGCAATCTCAGATGGAACAAGCTCAATTTGTGGGAAATGGAAATCGCCAGAACAACCCGTATTCCAACACTTACAACCAAGGGTGGCGAAATCATCCGAATCTTTTGTGGAGGAACGGGCAAACTTTAATTAAACCTCTGCAAGCTTAATTCACTCAGCCACCACAGCAGACTCCTCAACCACCGAAGGTCTCTTTGGAAGATTCTCTTGCTCAAATGGCGGCTAACACGAGCCAATTCATGACTCGCACGGAGACTACTCTACAAAATCACTCCGCTTCTATTCGGAATCTGGAAGTACAAATGGGGCAGATCGCAAATTTATTATCCTCTCGACCTCAAGGTGGATTACCAAGCGCTACCGAGATGAATCCCAAGGAAAATGTGCAAGCTATCGAGCTACGAAGTGGAAAGGAGCTACACGAGCAGCCCAAGAGTAGCAAGGAAAATAGCAGCCCCATTGAGAAAACGAAAGATGAAGAGCATAAGTCAAAAGCAGCCTCGACCACTCATCCCACACCACCAATCCCATTCCCACAACGCCTGCAAAAGCAAAAATTGGACAAGCAATTTTCCAAGTTTCTTGACATCTTCAAGAAATTACATATCAATATTCCATTTGCCGACGCCTTAGAACAAATGCCGAGCTATGTGAAGTTTATGGAGGAAATTTTATCTAAAAAAAGGAAGCTCGAAGAGTATGAGACAGTGGCATTGACAGAAGAGTGCAGCGCTATTTTACAGAAGAAGCTCCCGCCTAAATTGAGGGATCCGGGAAGTTTCACTATACCATGTGTTGTTACCCAAAATATTATCCGGAGGTAATATTGCTGGAATGATCGAGTAACAAACAAATGCGAGAACACTTCCGTGAGAAACTAGATAACACAAGATTTGCCGGGGTTGTTAATCCCGGGCTTGAATGCTCTCGCGAGATATTATTAATAAATATACTGTCGAGTACAAATATTAATGTTAGAAACAAATACAAGGAGTGTAAAGATTTCTAGTTATCTAGGCTTTAGAGCGCGTAGATTGCCGGAAGAACCAGATAGGTAGATCTGTGAGTTCTTGCTTAGGAGATAAGATGGATATGTATGAATACCCCTTGGAATGTGTAAGCAGTTGCTAAAAGAGTCTTTGATTTTCTCTTTTGTGTGTATTTTGCACTGAATCTGTAGTCAAATTCGCCTCCCTTTGCTGCTGCGGTGAGTTCCCTATTTATAGGGGACAAGGTAGTTGGGATCCCTGGGGCGATCGCCGGCGACCGCCGTTTTTTATATTATAATAAGGTGGACGATCGTTCCGTCACGTGAAATTTGTTCCCTTAAAGTCGTGGGCCTTCTTTGGAGTCAACTGTGTGAGCCGGTGAGAGGCCAACACGCGTCTGGGCGGCATGTGAGGAGGACCCACTTTGTACCTTTCGGCGGCTAAGTCGGTAGGTGAGGTAGGTGACAGGATGAGGACAAAGGTCTTTATCTGCCGGTATCTCTGAAGATCCGCATGTGGGCCACCGTCCAAGATTCGGTCTTTGATGACTTTGACGGATGCCGGACCCATACGTGGTCATGAGATGATCGTCTCTGGTCCGCTCATTATAGACGATAAATCGGATATCAAAGGGCGATCGCTAGGTGCCAAAAGACGATCGCCGTATTGCGCCGAACTCTAGGAGTTTGTCCAGAGTATGTCTTCCACGATTGGCTTCTCTGGTCGTGATGCCGATCGCCTATCGAAGCGTATGAATCGCCGCACAACAATTGCCCCCCAGCTCGCCTCGATGTTTGAAAACACGGGGTGAGGTGGCACTGTGGCCGATCGTCAATGTTTAAACGATCAGCCGATCAATTCAAATATGGATGACCCTCTTTACGTCGGGAGCGGCGGGAAAAGAAGGCGGGCTTTTGAAGTGGCGGGGACACGCGTCGCGCCAGCGGTTGGGAAGTCCGACGGTTTGTCGACTTGTCGGTGGCGTGCCCTCGAAAAGACGCGTCGCGGATCCGAGACATTTTTAATGCGTCCCCACGTGACGGTTGCGATCCGGCCCTTGGGGTTTCTCCTATTTGCATATAGGCCCTCGTCTCCATCTATAAAAAGGCGGGGCTTCTCCTCTTTCAATTTTTTACGCGTCCTTGGTATCCATAGCCAAATTGCGAAACTTCGGGAGCTTTTTGTGCCGATCTCCTACTTTTTCCTAGGTAAGAACAAATTAACCTTCTCCCTCTCTTTACTTTCTAATATGTCGGGAGGATCAAAAGCATTCGAGACCGGAAGTTCTTCCGCCACGCGTCGCCGGACGGGAGGAGGTTCCGTTGGAGTGGATATGGAGACGGCCGCCGGCTATTCGGCGGGGATTGCACCCGCGGAACTCGAAGAGCTTTTCAATGAAGCCGAAGTGGCGAGGACGGCGCGGCGGCGGAGCGGGGCTCGCCGTGGAGGAGGATGATTTGGTGCGGGAGGCTTGGGAACGAGAGAGTAGATTCGGCCCGCCTACATGGCTTTTGCTCGGATGATGGAAGCGATCGCGGACCACTGTCCGGTCGATTCAAGCCTACGCCGCCGCTCACCCTTACGAACATGTGAATCGGACGATCTTTCAGGCCGCCGTCCGTCTTCGTGGACTCTCGGACATCCGAGTACGGCGACCAATAAAGATCCGGGCGTTGGAGGGCCAAATATCACATCCCTTCGATGTCTCCCTTCACGTGCCCTCGGAGAATGAGCGCGCCGACCAATCGCCCGAGCACATGGTTGCCGTCAACGAGATGATTATGGAGGCGGGTTCGCGATTCCGTTGCCATTCGCCGTCTCCTACTTGCGATCGCTCGAATTTGGCGCCCCTTCAATCGACGCGAATGCTTGGGCTGCAGATCATCTGCACGTTGACCCTGTTTGGCGGTCATCGGTTGTTCCGCCTTCTTTCTGCGTTGGAGATGAATTATTTGTTTAAATTGGCCGTGCGAAGGGGTCAATCGGCGGCCATCATATCCAAGGTCGACTCGGGAGAGTGGTCCTCGGTGTGCCGAGTAAGACCAGGGGCGACTGGCTAAATGGTTTTGGGTCGGTGGGGCATGGCGATCGGCATCGAGCGACAGTGCCAAATGAGGAGTTGGAAATCCCCACCACTTTCCGGGAGAGGAATCCGAGTAAGGATTTTAACTCTCCCTCGTTTGAGCTTGTCTTGGACCGATCTAATTTCGTTTTCTTTTGCAGGACCTCTTGTTCCAGTGATCGTCGACCTTCCATTCGATTTCTTGATCGTTTGGGAGCGGATCCGCGCTTTGCACGATTCCTTTATCGACGCTCGTTCTCTTGGTAAAGCTCATCGGTTGGGAGCTCGATTGTTTCGCTACCCCGTCACTTGAAAGTTCGGTATGAGCTTAAGTGGTGCTTCCTTTCTTGACGATCGTTTCCATGAGGTCGCTTTTGTTTTGTCTAACTTGTTTATGTTTCTCTTTTTCGAGGTTTATTTTCCCGAATTTCCGAACCGACCGCAGAGATCGCCATGTCGAACCCGGACTCATCGGCCGCCTTCACTTGGGCAAGCGGATCGGTCGCGTTCGCAACAACGCCTCGCCCGCCCGGTTGACGAGGCTCGCCGAGGTGCCGATCGCGAACCGGAAGCTCACGATGAGGAATAGCTCAACGCCGCAAGAGGCGAGGGCGGAGGAGTCCGTCGATTTCGTGAGGCGGATGTATCAATTCTAGAGCCTCCGGCCGCCGCGGCTCCTATCTCTCGCCATCCCGATGATGGAGCGACTGTGCTTCAAACCAACGGTCTCCGCCCCACCCATCCGGTAGCTCGGCGAAGAAAGTGGCGATCGCCGATGTGGAAACCTCCCGGGCAAGCCTTATTTCGGCGCGATCCCGAATCGTCAATAGGTAAGAAAAGATCAAACTTTTCGAGTTAGGCATTTTGAGCATGGTATGGGCTAACTCCTTGATTTCCTTGGTTTGCGCCGCAGGTCTGCCTCGCCGACCGGACGCCGCCCCCATGGTGCCGGACTTCTGCCGAGCAAAGCTCCGCAAACTTCTCTCGAAGTCCCCGCTACGCTCGCCAGCTATTACTTCTCGCCCAAGGCTTGACGACCGACCTTGATGCGATTGCTCGTCGGCGATCCGAGACGCCATGCAGCGACCGTTGCTCGCTCTTCGGGGACGGCGACGATGGCCGTCTGTGCCGCCGGATTTTGAGGGGCGACCCTCCGCCGCTCATCTCCATCGCGAACTTGAGACCGCCCGAATGTAAATATTGAGGATGCCAACCGGATCCGGCATGGAGAAGGAGTATGAGGAGACGGCCAAACGGGCTAAGCCGGACGTGGATCGATTGCAGAGCCGAGCCGCCCAAGGAGGCCGCCGATCTATCCCGTGCTAAGGAGAAAGAAACTCGCCGAAGCTCGAGGCTTCGCAGAGGAGGCGACGGGTTGAAGGTGCGATGGATCGGCTCAGCAGTTGAGCCGGAGGCGGCGAAGAGAGAGCCGGAGCAGCCGGGCGAGAATGTTGCCAAGGCGGCCAAACCGACGGAGGTCGAGAAGACGGCCGTGGATTTGAAGGGGCAAAGGCGATCCAGTGCCGATCCCTACCTCAACGTTGCGCCGTCGGCGACCCGCTTATCAGTTGGCCTTTGCTGATGCTGTTCGAGCCGCTAAGAAGGCAGGGATCGAGATAGGTCCCCTGATGGAGAACTTCAAATCCTATGTCCTCGAACATCCTCTGCATCCAGAATTCTCCTTGCCGATCCTTGACTTTGTCGACTTCGGGATCGACTTGAGTTGGTATACCGGCAAACTCATTCATCCCGAGGTCGATGGGGGTGCCCAAGCCGATCCACAACCCGAGGGCGAAGACCAGCAGGCGGGGCCTTGAGAGGCATTGAGAGGCATTTTTGTTATTCCTCCGTAACTTGTACTTTTTGTTGTAATGCCTTCGGGCTTCGAAATGTATGAAGCTTGTGTTTATGAATAAAATACTCCTTTTTTTTTATTCTGCGTAATGTATTACATGCGATCGCCTTAGACTGTTTGCGTGCAATTTTTTTTTTTTTTGTTCGTCCGGCCGATTGTCTGAGTGTTCAATGCATTGACATGTTTTGAATTGGAATTCTTACTTGTAATTTTCGTCGGACGACCTCGATCGCAGTGCATGTGTTTGAGCGAAGCCGATTGTGTTTGGGATTAGCTCGACCCATATCTGCCCCCTTGTTTTTGTTTATATATCGCAAGTAAGGAAACAAAAACTTGTTTGGCGGGTGAGCTATCTTCGTTGTGCCGATTCTGAAGAATCAAGTACGGTTGGGGTGTTCGATGGACCGACCTCCCCAATCGTGTCTTTGTGTGCGAGGGATATTGTGTATCCCGTGACTCACTTTTTGTTAGGGTCCTCCGTTAGGCTACGCCTGCCTTGTGTTAAAACGAAAGGCGGGCGATCTCGGTCTGGAGGAGTCCTTGCGCGGAGTGTTGTCGGCTGATTCGACATCACGTCCGCGGCTTGTCAGCTCTCCTTCCACCTCGGCCCGCCATGAAGATGGCGATCCTCGACGGTGTACGTTGAGACGGGGGTAGCGGCGCGTCGCATTGTTCGGGTTCACCATGTTAGATGGTGTACCTTGAGGACGTGCGATCGTGCCTACTGATTGTTTTGGAGGGTCCTTGGGCTACGCTGGCCTCGTATTTAAACGAAGGGCGGGCGATCTCACCAAAGGAACCTTGCATGGGCGAAGCCGGTTCCATCGACATCCAGACCATGGCCGTATCAATTTTACCTAGATCGCCGTGATCGCGATCGTCGGCGGTATGCGATATGCTCCGGTGGGGCGATCGCCACAATAGATGGGATAGGAAAAATCTCATTATATTTCTTGTACATCATCAAATCGAATACAAATTTATCACCGATAGTATTTTTTCGGATGCACGGCGTTCCTGTGGATATTGGTCCGAGTACCGTCAGATGTTCCAGTTCGTAGGCTCCTTTAGTTAGCCATCTGGATATTCGAAAGGTCCCTCGATTTGGACCAAAACGCCCGTGTGGGTTTGGATCTTCTTAAGGACGAGATCGCCCACTTGAAATCTTCTTTCTCTGACCTTTGAATTGAAGAACTTCTCGGCTCTCCTTTTGTGGATTGTGTTCTTCATTTCTGAGGTCAACCGCCTTTCTTCAAGCATGTCTAGGTCGATTCGTCGGGCTACATCGTTGTCGGTCATCATCTCCTGCTCGGTTCGATGGCTGAGTACGGCGATCTCTGAAGGAATCACCGCCTGCTCAAGGTAAGGGCGAACGGAGTTTCACCTGGCCGAGTGCGGGTCGTCGTTCGGTAGGACCACAAAACGTCTGGGAGTTCGCCGCCCAACGTCCTTGCACGGATTCGAGTCGCGCTTTAATTATGTGTTTGAGGATCTTATTCACTGCCTCTACCTGCCCGTTCGTCTGAGGGTGATAGGGCGCTGAGAATAACCTTTTGATTCCCCACTTCTCACAGAATTGCATGACTTCTAAACCGTCGAACTGTTTTCCGTTGTCGGAGATGATGGCCTGGGGCAGACCGAATCGGCATACTATGTTTTTCCATATAAACTTGATCACCTGTTCCTGGCCGATCTTGTTCAGTGGCTCGGCCTCTGCCCATTTGGTGAAATAATCGACCCCTACGATGGCGAACTTACAACCCCCTGGAGCCGTAGGCAAGGGACCTATAAGGTCGATGCCCCATTGCGCAAATGGCCAAGGGCTATACATCGAGGTGAGCTGTTCGGGTGATAGTTTAATGTTGGGGCCCATTATCTGACACCTATGACACGATCTAGCGTAGGCGATCGCATCTTTCCGTAGTGATGGCCAGAAAAATCCTTGTGCAGTTGTCTTATGGATGAGGGCTCGCCCGCCCGCATGGTTTCCACAAATCCCGTCATGGATCTCAGCTAAAACGAGCCGACCTTCCTCCGGTATAATACACTTGAGGAGGGGAAAGCTGAAAGCTCGCTTGTAAAGCCGATCGTCCAATAGGGTGTACCTGGTCGCACGGCCGAGTTGGCGAGCTTTAACACGGTCGTGGACCGTTCCGCCCTTTAAGTATTTGATGAATGGGGTCATCCAATTCTCTTCAATGACGGTGACCGTGGCAACCAAATTCCTGTCGATCGCCGGCCTTGCTGACTTTGTGATTTGGATATTGGAGAAGTCGGCTGCCCCATCTGATGATGCTAGTTTGGAAAGAGCATCGGCCTGGGAGTTATGCTCTCTGGGGACTTGTTCGATTAGTATTTCTTCAAATTTTGTGCACATTTCGGCGACCAGCTCTTGGTATTTGACCATTTGCTCGCCGCGTGTCTCATATTCTCCCTTGACTTGGTTTACGACCAAAAGGGAGTCCATGAAGATATGGAGGCGAACATCTAGGGCGAGGCTAGATCAAGCCCGCCTACGAGCTTCGTATTCGGCTTCATTGTTGGTCGCACGAAACCAACGCACAACATTTGTGAAACTCGACCGTCGGGGCTGATGAGGACAATCCGCCTTTGCTCTCGCATTGGTATTTGAGCCATCCACGTATAATTTCCAGGCAGGTCTGCCGACTGAGTCGGACCGTGAGGGAACGTTAATTCCACCATGAAGTCCGCGGTGCTTGGCCTTTGATCGCCGTGCGAGGAGCGTAAGTGATACCGTATTGGGCGATCTCCAGCGACCACTTGAGGAGTCGCCGTTGGTGTCCGTCGGTGCAGGACTTGTCTTAGAGGTAGAGTTGTTAGGACTTCCACTTGGTGATCGAAGAAGTAAGCCCTCGGCTTACGTACACTCATGACAAGGGCGTAGGCGATCTTCTCCAATGGTGTATAGCGTGTCTCGGCGTCGTGGAGCGCTGGCTAACATAGTAGATCGGCAAGTGGGCTGCCCCTCTGCTGCTCGCACGTAACGGCACTCGCCGCGACCTCGGAGGCCGCCAAGTAAAGGAATAATTTTTCACCGGGATCGGCTTTGCCGAGGATCTCGGGGTTAGATAGATATTCCTTTATTTTGGCGAATGCTACTGCTTTCTTTCGTCCACGCGAACTTCTTGTTCTTGATGGTCGAGAAGAAAGGCTTGCTTTTATCGCCGAGCCGTGATATGAAACGGTTGAGGCGGCTAGACAACTCGTGAGGCGTTGCACACCTTGATGTTTCGCGGTTCTGCATGTCAAGGATCGCTTTGTATCTTGGTGGGGTTCGCCTCGATCCCCCTTTGGCTCACTATGTGCCCAGGAACTTCCGGAGCCCACTCCGAAGTTGCATTTCTTGGGGTTGACTTCATGTTAAACTTCTCAAGGATGGCGAATGTCTCGGCGAGATCGTCGAGGTGATCTTCCTTCTTGAGGCTTTTGACTACGATATCGTCAATGTAGACCTCCATGGTTTTGCCGATCGATCGGCGAACATTCCGCTGACTAATCGTTGGTAGGTCGCCCTGCGTTTTCAAGCGAACGACATTCGACCCAAAAGTATGTCTTTTTCGTGTGGAAAGATGTGTGTTTTATGTCTTCCTTTGCCATTGGGATTTGATGATATCCGGTGAAGGCATCCATAAATGACATCATTTCGCAACTGCCGTGCTATCGACTGGTGATCGATATGAGGCATTGGGAAGTGATCTTTTGGACATGCCGCGTTGAGGTCGGTGAAGTCTATGCATAGTCTCCGAGCCAGTTGGCTTTTTGACGAGCACCGCGTTGGCGACCCACTGTGGTTCGTTTGTAGCTACTCCGATCAATTTGTTGTTGAGTAACCACGGACTTCTATGTCGAGCGCCTCGTATTTCTCGGGACCGAACTTCCTACGCTTCGGTGAGCAGGCTTCATCGCCGGCCGATCTTGAGATAATGGCGGCGTGTTCGGGACTTATGCCAACCATATCTTGATGCGACCGAGCAAAGACACCGATGTTCTCACGTAGCAAGTTGATCGATCGCCCTTTAATTCGCGGTCGATGCTTGCGCCGATCTGTACTTCCCGTTCTGGATGATCCGGATCCATCGTAATGCTTTCCAACTCTTGGCGAGGCAGTCGCCTCTCGTTGATACGATCTCGGACTCGGTCCTTGGATCGATATCGAGACTTGGCTCAAACCGATCCTCGGCTCGATGTCGTCCGTCGATTGATGAGAGATGGCGTCCCCGAGTCGGGTTGGTACGAAGTGTTTGGTTCGTCGATCTCCATGGGTTGATCGTCGCCGCTTCAATGTTACATATAGCATGGGAAGTAGCGAAATAAGTAACAACACGAGTAACTCAAACATCTTTTTGCCATTAGCCGATCTCCCTTCTGAAGACCGACCGTCCCATCGGCGGTGGGAATTTGATACTGATAAAGAAAGATGAGGCGACCGCCTCAAAGGTTTCTAGAAAGGCGACCTAGGAACCCATTATAGATGTTGGGCTATCTATGATTACAAATCTTAGGTTCCTAGTAATCCTAACCTTGGGATCATAAAAGCATACTAGCTCAACAGAGCTTGATCCTCCGTAGGCTTAGGTCGTGTTGTCGCCGAACCCTTGAAGCACGGTGTCGAAAGGCTTGATGAATTTGATTAGGTTGCCGAGTTGGTCTAGGGCGGATTTGAATATGATGTTGCAAAAACTTCCATTGTCGACCAACACGCGATCGACCGTCTTCCCAAGGATGCAAGCGGAGATCACTAGTGCATCCTCTTTGGGACATTGCACTCCTTCCCTGTCCTTGTTGGAAAAGGTGATGAGCGCGTCTCTAGAGATGGTCGGCTCCGGAGGAACTACAACATGGACTCCGGCGAATGCCCTCAACTCGGCCTTTCGCTTCCTGTTCGACATGGTGGAAACCGGGGAAAGACCTCCGAGGTTTCCACCCCCGGCTTGAAGCATGTTTATCCGACCGCCAGGGTTGATCGGAGGGACCGATTCATCAGAGTATTCCGGCTCATGCTCGATCCTGGCGGCCGGATTGGGAGGAGTTCTCTCGCGTTGTCGGCGTTCGCGCCCTCGGTCCTTTCCGTCCTTGGCTCGGCTTGGTGATTAGATTGTCGGCTTGCCTTCTTTAAACGATCGCCATAGGTATGCGAGGAGGTCGCGGCATTGGCTAGTGTTGTGGCCGGGACTCTTATGATAGGCACAGAATTTGCTACGGTCTAGGTGACCGTGGTCTCTTATTGGTTTTGGCTTGGAAAGCCACTCGCGACCCTTGATCGCGTTGAAGATGTGTGCCGGGGATAAGTTGAGGTTGTGAAGAAGGTGGACCTCCACATCCTCGAAGGCTTTGAACTCGCCAGGCGGCTTGGCGACCGCCTTTCTGGGCTTGGCGACCGCCTTCTTCTGGACATGGGAAGGTGCTTTTCCTTCTTCGGGCTGTCCCTCGTCCAAACGGAGTGAGAGCATCTTCTGCCTGGCCAGAAAATCGGCGGCTCTGACGCGGAACGCTGTATAGGTCGGTGGGAAGTCCTTTGTGAGGTGCCTGAACATGGGCGAGCGTCCGTGGAATCCGTTCAGGACTGCGTGGTGAGCGATCTCGTCGCTGACGGGTTCACCGGTGAGGACTATCTCGTCCACCTTGGCCGATATAATCCTCATCCGATCGTCCTTCCCCGCCCGATTTTCATCATGCGGTGGGGACCTTCCGGCGGCGACTTTGGCGGCGAACGACGTGAAGTCGTTCGCCGCCTTCTCAAAGCAATTGATTGAGCGAGATGGTAGCGAGATGTACCACTGTGGCGAGATCGTCCAGAGTTAACGGGAACATACGACATTTCGTCGCGTCTGAAGCTCCGCATCCAGTCATGTAGATCCGGAACCTACTCAAGTGGGTTCCCGGATCCGTTCTCCCCTCATATAGAGGTGTTTGTGGGGGATTGATCGTTGGTTGGACTGGGGCGAGCTCGATCGAGTCGCGAGTGGCTCGCTTGACCTAACGATTGGTCTCTGGCGCCGCCCCATTTTCCAGAGCGCCTTCATCTCGCCGAGCCGGGCGTTGCATGGCGGCCATCGCCGTCGCTTTGGCCCTCGCCGAGTGGCTCTCGGGCGTGCACCAAGGCGATCGTGTGCGATCCCCAGCCCCGGGGTGAATGACGAGCTCCTGCCCGGTGGGTTCCTTCCTTGGCGGCGAGGCTCGCCGACCGACTGTCTCTTGGGGTCGGATATGCCGAACTCTGGTAAAGGATTCAGACATCGATGTCTCCATTTGGGCCCGAGTGCCTGAGGTTGCCATGAGGGATCACTTCCTAGGCGGCTGAAGACGGAATCGTCCCGCCTTACGAGAGCCTTGGCTCGGGAATTTCTGTTGATTTCTCAACATAGATCCCCTTGAGCTTCCGTTTGCTTGCCCGGCGGTTAGCTGACGGGGTGATGGTGGGCGTATCGCGGGCCCTCTGCCGCTCCCTGAGGATGGCTATAGCCTCCTCAACTGCTCGATGTCCGGAGGCGATCGAGTGAGAGGCTAGAGCCGTCCCTCGGGGGCGGGAGTGAGAGCCTAGCGTCGCCACGCTCGCCTTCCGCCGTGGGCTGGGATTCGGTCCTCGCCGGAATAAGATTTCCGGCAGATCTCAGGGTGGCTCTCTTGGAGGTTGTTGCTGATGTCATTTTCTGAAGGTTTTTTCTATTGAAGAACAGTGAGTGTTTCTTCAAGTATATGTCCGGAGAACAGTGAGTGTTCTTCGAGACGGTAGGAATAAAATGAAGGTTTTAGTTACCCTTCCTCTAGCGCCAATTGTTGTTACCCAAAATATTATCCGGAGGTAATATTGCTGGAATGATCGAGTAACAAACAAATGCGAGAACACTTCCGTGAGAAACTAGATAACACAAGATTTGCCGGGGTTGTTAATCCCGGGCTTGAATGCTCTCGCGAGATATTATTAATAAATATCTTGTCAGTACAAATATTAATGTTAGAAACAAATACAAGGAGTGTAAAGATTTCTAGTTATCTAGGCTTTAGAGCGCGTAGATTGCCGGAAGAACCAGATAGGTAGATCTGTGAGTTCTTGCTTAGGAGATAAGATGGATATGTATGAATACCCCTTGGAATGTGTAAGCAGTTGCTAAAAGAGTCTTTGATTTTCTCTTTTGTGTGTATTTTGCACTGAATCTGTAGTCAAATTCGCCTCCCTTTCTTTGCGGTGAGTTCCTATTTATAGGGGACAAGGTAGTTGGGATCCACAGGGCGATCGCGGCGACCGCCGTTTTTATATTATAATAAGGTGGCCGATCGTTCGTCACGTGGGCCGTTCCCTTAAAGTCGTGGGCCACGAGTCAACTGTGAGCCGGTGAGAGGCCAACACGCGTCTGGCGGCAAAGATGTGAGGGAGGACCCACTTTGTACCTTTCGGCGGCTTTGTCGGTAGGTGAGGTAGGTGACAGGATGAGGACAAAGGTCTTTATCTGCCGGTATCTCTGAAGATCCGCATGTGGGCCACCGTCCAAGATTCGGTCTTTGATGACTTTGACGGATGCCGGACCCATACGTGGTCATGAGATGATCGTCTCTGGTCCGCTCATTATAGACGATCGTCAGATATCAAAGGACGATCGCTAGGTGCCAAAAGACGATCGCCGTATTGCGCCGAACTCTAGGAGTTTGTCCAGAGTATGTCTTCCACGATTGGCTTCTCTGGTCGTGATGCCGATCGCCTATCGAAGCGTATGAATCGCCGCACAACACCATGAACCATTGGAAATTCATCCTTTGATAGAGCCTTATGTGATCTCGGAGCCAGCATAAATCTTATTCGCCTTTCCATTTTTAAGAAGCTAGGTATTGGGGAGGCCAAGCCGACTACGGTCTCTTTGCAACTAGCTGACAGATCCATCAAGTATCCGAGAGGGGTAATAGAGGACGTCTTGGTCAAGGTCGATAAATTCATCTTTCCTGCCGATTTTATTGTGCTCGATATGGAGGAGGACCATGACATCCCAATTATCTTGGGAAGACCATTATTAGAAACTGCCCGAACTCTCATTGATGTGGAGAAAGGGAAACTCACTTTACGAGTTCAAGAGGAGCAAGTTACTTTCAATATATTTCGATCCATGCAACATCCTAGTGATGTCGAGAATTGTTTTCAAATTGATGTCATTGACTCGTGTGTAAGAAGAGCTTTTCGGGAGAGCTATCCATCAGATCCACTGGAGTCTGTTTTAGTCGGGTCCGCTACCGAATTGAATTCAGAGCATGTAGCCTATTTACGACACATGGATGCTTCACCACCATTTTTCACTCGTCGACCATGTGAGGAGCTCGGAAGTTCACCAACTCGACCCGTCCCATCAATTGAAAAGCCCCCAAAGCTAGAGCTCAAGCAGCTACCAAATCATTTAAAATATGCATTTTTGGGACCCGACGATTCCCTGCCGGTCATTCTTTCTGCCACTTTGGCGGGTGATCAAGAGGAAAAATTATTGAGAGTTTTGAGGGAGTACAAATCTGCCCTTAAATGGTCTATTGCGGATATCAAGGGAATCATCCCGTCCATTTGTATGCATAGGATTTTGATGGAGGAAGAATACAAACCATCTGTGGAGCATCAACGCCATTTAAATCCAAATATGAAAGAGGTGGTAAAAGTCGAGGTTTTAAAACTCCTCGACGCAGGTAAGATCTTTCCTATTTCTGATTGAAAGTGGGTAAGTCCGGTTCAAGTTGTGTCAAAGAAGGTTGGGATAATGGTTATTCAAAATGATAATAATGAACTAATTCCCACTAGAATTGTTACGGGGTGGCGTATGTGCATAGATTATAGAAAATTAAATAAAGCCACTAGAATAGACCACTTTCCTTTACCGTTTATTGATCAAATGTTGGATAGATTAGCCGGACACGATTTTTACTGTTTTCTTGATGGTTATTCTGGGTATAATCAGATTTATATAGCCCCATAAGACCAAGAAAAGACTACGTTTACATGTCCTTATAGCATTTTCGCTTATAGGAGCATGCCTTTTGGTTTATGTAATGCGCCGGTCACTTTTCAAAGGTGTATGATGGCTATTTTTCTGACATGGTTGAACATTGTATTGAAATTGTTATGGATGATTTTTCTTTTTTCGGTGACTCGTTTGATTTATGCTTGCATAATTTACAGAAAGTCTTGAAACGATGCGAAGAAACAAATCTGGTGTTGAATTGGGGTGCCATTTTATGGTCCAGGAGGGCATTGTACTAGGCCATTGCATATCTGCCCATGGAATTGAAGTCGATCAGGATAAAATTGAAACAATTGAGAAGATGCCTCTGCCTACTTTTGTAAAGGGGGTGAGGAGTTTTTTGGGACACGCCGATTTTTACCGCCGTTTTACTAAAGACTTTTCAAAGATCACGAAGCCATTGTGCAATTTGCTCATGAAAGATGTCCCGTTTGATTTTAATGAGTCATGTAAAGAAAGCTTTGACCTCTTGAAGAAGGACCTAAGCACCGCTCCTGTCATAGTCGCTCCAGACTGGAGCCTTCCATTCGAGTTGATGTGTGATGCTAGCGATTTTGCCATTGGGGCTGTTTTGGGACAGCGACGAGGGAAAGTGTTTCACGTCGTGTATTATGCAAGCCGAACTCTTGACGACGCCCAAAGAAATTATGCCACGACAGAAAAAGAATTATTGGCCGTGATTTTTGCTTTTGATAAATTCCGGGCTTATTTATTGGGAACGAAAGTAGTCGTGTGGACTGACCATTCGGCGATCAAATACCTTTTGGAAAAGAAGGATGCTAAACCAAGGTTGATTAGGTGGGTGCTTCTCCTACAAGAATTCAATTTGGAAATTCGAGACAAGAAGGGGACCGAGAATGTCATTGCCAATCACCTTTCACGCTTAGAAAATTCCCTCGAGAAGGCGGAGAGCCATCCACAAATTGTGGAAAACTTCCCTGATGAATAGCTCTACAAGGTGGGTTCGCAACGAGCACCTTGGTACGCTGACCTAGTGAACTATCTTGCAAGCAAAATAATTCCAAATGATCTCTCGCGTCATCAAAAGATGAAGCTGATTTCAGATGCAAAGTATTACTTGTGGGATGACCCATTTCTTTTTAAAAGATGTCCTGATCGAATCATTCGCAGATGTGTTCCGGACGAGGAAATTCGCAGTGTGCTGAATCATTGCCATGCATCACCCTACGGAGGGTATTTTAGCGAAAATAGAACAGCGGCAAAGGTCTTGCAATCGGGTTTCTATTGGCCATCGTTATTCAAGGATGCTCATTCATTTGTGTCCACGTGTGACCGGTGTCAACGGACGGAAACATCTCAAAACGACATGAAATGTTGTTGAACACATATGGGGGATCGACTTTATGGGTCCATTCCCTCCATCAAATAAGAACCTTTATATTCTAGTAGCAGTAGACTACGTCTCGAAGTGGGTCGAAGCGGTGGCACTACCAACAAATGGGTCCAATGTCGTGATCAAATTCATAAAAAAATATATTTTCACGTGTTTTGAGACTCCACGTGCTATTATCAGTGATGGTGGCTCGCACTTTGACAACAAGTTCCTTGATGTGGTCTTAAAGAAATACGGAGTCACTCATCATGTTGCTACAGCATACCATCCCCAAACGAGTGGTCAAGTCGAAATATCCAATCGAGAGCTAAAGTGGATCTTAGAAAAAATAGTCAGCTCGTCTCGAAAAGATTAGTCCTTTAAACTCGATGATGCACTTTGGGCATACCGTACTGCGTACAAGACACCTATCGACATGTCACCGTGTAGATTGGTTTTTGGGAAAAGTTGTCATTTTCCGGTAGAGATGGAGCATCGTGCATATTGGGCGATAAAGAAACTCAATTTTGATTTTAAATCGGCTGGTGAAAAGCGTTGTTTGCAGTTGAATGAACTGGAGGAGATACGTCATGATGCGTACGAGAATGTGAAACTTTATAAGGAGCGAACCAAGAATTGGCACGACAAGCACATTACACATCGAGAGTTCGTTCCGGGTCAAGATGTGTTATTATTTAATTCTCGCTTGAGGTTGTTTCCTGGGAAATTACGTTCACGATGGTCGGGACCGTTCACTGTTGTTCAAGTATTTCCACACGGAGCAGTGGAAGTACAAAAAGATTTAAAGTAAATGGGCAGCGGTTGAAGGTCTACACGGGTAATCCAATGGACATGCAGAAGTCGACAGTCGCCCTATCCGCCGCAGAGTGAATTCTAGCAAAGTCCGGCTGAAGACTATAAACTTAGCGCTTCTCGGGAGGCAACCTGAGTATTAGTATAGATTTTAGTTTTTTTCGCTATTTTCCTTCATTTTGGGAGTCTATTTTTTTTTTTGACGTTTTTGGCTTTGCTATGCTTATCTCTCATGTTCTAGGTGTTTTCATTTGAAAATTCTGTGCAGGAACCCTCCAGGGGAAATTTTAAGGTTAGGGCCGCAGCACATAAAGAGCGGGCCGCGGCGCACGCAAGTCTAAAAATTTTGGCAAACTTTCTGTACTCTGTGCCGCGGCACGAAGATGCTGAGCCGCGACACACTTGCCCCAGGATCCGTGGCACAATGAAGCCAGGCCGCGGCACGCCGAAGACCCAGAAAAGTGCCCAGGAATCTGTACTCTGTGCCGTGGTACGAAGGTGCTGAGCCGCGGCACACTAGCCCTGGAAGCCGCGGCACCCGTACAATGAGCCGTGGCACACTGCGAGACCCCCCAGCAACCAAAACTAACTGTATTGTGGTCCGCGGCTCACTTTCTACGTGCTGCGGCCCCTGCCGAGAATTTAAAAGGGGCTGGGCTGCTTTTGACATCAGTCGGCTGAAACAAATAAGGTATCACAAATCTTTCCCTCTTCCGCGCGGCGCTGTAGGACTCCATTCAAATTTCTTCTTCTCATTTTCTTTAATCCAACACAAGGTAATCCTTATTCCTTAAGATTAATTGCAATATGGATTGAGAAATGGATTAATGTTCTTCATTGATGAATTTGTTTTTATTTCCTAAAGTTCTATCAAGATTTTCGTTGGAATATGGTGATTATCGATTGATTGTTGATTTTGTTTCGTTGTTTTGTCATGAATCGCTGTGATTATCGATTGATATTGTTGTTGTTGGGGATTGAATTGAGCAACTATTGTTTTTGTTCTTCATTTAAGTTTACGCACGCAAGGTGTTTGATGAAATACCCCAATGAAATTTTTTGAGCTAAACATCTCCAATTTGTCTGCAACGAATACGATTATCGGAATAAGATGTCCCTCCAACCCTTACGTCAAGTTTGAGTTTAAATTTTTGCATCATATCCCTTGTACGGAAGTGCAAGTTTTTGTTGCTATATTCGTTTCCCGCACGTTATAAGTTGAGATTGGTGTACTGTTATTTAAAGTCGTCTAAACTATCCTGCGTTTATTTTTCAGGGCTTCGCTATGGCTCGGAAGAGAAAGTTGAGCACAAGGACGAGGACTCGATCATCCCCCACGAGGGGGGAAACCTCGCAAAACCGGATGGAAGGGCAATCTCACCAATTTTCTGACCCCGAAATCCATCCAATTTTTTAACGAGAGAATCCGTCCTTGTCCTATAATTTCTGAGCGGGGATTCACTCCCGCTCCCCAAGACGGCGAGCTATTAACGATGATTAATGAAATAGGATGGACTCGATTTGGTGCACAACCCGAGCCAACGGTAATTTCTATCGTCCAAGAATTCTACGCCAGCGCGTTATTACTGCATATCTAGGCAGGGCAGATGATGGGGCGACCGGATACACATACTGAGGTCGTCTTCCGTGGCCAGAAAGTGGATTTATCGGCAGCTGCGATACGGAGCTTATACGAGCTTCCCGAGGTTGATGAATCGGCATACACGCAGACAGTGAGTAGCCTCTCCAGGGAAGCTTTGATAGAGGCGCTTGCTCAGCCGGATTCGGTTTGGGAAACACGCGTTCCGGGATCGACGACTTTCTTCTTCAAGAGTTCCCACCTCTATCGGCTCGGGCGAGCTTGGATTTATTTTCTCTGCTCACGAGTCGACCATACGTCGCAGATCCGCTCGGTCCTGTTTTCTCGTGCCCGAATTCTATATGCCATTACGGCCGGATTGCGATTTGATGTGGCCCCACGGCTGGTCCGGTCTATTCTTCAGTGCATCCAATGAGGGGCCAATGGGGCTGAAACACCCCTCTCTCATTTGTGCCTTATACCGCCAGTCAGGCATGACTTGGTCGGATGACGAGCCGACACTAGCACCCCAGGGTCCGATCGATCATCGCATTATCTCTCACTTCGACCAGTAGGGTGGCGTGCGGGCACATTCACGGGGACGAGGATTTCTTATAGACGAGCCGCATGAGCACTCCCCCGAGCCACTTCTTCTGACGCATGAGCCGGCGGCTGATACTGAGGATCAGACCGAGTCCACCCCGCCGCCCGTGAGAGATCACGACCTTCAGGCGATGTTTGACGGCTTGAGGGAGGAGATGCGAGCAGAGAGATAGCATCCTCGCAGCCGTTAGAGAGGAGATGTACGATCAGGTCCGCTGGGCCAATCGGCGTGCGGAGAGACGCTTAGCGGCGAGAGACGCCTACCACCGGGATTATTTTGCTGTTTGGACGAACCACATCCTTCGCCCGGACGGACCTTTCATTCCCCCGGTCAGGCCACCTACACCACCCTCTTCGCCGGACGAGGCCGACGCCAGTGCCTGAGCTTACCTTAGGGGAGTACTTGACCTTTCGCTTACTGCATATTATTATTAATTGTTGTCCATTGAGGTCAATATACATCTCAAGTTTTGGGGGGTACTTTTTAGTTGTTATTTATTTTTCGTTGTTATTGATTCTAGCCTTGCTTGTCTTCTATGATATTCTAGACTTTGTTTACATTCGTGAATATTTCATGTAGCCTTGTGTAAGACTGATTATATGATACTGATTTCTTTTTGAAGAAACGAATGAGTATTGGTCGAGTTCGCATTACGCGATTTTTGTTTCCCTCGAGTATTTATTTCGGTTTGATTTTTGCGTCATTGTGGTAGTCTTGGCATATAAGAAATGAGACATACGTGTTTGTAGTATCCGCATTACACGAGCCGTCGTTTATACGTTTGGTTACGCTTTTCACTTAGCTAGTCGTCCAGTAACATTAGTCTTGTTGGCATTAAATTAAGTACCTAAGTTTAGGCATTGAGTCGGACAGTTTTTCCCTAAAATTTGAGAATTTTTGTATGTTCTATGATGGGAAGTCTAGTAACCGGGGTATTCACGTGACCCGTTGTTTACTCTCGCGTAAAATGACAACCCTGAATAGACTAATGGTTCAGAAAAATCGCATATCCGAAGATAGAAAGCCAAGTAACTGGATGTATTCACGTGACCCGTCGTTTATATTCGCGTAAAACAGCAACCTTGAATCGAACGTGCAGGAGTTGCTATTCGAGTTTTTTTCTCCGCTGTAGAGGGAGACTTAGTAACTAGAAGTATTCATGAGCCCCATGCGTGTCTTTTACGTCAAACGGTTCCCCAATACATGAGAATGAAAATCCTCCCTAGAGTGCTTCTGGTGAAACATCCGGGAGTCGAAACCTAGTGGTTAACTCGAATCATTATAATGATTATATATAAGGGAGCGCTGTCCGAGGAATATTATGAGATTTTTGTGTTTTTGCCACGAGACTGTGGGACTGGGCGAGTTGGCTTGTTTAATCTAAACATTCATATTGGCGGTCGGCTCAATTCACGTTTGTTAATCTTTGAGCCTTGATTTTCTTCATGAGCTATTGATTTGCACTAGAAATGTTTACCTTGTGGAATCATTGTCCGTACTGTGACTCACTGATACGATATCCGTATTATTCTTTGAGATTTTCAGGGTAGTATTGATTAGTTGAGCACTATGGATTTGCACGATTGTCCACGATACTTGTCGTCTTATTTGAAATTGATTTTTGCTTGAGGACAAGCAAAAGTTTAAGTTTGGGGGTATTTGTTAGATGTATTTTCGTGCGCCTAATTATCATTATTTTATCTCCATTTTCTGTTTAAATCTGCATAAATGAGCTTTTAATGCATTATGTTTATATGTTTTGAAGGAAATTAGAGTCCAGAAGTTTAAACGAAGAAAAACGGGCCAAAATGACATTTTCTGGTCAAGGGCCGCGTCGCATCGAGCCAGAGCCGCGGCACAGACACAGCTCCAAGCTAACCGGTACAAACTTTACCAGGGGCCGCGACACGCTCAGTCTGATCCGCGGCCCGTAAGAAAAATATCGCCGAGGCCTGGTAGCGAAAGGACAGGGGCCGCGGCACACTTAAGCCAGGCCACGGCCCGCGGCGCGGGTTCCTTGAATTCAGCCCGCGATTTGGGCAGTTCTGAAGGCCGTTTTCGACCTAATTCTCGGACGCGTTTTGGAGGCGGAAGGAAAGTTATAAAAAGGCATTGAAGGTCAGAAAATATCATCATCGAAGAGAAGGAGAAAATACCTAGCAGCAGAAAGCAAGGTCAGAGAACGGAAGAAGCCAGTCTTCAATTGTGTTTGATTTTTCTTTCTTATGTTTAGTTTGAATATTTGTGTATTGTTTTCTAGCATGTCGGGCTAGACCCCTTTTTCTAGGATTGTAGTGAAACCGAGATTTTGACGGATTAACTCTTGATTTTACATTTTTAATATATTTCCTTTTTCTATTGAGTTTTTCCCAATTGTTCTTAATGCGTTTAATTAGGTGGCCTATGATTGAATTGTTTTAATTACACAACTCGAATCGGAAGAGGAGAGTTAGTAGGAAAAATTGGTTTGAACCGTTTTGTCTTTTGAGATAGGAATATACTCATAGGAATTACGTAGCTCGTTTGAAGATTTTATACCTTTTGGCTATTGTTGAATTAACTCACCTAGGAATAGAGTGATTTATTCACCTTAGAAAATTCTACTGTCCTCGGGAGAGGCATTAGATTATCTTAGAAATCTTCGCTTTCAATGAATTGGGAAATTACATAAATTATATTAATAAAGATTAATTCGGAATAATTGAGACGGATTCTCAATCCTAGATTCTTCTATTATTTGATCTCCCTTTTTCGGACTATTGATTTTATTAGTTTATCGCTTTAATTGGTTTTTAATAATTCTTCAACCACAAAATTCGATCGTTCAAATAAAACTAGGAATACGAATAAATTGGTAGTTAGTACGTCAGTCCTCGAGGGAACAATATCTTTCTCATTACTTTATTACTTGATTACGACCACATGCACTTGCATTCACTAAGATACGTAATAGATCATCGGATCCTTCTATTTCCAAAATCAATAGGGGTCACAGCCCAAAGGTTTTTTTTTCACAAATAAAAACCAACAACAATACAGAGGTGAGCAAAACACATTCACAAATCATATACACACCAGCATGAACACTTATCACGACATCTCACAATTGGATCAATCACTTGTTGTCTCCTGACCACATGATCGCATGCCATGTGTAATATCCGACTGTAATTCTTCATTTTTATCTGTCATTGTATTACTCGAGTAATTTGAATATCGTGGATCGTTGCATCCAGTATTATGTTGAGGTGTTATAGATCTGAGCTTCGTATCGTTGTTATTTCACTTCATACTTTATGATTCAATGTTATGGGAGAGTTGCATTTTTAGGCCTTTTCTGGCAGTGTAGCGTACGCTACGTAGCAGGATTAACGTACGTTAATCTTGCGCCTTAACGTACGTAATGCTTTCTATGTTGCATACGCTAAGACAGAATCTGACATCAGTTGACTTCCGCACGTGAACCTGTTATCCGTTGGCATGCATGTGTATGATGTCTGGGCTGTCATGTCGGTCAGAGTCAACCTTTAATAGCGTATGTAACACCCTTTTAATTAGCGTACGCTAATGGCCTGCGGATTTAAGACAATAGCCACTGTAAGCTGCTTACGTACGTAACATTAACGGGTTAGCATACGTAAGAGTGTTAACGTACGCTAAAATTGTTTGATAGCGTACGTTAAGCCTGTGCAGTCTATTTATAGGACCAGCCTGTTTTTCATTTCTTTTCAGTTTCAACTCGATTTTTTCTCCGTATATTCCCTCTCCTGCCTCCCTACACCGATATTAACCTCCTCCACCTTGGTTTTGAGTCTTGTAACTTGGATTGGAACTCATTGATTCGAAGTTAGAAGGTGTTCTTGAGCTTGAAATGTGTTTCTTGTGGTGTTGAGGGTTGATCTTCGTTTCTGGATGTATGTATATGTTTATCCTCTGTATTTTTCGTATATTAATGTTAGTAGTGTATAATACTTCACTTAGAGTTTAATCAACCAAGTAGAACATGGTTATAATTAAACTTTTTAAACACTTCTTGATGAATATGATAAATGAGGGTTTAGATGGATGTGTTCTTGATGCTATGGTGATAGTAACCATGATGTAAATGTTATACTCATCTTGCTGGAGGAAGTAACCTCAGCAGAACATAGATAATCATTTAGCTTCTTCATAACTGGGTTTGATCGATGGAATTGTTATCATAAAGTGTTAAAATACCATACTTGATATTCATTTACCTTGGGAAGAACTTGACAATATTGAAGATAGAATGATGTTCTCTTGTTCAAAAACCTTAGAAGTTTTAACATCATTATGGTTCAGATTCACAAGTCCATGAGGAATGATAAGAACACCTTGTTCAATGTTAGAAGATTAGTGTGGTAATTCTAAAACCTAAGCTAGGTGATTTCATAAATGATAATAATGGATCTTCCAGTTTTGTAAGGATGGTTTTGACAATCTTCATGAATATCGTGTAATCTCACAACTAATATAACCTTATTATAAGCTGAATATTCAATTTAGATGAAATGTATTGATGAACTTAGTTGTGCAGATTTTTACATTTCAACATTGTAATGTTTTTGGAAAGTTTAATCAATATAAGATGATATTAACACCATAAGTGGTTGTTTAACATGTTCTTGATAAATTCTTAGTTATGAAGAATCATGCAAACATTCGGTAAATGTCATGTGAACCGATTTTAAGGTTGAATTGAGGTAAAAAGAATTCTTGGTATAAGACTTCGATATTTTTGAGATAGCGAAACTATTCTAATGGATTGTAGGGTGTCGTCTTATTAATTCTATATCGATAATTATACGGATATGTTATTGAGTAAAATGTATTTCGTTTAAGGTTTATTGTTTGAGTAAACGATATTAGTCGAGGACCGTGCGTTCGTTTCGACAAGGGAGGATTATTCTCGTCTTCGTATTGAGGCAAGTTATCTTGCTTGGTTATAATAATGATTAGATTCTTGTGATGATTATACGTTTCATGTGTATGAAACGCTTACGAATTGGTGCCTCATAATTTGATATTGTTCTTGACGTTGTTCCGTTTTCCATCATGGGATTGCATTCCCAAGTATGTCACTTTGAATCGTTGATCTCGTTTGGTCCTTGTTGTCACTTTGGTGAGTTTTTCTTGATCCTTAATCGGATATGTGATTTGTTGAATTCGTTGTCATGTTGTATCGTGACATATTTGGAATCATATCTGCGTGCCGATTGGTTATTGTGTAGGATTTTTAGCCGGGCACTTATATAGTCATACATGGATGTTTTTCGTATTGGACTGTGCACACGAGACGTAGTTCGTGAGGCTAATTAGGTACATTGTCACACGTATATTCTGGATTCCGTATACGGGGTGGACATGTACACGAACACATTTTCGGATCGGGCGTACTGTGATTTCCATCTTGAGTCATATTGTTTAATCGTTCATAGTCCATGTATGATTGGATATGTTCGATGATTTGGGACTGATTGTTCATACGCCCGAGGGGTATGTTCAGTAGTCGGGATGTTTTCTTTGAGATCTAATATGTGGATTGTATAATGTCAGGAGAATCATTTATCATGTATATCTGACCCTGTATTTTGGGCGAAATACTTGTGTTGTATTTTAGGTCGAGGCAAAGGCAAGGCACGGGAAGAGCACGGTGACGGCGAAGGGTTCGAGGGATACTAGTTCGGGGTGCCCATGTCTTTTTGTCCGGTTATTGTTCAAACCGTGTAATGTTACTTTAATTCCACTTTATTTATATTATCGTTCGGTTGTATTTTGAAGTATATTCCATCTCCATATGGTTTGTACTTGTATTTCGGATCCTGTGTAGTATAAGGCCGCTGGCCATACTACTAGTGAACTCCTAATCGGAGAAATGACTATTTATTGTGGTTCGGTATCACAAAGTAATACTTATTTAATCTGTATTTTGATATCGCCTGGTGGGTCCCAGTGTGGGGTCCACGGCACTGTAGTAGTCGCCTTTTGGGGTGTTATAGAAGATGGCATCAAAGAGTGTTGTTTTCTCTTTAAGAGTCGCTGTATAATGAACTAGTATCCAAAGACCTTCGTGTCACGTGTGACCTGTGCAAGCGCCTGACCCTACGAGCTAAATACGGTATGTACTTTCCGAGCCATGATTTAATTACTGGCATGATATTGATATCGGAATGGATCTATTTGTTGATCTTGTTATTTCGAGTATCTGTGGCAGGATTTATCTGATTAATAATTTGAGGTAAATGCTGGATGGATTATATGATTGAAATTATTCGACTTGACGTCGATGTAATATTCTGTGTGACATTCGTGGTGTCGATAATTAATTATGAACCGTTTTCTTGAATATGTGATTCCTTGTCGCTATTTGTTAGGGATATGCCCTCGAATGCCACTCAGAGGATGAGAGAGTGAGAGTATTTGTATTGTAATTATGAATATTTAATAAGGCAATAATTATTTCTATATTATTGTATATCACTGGCATTGTGAGTTGGTATATAGAATAATAGTCCTTGCATTTGAGAGCAAACATTCTACTCCATATGGAGATAAGGAGATAAGCACTGGAAGTGTTTAGAGATCGAATGCTTAACTCGTTCGCAAGTCGATAAAACTTAACTGGGCAATAAGTTTAGACAAGACTTGTATAATGTGTACTTTGACATGTAGAGTGCTGGTTGTCGTGCGGCGATTTATACGCCTTGACGGCGATTGATAACAAAGGCCGAACGACCGAGTCCACGACCAAACGAGCTATGGCGAACTTGTCTAAACGAAGATAACTGTCCACCTTCAAGAATCTAGCAATCGACTCCCAAGGCGATCACCTTTCGGTACCCAGCGACCAACTCTGGTGCCCGACCAAGGATGACCGACCTATGCCACGAACAAAGCCTTCGTCCGTCAAAGTCTACGAAGACTGGATCACGAAGCAAGCACCCATGTGCAGATCCGCAAAAGGCGCCACAGAACATGGATCGTTGACTCCAGCCCATCAGCAGCTGTCAGTGGCATGGACGGCCTCACCTACCAACAGATCCGCCGAAAGGTCCTAAGTAGGGCCTCCCATGACAGCGACTCAGACGCGTGTTGCTCTCTCATTGGTTCACACTTCTGTCAGCCAGCAACTCCTGCGGACTTTAAGGAGACCAACCCATGTGCTAAAGACGATCGCCCGCTTATTATAATACAGCGTAGGCGATCGCCCAGCAACTCCCAGTGCTATAAATAGAGAACCTCCAACAACTGCAAAAGTGTTCCTCTCAGTTCCACTCACAACAGAAAAATGTTGGAAAATACTCCCATATACGTACACACTTTCAGACTCTTGGATTCCTCTCCCGAATCTATCTCAGGATTTCTCTCTCAGCACCTCTCAACCAAAAGACGGTCGGCAGAGGCAAGAACTCCCTGCAGTACAGATTCAAAGAGATCCGCAAGCCCCAGAGCTCAGAGATTCAGCTAATACACACTGTGAGAGACCGTCGATTTCTCACCGTCGTCACAGCACACCATCATTGTTACAAGAACTCACGGAGCATCATATCTGGTTCTTTCGGCAATCTTCACGCTCAATAGCTAAGATAACTAGGGTCTTTACACTCATTGTAATTGCACTCTAACATTAATATTTGTCCTCCAAAGTATTTGTATTAATAATATCTCGCGAGAGCATTCAAGCCCGGGACTAACAACCCCGGCAAATCTTGTGTTATTTAGTTTCCCCACGGAAGTGCTCTCGTATTTGTTTGTTACTCGATCATTCCAGCAATATTCATCTCCGGATAATATTTCGGGTAACAACAATTGGCGCTAGAGGAAGGGGGGCCTGTTCCTATCTTAACCTCCATTTTTTATTTCTACCGTCCCGAAGAACACTCACTGTTCTCGGGGCATATACTTGAAGTAACACTAACTGCTCTTCAAAGAAAAACCTTCAGAGTCATGACGTCTGCCACCACATCGAAGAGAGCCGCTCTCCGAACCGTCGAACATCATATCCTGGCTCGATCCGAGCCCCAACCGACGACAGAGGGTAGCCGCGGCGACGCGAGACTCTCGATCCCGCACCTGAGGGACGGCCCCAGCCTTTCGCTCGACCAGTTCCAAACCACGGAATAGATCGAGGAGGCTATGGCCATCCTAAAGGAGCGACGGAGAGCATGTGTGGCGCCCGCTATAACTCCCTCGGCCATCCGCCGCGTGGGCAAACGGAAGTTCAAGGGGTTACTGGGCGAGCGATCGTCAGAAAGCCCCGATTCACGAGAAAAGGCTCTCGCAAGGCCGGACGGTTCCGTATTCAGTCGCTTGAGAAGCGATCCATCATGGCGACCGGGGCATCCTGGCCCCAACTGCGAGACGACGGAATCCTACTCCGTCACCAGGATTTCGGCCTACCCAACTCCCAGCCGAATACAGGTCGGCCATCTGGCCCGCATTCGCCAAAGAGCCGAGCCACACCGCAAGGACATCATCAACAGCAGAGCCAGGGGGTCAGTACTTGATCAACTCGGTACCCGCTCCGAGCGCCTAGCCACGAGCAGCCTGGCCGCGGCGATGGCTGCTATGCAACGCCAGCTCGACGAGATGAAATCGCTCTTGGATACTGGGGCAAGCACTAGTAGAAAGATCATCGGACCAACTGAGCTACTCGCGGTCCACATCGAGCTTGACCCCGTGCAAACAAGGATCGCTCCTCCCAAAACACCTCTATATGAAGGAAGATCGGACCCCGAGACCCACCTAAGCAAGTTCCAGATCTACATGATCGGGTGTGGGGCATCAGATGCGACCAAGTGTTGAATCTTCCCGTTAACATTGGGCGAGCTCGCCCACATGTGTTATGTCTCACTACCACCGTGATCGATCATCTCCTTTGAGAAACTGGCGAGTGACTTCACGTCATACTTCGCCGCCAAGGTCGCCAGACCAGAAGGCCCCCACCGCATGATGAAAATCAGGCAGGGGGAAGACGAATCCAACGCAGATTACATCGACCGGGTGGATGAAATAATCCTCACCGACGAACCCATCAGCGACGAGATCGCTCTTTATTCGGTCCTAGGGGGATTATATGGCCATTCGCCCATGTTTAGACATCTCACGAAGGACATTCCCCCTACCTACGCAATCTTCCGCGCTAAGGCTGTCGACTTTCTGGCCAGACAAAGGCTGCTCACCCTCCGCCTAGGCGAGGAAACGCCACCTCATGTCCGAAAGACGGCGATCGCCAAAACCAAAAAAGCCTTCGAGGATTTGGAAATCCATCTCCTCCATATGATCAACCGAACTCTGGCCCACATTTTCTACGCCATCAAGGGGCGTGAACCGCTAAACAAGCCGAAGGCAATAAGGGACCACGGTCATCTGGACCACAATCAATATTGTGCCTACCATAAGAGTCCCGGCCACAGCACCAACCAATGTCGCGACCTCCTCAAACAACTCTGGAGATTGTTCGAGGAGGGCAAGTTGGACAGCTTATTGGCTTAGCCGGAGCCCCATCAATCTCCCGATACGATCGCCAGAGTCGAACGCGAATAGGCCGAAAAGCTCGTACGAGCCGACCCCTCGATCAACCTCGGCGACCAAATCCATATGCTTCAATTAAGAGGAGGAAACTTCGGAAGTCTCTCCCCGATTCCCGCCTCGTCAAACCAAAGGCTACTGCCCGAGCAAATGCTTCGAAAAAGATGATGACTCGCTCGCCCTCTAAAGTTCGTCATCAACATGATGGACCTAGGCAGCGATCGCCTCCCCTAGCACAACGTATACCGTCGAGGATCGTCATCTGACATGATGGTCCGAGGTAGAAAAGTGCCGCCATGGTCGCGAAAATCGATGAAACCGACGATCCGTCCATGCAAGGTTCCTTTGGGCTTTGATTGCTCGCCCTTCATTTAAATACGAGGTGGGCATAGCCTGAGGACTCTCCAAAGACAAATCAGAAGATGACTCGTTCGCCCTCTAAAGTTCGTCGTCAACATGAAGAACCTGGGCCAACGATCGCCTTCCCTTACACAACGTATACCGTCGAGGATCGTCATCTGACTTGATGGTCCGAGGTAGAAGAGTGTCGACACGGCTGTGGAGGATGATGGAACCGTTCTCTGTGCCCGTGCAAGGTCCCTTTGGGCCACGATCACTCGCCCTTCGTTTAAATACGAGGCGGGCGTAGTCTGAGGGCCCTCCAAAACAGATCTGTGGACACATTCGCCCGCCCTCAAAGGTCCATCACTTAACATGGTGGATCCTTCCTGGACAATGCGACGCGTCCCTCCCCCCGTCACAACGTATACCGTCTAGGGTCGCCATCTTAATGGCGGTCCGAGGTAGAAAAGTGCTAACAAGCCGCGGTCGTGGAGTCGATTAATCCAACGACGCATCGCGCAAGGAATCCTCCAGACCAAGACCACACGCCCTTCGTTTAAATACGAGGCGAGGCGCAACCTACGGAGGACCCTAACAATTAAGTGAGTCGCGAGAACTTAGCCATCAGATGGAATGTCGCTCGCGCACAAGACACGGTCGTGGAGGTCGGTCCATCGAACTCCGCGATCGTGCACGGTTCCTCAAGACCGAGATGGACGGCCTTCCTCGAGGAATCTGCAAAATTGAAGACCGCTCACTCAACGATTTATTTTCGTCCCCTTACTTTCACTAAGTGAACAAAAACAAGGGGGAAGGGCGGAGCTATGTATACGACGATCGTCCCTATTCAATTACATACGAAGATCGGCATTTTTCAGATATATGTGCAGCGATCGAATTTGTTGTTAAAGTTATCTATATGAGTTTATCAATTCACTTGGAGCTATACATGCAACAATCTCTCCTCACACATTTGTACAAAGTCACGCAAAGACTCAGAAAAGCAATCATTCAAGTAATAAATCGCAGAAGCAAACTTTCATTTCATTACTTGGAATATCAGAGTACATACACGGTCGCCCGAAGGCCTAAGTACTACAAGGAAATCTACAAAAATTACAAGGCAAAAAAAAAACAAAAGAAGGTCGTAGAGCCTCAGGATGCCCCTGCCTCGCTTTCACCTTCGACCACTGGATCGGCCCGCGATCCCTCACCAGTTTCCGGAACTGCCTCCCCGTCCTCCGGAGCATTCGGATAAGCAAGATTTTGGGGAGTCGGATACGAGCTCAGATCTACGCCAATTTCCGAGAGGTCCAAGATCGGCACGGAGAAAACAGGATGGAGAGGATGCTCCAGCGTGTATGCCTTGAAGTTTTCAGCAAGAGGGCTGACCTCCAACCCTCCCTTCATAGCAGCACGGAGCAAGTCAGTGAACGCCATGTAACAGTCAAACTCGCTGACGAACTCCACATTGAGAAAGGGATCGGCCTCTTCCCTTTCAACTCCGCAACCGCCTGTTGCGCACCCTGGAGCTCGGACTCTTTAGCGGCCGTCTCTCCCCTCGACGACGCCAGCTCGATGGTCAGCCGAGCGACAGTCACCTTCAGCTGATCAGCCTCATTCTGAGCGGCCGCATACGACCGACGGGCATCTATCATCTGGTCCCGAAATCGGTCGACCATCGCCCGGGCTCGCTCGAAATCCTGTCTCGCCAGCTCAAGATCCTGAGTTGCCCGTTTAGCTGCATCCACGGAGTCCTTCTCCATAGCCACAATCCTGTCGGCAAACTCGGAGTTCTCTTTCCGAGCGGCCTCGAGGTCCGCCTGCAGGACGCCCCTCGAATTCCTTCACAGCCTGGGCAGCCATCGTCGCCGCTTGGAGGGAGAGAGCGAAAGCAGCCTGCATCGTGTTCCCAGATCGCTGGCGGGCGATCGCATCCAAGTCGGTCGTCCAGGCCTTCGGCAAAGCAGAAACATCCCGGTTGACATATAGTGGGACATCGCAGGCCGCGCGGGGAGATCGGCTCGCGAGGAAATGCAACACCAGCGGCGGGCAAGCTGGGTTAGTGATGTGGATCCTGCATCAAACAACAAAAAGTTAGCACTTCTTCCACGCAAGTGACGAAACTCAACAAACAAACAAAGTTTACCTCTCGGCTTTCTCAGGGTCGCGACCAAAGTACGGCTTCCCGCAAGGGGTCTCGGCCTCGGCGATCGCCATCTCTTGCAAGAAAGCCGCAGAGGGCGTAGGCTCATCCACCGGGGGGACCGCGGTGAGCGGAGGGGCGGTGATCGGTACCTCACTAGCAGGGGCATAGACTGGAATTTCCCCTGACCTCTGTCGCTTGTGGTTCGGCCAGAGTCCCTCCTCCCGAACCTCCTCCTCCGCTGCGATCGGCTCTACGTGAGGCCCCACCTCCGGAATAAGAGGTAGCGCCACTGGAGGAACTCGAGACGACTTCTTCTGGCGAAGACGACTCAGAACTCTGGGGTTCGACATGGATCTCCGCTTGAGGCTCCAAGAAACAAGGAAAGCGGACCTCTGCAATAAGAAACAATCAAACAACGGTTAGACACATTCTTCAAACAGGACGATCGCCAAGCAAAAGGAGATTGTAGAAATTCATACCTGGGACCGAAAGATATCGCAGAAAATGGAATAGCCGAGCTGACAACCAACGGCTCTCTTTGTTAATCTGGCGAGCATCTAAGTCGTCGTCTGGAAGACTTCGTATCCGCTCCCAGACGACCAGAAAATCAAAAGGTAGCTCCTCGACCGTCGGAATATGGAAACCTACAAAAGGAAGACCAAATTAGATCAGTTCAGAACATGTCCGAACAAAGGGAGAGTCAAAATCCTTACTCGGATTCCTCTCCCGAAAGCCTGTGGGAACGTCCAGCTCGCCCGTGGGATTGTCGCTCGCTGAGGCCTTCCATGCACCGCCGACCCAGAACCACTTCGCCGGATCGCCCCGCACCTTGATAGCCTCCGACGGACCCCTTCTGAACCGTCAGCTTGAACAAGTGGTTCATCTCCAATGGCGAAGGAAGGCAGTACAGTCGGTGACCGCCGAACAAGGTGAGGGCCCAGATGATCTGGAGCCAGGCGTTCGGCGTGAGCTGAAGCGACGCCACGTTCCAAGCAACCAGCAAATGGGAGACGGCGAACGACAGAGGGAACCGCAGCCTGGCCTCCATTATTTCCTCATTCACGGCGACCATACCCTCCAGGGGTTGGTCGGCTCGCTCGTTCTCGTCCGGTGCGAAGAGATCCACATCCGAAGGAACATGATACCTCGCCCTCCAGACGGCCAGGTCCCTCCTGGTCGCCGAGCTCCTAATTTGGCCGAGAGACCACTGAGAACACTGCGCGGCCCGAAACAGCGACTGCTTCGCCGAATGATAGGGGTGGGCGATCGAGTACTCCCGGTAATCGAACTTGGGGAACAAACCGTCCAACCTCTCCATGATTTCAGCGAAGGCCAAATAGGCCTGGCCAAAAGCACTATGTTGCTCCCAATGCGCCTTCACCACCATATCCTTCTCCGCCAGCAAACGCTCCTGCTCAGCCTCCGCCTCCCTGGCAGCGTCGGCCTCATTGAATAATGCCTCGACTTTCGCGGGATTAATACCAGTGCGGATAGCCTCGGCGGCCGTCTCCATATGAAATTCTGCGGAGGATCCTCCCTAGACAGTCGAAGTCCCGGTGGCAGAGGTGATGCCCTTTCCAGACGATGAAGGTACTCCAGACATTCTCGAAACAAGAAGAGGAGAAAATGAGTGTTTCTTACCGAGGGTTGAGTCGATCGACGATCGGTAGTCAAAGCTTCAGATAATTCTTCGGCAATATTCTTCTTCTCCGATAAAATCGCATAAGGTTCTTAACACTGTAACCCAGCGTCTTTTTATAGGAGATGGGAGGGGCTTCCATGCAATTAAGGAGAATCTCAGGGGCCGAAGTGCAACCGTCGCAATTAATACTCCCTTGAAACCCACTTACGCGTCGTTTCAAGGACACGCCAGACGAGGAGTCACAACTAACCGTCGGTATCCCCCAGCAGGAACCCGACACGTGCCCCGGAGACTTTTCCATGACCGCTGTCATACCCCGCTCATTTCAGCGACCGACCAGGTCGTCCAAATTCAAAACCAATCCGCTCAAAGACGATCGCCAGATCCGTAAAATGCAGAGTCACTCGCCGAAGTTAAGCGATCGTCAGTAGAACCACCTCACCCCACGTTTCCAACATCGGAGCGAGCTGGGGGGAAATTGTTGTGCAGCGATTTATACGCCTCGACGGCGATCGATAACAAAGGTCGAGCGACCGAGTCCACGACCAAACCAGCTACGGCGAACTTGTCTAAACGAAGATAAATGTCCACCTTCAAGCATCTAGCGATCGACTCCCAAGGCGATCGCCTTTCGGTACCCAGCGACCAACTCTGGTGCTCGACCAAGGACGACCGACCTATGCCACGAACAATGCCTTCGTCCGTCAAAGTCTACGAAGACTGGATCACGAAGCAAGCACCCATGTGCAGATCCGCAAAAGGCACCGCAGAACATGGATCGTTGACTCCAGCCCATCAGCAGCTGTCAGTGACATGGACGGCCTCACCTACCGACAGACCCGCCGAAAGGTCCTAAGTAGGGCCTCCCATGACAGCGACTCAGACGCGTGTTGCTCTCTCATTGGTTCGCACTTCTGGCAGCCAGCAACTCCTGCGGACTTTAAGGAGACCAACCCATGTGCTAAAGACGATCGCCCGCTTATTATAATACAGCGTAGGCGATCGCCCAGCAACTCCCAGTGCTATAAATAGAGAACCTCCAACAACTGCAAAACGGTTCCTCTCAGTTCCACTCACAACAGAAAAACGTTGGCAAATACTTCCATATACGTACACACTTTCAGACTCTTGGCTTCCTCTCCCGAATCTATCTAAGGATTTCTCTCTCAGCACCTCTCAACCAGAAGACGGTCGGCAGAGGCAAGAACTCCCTACAGTACAGATTCGAAGAGATCCGCAAGCCCCGGAGCTCAGACATTCAGCTAATACACACTGTGAGAGACCGTCGATTTCTCACCGTCGTCAAAGCACACCATCGTTGTTACAAAAACTCACGGAGCATCATATCTGGTTCTTCCGGCAATCTTCATTCTCAATAGCTAAGATAATTAGGGTCTTTACCCTCATTGTAATTGCACTCTAACATTAATATTTGTACTCCAAAGTATTTGTATTAATAATATCTCGCGAGAGAATTCAAGCCTGGGACTAACAACCCCGGCAAATCTTGTGTTATTTATTTTCCCCACGGAAGTGCTCTCGCACTTGTTTGTTACTCGACCATTCCATCAATATTCATCTCCGGATATTATTTTGGGTAACAACACCGGTCTTCACTAAGAGTTAGTCGGAGCACACGTTATAGGTATGCTAATGAGATTAGTGTACTCGAACACGACTCACCTCGATTCGGTCACAAGGATATCACTCAGGATTTGTCAATGACTGGATCGAAAGGTTGTGACAGGTATACGTGGACCTTTGACTTGAGGTTTCAGTAGGAGATGTGCTTGTGACATTGAGTCAGTCATTAGAGTAGTTCGATCCAATCGCCGGTGGGTGGGGTCAACCTCGAAATGCAACTTAGTGGACAAGTAGCAGTCTCTACTTAATACCAAGATAGAATTCTTTCTCCTGTAAGTGAGCAGGTAAATGTCCTATGCAAATGAGATTATAAGTCTTTGGCCAAAGCATTTAGAGCTAGTTGTATTTGATACACGAGAGCTCGATGATCTCGGTTTGCATTAACAGAAAGCATAGTGTCAAGTTACAGTAGGGTTTGACTTTTCCGTGACCCTAATACTTGACCGGGGCATATGATTGAAGGGTTTATACGTATACGGTATTCACGACATAATGGTTTTGGAATGATCCGATCATTCGTTCTTAGTCAAGTTTCTGACGAAGCACTAGACTGACTAAGTGTTACCCGTACTCCTTGGTTCCTCCCATTGCCGACTAAAACGGACATACGGAGTCGCGCACAAGGATATTTGATGGATAAATATGTATTTATTATCTCTTCATTA
The DNA here is from genome assembly GCA_033398695.1 of Orobanche coerulescens. Taxonomy (NCBI): domain Eukaryota; kingdom Viridiplantae; phylum Streptophyta; class Magnoliopsida; order Lamiales; family Orobanchaceae; genus Orobanche; species Orobanche coerulescens. Next base: position 143,002,700 of record CM065817.1, read on the forward strand.
ATATTGGATATTAGATATCTAATTTGATTTATTTGATAAATCATGTGGTCTAGTGATTAATTTAATTCATAAATAATTATTTCTTGGAAATATATTATTATAATTTTGTATTTGATAAAATTAATTAATTGGATTAATTAATTAAGTATAAATGTATTTGGGATAAAACGAAGTGTATTTAACGGACTAGACACGTGAACGTCCAGTGCACGAACCGAGTGGCTCGGGTCGTTTTCTCACCAAACCTCTGTAGGCCGCCCCTCCCTTCCTTCCATGTGGTGTATGTTGTGTGTTTAATTGTTTAATGGGTTGAAGACAAAAGGATGAGATTTCATATCTCATCATTTTGATATCATCTCCATTATATAATGTAAATATCTTCACATTATGTGAAGACTTTGAATAACAAAAACACATACTCAATAATTCTCATAGACCAGCCGTGAGTTCAACATTGGAAAGGGAGAAATTTTTTCTTTCATTTCTTGTTCATCTTTGAGAGAAAGAAAATGAAGAAGAGAAGAGAAGAAAAATACTGTATCAATTCCTAGCCGTGTTCTTTGAGAACGAATTGATATTTTATTTTTCCGATCAATATCTGACACGTAATAACGTAGAAACATTCGGCAATTTCGGTATTGGATCATTCAAACAAGCTACAACGAATTGGATTCGTGTTCGTGTTGGTAATCGGGAAAGGCTTACTCGGGTTTTTCCTTCGAAGATTATATTATTAAAGGACTACGAGGGTAAGTATTCTTTGTTTTTCATCCTCGTTATTTATATTCGTTTATACGATACTTGATGGTCCATTTTTTGGGGTTTGGTGTTTTTAATCACCAAACCCAACAGTGGTATCGGAGCGAGGTATATGCATTTGTATATTCGATATTTGCATTTGGAATGCCTGATTATTTTTTATGATTTAGAATCATAATTGTTTTAATTGTTGATGTTTAATTGTTCATCTAAAAATTATTTTTCATGATTTTATGTTACAATATAAATTTATTTTTCTTTTAAAAAACTGATTTAATTGTGTAATATAAAAATTAAAAAAAAATATTATTTTTGGATTCGGGACGAAAAAATGAGCCAGAAAATTGGCGGACCAATATTTCGGGTTCTTTGAGGTCAATGGCAATACTCGGGCCGCGGGCTTGGCCCGGGCCTTGTGTTTTCCGACTCTGTTTTTATATTTCGTTTGGTAAATTAATTTCCAGCAAATTAAATTGGATTTAATTTGACTAAAATATAATTATGGTAATTTTATTTTAAGGGAATTAATTTAATGAAATATTTATTTTGTCCGGAGCAAATTAAAATTAACGGTTAAGTGAATCAATTGGATTAATTTTAATTGTTGGATTAATTTTTGTTGATTAGATCAATTTTAGATTAATCATTATTGTCATTTATTTTAATGTAATTGTTGCATTAATTTTGAATGGGATGTAGTTCATGGACCTAGTTTTGAATCGTTTGTTTTGTTCGATTGGGTTGTAAAGGCCGTTTTGAGCCTATTTATTTTAATAGAAAATTTGTATAGGATGCAATTTTTCAAACGTAAAATTTATATGTAATGACGAAGACCGGAGGAAGATCCGCTCGAGAAAACGAAGATACAAGACCGAAGACATGTAATTAGATTACGATGTTTTTGTTCTAGGAACGGTCCATAAACTGCATGTTGTTAGTTTTAGGTTGTGTATGTTTTTATATTGTATGACAACAAACAAACCGACAAACCGCGCTTATAGACGGATTAATGTGCAAAGTGTAATATAATTGCGTTAATACTCCCACTTACAAACACTAAGTTATAAAGGTTACGAGGTTTCCTACCCTCCTTCAAACTCATGGAAAATTGAAACCTAAAACCGGAATATTATTCTACTGAGTATGTCGGGGTAATATTTTTGGGGAAAGTTGATAAATTCCTAGTGCATTAGATGCTTTTGGTTGTGACAAATCAAACCCCTATAAACCGTATGGGTTGCCGGGTAAGATTCAATTGTCAGACTAATAGGAGTTGACGGTTTAAACTTAGATAGTTCAGCGAGCCATAAAAACCGAATGGGTTGAGGGTAAGTGAACTAGGGGTAAAAGAAGATCGAATCATCCATTAGATGGGTTGGTGTTAGACACCACTTTATAAAGAATAATAGAATAGAAACCGTATGGGTTGCCCTCTATTAAACTTTGTAAAGAAATCGATCACCACTATGAAGTCATCCAAGACTTCCGAATTTCACATGGGAGTGTGTAAATGCCGATAAAATAGTGGGAGCCGAGTTATGAATAAATAAAGTCCTTAAATTCTTTACTCGGATCATAATTAAACAATCACTAACGAATCTTAAATTATTCTCTGCAGTTAACAAAACTCTCAATATGACAATGAACCCACTCGTTATACTACTTGAAAAGAACGTCCTGACTGGTCCGAACTATGTGGACTGGCTTCGGAACTTGAGGATTGTCCTAACTATGGAAATTCTAGGATACGTCTTGGAGGCGGACATCCCAGCGGCTCCTGCAAGAACCCGAGCCAATCAGGAAGATGTCGATGCCTATGAGAAATGGGTAAAAGACGACATAAGAGTGCGAGGGTACATGTTAGTCTCAATGACCAATGAGCTTCAACGTGCCCATGAAAAGATGACGTCTTCGAGAGCCATCTTAGCGCACCTGGCTGAGCTCTATGGAGAGCATAGCCGAACTGCTAGATATGAGATATCAAAGCAATTATTCGGCGCCAGGATGAAGGAAGGAGAGAGGGTTGGGGACCATGTACTCAAGATGATCTCGATGATTGAGAGATTGGAAGCTCTTGATTTTAGATGCATGCATCTCTCCAAACTGACCTCATCCTGCAGTCACTTCCTGACTCCTTTTCACAATTTATCATGAACTTCAACTGCAATGAGATTGCATGTAACTTAGCTGGGCTAATGAACAAACTAACGACTGCCCAGTCTCAGATGAAGATAAAGGGAAAGGAAGCTGCACTTGTAATTTCTTCTGGGACTTGGAAGTCAAAGAATAAGAAGAAAAAGAACAAGAAGCAGTTAGGTCCAATAGCCAAGATCGACAAGGGAAATGGCAAGGCCCTAATGGTTCAAAAGAGCAAGGGGGCCAAGAAAACGGATGTATGCCTCAACTGCGGTGAGCTAGGCCACTGGAAGAGGTACTGTCCAAAGCTTGACCGTAATGCGCCTTCAGGTACGGAACTACTGGTTTTAGAAACAAATTGTTCTGTAACTGTATATTCTACTTCTTGGATACTTGATTCCGGTGCGAGTTCTCACATTTGCACAATGAATCAGGATCTGAAACGAAGTAGGAAGCTGGATTCAGGGGAGGTGATGGTCACCGTCAGAAGTGGGCATAGTGTCAAGGCTTCTGATATAGGATCCCTTATGTTGGATTTAGAATCTGGTTTTATTCTTACTTTAGATGATGTACTTGTTTTGCCCAAGGGGCACAAAAATATTATATCAATTCCGGTCAGGGACCGAAAGGAATTTCACTTCTTTATTGGAGATGGGTCCTGTCGTATTTATTTTAGAAATAAATTAGATGGTACTGCTACATTATTAAATGGTTTATACCATTTAAATCTAAAGAATAAAACAACTGTGAACACTATAACTAGGAAGCGTGGTAGGGATGAAACGAACCAAGCACTTAAGTAGCATCTTAGACTTGGTCATATCGATCAGACCAAGGTTTATAAAATGGATAAAGATGGGCTTACGGGTCCATTGGGATCAGATCCCTATCCAACTTGTGAATCTTGTCTTCAAGGCAAAATGACTAAGTTACCCTTCGCAGGGACTTTTGAAAGAGCTGCTGAAAAACTTGGATTGATCCATACCGATGTTTGTGGCCCTTTTGAAGTGGCACGAGACGGCTTTCAGTATTTCATTATATTCACTAATGACCATACCAGGTATGGATTCGTGTACTTAATGAAACATAAGTCTGAAGCTTTTGATAAATTCAAGGAATTTAAAGCCCTAGTTGAAAATCAAATAGGTAACCGTGTTAAGGCTCTTCGGTCAGACCGTGGTGGTGAGTACATGAATACCAAATTTAATGGTTCTTAAAAGAACTAGGAATAGTGTCACAATTCACTCCTCCAGCTACTCCACAATTAAATGGTGTATCAGAAAGAAGGAACCGAACCTTGTTGGACATGGTTCGCTCCATGCTTAACTATACTGATCTACCGATTTATCTGTGGGGTTACGCGCTCCTTACTGCTGCGCATATCTTGAACGGATGTCCTTCCAAATCCATTCCTAAGACTCCACATGAGATGTGGAGAGGTAGGAAACCAAGTCTTAATCACATTAGGATTTGGGGATGCCCTGCTTATGTCAAGAAGACTAAAGTAGAGAAATTGGAAGCTAAGTCTGTGAAAGGTCGTCTCTTAGGATATCGAGGGAATTCCATGGGATATCTATTCTACATGCATGAAGATCATAGGATCATCGTTGCTATACAAGCACACTTCCTGGAAGATCAGTTAATTCAGGAAGGAGGGGCAGGTAGAAATATTTCTTTGGAAGAAATAAAGAAACACCAAATGAGACACCTATGCAAGATATTAGAACCGTACCTTCTGAAATACAAACACAACCTCGCAAGTCTAGTAGAATTTCTCAATTACCTGAGAGGTATGGCTATCTGCATCAAGAAGAACTGGGTGTCCATGAGATGATAGAAAGTAGTCAAGAGAATGATCCTTCTACATACGACCAAGCGATGGTAGATGTTGAGTCCGCCAAGTGGCAAGAAGCTATGGAAGCTGAGATAGACTCAATGCATGCTAATCAGGTCTAGACTTTAGTAGATCGTCCTAAAGGCATAGTGCCTATTGGAAACAAATGGATCTATAAAAGAAAGACTGGTGGAGATGGCAAGGTTGATACCTATAAGGCCAGGCTTGTGGCAAAGGGTTATTCCCAAAGAGAAGGGATCGATTACTTCGAGACATTCTCGCCTGTAGCTATGATTAAGTCTATTCGCATGATGCTTGCTATAGCAGCCCACTTAAATTATGAAATATGGCAAATGAATGTGAAAACGGCATTCCTAAATGGATTCCTCGAGGAGGAGATTTACATGGAACAGCTTAAGGGATTTATATAGACCTGGCAAACGGGCGGGCCAAGCACAAACAGGCTGGGCTGATGACGGGCGGGCTTTTCTTGGGTTGGGCTGAAAAGGCCCGGAAATTTTTGGGCTGAAATATTGAAGCCTATGGCCCGTCCTGGGCGGGCTCGGCCCAGCCCGCAGGCCTCCAGTACATTATTATCCCAGTTTTTTTTGAAAGCTTATGCAAGTAAAATATTCATTCCAAAAACATAATATCCCAACACATCCATGTTCCAGCCCATTAAAAAAACATCACAGAAAAAATAACAGTAAAAAAGCAACAAAAAACACAAGTAAAAAACAGCAGCAAGGAACACAAGTGTTAAAGTATACAACAATCAACATATCGAAATAATTAAAATTAAAATAGAGTTCCACTTTGCTTCCACCTTCATCGGCCACTATGGATTTCCTGATTCCTTATTTTCAATACTATTGGAACCATTTGACTCTTGTGTTGCAACTAGCGGCACGGAAAGCAGCTCATCGCTAGGCCCATCATCTGGATTAAATTGCAAAATATCAACAATCTAAACTAAAAAAAGCAACTTTACAATTAACTAAATACTTATTCAAAACATCTGCTCAGGGACGAAAAGGATCAGGGACGGATCTGGACTCCATTTTCAAACATGTTTTTTTTTCAAATACTTATTCAAATACTTTTTTTCACAAACATAATATTTTTTCACAAACATAATATTTTTTCACAAACATAATATTTTTATGCTCAGGGACGAAAAGGGTCAGTAGAATGTTTTTTTTTTCACAAACATAATAATTTTACAAAAATAATATATATTCCCATAGGCAGACGAATAAAGGCTTTTACAATACAAACATAATATTTTTCATATTGTAGGAATAAATATTCATCACAAACAGGCATAATTAATCATGCATAAGAAAAAAAGGAAGAAATTCCAAAATTTTCACCTTTTCAAGTTGACAATCGGTAGTCGGTACTGATGGCGACGGCGTGGTGGATGTTGCTCAGAAGTCGTGACTGATGGCGGCGGCGGTCTGAATTTGATGCGAAAAGTCGATGGTCGACGTGTTGCGGATCTGAATCTGAGATTCTGAGAGACAGGAATCTGGACTGATGGCGGGGCGGTCTGAATCCGACGCGAAAAGTCCGCCCGGAAAATATTATTTCCGATTCTTCGTCTACCTTCGGTCGGCCATGATGAAACTGAAGGAGAGAGAGAGAGAGAGATGGGGCGAGAGAAATGTTAAGTGAGAGAGATGAAATGAAGAATGATGAATGAGATGAGGATTGAGGCAGCGGCAAATGTAATGTTAAGTTAATGAATAATTATAAATGTATGTCAGCACTCAGCAGTCAGCAAGTGTTTAACCTAGTTTAGTTTCATCGCTGGGCTGGGCCGGGCGCCCGCGGGCTGGGCCATCCTGGGCCAGGCCAAATTCTGGGCGGGTAAAAAGGGCTCGTTTTTTTTGGGCCTAAAAAGTGAGGCCCGATGCCCGCTCAAAAACAGGCGGGCTGGGCAAGCCCGCGGGTCTGGGCCTATTTTGCCAGGTCTAGATTTATATCTCAAACTAATATTCATAAAGTATGCAAACTTCAGCGTGCCATTTATGGACTGAATCAAGTTTCGCGGAGTTGGAATCTTCGTTTTAACGAGACAGTCAAAGAGTTTGATTTTGTCCAAAACGAAGAGGAGCCCTGTATTTACAAGAAGGTTAGTGGGAGCAAAATTGCGTTCTTATACTATATGTAGATGACATTCTACTTATAGGAAACGACGTAGGAATGCTCAGTTCTGTGAAAGCTTGGCTTTCTAAAGAGTTCTCAATGAAAGACTTGGGAGAATCTACCTATATTCTAGGTATTTGTCTCTACCGGTATAGAGCGAAAAGAATGTTAGGTCTTTCCCAAGCCCTCTATATAGAAAATATCCTGAAGCGATTTAGGATAGAAGATTCTAAAAGAGGGTTCCTTCCTATGCAACATGGTGCAAAACTTTCCTTAGAGATGTGTCCTCAAAGTGAGGAAGACAGAAAGAAAATGAGTAAGGTGCCCTATACTTCGGCAGTAGGTAGCCTCATGTACGCTATGATTTGCACTAGACCGTACATTGCCTATGCTGTGAGCGTAGTAAGTCGGTTTCAGTCAAATCCAGGGCAGGAACATTGGACTGTTGTAAAGAACATTCTTAAGTATCTTAGGAGGACTAAAGATTTGGTACTTACATACGGCGGTGGAGAACTTAGAGTGATTGGTTATACAGACTCAGATTTTTCGGGGGACATGGATGCTCAGATGTCCACATCAGGGTATATCTTCAGTCTGAATGGTGGGGCAGTTTCTTGGAGAAGTGCCAAGTAAAGTTCGACTGCTATCTCTACATGTCAAGCCGAATATCAGTCAGCCACGGAGGCTGCTAAAGAAGCTTTTTGGATTAAGAAGTTCACTGAGGAACTTCAAGTGGTTCCTAATGTGGAGAAGCCCGTGACGTTGTTTTGTGACAACGACGGAGCTGTTGCACAGGCTAAGGAGCCTAGGGCTCATCACAATACCAAACATATTGCGAGAAAATATCATTTTGTTAGAGAAATGGTTCAGGAAGGAAATGTTATACTACAGAGAGTAGACACAGCAAATAACGTTGCTGATCCGCTTACCAAGACACTATCTCAGAAGGTCTTAGAGAGACATCTGGAGAGTATGGGTATTATATACCATAGTTTGTGGCATTGAGTGCAAGTGGGAGATTGTTAGGGATATGCCCTCGAATGTCACTCAGAGGATGAGAGAGTGAGAGTATTTGTATTGTAATTATGAATATTTAATAAGGCAATAATTATTTCTATATTATTGTATATCACTGGCATTGTGATTTGGTATATAGAATAATAGTCCTTGCATTTGAGAGCAAATATTCTACTCCTTATGGAGATAAGTAGATAGGCACTGGAAGTGTTTAGAGCTCGAATGCTTAACTCATTCGCAAGTCGATAAAACTTAACTGAGCAATAAGTTTAGACAAGACTTGTATAATGTGTACTTTGACATGTAGAGTGCCGGTCTTCACTAAGAGTTAGTGGGAGCACACGTTATAGGTATGCTAATAAGATTAGTATACTCGAACACGACTCACCTCGATTCGGTCACATGGATATCACTCAGGGTTTGTCAATGACTGGATCGAAAGGTTGTGATAGGTATACGTGGACCTTTGACTTGAGGTTTCAGTAGGAGATGTGTTTGTGACATTGAGTCAGTCATTAGAGTAGTTCGATCCAATCGCCGGTGGGTGGGGTCAACCTCGAAATGCAACTTAGTGGACAAGTAGCAGTCTCTACTGAATACCAAGATAGAATTCTTTCTCTTGTAAGTGAGCAGGTAAATGTCCTATGCGGTTAATGGCAAATGAGATTATAAGTCTTTGGCCAAAGCATTTAGAGCTAGTTGTATTTGATAAACGAGAGCTCGATGATCTCGGTTTGCATTAATAGAAAGCATAGTGTCAAGTTACAATAGGGTTTGACTTTTTCGTGACCCTAATACTTGACCGGGACATATGATTGAAGGGTTTATACGTATACGGTATTCACGACATAATGGTTTTGGAATGATCCGATCATTCGTTCTTAGTTAGGTTACGGTACGAAGCACTAGACTGGCTAAGTGTTACCCGTACTCCTTGGTTCCTCCCATTGCCGACTAAGACGGACCTATGGAGTCGCGCACAAGGATATTTGATGGATAAATATGTATTTATTATCTCTTCATTAATATTGGATATTAGATATCTAATTTGATTTATTTGATAAATCATGCGGTCTAGTGAATTGAAATTAATTACTGGGTAATTAATTTAATATTTTTCATTAACTTCTAGACATTAAATATTTGAATTCCTGTAATACCCAACTACCCAAATTAGTGCAAGACATCCTTACATGAAATAGATATGCGTCTCCTCCAAGACCTGCGAAGTATCGTAGAACCTCTATAATTTAATACTCGATAAATTAATAATCTCGATAAAATTAATAATTTGTCCGGTTCTAACTTGGGACCAGTATAAAATTGGACCTCAATCGATAAAATAATAAAATAATAATTTTTTTGAAATTCCAATGTAAATATATTGGTCCTAGCGAAACTATAAATTAATAATTACTAAAATATTCCAAAATTCTAGAATTGTCTAGTAAAAAATGAATCTATAGTCACTTGTTTTTTGTGAACTTCAAATCTATATTGAGTTCATCTTTAAATCTCTCAATTGCACTTAAGAGTTGAGGCACTGTGTTCTCGTATTGCAACAAAAAGTTGTGAAGAGTTGTTGCCGCTTGCAATGCTTCTTTCCGAGTGACCGGTTCTAAAGGTACTGAATCATCATCGACTTCATCACCAACCGAATTTTGAACGGTATCCGCGATAATTTGAGAGTTGCTCACAAATATAAGCCAACTCTTTAAATTAATAATTTATTAATTTATCGATATAATAATATCTCGCTAAATTAACAAAATATCCCGGTCCCAACATTATTAATTTATAGAGGTTTTACTATAGAATTGATATTTTTATTTTGTTGCTTTTTTTAATATTTTAATTTAATATATTAATGATTTTGTATTTTTAACTTTCACCCTAAACTGTTGTTTGTTAAATTTTATCCACTAGGACCACTCAAAAGCCGACACGTATCGACTAGGGAAAATTACATAAGATAATACATTTTATTTAAATATTACTAACACTATTGAAAAATATTTACATACATAACAAGATTTGAGAATTTTATTTGCAAAAAAGAATACACTTACTGGATATTCATTAAAGACGGCAGCCTTATTTTCTTTCCACGAGGCTTTATTCAACCCGTGCGATGTACGGTCATTGGTTGAATATCAACGTGTTTTGTACGTAATGTTGGTGTAGACGGTTGAATGAGCATATGGCGGAATTTAGATGCCTTTTAGAGAAGTTTATAGGGTTTTTTTTATTGTTATTGTCCTTTTATTTTAGTCTATGTAATTAGTTATATGTAATGTATTGTATTTATTTTAGTTGATTTGATTGCGTTGCACCGGTTTTTTATGATAAACTATTGAACTCTTGCTTATATATTAAACTAAATTTTTTTATTTGTTATTACTCCATATAATCTACAAATGGGGTCGAGCAAAAATTATGTAGTTTGTCATTTATATTCATTATTCAAGGTGATAACCGTAAGGAAAGTATTTTTTGTGTGTCTTTTTATTTAAGGTTGAAATTTACTAATGTGAATCATTAGTATATTTGTGTTCTTACTTGCATTGTGGCTTAGGTAACTTTTAAATTATGTTTAGTAACTTTTAAATTGTGATTTGTTTAGACCCGTGGGATACACTTAGGTTGTATATTGTGTTATCTTGAATCGTTAGTCATCAACCTAGTTAGTGATGAATCTAATTAGTGCTTATTCCAATAATCGAAATAAAAATAATACAACTTCGATAAGGGTCGAGCCGAGCTTTGACCTAAACGAGCCGAGCTCAATTTTTTTTCCTGCCGAGCCGAGCTTTGTTATCGCACAAAAAACGTGTTCGAGCTCGAGTTCGTTAATAAAACGAGTCGAACTCGAGCTGTTCGCGAACAACTCGAGCCGAGTCGAGCTCGAGCCGAACTCGAGCTGTTCACGAATAATTATATATTTTTAAATTATTTAAATAATATATTTGAATTATTTAAAATAAAATATTTTAAAATAATCATTAAAAATATATATTTTTTAAATATATATAAAAATTAATATTTTAATATATGAAAATTATTTAAAAAATTATTAATCTATAATATAATATATAAATATTATTAAAATAAATTTAAAAATATATTTATTAATCGAGCTTAACGAGCCGAACCGAGCCGAACCGAGCCGAACCGAGCTCGAGCCGATCTCGAGCCGCACATGCCCAAGCTCGGCTCGATCTCGTTTTCTTAACGCACAGATTTTTGTGTTCGAGCTCGAGCTCGAGTTCTTAACGAACCGAGCCGAGCCGAGCTTTGTTCGCGAACAGCTCTGTTCGTTTACAGCCCTATTTACTGTAAACGTTAATATGGCAACACTTTGAGGCTTTCATCAAAGGATGTTACAAACATTTAATAGTCGTGGCGAAGCGCGAACCATGTACACTCGTTTATGACATTCACAGAGAGAAAAAATTGGCGATCAACTTTTTTTCTTGTTCAAAATAAAAGTACCCTAAACATTTCTTTTGTTTTTGAACACCATAAATAATTGATATACATTAAAACTCAAAGAAACTTATTACAATTAACACATATGTGTGAGAATATATGAAAATTTATCTCTTCGTTTTATATGTTTGATATAAACAATTTTAGCCCAAGCATTCAAATGAAGAAATTAATATGTTGACCCACTTATCTAATACCCAACCCAAAATTGGTAAGCTTAATTCTAATGATAATTAAATCATACCATCCCTAATAATGCTCAATCACAACCCTAATTTCTCTCTATGAAGAAACACAGTCACATTATTTTTTCTAAACCAAATGCAGCCACAGAAAAAAAATAATAATTCATCCCTTGCTTCTTTATCTGCACAAACCGAATCACAAAGACACCTGTACACTAAACCTTCTTATGTTTACACAAAAAAATATGTAGCATAAAATAGTCACCTGCAGCATGGAACACCAGCACTAAGGAGCACTTCAGGCGACATGACTGTGGTCTTCTGACCAAGCATAGCAAATGTAACTGAAAGAAAATGCACCAATAAAGTTCATTTCGGGAGTTATAAATGAAGCCCTGGAAAACAAAAAGGATTTGATTTTTTTTATTGTTATTTAACCATGACTCCAAATTTCCAATTTCACATAATTTCAGAGAAAATCCACAAAAGAAATCCATGGGGCATGATATAACGTAAAAAATTCTACATTTGCATGAAAGGCTTCAGTAATTCCTATTACCTATTCTCAAGAAGGTCCTATGACCTACCCTCGAGCAGAAATCCTACATTTACTTGCTCATTGTTATTTTTTGTGTGTGTTATAACTCCATGATGGTTAGTATTCTCTTTGGTTGTAATTGCAGGGTGCTATAACTCCATGAACACTTCATATTCTTACATAGCTTGCTCGGTATTCTTTTGGGTCTTAATCCATTAAGAATTGGTCATTAGTAATTGCAATGGTTCATATTCATCTTCCCCGCATTCAATTGCTGTGAATGCTGCAAATACATTTGTGTAGTTATTTGGTGTGCAATGTCTTGGTTGTACCGTACTTCCTTTTTGTGCACAACCCCCCTTGCACATTAAATTAAGGGGGATAAGCTTTAAATATTATAGATATCCCTTGAAAGATTGAAGATTTCATGATGTATTAATTACTCTCTTAATTTATCTTTATTTTTTCTTGATTATTATTATTCTATTTTCTTGATATATTTTGAAGACAAATCGATCGAAAAAAGAAGAAAACCAAGGAGAACACAAGCTTCCAGACGATGCCATTTATTTTGGAGGAATCGAGTATCAAACACGTTGATTTGTGTTTGTGCGAGGGGGTGTACACATCGACGCGACAAAGAAGATGAAGTACAGGGAATAAGCTTATTCTATTAATTATTTTTATTATATATGTGATTTTGGTTTCCGATCTACTCCTGAAATTCTGTTATGAGAATATACCCTCTCAAAAAAATTCTTTTTATATAATTTTTATGAGATATTTAGATTTTTATATCTATAATTCTGTTAATATAAGATATATTTTTGCGTATTAAAAATATAAATTTAATTCTGCTGGAAATTGCATTTACAATATTTTCGCTTCATTATTTGCAGATTCTTTTTTTTTCTTTCAATTTGACAGATTCATCTTTTTTCCTTTCAATCTGAGAGGTGCAAATTGGAGTTATTCGGAGTTGGCAGCAGGTTCCGACTAGAAAGATGGTTCAGATCTGGATCATGATTAACCATTTGTTAGTGCATATTTATATTAAAACGGTATTGCACGTCGGCGACACGAGTGTCTCAATGCCAGCTGCGGCGTGGACGTTGAATTAAAAATTTTACTTTGGATTTTTTTTTTTTTAATTCAGAAACGAAATCTGAATTTTTATGTTTTAAATGTATCCAAGTGTGTATAATAAGGTAACCGATATATAGCATGACAGTATCTGAATATGTTAATATGGTTTTCATGAATGTATTTTAAAGGGAGTTATGATTCTGACCGTCTGGTCCGATGTTCTTCAAGTGACTGGAGCTTGTGTGACCTTATTTTTAGTTTACATGGTGATTTTGGGTAGTTTTTGTTATTTGTGATTTGCAAATGAAGTTTTAATTACCTCCATGATACTTTTTATTTACGTATGATATCTGATCATATTATTTTTTTGAAATGAATCTGAATATACACAATTTTGTTGATTTCTACTTTTCTGGTATATTTGCTCAACAGGTTTGTAAGTAATTTTTTACCTTTCTAATTTCAATTCGTATGCACAATGATACTTATAAATGAATGTTTGATTGCTCTGTTGCTCATCAGCGGATATCATTTATTTATATGATATGTTGATGCTTTTTTCATAGATTTTAGATAGGATATATGTTTTCTACAATTACCCTTCTCGATTGATTGGTTTAGTATGAGGGTTACATGTTTACAGATGAAGCGGAAACGATTTCCATGACATTTTAACAAAAATGTAAGGTTGGTCGAAAAAAATATCGTTTGATTTGTTTTAGAAAATCTAATGCAAAATTAGTATTTCTAAGTTTTTTTTTTTTTGATTTTTTTTTTTTGGAAAATCATATGGCATATTTTCGAATACTATCTAAACTATTATTGATTACATCTCAATAGATGGTTACTGTATTTTGATATCGCAATTGTTTGTGTCATCTTATTATGATATATTTTTTATTCTTTGTTTCATCTTACTATGATGTATTTTTACTATTTTTATAATATTTGGTTGCTGTTCTGGAAAATATTATCGTGTCATGTGTTCTTTGTAATTTTTTAAGTTCTATAATTTATAAATAAATATATTAATGAACATATATAACAGATCCCCAAATGTATATATTGAGGTGACCAAAATATAGTATGAAATTATCCACAAATATTTGTTTGAATCTCAACTCCATATGTACATATGCCGATGTTAACATCAATCAAAAATTGATATTTTAAGTAACCAAAAGAATAAACAAAAGTATCGAAAGGTGTGTTTATTTACTTTTCTTTATTAAATATTATGAAAATAATTTTATCTGATTAACAAGTACACGATAACTAATATTTTAAGTAATCAAACTACCTATTACGTCAACCAAATAATTATGTTTAACTAAAAAAACAACAAATTCATGAAAGTATACAAATATATGTAATCCACTTCTCATTGTTGGATATATTACAAATGATAAAGGAGCATGAATAATATGTATTTAAATTAATATTCAAATAACAAAGCTACTAAATGGCTATAGATATGTGAATGGCATACGCAAAAGAAAAAATAAGCAATAAATGATAAACAATATCCAAATATTATATTTAGGGAACCAAATTACATTTGATATTATCAACAGTTTTATACATCTATTTTCTATTATTAAATATAAATAAATTAACGAGCAAGTTTAACTGGTATGCAAATACAATTTCCATGTATCTAAATTACTACTTGATACTAGCAATGTTCTTGTATCTATTTTTTTTTTGTTAAATATAAAAAATTAGCTACAAAATAATTAGTATCCAAATATTACTTGACACTATCTGTAATTTTGTATATTTATTTTTTATTATCAAATATAAATAAAGTAATGAGCACAAATAACTGGTATCCAAATGCAATATCGAGGTAGCTAACTGACTACTTGCAAGTATCCAACTGAGATATTTTCAGAAATCCAATAAAATCAACCACCAGAAACCGCAGCTTGTCACCATCTTCCTCAACATGTCGACCACCATGTGCCGCATCTAGATTCAGAAACCCAATGATGCTAGAAAATATTAAAAAAAAAACTAGACAAGAAATCCAAATCCGAAACTTGAAGATTAATCGGCCACACACCATGAAAAAATAGAAACAACAATTCACAAAAAGTGAATCGGGGAGAATATTCACCGTTGCCCCGGTCACCAACGTATGAAACTGCCTCTGCGATAATGTTTCGCCATAATCGTTGTTGGATTAAGAAAGAGAAGAAAAGGTATATGTTCTGTGTGTTGCAGGTGGGGAAACCAAAATAGGAAAGAAACTTACTGTTGCGTTTTTTTATGGGTGATAGACTTACTCTCTTTTAAGTGGAAGGAGGTTGTTAGTTTTGTAATTTTTTTCTTTAGTTTGATATTTGTAATTACTTCTTATTTATTGTGTATATATATATATATGTGTGTGTGTGTAAACTCCCCTATCGACTATTTCAATTGTTTCCCTACAGATCAAATTGAGAAAACCGTAACGTCCAGGAGTGAAGTGAACAGACAAAATTCTTTACAAAAGTTGCTAAAACCAACCAATTATTTACAACAGAAAAAAAAAAAGCATATTAGCATTCACGGTGTTTACGAGCTTTTGTGTATTTCATCGAAAATTTAATACAAGACAACATACCAGATACATCACGGTTCTAATCTCCGAGAAGGCAAAGCGGTTGTCGCATGCTAAGCTCGGCTTTCAGGTCCCGGTATTTCTCGAGATCACGGGAACTTTCTAGAACTTTCTGCAGCCACAACAAAACGAAGAATTTTATAGGTAATTTTTTTATAATATATTCCTCTTTTAAATTTTAATTTCAGATTTTCTATGTATCTGCCAACGAAAGAAGGACGACCAAAACTCAATGAGATTAAGGCATGTCCGTGAATAATTTAGATAGTTAAACGAAATTTACTCAAGTTTTGCTTAATTATGAAAAATTCCATTTATCATCAGCAACCCCTTTGAAAGTTGTATTTACGTAACAAATCTTGAACGATAGTTCGGGATTATTAGTTAGACCGAACGTTAAGGGTATCTTTTGTAATTATACACTGCACCAAAAAAAAATTCAAGAGAATGGTTAACCACAAAACTTTCTTTTACAATTAAAATAACCCCTGAGTTACAGATAGGCCCCTCACTTTTGTATGACACAAACAAATATCAGGGGGTTATTTGTAATCTTAAAATATGACCGGGTATATTTTGTAGTTACAATAAATTTCAGGGTATTTTTAAAATGTATATAGTTCTGAAATATACATACGCACCAGTGCAGCAAGATGAGCATCGTGAAGAATATTCCCATCTACCTCTAACCTTGCAACCGGAAACTCCGGCAGGTGACCCGACTGTTTCTTACCGAGCAAGTCGCCGGGCCCACGAAGGACAAGGTCCATATTCGCAAGATAAAATCCATCGCACGATTTCTCGAGCACCTTAAGTCGTTTTAAGCTAGAAGCGGTTGACGCCAATAATATACACTTGGAATTTCTCTCTCCTCGTCCGACTCGACCTCTAAGCTGATGTAATTGTGCAATTCCAAATCTCTCGGCGTTCATCACAACCATCATGGTAGCATCCGGCACGTCGACCCCAATCTCGATAACTTGTGTGGATAATAATATATTAGTTTCTCCAGATCTGAATCGTCTTAATGCATCATCCTTCTCGTCGCTTTTCATTCTCCCGTGTAGCAATCCGCATTTATAATTAGAAAATTTTCCCGAAATAGTTTCGAGATCAGCTGATGCAGCACGGAGCTGAGGCAGTTGTTCGGATTGCTCGATTACGGGATAGATGATGTATATTTTTCCCCCGTCTCCTAATTCGCCGAACATCATCTGCGACATGTTTAAAACAACCAATGTTTAATATAATTGAGAATATCTTTAAGGGATAATTACAAAAACTACCCTTTTGACATTTGGCACAATTACAAAAAAACAAAAACAAAGGATATATGAACTCCGCACATTCGCTTTACATTTTGCACACATTTTTTTGGTGATTGCATCCCTCAACCTTTTTGAACACTATGAATAACCCAAACGTTTCGTCTAATATCCTACAATTACATCCCACAAACTTTACTATTTATTACAAACAACCACATGAAAAAGTGGGGCTATTTGTAATATTCAATTATTTAAAAAAGTTGAGGATGTAATTATAAGACATTTAATGACATCAGTGTTGTTAAACGCGATAAGCGCGCTTTTTGAAAAAAAAAAACACAAAAGTTGGAAAAAGATACATAACAATAAATTTAACATATTATAAGCAAACTAAATTGTCATAAAAAAGCTTTCAAGAAAAAATTGTCATAAAGAGTGTTAATGATAACCAAATTCAAACTCAAGGCACAAAATGAAGTCGTGGTAACAAAATAAAGATAGAGTCAACTACAAGCCCTATAGATTTAGTTCTGGGCCCTAGAGATTTAGTTGTGGTCTTCTCAGTACATAAATTAAAAATCATCATCTTCAGACTCTTCTTGAAGATTTTCGAAATCTTCATCCTGGTTAGGATTCTTATACCCTCGTCAAATTCAATTTCATCTCCCTCATATTGACTTTCATCAATTAAACGCCTTTTAGATGATATTTCAAAGGCATTTCCTTTTTTGTTGCCACGGGAGGTATTTGACCTATAATAATGATATATATATATATATATATATATATATATATATATATATATATATCAGTGTTTTAAATAGCGCAGCGTTGATGTGTAGCGTTTTTGTCCTGATAGCGCGTAGCGCAAATAGCGTAGCGTATAGCGCAGGTTTAGCGGTCCTACTATTTTTTATAAAAAATAAAATATATCTATATAATATATAATTCTTTGTCATAAGTTAATATAAATCAAGTTAAAATTATAACTAGTAACACTTAAAATAAGAATATATGAAAATAAATATATAAATATCATATTCGTTTAGCTACAATCCACCGTTTTTTTAATGAACTCATCAACAACTTTTCCTATCGGTTATTTATCATTGGTTATTTGTCATTATCTTTGACACTACATATATCTAAGAATTATTAAAAAACTATATTTTGTAACAAATGTAATAGAACTTTATAGTTTATATAGATATAAAAGTAATAAAATAATAATTCAAAAATATTTGTAATTAAAATAAAAATAAATAATTAAAATAAAAAATATGATAAAAATTAAAAATTTCTCAAATAGCCTACGCTATTTACGCTATAGCTCAAATAGCCTACGCTATTTGCGCTATTTGGATAAAAAACGTGCCACGTCATCAAAAAGCCTACGTTATTTGTCCAAAACGCTATTTTGGATGCGCTACATAGCGCTACAGTCAATTTTTGCGCTATAGCCTACGCTACGAAATATATATATATATATATATATATATATATATATATATATATATATATATATATATATATATCTTTTTATATATATATATATGTTCGTATGTGTGTTTTGTATCGTTCGTGTGTTGGTTCTGTCGGCTGCGTTACATTTTAGGGCTTTTTATGACCCATTTCTTTAAAAAAAGACCCGGTCAACAGTCCAGTCAACATGCAAGTCAACAGCCCGGTCAACCAAAAACTAAATGCACGCTTTTTTAGCGCATCTTGCATATCGCTTAAGCGCAAAAAGCACACAGAAGCGCGTGCTTTTTGAAAGTTGCATCGCAAAACTGAAGGGAAGCGCTAAAACCTCGCATTGCATCGCATCTCGCATATGCGCGCGCATATGCGCGCTTTTAACACTGAATGACATCAGCAGATTTCGTCTTGTCAACAAGAGAGTTGAGGTAGAATGCAAGATGCAACCAAACCTCCGCGGTAGTTTTTGTGATTTTCAGAAGTACATGTTTTTTTGTAATTAACCTAAGCTTCAGGGTGGTTTTGCAATTATCCTATATCTGAAAGTAAACATAGAAAATGGAACTTGTTTTGTATTGAAATGTTTTACCTGGTAAGCGGTCTCAAAGCCAACTTCATTTCCTTCTAAAACGTATGTCTTCACAGGTATTCTTCCAGGGGGTAAATCAGTAATCTGTTATGTAATGGCCAGGATCGAAATAGAAAGCAAGGACAAAACTTTCATAATTTCTACGATTTCATGGGTCTTTATGAAATATTACAAAACATAATGATGACGTGAATCAAATAAAGAGAGCATAGATACCTGAGTGAGGGACATGTCACCGTACAATGCCAGAGCAAGCGATCTGGGAATCGGTGTGGCTGACAAGGCAAGAACATGTGGAGCCATGGCGACGTCGTTTATTCCGGGGTCGTTTGAACTAGTTGATGTCAGTTGCGAAGTTATTCCGTTAAAATATAGCTGCAAAATTATGACGATTAGATTAAAAACAGGAAAAAAAAAAAAAGTGATCTCGGAAGCACAACATACATTTATGATAAAAAAGGGATAATCACAAAAAAAAAAAAACTACCCTTGAGGTTAGGCGTAATTACAAACAAAAATCCAACCAACTCTGAAAATTACAAAACCACTCATGAGGTTGCATAAGTTTTACACATGCACCTGACCATAAATTGATGATGTCATCAAATATGTGTATATATATATATATATATATATATATATATATATATATATATATCTATATATATATATATATATATATATATGGAATTACACCCCTCAATTTTCTAAAATAATACAAATAACCTCAATTCTCGTCATACATTGTATATTTATATCGTTCAGTTTGTCAAATTTTGCGAATAGCCGGATGAAAAATTGGGGTTATTTGTAATATTATGGAAATTTCGGGGCTGCAGTTGTAATATATTTGATGATCTCAGTCTCGTCGGGTCACTAACTGTTGAACCTCGATGGTGGATGACTGGATGGTGGTTTCTCTATTTTTCAATGTTAGCTGTTCTTTTATATGCCACAAACTATGCATTGATACGGTACGGGAGTATTCACATGGGTACAAGAATACGGCATATTTTGAAAATTCAAGGATACAGGTACCACATAAATTTTTTAAATATTACTGAAAATATATACTTATTGATTACACTAAAAAAATGTTTAAACCATATTAAAGTAAGATTATAAATGCTCAAATCTAAAATATGACAGGTCTCACAAACACAAAAAAAAAAAAGTCAGAGAATCAGCAACAAAAATTAAATTCTAGCTTTTAATTGGAAACTTTACGATAATATACATATGTGTATTCACAGAATATCGGGTAAAGTATCATTCAGTATGGGTACATCGTGCTCACGGAAGTGGCCGTGTTTCCTAGACCACAAACCTTGGGTGGTTTTTGTAATTATCGCTTAAAAAATGAAAAAGAAGCCATGTATCAGAATTTCTGAAGCAAGCCTGATATGCGAGCTAAATATACCCAATTCTAATGTAGATATATGAGGTAAAAATGAAACTTGACTACCTTGTTGTTAAAGCGTCCTCTTTGAACAACACCAAAACGGTGTTGTTCATCGACAATGGCAATGCGTAAAGCTGAAAATTCAACTTTGTCAGTTATTAAAGTATGAGTTCCGATGACCATAGAGATATCACCAGCTTGGAGACCCTATTGATACAATTAGCAGAAAAAAAAAATTAAAAATCATATGATATGCAAGAAATAACCAAAGATAATTTTGCTTCCTAACTACAAACCTTCCGAATAGATTGTGCTTGCTTTGTTGGCGTCGAGCCTGTTAATAGAGCAACATAAGGTTTTTCACTAACTTCTTCTATTTTCTCGAGCAAGCCAAGAAGTTGCTCGTAATGCTGGATAGCTAATAGTTCAGTTGGAACCATAAAAGCTGCCTGGAGGTAAAGCAACAATCCATATTCCAATCAAATATGTACCTCGTTTGAACAAGTAAAGGGATAATTACAAAAATTACCCTCGAGGTTTGACATAATTACAAAAGAAACCCAGCTAACTTTCAAAAGTACAAAAAGTACCCCTGGTTTGATTCAGTGTTAGAAGTCAAGTAAGGGGCTAAACCTTGATATATTTGTGACTGTTACAATGGTTTTTGAAAAGAAAAAAAAATACTTATGGTGGGTAAATGTAAGACAAAATAAAATCTCGTGTCTAATTTTTGTGATTTTGAAAGTTAGTTGGTTTTTTTTGTTAGTAGGTTCACGGGCCGATCCAGGAAAAAAAATGGTGTGTGTGTGTGTGGGGGGGGGGGGGGGGGATGCTGCCCCGAATTTTTTTGGACCAGATTATGGTTCAAGTTGTTCGAGCGTATTTTATCCATATCTCTAATTTATAGTGTTTCGTGTTCAAAACTTTGTTTACCAACCATTTAAAAAACGTACAATCTATTAATAGTACAATTCATGTTGTTTTGGGTCTTGTTATAGGATTATAATATTCATTTGAAAACAATGATCTACTTAAAACAAAAGAAATGCAGAACTAATATGTTCATACATTTCAGGATTACAAAAAATTCTTACTTAAAAAATGATTCTGGGTTTTGAACAAAAAAAAAAAGATATATCTAAAGTATAAAAAACCAGTTTTTCAGAAAAATAGAACAAAGAAATGCTGGGTGTTTAATTCATGACCTTTTGTTTATATGCTGAATGCTGAACCAATTGAGCTACCTCAAAGTTATGTAATATTTGGTGGGTGGGTGGGTGTGAGATTGGGGGGGGGGGGGGGGTATATATACTAAAGAAACACATATATATACATATATATTAAAAAAAATCCCACCACCACCACCTCAAATCCGCCCGAGTAGGTCAAACTTCAAAGGTACTTTTTGTAATTAACCCTTGACTAAAACTGAAATATAAAGTACAAGTAACAGTCGATCACCTGGTATCCTAAACCAATCACCTCCATGCATGCTAGAAATGCTACCACAGTCTTCCCACATCCAACGTCACCCTGATGAAGGTAAAAAAATTAATAAAAAAAAGAAAGAATTAAGATAAAATATAAATCTTTCATATCCTAAAGTCAATGATCACATTGGAAATCAGAACAAGAATTACTTTTTTAGAAAAAAAAAAGAAAAATGAAAAATAAAATTAGGTGAAAACTGAAAAGATAAACCCAGACAAACCTGTAGTAGTCTATTCATGGGAACTGGCCGTTTTAGATCCCATATGATTTCTGAAGTGGCACTTAGCTGACTAGACGTAAGTTCATATGGAAGAACCTTCATGAATTTTTTAGTGATATTGGACCATTCCTCCATAAATGTTGTGTTTAACTCAGGCTTCGTGTACCTCTTAAGCAATCCATCTTTTTCTACCTCTGTACCAAGACCCTCGAGCATTTGGAATAACTTGCCCAACTGAAGAGAAAATCATTCAAGATGGAAATTATAAAAACAGAACGAGATAATGCACAAAGAAAATGTCTGCAAATATCTGTAAAATAATTTTTGCAGAATTGGTTTAGAGTAGGTCTCCTGTGAGACCTGGTAGAATTGGTCTCAATTTATGACGTCCCCTAAAACTAAATTTTATAAAAAATTATATATTAAAAATATGAACCCTAAAATATGAACCCTAAAATCTGAAAAAGAAAAAAAACTAAGAAAAATCAAAAGAACTAGAAAACTGAAAAAATAAGTCCCTAAAAAATGAAAAAAGGAGTCCCAAAACCTGAAGATAGAAAAACTCGTCAAATATAAGCCTTTTCCGAGCTAAATCAGCCATGCTCAAATCAGTTGGCTGGTGGATTCCAATATATGCCTGCATTTTTCACCAGGAAAAAAAATTCAAATTCACAATACTATTGAGACATTAAAGGGTATAATTCATGAGTGGTGTTTCTAAATGGGATAGTATGATTCAGTCCTCACAATTATTAAAAAAAAAAAAAAAAAAAAAAAAAAACTACAGCACGCTATCAAAGCCGGTCTACATACATCAAAAAGGGAGAGAAGCTGGAAATCCTGAGTAATGTCTTTAGGCAGAGGATCAAGATCAACTAGCAATGTCTTCAAAGCTCTGAAAAATGTACATATTCAATGTATTAGAGAAGGAAACCGAAGTGGAGACTGAAATAAATCATAAAACACCAACTTCAATTGGAAAAAAAAAAATTGTTTTCGAAAATAAGGACAAATAAGTGGAAGGTAACCATATATATGTAGTTACATAAATGTAACAAAGGTTCAGAATGCAAAACCTTGAAATAATATCCCTTAGAAACTCAGGGTTGAGACCTTTTTTCGAAGGATATATTGGATAGGGCCTTCCTTTCACAAAAACACTCGAATTGTCTTCGTCTTTAACCACATCAATATTGTACTCCCTCATTTCAAAGTGATCTTTATTATGCATGGTGCGTACCTTCCAAAAATCAACAACCATAAAAGTTAATCATCTCAAGGACCAGTAGCTATTTCCTATCAGATATCTGATTTTTATCATACGGCATAATATTTGACCCAATAGCTATGATATCTCATAGAGTTCATCAATAAACTAAGGGACTATGTTGCACCGGTACGGGGGAGCGCATAAGGATACGAGTATACAACAAAACGGGTACAGGGACTCGGATTTTCAAAAAAAAAAAAAAAAAAGGATCCGACTCAGACAAGGATATGCATATTCGATTGTATATGTTATATGAAAATATAATAAAATATAAAAAGTTTCAAAAAACCCGTAAATATAATAATCAAATTGTATGCATATTTACAATTTCTATTACTTAAAGACTGAAGAGACCAAAAAATCTTAAAAGAAAAAAAAAAACTAAAAAAAAGTTAATATTTTGGAAAGGAACATTCTTTGTTAGGTTGAGAAAATAGAAAACGCCCTCAAAAAATTTAATAATTTGAAAGTTCACTATTAGACGTCTCATATGCGTGTTCCCGAGTCGGATACGCTATCCTCCATGTGTCCTAATTTTTTATAAAAATGCTATGATCTGCCACGTGGTGAATCGTATACGTATCGGATGCAAATCGCACCCGCACCTGATCCCCGTCTCACATGTTGCCGAACCTTTAGTTGACTTGACTGAATTTGCTGACATCATCAAATATTTTATAGTTGCATCCCTCAACTTCTCTAAAATATTAAAAATAACCCAATTTTCGTCTGGCATTTTTTATTTACATCCCTCAATATTTTAAATATTACAAATAGCCAAAAACAAAGTTGGGTGTGAATGTAAAATAATAGATGTAGGCAAATTCCGTCAACCCAAGTAACATTTAGGAAAAATATTAGACGGAATTAAACCGCAAGGGTGGTTATTGTAATTTTCAATTTACATGCTTTTTTGCAAATTTCCCAAATTTCAGGAGTATTATCTACAACTTCTGTCCAGCAGAAGAGGTTACTCACCCAATAGCTTGAAGAGAGAAACTAAATATTAAAGTTCAAAATGGAATTACTCCACCTTGCCGCTGACGCATACAATATCTCCCTCCCTATACTTTTCCTGAATACTTTTGAGAAAAGGCGTGCATGTGAAGCGAGTGCCACGAAAAAATTTCTTTAAATGCAAATGTATAGTTCTTTTCCTTTTATTTCCGACTTCCTCAGCTGTGCACTCAGAATTTGGCTCAACATCTGCAACTTCACAAGCCACAATCACTTCCAGGAAAGCAAAAGAACCACTAGCCCGGATTCCCCTGGGTAATATAAGTTGCAGAGACAAAATAGAATGTCAGATGTTTAACAATATGTGTAAAATAACTTAAGGTTGTGTTTGGATTGAGGGACTTGAGGAGGAATTTGGGTGGAGGGATTTGAAATTCATGGTAAAATCCACCCAATATTTTTGGCTAAAATTCAATCAATGGGTTTCAAATCCCTTCTCAATTTTTGGTGGAGTTGAAATACATCCTAATACCTAGTCATATGAAATTCACTTTTATTTCGTATTATAAATACAATTACACAGTCATTTTCTCTCTCACACTACATAAATTTCATACACACATTTCACACACTCACTCTACATATACATTAGGAATTAATAATTCTATTTTTTTTATAAATCTATGTTTTTATATTATTTACTCCCTCCGTCCCGCCGAAAGGGCCTGATTTCTTTTCGGCTCGGGATTTAAGGAGGGAGTGTTTAGAGTGTTAAGTGTATTTGTTAAGTGATTAAGAGAATTATTTATTTTTATATTTAATATTAAATTTGAAAATCATTAATAAAATTTATATTTCAACTTTATTTTTTTCTGTCATTAAATAAAATTAATAATAAGATTTATTTTCAATTTAATTTTTTTCTGTCATTAAATCTTACGAATATTTACTGATTTTTTTTTTTTTACTTTTTCAGATGGCATAAAACACAATTACTGGGAAATGAAATAAAGGAATACAATAAAGAAAAAATAAGTCTCTTCATTAAACTTAAAATCACACAAAGTGGGCTACAATAAAGGTGTCAGAAAGAAAATAAAACCCGCCTAAAATGGCTAATGAAAAAGTGAACTTCACCAAATTTTGGGTTTCCCACCTAAATTCAAACAATTAAGGAGGGAAGAGCATGTATATACTCATAATCAGCTGCCTTTCCCTCACATTACACAAATTCGCCCAAAAAAAAAAAGAGAAGACAGAGAGAGATGGCCAGGAAAAAATTGAGCACTGATGAGAGAAATTTAATTGTCCAGTTTCTTCTTGTTGGTTGCTCGAATGGGAAGCCAAAGAGAGGCAGAATTGGGGAAGCTGCAGTGAATTTCAACATATCAACTTCTTGTGTTGGTCGGCTCTGGAAATCTGCAAAAAAACAAAGGCGAGTAGCAGTCGGCGACGGAGCTCTCGGGGATGTCGGCTCGGAATCTCTCGCAGATCTCCATCTCTCCGGCGACGCCACGGCCGGGATCCGAGTAAGGGGCGGCAGTGGGTAGGCGAGGAGCTGTCGGCTGCCTCCAAGGACAGACAACAAGGGCCGGCATCGGCGGAGGAGGACTCCGCGGAGACCCCGAGACAGTCGGGCCAAGGCATCCGCTGGCGGCTCTCCGCCTCTGATCTGAGTTCGAGGTGTGGGGATGGAGAAGATTCCCATACCTCCAAGGACGGCCAGCGCCGGACGGCCTCGGCGGAGGTGGAGACGAGGGGGGGCTCTCGACGAAGGCCCATCCGCCGCCTGTGAGCCCACCGCTCAGACCCATCGTGAGGGACAATCTGGCGGCGAAGGGCTCCTGTCGAGAGAGAGAGAGAGAGAGAGAGAGAGAGAGAGAGAGAGAGAGAGAGAGAGAGAGAGAGAGAGAGAGAGAGAGAGAGAGAGAGAGAGAGAGAGAGAGAGAGAGAGAGAGAGAGAGGGGGGGGAGGGGGAGAGAGAGAGAGAGACTGACGGAGATCGAGAGGAAGAATTGGGTAAAGAGAGAAGGAGAAAGCAACTGGGATCGAGATCGAGTTTTTGGGCTAGGATTTCAAAGATTTTTTGTTTTAGATTGGGCTGCAGTAAATGGGGTAGGTATTGGGTAGATGGGAGTTATAATTGTGTGTTTAAGTGAAATAATAAGGGCTCAATTAAGTCTTCCTAATTTCAGCTAATTACTCCCTTATTTTGTCTAATTATTTCCATTTAAGAAACAAGGCTCTTTCGGTGGGACGGCCCAAATGGAAAACAAGCCTCTTTCGGCGGGACGGAGGGGGTATTAAATAGCAATTGAGACAAAATTTAAAATTTGTACCTCACAACTTCACATTACAGCCAAACAAGAAATTTGAAATGAACAAAATTCAAATCCGATGTATTTAAAATCCATGAGTATTGAAATCCTCTCGAAATCCCTCAATCCGTACATGCTTAGTGGTAAAACTAAATAACAACGATGACAATCACACGGAGATATCATGCAGAGAGATGCCAGCTTCCATTATGGAATTAAAGGAAAGAAAGTTGCAGCACATGACAATATCAATTTAGAAGACAAGAATTCATAAGGTTACGAAATATAAATCTTCATCATAACTATGAGAGAAAATCAGTATCAGCTGTATTAACCGATATACGAAATTAAGAAACAGATTAGAGCAGAACTAAAAAAAAAAGTTGATTAAGGGACAACCAGAACAACAAAGAAGATAACCTTGAAGACTTTATTTTTCCAACAAAAATCAAGTACTGTCCATCATCAATTTCCACCTCAGCATTCTGTAAATCGGCATAGGTCCGGGGAAAATGATGTAGCAATTTTCGGAACTACAAGTAGAAAAGCAGAGTTATCAGCCTCCAACATCTAAAACAAAATAAATTGGCCTTCAACTAACTCTTTCGGAAATTTACAAAAACTACCCCTGAGGTCTCAGGTCAGTCTAATTACCAGAACCCAAAAAAAAAAAGTTTAGACTTCAAAAATTACAAACCTCGATGGATGTTTGTATCATTTGAAGGGGTGCATTCGTAATTTTGGAACATAAGTGGAGTTTTTGCCATTAGGCTAAACCTCAGGGGTAATTAGATGCTTGTATCATTTGGAGGGGGTACTTGTGATTTTGGAACATAAGTGGAGGTTTGTGCCATTAGGTTAAAACTCAGGGGTAGTTTTGTAATTTCCTTAATTCTTTAGATTTCCCACCGTGTGAAAACCACAGTTTTCTAGCAGGTGGAGCTGGCGTTTGGTCAGCCCAGGTAAGCAGTGGATAGATTTATCAAGAATTTCTGCAACTGAGTCTGAAGTTTGTTGGATTTCGGGCCCAGCATTGCTGCAAGTGTTAACCTCAGTAGATTGTAAAGCGTTTCTTGGCACTGTATTCCGATCGGACGACTGTGAATACATAGTAGAGCTTTTTATTTCTTCTTCGGGGATATATGGGGAATTCATATTTGCAATTTCTGCATATAAAGAATGCAGATCTTTGTACATACATTCTTGATCAAAGAAATTTGCATTACAATCTTCCAGAATTTGAGGCACTAGCGAGTCCGGGTCTGTGGTTTGAGAATAGCATGCGGGCCCATCATACAATTCAACAGTTGGAAAGCAACCTAAAGTCATGGAAGGGAATTTTCTGCAAGCCAAGGTGGCGTCAAAATCAAAATTTCCGACTTTAAGATTCTCATGAAACTTCTCTTTGTATCTGTCATTACCAATTAAGACATCAAGATCTTTGTAACCCATCAAAACTGGTTCCTACAAGAAAATTGTCAGCACCATATTAAGAAAACTCGGATAGAGTAGGAACAAAATGAAATTTCGAGTATTTCCATTTCCAAGCTAACACTCTGGGTGGTGACGACTAAATAATATTATATCTTAATTACTAATTAAGAAATACGCATCACTTTCTCTGCGTACAGCAAGAAAGAGTCTGGTTACAATGAAATTCATCAAGAAAATGGAAAACAATTATGCATTGGGTAAATTAAAAAGTAATTACCGAACCAAGTACTTCAGCCTAATAAGAATTAAGAACTTTTACTATGAATACCAAAATACCACACTATGATGAGCATATTTAATGAATCTATGACAATTACCTTTTCGTAGCCATCTACATCCTTTAACAACTTTTCAGTAAACTTGTGCTTAGATCGAATGCATGAAGCTAAAATATTTGGTGGAAGAAAACAACTAAACCTGCATAAAGTTGGAGAATATTTCTAAAAATATATACATGTCATGCTGCGACAAGAAGCATAATTAAATAAAGGCAAGACTACCTCAGCCTTTTGCTGAAAATATTCCTGTATGCTCTCCCAGCTTCAAAATATACAGCATGTCGCAAGCATTTCTCACCGAAACCCTGAGATGATATTCATTTTAGCAACTTTAACTATTCCAATTAAAAAAAGAACTATATATTTTAAATGCGTAAATAACATCTACAAATAAAAGTAATCAAAAAATCAAAGTAGAAAATAAATTTATAAACTACAAAAGGCAGTCAATGTAAAACGTCGAAGAAATATTTATGCGTCACAGTACCATTTTCCATTGTTAATAAAGCCACTCTCCACATGTTTAAGATATGTGTGTCAAAATACAACAGAGTATGTAAGAAAATTACGAGTCAAAGATTGGGGGAAACACTCGTACCATGCTACACATATGTGCACCCGAGGCTGTCACCGCCATAAACAACAAACATATAGCCTGACAACGAGCTGCCTAGATGATGATATAGCCATTGAACCTGGAAAGCTCTCATCTTAGTAACTTATTATGCCAATCTAAACAGAATATAAAGCTGAGCAGTATCTTATTATGAATCATATGAAGCCATTATCTAAATATGCACTAGCCACCATAAAACAACATAAAATGTTCAAACCTATCACTCAGTTCCCCACAGAAACAATGGACACCAACGCTATGAAGCACGGACACTTCCACGAAGCCATGTATCCCCTCCGACACGAGTCAGACACTCCGGACACGCCCGACACGCTCCGTCGGAGTGTCGGAATCGTTTTTTTTTTTTTTGTCGGACACCCCCCCCTACACGCTGTTGACACTTCGGGACACGTTCGGACATGCGTTAGACACGCTGGGGCTGTTTCTTTTTTTGTTTTTTACCTGATGGGACTGCTTTCTATCTTATTGTAGAGAAAAAACAAAGGAAGAAGGAAGAAGGTAGTGGAGGGATTATTTATTTAAAAGTCTGGGCATGTATGGCTGAATTAATATTATTTTTCTAGTATTATAATTTATTGATAATAACAAAAAAAAAGTTGTGTGTGTGTGAATATATATATATATATATATACACACACACATTAATAAAATAAAAATGTGTTATCTATGTGTTAACTCTGCCTGTGGGTGTCTTCTTGACATCCATTGCCGGTCCCAAGCCCGGATAAAAGAGGAGGGTTGCGGTAGGTTAGTGGCAGCCAGCGTAAAACTCGTCACATTCCATGGACATGAATCAAACATTGAAAATCGTTGGGGCGTCTCCTCAGAAGCGACGCGCTGCATTTCATAGGCCCGGGTGCAGTGATAAGTATGCGAGGGTTGCTAGGTCGTCGCCCAGAAGCGGCGCGCCACCTTTACATCTGAGGGTGGTGTCAAATGAGCAAGGATGCGCTACACTTCATAGGGCCCGGGTGTAGTGGAAAATATGCAAGGGTTGCTAGGTCGTCGCCCGGAAGCGGCGCGCCACCTCGAAGTATGGGTGTGGTGTCAAATGTGCAAGAATCCTTGCAGCGTGGACGGGGACAGACAGAGAAGTTAGTTCTTGCGGCTAGTAAGGGTAGTAAGGTGCGGTTTGGAACTTGGAACGTTGGCTCTTTGACGGGAGATCAGCGATGGGGGAGGTTATGAAAAGGAGGAGAATTCACATAATGTGTCTACAAGAGACTAAGTGGGTTGGCGAGAAGGCAAGAGTGTTAGCTCCTTGGGGTTACAAGCTTTGGTACTGGAAAGGATAGAAGTAGAAATGGAGTGGGTATCGTCATTGATAAAGAATTCATTGATGATGTGGTGGAAGTGTCAAGAAAGAGCGATAGAATAATGAGTATTAAGCTTGTGATAGGGGATGAGTTTCTAACTATCATAAGTGCTTATGCACTACAAGTAGGATTGGATGCATCGATCAAACAAGAATTTTGGGAAGATTTGGAAGAGGTTGTCGAACGAATTCTATGGGTGAGAAATTGATCATTGGTGGTGACCTTAATGGGCATGTCGGTGTTAGCAGAGATGGCTTTGAGAGCATTCATGGTGGCTTTGGTTTTGGGGGACAGGAATGAAGCAGAAATGATATATTGGATTTCGCATTAGCTCATGACTTGGGTATTATGAACACTTGGTTCGAGAAAAGGGACTCTCATTTGGTGACATATAGAAACGAGGTAATGCAAGTCGATTGATTTCTTTTTAGTAAGGAATGTTTGGAGGAAAAGTTTTACTAATTGCAAGGTAATACCGGTGAGAGTGCCGCAACACAAAGATAGGGTTGTGGTGCTTGACTTTCGAGGTAAGAGGCACTTAAGAAAGAGAAGACCACAAGTTGACCCTCGAATTAAGTGGTGGAAGCTCCAAGGGAGAGTCAACATACTTTTGTGGCTAAGATTGCCGATAGTGGTATTTGGTCCGATTGCACGGAGATGGATATAGATTCGATGTGGAACTTGTTGGAACACAACATAAAGGAAGTTGCAAAAGAAGTCTAGGAGAATCTAAAGGAAGCAGACCATCAAGTAAGGACACATCTTGGTGGAATGATGAAGTTAAGCAAGCGATAAAGACCAAACGTGAATGTTATAAGGTCTCGGGTAAATGCTCGAGCGATGAGAATTATGAGAAGTACAAGAAAGCTCGAATGAAGCTAAAAAGGCGGGCGAAATGCCCGATCAAAGGTCAATCAAGAATTATATGCAAGATTAGATACTAAAGAAGGGGAAAAAGATATCTATAAACTTGCTCGAATGAGAGAGAAGAAGACGCGAGATATTGGAAAAGTTAAATGTGTAAAAGATCGATCAAAAAGTTTTGGTTCAAGATAAAGAGATAAAAGAGAGATGGAGGTCATACTTTGATACCCTATTCAATGGCCATCAAGAACAAGATATTGGGAATTTAAACATCCCTCAAGTATGGTTAACCGAGAGTTTAAGAGAAGAATCGAAAGGGTGAAGTGACAATTGTATCAAGAAGATGGGGTCAAAGAAAGCGAAGGACCAGATGGTATACCTATTGAAATTTGGAGGTGTTTGGGGGAGAGAGGATCGAATGGGTAACTATGCTTTTCAATAAGATTTGGAGAAGCAATAAGATGCCATCGACATGGAGGAAAAGTATTCTCGTCCCTTTGTATAAGAACAAAGGTGATGTTCAAGATTGTTCTAATTATCGCGAATTAAACTAATGAGTCATACCATGAAGTTGTGGGAACGAGTGATTGAACAAAGGCTCGGGAAATGTGTGAAGATAATGAGAAAATCGGTTTGGATTTATGCGGAAGATCGACCATGGAAGCAATTTATCTTATCCGTGATTGATGGAACATTATCGAGATAAAAGAAAGATCGCATATGGTTTTTATTGATTTAGAGAAGGCATATGATAAAGTACCAAGAGAAGTACTTTGGTGGGCCTTAGCAAAGAAGGGTGTATCGCAGAAATATATTGACATTATAAAGGACATGTATGAGGAGCTAGTACAAGTGTACGTACTAATGTTGGGAGGACAGAAGAATTCCCTATTACGATTGGGGTGCATCAAGGATCTGCTCTTAGTCCTTTTCTCTTTGCCATAGTCATGGACGAATTGACAAGAGAAATTCAAAATGACGTGCCGTGGTGTATGATGTTCGCAGATGATATTGTGTTGATTGATGAAACGAAGGTTGGAGTGCAACAGAAATTGGAACTTTGGAGGGATACTTTGGAAGCTCGAGGCTTTAGGCTGAGCAGAAGTAAGACTGAATATATGGAGTGTAGGTTTAGCGAAAAAAGTGATAGAGAGGCGGGGATGATCACATTTGATGGGAAAATTGTTCATGGATCCACTTTCTTTCGGTATCTTGGATCTATTATCCAAAAGGATGGAGAGCTAGATGGCGATGTGGCTCATGAGAATAAAGGCGGGGTGGTTGAAGTGGAAGAGTGCCACGGGGTTTTATGTGATACCGCATGCCTCATAGATTAAAGGGTAAATTTTACCGCACGGCAATTAGGCTGTATTTGTTATATGGCACCGAGTGTTGGGTCAGAAACAAAGTTGTCACGTTCAAAAGATGAATGTGGCGAGATGAGTATGCTACGATGGATGTGTGGTCATAAAAAAATTAATCGGCTCAGATATGAGTTGATCAGAGAGAAGGTAAGAGTTTCGTCTATAGAAGACAAGATGATGGAGAATCGATTACGATGGTTTGGTCATGTGAGAAGAAGACCTATTGATGCCCCAGTGAGGAGGCTAGAAAGTTGGGGAGCAAGTAATGTTGTGAAAGGTAGAGGAAGACCCAAGAAAACTTGGATAAAGATGATTGAAAATGATATGCGGTTTCTTGGAATTGGAGAAAGTATGGCGATGGAGAGGCAAATGTGGCGGGAAAGAATACGGATGGTGGATGGAGTCGATTCTTTTTTTTTTTTTTTTAATTCCTATTTTCTTTTATTTCATGTTATCTTTTTTCTATTCTTTTTTTTACTTTTTTTTTTTTCATTCATTCTCTTTTTTTATTTGCTTTTTTCTCTACTTTTTCCCTCTTTTTTCCCTTTATGTTATTTATGTAACGATTATTGACGGTTTCAAAGTTTGATTCATGTTAGCCGACCCCAAATCATTTTGGGACTAAGGCTTAGATGTTGTTGTTGTTGTTGTATCTATGTGTTGTGTCCTGTATTTTTGTAAAAATTATGAATCCCGTGTCCGTGTCATGTCTCGTGTCGAGTCCATGGTTCATAGCACCTACGCGATTAATAAACAAATTAATGAGTACGGAAAAAAGTCGATATATCGCGGCCTACAAAACTGTGACTGCAACTCACTAAACTCAATGAGGGTAAAGAACAGTTCCAACACAGTGTCAGATGCGAAAAATCAATAAGGAACTCCACCATTACTGAAGGATATTAAATCAGGAAAAACAAATTTAAAAAAAAAAAAAAAAAAAAAAGTAGCCCCCGCACCCGGCTCGAATGTTAGGAATGAACATAAATTTCCAAAATTATTTCATTATTTGATCAACGCTAAAAACAACTTGTTATATCACACACAAACACACACACACACACACACACGGGTAAGAATTCATCTGGTAAATAAATTCAGCAAATGTAAATCATGCGAAACCAACAAATGAAATAAATACTTACTCAATCATGGAGTTCAATCAATAACACCAAATAAGCCAGACAATCATCGTGAAGCCAAGAGCTCAGGGAAAAAATTAATAATAATTGATATTAATAATAATAATCTGTTGAGGGAGAGCTCTGAGAGGGCTGGCTGGTTGTTTTAAGAGCGATTATAGTAGGATAAACGGGTTCGAAAATCGGCAAAAAGGAAATGGGACTAATGTGTGTATGCTTTGAAGAGAAATTAGAGATTTGGGGGAGTCGGAGAGATTTGATAAAACATGAAATTTCCAACTTTTTTTCTATTAAGCTCTGTTTGGCCACAAAAAAAAAAAAAAAAAAATAGTAGGTAAGTGTGTTCTTTTGGACTGAATCAATTTAAACTGAACTGAACTGAACTGAACTGAACTGAAATATATATTAAGGGTAAATAATAATAATACTAAAAATAATAAATATAATAAAATAATAATATAATAAAATATAAATGATAATTTGAGATCTATTTGATAAGGGCAAAGTATAATAATATTAATGATATTAATAAAAATAATGATAATAACTATAATAATAATAACAATAATAATAGCGGGCAGTGGATAAGTTAGGCTCTGTTCTTTTGGACTTATTTTTCAGTTTTTCAGTTCAGTTCAGTTCAGATCAGTTCAGTTCAGTTATTATTATTATTATTAATTATTATTATTATTATTAATTTTGATTATTATTATTAATATTATTATTGTTGTTGTTGATTATTATTATTATTATTAATATTTACTATTATTAATAATAATATTGTTGTTGTTGATTATAATTATTATTATTATTATTTATCATTATTATCATTGTTATTATTATTATTAT
This sequence comes from Orobanche coerulescens, assembly GCA_033398695.1. NCBI lineage: Eukaryota > Viridiplantae > Streptophyta > Magnoliopsida > Lamiales > Orobanchaceae > Orobanche > Orobanche coerulescens. The sequence continues at coordinate 143,037,438 of CM065817.1, forward strand.
TTGTGACATTTGATACTTTTGTGATATTCGGGACATTTGAGGCATATTTATTATTATTATTATTATTATTATTATTTTTGTTATTATGATTGTAATTAATTCTATTATTATTATTACAATATATTTGTTATTATTTTTTTATTATTTTTTATTATTTTATTATTTTTCTTATTATTTTATTATATTTATTATTTTTAACATTAATTATATTATTATTATTATTTTATTATCTACTCTTAATATATATTTAAGTTCAATTTAGTTCGAGTCCAAGTGAGTTGATTCGAATCCATTCACTTGATTGATAATTCAATTAAGTTATTTCGATTGATTCGATTCATTCAGTCCAAAAGAACAGAGCCTTAATTGTTTAAATTTTTAATGTGTTCGATAAAACTAGCGGTTGAGGTAGCTTATAAAATAAAATTACATAAATAGACGTTTGTGATTAATGCTTAAAAATGAGAGAAAAAATCCTTTAATTGAGGATAAATGAGAAATTTAATTAAAGTAACGAGAATAAAATTGGAGAAATAAATAAAACGCTATAAATTATAAGCTCAAAGACTACTTCAAATTCAAAAAGATGTTATAAGCTACTGGAAAATACTATGAGCTATTATTGCAAACATTATCAATAACTTATACGCCATAAGCTATTCGCTATAAGCTAGCGGCTTGACGTTGCAAACATAGCCTAAATATTTTAATAATGAATTTTCAACTCAATAACGGATTGACGTTGTCAATACATAAGCTCAAAGACTACTTCAAGTACCATTTCAAAATAATGCTATAAGCTACTGAAAAATATTATGAACTACTATTGTAAGTATTTATCAATAACTAATACGCCATAATATATTCATATAAGATAGCGGATTGACGTTGCAAATATAGCCTAAATATTTGAATAATGAATTTTCAACTCAATCACGGATTGACGTTGCCAATATATTTTCAACTCAATAGCGGATTTTACTTATATATATATATATATATATATATATTATATAAGTAAAATTATTTATTTGGTGAACATAGAAATTGACCCAATTAATAGTAGTCAAATTTGTTATGTTTGGGTAAAAAAAATACTGATCAAATTAAGTTTTCCAATAAAATAAAACTTCTAAATTGATGGTGCAAAATAATTGTGGGTTGAAAATTAATGCAAGTTTAATAATCGGCCAAATTAAATTTTCATTAATAAATAAAACTATTTATTTGTCCCAGTTTAATAATTGATCAAATTAAACACAATAAAAATAAAATTCTTAAGCTTGTGTGAAATAACTATGGGGTTGGAAAACACACATTGAATTCTAAGTATTTCTTTAGGTTTTTCATTGGCGGAGTTCTAATTTAAATCGATATGAATTTCAGACAACAACATCAGAGCCTTAGTCCCAAAATGCTTTGGGGTCGGCTAACATGAATCAGTCTCTGAAAACGTCAAGTCGTCTCCAATAAAACGCAAAAGTGATAGATGAAAAGTTTAGTAAGTACAACAAAAAGTAGTAATAAATATGCAAAAATAAGTAAATAATAAAAAGTAAATAAATATAGTAATAATCATTATGCAAAAAAAAAAAAATGTTGAAGGGAAAATAAGTGAGACACTAAAGTAGGGCAAAACCGTGTATTATTCCATTGATGACATCCCTTTAAATAGAGAGAAATACATAAAAGCAGGCCTAATCCTACCCTAACTAGGAAAGCCCGTAAACTAACAGACTTAGGCACACATTGGGTATTATTACTTTAACACTCCCCCTTGTGCCTAGTCTACTAGCGCATGTCATGTTGCCTCGTTAAAACCTCGTCAAGCAAAAACTCAGTGGGAAAAATGTCTTGATCGTAGGAAAAAAGAGTACAACATCTAGACAAATCAAGTTTAGACTTCGTCCTTTGAATCTATCCTCTCATATGATCGTTACATTAGTCATAGCGCTACTAAGGTGACCATTCCATCGATCCCTAAAATCGTACATCTTGTTACCTCGTTAAAAATATTTCCACGTGATAAAAACCATGTGGGAAAAATGATCCCTGGAAGGAAAAGAGTATAACGTACGATGTGGATGTAAGACTCCCCCTCAAGTCTACATCTCCCCCTGATTTGTACATCAATCAAGTAGTCGTTGTCTCATTATCGCCAAGTAACAAAACTCAATGGGAGAAAATAAACCTTAGTCAAAGAAAAGAGTACAACACATGTGATTAAGTTTCTTTATAAATCACCATTTCCTTGTGATCTTTGCTTCAATCTCGGAAGTTGGAAAAATCTTTAGCTCCCCCTAATGCTTACATTCATATACCGCTGCCTCGTTAAAAACCTTGCCAAGTAACAAAACCCAGTGGGAAAAATAAACCTTGGTCTAAAGAAAAGAGTGCAATATATGTAAGTATGTTCCATTATATCTCATATATTTCCCGTTATGATCATTCCATCAATCAAGGGGATTTACAAGTTACATCATGTTCACAAATGTAAGTATGCTCATCAATGGTAGTACTTAACCACTAGTTCCTCATAAGTGTAGAATGATAGTTCTTAATCATGTACACTCACGGGCTGATTCATACAAAGCAATAATCTTGTCGTGATTCGAGGAGGTAGACAAAAGGGGTTTGCTTAGTCGATTTCCAAGATATAAGCAATTCATACCAACACATAATTTGTGGTAGTTGCTTCGGCACCAGCATTTACTTTAACATTTGCCTTTTCGTAAGCAGCTTCCTTTGCGTGCTTGTAGGGAAAGAATAGTCCCAAGTCAATGGTTTCTTTTAAGTATCAAAAGATATTCTTGATACCATTCCACTGATGTTGCGTCGATGCTGAACTAAATCTAGTCAGCGAATTAACTGAGTGATATCAGGACGTGTACATTGAGCCAAGTACAATAATGCGCTATTGCACTCAAATAGGGAATTTCAGCTCCCAAAGCTCTTCGTCACTTTCCTTTAGACGAGATGGATCTTTCCTTTGCATACAAACATTCGACCTATCATGGGATTGCTAGTCAGGTGTACCTTGTCCATATTAAAGTGCCTGAGAACCTTCTGGACATAGGCAGACCGGTGGAATAAATTCCACAAACTCGATGTTCTATGTCAATGCCTCGACAGAACCGAGTTTTCCCAAGATCTTTCATCTCAAACTCAGATTTCCAGTATCTGGTGGTTTGTCTTATTTCATCAAGACCGATTATGTTCATGTCATCGACATACATTGCGATGATTGTGAATTCGGAATTTATTTGTGAAGACGCAGGGACATAGTTCATCGTTCTTATATCCCTTACCAATCAAGTAGTCACTTAGACGGTTATACCACACCCTTAAGGATTGCTTCAAAACCGTAAAGTTGAGCGTTTCAATCAAATTGCATACGCACTCTGTGGTCTAGAGTCACTTGATTTGGGTAATGAAATGCCATCGGGCACTTCCATATATATCTTCGTATCTAGACTCCCATAGAGATACGTAGTAACCATATTTATTGGCTGCATTTCCAGTCCCTCGAAATTACTACGCTAATCAAATAGCGGATACGTATACGTGGGAGTACATTTCATCGTAATCCATTCCAGGGCATTGTGAGAAGCATTACTTCGTGAACCTTGTACATTAGGACTCTATTACTCTCACTAAACTTTACGACAAAGGCTCGATTATGTCCTTAAGGCTTTACACTTGGTCCTGTGTCTTTGTCGGAGAATCTAGTTCTACCTGGAATGTTTTTCTTATAGGCCAATCAGCTCTATGTTGATTTCATCCAACTGAGTGAGGTTCAACATCATCGTACTTTATGATTCATGACATGTCATCAAAGTGGGTGGTTGATCAGGCCACACCCTCATAATTTCATCGAGATTCTTGATTTTCTAAATCATATCTTCGGGACGTCCCCCTCGTCATGACTCATTGACATAATAAAATCAAGCATGATCTCATGAAACGAGTTCATTGATGGTTAACATGTGAATTTGTGCCATACTCTACCTCTTTCTTGGGTGAGTATTTAGTCGAACCATGTGGTTTCCACCCTTCCTTCGTAGGGAGCCACGGCCTCAACCCCACCTCCATTAAGTGCAGTTGAATCACCCGGTTCATTGGTGATGTGCCCCTTGGAGGGGACTTATAACCTTACAGACATATTTGCAGCTGTAATATGAGATCTTGTCACTTGAACGATATCAGTAAATGCACCAGGCATCGAATCTGCTACATCCTGAAGATTGAGTATTCTTTGTGCTTCACGGTAACATTGTGAAGTTCCGGGATCATAATGAGACAAAGTCGATGTAACACCCCCGATATATTCAGGAATATTACAGCGCCATAAATCCTTTACATAAGAATTTACAAGGCTGAATAAAGGAAAAGACAATAACAGATACTAAATTATGAAATCACTAAAATAAAATACGACAGTTCTGGTTCAATACCGGGAATACAAATATCCAAATGGAGAATATTAATACATCACTGAAATCCAAACATCACAAATTACGACGTACTCGAGTACTTATTAAAATAACCAACAATAGACAATAAACCCGACCGGAACATCACTCTGCACCCTCGTCGTCATGCAGCTCCAGTGGTTGTTTCCCCGCTCTCCTGGATCTTGAATATAAACAAATGTTCACCCCCCGAAGGGGTTAGAACAACGATGCTAGTACAAGTACAATAATCATACAATAGTGATGTAATCAACAATTATCATAACAAGTTTCTCCAACGAGAAATAACAACCACACATATCACATCATAACATTCTCAACATACGAATGGTATTCCAACGATCCAGCGCACACAGCTATAGATTCCCATGATGATCCCGTCGGACCAACGCATGGTGGAACTACCTGTCCAACGATCCAGCGCACACAGCTATAGATTCCCATGATAATTCCCGTCGGATCAATGCATGGTGGACATTTAATCACAACACATGTACATAACACAATCACAATATTACTTTCATAATATAAACAATTCTAATTAAAGTACTTTCCTCGGTTCGATGACAAGAATAAAGCTTCCACGAATATCAAAACACTTGAAGGTCGTCCCCTTCGAGCAATCATGATGTTAAGATCGAACCTTAACAAAAGAAATAATATAGAATTCATCTCACGTCGTACGAATGTCTAACAATCTAATTTATGGCCGAAAGTTCATAAAACGTAATCTGCCTGAACTGCTTAACGTACGTTACGTAGCCATGGTAGCGTACGTCAAGCCTACTCATTAGCGCACGTAAGATACAAAGTCTAGCGTATGCTAACCATGTATCGACAGTCCCTCACTGATCAGTCGTCTTGACTCGTCTGATGATATAACGTAACAAGATTCAAATTATGATATAACTCCCTTTACTTGTTCATCGCAACAAGATTCAAATTATGATGTTCTTAACCAAGGTACTTAAAGCATAATCATCTCAATCTCCTAAACATGATGTTGGACGAATAAATCATCTCTGGAACTTAATATCTTGATAGCATGATCCTCATATCCTTAAGAACACAAATTCAAGGTTGGAGATAGTATAACATACCTTAAGATGAAGAAAACACCGAGACAATATGTAGAATCCAACTCCGGTTGCTTGTTGGTCAATCCAAGATGTTTCTCCTCTTCAATGATCAATAATAATGATCTCCAATCTTCAATGATCAAGTAGAGATGGTCTATAAGAGTTTAAGGAGGCTGGAATGTCTCTGGGCACGAAGTATGTTGAAGGTTAAGTGAAGCCAACGAGCTGAAATGAAGTGGCTGATGTCTTATTTATAATTTTCTGACCTTAACGTACGTTAGCCAACATGCATAACGTACGTTAGTCTCTTAGCGTACGCTATCCAACATTCTTAGCGTGCGCTAGCGTCCACTGATAGTTAACTATTCTCATTCTGTACACGATTACGTACGTTAAACCACCATGTTACGTACGTAAGCAATATCCTTTAGCATACGCTAGACATGCTCCTTAGCGTACGTTAACAAACGTTGACTTCAAAAGTGTCCAGGTTCATCCGAGGGAATCTCATCCGGACCCATGTCCGGCTGGCGCATGTGACAGCCGCCTAGCTCAATTATTGACTGGTTAACGCACACTACGCTACATTCATAGCGTACGCTATTTTCGACAGATAACGTACGTTAAGCTACCCTTGTTAATGTACGTTATCACGTATTTGCATGGAAAAATTTACATGTTGCCATACTCATGTACAAGGATACAAATACGAGAAATATCATATTTCAATCATCGATGTCACAATTCCGAAATAATACAGGGTTCAAATACAGATGAAATATTCAATAATAAGTCCGGATATTACATACTCTCCTACTAAAAAGGAGTTTCGTCCCGAAACTCAAGACGAAAATAACTCTGGATATCTGGACTTCATGCTATCTTCCGTTTCCCAAGTGGCTTCTTCCACTCCATGGCGTGACCACTGAACTTTGACCAAAGCAATTGGTTTGTTCCTCAACTGCTTAACTCGACTCTCGAGTATCCTGACCGGTCTTTCTTCAAACGTTCCATCCTGAGCGACTTCGATCTCGCCGAAATCAATGACATGACTAAGATCCGGTATATACTTCCGTAACTGGGATACGTGGAACACGTTATGAACATGGCTCAATGATGGCGGTAATGCTAATCTGTATGCCAATTCCCCAACTCTCTCAAGAATTTCGAACGGTCCGATATATCTTGGACTCAACTTCCCCTTTCTTCCGAAACGAAAGATTCCCCGAGTAGGAGAAACCTTTAAAAGTACGTGATCTCTAGTACTGAATTCCAATGGGTGGCGGCGTACGTCTGCGTAAGATTTATATCGACTCTGGGCGGTCAACAGCCTTTCGCGAATCAAGGCTACCTTTTCTCATGTCTGCACGATCAATTCCGGTTCCGCCCCGATCAAGTATGATGAATCATCCCAACATAGGGGCGATCTGCATCTCCTCCTGTATAATGCCTCAAACGGTGCTATCTTAATGGAAGCATGCCAACTATTGTTGTAGGTGAATTCAATCAGCGGTAGATGAACTTCCCAATCCGTTGACTAGTCTAAGGCACAAGCCCTCAGCATGTCTTCCACTGTTTGAATAGTCCTCTCAGACTGTCCGTCTGTCTGCGGATGATAAGCTGTGCTGAAGTTCAACTTGGTCCCCAAGGCCTTATGAACTGCTCTCCAAAAATGCGATATAAAGCGACCGTCTCGGTCAGAAATAATGGTCTTCGGCATACTGTGCAATCGGACTATCTCTGAAATAAATACTCGTGCCAACCTCTCTGGTCCCCAAGTGTCTTTAATGCCTAGAAAATGAGCCGATTTGGTTAAACGATCAACTATCACCCAAATCATGTTCATTCCTATCTTGGTTCTCATCATATTAGTGATAAAATCCATCGATATGTCCTCCCACTTCCATTCAGAAATCGGGAGCGGCTTCAGCATTCCGACAGGTCGTTGATGCTCGAGCTTAACCTGCTGACAAGTCAAACATTTCGAAACATAATCCGCTACATCTTTCTTCATGTTGCCCCACCAAAAGTTCTGCTTCAAGTCGTTATACATCTTACTGGTGCCCGAGTGGATAGAATAGGGCGTACTGTGAGCTTCCTTCATAATCGTCTGTTTCAGAACATCGACATCGGCAATGCAAAGTCGGTTCTGAAATCTCAGAACTCCATCATCATGAATTACGAATCCAGGGGCCTTTCCTTTGATCACTTCATCACGTAACCGAATCATCAGAGGATCATTTATCTGCTTAGATTTGATTTCTTTGGTTAACGATGAAGTTATTTCCATCACGCACAATTGTCCTTGGACTCTTTGTAACCATACTTCAATTCCTTATCGAATCATCTCTCGTTGAATGCTGAGCTGGGAGGTCAGAGTCTCCAGCGTCTGAATAGAAACAGGCTTGCGACTAAGTGCATCGGCCACTACATTTGCCTTTCCTGGATGATAAAGAATCTCCAAGTCATAGTCCTTAATAAGTTCCAGCCATCTTCTTTGCCGCATGTTCAACTCTTTCTGACTGAAGATGTATTTGAGACTCTTGTGATCCATAAAGATCTGACAGTGAGTCCAGTATAGATAATGTCTCCAGATTTTCAAAGCAAAAACTACTGCTGCTAACTCCAAATCATGCATTGGGTAACTCACTTCATAAGGTTTCAGCTGTCGTGACGCATAAGCGATCACCTTATCATTCTGCATCAATACGCACCTGAGTCCTTGGTTCGAAGCATCACTATAAACTATAAATCCTCCAGTTCCCTATGGAAGTGTTAAAATCGGTGTTGTTGTCAATCTCCTCTTCAATTCATCAAAGATTTTCTGACACAATTCATTCCATTTAAACTTTTGAGTTTTCTGCAGGAGTCGAGTAAGTGGGCGGGAAATTTTGGAAAACCCTTCCACGAATCGACGATAATATCTAGCAAGTCCTAAGAAACTCCGGACTTCTTTCACGTTCTTTGGAGGCTTCCAATCCATAACTGCTTCGATCTTCTGAGGATCTACTCGGACTCCTTCAGCTGATACCACATGGCCGAGGAACATTACTTCCTTTAGCTAGTATTCACACTTAGAAAGTTTGGCGTACAATTGTTCATTTCTCAACAGGTCTAACACAATCCGTAAATGCTGTGCATGCTCTTCCGGGTTCTTAGAATACACCAGAATGTCATCAATGAACACAACCACAAATTTATCCAAATATTCGATGAACACTCGGTTCATCATTGCATGAATACAACAGGTGCATTAGTGAGACCAAACGGCATCACTACAAACTCATAGTGTCCGTAGCGAGTTCTGAACGCTGATTTCGGAACATCAGATTCCTTAATCCTTAGCTGATGATATCCTGATCTCAGATCGATTTTAGAAAATACTTTTGCTCCTTGTAACTGGTCAAACAAATCGTCAATCCGTAGCAACGGATACTTGTTCTTAATCGTCATCTTATTCAGCTCTCGATAGTCAATACACAGTCGAAGCGATCCATCCTTCTTTCGGACAAAAAGAACTGGTGCTCTCCAGAGCGAAACGCTTGGCTGGATATAGCCTTTGTCCAGTAATTCCTCCAGTTGCTTTTTCAGTTCGTACATCTCAGTAGGTGCCATACGATACGGCGCCTTAGAAATTGGTGTAGCTCCGGGTTCCAGCTCGATGGTGAATTCTACATCCTGTCGTGGAGGTAGTCCAGGTAACTCATTAGGAAATACATCCGGAAATTCGTTCACAACAGGAATGGATGAAAGTTCCACGATTTCGTCTTCTTTCTTCATTGCATAGCGCCAATATCCGGTACAGCCCTGTTTCAACAATTTGATAGCTTTCATCGCCTTGATCATCTTTCCTGAGCTTCCTGGTTTCCAATGTTCAAACAGTATTTTGGAACCATCGTCAGCGATCAGCGAGACATTCCTCTTTCGGTAGTTTACAATAGCTCCATATCGGTTAAGCCAATCATCTCCGAGTATCATGTCGTCTCCTTGCATTTCTATCACAATCAAATTTGAGAGCCACTCTCTGCCTCCAAATGATACAGAGAAATCTTTAGTTTCTAAGTTTCCAACAATCCTCTCTCCGCTCGGTAAATCCACAACATAAGGTTCACAATTATGAAAACCAGAAAAATTCAAACGATTTACACAAGACAAGGATATAAATGAATATGTAGCTCCTCTATCGAATAAAACGCTAACTGGCTGGGAAAGGATCTGAACAGTACCTGATGCGACAGCAGCATCCTGATCGTCTGTTCTCCTCATCTCGTACAGACGTGGGGGAACAGATCCGACACTCGCTGTACTCTTTCGGTCCCACTATCCTCTGCCTCGCCCGCGGCCAAAATTCTGAGGAATCTGAACACTTTACTGCGTCTGTTGGATACTGGCTGTGATGTACGGGTTCCATTGAACTTGGTGGCATCTTTGCAAAACGTCGCACGGTGCCCTTCCTGTCCGCAATCAAAACATGTAAATGGAGTACGCAAACAATCACGCCAAAGGTGGCCTGGGCGACCACAGTTAAAGCACTTCCTAGATGTATCCGTCGTGGCTGACACTGCTCCGAAATTCTTTCCGCTCTTAGACGGGTGCGGAGGTTTCTTGAAATAGTGAAAGGATGATTGGGCCTTGTGGGGCCCACTGCTCTTGTGCTCTGTGAAACTACCAGAGACTTTCTGTTTCTTGAATTTTGCAAACTTTTCCATCGCTGCTTCTTTGATCTCATACGCCAATGCTTTATCCTGATATTGACGAAGAGTGGTACATTCAAAACCGGACATGTGCCTCTGGATTTCTGGTTTCATTCTCATATCAAAATGGATCATCATTTCTGCATCTGTTCTGACCAGATTTCGAACAAATGCCAGCTGCTGGTTAAACGTCTTAATTGTCTGGGATACGGGTTCGTCTGACGGCTGTGCGGAGAAAAATTCCCGAACTTTGGCTTCCCTCACAGGACGAGGGCAGTACTGAGCTTCCATCATCAATTTAAATTCTGTCGAGTCAGCATCATGGTCTACAGGCCGGATGGCTTCCCACCACTCGGATGTTTCCCCTATCAGAAAGTACTGAGCAATAGAGGCTCTCCGGTCGTCTGGGCAATTAATTCCGGCAAAAATTTTCTCCAATTCCTTCAACTAATGGTCCCATGTGGGAGTCTCAGAAAAGCCGTCGTATTTGGGTGGTTGCATCTTTGCCACCTCCTGCAGCCATCGGTCGCCTCGATTTCCCATGTCTGGGATCCCTTGCTGTCTATCTCCCTGCTGTAATCCCACCGCCACCTGCATTCGATCCACGATCTGGGCGAACTGAGTCATCTGGTTCACCACCTGACGAAGGATTTCGGGCACAACAGGTTCCGGTTCATTATTAATAGATCTCTGTGGCTCGCCTGAGCTGTGGCTGGCCTAATTAGAAGGCGAAACTTCTCTTTCGGCATTCCTTCGTCCGCGTCTGCGACCGCGACCACATCCACGTCCACCTCTCAACATACTATAAGCATAAATACTCAATATACAGGAAACAATATCGTTCTAATGTTCAAGTATAAAGAGATACAACATGTAAAGAACGAGATAGAGTTTAGGAACTTATAACCACCGTTCGCATGAAGACGCAGGCAGTACAGTGATGTTATTCGCGGCCGGCTACCTCAAAAGACATAAATGACCCCTATTTTAACCCAATGGCCAAGATATCCATAATCTTAGCTCCGATACCATATTCTGTAACACCCCCGATATATTTAGGAATATTACAGCGCCGTAAATTCTTTACATAAGAATTTACAAGGATGAATAAAGGAAAAGACAATAACAGATACTAAATTATGAAATCACTAAAATAAAATACGACAGTTCTGGTTCAATACCGGGAATACAAATATCCAAATGGAGAATATTAATACATCACTGAAATCCAAACATCACAAATTACGACGTACTCGAGTACTTATTAAAATAACCAACAATAGACAATAAACCCGGCCGGAACATGACTCTGCACCCTCGTCGTCATGCAGCTCCAGTGGTTGTTTTCCCGCTCTCCTGGATCCTGAACATAAACAAATGTTCACCCCCGAAGGGGTTAGCACAACGATGCTAGTACAAGTACAATAATCATACAACAGTGATGTAATCAACAATTATCATAACAAGTTTCTCCAATGAGAAATAACAACCACACATATCACATCATAACAGTCTCAACATACTGATGGTATTCCAACGATCCAGCGCACACAGCTATAGATTCCCATGATGATCCCGTCGGACCAACGCATGGTGGAACTACCTGTCCAACGATCTAGCGCACACAGCTATAGATTCCCATGATGATTCCCGTCGGATCAACGCATGGTGGACATTTAATCACAACACATGTACATAATACAATCACAATATTACTGTCATAATATAAACAATTCTAATTAAAGTACTTGCCTCGGTTCGATGACAAGATTAAAGCTTCCATGAATATCAAAACACTCGAAGGTCGTCCCCTTCGATCAATCACGATGTTAAGCTCGAACCTTAACAAAAGAAATAATATAGAATTCATCTCACGTCGTACGAATGTCTAACAATCTAATTTACGGCCGAAAGTTCATAAAACATAATCTGCCTGAACTGCTTAACGTACATTACGCAGCCATGGTAGCGTACGTTAAGCCTACTCGTTAGCGCACGTAAGATACAAAGTCTAGCGTACGCTAACCATGCATCGACAGTCCCTCACTGATCAGTCGTCTTGACTCGTCTGATGATATAACGTACGTTACGTACAAAACGTAGCGTACGTTAACCTTGCCCGTTAGCGTACGTAAGTTACATAGCTTAGCGTATGCTAAGCACGCATGACCATTTCTCATTGGGCAGACGACTGTCTCGGTGTGGTGAAGCTTACGAAGTTCTCATTGATCAACGTACATTATCTCCATACATATCATGCTCATACAGTTATGAATGATCTTACGGATAACAACAATTTCGAATTCAAGAGTATGTATATCATCATAACACCATATTCAATTTCGATTACAATTCTTCATGCATAATTCGGAAGGCCTAACGGTCGATATCAATACCTTTATATCAATCAAAACTATCATCTTGAAGTTTGTTTAACACTCCATCTTTACAAGACAAATCCTTCCATGATCAATCTCTTAGATTCGTCTAACAATAATGATGTTAAAGCCAAGTCCGTGATTACTATGAAGACACCTTCTAAATTCGGATTACCAATGTCAGAAACTTTCTTTACTTGTTCATCGCAACAAGATTCAAATTATGATGTTCTTAACCAAGGTACTTAAAGCATAATCATCTCAATCTCCTAAACATGATGTTGGACGAATAAATCATCTCTCGAACTTAATATCTTGATAGCATGATCCTCATATCCTTAAGAACACGAATTCAAGATTGGAGATAGTATAACATACCTTAAGATGAAGAAAACACCGAGACAATATGTAGAATCCAACTCTGGTTGCTTGTTTGCCAATCCAAGATGTTTCTCCTCTTCAATGATCAATAATAATGATCTCCACTCTTCAATGATCAAGTAGAGATGGTATATAAGAGTTTAAGAAGGCTGGAATGTCTATGGGCATGAAGTATGTTGAAGGTTAAGTGAAACCAACGAGCTGAAATGAAGTGGCTGATGTCTTATTTATAATTTTCTGGCTTTACGTATGTTAGCCAACATGCATAACGTATGTTAGTCTCTTAGCGTACGCTAGCCAACATTCTTAGCGTGCGCTATCGTCCACTGATAGTTAACTGTTCTCATTCTGTACATGATTACGTACGTTAAACCATCATGTTACGTACGTAAGCAACATCCTTTAGCGTACGCTAGACATGCTCCTTAGCGTACGTTAACAAACGTTGACTTCGAAAGTGTCCAGGTTCATCTGAGGGAATCTCATCCGGACCCATGTCCGGCTGGCGCATGTGACAACTGCCTAGCTCAATTATTGACTGGTTAACGCACGCTACGCTATATTCGTAGCGTACGCTATTTCCAAAAGATAACGTACGTTAAGCTACCCTTGTTAACATACGTTATCACGTATTTGCATGGGAAAATTTACATGTTGCCATACTCATGTACAAGGATACAAATACGAGAAATATCATACTTCAATCATCGATGTCACAATTTCGAAATAATACAGGGTTCAAATACAGATGAAATATTCAATAATAAGTCCGGATATTACAGTGGAGACACCATGACAATTCATGTCGTTCCCCGAGAAATTACATTTTCTCTCCTCCCCCTAACAACGGGAAGGTTGTCTCATTAAAGTGACGATATCTGCAAATCATGCGGTAAAGAGATCACTGTGAAGGTTCTAAATAGCGGATAAACGTATGGAGATTCTTATCCAACGTGAATACTTAATCGTTTCTAAAGACCAACACGTTGTGGGGCACATAAGGCACATATAATGCGTCACCAAATATGTGCAATTGGCACTCAAGTCCGTCTGGGTCCAAAATATAAAAATCAGGTTATACAGTTACCAACTGGTACGCATAAACTAATTGGTTAGCAGAGGGTCTAAGAATGAACGATTTAAGTAAAGTTGCGTGCAATATTGTATAATTCCATACAAAGATATGCAAATTGGTGCGCATAACCAATGACATAATCACCATACATATACGTTTTTATGTGAGACCGTTTGCATATGCACAGGAAGAGATGCTATTCATTGATCTCTATCATGCAATAAACATCAAGTACTTTTTGATGTGAACTCTCCAACATCATGGAGTCCTTTAGATGTGATAAGGGAGGTGAGCCCTTATAAATTATTTTGGAAGTTCTGCAACAGTTTGAGTGGACAGGAGAGCGACATGTGACCAACATGTCGGAAAATCCATCAAAATCATAAATACATAAATGGTCCATATATTAGGTGGATGGATCCACAAATATCTCCTTATATTCAGCGTAAGAATGGAATGTTTGCTTTTGTTTCTTTAGCGTAGGAAGGTCTCGCTACTACTTTGGCTAAAGAGCAGGCTTTGCAACACTAAGTGGTGGGCATTTGATATGCATCCGGTTCTTTGGATGACATAACACGATTAACATCAACATTGTTCTTTATGTCGAGTTGTTGCCACCTTTTCGCTCGAAAAGGAATGATGTTCGTACAAGTTCTTTAGTATATGGATCATTATACTTCGACTAGGATGAACTAGTCTACTGTGCCAAAGCCTATATGAGTCTATGTCCAAAAGTACATTGTTGGTGACAACATAGGATTTTAAAAACCTAATAGTAGTGAGGTACAGTCTACTAGATTGACTCATGAGTTATTCTAAAATGCATTTGCGTCCACATTAATTAGAATTAATAAAAGAAACTCTATTCCATTCTCATAGTGGGTTTCAATCTGGAAACCATTGCTACGTATATTGTTGAAGCTAAGTAAGGTTCGAAGGGCTCTAGGTGCATACAGAGTATCGGTAACTTGTAATTGAGTGCCATTTAGGCATCAAAATGCATTACCTCGTCCTTTGATGAGTTAGGAGGACCCAATCATCGTAGTTACCGAGGTTTGGCAGGCAACTTATTCGATGAATATAGAAGCCTTATTCTAAGAACATTCAAGTTCTACTCAATTCATTCCTTAGAATATAGAGAAATTTCGAACTATAAGCATTCAAGCAATATTCAGTACTTCGAAATAAAGATAAGAATCTAATGTAAGCAATATTAATATCTTGTTCGTGAAACAACGTTGCATCACGCCATTATTGAAAAGAGCACACCAACACAATCGTCTTGAGGTAACTATACCAAATGTAAACGAGAAAGTAAACATAATACTAAGATTCAGTCTATAGACTGTGGCTCGTATGACTCAATTCGACATTGGTGACTGTGAAATTGGCATGGGGGAACTTGTCTAGATCATATTCTTCCATATAGTGAGTTTCCCTTTCTTTGGACTCTCTATATTTCTTGTAGTGAGATGCGACTTGCTTGCTCGCATGGCAGTTCTTGTACCATGTCCAGCATCTCCACAGTGATAGCATAGTTCATTGCCAACTCGAGCCTTAGAGGCGATAGGATGGGTAGGTGATTTTTGGTTCCCTTGGCTAGTAGAGTCGGAAGCACCAAGTCTTCGCATTACATGGGAAGAACCCCCACGTCCTTGACCACAAAGCCTATTATGTCCAGTCCCCTATTCATTGGGGTAGTTTCCATCCTCCATTTTGCCATAATTGGCCTCGGGAATTTTCTTTGTCCCAACCAGCCTGACATTACTGCTCTCTAACACTTCGTTATGCCTCTCAGCCACTTGCAGTAGGTTGATTATCTTACTGAAGGTAGTGATGCGTTTATTATCATAACCCAGCCTATACTGGTTCGCTAGTATAAGAGCGGAAGTAAGGAAGGTGAAAAAAGTTTTCTGGATCATGTCGTCTTCTGTGATGTCCTTCCTACAGAAATTTAGGCGTGCCTTGAGGCGGAGAACATCTTTATTTAAGTCGTTGATCCATTTATAATCAAGCAAGCGGATTTCATTCCACTGCACGGTCAACTCTGGCGGCAAAGTTTGTGAATGTTCCCAAATTGGCCCTTAAGGGCATCCCACAGTTCTTTAGGGAATTTTAACTGTAGATATTCCTATCTCAGGCTGGGTTCGATGTGTCACCTAAGGAATATAAGTGCACTCGCTTTTATCTTATCAGACGGTACTTGGTATATGGTGTTAATGAGCATACCACTATATTTTTTAGTGATAAATGTGGTCTCGACGTAGGAGACCCATCTATGGTACGCAGGCTCTTTTGAGTCCAAGATATCAAATTTGAGGCGAGTTGGATAAGCTATCTTAATACAAGAAAAAGGAAAATAATTTTTCACAGTTTACCATGAGTACTTTCCATGATAAAATTTCAATAATGGGAGCGTTATTATTTTTCGGAACCAAGATATGGTCAAAATTACTTTCGATGCTTTTGAGTATTACCAATGATATTACTTTTTCATGGTTTAATTTAATATAGGCAGTAGAAATAAGTCCTCTAAAATCTACTAATATGAAGCCTAATTGCATGTAATATCTATATATGCATGCATATATATATATATATATATATATATATATTATAGATATAAATATATAATCTTAGAAATATATCTATACACATATTATGCAGTCAAGTATGTTTCTTATGCCGCAATGTAATTATTAATTCAACTTGAATTTACTTTATTTCAAGTTGCTTTAAGTAATTTACTTTGATTTAATTAAAATTATTAATGCAACATGTTTTTAATCAATTTAATTAAGCATAAATAAATTTCGGAATATATATGCAATCAAACGTGATTAAAAGCATGTAATTTAAAACACATATTGCAGATAGTAAGGTTATTAGAATTGTGTACCTTATAGGAAAGACATGATTCTTTCCTAGGGCATACCGCCAATTTGTTTCGATGGAAATGTATTCCTCATTCCGTTCGCCGATTCGATTCAGGAAAAGGAATCTCCAATCTGGAAAAGTTTCATTAAATCGTGAAATTGCCCATGCATATAGCCACAAACTCTGGGCGGACTGTTAGGTTGAATATTTGACTCCTCAATCAAAATCTCCTTCACGTATTCGCAAAGAAGATGAAGCTTGTCTTCTGACAAGTGATGTCCGTTTATCACCTTTGTTTTATCCACTTGTCCAAATTCTTTTTTCTTTCCTCAATTATAAGAACGGTTGATTAATTGCTTCTCCAAGAAACTAGACCCAATCAATAACAGAAAATATGTCAATACGTATAAATCGGCGAAGACGGGTTGATATCCGAGCAAAATTGCAGAAAACGGATGGCAGGCTGTTGCTCACGGCAGGTCATACTGCAGTGGCGGTGATGCGGATCTGTGTGGTGGTGGGGCTTTTAGAAGTCGGTTGGGTCGATCTGGCGGGTCGCGATGCGGTATCTCTGGTTTCCGATTTGCAGGAGGGTTGTACGACTGGAGAATAAGAAGTGAAATTGAGGGTTTCAGGTCGGGCTATCTGATCTGGATTAGGGGACGAGCTGGCCGGAGTTGCAGAGGGAGGCCGGCAGTCTTGCGGCTTGGGTCACAAACGGAGGTCAGATCGGGGATGGGGTCGTACTGCAGTGGTGGTGACCGGATCTGTGTGGTGGTTCGAGGTCCGATTGGAAGCAGTGTCAGGGCTGCGGGTCGTACTGTAGTGACGGTAGCCGCGGGTTTAGGGTTTCAGAATTTTTTTTCTTTCTCAGTTGGAAGACTACGTGCCGATAACGTGTTGAAAATAACTGAGACAATAAAGTAGGGCAAAACTGTGTATTATTCCATTGATAACATCCCTTTAAATAGGGAGAAACACATACAAGCAGGCCTAATCCTACCCTAACTAGGAAAGCCCGTAAACTAACAGACTTAGGCACATATTGGGTATTATTACTTTAACAAAACATAATCAACCACCCGAATTCTCTCCCTCCACGTCGTCCTACCAACGCCATAACTTCTCCAATCCCAAGAAACCTCGTATCATTCTCAATCACTCTAATCCATGCCTGTTTAGATCTTCCTCTACCCCTCACTGGCCTATGCGCTCCCCATTCTTCAAGCCTCTGCACCGGTGCATCAATTGGCCTTCGTCTCACATGTCCGTACCATCTTAACCGATTCTCCAGCAGCTTATCCTCTATAGGGGCTACTCGTATTTCTTTCCTAATCATATCAATTCTAAGTCGATACTTTCTCGTATGGCCACACATCCATCTTAGCATACGCATTTCCACCACATTCATCTTATGCACATGACTATGCTTTACATCCCAGCATTCAGTGCCATATAAAATTGCAGGCCTAATTGCTGTTCGGTAAAATTTCCTTTTTTAATCTATAAGGTACGACTTGATCACATAATAACCCCATTGCGCTCTTCTATTTCAACCATCCCACCTTAATCCTATGGGCCACGTCACTGTCTAATTCTCCATCATTTTGAAGAATAGACCCAAGATAACGAAAAAACTCTGATCTTCGTATAACATTCCAACAAAAGTGAATGTACCCACCTATTTACTTCCATTTCCACTAAAGCTATACTCCAAATATTCAGTCTTGCTTCCGCTCAGCCTAAAACCACGAGTTTCGAGCGTATTTCTCTAGAGTTCCAACTTTCTTTCAACTCTGTCCTTCGTTTCATCAACCAATACTATATCATCTGCAAACATCATGAACAAAGGAATATCGTCTTGAATTGACCTTGTCAATTCGTCCATGACTATGGCAAAGAGGAAAGGACTAAAAGTCGAGCCTTGATGCACCCCAATCATAATAGGGAATTCCTCATTCCTTCCCATGGTAGTACGTACACTTGTACTAGATCCTTCATACATGTCTCTAATGATGTCAATATACTTCTTAGACACGCCCTTTTTGGCTAATGTCCACCAAAGTACCTCTCTTGATACCTTATCATAAGCCTTCTCTAAATCAATAAAAACTATATACAAATCTTTCTTCTTATCATGATAGTGGTCCATCATCTGTCTCATCAGAAATATTGCTTCCACAGTCGATCTCCCATGCATAAATCCAAATTGGTTTCCTGATATCTCCACGCACTTTCTAAGATTTTGCTCAATCACTCGTTCCCATAATTTGATGGTATGATTCATCAACTTAATCCCCCGATAATTAGAGCACTCTTAGACATCGCCTTTGTTCTTATATAAAGGGACTAAAGTGCTTTTCCTCTATGCCAGTGGCATCTTGTTGTATTTTCAAACCTTGTTGAAAAGTATAGTCAACCATCCGATTCCCCTCTCTCCCAAACACCTCCATCCTTCAATAAGTATACCATTTGGCCCTTTTGCCTTTTTCGAACCCATTTTCTTTAATGCCATCCTTACTTCACCCTTTTGAATTCATCGCATAAAATCCCGATTAACCAAATTTGAAGCAATACTTACATCCCCAATATCTTCCTCACGTTGTCCACTAAATAGGTTATCAAAGTATGCCCTACACCTTTCTCTTATCTCCTGATCTCCGACTAAAACCTTATGATCCACATCCTTCATACATTTAACTCTCTCAATATCTTGTGTCCTCCTATCTCTAATACGAGCAATTTTATAAATATCCCTTTCCCCTTCCGTAGTATCTAATTTCGTATATAATTTTTGATTAATCTTTGCCCTAGCATCATGGACGGCTTTCTTGACTTCTCTTTTAGCCTCATTATATTTCTCAAAGTTCTACTCACTCGAGCATTTTCCTAATGACTTGTAGCATTCACGTTTAGTTTTTATCGCCTGCTTTACCTCATCATTCCACCACGATGTGTCCTTACCTGATGGCTTGTGTCCTTTAGATTCCCCAAAAACTTCTTTTGCCACTTCCTTAATGTTATGTTCCAACATAGCCCAAGTTGAATCTACATCCATCTCCACGCACTCGAAATCATTACATCTAGCGACAACCTTATCCACAAAAGTTTGTCGACTCTCCCCTTGAAGCTTCCACCATCTAACTCGAGGGTCCACTTGCGGACTTCTCTTTTTTATAAAACCTCTTACCTTGAAAATCAAGCACAACAAGTCTATGATGAGTCGCGGTACTCTCTCCGGGTATCACCTTGCAATTCGTGTACCTCTTTCTCCACACGTTTCTCACAAAAAAGAAGTCAATTTGACTTGCATTTCCTCCACTTCTATATGTCACTAAGTGAGATTCCCTTTTTTCGAACCACGTATTCATGATACTCAAGTCATATGCTTGCGCAAAATCCAATATACCACATCCTGCTTCATTTCGATCCCCAAAACCAAAACCACCATAAACACTTTCGAACCCGTCTCGTCCAATCCCCACATGACCATTGAGGTGTAATACCTGAGATTTTCATTCTGATTATTTCGGATTTTTTCGGATATTTCTCGGTTGCCGAGTGTCGGTATTATTTTCCCTATGATTGATTTTGTGTTTATATGGTCTCGTGTGATTATTTGTTGCATGATGTTTTCATTTTGGATCGTTGGTGATGTCCGTGAGCGTTTGTCGAGTTCGTTCCGTGCGTTTTCAGAAATCGAGTTGCCAGGTCATAGCGGTTGGGCACCGACCGGACAGTTGCGGTAGGAACCGCTATAGCACACGCTACTGTCGGATGGCAGTGCGCGCTAATCGGCAGGCATATCACACACTATCGGTCGCCCAGCGCACGCAACCTAGCTGGCAAGATGGGTTTCTGAGGTTCTGGACTCGGGTAGGATCGGCAGGTAGTGCACGCTCTTGTCGGTCGTTGCGCACGCTAATCGGCAGGTGTAGCGCACGCTATCGGCCGACCAGCGCATGCTACCTAGACGAGCAGTTTAGTCCAAAGGATTCTGGATGGGTCAGCTAGTGCAGGTAACCGCCCGCGCAGCGCGCGCTATCGTGGTCGGACAACGAAGTTCTGGGCGGCAGGATAGGTCAGCAGGACTGGGTCGTGCGGGGCCCCGGCCGAAGGTTCTAAGCCGATACTGCCCTCTATCGCACGCTACCCGGAAGGCCTAGCGCACGTTAATGCCCACTTCTATAAATATGACTGGGCAGTCATATTTCCACTCGTTTTTCATTTCTCTCCTTTCCCTTCCGCAGCTGGAGACTTGGTGAGCATGGAGTCATGTTGTCAAGCGATTAATCCACGAAGTTCTGGAGTTCCTATCATTGATTAATCATTCCATAACCTCATTTGATCTAGTGAATCGAGGTTCCTAAAATCTTAGTTTTGGAAAATTGGGGGTTTTTGCTTGGTTTTGTACGATTAGCCCGTAATAACTTAGATTTGCGGAGGATCGATGATTAGTAAGATATATTCTATCATTTACCTTGTTGTTCCATGGTTGGATTGTCTAGGATTCATCGTTTTATTGAGTTCCTAATCGACGCCTTGAAGGTATCCGATAAAAGGTCTTAGAGGGGGATTTGGGCGTTATGCGATTATTATTCCTCGTACGATCGTTGATTTATTGATGATATGTCTTAGGAACAAAATACTTGTGAAGAACTCGAGTCGAAACCCTTCCGTTCGTTGTCTTCTTCAGGGCCCGCGGTTTCCCGGTTGAACCGTGTTCTTCGGAGTGTTCGGTATCGGTTATTGAGGCAAGTATTCTACTTATATGATTTGTGTCTTGTGTATAGAGTTTATGTATTGGATTTATGATGATTGGTTTACCCTCGTAGATATGTTTCATACGAATTGAATATTCGAACGGTTGTGAGTATTAATCATATTCTTGCTTGTTTAATGTTGTGAAGTTGTGTTGGTCATGATAGTTGCGTGATTCATGTTGGACTTGATTGCTCGGGTTTGATGTATTGTGTTGATTATGATTATTGTGTTGAATTGACTATACATTTGGCCATGTATTTTGGTGTATGATTGGATGTTCAAACGTATTTGTATTAAGTGTGCTATTCATGGTGAAGTGTTTTGCATTGTTTGATATACATTGGGAAGTGTGTGTGTGTGTGTGTGTGTGTGGTCCAGGTATGGTCCGTGTGGCCTCTGGAGTTCGGTACATGATGTGTACTAACAGTGTATGTGGTCCAGGTACAGTCCGTGTGGCCTCTGGAGTTCAGTACATAATGTGTACGAACAGCGTGTGTGGTCCAGGTACGGTCCGTGTGGCCTCTGGAGTTCGGTACATGATGTGTACGAGCAGTGTATGTGGTCCAGGTACAATCCGTGTGGCCTCTGGAGTTCGGTACATGATGTGTACGAATAGTGAATGCGTGGAACCGGGTACAGTCCGTCGTGACCTCTTGTACGAACAATGATCATGTGGATAATGCTTTGATGTTAAATCTCGGACACGTGACCAAATTTTCACTATGTGTTTTGAAATAAGAACCGGGCCGAGGCCTTGATGATTTTTGAAAGAGGTTTTGTAATATTGGGACTCGAGGTCCAAAAGAAACTATACCTTAAGAACTCCCGAGATACCGAATTTAATTTTAAAAACTTCATCACTTGTTTTCTGATTAATAAAACCTCTCGGGAATATTTTAACAATTGATTGTGTTACCTGATTCGTGATTGCCTTCTGCTTGATACATTTCGTATACTATTATACTTGCACTAGTAAAACAATGGAGTTTTACTAACCCCCGAGTAATCGGGGGGTGGATGTTTGTTTTGCGTCCAGGTACATGCTGGTCCGGGGGAGCAGTCACAGGATCGGCATAGGAAGTGACGAGCAACGATACTAATCAAGAGTTGAGAGTTTAGTCGGTTTATGAGTGTCGACCAAGTTATTGTCAGACTTCCGTTGTTAGGTATCTTTACCCCTACGTGGGTATTTATTGTAAAGAGTTGTATTTCGTCTCGTTTGTAGTAATCGTGTGACCTCATTGGTTCGTGTGGTTGTATTGTAATTGACCTTAATGGTTTGCGTTATTGTAATGATTGACTTCGGTCGGTCAAGTTTTGGTATTTTTGTGTTGTTTAGCCTGGTAGGTCCTCGCGGAGAGGGTCTACGGCATGTAATATTCCCATATGGTCCGGGGGTGTTACAATTATGGTATTAGAGCTTAGGTTGCGGAAACCTAGACTGTCGGGTCAAGTCGAGTCATGAGTTGTCGAGTAACGTGTTGTCTTGTCATTCGAGTCGTCGGGTGACAAGTTGAGTTGTGCGTAGTCACAATGTGTCGGATATGTTGTCGGATAAGATTAGTATCATGGGCGACCGTCATCTCCGTGCCGCCTGTAGACGTAAGTCTCCTCTTTTGCGCATAGTATCCGTGTTTCATGATTTCATTTACGTGCGATATTTGTGGTGCATAATTTCAGTTGCACGGTGTTGTGTAATGGAGTTTGTATTCGATACTTGTGACACACTGTGTGTGTATAGAACTGGACATCTTGATGTTTTGCCTTTGAACCACCGTGTGAGGTGGTATGATATGAAAGTTGTGAACCTTGATGGGTTTCGAAAAAAGTATCGACGGTAGAGTTTGTGAGAAACTCTGATGAATGGTTTTGTTGTATGTTTAAACTTGATACCCACGAGATGTATTTTATTGAATTGGCGATCCTGTTTGTCATTTGCGCATGTGGTTTTAAGTTCCACTATTTTTGGATTGTTGTAATTATGCCCGCTGCGGGTAGGTTTGAAAACATTTTTCTGAAGGACTCTACTGGTTTGAACATTTTTGTGGAAATCATTTTTTTTTAAATATTTTGATGGTGCGGTTAAACAACGATTTGTATGGATTTTGAAATCGGTTGAATTTTGACAAGTTGGTCATGGATTTTCAAATGGCACCATCAGACGGTATTTGAAAAATGAGTTTTAAAATACTTCGGACATTGCAAAATATTACCGTCATTTTGTTACGATCGAAAGGATTTTGGGAAAATTTATGTTTTGCAAAACGATCTTGGTCTTCGGAATTCAAAATGTTATGTGTTTGTATGTTGGGACAGTCGTTGCGACAAGTTTGTTATGTTGTTATACTCGTCGGAGAATGTTGCAGTGTTTTCTATATGTCAGAATACATGATTAGGAGTCGATCCTTAACCTTCGGAGTCGTGTCGGGGTTGCTGGGACAATTCTGCTGTCATGCAGCTAGTGATTACGGCCGTAAGATGTTTACCATTACGGCCGTAAGTTCATAGATGTTACGTCCGTAAACAACATGTTGTTAGGACCGTAAGCTTTTGACTGTCACGGTGGTAACCTTATTGTTATAGTTGTATCCGCGCCCTCTACCAGTCATTTGATTTCAGTAGACATAGTCGTATGGTCCGCCAGCGACGACTGTGAATTTTAACTATTTTATAGGCAATGTCGCACTCGGTTAGTTATCCTGTATGGGTAGCGTTGATGTGTTGTTAATTGTTACCATCCTTGCCAGAAAATTTTGGTTGTATACATAAGTGTTATGACTGCATAGTATGATTTGATCGTATTATTCTACGACATTATCCTGATGTGGTAGTTAACCTGTGGAAATGTTGAGTGCGAGTACAAGCGGTTTTCCACCCGGGGATGGTTTGGTGAAACCTCTGGGGGTTGATGCTAAGGGTCATGGCCACGGATTTTCATGTGCGTTTTATTCTCGATGGTGTGGCGTGGTAACATGTGGTTACCCTGCAGGTCATTTTGACGATATCGGTTATCGAGTAAATATGATATTTCGAAACGTTGTTTTGCAAATGACTTCAAACGAAATAATTATGATAAAGGAATCATGGTTTTGATTAAAGACTGATATATTAAAAGTATTTTTTTCAAAAATTTCATTTTGGTTAAATCTTTCCAACTCCAGAATTTTAAAATATTATCATCTGAACGAATACCTCGGAAAATTTTATTTTAAAGAATGTTACAAATGTTTAACCCCAATGATATATATATATATATGGTTTTGACAGTGTTTGTTTTGATAAAGGTCATACATTTCTGTTTATGTGGCCATGGAGATTATTTATGGAATTAAGTTCTATTGTTGTAGTGAGTTCGTATATTCGTGTAATGACTCGGAGTGAATATTTTATTGGATTGTTGTTCGTTGTCCTATGTTGATTATGTGATGTTTGTTTTGTTGTGTTATTCTGAATGGTTGTCCATTCAGTATGCCGAGAGGTCGAGGCCGAGGACGTGGTCGTGATAGTGGTCGTAATCAGGAGCATGAGAGGGCGACTCGCTCGTCGTCGAGTGCCAATCAGCTCAGTACAGATGGTCGAGATGACCAGTCGTGTGATCAGGGGCAATCAGCCAGAGGTAATGTTGCCATTGGTGTCGCCACCGTCCTTCGCCAGGTGGTTGATTAGTTGGCACAGATGAGTCAGATCGTGCATCGGAATGAGAACCCATATGGGGATAATGGAGCTAGTAAATGGTTACGGGGTGTGATGAGAATGCACCCGCCCCATTTTGTAGGATCTTAGGACTCGTTAGGTTGGGAGAACTGGCTCTTCCAGTTGGACAGAACATTTGATGCTGTAACTTGTCCCGATGAAAGGAGAGTACCTATTGCTCAATTCCTGCTCGACAAGGAAGCTGCAGACTGGTGGGAGGCCGTAGCGTCTAGTGATCGTGCAGCTACTTGGGCTGAATTCAAGACTGCCATGGAGGCCGAGTATTTTCCACCGCCTGTTAAAGAGAGTAGGATCGTCGAATTCTTCTCGGCTACGCCCCAAGATGTGTCGATATCTCACGCAATAGTCGATTATAATCGGCAGTTATGTTATGTGTTGTGCGACGATTTATATGCCTCGACGACGATCAGCATAAGGGCCGAGCGACCGAACCCAGCATCAGATAATCCAAGGCAGACTTGCCAAGCAAAGAGTCCAGACCGAGATCGGGTACCGAGCGATCGACGTCCAGGGTGATCGCCTCTTGGCACCTAGCGATAGACTCTGGTGCCCGACTAAAGACGACCGCCTCATGCCACATGGAAAACCAGCATCCGTCAAGTATACGAAGACCGAATCTCGGGATGAAGGCCCACGTGCAGACCCGCAAATGGAGCCGCGGAATAAGGATCTTTGATGCCAGCCCATCAACAGCTGTCGGTGACAAGGACAGCCTCACCTACCGACAGACCCGCCGAAAGGTCCTAGGTGGGACCTCCCAAGACAGCGACATAGGACGCGTGTTGTCTTCTCATTGGTTCGCACATCCGGCTGCCAGCAGCAGCTGCGGACTTTAAGGAGACCAACCCATGTGCTAAAGACGATCGCCCGCTTATTTAATACAGTAAAAGGCGATCGCCCAACTACCTCCACTCCTATAAATAGGATACCTCCAGCAACTGGAAAAAGGTTCAGAAACTGTTGTTTTCATATGAGAGTTCAGCTAAATTCACAAAGTGAGAGACAGTCGATTTCTCGCAGTTGACTACATCACTCCACCTTTGTTATAAGAACTCACAGAGCATCAACTCTGGTTCTTCTGGCAATCATCAGCACTCAAGAGCTAGATAACTAGTGTAATATCCGGGGGTAATTTTTTTTTCGTGTTACTGTTGAGTTGTACGTATTCATTTGGAATTGTACAAGTGTTGTTGTTTGGACCGATACAATGTATATTGTATTAGGATATTTCGGGATCGAAATATTTATACTGGTCGTCAGTTTGGTTTCGTCGTTTGGTTATTGCTTGGCGAGTTTGGAATTTTGGCTAAGTTTATAGCCATAGTGTACGCTACCTGTGTAGCATTACGTACGCTAATTTATTGTGATTACGCACGTTACGCCCTGAGGTTACATACGTAATGCGTGGTAGGTGGTAGGAACCTTCCTCGTGGTCAACTTTCGGGGCGAGAGTATCTTTGGGGGATCATTTATATATATATATATACATATATATATATGTTATCTCCCTCACTCCCTCATATGACTCCCTCACGTTATATATATGTATACATATACATGTTATTATTTGTTTTATCCCCCCTCACCTTTCTCTCTCTCGTCCCTTTCTCTCTCATCATCACTCTCTCTCCCTCATGTTATATATATATATATATATATATACATGTTATCATCTCTCTCTCCATCTCACTTTCTCGTGTCCAGCTCTCTCTCCTCCCTCTCTCACATATATCTCCTCCTCTTCTCTCGTCATCTCACTTTCCCTCACGTTATATATATATATATATATATATATATATATATATATATATTTATATATATATATATATATATTTATATATATATATGAGTGTGTGTGCATGTGTGTACATAATTAGAATATGTGTGTGCTGTACGTATATTATATATATATATATATGTGTGTATACGGGTAAATATGAGTATAGTATGTGTTCGTGTTGGAATCGGAGTTATCTATTATGTTGTTTTCGGTCAATATCGTGTTATCGAATGAATTACATTTCATTCAAGGTTGTTCGAGTGCTTGTGATTGTCGGAGGACGCTGTTGATCGATTCGTGGTAGGACGTTGATCGTGGAAGGACTTTCTCGCCTTCGGTTTGAGGCAAGTTTTATACTTGTACTTGTCAATGAGATTAATGTTATCATATATGTGTATGAATGTGTGTATCATTTCGAGACTTGGTCTCTTTATGATTTTATTGACATCAAGGGATTGTTTGTTACGATACCCTTCGGCAAATTATGCCAAATATTATTGTTGTTCGTAAATGGGCGATTTAAGGCATTGCAATACTTGTTGGTAATATATTTGTCGATAGCCGGTTCGCGGTATCGACATATCGATTGTTATTGTTGATTGATGTTCCTTTGAGATATTGTTGTCGATAGCCGGTTCGCGGCATCGACGTATCGATTGTTATTATTGATTGATGTTCCATCAAGATATTTTTGTGAATCGTCGTTATTGATATCAGTGTTTTTCTTTTGATATCGTTTTGGCCGATTGAAGGCATTGACGTATTCGATTATCATCTTAGTTATCGGTAACCGATTAAAGGTGCCGAGACATCCGTTGTATAATTGTTATCGGTTAACCGTTCTGAAGGTAATCGATATATTGAATTGGGATTATCAAAGATAATTCCTATCCGTTATAATTATTATCGATTGTCCGCTCTAAAGGTAATCGATATATTGAATTGGGATTATCAAAGATAATTCCCATCCGTTGTAAAAAAGATAATTCCCATCCGTTGTATAATTGTTATCGATTGGCCGTTCTACGGTAATCGAAGTATTAATGGGGTATCGAGGATAGTTCCCATCCGTTGAATTATTATTGTCGTGTTGGCCGACTCAAGGCAGCACACTATTATTCTTGTGAACTCGGTAATTTTGTAATCGTTGAGGATTGAGGATTCTCGAATCGTTGTGTTGTGATTGTTGCTCGTGTTAATCGGTTCTTAGGGATTTTGATCCCAGGATGGTTGTTTTGAATATCGTTGGTCGTGTCGATCTTTCATTATTCGTGTGTCATCGTTCACTTGGTGAGTTGTATGATCCGTATTGGATGTGTTATCCTTTGAGTTTCGTTGTCATGTTGTGTCGTGACATATCCGGAATCATATCTGCGTTCCGATTGGTTATTGTGTATGATTTTTAGCCAGGCACACGATGGTCATGCGTGGATGTTTCCGCATTGGACCGTGCACACGAGACGTAGTTCGTGAGGCTAATTAGGTACATTGTCCCACGTATATTTCTGGATTCCGTATACGGGGTGGATATGTGCACGGACACATTTCCGGATCGGGCGTACTGTGATGTCCATCTTTGAGCCGTACAATTTTTGATCGTTCATAGTCCACGTTTGATTGGATGTGTTCAACGTTTTGTGATTAAGCGTTCATACGCCAGGGGGGTATGTTCGACAGTCAGGTTTGTTTCTTTGAGATCTGTATTGTGATGATTTACAGCTTCGGGCTGTTCGGCTTTCAGGCCATCGTGATATTTTGGCAGCTTCGGGTTGTTCGGCTTTCAGGCCATCGTGATATTTTGGCAGCCTCGGGCTGTTCGGCTTTCAGGCCATTATGATATACAGCTTCGGCTGAGGGCTTTCAGGCCATTGTGATGTATCGGTATTTCCGTTGGAGCCTTCGGGCATTGTGATCCTTATTTTTTTCAGCGTTGGTTTGATTTACCTTCGGGTAATGTATTGTTGTGTTCTATATTGATAATTCGCCGTTGGGCACTTATGTTCTGACCTATTGAGCAGGTATTGATCGTATGCCGTGGGCATAGTGTTCCACGAATGCTCGATTCTTACTTTGGTTTGTGAGCATCTCGTACTACCATTGTTGTACTGTTTATTCTGCATTTGGATGCATATCATGTTGTGCATGTATTTGATATTCATTATTCTGGATGACTGACCCCTTGGGGGCGGAACATGTTTTCATGTTTTAGGTGCTTGCGAGGAGAGAATTGAGACACAGGGGCATGACGATGGCGACGAGGCATTCGAGCGATACTAGTCCGAGATATTTTGGGTTCATGTCGGTCAGACAGTTTGGAGTACTCCAATTTTGTTCGGTCGTTGTCGTTTTGTATTATCCGAGCAAGGCTCGTGGATGTTGTTGTATTTTATTTTGGCCATGTAGGCCCATATGTCGTTGAAATTCCATATCGGAATAGTATATCGGACATCATAGTAGGGTCTGTGATTTCCTATTTTGGTCAGTTTGTTGTATTTTAGTCGTGTTCGCCTGGTGGATCACCTGGTGTGGGGTCCATGACACTATAATAACCCAATGGGATTTGGGGGTGTTACAGAAGATGATATCAGAGAATTGGGTTGTGAGATACCCTGACTTGTGTGTTATGTGGCTCTACCAAGGTGGTAGTAGCGGGACTGTCAGGTTATGACAATCTGGACAGTCGGTTTTTGTTAGTCGTGATAGTTGGACGACTGTATGAGTCATTCTTTCATCGAGTCGTCGTCAGTGAAGACTAGTATGCAAGACCTCGAAGTTTCGTATGACCTGTGTAAGGACTCTATTCTCTTTTATGTGCATACATTCATTATGTCATTGATTAAACATGTTTTGTTGACACTTGTATGTGACGATCGGGTGCGATTGATTTATGATTATTTGCTTTGGAGCTTGTGGGCTCTGTATCGGCTATGATTAGCGCGATCGATGTGATCGTTTATCTGTTGAGTATGTATACTCGTGTTTTGCGTTGACCTAGCATTCTAGCCGTTGAGGCGTATTTGAGCTGTGGTCATGATTGAACGTTATTCTTTTAGTCTGGAAAGAGGACGTGACAGAGGGGGTAGAGGCCGCAGAGTGGGCCAAAATCCGAAACCTCATACCAATATTTTCGGAGTCGTGCTCGGGAACCCACCGATCTTGATTGTGCTTGGAGTGAGTTCAAGACTCTCATGTATGAGAGGTATTATCCGGCTCCACTTCGTGAAGCCAAGTTGTCGGAGGTTTTGAACCCCGAATCCGTCGAGGACGAGGGTGTTATTGTTATTGCTGAGAAGTTTCAAGGACTTCTTCAGTTTACTTCATCTGTTATCCGTACTGAGGCGGATAAGATCAAGTATATTAACAAGTGGTTGAACCCGCGGTGGAGGATGCAGTTGTTCAATTACAATTGTAACACACTTGGCGAATTCATCGAGAAGGCTCTTGGAGCAGAGCTTTCGATAGAGGAGCTTACTCAGAAGGATCCTTCAGTTTCTTCTGGTGAGAGGACTAGGATGCCGATTCGTTCAGAGGGACATCGAGCTCCGACGTCCAAGAGGTCATTCTCTAGTCGGCTTCGTGCTGGGAAAGCATTTTCTTCTCAGGTGGCGAGTTCGATTGTTATTTGTTTTAATTGTGATTCAGCGGGGCATGTGAGTACTTGATGTACGGTGCCAGCTATTATTTATTTTCTGTGTGGGAGGCAGGGACACCTTCAGAAATACTGCAGGAGTTCTAGTGCCAGTAGGTCTCGAGAGAGCTCACGGGCCTCGAGAGATTTTGTCACTTCAGTCCGTACTTCATCCAAGGGGTCATTTCGGGCTTCGGGAGCTAGAGGTATGGACACCCGAGGGGGAGTAGCGAGTTCAGATTTGGGTTTTCCTCGAGTCGATGGGATCGAGGAACTCGATGATCTGGAGGATGTTGATTTCGGGTACATTTGAGATGTAGCCTTGATTTGTATTTTCTTTGTCTTTCGGATTGATGTTTGACTCGGTCTGTACTTTAGTATTGCGGTTATGAACCATTTATGGTTGATCTATCTTGTAATGATTGTATCTGAGAATCTTGACACTTGAGTCATTTGATGTGATTTTCTTTCCTCTTGGTCCTGTACCAGAGATTTTTGTGATGATCTGGGTAATTGTTCATTGTGATTCAAGACGTCAAGTCGTGAGTACTTGGGCGTGCGGTTGATATGGTCTCGAGAACTATTCGTGCGTTGTTATTTTCTTTTGTGGTGCGAGTCCGTGATTACATGGGCGTCCGATGCTGACGAGAACGGGGAAGTATACACCGATGGTTGTAGGCATGTACAATGAGCGGTTCCCTTGGGACGTGTACGCCGGTGTTACTAGTCATGCGGTTGGTACGACTTCCTGGCTGGCCTCTAGCAGGAGAGTCATGATTCGGATAATCTCGCATTTGGTTGAGTGTCTTTATCACTTGATTTTTTCGCCTTGTTCAGGCAGAGGAGACATGGGGACCCGTGGGGTCGGCCCAGTTGCTCAGGCGGAATTGCTCGTATTGAGGAGTATTCCTGGAGATGTTGTTTTCTTATCCTGATGGATAGTCCGTGCCCCGACTTGTGCACCCTGAGTTTCTGGGATGAAACTCTTTTTAAGGGAGAGAGTATGTAATATCCGGGGGTAATTTTTTTTTCGTGTTACTGTTGAGTTGTACGTATTCATTTGGAATTGTACAAGTGTTGTTGTTTGGACCGATACGATGTATATTGTATTAGAATATTTCGGGATCGAAATATTTATACTGGTCGTCGGTTTGGTTTCGTCGTTTGGTTATTGCTTGGCGAGTTTGGAATTTTGGCTAAGTTTATAGCCATAGTGTACGCTACCTGTGTAGCATTACGTACGCTAATTTGTTGTGATTACGTACGTTACGCCCTGAGGTTACGTACGTAATGCGTGGTAGGTGGTAGGAACCTTCCTCGTGGTCAACTTTCGGGGCGAGAGTATCTTTGGGGGATCATATATATATATATATATATATATATATATATATATATATATATATATATATATAATCCCTTGTTTTTTTCCCTCACCTCCCCATGTGATTCTCTCTCACTCACATTATTCTCCCTCACGTTACATATACATATACATGCATATATATATATATATATATATATATATATATATATTATCTCCCTCACTCCCTCATGTGACTCCCTCACGTTATATATATGTATATATATACATGTTATTATTTGTTTTATCCTCCCTCACCTTTCTCTCTCTCTCTCTCGTCCCTTTCTCTCTCATCATCACTCTCTCTCCCTCATGTTATATATACATATATATATATATATATATACACATGTTATCATCTCTCTCTCCATCTCACTTTCTCGTGTCCAACTCTCTCTCCTACCTCTCTCACCTATCTCTCCTCCTCTTCTCTCGTCATCTCCCTCTCTCGCCTTCTCTCTCTCGTTTTTTTTTCCAACGAGGTAGAGCTTGGATGGCAGCCGACTTCTTTCCGGTGACGGACTGGAGTTGACGACCGGAGTGTTGCTGACATCTCCGGCGACGACTGGAGCTCGACGGCGGCGTGGTGGACTGGAGCTGTTCCGGCCTTTGCTCAGGCGCCGGCGCTCCTCATGGTTTCCGGCCATGGACGCGGCTCCATTGATTCCGGCGATCGGAGGTGGTTTTTGTCTGGAACGGACGGCGGAACGGAGGCGCGACAAACTTCCGGCGAGGAGTTGCAGGCGGAGATGGTGAAAACCGGCCATGGAGGGAAACGGGCTGGAGTGGACGAAGTCCGGCGGGTCAGTTTTTCCGGCGGCCGAGTTCCAGCAGGAGAGTTGTTTTCTGACCGGATTCCGGTGAAGGTTGCCCAGCCGATCGGTTCTCCTGGTAAGAGATATGTGTGTGTGTGCAGATATATATATCTATATATATGTATATATATATATATATATATATATATATAACGAGCAGTGTGTGTTGTGTATATATATATAATATGTAAAGTGGGTGTGTGTTTAGTAAAGTGTCTGGTGGTTGGTGTGTGTGTGTATATATATATATATATATATATATGTGTGTGTGTGTGCATGTGTGTACATAACTATAATATGTGTGTGGTGTACGTATATTATATACATACATATATATATATATGTGTGTGTGTGTGTGTGTATACGGGTAAATATGAGTATAGTATGTGCTCGTGTTGGAATCGGAGTTATCTATTATGTTGTTTTCGGTCAATATCGTGTTATCGAATGAATTTCATTTCATTCAAGGTTGTTCGAGTGCTTGTGATTGTCGGAGGACGCCGTTGATCGATTCGTGGTAGGACGTTGATCGTGGAAGGACTTTCTCGCCTTCGGTTTGTGACAAGTTTTATACTTGTACTAGTCAATGAGATTAATGTTATCATATATGTGTATGAATGTATGTATCATTTCGAGACTTGGTCTCTTTATGATTTTATTGACATCAAGGGATTGTTTGTTACGATACCCTTCGGCAAATTATGCCAAATATTATTGTTGTTCGTAAATGGGCCATTTAAGGCATTGCGATACTTGTTGGTAATATATTTGTCGATAGCCGGTTCGCGGTATCGACATATCGATTGTTATTGTTGATTGATGTTGAATCGATATATTGAATTGGTATTATCAAAGATAATTCCCATCCGTTATAATTATTATCGATTGTCCGCTCTAAAGGTAATCGATATATTGAATTGGGATTATCAAAGATAATTCCCATCCATTGTCAAAAAGATAATTCCCATCCGTTGTATAATTGTTATCGATTGGCCGTTCTACGGTAATCGAAGTATTGAATTGGGACTGTCGAGGATAGTTCCCATCCATTGAATTATTATTGTCGTGTTGGCCGACTCAAGGCAGCACACTATTATTCTTGTGAACTCGGTAATTTTGTAATCGTTGAGGATTGAGGATTCCCGAATTGTTGTGTTGTGATTGTTGCTCGTGTTAATCGGTCCTTAGGGATTTTGATCCCAGGATAGTTGTTTTGAATATCGTTGGTCGTGTCGATATTTCATTATTCGTGTGTCATCGTTCACTTGGTGAGTCGTATGATCCGTATTGGATGTGTTATCCTTTGAGTTTCGTTGTCATGTTGTGTCGTGACATATCCGGAATCATATCTGCGTTCCGATTGGTTATTGTGTAGGATTTTTAGCCAGGCACACGATGGTCATGCGTGGATGTTTCCGCATTGGACCGTGCACACGAGACGTAGTTCGTGAGGCTAATTAGGTACATTGTCCCACGTATATTTCTGGATTCCGTATACGGGGTGGACATGTGCACGGACACATTTCCGGATCGGGCGTACTGTGATGTCCATCTTTGAGCCGTATAATTTTTGATCGTTCATAGTCCATGTTTGATTGGATGTGTTCGACGTTTTGTGATTAAGCGTTCATATGCCAGAGGGGTATGTTCGACAGTCAGGTTTGTTTCTTTGAGATCTGTATTGTGATGATTTAAAGCTTCGGGCTGTTCGGCTTTCAGGCCATCGTGATATTTTGGCAGCTTCGGGCTGTTCGGCTTTCAGGCCATCGTGATATTTTGGCAGCTTCGGGCTGTTCGGCTTTCAGGCCATTATGATATACAGCTTCGGCTGAGGGCTTTCAGGCCATTGTGATGTATCGGTATTTCCGTTGGAGCCTTCGGGCATTGTGATCCTTATTAATTTCAGCGTTGGTTTGATTTACCTTCGGGTAATGTATTGTTGTGTTCTATATTGATGATTCGCCGTTAGGCACTTATGTTCTAACCTATTGAGCAGGTATTGATCGTATGCCGTGGGCATAGTGTTCCATGAATGCTCGATTCTTACTTTGGTTTGTGAGCATCTCGTACTACCATTGTTGTACTGTTTATTCTGCCTTTGGATGCATATCATGTTGTGCATGTATTTGATATTCATTATTCTGGATGACTGACCCCGTGGGGGCGGAACATGTTTTCATGTTTTAGGTGCTTGCGAGGAGAGAATTGAGACACAGGGGCATGACGATGTCGACGAGGTATTCGAGCGATACTAGTCCGAGATATTTTGGGTTCATGTCGGTCAGATAGTTTGGAGTACTCCAATTTTGTTCGATCGTTGTCGTTTTGTATTATCCGAGTAAGGCTCGTGGATGTTGTTGTATTTTATTTTGGCCATGTAGGCCCATCCTTGTCGTTGAAATTCCATATCGGAATAGTATATCGGACATCATAGTAGGGTCTGTGATTTCCTATTTTGGTCAGTTTGTTGTATTTTAGTCGTGTTCGCCTGGTGGATCACCTGGTGTGGGGTCCACGGCACTGTAATAACCCAATGAGGTTTCGGGGTGTTACAACTAGGATCTTTACACTCATTGTAATTGTACTCTAACATTAATATTTGTACTTCCAAGTATTCGTATTAATAATATCTCGCGAGAGCATTCGAGCCCGGGCCTAACAAACCCGGCAAATCTTGTGTTATTTACATTCCCACGGGCATTCTCTTGCATTTTGTTTGTTACTCATCCACTCCAGCAAACCCTTTCAAATAATATTTTGGGTAACAACAATTGGCGCTAGAGGAAGGGGATTTACCCTCATTTTCATTCCGACTGTTTCGAAGAACACTCACTGTTCTCCGGAACATATACTTGAAGAAACACTCACCGTTCTTCAAAGAAAAACCTTCAGAATATGACGTCTGCCACCACTTCGAAGAGAGCCACTCTCCGATCCATCGGATGTCTTATTCCGGCACAAGCCGAGTCCCAACCTACGGCGGAGGGTAGCCGCGGTGATGCGAGACTCTCAATCCCGCCGCCGAGGGACGGCCCCAGCCTCTCACTCGATCAGTTCCAAACCGCGGAACAGATCGAGGAGGACATGGCCATCCTAAGGGAGTGACAGAGAGCATGCGAAGCGACCGCTATACCCCCCTCGGCCATCCGCCGCGCGGGCAAGCGGAAGCTCAAGGGGTTACTTGTCGAGCGATCGTCAGAAAGCCCCGATTCACGAGAAAAAGCACTCGCAAGGCAGGATGGTTCCGTCTTCAGCCACTTAGGAAGCGATCCATCGTGTCGACCGGGGCATTCTGGCCCCAGCCACGAGACGACAGAATCTGAATCCGTCACCAGGAGTTCGGCATACCCAACTCCCAAGCAAAAACAGGTCGACTGTTTTGCTCCAATCCACCGAGGAATCGAGCCTCGCGGCAAAGACATCATCTACAGCGGAGCCAGGTGATCAGTACTTGATCGCCTCGGCTCCCGCTCAGAACACCGGTCCACGAGCAGCCAGGCCACGGTGATGGCCGCTATGCAACGCCAGCTCGACGAGATGAAAGCGCTCATGGAAACTGGGGCAGACGTCAGGAGAAAGGTCACCGGACCGAGTGAGCCACTCGCGGTCCAGATCGAGCTTGCCCCCGTGCAACCAAAGATCGCTCCTCCTCAAACGCCTTTGTATGAGGGGAGATCGGACCCCGAGACTCACCTAAGCAAGTTCTGGATCTACATGACCGGATGCGGTGCGTCAGACACGATGAGATGCTGAATGTTCCCATTGACGTTGGGCAATCTTGCCCATAGGTGGTACATCTCATTGCCACCACGCTCTATTAACTCTTTTGAGAAACTAGCGAGCGACTTCACATCGTACTTCGCCGCCAAGGTCGCTCGGCCAGAAGGTCCCCACCGCATGATGAAGATCAGGCAGGGGGAAGACGAGTCCGATGCAGATTACATCGACCGGGTGGATGAACTAGTCCTAACCGGCGAGCCCATAAGCGACGAGCTAGCCCTCTACTCGGTCCTGGAGGGATTCTATGGTCATTCACCCATGTTCAGGCACCTCACGAAGGACATCCCCCAAACCTACGCGATCTTCCACACAAAGGCTGCCGACTTTCTGGCCAGGCAAAGGTTGCTCACCCTTTGCCTAGGTGAGGGGGCAACCGGAGAGAGAAGGGAGCTATCTCCCATCCAAAAGACTGCGATCGCCAAGTCCAAAAAGGCGGTCGCCAAGCCACCCGGTGATTTCAAAGCCTTCGAGGATGTGGAAATCCACCTCATCCACAACCTCAATTTATATTCGGCCCGTATCTTCAACGCCATCAAGGGCGCGAACGGTTAAGCAAGCCACAAGCGATGAGGGACAGTGGTCACCTGGACCACGATAAATTCTGTGCTTACCACAAGAGTCCCGGCCACAACACCAATCAGTGCCGCGACCTCCTCAGACAACTCTGTGTAACACCCCCAGAATACGACCGGGAATATCACACGCCGTATACCCTTATCACAAGGATCTACCAGGCTAAACTCCAAAAGACTACTCAATGATTGACCGACCGGGGTCAAAATTAAATACAAAGCAGACCGACAAGGTCATTAACCAATTCAGAATTAACGACATTCATATTACAATGACAATAATAAAATTGAACACCGAAAAGAATGACAACTCAATTTAATAAATGGAAACTACACCCATGCAAGGGTGAATACTCGAACGACAGAGAAATACCGACCAAAATGAAACAAAAGAAAAGACTCTGACTCTGGTGTGATTAGTATCATTGTCCTCCATCTCATTCCAAGCCAATCTTGTGACTGCTCCCGAGCTGCCAAAACCTGAGCGCATAACAGGCACCCACCCCCCGAAAACTCGGGGGTTAGCAAACTGGAATTTTGCTAGTGCAAGTACATAATATACAAGATATACGAACAGTAACAACACAAAATTCAACCGCCGTGAATCCTTAACACAAACCATACATTCCCATAGTCAACACAGAATAACACTCACATACACAAGGTGAAAGATAATCACATAGTCATATTCTCTTTACGGAACATAACACCAATAAAACTTTGAACGAGCCCAAGGAGTCAGAAAAATCCCTTTTGTAAAAGGAAAAGTATTTTGATAAGATAGTTTGCAAACATTATTATTGACTCGGGCCGTCTTAGGGTTTTGAAAATCGAATGGGAACACTTTTGGAAAATAATTTAAAAAGCTCTCGGGTCCTTGACCCAACATATGGAAAACAATTACATGAAAGCCATATCACGTTATTCGGGGTCCTCGACCCAATTTATATATATCACTGTCACAAAAGAAATCATTACAACATCTCACAGGGTTCTCAACCCAATCCAAATAGTATCATCACGAGATCAATCATCTCAACATTTCACAGGGTCCTCGACCCGATACACAGAATGGCACCACAATACAATCAAAGGCACAATCTCTCATTCGACATATCCTGCTCAAGACCCCCGATTAATTAACCCTCGGAGATTTCGTCAAACCTCCTTGGTTAATTAACCCTGATACCAATGCTTTAAAAACAATTTGAAACAAGCTTTCAAAAACACGAATCGCGGTCTATATCAAGACAAACATTTAAAAGTGAGTTGAAAGAATTTGAGATACGAACATCATTCGGTAACGGGGTCTTAGCTATCACTCAAATACCTGTAACCAATAAGCCTGTCAGGCACCTCCATTGCGCACCTGTGCACCGGCGTTCACTCCACTATGTTGGCCGCTCCTTGAACATGTCACTGCGCCGGCGATCACTCCCGCAAGAGCCGCCCCTTGACACACGCATTATGTAACACCGGCGTTCACCACCCATATGGAGCCGCACATTGCAGCGTACACCAGGACGGAGTGCACGCCCCGCCCTCAGAGGTTCCCGGATATGACGTTTCTCACAACAAGTATCCACATTGTTTCAAACATCAAGCACACGGACAAACGTCACAACAATTTTCAACTCGGTACATCAAGTCACACAATTTCTCCGCCAGTCCATAACCACACAAATAAACAATAACACGCACGTTATCAATCAAACTCAATCAACACCGCACATATATCTCTATATTGCGACTCAACCGAATATATATTTATATATATAGATATGTAGATATATATATATATATAACCTTACTATATTATATGAATAACTATAGTTCATCCATCAATCCAAGTTGAGTACGTCAACTAGTATTAGCATTCATCACTCGTCGATCACTGACATAAGCATATATATCAATATACGTATATACATACATATATTTAACATATAAATATATATATAAATACATACATATATATATATATACACATACATATATATATATATATATACACATATATACATCCGTATAAACTCATACACTTCGACAACAATGATTTCACGCAGTTACAATTCGTATATCGAGGTACTTGCCTTGGTAATCTCTCGCGGATACTCCGAAAATACGGTCGATTAGCGAAATCCGGAACTCCAATGAAAACAACGATCGGGAGGGCTCAACACCAGATTTTTGTAGGAAAATCATTCCTAATATCCTATCATCGAATAAACAATCAATCACACGAGGAAAAATATCACAAAATGACCAAATTTCTCTCTGCGGCATTTCCCCGGACACCTTGAAGGCGTCAAACGAAAGTTCGTATAAACGACGAATCGGAAATGGTAAAACCATGGAAAGATGATGAAATTGATAGAATACAATTTAATCTACAATTATCCATCAGTAATTTAAGTTCATATGGCTCGAACGGATGAAATCTACCAAGATCCCCAAATTTCCCAAATAATCCTTCAATAATCCAATGAATAATCAAACATATCCATAATCATGCGTATATCACTTCATACAACATGATCTTAACATCCAAAACATCATATTTCAATACAAAATCGAAATCCAAGATGTTGAAGAAATTACCTCTTGAAGATCCAAGCACTTTGATCCGAAGAACACGCGTTAGATCGACTATCCGGGCTTCACGATCGAAAGGAAATGAAGAAAATCAAACCCTCAAGTGATGGATGATGAAAAGTTTCTCTCCTCAAGCTCTCTCTCTCGTATAGGTTGAAGAAAAGGGAAAAAAATGAGCTGATCTCGCTCAAAAAACGCAATTATAGAGTTGACTGCACTGTGTGCCGCGGCCCAGCCGAAGTGTGCCGCGGCACAGGGCCAAAACTTCCCCCAGTGATCGGCAGCGTGCCGCGGCCCGGACGAGTGTGCCGCGGCAGTGACTCGGCAGTGTTCCGCGGCCCCGTCGGCATGTGCCGCGGCACAAGGTACAGACGGGTTTGGCCGAAAATGCAACACGAGTGTGCTGCGGCCCGGACGGGTGTGCCGCGGCCCCATCGGCATGTGCCGCGGCACACAGTACAGACTGCTCGGCCAAAAATTGGAAAATGTGTGTGCCGCGGTGCACACTCCTTGTGCCGCAGCCCACACCCCCCTTGGGTCCTAAAATGAAGAAAATGACCCGGGAAGAGAGTAAAAGCAATAGGAATCGATATTTGGGAGCCAATAACACGAAATGTAAGTACGGAAACCCCAAAACGGTGGTTCCAAGCAATGATTACAAGGGTTATTTTGGTTTAACAGTTTGTTTGTTTTATGACAAAAATCTCGGATATTACATTCTACCCCCCTTATAATAAGTTTCGTCCCGAAACTTAAAATAGAGAGCGGCGGAACAATCAAGGAAATAACTACTTGCTCAGCCCCAAAACATCACGAGCAATGCGCGAATGCGAGGTTCTAAAAATGTAAGTGAACACGATAAGTCGAGGTGGAGGAGTATGAATTTCGAGACAAAGACTCCAAGAGTTAAGAAAATCACAAGACGGCTCAGACGTCCTGAAACCATGTTTCGAGCTCGACCAACTGCATCCAAGTTCATAACACATTCGGAAGTGTTAATTGCACGCGTGGGAATAATAGTTTCGAACAAAATTTGCAAGGATTAAGTTCAGATATGGAAAGACCACAATAATCCACGGGATTTAACAAAACTCAAATTCGTTCGAGGACTACAGCTAAGTAGAACAAGATAGTTTAAAATCGTCGAGAGGATCATAATTGAATTACCAACAATGAAAAGTCACACAATACCGGAAATACTAAGAAAAGTACGGGTAATACACTCCCCCATACTAAAAGACATTTCGATCCCGAAACTTAGAACAACAAGAGTTGGAAACATAGAGCAATGAAATGAAGAACGATCAAAGTCACGATTGTTCAAAACAGCAATGATTAGGACATATTACAAAACATTCATCCTCCCATGTTAGGCTCTTCAGAAGGAGACATAGGGTTTCGGGACATTCTCCGGTCACTTGCTCTGTTCGCCAATAGGGTAGCATTCTTTGCCAATTCAGAAATTATCTCACAATGCTTCTCCCGATGACCTTCACACCCGCACCGGTAACAAGTCAAGAGTGGAAAGGGACAATTTGCACGAACATGTCCCTGACGATTGCAGTTGAAGCACCCTCCCTTCTTACCGAGAGTCACCGATGCTGGCTTGGGATTCCCAGCGCTCACTCCCGATCGCGAAGACGACGCGTTCGAACGACGTGGGGGTTTGGGAGCCTTAGACTCTTCATCGACCAAAAATTTCCCAGATATCCTCGGTATCTTGGCTTCGCTCGTGGGCTCGACCACTGAGGAGATTTCATAGGATATCGTTTGATCTTGATACTCCTTCACCGCAGCATGAATCGTGGTCGTACGAAACACCTCACCGCTTCCATTCCCATCATCACGTCTACGTCCGCTGAGGCTCGACATACTAATACGGATAACACCGATCAACAGTATTAGTTTATAAGTCGTACAATATACCACAATTATCAACCCGAGTTTTAGTTAGCATCCTTAGAATAACGGTACTATCGTAAAGCACAAAGTTTTATGAAGTCAATTTCGAGTCCTTCGACGAGGACGATCATTATATGTATGCACTTAATGAAAACAAATTTTTGGAAAAGAGGGCTAGTCACGTTGCGCCCAAGACTCATAAATACTGTCTTTTATTTCGGAAGAGGAAGTTTATATAACGACTCTAAAAATTATTTTGGAGTAATGTATAAAAGAAAAAAAATTCAAAATTGAATTGTAACTAATTTGAAATATTTCAAAGGTGTTAGAGTCTCAAATACCACAATTTTGAAAATCTTTCCTCTTCTACCAAAATGTTTATTCGAAAGAATTTTCCACCGAGAAACGTGACCATTTAACATGACGATATTAAATCATGGCTTTTCACAATGTTAGAAAATTTCAAAGCACCACTTTAAAATATTCGTGATACTACAACGTCATGGGCCCCGTGCCGGAACCCACCAGGCTAAAAATTATTTAAAAAAAAATGTTCAAAATGCCAAAAAGGCCGATGTCAGTAATATTCTCAAATACTCACTAAAGTCATTTATAAAATATCAAATACCGTCATAAGAATACTATCAAAACGTGCAAGACCAAAATATCAAAACTCGGTTTGCAAGATACAAATATCCATCTCAAAACACTCACGCAGCGGATAAAATTAACATTCATAAATTTATTCTAATAAAGTGCAGAAACAGATAAATATGCTCGACTTCCGAAGCATACTACATAACCATTTTTACTCGGACCGCATACGCATGTTATATCCTAAAACAATAATATCACCAACAAG
Source organism: Orobanche coerulescens (assembly GCA_033398695.1). NCBI lineage: Eukaryota > Viridiplantae > Streptophyta > Magnoliopsida > Lamiales > Orobanchaceae > Orobanche > Orobanche coerulescens. The sequence goes on from CM065817.1 coordinate 143,080,166, forward strand.
TTCCAATCCCTAGTTCACATTAAACATATTAGCACAATATAATCAAATACGTATATAAGGGAACTTACGATCGGGAGGCTTACCATCACGGATTGCCGGAAGATGATGTCGGAACCACGATACTAATCACAACTCTGATGCGCGCGACTTACACAAGACATGGACTTGACCCAACGACCTAGGTTTTTCGCAAACCTAAGCTCTGATACCATAAATGTAACACCCCCAGAATACGACCGAGAATGTCACACGCCGTAGACCCTTATCACAAGGATCTACCACGCTAAACTCCAAAACTCTACTAAATGATTGACCGACCGGGGTCAAAATTAAATACAAAGCAGACCGACAAGGTCATTAACCAATTCAGAATTAAAGACATTCATATTACAATGACAATAATAAACTTGAACACCGAAAAGAATGACAACTCAATTTAATAAATGGAAACTACACCCATGCAAGGGTGAATACTCGAACGACAGAGAAATACCGACCAAAATGAAACAAAAGAAAAGACTCTGACTCTGGTGTGATTAGTATCATTGTCCTCCATCTCCTTCCAAGCCAATCTTGTGACTGCTCCCGAGCTGCCAAAACCTGAGCACATAACAGGCACCCACCCCCCGAAAACTCGAGGGTTAGCAAACTGGAATTTTGCTAGTGCAAGTACATAATATACAAGATATACGAACAGTAACAACAAAAAATTCAACCGCCGTGAAGCCTTAACAGAAACCATACATTCCCATAGTCAACACAGAATAACACTCGCATACACAAGGTGAAAGATAATCACATAGTCATATTCTCTTTACGGAACATAACACCAATGAAACTTTAAACGTGTAATACCCAGATTTTCAGTATAAATTTTTCGCGTTATTTTATCTGAGATATACTGTATAGTTGGTATCTATACAGTATGGATAAAATAAATTGAGGACCGAGACAGTTATACTTGCGTAATTGACGTTTTGATTGACAATTATATTGAGGATTTGCTGTATCAGGTTGAACTGATTTGGATATCAGGTATATGGTATGAGAATATTTTTAGATTGAGTATATGTATTAATTTTTGCCGTATGCTCGTGTTTGGTATGCCGTGACATTGGACAGGAATTGCTGAAATTGGCTAAGTATGGAATTGTTACGTACGTTAACAAGGTGAGCTAACGTACGTAAGATTGGCACGGTTACGTACGTTAAGGCTAAGGTATTACGTACGGAACAAAGGCATCGGACAAGATCGAGTCATGGTCGGCAGGTGGGACCTGGTGTCGGCAACTTTCGGCGGAGGATGTTGACAGGTGAGTCAACGTACATGTTACGTACGTTATACAGGACGTGTTACGTACGTAACACGACCATTGTACTGTAGCAAGTCAACTGCTATATTACGTACGTTATATGGCATGGGTTACGTACGTAAGCAAGTTCACGTTTTGAGGCAGTAGGGTCTGGGATGGCATTACGTACGCTAACCAGGACAAGATAGCGTATGTAAGAGGTGTTACGTACGTTAACTTGGTAATGTTACGTACGTAACGAGCGGGGAGTTTATATAAGGAATGGCCGTCTTTCATTTCACTTCAGCATTTCTCTTCGTTTTTCATCTCTAAACATTGAGAGAGGGATATTTTGGCTCTCCTAATTCGATTTTGAGCTTGAGGGCTTGGATTCGGAGCTTGGATATGGAGTTATTGATGATTCTTGAAGTGATTTCTTGTGTATTCCATCTTCTAAGAGGTATGTTGGATAATCCTCCTTTTCATTTCGGATTTTCGATGTTATTGATAAATGATTCGTATGAAGATGATTAAGATGTTGTTGTTTCGATTCTTGAGGTTATATGAGGTGTATGTTGAAGGAAGATGATGATATTTTGGATTATGTCTTGATTATGTTGTTATGATTATGGAATCATAATATTCTTGATGTTCTTGGTAGTATTGCTTCGATTTTTGATGCTAAGAAGATCATATGTTGAAGAACATGATGATATACACCTTGAATTATGATTAAGGGTTGTTTAGATGTTAGAAAACATCGGGTTATGTTGTTTTATGGATTATGAACGTGAATTTGGATAATTCGTGTTCTTGAAGAACTCTTGAGTTACATGTTATGATTTTGGAAGGATTTCGAATAATTTTGGAATGTGATTATTCACGATAATAATCGGTAAATTGTTTTCTACGAATTTACAAGTATGAACAAGAAGGAATTTTGTCTTCGTATTTGGAGTTGAAGTGGGAAACGAATATGTTATAAAATCCTTAATGTCGAGATGAATTGATCATTGATTTGATGAATACGTTTTAAGGTGTTGGTGTTTTGGATATGAATATGGAATATTCACATTTAGAACTAAGTTATGTATTTTGGTACAATATTCGTATAGGAATACGAATATGATTCCGGATTTGATAAGATTATGACTCACTTTTGAGTTTGAGAATTCATAGGTATTTAACAAGTGTTCAATTCGGATAATGGAAATATTTGAAACCTTTGGACTATGGTATTCTATAATGTTGAATTGATCGGATTGTTCGGATTGATGATGATAATCGGTAATTGATTTTTATTATGAATTTACAAGGAGGAAACTTGTAATCGTATTTAAGATTGAATTTGGAATCGGTAATGCTTATACTTGGTTAAATTGATTATTGATATGATATTCGGATTGTGGAATCTATTTGTGGTTTTGAATTCGTGATTGATTGGTTTGGATTGTTTGGGTTTGTATTTAATCGGGATATTCTAGAACCGTTGTGGTTGTTGATCGGTTATTGATTGTTATTTGTGATCATCGAGTTACGGCTTGTATTGTGGATATGAGTTCGTATTTGTTGAGTTGGGTTATTTGGTTTTATGTATATGATTGAGGTTTCGTTGAACTGTTGAGTTTGTTGGTTGGGTATGTCGGTTATTGGTTTTTATCGAATGTGTGTTAATCGGTTATTGTAATAGGTTGTGATGTTTTGATCGTGGATTATGACCGTTGTGTTGCGGTTGAGGCTAAAGAGTTCGTAGATTAATTTTGGTCGGGGCTGAGGAGCTCACAGACTAAGGCAATGGATTTTGGTAACGGCTTCGTGGTATCGGTATCGAGGCAAGTTTCTACTTGTTCAGTTTATAATATTTGATGAATGGTTTCGTTTTCATTTCATTTATAATTCGTATAGCAATGTTGTTAGAAATGTAAGTTGTCGGGATAATGGTTTGTATATCGTACTCTGGTTGTAATAAATCATAAGGTATATGATTTAATTGTGTTCAGGGAATACGTGAGTTATCTTTGGTCAAGGATATAGAATATCGGATATCGAGGATAGTTATCGTGATTACATAACTATCGGGATAAAGGTTTATTGGTATTGAATGGATGGTACCTTATTTGAGATTATTTGTATAACTGTGTATTCGTTCAGGGATGTTGTTCGTGGAAAGGATATTGTCGTCGGCTTTGAGGTAATTTATGTATTGTTCAGTTATGAGATAATTATTATGTTGAGTTGTTGTATATGTTGTATGTTGTGGCTTCGTATATTGAGATTCGTACCGGTTGTTCGTTGAGGGATGTTGATCCCAGGACTATGGTTGGTATTAATGGTTGTGTTGATCGTCTCATTGGGGAATGTTGATGGATATGGTCCTCGACTTTGAGGTAATCTAAATATTTGTTTAGTCATGTGGATAATTAGTATGTTGAGTTGTTGTATATGTTGAGGTTTCGTGTAATGAGTTTCGTATCGGTTATTCGTTGAGGGATGTTGATCCCAGGACTGTTGTATTAAGATCGTAGATCATGTTGGTCATTCATTTAGGGATGATGATCCCAGGATTGATGTTTTGGATATTGATTAGTCGTGTCGACTTCTCATTGTCAGTCTGTTGTTGTTCACTTCGGTGAGTCTTTTGATCCTTATTGGATATGTGTTTCTTTGAGTTTCGTTGTCATGTTGCATCGTGACATATCTGGAGTCATATCTGCGTGCCGATTGGTTATTGTGTAGGATTTTTAGCCGGGCACATGATGGTTATGTGTTGATATTTCCACATTGAACCGTGCACACGAGACGTAGTTCGTGAGGCTAATTAGGTACAAGACCACACGTGTATGTGATCAATACCCGGGGTGGCTTGTGCACGGACACATTTCCGGATCGGGCGTACTATGATTTCCATCTTTGAGCCATATTGTTTGGTCGTTCATCCTCCATTCATGGTTGGGTATGTTCGACGGTTTGCGACTGATTGTTCATACGCCCGAGGGGTATGTTTCGACAGTCGAGGTTATTTTCTTGATATCCATTATTGTTGATCATTTGGAGTTTAGTTGATGGTATTCTCGGTTATTGTTGGTCCTTTGTTGATCGTTTCGGAGTTATCATGTTGATGGTACTCTCGGTTATCGTTGATCCTTTGTTGGTCGTATTGGAGTTATCATGTCGATGATATTCTCAGTTGATGTATTGGTTGATCATTGTTATTGATCATATGAGCATTCAGACTGTACGTCGATGTTTCGGGATTTGTATTCATTGTCATGTGGTAGTTGATCTACATATATGTTGGGTAGGGCTGGCAAAAAAATCCGAAAAATTTGATATCCGTCCGAAATATCTGTATTCGTATCCTAAAAAAGCGAATATTATCCGTATCCGAAAAAAAGCGGATACGGATATTATTCGTATTCGAAAATTCCGGATACGGATATGTATATAGACGCATCCGTATCCGAAAATATCCGTATCCGAGATAAATTATATATAATATATAATTTTAATATATTTTTAATATATAATTACAAAATATAACACATTTTATATTTATAATAATATAAATTTTTATAAATATAATTTGGCTTTAGATCTTAGTAGATCACTACTATAATTTAGTGATATTCCCAAATTTTCAAAAAATAAAAAAGTAATTTGGTTGGAGATCTTAGTAGATCTTTAGTTAAGTGATATGTTTATACTAAGTTATCTATAATTATTTCTTTCTTTAACACAACAATCAAGTAGCCCAAGTGGTTGGAGTGTGGCTTTAAAAATCCACAAAGAGAGGGGTTGTGGGTTCAAATCCCTTTGCACCCATTTATTTTTGAAAAATAAACCAGGAATTGCAGATTCGGATTCGGATATTATCCGTATCCGGATAATATTCGTCGGATTCGGATACGGATAAGGTTTTCCCGGATATTCCCGGATTCGGATACGGATTCGAATATGAATTTCTGGTTCCGGATTCGGATACGGATATAGCCATATTCGTATCCGTATTATCCGATTGCCACCCCTAATGTTGGGTACTATTGGTTTATCCAGGTTGAGTTTTGATTGTGTAATTCGATGGACAGGATTTGGCACGGATGAATTATTTCATGATTATGAGTGATGATGATGTTTTGAGGATTTTCGATATTATTTGAATACAGTACAGTTGGTTGTGGTTGAGTTCATTTCGTCATTTGAGAATGTGAAATGTGGATTATGGTAAGGATTGGATTGTTATGGATTGGTAAGGTTATGTCGGTAAGATTACTTTGGTAGTATTCTTACTATATTATTACATTGGTATGTAATTATTTATGATGATGTGATCGATATCATTGTTGAGTATTGTGGCTGACCCCGTCGTGGGCTTTATTTTTAGGTATTCGGAGATCGAGCTATTAGCGGTCGTGAAGGGATGAGCTTCCCGATGTGATACTGGCGGTGGCATGTTTTGGAGTATCGAGTATTTCTTTTCTGGTTATTCTTTTCCGCTGCAAATGTGTATTTTGAACTGCATTTATCCGTTGCGTGTGTATATTTCAAAATGGCTTTTTGGTATCTTTATCCGCTGCGTGTGTATATTTTAAAATGGCTTTTCGGTATCTTTATCCGCTGCGTGTGTGTATTTTAAATGGCCTTTTGATATTTTGCGAACTTGGGTTATTTCGTTAAACCTTTTCCTAAACTATTTTATCGGTACGTTTAAGCGGCGTCTTAACGTACATTTTGAACTATCAAGTTTTGGCACTTCGCCTTGTATTCTCAAATGGTATTTTATGACGGTATTTCAGAATTATGTTTTTGAAAATATTTGAGTATTTGCAAAATATTACCGTCATCGGCCTTTTGGCGTTTTTGAATTGGTTTTGTAAGCGGTTTTTAGCCTGGTGGGTTCGTAGCGGGACCCACTACCGTAATATCCCGGATGGTTTTGGGGGTGTTACAGAAGATGGTATCGGAGCTTGGGTTTTGTGAAACCCAGGCATGTGTGTTGTGTGGCTTTACCGGTACGGGAGTAGCGTGATTTTTGAAAATGAGTTTATCTGACTTTTGAGTCGAATCGATTTTTGGAGTTTCCAAAATTTTCGAGATTCTTTTCAAACTGCTATTTGTGATATTGGTGTGTGTTGGTTGTGTTGAGACTTCGTATGGGAGTCGTGTGCTAGTATCACGGGAAATCATCGGCTTCACGCACCTGTAAGTATATCGTTTTGGTTATTCGCTTGTGGTAACGCTTGATTATTTTGTGATGAGTTGGAAAATTTGGGATTTATCTGTTGTTGGCGACAGGTTGCAAGTTTCGAGGACGAAACTTATTTTAAGGGGGGTAGTATGTAATACCCAGATTTTCAGTATAAATTTTTCGCGTTATTTTATCTGAGATATACTGTATAGTTGGTATCTATACAGTATGGATAAAATAAATTGAGGACCGAGACAGTTATACTTGCGTAATTGACGTTTTGATTGACAGTTATATTGAGGATTTGCTGTATCAGGTTGAACTGATTTGGATATCAGGTATATGGTATGAGAATATTTTTAGATTGAGTATATGTATTGATTTTTGCCGTATGCTCGTGTTTGGTATGCCGTGACATTGGACAAGAATTGCTGAAATTGGCTAAGTATGGAATTGTTACGTACGTTAACAAGGTGAGCTAACGTACGTAAGATTGGCACGGTTACGTACGTTAAGGCTAAGGTATTACGTACGTAACGAAGGCATCGGACAGGATCGAGTCATGGTCGGCAGTGGGACCGTGTCGGCAACTTTCGGCGGAGGATGTTGACAGTGAGTCAACGACGTGTTACGACGCGTTATACGGACGTGTTACGCACGTAACCGACCATTATCAGATTGTAGCAAGTCAACTGCTATATTACGTACGCTATATGGCATGGGTTACGTACGTAAGGAAGTTCACGTTTTGAGGCAGTAGGGTCTGGGATGGCATTACGTACGCTAACCAGGACAAGATAGCGTACGTAAGAGGTGTTACGTACGTTAACTTGGTAATGTTACGTACGTAACGAGCGGGGAGTTTATATAAGGAATGGTCGTCTTTCATTTCACTTCAGCATTTCTCTTCGTTTTTCATCTCTAAACATTGAGAGAGGGATATTTTGGCTCTCCTAATTCGATTTTGAGCTTGAGGGCTTGGATTCGGAGCTTGGATATGGAGTTATTGATGATTCTTGAAGTGATTTCTTGTGTATTCCATCTTCTAAGAGGTATGTTGGATAATCCTCCTTTTCATTTCGGATTTTTGATGTTATTGATAAATGATTCATATGAAGATGATTAAGATGTTGTTGTTTCGATTCTTGAGGTTATATGAGGTGTATGTTGAAGGAAGATGATGATATGTTGGATTATGTCTTGATTATGTTGTTATGATTATGGAATCATAATATTCTTGATGTTCTTGGTAGTATTGCTTCGATTTTTGATGCTAAGAAGATCATATGTTGAAGAACATGATGATATACACCTTGAATTATGATTAAGGGTTGTTTAGATGTTAGAAAACATCGGGTTATGTTGTTTTATGGATTATGAACGTGAATTTGGATAATTCGTGTTCTTGAAGAACTCTTGAGTTACATGTTATGATTTTGGAAGGATTTCGAATAATTTTGAAATGTGATTATTCACGATAATAATCGGTAAATTGTTTTCTACGAATTTACAAGTATGAACAAGAAGGAATTTTGTCTTCGTATTTGGAGTTGAAGTGGGAAACGAATATGTTATAAAATCCTTAATGTCGAGATGAATTGATCATTGATTTGATGAATACGTTTTAAGGTGTTGGTGTTTTGGATATGAATATGGAATATTCACATTTAGAACTAAGTTATGTATTTTGGTACAATATTCGTATAGGAATATGAATATGATTCCGGATTTGATAAGATTATGACTCACTTTTGAGTTTGAGAATTCATAGGTATTTAACAAGTGTTCAGTTCGGATAATGGAAATATTTGAAACCTTTGGACTATGGTATTCTATAATGTTGAATTGATCGGATTGTTCGGATTGATGATGATAATCGGTAATTGATTTTTATTATGAATTTACAAGGAGGAAACTTGTAATCGTATTTAAGATTGAATTTGGAATCGGTAATGCTTATACTTGGTTAAATTGATTATTGATATGATATTCGGATTGTGGAATCTATTTGTGGTTTTGAATTCGTGATTGATTGGTTTGGATTGTTTGGGTTTGTATTTAATCGGGATATTGTAGAACCGTTGTGGTTGTTGATCGGTTATTGATTCTTATTTGTGATCATCGAGTTACGGCTTGTATTGTGGATATGAGTTCGTATTTGTTGAGTTGGGTTATTTGGTTTTATGTATATGATTGATGTTTCGTTGAACCGTTAAGTTTGTTGGTTGGGTATGTTGGTTATTGGTTTTTCTCGAATGTGTGTTAATCGGTTATTGTAATAGGTTGTGATGTTTTGATCGTGGATTATGACCGTTGTGTTGCGGTTGAGGCTAAAGAGTTCGTAGATTGATTTTGGTCGGGGCTGAGGAGCTCACAGACTAAGGCAATGGATTTTGGTAACGGCTTCGTGGTATCGGTATCGAGGCAAGTTTCTACTTGTTCAGTTTATAATATTTGATGAATGGTTTCGTTTTCATTTCATTTATAATTCGTATAACAATGTTGTTAGAAATGTAAGTTGTCGGGATAATGGTTTGTATATCGTACTCTGGTTGTAATAAATCATAAGGTATATGATTTAATTGTGTTCAGGGAATACGTGAGTTATCTTTGGTCAAGGATATAGAATATCGGATATCGAGGATAGTTATCGTGATGACATAACTATCGGGATAAAGGTTTATTGGTATTGAATGGATGGTACCTTATTTGAGATTATTTGTATAACTGTGTATTCGTTCAGGGATGTTGTTCGTGGAAAGGATATTGTCGTCGGCTTTGAGGTAATTTATGTATTGTTCAGTTATGAGATAATTATTACGTTGAGTTGTTGTATATGTTGTATGTTGTGGCTTCGTATATTGAGATTCGTACTGGTTGTTCGTTGAGGGATGTTGATCCCAGGACTATGGTTGGTATTAATGGTTGTGTTGATCGTCTCATTGGGGGATGTTGATGGATATGGTCCTCGACTTTGAGGTAATCTAAATATTTGTTCAGTCATGTGGATAATTAGTATGTTGAGTTGTTGTATATGTTGAGGTTTCGTGTAATGAGTTTCGTATCGGTTATTCGTTGAGGGATGTTGATCCCAGGACTGTTGTATTAAGATCGTAGATCATGTTGGTCATTCATTTAGGGATGATGATCCCAGGATTGATGTTTTGGATATTGATTAGTCGTGTCGACTTCTCATTGTCATTCTGTTGTTGTTCACTTCGGTGAGTCTTTTGATCCTTATTGGATATGTGTTTCTTTGAGTTTCGTTGTCATGTTGCATCATGACATATCTGGAGTCATATCTGCGTGCCGATTGGTTATTGTGTAGGATTTTTAGCCAGGCACATGATGGTTATGTGTTGATATTTCCACATTGAACCGTGCACACGAGACGTAGTTCGTGAGGCTAATTAGGTACAAGACCACACGTGTATGTGATCAATACCCGGGGTGGCTTGTGCACGGACACATTTCCGGATCGGGCGTACTATGATTTCCATCTTTGAGCCATATTGTTTGGTCGTTCATCCTCCATTCATGGTTGGGTATGTTCGACGGTTTGCGACTGGTTGTTCATACGCCCGAGGGGTATGTTTCGACAGTCGAGGTTATTTTCTTGAGATCCATTATTGTTGATCATTTGGAGTTTACCTTGTTGATGGTATTCTCGGTTATTGTTGGTCCTTTGTTGATCGTTTCGGAGTTATCATGTTGATGGTACTCTCGGTTATCGTTGATCCTTTGTTGGTCGTATTGGAGTTATCATGTCGATGATATTCTCAGTTGATGTATTGGTTGATCATTGTTATTGATCATATGAGCATTCGAACTGTACGTCGATGTTTCGGGATTTGTATTCATTGTCATGTGGTAGTTGATCTACATATATGTTGGGTACTATTGGTTTATCCAGGTTGAGTTTTGATTGTGTAATTCGATGGACAGGATTTGGCACGGATGAATTATTTCATGATTATGAGTGATGATGATGTTTTGAGGATTTTTGATATTATTTGAATACAGTACAGTTGGTTGTGGTTGAGTTCATTTCGTCATTTGACAATGTGAAATGTGGATTATGGTAAGGATTGGATTGTTATGGATTGGTAAGGTTATGTCGGTAAGATTACTTTGGTAGTATTCTTACTATATTATTACATTGGTATGTAATTATTTATGATGATGTGATCGATATCATTGTTGAGTATTGTGGCTGACCCTGTCGTGGGCTTTATTTTTAGGTATTCGGAGATCGAGCTAGTAGCGATCGTGAAGGGATGAGCTTCCCGATGTGATACTGGCGGTGGCATGTTTTGGAGTATCGAGTATTTCTTTTCTGGTTATTCTTTTCCGCTGCAAATGTGTATTTTGAACTGCATTTATCCGCTGCGTGTGTATATTTCAAAATGGCTTTTCGGTATCTTTATCCGCTGCGTGTGTATATTTCAAAATGGCTTTTCGGTATCTTTATCCGCTGCGTGTGTATATTTCAAAATGGCTTTTCGGTATCTTTATCCGCTGCGTGTGTGTATTTTAAATGGCCTTTTGATATTTTGCGAACTTGGGTTATTTCGTTAAACCTTTTCCTAAACTATTTTATCGGTACGTTTAAGCGGCGTCTTAACGTACATTTTGAACTATCAAGTTTTGGCACTTCGCCTTGTATTCTCAAATGGTATTTTATGATGGTATTTCAGAATTATGTTTTTGAAAATATTTGAGTATTTGCAAAATATTACCGTCATCGGCCTTTTGGCGTTTTTGAATTGGTTTTGTAAACGATTTTTAGCCTGGTGGGTTTCGGCGCGGGACCCACGGCGCTGTAATATCCCGGATGGTTTTGGGGGTGTTATAGAAGATGGTATCGGAGCTTGGGTTTTGTGAAACCCAGGCATGTGTTTTGTGTGGCTTTACCGGTACGGGAGTAGCGTGATTTTTGAAAATGAGTTTATCTGACTTTTGAGTCGAATCGATTTTTGGAGTTTCCAAAATTTTCGAGATTCTTTTCAAACTGCTATTTGTGATATTGGTGTGTGTTGGTTGTGTTGAGACTTCGTATGGGAGTCGTGTGCTAGTATCACGGGAAATCATCGGCTTCACGCACCTGTAAGTATATCGTTTTGGTTATTCGCTTGTGGTAACGCTTGATTGTTTTGTGATGAGTTGGAAAATTTGGGATTTATCTGTTGTTGGCGACAGGTTGCAAGTTTCGAGGACGAAACTTATTTTAAGGGGGGTAGTATGTAATACCCAGATTTTCAGTATAAATTTTTCGCGTTATTTTATCTGAGATATACTGTGTAGTTGGTATCTATACAGTATGGATAAAATAAATTGAGGACCGAGACAGTTATACTTGCGTAATTGACGTTTTGATTGACAGTTATATTGAGGATTTGTCAGACGTTGAACCGATTTGATATCGTGTATATGGTATGAGAATATTTTTAGATTGAGTATATGTATTGATTTTTGCCGTATGCTCGTGTTTGGTATGCCGTGACATTGGACAGAATTGCCGAAATTGGCTAAGTATGGAATTGTTACGACGTTAACAAGGTGAGCTAACGACGTAAGATTGGCACGCACGTTAAGGCTAAGGTATTACGCACGTAACGAAGGCATCGGAAAGGATCGAGTCATGGTCGGCAGGTGGGACACGTGTCGGCAACTTTCGGCGGAGGATGTTGACAGGTGAGTCAACGACGTGTTACGACGTTATACAGGACGTGTTACGCACGTAACACGACCATCAGATCAGAGCAAGTCAACTTCTATATTACGACGTTATATGGCATGGGTTACGACGTAAGGAAGTTCACGCTTGAGGCGGTAGGTGCTGGATGGCATTACGTGCGCTAACCAGGACAAGATAGCGTACGTAAGAGGTGTTACGTACGTTAACTTGGTAATGTTACGTACGTAACGAGCGGGGAGTTTATATAAGGAATGGCCGTCTTTCATTTCACTTCAGCATTTCTCTTCGTTTTTCATCTCTAAACATTGAGAGAGGGATATTTTGGCTCTCCTAATTCGATTTTGAGCTTGAGAGCTTGGATTCGGAGCTTGGATATGGAGTTATTGATGATTCTTGAAGTGATTTCTTGTGTATTCCATCTTCTAAGAGGTATGTTGGATAATCCTCCTTTTCATTTCGGATTTTTGATGGTATTGATAAATGATTCGTATGAAGATGATTAAGATGTTGTTGTTTCGATTCTTGAGGTTATATGAGGTGTATGTTGAAGGAAGATGATGATATGTTGGATTATGTCTTGATTATGTTGTTATGATTATGGAATCATAATATTTTTGATGTTCTTGGTAGTATTGCTTCGATTTTTGATGCTAAGAAGATCATATGTTGAAGAACATGATGATATACACCTTGAATTATGATTAAGGGTTGTTTAGATGTTAGAAAACATCGGGTTATGTTGTTTTATGGATTATGAACGTGAATTTGGATAATTCGTGTTCTTGAAGAACTCTTGAGCTACATGTTATGATTTTGGAAGGATTTCGAATAATTTTGGAATGTGATTATTCACGATAATAATCGGTAAATTGTTTTCTACGAATTTACAAGTATGAACAAGAAGGAATTTTGTCTTCGTATTTGGAGTTGAAGTGGGAAACGAATATGTTATAAAATCCTTAATGTCGAGATGAATTGATCATTGATTTTATGAATACGTTTTAAGGTGTTGGTGTTTTGGATATGAATATGGAATATTCACATTTAGAACTAAGTTATGTATTTTGGTACAATATTCGTATAGGATCACGAATATGATTCCGGATTTGATAAGATTATGACTCACTTTTGAGTTTGAGAATTCATAGGTATTTAACAAGTGTTCAATTCGGATAATGGAAATATTTGAAACCTTTGGACTATGGTATTCTATAATGTTGAATTGATCGGATTGTTCGGATTGATGATGATAATCGGTAATTGATTTTTATTATGAATTTACAAGGAGGAAACTTGTAATCGTATTTAAGATTGAATTTGGAATCGGTAATGCTTATACTTGGTTAAATTGATTATTGATATGATATTCGGATTGTGGAATCTATTTGTGGTTTTGAATTCGTGATTGATTGGTTTGGATTGTTTGGGTTTGTATTTAATCGGGATATTGTAGAACCGTTGTGGTTGTTGATCGGTTATTGATTCTTATTTGTGATCATCGAGTTACGGCTTGTATTGTGGATATGAGTTCGTATTTGTTGAGTTGGGTTATTTGGTTTTATGTATATGATTGAGGTTTCGTTGAACCGTTGAGTTTGTTGGTTGGGTATGTCGGTTATTGGTTTTTATCGAATGTGTGTTAATCGGTTATTGTAATAGGTTGTGATGTTTTGATCGTGGATTATGACCGTTGTGTTGCGGTTGAGGCTAAAGAGTTCGTAGATTGATTTTGGTCGGGGCTGAGGAGCTCACAGACTAAGGCAATGGATTTTGGTAACGGCTTCGTGGTATCGGTATCGAGGCAAGTTTCTACTTGTTCAGTTTATAATATTTGATGAATGGTTTCGTTTTCATTTCATTTATAATTCGTATAACAATGTTGTTAGAAATGTAAGTTGTCGGGATAATGGTTTGTATATCGTACTCTGGTTGTAATAAATCATAAGGTATATGATTTAATTGTGTTCAGGGAATACGTGAGTTATCTTTGGTCAAGGATATAGAATATCGGATATCGAGGATAGTTATCGTGATGACATAACTATCGGGATAAAGGTTTATTGGTATTGAATGGATGGTACCTTATTTGAGATTATTTGTATAAGCGTATTCGCTCGTGGATGTTGTTCGTGGAAAGGATATTGTCGTCGGCTTTGAGGTAATTTATGTATTGTTCGGTTATGAGATAATTATTACGTTGAGTTGTTGTATATGTTGTATGTTGTGGCTTCGTATATTGAGATTAAATCTTGGTTGTTCGTTGAGGGATGTTGATCCCAGGACTATGGTTGGTATTAATGGTTGTGTTGATCGTCTCATTGGGGGATGTTGATGGATATGGTCCTCGACTTTGAGGTAATCTAAATATTTGTTCAGTCATGTGGATAATTAGTATGTTGAGTTGTTGTATATGTTGAGGTTTCGTGTAATGAGTTTCGTATCGGTTATTCGTTGAGGGATGTTGATCCCAGGACTGTTGTATTAAGATCGTAGATCATGTTGGTCATTCATTTAGGGATGATGATCCCAGGATTGATGTTTTGGATATTGATTAGTCGTGTCGACTTCTCATTGTCAGTCTGTTGTTGTTCACTTCGGTGAGTCTTTTGATCCTTATTGGATATGTGTTTCTTTGAGTTTCGTTGTCATGTTGCATCGTGACATATCTGGAGTCATATCTGCGTGCCGATTGGTTATTGTGTAGGATTTTTAGCCAGGCACATGATGGTTATGTGTTGATATTTCTACATTGAACCGTGCACACGAGACGTAGTTTGTGAGGCTAATTAGGTACAAGACCACACGTGTATGTGATCAATACCCGGGGTGGCTTGTGCACGGACACATTTCCGGATCGGGCGTACTATGATTTCCATCTTTGAGCCATATTGTTTGGTCGTTCATCCTCCATTCATGGTTGGGTATGTTCGACGGTTTGCGACTGGTTGTTCATACGCCCGAGGGGTATGTTTCGACAGTCGAGGTTATTTTCTTGAGATCCATTATTGTTGATCATTTGGAGTTTACCTTGTTGATGGTATTCTCGGTTATTGTTGGTCTTTTGTTGATCGTTTCGGAGTTATCATGTTGATGGTACTCTCGGTTATCGTTGATCCTTTGTTGGTCGTATTGGAGTTATCATGTCGATGATATTCTCAGTTGATGTATTGGTTGATCATTGTTATTGATCATATGAGCATTCGGACTGTACGTCGATGTTTCGGGATTTGTATTCATTGTCATGTGGTAGTTGATCTACATATATGTTGGGTACTATTGGTTTATCCAGGTTGAGTTTTGATTGTGTAATTCGATGGACAGGATTTGGCACGGATGAATTATTTCATGATTATGAGTGATGATGATGTTTTGAGGATTTTTGATATTATTTGAATACAGTACAGTTGGTTGTGGTTGAGTTCATTTCGTCATTTGAGAATGTGAAATGTGGATTATGGTAAGGATTGGATTGTTATGGATTGGTAAGGTTATGTCGGTAAGATTACTTTGGTAGTATTCTTACTATATTATTACATTGGCATGTAATTATTTATGATGATGTGATCGATATCATTGTTGAGTATTGTGGCTGACCCCGTCGTGGGCTTTATTTTTAGGTATTCGGAGATCGAGCTAGTAGCGGTCGTGAAGGGATGAGCTTCCCGATGTGATACTGGCGGTGGCATGTTTTGGAGTATCGAGTATTTCTTTTCTGGTTATTCTTTTCCGCTGCAAATGTGTATTTTGAACTGCATTTATCCGCTGCGTGTGTATATTTCAAAATGGCTTTTCGGTATCTTTATCCGCTGCGTGTGTATATTTCAAAATGGCTTTTCGGTATCTTTATTCGCTGCGTGTGTATATTTCAAAATGGCTTTTCGGTATCTTTATCCGCTGCGTGTGTGTATTTTAAATGGCCTTTTGATATTTTGCGAACTTGGGTTATTTCGTTAAACCTTTTCCTAAACTATTTTATCGGTACGTTTAAGCGGCGTCTTAACGTACATTTTGAACTATCAAGTTTTGGCACTTCGCCTTGTATTCTCAAATGGTATTTTATGACGGTATTTCAGAATTATGTTTTTGAAAATATTTGAGTATTTGCAAAATATTACCGTCATCGGCCTTTTGGCGTTTTTGAATTGGTTTTGTAAACGGTTTTTAGCCTGGTGGGTTTCGGCGCGGGACACACGGCGCTGTAATATCCCAGATGGTTTTGGGGGTGTTACAGAAGATGGTATCGGAGCTTGGGTTTTGTGAAACCCAGACATGTGTGTTGTGTGGCTTTACCGGTACGGGAGTAGCGTGATTTTTGAAAATGAGTTTATCTGACTTTTGAGTCGAATCGATTTTTGGAGTTTCCAAAATTTTCGAGATTCTTTTCAAACTGCTATTTGTGATATTGGTGTGTGTTGGTTGTGTTGAGACTTCGTATGGGAGTCGTGTGCTAGTATCACGGGAAATCATCGGCTTCACGCACCTGTAAGTATATCGTTTTGGTTATTCGCTTGTGGTAACGCTTGATTGTTTTGTGATGAGTTGGAAAATTTGGGATTTATCTGTTGTTGGTGACAGGTTGCAAGTTTCGAGGACGAAACTTTTTTTAAGGGGGTAGTATGTAATACCCAGATTTTCAGTATAAATTTTTCGCGTTATTTTATCTGAGATATACTGTATAGTTGGTATCTATACAGTATGGATAAAATAAATTGAGGACCGAGACAGTTATACTTGCGGAATTGACGTTTTGATTGACAGTTATATTGAGGATTTGCTGTATCAGGTTGAACTGATTTGGATATCAGGTATATGGTATGAGAATATTTTTAGATTGAGTATATGTATTGATTTTTGCCGTATGCTCGTGTTTGGTATGCCGTGACATTGGACAGGAATTGCTGAAATTGGCTAAGTATGGAATTGTTACGTACGTTAACAAGGTGAGCTAACGTACGTAAGATTGGCACGGTTACGTACGTTAAGGCTAAGGTATTACGTACGTAACGAAGGCATCGGAAAGGATCGAGTCATGGTCGGCAGGTGGGACCTGGTGTCGGCAACTTTCGGCGGAGGATGTTGACAGGTGAGTCAACGTACGTGTTACATACGTTATACAGGACGTGTTACGTACGTAACACGACCATTGTACTGTAGCAAGTCAACTGCTATATTACGTACGTTATATGGCATGGGTTACGTACGTAAGGAAGTTCACGTTTTGAGGCGCAGGTGCAGGGATGGCATTACGTACGCTAACCAGGACAAGATAGCGTACGTAAGAGGTGTTACGTACGTTAACTTGGTAATGTTACGTACGTAACGAGCGGGGAGTTTATATAAGGAATGGCCATCTTTCATTTCACTTCAGCATTTCTCTTCGTTTTTCATCTCTAAACATTGAGAGAGGGATATTTTGGCTCTCCTAATTCGATTTTGAGCTTGAGAGCTTGGATTCGGAGCTTGGATATGGAGTTATTGATGATTCTTGAAGTGATTTCTTGTGTATTCCATCTTCTAAGAGGTATGTTGGATAATCCTCCTTTTCATTTCGGATTTTTGATGTTATTGATAAATGATTCGTATGAAGATGATTAAGATGTTGTTGTTTCGATTCTTGAGGTTATATGAGGTGTATGTTGAAGGAAGATGATGATATGTTGGATTATGTCTTGATTATGTTGTTATGATTATGGAATCATAATATTTTTGATGTTCTTGGTAGTATTGCTTCGATTTTTGATGCTAAGAAGATCATATGTTGAAGAACATGATGATATACACCTTGAATTATGATTAAGGGTTGTTTAGATGTTAGAAAACATCGGGTTATGTTGTTTTATGGATTATGAACGTGAATTTGGATAATTCGTGTTCTTGAAGAACTCTTGAGCTACATGTTATGATTTTGGAAGGATTTCGAATAATTTTGGAATGTGATTATTCACGATAATAATCGGTAAATTGTTTTCTACGAATTTACAAGTATGAACAAGAAGGAATTTTGTCTTCGTATTTGGAGTTGAAGTGGGAAACGAATATGTTATAAAATCCTTAATGTCGAGATGAATTGATCATTGATTTGATGAATACGTTTTAAGGTGTTGGTGTTTTGGATATGAATGTGGAATATTCACATTTAGAACTAAGTTATGTATTTTGGTACAATATTCGTATAGGAATACAAATATGATTCCGGATTTGATAAGATTATGACTCACTTTTGAGTTTGAGAATTCATAGGTATTTAACAAGTGTTCAATTCGGATAATGGAAATATTTGAAACCTTTGGACTATGGTATTCTATAATGTTGAATTGATCGGATTGTTCGGATTGATGATGATAATCGGTAATTGATTTTTATTATGAATTTACAAGGAGGAAACTTGTAATCGTATTTAAGATTGAATTTGGAATCGGTAATGCTTATACTTGGTTAAATTGATTATTGATATGATATTCGGATTGTGGAATCTATTTGTGGTTTTGAATTCGTGATTGATTGGTTTGGATTGTTTGGGTTTGTATTTAATCGGGATATTGTAGAACCATTGTGGTTGTTGATCGGTTATTGATTGTTATTTGTGATCATCGAGTTACGGCTTGTATTGTGGATATGAGTTCGTATTTGTTGAGTTGGTTATTTGGTTTTATGTATATGATTGAGGTTTCGTTGACGTTTCTGGATATGACGTTTCTCACAACAAGTATCCACATTGTTTCAAACATCAAGCACACGGATAAACGTCACAACAATTTTCAACTCGGTACATCAAGTCACACAATTTCTCCGCCAGTCCATAACCACACAAGTAAACAATAACACGCACGTTATCAATCAAACTCAATCAACACCGCACATATATCTCTAAATTGCGACTCAACCGAATATATATTTATATATATAGATATATAGATATATATATATATATATATAACCTTACTATATTATATGAATAACTATAGTTCATCCATCAATCCAAGTTGAGTACGTCAACTAGTATTAGCATTCATCACTCGTCGATCACCGACATAAGCATATATATCAATATACGTATATACATACATATATTTAACATATAAATATATATAAATACATATATATATATATATATATATATATATATACACATACATATATATATATACACATATATATACATCCGTATAAACTCATACACTTCGACAACAATGATTTCACGCAGTTACAATTCGTATATCGAGGTAGTTGCCTTGGTAATCTCTCGCGGATACTCCGAAAATACGGTCGATTAGCAAAATCCGGAACTCCAATGAAAACAACGATCGGAAGGGCTCAACACCATATTTTTGTAGGAAAATCGTCCCTAATATCCTAGCATCGAATAAATAATCAATCACACGAGGAACAATATCACAAAATGACCAAATTTCTCTCTGCGGCATTTCCCCGGACACCTTGAAGGCATCAAACGAAAGTTCGTATAAACGACGAATCGGAAATGGTAAAACCGTGGAAAGATGATGAAATTGATAGAATACAACTTAATCTACAATTATCCATCAGTAATTTAAGTTCATATGGCTCGAACGGACGAAATCTACCAAGTTCCCCAAATTTCCCAAATAATCCTTCAATAATCCAATAAATAATCAAACATATCCATAATCATGCGTATATCACTTCATACAACATGATCTTAACATCCAAAACATCATATTTCAATACAAAATTGAAATCTAAGATGTTGAAGAAATTACCTCTTGAAGATCCAAGCACTTTGATCCGAAGAACACGCGTTAGATCGACTATCTGGGCTTCACGGTCGAAAGGAAATGAAGAAAATCAAACCCTCAAGTGATGGATGATGAAAAGTTACTCTCCTCAGGCTCTTTCTCTCGTATAGGTTGAAGAAAAGGGAAAAAAATGAGCTGATCTCGCTCAAAAAACACAATTATAGAGTTGACTGCACTGTGTGCCGCGGCCCAGCTGAAGTGTGCCGCGGCCAAATCGCCTTCGATGATCGGCAGCTGCATCGCGGACCGGACGAGTGTGCCGCGCAATGACTCAGCGTGTGTCGCGGCCGTCGGCATGTGCCGCAAAGACAAGGTTTGGCTGAAAATGCAACACGAGTGTGCCGCGGCCCACGTGGTGCCGCGGCGATGACTTCAGCAGTGTCTTTGCCGTCGGCATGTGCCGCGCACACAAGACAGTGCTCGGCCAAAATCGAAAATGTGTGCCTTGGCGCTAGAGGTGGCAGTGGGTCGGCCCGGCCCGGGATTTTTAGGCCCAGGGGCCGACCGGGCCAGCCCAGCCCCCCTGTCATCCGGTCGGTCGGTCCCAAATCTCGGCCAGACCAGGCCTGGCCCACCTCCGAGCCCAGACTGCCCGGCCTCACCCAGCCCGGCCAGCCCGTCGGCCCACCCCTAGCCCGGCCCCAGCCCACCCCCAGCCCACCCCAAAGCCCACCCCAAAGCCCACCATTCAAATTTAAATGGTTGGCTGGCCATGTGGCACCAACCCATTGGTTGGTTGAACCAACTTGGTTCACATAGCCGTTGCAATCCCAACGGCAGGCAGCCTTCAAACTTTTTTTTTTTTTTTTTTAAAAATTCATCTTATAAATACCAACACATCTTAACCATTTTTCCACACAATTATTCACTCTTCTTCTTATTTCTCAAGTTCACAATTCTCAAGTTAATTTTCACAAATTGTAATCTTGCATTATTATTTTTTGTTAAGTACCTTTATATAATTGCATAATACTATGGCGGACGGATCAAGGAACGTTCATCATGAAGGAACCGGCGACAATGAAACCAACTTGCATTTCGGTAAGTTTACTACTTCTACTTTGTAATATTTTTTATATTTAGTAGAGTTTATTTATTTAGTACTTATTATTATAAATTGTTATTAGTTCACAATCTCTCTCAAGACTCTACTACGTCTACCATGCCACCTCCATCCGAACCTACGGCCGAAGCTTCAAATAAAAATCAAAAATCATGGGTTTGGGCATTTTATGAGAGGGCTATCGGTACCGTACCAACACATTGTAAAATGATATGTCTTGTATGCAAAAATCAAAAGAAAACTACTACTTTTTCTTGGAAAATTGGTACCGGAACTGGAACACTAGCTCGTCATTTGGAAAATGACCATGGTTTGACTAAGGATAATCATGATCAAGAACGTTCGGATGATCAATCTCAACTATCCGGCTATTTCTCAAAAGTGCTCGGTGGAGGTATGCCTTTCGTTTACAATCAACAAAAATTAATTGACGGATTTGCTAAATATGTTACTCTTGATGAACTGCCTTTAAGTCATGGTGAAAGTGAAAATTTAGAAATTATGACTAGGACTTTAATGCAACTGGCATATCGGAGAATACCAAGGAATACTCTTAAACGGCGTATTCAACAATAATATTATATTCAACGTGCTCAATTAATTGAATTTTTTAAAAGATTTGAAGGTTGTATATGTCTTACCAGTGATTGTTGGACTTCTCCAACTGGTGAACCTTATCTTTGCATTACGGTTCATTGGATTGGAACTTAATATGTAATAGAAAAATGTATTATTGCTTTTGATATTATGGAAGAATCACATACCGCTAAAAATCTAAAAGATAGAATAATTGAATGTTGTAAGGAATTTAATATATTTGATAAAGTGCTTTCTCTTTCTCTCGATAATGCGGCCGCAAATAATAAATGTATGGAATATTTGTTGGACGAATTACCTTTACTTGCAAACGGTATTTTTATGCATATTAGATGTTGTGCCCATGTCTTGAATTTGTCGGCTAAAAAAGGAATTGATATGATTTCACCCCTTTTAAATCCTATTAGAAAAATAATTAAATGGCTAAGACTAAGTCAACATATTAGGAGATATTATAAACATCTATGTAAGGAACGTAATTTGAAACCAAAAAAATGGAGCATTGACACACCTACCCGTTGGAACTCTACTTTTAAATTGCTTGATGATGTTATTCCTTATAAGGAAATTATTACTCAATTATATAACTCTGATCCAAAACATTTAGCCGAGCAAGACCTCATAACTGAGGCTCATTGGGAACTTGCTACGATCGTTCATAGTATATTACGTGCTTATAATAATTCTACATATTTATTTTCTTATGTTTATGAACCTAATGTGCATTTGGTTATTTTAGAATGTTGTAAAATTGTTGGTTCTTTAAGTGAACATAAAAATAATATACATTTATCTCGAGTTATTTCTACAATGACAGAAAAATGGTTAGAGTATTTATCGCAATTTCCTTACATATATGGTGTTGCTGTTAGGAGTATGCCCTCGAATGCCACTCAGAGGTTGTTGAGTGAGGGCATTGTACTTGTAATTATGTAAACCATTTATATAAGGCAAATGAATGTTTCTTTATTTACTGGTAGTTACTGGCATTCCTAACTCGTAAATAAACATATAGAAACTAGTCCGTGTATTTGAGAGCAAAAACGTTCCACTCCTTATTGGATAAGGGGGTCGGCACTGGAAAGGTTATAGCTCAAATACTTAATCGTTCGCAAGTCGATGAAACTTGACTGGGCGTTAAGTTTATGTGAAGACTTGTATGACGTGTTCTTTGACATGGAGAGTGCCTGTCGAACACTAATGGTTAGTGGGAGCACACGTTATAGGTATGCTAATTGGATTAGTATACTCGAACCGACTCACCCTCGATTCGTCACATGGATTTCACTCTGGGACAGTCAATGACGGAATCGAAAGGTTGTGATAGGTATTCGTGAACCTTAGACTTGAGGATTTAGTAGGGATGTGCTTGTGACGTCAAGATTTTCATTAGAGTAGTTCGACCACCGTAAACCGGAAGGCGGGGTCAACCTCGACGTGCATCTTGACGGCAAGTAGCAGTCTGCGAATACCAAGATAGAATTCTTTCTCCCGTTAGTGAGCGGGTTATATGTCCTATGCGGTTATTGGCGAGATGAGATCATAAGTCTTTGCCAAAGCATTGGAGCCGATTGTATTAGATACACGGCACTCGATGATCTCGATTTGCATTAACGCATGCATAGCGTCAAGTACGAGATAGGGTTTGGTGACCGTGACCTATAACTTGATCGGGACATTTGAAAGAAGGGTTTATACGTTCTTGGTATTCACGACAAAATGGTTCTTGAATGATCCCAATCATTCGTTCTCGATCGAAGTGCAGTGTAGGCCACCGAGGCGGCTAGGTGGTGCTACTACTCTTTGGTTCCTCCCATTCTCGATCGAGACGGACCTACCGAGTCGCGCATTAGGATTGACGATGGAATGAATCAAGCTTATTGTCTCATTATAAATATTAGATATTGGATATCTAATTTATTGGACATTGGATGTCTAATTGATTATGGGACATTGGATGTCTAAATTGATTTATTGGATAAATTAATTTACGGCCTAATGAATTAAATATATTCTTGGGTGATTAAATTTAATTCATGAATATAATTATTTCTTGGAGAAATTAATTATGTTATAATGTATTTGATATGATTAATTAATTGGATTAATTAATTGATATAAATACATCGGAACGGAATCGGAGTTTATCTGTTTGGACTCACGGGAGTCAAAGCGAACCGAACTCGTCCCGGCTCCTTCTAGAAGGCCACCCCATACCTAACCCCTCCCTTGGTCTTGGTCTTCTCCTTGTTAGGTGGAAGACATATGGCCACCAAGGGGACAATATCATATTAAATATGATATTAGGTGATATTGTCTAAAGTAAGATATCTTGGGGAGTTGAATAAGAAGATAAAGAAGACTCACTTCACTCACAACAATGAGCTTCCAGCCGTGAGTTTTGAAGAGTGAGAGAGGAATTTTTTTTTTTCAAGTCTTCATCTTCTTTTTCATTTTTGTTCTTGAGTTTTCTTGGAGAAAATTCAAGATATATTGAGAGAGATTTATTATACACTTAGAGTGTAATAATAAAAGCTTCATCACTTGATTCTAGCCGTAACCTTAGAGGTTAATCAAGTGTTGTTGTTCCGGTCATTTTTACGGCGCGTGGCAAGTAGAGACGCGGTGTTTTCGGCGTTGGAATGTTCAAGGGCTTGGAGCGGATTGAACTCGTAGAGATCAAACTAAAGCTTGGGGAATAGCTCAAGAGAAGGTTTCCATTTAATCAACGGACTTCGAGGGTTAGTTTCTTACGACTCTTGCTTTTCGTTTATATATTCGTATATACGTAGCTCGATCGATCCTCGTAGGGATTCGGATCGAATTAATTTTCGTTTTACCGCTTCCGCTGGGCCTTCGATTTAGGCACTGAATCCCAACAGTGGTATCGGAGAGTAGGTCTTGCGATCATATATACGATATTAGCATTTGGAATGCTTCATTAGATGGTGTATGATTTGGAATCATAATCGTATTAATCGTTGATTTTCTATTGTTCATCTAAAAATTAATTTTTCATGATTTTATGTTACAATATAAATCTATTTTTCTTTTGAAAAACTGATTTAAATGAGTAATATAAAGATTAGAAAAATATTATTTTTGGAATCGGGCGAAAAAAAGCAGGCCGAAAACGTAAAACGGACCGGCGGCTTGGAGTCGCTGGGCACCGCCTCGCTGATGCAGCGGCGAGGCGAGTCTGGTCGGCGAGCATCCGGCCGTTCTCGGCACCTGTGCGAGCCCCGCTTTCGGCACATTGGCAATGTCCCGGGCTTGGCCCGTCCGTGTTTTCCGACTCCGTTTTTTATATTTCGTTCGATAATTAATTTCCCACAAATTAAATTGGATTTAATTTGACTAAGATTTAATTATGGTAATTTTATTCTTAGGGGAATTAATTTAATGAAATATTTTCTCGTCCGGAACAAGTTAAAATTGACGGTTGTTTGAATTAATTGGATTAATTCATTTTGGATGGATTGTTTTATATTGATTGGATCAATATTCAGATTCATTATGAATGCCATTTATTTAATGTGTTGGATGCATTAATTTTGAATGGTGATGTGATTCATGGACCTAGTTTTTGAAGCATTCGGTTTTATTCGATTGGGTTGTAAAGGCCGTTTTGAGCCTATTTATTTTACTAGAAATATTTGTATCTAGGATGCAATTTTCAATGTAAAATTTATATGTAATGACGAAGACCGGAGGAAGATCCATTTCGAGAAGACGAAGATTCAAGACGAAGACTTGTAATTAGATTACGGAGTTTTTGTTTTCTAGGAACGGTCCATGAACCACATGTTGGTAGCAACTAGGTTGTGAATGGTTTTTTCATATTGTATGAATACCACAAACGCGCTAATATGATTAATGTGCAAAGAGTAACGTTAATTGCGAAAATTCTCCCACGACAAATTATTAAGTTTATAAGGTTTCAAGGTTTTCCTTCCCTCCATCGAGTTTTCGGGAAATTGAAATCCAAACCGGATGTGCTATGCTTCCGAGTTATCGGGGTAGTCATTCGGGGAGGACGGATAAATTACCGGGAGCGCATTGGATGCCTTCGGTTGGAGCAAATTTTATCCCTAGAAACCTGATAGGTTGCCGGATAAAATTCAATTGTGAAACTGATTTGCGTCGATGGTATAAACTTAACTTGTTCACGAACTATAGAAACCGTATAGGTTGAGGGGAGTGAACAAGGGGAAAAAGAAGATCGAATCATCCATTAGATGGGTTGGTGTTGGACACCACTTTATGAAAATTAATAGACTAGAAACATGTTCGGTTTCCCTCTATTAAGATTTATAAAGAACTCGATCACCACTATGAAGTAGAGCGACGATACTTCCGGATTTCACATGGGAGTGTGTTATTCCGATAAAAATAGTGGGAGCCGGGTAACAAGAATAGAAAAGACCTTAATTCTATACTCAGAACATAATATAACAAGTCACTAATTAATCTGTTATACTTAATGCAGACATAACTCAATATGACAATGAATCCACTCGCAATTCTGCTCGAAAAGAACACCTTAATGGGACCTAACTTTGTGGATTGGCTCCGAAATCTGATGATTGTCCTCAGTATAGAGGCACTGGGATACGTCTTGGAGACGGACATTCCGGCGCCTCCTGCGCGGACCCGAGCCAATCAGGAAGAGATTGAAAACCACGAAAAGTGGGTTAAGGATGACGTAAAAGTCCGTGCATACATGATGGCTTCTATGTCTAATGAGCTTCAGAGAGCTCATGAGAAAATGACTTCTGCTAGGCAGATTCTATCTCACTTAACCGAACTTTATGGTGAGCACAGCAGAACTGCTAGATATGAGATATCCAAGCAACTTTTCGGTGCAAGGATGAAGGAAGGTGAGAAAGTTGGGGAACACGTCCTCAAAATGATATCCATGATCGAGAGATTGGAGGCTCTTGATTTCAAAATGGATACTTCTCTCCAAATCGACCTTATCCTACAGTCTCTCCCTGATTCCTTCTCGCAGTTTGTTATGAACTTCAACTGCAATGAGATTACATTTAATTTAGCTGGGCTAATGAACAAACTTGTGACCGCTCAGTCTCAGATGAAGACTCCGCGGATGAAGGAGTCTGCTCTTGTGATTTCTTCTGGACCTCGGAGGTCTAAGAACAAGAAGAAAAAGACCAAGAAGCAAACTGGACCACAAGTTAAGGACCTTAAGGGTAAGGGCAAGGCCCCGATGGTTCCGAAGAACAAGAAGAAAAAGGATGCTTGTCTCAAGTGCGGTGAGTGGGCCCTTTGGGCTAGACTGTCCGATTCTTCATGGCACTTGGTCTGAGAACTTTTAGTTTTGGAAACAAATTGTTCTCTTTGTATTTTCTACTTCTGGATCTTGGATTCTCGTGCTAGTTCTCATATTTGTACCGTGAATCGGGATCGGAACAAAGTAGGAAGCTTGGAGCTGGAGAAGTTATGATCACGGTCGGAAGCGGGCATAGTGTCGAGGCGACCGACATAGGATCACTTCTTTTGGGTTTAGAATCCGGCTTTGTTTTGACTTTAGAAGATGTACTTGTTTTGCCCAAGGGGCACAAAAACATTGTATCCATTCGGTCATGGACCGAAAAGGCTTTTCATTTTTCATTGGTGATGGTTCTGCAAAATTTATTTTAGAAATAAACTAGTGGGTACTGCTACATTGTTGAATGGATTGTATCATCTAAATCTCAAGAACAAAGTAGTTGTGAATACTATGACTAGAAAACGTGGTAGGGATGAAACCAATCAAGTTTTGAAATGGCATCTTAGACTTGGTCATGTCGATGACCAAGGTTTACAAGATGGAAAAGATGGACTTATGGGTCCATTGGGATCGGATCCCTTTCCTACTTGTGAATCTTGCCTTAAAGGCAAAATGACTAAGTCCCCTTCACAGGGGACATTTGAAAGAGCCGATAAATCGGGATTAATCCATACCGACGTATGTGGTGCTTTGGAAGCAGCACGTGACGGATATCAATATTTCATTACGTTTACAGATGATCATACTAGGTATGGTTATGTATACTTAATGAAACATAAATCCGAGGCCTTTGAGAAATTCCAGGAATTCAAGGCCCTAGTCGAGAAACAAACTGGTAATCATATCAAAGCACTCCGGTCGGACCGAGGTGGCGAGTATATGAGTACGGAGTTTGACGAGTTCCTTAAGGAAAATGGAATAGTTTCAAAACTAACACCTCCAGGTACTCCTCAGTTAAATGGTGTATCAGAAAGAAGGAACCGGACCCTGTTGAACATGGTCCATTCCATGCTGGGCTATACTGACTTGCCGATTTACCTGTGGGGGTATGCACTCCTGACTGCCGCGTATATCTTGAACAGATGTCCTTCTAAATCCGTTCCTAAAACTCCATATGAGATGTGGGAGGGCAGGAAACCAAGTCTTAATCATATTAGGATTTGGGGATGTCCCGCCTATGTCAAGAAGACTAAGGTGGAAAAGTTGGAAGCTAGGTCTGCAAAGGGAAGTTTCATTGGATTCCCGTCTGGGATGATGGAATATCTACTCTACATGCCCGAAGATCGAAGGATCATTGTTGCTTTACAAGCACACTTCCTGGAAGATGAGTTCATTCAGGAAGGCAGAGCAGGTAGAAGTATTTCTTTAGAAGAATATAATGAAACTCCTCAGGAGACACCTGTGCAAGAAACTGGAACTGAACCTTCTGAAACACTGGTACAACCACCTCGTAGGTCTAGTAGGGTGTCTCATTTACCTGAGAGGTATGGGCTTGTGCACTTGGAGGAGCTGGGTCTCCATGAGGTTCCAAGTGATAGCCAAGAGACCAACCCAACAACCTATGACCAAGCGATGGTGGATGTAGACTCTGCGAAATGGCGTGAAGCTATGGAAGCTGAGATAGACTCGATGCATGTAAATCAGGTCTGGACTCTAGTAGACCGCCCCAAGGGCATAGTGCCCATTGGGAATAAGTGGATCTACAAGAGAAAGACTGATGGTGATGGCAAGGTTGACGCCTATAAGGCCAGGCTTGTGGCAAAGGGTTATACCCAAAAGGAAGGGATCGATTACCACGATACCTTCTCGCCCATAGCCATGATCAAGTCTATTCGCATGATGCTTGCTATAGCTGCCTACCACGATTATGAGATATGGCAAATGGACGTAAAGACGGCTTTCCTTAATGGATTCCTCGAGGAGGAAATCTATATGGAGCAGCCTAAAGGCTTTGTGTCCGAAGTCGATATTCAGAAAGTGTGCAAGCTTCAGCGTTCCATTTATGGACTGAAGCAAGCGTCGCGTAGTTGGAACCTTCGTTTTGATGAGGCGGTCAAAGAGTTTGACTTCGTGCAAAATGAAGAGGAACCTTGTGTATACAAGAATGTTAGTGGGAGCAAGATCGCATTCTTAGTACTATATGTAGATGACATTCTACTAATAGGAAATGATGTGGGAATGCTCAGTTCTGTGAAAGCTTGGCTTTCGAGTAATTTCTCCATGAAAGACTTGGGAGAATCTACCTATATTCTTGGTATTCGACTCTACCGGGATAGAGAGAAGAGAACAATAGGCCTTTCCCAAGCCCTCTATATAGATAAGATCTTAAAGCGATTTAAGATGGATGATTCTAAAAGAGGGTTCCTACCGATGCAACATGGAATAAAACTCACCTTGAAGATGTGTCCTCAAAGTGAGGAACAACGCAAGGAAATGAGTAATATACCATATGCTTTGGTCGTGGGTAGCCTTATGTATGCTATGTTGTGTACAAGACCTGACATCGCGCATGCTGTAAGCGTGGTGAGTAGGTTTCAGGCAAACCCAGGTAGGGAACATTGGACTGCTGTAAAGAACGTTCTCAAGTACTTGAGAAGAACTAGAGATATGGTTCTTATGTATGGCGGTGGAGATTTGGATGTGGTGGGATTCACTGATTCGGACTTCCAAGGACTGAAGGACGACTCGATGTCCACTTCTGGCTACATATTTACTCTTAATGGAGGAGGAGTATCTTGGCGTAGTGCCAAGCAAAGCGCGATCGCTAATTCCACTGTCAGCCGAGTATCAAGCGGCCTCGGAGGCTTCCAAGGAAGGGTTCTGGATTAAGAAGTTTCGGGAGAACTTCAAGTGATACCATGTCTTTGAGCCGCTGTTCACTGCATCGCGACAACGACGAGCCAGAGCGCAGCCAAGGATCCGAGGATTCACAACAGCACCAAACATATTGAGAGGAAGTATCATCTCGTAAGAGAATTTGTTCGCAAGGGATACATTGTGCTGCACAGAGTAGACTCGGCCGACAACGTCGCCGATCCACTGACCAAGCCACTTTCTCAGACTAGCTTGGAGCGTCATCTGGAGAAAATGGGTATTAGATACCATAGTGTGTGGCATTGAGTGCAAGTGAGAGATTGTTAGGAGTATGCCCTCGAATGCCACTCAGAGGTTGTTGAGTGAGGGCATTGCACTTGTAATTATGTAAACCATTTATATAAGGCAAATGAATGTTTCTTTATTTACTGGTAGTTACTGGCATTCCTAACTCGTAAATAAACATATAGAAACTAGTCTGTGTATTTGAGAGCAAAAACGTTCCACTCCTTATTGGATAAGGGGGTCGGCACTGGAAAGGTTATAGCTCAAATACTTAATCGTTCGCAAGTCGATGAAACTTGACTGGGCGTTAAGTTTATGTGAAGACTTGTATGATGTGTTCTTTGACATGGAGAGTGCCTGTCGAACACTAATGGTTAGTGGGAGCACACATTATAGGTATGCTAATTGGATTAGTATACTCGAACCGACTCACCCTCGATTCGTCACATGGATTTCACTCCGGGACAGTCAATGACGGAATCGAAAGGTTGTGATAGGTATTCGTGAACCTTCGACTTGAGGATTTAGTATGGATGTGCTTGTGATGTCAAGATTTTCATTAGAGTAGTTCGACCCTGTAAACCGGAAGGCGGGGGTCAACCTCGACGTGCATCTTGACGGGCAAGTAGCGAGTCCTTGAATACCAAGATAGAATTCTTTCTCCCGTTAGTGAGCGGGTTATATGTCCTATGCGGTTATTGCGAGATGAGATCATAAGTCTTTGGCCAAAGCATTGGAGCCATTGTATTAGATACACGGCATTTCGATGATCTCGATTTGCATTAACGCATGCATAGCGTCAAGTACGAGATAGGGTTTGGTAGCGTGACCCTATAACTTGATCGGGACATTTGAAAGAAGGGTTTATACGTTCTTGGTATTCACGACAGAATGGTTCTTGAATGATCCCAATCATTCGTTCTCGGTCGGGTACAGTGTAGTCCACCAGACTGGCTAGGAGGTGCTACTACTCTTTGGTTCCTCCAATTCCTGACTGAGACGGACCTACCGAGTCGCGCATTAGGATTGACGATGGAATGAATCAAGCTTATTGTCTCATTATAAATATTAGATATTGGATATCTAATTTATTGGACATTGGATGTCTAATTGATTATGGGACATTGGATGTCTAAATTGATTTATTGGATAAATTAATTTACGGCTTAATGAATTAAATATATTACTGGGTGATTAAATTTAATTCATGAATATAATTATTTCTTGGAGAAATTAATTATGTTATAATGTATTTGATATGATTAATTAATTGGATTAATTAATTGATATAAATACATCGGAACGGAATCGGAGTTTATCTGTTTGGACTCACGGGAGTCCGAAACGAACCGAACTCGTCCCGGCTCCTTCTAGAAGGCCACCCCATACCTAACCCCTCCCTTGGTCTTGGTCTTCTCCTTGTTAGGTGGAAGACATATGGCCACCAAGGGGACAATATCATATTAAATATGATATTAGGTGATATTATCTAAAGTAAGATATATTGGTGAGTTGAATAAGAAGATAAAGAAGACTCACTTCACTCACAACAATGAGCTTCCAGCCGTGAGTTTTGAAGAGTGAGAGAGGAATTTTTTTTTTTCAAGTCTTCATCTTCTTTTTCATTTTTGTTCTTGAGTTTTCTTGGAGAAAATTCAAGATATATTGAGAGAGATATATTATACACTTAGAGTGTAATAATAAAAGCTTCATCACTTG
The DNA here is from genome assembly GCA_033398695.1 of Orobanche coerulescens. NCBI lineage: Eukaryota > Viridiplantae > Streptophyta > Magnoliopsida > Lamiales > Orobanchaceae > Orobanche > Orobanche coerulescens. The sequence goes on from CM065817.1 coordinate 143,111,884, forward strand.
ATTCTAGCCGTAACCTTAGAGGTTAATCAAGTGTTGTTGTTCCGGTCGTTTTTCCGGCGCGTGGCAAGTAGAGACGCGGTGTTTTCGGCGTTGGATCGTTCAAGGGCTTGGAGCGGATTGAACTCGTAGAGATCAAACTAAAGCTTGGGGAATAGCTCAAGAGAAGGTTTCCATTTAATCAACGGACTTCGAGGGTTAGTTTCTTACGACTCTTGCTTTTCGTTTATATATTCGTATATACGTAGCTCGATCGATCCTCGTAGGTGTTGTGTCAAGAATTAACACCTTCCGACCGGCGATCGCCTAGGAGGACCGGCGACCGACTTACTGCCGAGCGGCCAAGGCAGACCTGGAGACCAAGCCTTAGCCCAGCGGACATGCTAGACTGGCCAACCGAAGGTCCCAGGATGGATCCCGGTGCCGAGCGATCTACATCAAGACGATCGCCTCTCGGTACTCGGCGATCGACTCCTGGCGACCGACTGGAGGCGATCATCTCTCGGCATCTTGCCGACCTACCCTTGGAGACCGACCATTGCCGACCTTCATCCACTGGCCGATGGCGACCTCTGATGATCAGCTAGAGACGAGCGCCTCATATCGATCTCCACCGATGGCCATCCAGTCGGCGAAGACCGAGCCTCAAGACTGACACCACGTGCAAGATCCGGGACAAGATCCGCGAATCACGGGCCATTGACCACGATCTGACAGATTCTCTCCACCACCGACAAGCCGCCGAAAGTTTGTCGGTAGGGCCACATGTTGATCGATTCGGACACGTGATGGCTCCTAATTGACCGCCATTTTGCGCCACCACGCTGACTTTAGCCCGACAACAAGATCTTCCTTGGACTTTAGCCCGACAAACAAGATCTTCCTCGACTTTAGCCCGACACCAGAGATCGCCCCATTATAATAATGGCCGCGGGCGATCGGCACATTATTATAATGGCCGGCAGCGATCGCCACTATAGACAGACCCGCCGCCTATATAAGCAAGGCACTGCACTTGACACGGCCAGCCTTCTTGACTTCCTTCCGCAACCTCACGATTTGAGCACACAATAGAAATAATATACAAAGACTTGGCTAATCTCCAACTCTTGGCAACACTATCATTCGGTCTTACTTCTCCGGCTTTTCTCCTCGAGCAGACACGGCGGGGACGAAGAACACCGAGCTTCGCTCAAGAGCCGGATTAATGCAGTCTTTTTACACTCATTGTATTTAGATTTCTCCCATTAATACTTGTATCCATGAATATTTGTATTAATAACATCTCGCGAGAGCATTCAAGCCGGCCTAACAAACCGGCAAATCTTGTATTATTTATCTTCTCTCGGAAGTGCTCCGCAATTGTTGTTTGTTGTCCGTCTTCCACAGTATTAATCTTCGGATAAATATTTTGGGCAACAACAATTGGCGCTAGAAGGAGGGGATCCAACCTCGATTTTTATACCTACCGTCCCGAAGAACACTCACTGTTCCTGGGCGTATACTTGAAGTGACACTCACCGCACTTCAAAGAAATCCTTGAAATCATGTCTTAGCCTCCGTCGAAGAAAGCCGACCACCGGCTGCACCTGTTCCGTCCCTGGGCCCGAGCCGCGGCCGATGGTGGAAGGCGGCCGCCGTGATCGAGACGCTCGATACCGTCCCTGGACGGCGGCCCGAGCCTCTCGCTCGATCAGTTCCGAACCAACGAACAGATCGAAGAGGCCATAGCCGTCCTTCAAGAGCGACGGAGTGCTCTCGACGCGCCTCCTGCTATCACCCCCTCGGTCTCCCGCCGGAAGTCTAAGCGGAAGCTCAAGGCATTGCTGGCCGAGCGATCGCCAGGAGGCTCTCGCCCGCAACAAGAGGCGCTCGGCAGCCGGGGCACCTCTGTCTTCGATCGCCTGGGCAGCGACCCGACCTGGCGACCGGGGCAGTCCGGCCCCAGCTACGAGACGACGGAGTTGGTGTCCGTCACCAGGAGCTCGGCCTACCCGGCTCCCACAAGGCGATCCAGCCGCCTGGCTCCCGCTCGCCAAATTCCCGAGGTGGGCAGCAGCGGAGTCCGGAGGTCGGTGCACGATCGCCTCGGCCCCCGCTCCCAAAGCCGATCCGCAAGCAGCCGAGCCGCGGCGATCGCCGCAATGCAACGTCAGATCGACGACGTGAAGGCGCTCCTGCAATCCGGGGCAGGCGCCGTGAAGACGATCGCCGCGCCAAGCGAGCCGCTCGCGATCGACATCGAGCTCGCCCCGGTGCAGCGCAGGATCGCTCCCCCGCAAACACCCATGTACGAGGGGCGATCGGACCCCCAGACGCACCTAAGCAAGTTCAACATCTACATGACCGGGTGTGGGGCATCGGACGCGACCAGGTGCCGAATGTTCCCTTTGACACTGGACGACCTCGCCCACCAGTGGTACACCTCACTGCCACCTCGGTCCATTGGCTCCTTTAACGAGCTGGCGCACGTCTTCACGGAACACTTCGCCACCAGGGCCGCTCGGCCAGAAGGTCCCCTTCGCATGATGCGAATCAAGCAGGGAGAAGAAGAGTCCGACTCGGACTACATCGACCGAGTAGACGTGATCATCCTCAACGGCGAGCCCGTAAGCGATGAGACCGCCCTCTACGTGGTCCTAGGAGGTTTTCAGGGCTTCTCGCCTATGTTCAGGCATCTCAAGAAGACCCTACCGACGACCTACGCAGCTTTCCGGGCTAGAGCCGCAGATTTCCTGTCCAGGCAAAGGCTTCTTCTCAGCCTAGGAGTAGAGCGATCGGCGCCCGTACGACGACCTCCAGTCTCCTAGCCCGATCGCTACTACCCAGCAGAGCCGGAAAACTCGATCCCCGCCTACAGTCCATTTTAAATGAGGGACTAGCCGTCGCCCGATCGCCAATATCGGCCCACGAATAAAGCGATCGGCCGCCGAGCGACGATCGCGCGATCTTCCGCGATCGCAACATCATCAAGAACCCGGTGGACACGATCGCCATCTACACCCAAAGATATAACATGACGGACTAAGGCATAAGATCGCCTCCACCGCACATCATAAAGCCATGGCCCCGCGATCGATGGAACCGGCCGCCGCCATGCAAGGTCCCTTTCGGCCGAGATCGCCCACCCTTCGTTTAAATACGAGGCCGGCGTAGTCTGAGGGCTCTCCAACATTAATCAGTGGACACATGCCACAACCCCGTCTCAACGTACACCGTCGAGGTCGGCCATCTCCATGGCTGGCCGAGGTGGAAGCAGAGCTAACAAGCCGCGGGCGTGGAGTTGATTCATCCGACGCTGCCCCGCGCAAGGACTCCTCTAGACCGAGACCGCACGCCCTTCGTTTAAATACGAGGCGAGGCGCAGCCTAACAGAGGACCCTCATAATAAAGTGAGTCACGAGACACTCAATGTCTTCGCGCACCAAGACACGGTCATGGAGTCGGTCCATCGATCTCCGCAACTGTGCACGATTCCTCAAACAAAGCGAAACCACCACGTTTCCATGGGGGATCGGCCAATGTTGTTTTTGCAGGTACAAGACCGAAAGATAGCTAGCCAATCGACCATGATAGCCCAAGTCCGAGTCCTAAGTCAGCTCAGATCGCCCGTCCTCATCCAGACACGATCGCCAGCAAGAACCACCTCGCCCCATGTCTTCGACATAGGAGCAAGCTGGGGGGCAATTGTTGTGTCAAGAATTAACACCTTCCGACCGGCGATCGCCTAGGAGGACCGGCGACCGACTTACTTCCGAGCGGCCAAGGCAGACCTGGAGACAAGCCTTAGCCCAGCGGACATGCTAGATCGCAACCGAAGGTCCTGTGATGGATCCTGCCGAGCGATCTACATCAAGACGATCGCCTCTCGGTACTGGCGATCGACTCGGCGACCGATCGGAGGCGATCATCTCTCGGCATCTTGCCGACCTACCCTGGAGACCGACCATTGCCGACCTTCATCCACTAGCCGATGGCAACCTCTGATGATCAGCTAGAGACGACCGCCTCATATCGATCTCCACCGATGGCCATCCAGTCGGCGAAGACCGAGCCTCAAGATTGTCACCACGTGCAAGATCCGGGACAAGATCCGCGAATCACGGGCCATTGACCACAGTCTGACAGATTCTCTCCACCAGCCGACAAGCCGCCGAAAGTTTGTCAGTAGGGCCACATGTTGACTGATTCCGGACACGTGATGGCTCCTAATTGGACCGCCCATTTTGCGCCAGTCACTGCTTTGGACTTTAGCCCGACAGCCAGCATCTTCCTTGGACTTTAGCCCGACACAAGATCTTCCTCGACTTTAGCCCGACAACCAGAGATCGCCCCATTATAATAATGGCCACGGCGATCGGCACATTATTATAATGGCCGGCAGCGATCGCCACTATAGACAGACCCTACGCCTTCTATATAAGCAAGGCACCCTGCACTTGGACACGGCTTCAGCTTCTTCAGCTTCCTTCTGCAACCTCACGATTTGAGCACACAATACAGAAATAATATACAGCACTTGGCTAATCTCCAACTCTTGGCAACAGCTATCATTCGGTCTTACTTCTCCCGGCTTTTCTCCTCGAGCAGATTACCGGCGGGGACGAAGAACACCGAGCTTCGCTCAAGAGCCGGATTAACAGAGTCTTTTTACACTCATTGTATTTAGATTTCTCCCATTAATACTTGTATCCACGAATATTTGTATTAATAACATCTCGCGAGAGCATTCAAGCCCGGGCCTAACAAACCCGGCAAATCTTGTATTATTTATCTTCTCTCGGAAGTGCTCCCGCAATTGTTGTTTGTTGTCCGTCTTCCAGCAGTATTAATCTTCGGATAAATATTTTGGGCAACAACAGTAGGGATTCAGATCGAATTAATTTTCGTTTTACCGCTTCCGCTGGGCCTTCGATTTAGGCACCGAATCCCAACAGTTGCATGTCTTCTTGACCCGGGTGTAAAAAAAGAAGCACTCGGTAATCTTATTGATTATTATTATAATGCATTAGGTGATAGTTCTTTTGATAGTGAGGAGTACGTAAATGAGTGCGTCAAAATATTAGCTTCATTAGTTGATTTGTACATTAAAAAATATAAACCTGAGGTTCTAGCCTCTCAGTCAACTTCAAAAATTAAAGGTAGATTTGATCAATTTACATCTTCAATTCTTTTCAAAAAACCAAAATCGTCATCAAGCTCTAATTCTTCAACGTCTTCTAGTCAAATCTTAAATGAGTATTTTACGTGTTCACATGAGCTTGATGCTGATTTTGAGATTTTAAAATGGTGGAAATTACGTGAAGAACAATATCCTATATTGGCTAGAATTGCAAGGGATCTCCTTGTCGTTCCAGCCTCTACAATTGCTTCGGAGTCTGCTTTTAGTGCAGGTAGAAGAGTTATAACAGATAAACGAACATCTTTATCGCCCGACGTTGTGAAGATTCTGGTCTGTAAAAAAGATTGGGAACAAGCAGAAAAACGTCAACAAGGACGGACGGAAGAAGAAGATGAACACAACGAGGATGATGATCCGTGGATGATGATGGATTCTTCATCCGAATCGGGAGCTTCAGGGAGTGGCCAACACGACGATTGAGCACATCACCTACCTTTAAGTTCCAAGGTAAGTAAAGAGGTAAGTAAAAAGAACTACGTGGACTTTGATTCCTTAGGATACGTAGGCAACTTAATTTTAGAAATTAGATTAAATTTCAAAAAATAATCTAATTTTTACAAATTAAGTCCAAGTCCAATTTTTTTTCCCTTTTCTCCCCATTTAATTTAATGTTAACATATCTTAAAAATTCAAATTGAATTTTTTTAAACAGATTGAAACAGTTTTTTACTAAGTTTTACATTTTTCTAAATTCAAAATGATTTTTGTAAATTGATTTTTTAATTAATATTAATTAATTTATTTTAAAAAGTGAAAACAAATTTTTACAAATTGATTTTTATGAAAAAAATTTTACACTTCCGGCCCAAGCTTGCGGCCCACACCGGCCACGACGGCCCAGGGCAGGGGCCGTGGTCGCGGCCACAGCCAGCCCGCCCAGCCGGGCTAAATACATGGGCAGTCCTGGCTTGAAGTTCCACGGCCGGCTCGGCCGGCCCATGGCCACCTCTACGCGGCGCACACTCCTTGTGCCGCGGCCCACACCCCCCTTGGTTCCTAAAATGAAGAAAAATGACCCGGGAAGAGAATAAAAGCAATAGAAATCGATATTTGGGAACCAATAACACGAAATGGAAGTACGGAAACCCCAAAACGGTGGTTCCAAACAATGATTACAAGGGTTATTTTGGTTTAACAGTTTGTTTGTTTTATGACAAAAATCTCGGATATTACACTCTGGAGATTGTTCGAGGAGGGAAAGCTGAACAGTTTAATGGCTTAGCCGAAGCTCCGTCAATCTCCCAAACCGGTCACCCGAGTCGAACACGATAGGCCGGAAGACTCATACGAGTCGACCCCCCGATCAACCTCGGCGGCCGGATCTATATGTTTCAATCAAGAGGTGGGAACCTCGAAGGTCTTTCCTCGATTCCCACCATGTCAAAATCAAAGGCTACTGCCTGAACAACGCCTCGGAAAAGAGGATGACTCGTTCGCCCTCTAAAGTTCGTCATCTAACATGACGGACCTAGGCAAGCGATCGCCTCCCCCAGCACAACATATACCGTCGAGGATCGCCATCTAACATGACAGTCTGAGGTAGAAAAGTGCCGCCATGGTTGCGGAGGTCGATGAAACCGACGATCCGTCCATGCAAGGTTCCTTTGTGCAGAGACCGCTCGCCCTTTGTTTAAATACGAGGCGGGCGTAGCCGAAGGACCCTCCAAAACAAATCAGAGGATGACTCGCTCGCCCTCTAAAGTTCGTCATCAACATGGACCTAGGCAAGCGATCGCCTCCCCTTGCACAACGTATACCGTCGAGGATCGCCATCTAACATGACGGTCTGAGGTAGAAAAGTGCCGACATGGTTGTGGAGGTCGATGGAACCGAACTCTGCGACCATGCAAGGTTCCTTTGGGCAGAGACCACTCGCCCTTCGTTTAAATACGAGGCGGGCGTAGCCAAAGGACCCTCCAAAATAGATCTGTGGACATGCTCGCCCGCCCTCAAATGTCCATCATCTAACATGGTGGATCCAGACAATGCGACGCGTCCCTCCCCCGTCACAACGTATACCGTCAAGGATCGCCATATAAAATGACGATCTGAGGTAGAAAAGTGCTAACAAGCCGCGGTCGTGGAGTCGATTAATCCGACGACTCCCCGTGTAAGGACTCCTCCATGCTGAGATCGTCCGCCCCATCGCTACATTACGAGGCAAAACGTAGCCTACGGAGGACCCTCACAATTAAGTGAGTCGCGAGAAGTTGGCCATCAGACGGAATGTCGCTCGCAGACAAGACATGGTCACGGAGGTTAGTTCCATTGAACTCCACGATTGTGCACGGTTCCTCTAGGCCGGGATGGTCAGCCTTCCTCGAGGAATCTGCAAAATTGAAGACCGCTCGCTAAACGATTTATTTTCGTTCCCTTACTTTCACCAAGTAAATAAAAACAAGGGGGAAGAGCGGAGCTATATATACGACGATCGTTTTTGCTCAAATATACATATGACTATCGGCATTGTTCGATATATGTGCAACGATCGACTTTGTTCTAAAGTTACCAGTATGAGTTTATCAATTCACTTGGAGCTGTATGCACGACGATCGTTCCTCAAACACTTGTATAAAATCATGCAAGCAAGAAATCAGAAGCAAACATATTATCCCATTTCATTCGAAATATGTGTACAAGCACGGTCGCCCGAAGGCAAAATACAATAAAAGCTATAAAAAATTACAAGTCAAAAAGCATAAAATCTCAAAGATTGGCGCCCGTTCCATCGCCAGCAGCAGGCTTTGAACCCCCATCCTCCGGGGCACCCGGATGAACAAGGTTGTCCGGAAACGGGTACCAGCTCAAATCGATCCCATAAACCGCGGAAAGGTCGAGGATCGGCACGGTAAAGGCTGGCTGTAGGGGGTGCTCAAGCGCATAAGCTTTAAAATTTTTAGCCAAAGGGCCGACTTCGAGCCCTCCCTTCTTAGCGGCGCGGATCGCGTCAGCATAAGCCATATAGTAGGCAAATTCGCTGACATACTCCACGTTAAGGAAGGGATTGGCCTCAGTCGCCTTCAACTTTTTCCTCAGCTCCGCAACCGTTTGGCTCACGCCCTCGAGCTCGGCAGCTTTGGCATCCACCTCTTCCTTCAAAAACGCCAGCTCGCTGGTCAGTCGGGCGACGGTCACTTTCAGCTGGTCGGCCTCCTTCTGTGCGGCCGTGTGCGACCTTCGGGCTTCCGTCATCTGGTCCCGCATCCGGTCAGTCGCCGCCCGCGCCCGGTCAAGATCCTACCTCGCCTGCTTAGCCGCCTCCACGGAGCTCTTCACCATGGCCACGAGCCTGTCGGCAAACTCAATGTTTTGGTTTTGTGCGGCTTTGAGGTCCGTATGGAGATGAGCGGTGGACGGCCGCCCCTCATAGTCCCTCACGACCTGAGCATCCATAATCGCCGTCTGAAGGACCAGCACGAAAGTAGCCTGCATCGCATCAGCAGATCGCTGGTGCGCGATCGCATCCAGATCGGTCGTCCAGGCCTTCGGCAGGGAGGCGGTAGCCCGAACAACGTAAGAAGGGATATCACTGACCTCGAGACGAACTTTGCTCGTCAGTAAGTCCAACACCATCGGCGAGCAGTTTGGGTCGGAGTGGCGGATCCTGCACAAAGAGCAAAAGAGTTAGTATGTTTCCTACATAAGTGACATAACTCGGCAAAGCGACCAGGCTTACCTTTCGACCTTCTCTGGGTCACGGACTAAGAACGTCCTGCCACGCGGAGTCTCGGCCTCAGTGGTCGCCATGGCCTGAAGGAAAGTCGAAGAGGGCGTGGACCCCTCCACCAGAGGAATCGTGGAAAGCGGAGGCACGGAGATCGGCGGCTCATCAGCAGTGGCAGGGGCTGAGGGCTCCACAGTCCTCCGTTTCTTGCGGATGAGCCGAAGTTGCTCCTCCTCCCGAGGCTCATGTTCTTCGACGACCGGCTCCTGGAGAGGTCTCGCCTCTGGGAATGGTTGGAGCGGAGCAGCAGGAGCTCGACTCACCTTCTTTCCTTGACGAAGGCGGCTCATGATCCCCGGATTAGACATGGCGATCGCAGCAGGGGGCTCTGGGAAACAAGGGAAGCGAATTTTTGCAAAAGAAAACAATCGACAAATTTAGTAATCTTCCTCAATCAATACGATCGACATGTCAAAGAAGATCACGAAAGTTCGTACCTGGAACCTTTAGATGGCGAGGGTAGCGAAATAGCCGAGCGGCCAACCAACATGCTTCATTGTTGATTCGGCGTGCGTCTATATGGTCGTCAGGAAGACTCCGTATCTTCTCCCAAACGATCGCGAAATCAAAAGCGAGGTCGCCTGCCACCGGAACAATGACACCTGCAAAAAGAAGGCCAAAATCAGATCAGTTCAGAATGTTTCCGAACAAAGGGAGAGTCTAAATCCTTACTCGGACTCCTCTCCCAAAAGCCGGTGGGAATATCCAACTCGTCGGTTGGGTTGTCGCTAGCTGCCGACTTCCACGCGCCGCCGACCCAGAACCACTTCGACGGATCGCCCCTTACTTTGTTCGGGACCCCAAGAATCACCCGGCCTGGGCGACCTTGGATGTGGTAGCCGCCGACAGAGCCTTTTTGAATCGTAAATTTGAAGAGATGGTTCATCTCCAATGGCGAATGAAGACAATACAACCGTTGGCCACCAAACAAAGTGAGGGTGCAGACGATCTGCAGCCAGTCGTTCGGCGTCAATTGAAGCGGCGCCACGTTCCAGGCGGTCAGCAGGTAGGAGACAGCAAACGGCAATGAGAATCGCAGTCCAGACTCCATTATCGCCTCGTTCACGGCGACCATGCCCTAGGGAGGTTGATCGGCTCGCTCGTTCTCGCCGGGCATGTGGAGGCAAACATCAGAAGGAACATGGAACCTCGCCCTCCAACGGTCCAGATCCTTCCGGGTCGCCGAGCTCCCGATCTGGCCAAGGGTCCACGGAGAGCGACGAGCAGCCGGGAACAACGTCCGCCTTACAGGTTCATAAGGATGGGCGATCAAGTATTCAGTAAAGTTAAATTTGGGGAGTGGGTCGGCCAATCTCTCCATGAGATCGGCAAAATCTGTGAAGGCTTTTCCAAACGAGCTGTTCCGCTCCCAGTGCGCTTTCACATCTATCTCCTCCTATTTCAGCGAACGGATCCACTCGGCCTCCGCCACCTTGGCCGCGTCAGCTTCATTAAAAAGTTCTTCGACCTCCGCGGCCTCAATCCCGGTGCAGATGGCCTCGACGGCAGTGTCTACATGGAACTCCGCAGAAAGTTCATCCCGGTCGGTCGAAGCCCCGGCGGCGGAAGTACTACCCGCCTCATACATATTTTATTTTCCTGCGGACATATTCTCAAGAAGAAAGGAAAGGAAGAGAGGAGAAGTTTTTTTGTTCTTACCTAAAGAATCTAAGTCGAACGACGATCGTCACACGAAGCTTCAAGGGAATTCGGCTATGTCTTCTTCTCAGACGAAAATGCATAAAGTTTTTACCCTGTAACCCTAGTCCCTTTTATAGGTAAGGGCGGGGGCTTCTGGACAAATAAACTAAATCTCGGGGGCCAAAATGCAAAGGTCGGGGAAGTTAGTATTTAATGCCGCCCTCGAATCCCGCGTGCGCGTCGTTTCGAGGGCACGCCAAAAGATAGAGTCTGACAAACTGTCGGACTCCCCCAACAGTAACGCGACACGTGCCCCATGACGTTTCAAGACCGCTGTCATTCCACGCTCATTTCAGCAATCGAATAGGTCGTCCAAATTCAAAATCAATCCACTCAAGAGACGATCGTCTGTTTCATAAAATGCTGAGTCGCTCGTCTAAGTCAAGCGATCGCCAGTAGAACCACCTCACCCCACGTCTTCAACATCGGAGCGAGCTGGGGGGCAATTGTTGTGCGGCGATTTATACGCCTCGACGGCGATCAGCATAAGGGCCAAGCGACCGAAGCCAGCATCAGATAATCCAAGGCAGACTTGCCAAGCGAAGAGTCCAGACCGAGATCGGGTACCGAGCGATCGACGTCCAGGGCGATCGCCTCTTGGCACCTATCGATCGACTCTGGTGCCCGACTAAAGACGATCGCCTCATGCCACATGGAAAACCAGCATCTGTCAAGTCTACGAAGACCGAATCTCGGGATGAAGGCCCACGTGCAGACCCGCAAATGGTGCCGCGGAATAAGGATCTTTGACGCCAGCCCATCAACAACTGCCGGTGACAAGGACAGCCTCACCTACCGACAGACCCGCTGGAAGGTCTTAGGTGGGACCTCCCAAGACAGCGACATTGGACGCATGTTGTCTTCTCATTGGTTCGCACATCCGGCTGCTAGCAGCAACTACGGACTTTAAGGAGACCAACCCATGTGCTAAAGACGATCGCCCGCTTATTTAATACAGTAAAAGGCGATCGCCCAACTACCTCCACTCCTATAAATAGGAAACCTACAGCAACTGGAAAAAGGTTCAGAAACTGTTGTTTTCATACGAGAGTTCAGCTAAATTCACACAGTGAGAGACAGTAGATTTCTCGCAGTTGACTACAGCACTCCACCTTTGTTACAAGAACTCACAGAGCATCAACTCTGGTTCTTCCGGCAATCATCAGCACTCAAGAGCTAGATAACTAGGATCTTTACACTCATTGTAATTGTACTCTAACATTAATATTTGTACTCCCAAGTATTCGTATTAATAATATCTCGCGAGAGCATTCAAGCCCGGGCCTAACAAACCCGGCAAATCTTGTGTTATTTACATTCCCACGGACGTGCTCTCGCATTTTGTTTGTTACTCATCCATTCCAGCAAACCCTTCCGAATAATATTTTGGGTAACAACATTATGTTCGAGATCAAGTGAGAAGTGAGACAGATAAGGTTCGTTATTTCGATATGCGTATGAAACCTCATATTTGGCAGTGCATTATGTGTACTACATTGAAGGATTATCAAGACCGAGCCTTAGCTTTTGAAATGACTGTATTGTTTACCGAGTCGGTATCTGTAGCAAAGAAACAGAGGATTTCAGATGATGCCTCGGGAAGTAAGGAAATTGGGATTTTAAAATCCCAAGCCTCGTGTCAGATGAGTATGGGACCTTCTCGGTCAGCTAGAGAATCTAAAAGACCCAGGTTGGTGTCTTTGAGTTCAGGCAATGCTCCAAGATGTTTCAACTGTAATGTACTGGGCCACGAGCGTGTGAGTTGTAAGAAACCACCGGTAACTTGTTATAGTTGTGGATGCGAAGGGCATCGAGACCAGTACTGCGAGACCGTTGCTAAGATGGTAGGGAACCGGAGTTCCATTCCTACTTCTGGATGACCCAGTGATGTCCAGTGATAGTATTTTGTGCTCGTTATATAGATTGTTTCTTGTGTGGAGATGTATTATATGATGTTCTTATGTTTGGAGCTTGATGACTGATATTTTGTTTTGAATAAGTTCTGTGTGGTTGTTGAACCTACGGAGACGTGACAGTAGACCTCGGAGTCATGAATTTGGTATTTTTATATGTGTCGTTGTGTTTTGTCTGTATCACTGCGATGACCTTGTTTTAAGTTTCGGGCCGAAACTTATTTTTATATGGGTAGAATGTAATACCCGCGATTTTTATTCTGGTTATTTCGGATTTTTTCCGGATATTTGCCGATTGCTGAGTGTCGATATTATTTTCCCTATGATTGATTTTGTGTTTTTATGGTCTCGTGTGATTATTTGTTGCATGATGTTTTCATTTCGGATCGTTGGTCTTGTCCGTGAGTGTTTTATCGAGTTCGTTCCGTGCGTTTTCGGAAATCGAGTTGCCGGGTCATAGCGGTTGGACACCGGCCGGACAGTTGCGGCAGGAACCGGCAGGGACCGGCATAGCGCACGCTACTGTCGGATGGCAGTGCACGCTAATCGTCAGGCATAGCGCACGCTATCGGCCGCCCAGCGCACGCAACCTGTCTAGGCAGAGGGGTTTCTGAGGTTCTGGACTCGGGTAGGATCGACAGGTAGCGCACGCAACTATCGGTCGTTGCGCACGCTAATCGGCAGGTGTAGCGCACGTTGTCGGCTGACCAACGCATGCTACCTGGCCGAGCAGTTTACTCCAGAGGGTTCTGGACGGGTCGGCTAGCGCACGCAAGCGCCCGCGCAACGCGCGCTATCGTGGTCGGACAAGGAAGTTCTGGGCGACAGGATAGGTCAGCAGGACTGGGTCGTGCGGGCCCCGACCGAAGGTTCTAGGCCAAGACTGCCCGCTAGCGCACGCTACCCGAATGGCCTAGCGCACGCTAATGCCCACTTCTATAAATATGACTGGGCAGTCATATTTCCACTCGTTTTTCATTTCTCTCCTTTCCCTTCCACGGCCGGAGACTTGGTGAGCATGGAGTCATGTTGTCAAGCGATTAATCCACGAAGTTCTGGGGTTCCTATCATTGATTAAACATTCCATAACCTCCTTTGGTCGAGCGAATCAAGGTTAGATTTCCTAAAATCTTAGTTTTGGAAAAATTGGGGCTTTTGCTTGGTTTTGTACGATTATCCCGTAATAACTTAGATTTGCAGCGGATCGATGATTATTAAGATATATTCTATCATTTACCTTGTTGTTCCATGGTTGGATTGTCTAGGATTCGTCGTTTTGTTGAGTTCCTAATCGACGCCTTGAAGGTGTCAGATAAAAGGTCTTAGAGGGGGATTCAGGCATTTTGCGATTATTATTCCTCGTACGATCGTTCATTTATTGATGATATGTCTTAGGAACGAAATCCTTGTGTGGAACTCGAGTCGGAACCCTTCTGTTCATTGTCTTCTTCGGGGCCCGAGGTTTCCCGGTTGAACCGTATTCTTCGGAGTGTTCGGTATCGGTTATTGAGGCAAGTATTCTACTTATACGGTTTGTGTCTTGTGTATAGGGCTTACGTATTGGATTTATGATGATTGGTTTACCCTCGTGGATATGTTTCGTGCGAATTGAATATTCGAACGGTTGTGAGTATTAATCATATTCTTGCTTGTTTAATGTTGTGAAGTTGTGTTGGTCATGATAGTTGCGTGATTCGTGTTGGACTTGATTGTTCGGGTTTGATGTCTTGTGTTGATTTTGATTATTGTGTTGAATTGACTATACACTTGGCCATGTATTTTGGTGTATGATTGGATGTTCAAACGTATTTGTATTAAGTGTGCTATTCGTGGTGAAGTGTTTTGGATTATTTGATATGCATTGGGAAGTGTGTGTGTGTGTGTATGTGCGGTCCAGGTACGGTCTGTGTGGCCTCTGGAGTTCGGTACATGATGTGTACGAACAGTGTATGTGGTCCAGGTACAGTCCGTGTGGCCTCTGGAGTTAGGTACATGATGTCTACGAACAGTGTGTGGTCCAGATACGGTCTGTGTGGCCTCTGGGGTTCGGTACATGATGTGTACGAGCAGTGTATGTGGTCCAGGTACGGTCCGTGTGGCCTTTGGAGTTCGGTACATGATGTGTATGAACAGTGAATGCGTGGAACCGGGTACGGTCCGTCGTGACCTCTGGGGTTCGTTACTTGATGAGTACGAACAGTGATTGTGTGGATAATGCTTTGATGTTAAATCTCGGACACGTGACCATATTTTCACTAATGTGTTTTGAAACAAGAATTGGGCTGAGGCCTTGATGATTTTCGAAAGAGGTTTTGTAATCTTGGGACTCGAGGTCCAAAAGAAACTATACATTAAGAACTCCCGAGATATCGAATTTAATTTTAAAAACTTCATCACTTGTTTTCTGATTAAAACCTCTCGGGAATATTTTTGTAACACCCCAAAAAGGCGGCCATTACAGTGCCGTGGACCCCACACTGGGACCCACCAGGCGATACCCAAAATACAGATTAAATACACAATACATGTGATACCGAACCACAATACATAGTACTTACTCCGATTAGGAGTTCACAATAGTATGGCCAACGGCCTCATTACACACAGGATCCGAAATACGAGTATAATCCATATGGAGATGGAATATATCTTAAATAACAATACATAGTCCACAATTAAAAATAAAACGGAAAGACAACATTACACGGTTCGAACAAAACCGGACAATAAAAGACTTGGGGCCCCTGAACTAGTATCCTTCGAGCCCTTCGCCGTCACCATGATCTACCCGTGCCTTGCCTTTTCCTCGATCTAAAATACAACACAAGTATTTCGCCCAACACAGGGTCAGATATACATGATAAATGATTTCTCAAGATATTATACAATTTACATATATTAGATCTCAAGGAAAACAACCCGACTAACGAACATACCCCTCGGGCGTATGAACGGTTAGTCACAAAACGTCGAACACATCCAAATATATATATGGGCTATGAACGACCAAAATAGTATGACTCAATGATGGACATCACAGTACGCCCGATCCGGAAATGTGTCAGTGCACATGTCCACCCCGTATACGGAATCCAGGATATACGTGGGACAATGTACCTAATTAGCCTCACGAACTGTGTCTCGTGTGCACAGTCCAATATGGAAACATTCACGCATGACTATATATGTACCTGGCTAAAAATCCTACACAATGACCAATCGGAACGTAGATATGATTCCGGAGATGTCACGATACAACATGACAATGAATTCAATAAATCACATATCCGATTAAGGATCAAGAAACTCACCGAAATGACAATAAGGATCAATGATATCAATGGTTCGAAAGTGACGAACTTGGGAATGTAATCCCACGATGAAAACGGAACATCATCAAGAATAATATCAAACCACGGATCACAAATTTATAAGTGTTTCACATACACGAAACGCATAATCATCACAAGAATCCAAACATCATTATAACCAAGCAAGATAACTTGCCTCAATACGGAGGCGAGAATAGTCCTTCCTTGTCAAACTAACGAACGGTCCTCGACTTAATATCGGTTACTCGAACAATCAATCTTGTAAAGGATACAATCCATTCAATAACACATTCTCATAACTATCGATGTCTAGTTCAGCGAATCAATATCCTAAATTCTATTCACTTAGTTCGACTATCTTTGTATTAATTCCATTTCAAAGATTCATACTAACTTCAATTTATACTCATTATTGGTTATCATTCAAGGTGTTCTCAATTATTTGTATGATTCAAACGGATGAGAATTTATCAAGAACAATCATCAAGGAGAACTTCTCTAAAATTAATATGCCGATAGAATTTCTTAAAACAACATCAATATTTTGAAAGATATAATCCGAACAACTACGTTTCATAAAACATTGGTTAAAACGAAGGTTACTCGGTGATTATCATTTGTTCAACGAATCATGAGTTTGTAAAATTAATACTATGTTCATCGGTTATGAGTTCATCAAGTTAGGTTAATGATATAGTCGATTTATTCATCACAAGACTATCATGAAATCACCATCAAGGTGGATTAAACACCTATGAATTAAATCTTATGTTGATATGATTCAATGTTTAACCAATTTAGATGATGATCTTAAGTTCATTTATTTTAGAATCTTCCTAAACATGATGGTTTGCTTCAATATAATGATAACAATCCTACAACTCAACCTATCTACAATGAAACTAAGGATCATTATTGTCTTAATGATGATAATAGTTCAGCAAGAAGAGTGAGTTTCTGTTAACCATGATTACTACTATTTAAAGCATCAAGAACACATCACTACAAAACCCTTAATCATTATATTCATCATTAAGTTGTTAAAGTTCAACTACAAACATGTTTAGCTTGATTAATTCATCATTAGGTGAAGTATACTCTAACAGTAACAGTATAACTACGAAACAATAGGGTGGAATCATATAACATACCTTCAGAAATGAAGAACACTACACCAAAATCACAAGAACACACTCTAAGCTTCAAGAATGACTCCAAACTTCCAATCAACAACCTCCAAACCAAGATGTATAGCTCAAACACAAGTTGAAAGAAGGTAGAAGTGATCTAGGGAGGCAGGGGGATGTTTATACTGGAGAAATATCGAAGTTGGACGTGCAAAATGAAAGACACAAGTTGTCTTTTTATAACAGCACAGTTCACTACGTACGTTATCACATGCAGATAATGTACGTTAGCCTCATTACATACGCTATACAGAAATGTGTTACGTACATAATACACTATCACAGGTTACTGGACTAAAATACGAACATCATTACGTACGTTATGGCTTGAAGCCTTACGTACATAATGTAGGTCAACTAGGTTGCCTCCAAAAGATCAGATATTCGAATCACGCCCGACCCCACACGCCGAAAGTTGAGATCGGATACGACTACAAGTATTACGTACATAAAAGGCACCTCCTTACATACGTAAATCTCACACTATAGCATACATTATGCTAAAGGGTTAGCGTACGTTAAGCGCAGAATTACTAGCCCAAAAATGCTCGTATCTATATAATGTTGAGAAATCAAATCATAGAGCGAGTGATAGTTATTATCAAGTCTATTATGATATATTTCAACATCAATAAACATTAAACAAACGCAACCAGACTACAACAGTATTGAATCATCTGAATAATACAACAATAGGTAAGAATTTCCGTCGGATATTACAATTTTGACAATTGATTGTGTTACCTGATTCGTGATTGCCTTCTGCTTGATACATTTCCTATACTATTATACTTGCACTAGTAAAACAATGGAGTTTTACTAACCCCCGAGTAATCGGGGGGTAGATATCTGTTTTGTGTCCAGGTACATGCTGGTCTGGGGGAGCAGTCACAGGATCGGCATAGGAAGTGACGAGCGACGATACTAATCAAGAGTTGAGAGTTTGGTCGGGTTATGTTGTGTCGACCAAGTTATTGTCAGACTTCCGCTGTTAGGTATGTTTACCCCTGCGTGGGTATTTATTGAAAAGAGTTGTATTTCGTCTCGTTTGCAGTAATCGTGTGACCTCATCGGTCCGTGTGGTTGTATTGTAATTAACCTTAATGGTCTGCGTTATTGTAATGATTGATTTCGGTCGGTCAAGTTTTGGTAACTTTGTGTTGTTTAGCCTGATAGGTCCTCGCGGAGAGGGTCTACGCCATGTAATATTCCCATATGGTCCGGGGGTGTTACATGAGGTGCCCACCAAGGATCAATTTCTCCCCAATACGAACTCGTACGACAACCTCCTATAAGTGTTGGCAAAATTCTTATCTCACCAATTCACTCAATCCTACTTGAGGTGCGTAAGCACTTATGATAGTTAGAATCTCATCCCCCACCACAAGCTTAATACTCATAATTCTATTACTCTTTCTAAACACTTCTACCATGTCGTCTATGAAGTCCTTTTCCATGATGATACCCACTCCATTTATTCCTCTCTCTTTTCCCGAATACCATAGTTTATAACTATAATATCCGCATTTTTCCTTTTTCTGGTAATTTTTATTTGGTGTATTTTTTGTTTTTAGTGACTCGTTTGTAACCGTATGGATATTTCGAGAATATTTAATACTGGACTTTTCGCCATCCGAGCTTGTTTCGGACCTGTTCTACTCAATTCCTTGTTTAATGTCATTTTCGTCGCTATCTGGTTCGATTCTCGTAATCGTTGTTCGGAACCGCCATTTCGGGGTTGCCGCATGCTAAGTGTCAGTTTTATACACTTATATGTGATTAGTATTGATATATTTCACCCATAATTATGAGGTAGTCTACTCGTTTTTGCTTTGAATTAATTAGTTTTTAATAATTTTATTTTTATAGGATGAAAATGTAAAGTTAGTCTTAATCGGATTGAATTACTGATTTACTCAAGAAATAACATGTTTATAAAATATTCTCTTTATTAAATTTTTATGTATTCATGTTGTAGGGATTTCCGAGATGAGTTCGACAGTCTTTCCGGATTCAAAATCAGAGTTATATATCAAAAGTTATCATCCGAAGAAGATTTGGGGCGAAAACGCAAAGTCTAAGAAATTCTGGACTGAAAATGAAGTCTGAAACTCCATACGGGCGTTACATCATAAAGTTACGGGCATAACTCAGACAGCAACTAATGTAAGCCGTAGCCATGTTACGGTCGTAACATCTGAAAGTTACGGCCGTAAGTCCTCATAGTTACGGCCGTAACTCCTCAAAGTTACGGCCGTAACTCTTCACAGGTTTTTGATCATTTTTTAATTTTTTATACTTTTGGTCTATTATTGAGGGGATGGCTGGCCTTGATCCGATCTAATGTAATAATGCTGGAGTTTTGGAGCTATTATATGACTTTAGGTGTATAAATAGACCCCTTAGATCCATCATTAAAGATCATTCATCTTATACTTTTCCTACTTTGTAATATTTTTCTTTGTGTGAAGAACACACTTGTGTTCTTGAGTGATTTATGTAAGAGTGGTTTAGCTTATGTTGTTTAGGGAGTTTATTGCTTCTTTCTCCTTTTTCTACTAAGGGAGTTAGGATCAATTCTTTCCTTTTTCCAACTAATAATGACCACTCAAGCTTGTAATATGTTGAATAAACCCTTCATGGGCTAAGTTACCCTTAGTTGGGATTATAAACAAGGTTTGTCATGTTATTTAAATTTGTATAAAGATCTATTATGGATTGCTTATTATTGTGTGTGATTTTCATTGTTTTACCAATCTTTATTTATTTGGCCAATAAATGATGATATTTATGGTCTTCATATGTTTCGAAAGAAAATATGTTTGATTAGATGAAATGATCTTCAGTCTAAGTTGTTCTAGGGGATAGAAATATATCTCTAGACCTTAGATGATTCTTTGAGTTATTTTCATAAAACCTAATGCTATGTATTGAAGCCAATCAACATAGAAATATAGTGGATTGATTCAATATATAAGAGGCGTTTTGACATTCGAAATAGGAACCGTCTTTTTAAGGAAAATCGAATCTATACAACATAATAAGTAAATTCATCTTATGATCTCCTATGTATCTCCTATAACTAATGATGAACTAAGTTTGTAATCCCAACTATTTCATTTTACTCTTTTATTAATCTATTATTAGTGCAATCTTTCATTTCCTTTAATTTTAGAACTATTATTGCGTTTTCCTTGCAATTGTCAAATCAAACTCTTAATTTGTGTGTTTCACTCATCTAAATCTATATAACAAATAGATAAATAGTGTATAATTCAATATATAACCTAACTTCCTCGTGGGATCGATAAACCAGACTCAAAAAGTCCACTTACTACATGATACGATATCGTGCACTTGCGATAGTTACACAAAAGACGTGTCACCACAGATCCGTCTTATGTTATTATGCATGGTGTGAGCTTTCGTTTGGTGTTTCAATCGTGTACCGTATATTTCGGATGTTTTGGGTCGTTTTGTAATTTTCCAAAGTTATGGGGCAATTACTATCGTTGTCGTTTTCCAAACCTTTGGGTAGTCGGAATCGTGTTCTCTCTTAGCGCTTCAGTTCTGACTCGAACTCGTCGTTCGTGTGTCTTCTTCAGTCCGTTGTTTGGTGTCGGATGCGCGTTGTTTTCATCCGGGGAAGAATTCGCCGTTTTCCATCTTTGAGTGCTGTCTGTATAGCGCGCTAATTTCGTTGCATAGAGCGCGCTAATTTCGTTGTGTAGCGCATGTTATATTCGTCCTGTAGCCCGCGATAAGGACTCGAGTACAGCAGTGGCTTTAGGTTGTTTATGCTCTCTGGACGAGCAGTTTAGCGCACGCTATCTATGGATTAGCGCACACTATTGTTGAGGCTTAGTGCAAGCTAGGTGTGTGGAAGCACACGCTAATTGATACTCGGTAAGAGGCGAGAATGTTTTGAGGTTCGGACTCAGACAGATCGAGCAGTTAGTGCACGCTGATACTGTCTGTAGCACATGCTAACACTGGTTGTAGCGCATGCTAATTCTGTAGTAGCACGTGCTAGCGTCTTAGGACAAGAGCTACTGGACTACTGGACGATCCCATTAGCGCGCGCTAACCATGAGAGTAGCGTGCGCTAATTAGATCCAGTATATAAGGGCCAAAGCAGGTAAACTCTTGTCATTTTTCTCATTTCATCTCCTTCCCCGCAGCTTGAGCGATCCAGAGGCGATTTTGACTTTCAATCACCTCAACTATCATCTTTCCTAAGTTCTTGGTGTATATTAACAATATCTACTTGTGTTCTTCGTCTTTGATCCAAGGTAATCTCTAATAACCCTATTTTTGGGGAATTTGGGGGTTTTCGAGTTTTTGTCCGATTTGTTCCGTATTGTTGATTAATCCATGATGTATGAGATTACTCTTAGTGGTATTCATCTTTTCCCTACGAGTTCATGGTAAATTTCGTGGTATTTGTGATATCGAGAAGGTTCGGTCGCGACCCGCCCTCGTTGTTATTTTTGTACGAATTTACATGAATCGTAGGTGGGTTTTCGGGTGTCTTCCATTTTTGTACTCGTGTAGAAATGGTTGTGATTCTATTCTTCGAATCGTTAGGTTCGGGATTGTTCGTTCCTAGCAATCGTGGTTGATTTTCCGTTCTGTCCGTTTCGTCGTTAATTACTCAAGACAAGTATTCTCGTGAAACCTTTATGCTTAACATGAAATGGTAATGCATATGTGTGTGCTTTGCTCATTACGGGAGGGTCCGATGGGGCATCGGGAGAATCTGTGATTTCGCTCCTGATTCACGAGCTTGTTGGCTAGCCAGTCCGGGAGGGTCCATAGCGGCCTCGGATGGGACCAGTGGTTTCGCCCCGGTCATAGGCGATGCATATGCGTGATTTTGATTTCTAATTATGGCCAGTCTGGGAGGGTCCTTAGAAGCCTCGGATGGGATCCGTGGTTTCACCCTGTTCCTAGGCAGGTTTGAACTGTGATATTTGACTGTTCGTTTCCGGAAAAAAAACATGTCTTGTTTTGATTTTGAAACGACTTGATGCATGTACTATGAAATGTGTAAGCGATTGGTTTGCCTTGATTACTTGTACTAGCGTAATTGCTAACCCCTTTGGGGAAATTCGTGTTATGAATTTCAGGCTGCGTTCAGCCGGTCGAGCGGGCACTGGAGTAGTACGAGGATGCTGGCCACGGTTGTTGACATGTGCAATTCAGACCTTTTATTTCAGTTGTCCATTTTAAACGTTTGTTTCAAATTTGTAAACTGATAGACCGTACTCACGAGTACTAAGGTGATTAGATTTAGGACATGGTTTGTATACTAAATGTCATTTGAAATTTCAGTGATGTCTGGTTTACCGGTTGTACCAGGTGTTTTACTTAATCTTCGTCCTGGTGTTGTGTGTTTTCTCCCGAACCGATATGGTTAGACGAGCAATATTTATTATTTTAGCCTGGTGGGTCCCACGTAGGGGTCCACGTCGCTGTAATATACCCTTAATATCTTGGGGGTGTTACAGAAAATGGTATCGGAGTGCACTAGGTTTATGGATACCTAGGCACTACAAAAAAAACAGTTTTTACCGACGCCATTTACCGACGCCCGTACCGCCGTTGTTAAACTTATAATTTACCGACGCCATTACCGACGCCCGTTATTTAATTGATTTACCGACGCCATTGCCGACGACCTGTTCGCAGACTTTTTTTCTTTTCTTTTTTTTCACATTTACCGACGTCATTTACCGACGCCATTTACCGACGCCCTTACCGACGCCACTTTGGCGTTGGTAAATCTTTATTATTATCTTTTTTTTTAATTTAACGACGCCGTTTACGCCATTACCGACGCCATTTTTGCGTCGGTAAATTTTTTACACTATCCCACATCAAAAAAACAGTAGTGTTTTAGGTGGTTTATAAACCAAAATCCTTCTCAACCATTTGAAATTGGATGGAGCCCGAACCTGACCCGCCCGGACCCGGACCCGACCCGCCCGGACCTGGACCTGACCGAACCTGACCCGCCTGAGCCCATAACTAACCCGTCTGATCCCCGCCTGAGCCCGGACGTGACCCGCCTGAGTCCTGACCTGACTTTTTTAGATTTTTTTTTTTAATTTAACGACGCCAAAAATGGCGTCGGTAAATGGCGGTTGCGGTAATGGTGTCGGTAAAAAATTACCGTCGAGCGTTTTTCCAACGGCGGGTTGCCGTCGGTAATGGCGTCGGTAATTTTTTTACCAACGCCATTTTCTGTTTTACCAACGGCGTTTGGCGTCGGTAAAAACTGTTTTTTTTGTAGTGAGGCTTGTCGGTCAATTGGGTCTAGTTGTGTTTTATTTTGCACATCGTCATCACGCTGGCATCATCTCGGTACTTCCAGTGTTCGTAAGTTTTCCTTACTCGATTCTTTTATTTTCTCGTATTGTACCTCCGTTTCTTGAATTGTGATTGTTTCCCTCTCGTACTTATCATCGAGTTGATTTTGATACCTTTTATCTCTAGTATGGATGGTGGGAGAGGTCAAGTTAGAGGTCGTGGTCGTGGTCGTGGACACGGCCGGGGACGTGGGGCAGCCAGTGGGGCGGCGACATCACATTCTTCTGGAGCCGGCACTACTGATGGACGTCAGAGCCATACTGCTACTCAAGATGGCGCAGCCGGTAATGGAGCCGACTTTGGTGTTGCAGCTGTGATGCAACATATGGTGAACCAAATGGCTGCGATAGCCCAGGCGGTTCAAAACCCGACTCCGGCTCATGCTGCTCGGGCTGGAGCGAATCGTTGACTTCAGAATGTCATCAAGATGCATCCTTGTCAGTTTCCTGGGGCTTCAGACCCGATTAGCTGGGAGGGAGGGATCAAAGAGATGCCCAAGATCTTTGTTGCCACAAATTGTCCTGAGGATCGCAAGGTCCCAATCGCCCAGTATTTTTTCACTGGGGATGCTGCTGATTGGTGGGAGGCTGTCGGCCTCAGGATCATGATGCTTCGTGGTTCGAGTTCAGAGACCTTATGGAAGCTGAGTACTGTCTGTGGCCAGTTCGTCAGGCGCAGATCCATGCTTTTTATGATGCTCAGCTTCGAGTTATCCGGTTTCTCAGGCCATTGCAGATTTCAGCCGGGAATTAGGCTACGTGAAGGCCTAAGTTAAGGAGGAGAGTGACAAGATTTGCCACTTCTCGATGCGAATGAAATCTAGGATTCGTGATACATGTCTGGATTCGCCTGCACCACCCTAAAGGACTATCAGAGTAGAGCTCTTGCTTATGATATGTACTTGACGGCCAGTGAGGCGGCTTGAGAAAGTAAGAAACAGAAATCCGTCAGTAATTTTTCGGGTCACAATGGCGGAATTTAGCAGAAGTCTCAACCTGCTAACGTTCCTGCGGACGGTTCGGCTCGTTTCTCTGGGGGCTTCTGAGGTATTGCCAGTGCCCCCACTCGAGAGATCAGATGTTTTAACTGTGGCCAGCCGGGCCATAGGAACCGGGAGTGTCCCCGTCTGCCGTTGACTTATCATACTTGTGGCCAGGTGGGCCACAAGGCTTCCTTTTGTGATCGTTTAGGGCAGACTCTCGGCACTCAGTCTTCTTTTCCAGCTCCTAGGGAGCCGAGTGTGAACTAGGGGTTGTTTGCTCTACAGTCTCCGCAGAGTGCCAGCCGAGGGAGAGGTCGGGGCCATCCCGCTAGAGAGGTAGCTCCCAGTGTCGGCTCCGCTTATCCGCATGTATACGAGATGAGGAGGGCCGATGATCCAGCGGCTACCATGGCTACAGGTACCGTTCATATTCATTATCATCCTGTCAGTGTGCTTTTCGATTTGGATGCTACGCATTCGTTCATCTCTCTAGAGTGTGTGCGCCGTTTGAGTCTTGATTATTTATCATCTTGTGAGCCTTTCATTGTTAAACTTCCTATCGGTGATCGGATCGTTGGTGATCGGGAGATCCGAGACTGTTCTGTGGTTATTTGTGAGAGGGCTTGGCTCTCTAACCTTATTGTTGTGGAAATTGAGGGTGAGAATTGATTCTCGGGGATGATTGTCTCGAGCGGCATGGTGCGATCATGAATTACCACACGAGGATCATCACTATATTAGCCGAAGACAGCACCGACTACTCTTTTGCTGGGCGAAAGAGGGGAAACCAGAAGTTCGTAATTAATGCCTTGAAGGCGATGAGACTCCTGCGGAAGGGGTGTACTGGTTATTGGTGTTACGCCTTGAAGGCGGAGGATGGTGGGGTCGAGCTTTCATAGATCCCAGTCGTTAGTGAGTTCCCAAATGTCTTTCCTGACGAGTTTCCGGGGTTACCACCAGACCGTGAGGTTGAGTTTGCTATCGAGTTAGAGTCGGGTGCGGCTCTGATTTCGAAGGTGTCGTATCGCATGGCACCTTCAGAGATGGTTAAGTTGAAGAAGTAGTTGAGTGAGCTTCTGGAGTCGGGATATATTCGACCGAGCGCTTCGCCTTGGGGCGCATCGGTCCTGTTTGTGTGGAAGAATGATGGTTCACTGCGTTTATGTATCGACTATCGCGAGCTAAACAAAGTGACCATCAAGAACAAGTATCCCTTACCGAGGATTGATGACTTGTTTGATCTGTTGCAGGGAGTTGCGGTATTCTCAAAGATCGACTTGAGATCGGGGTACTATCAGCTTCGGGTGAAGAAGTCCGATGTTCCGAAAACAGCTTTTCGGATGAGATACGGACATTATGAGTTTGTGGTTATGCCCTTCGGACTAACTAACGCACCGAAATCATTCATGCTATTGATGAACAGGGTTTTCATTGAGTATTTGGATAAATGTGTTGTTGTTTTCATTGATGACATCCTTATCTACTCGAAGAATGATGAGGAGCACGCGCATCATATGCGTGTGGTGTTGGACGTTTTGAGGACCGAGCGACTCTATGCGAAGTTCTCGAAATGTGAGTTCTGGCCGAAGGAAGTGATGTTTCTGGGTCATGTGATTTCAGCCGAGGGGGTCCGTGTGGATCCACAGAAGATTGAGGCAGTGCTGGATTGGAGACCGCCTAAGAATGTGAAGGAGGTCCGTAGTTTCTTGGGTTTGGCTGGCTACTATCGTAGGTTCGTCGAGGGATTCTCGAAACTGGCTCGGCCACTTATGCAGTTGCTTCAGAAATCTGAGAAGTTCGTCTGGAATGGCGAAAGGCAGTCGAGTTTTGAGGAGCTGAAGAGGCGTTTGACTTCAGCCCCGACTCTAGCGTTGCCATGTGGCAATGATGGTTTTGCTATTTATAGCGATTCTTCGGGTCAGGGTTTTGGATGCATATTGATGCAGCACGACAAGACTATTGCTTATGCATCGAGGCAGTTGAGGTCGTATGTGTAATATCCGGAATTTCTACTACTGTCGTTTGATATTATTTTATCCGAGTTATATTATGCAATGAGGAATCATGCAGGTAGGGATAAAATAAATGAAGGACTGAGATGTCAGTATTGGTATAATTGTCGTATTTGGTCGATAATTGTATTCGAGGATATAATGTGTTGAGTAATGTATATTTGATATGCCGTATGTTCGTATTTGATATGTCGAGATGTTGGACAAGGATAGCTGAAAATGGCTAAGTATAGCCTTATTAGCGCACGCTGATATTCATGCATAGCGCACGCTATCGTGCAGGATTAGCGCACGCTACGTTCATAGGTTAGCGACGCTAGTTCGGATCAGCTCGAGAAGGAATCTACGCGTGGACCGTGCCACTTTCGCGCACGTTCGATAAGTCAACGGATGTTGTAATGTAGTGTTAGCGCACGCTAATGCATGTTGATTAGCGCACGCTAACTATATATCGTCAACAGGAATCTTGGCTTTATTGGTTGATTTCGGCTTGTGGGGTCACGAGCATCTTCGTGGTAGGTGTATACCGTAGCAAGTCAACTTCGGATAGCGACGTTAAGATAAATGACTTGCGATGCTAAGCAGATGTTTTACGACGTTAATGCATGGGCATTACGTACGTAAGTTAGTTCTGAAGCAAGCGATGGCGTCACGGGCTGATAGCGCACGCTAACAAAGTCAGTTAGCGCACGCTAAGGCGGTAGCGCACGCTAAACATGAGATGTTAGCGCACGCTAATAATGAATATTATAAAGAGGGACAGAAGGGTGTTAGTAAGCATTTCGTCATTTCTTTCTTCTTTCAGCCGAGAGAGAGAGAGAGAGAGAGAGAGAGAGTTGGGATATATTGTAGGTTCCAAACACTGGATTAAGATGGAGTTAATCATCCATAACAAACATTTGAAGCTTGAAATCATTGGTGATTCTTGTAAATGGATTCAACCTTGGAAATCAATCCATTCCTTCAAAAAGGTAATTACTCTTCACTTTGAGATTTCGTTTTGGATTGTATATGATGTTCTTGAGATGATGATTATCATATAAACAAGTTCATAAGTATGATTATGAGTTGGATTACCGGATTATGATAATGTTATTGTTGATATGAAGATATTGATATGAATTGGATGGTTTCGAATGAGTTGTTATCTTCAAAGAGATATGTTGGATAATGTCTTCCTTCAATTCGGATCTGTGATGTTGTTGTTGTTGGTTCCTTCATATGATGATGAACATGGCATGATTATGAGTTCTTGGTGTTAGGTTGATGATATTAAGAAAGATGAAATATGTATATGACTTGAATTAAAAGTCGGATGATTACCTATATGTTAAAGGATATTGTATTTCGTTGTTTGATAGCTATGATCATGATTCAGAATCACTTAGAGTTTTTGATAATCGCCAGATGTTGATCGGTACCCGAAATGCATGTAACTGCACGTTATTAGCGCACGCTAAGCCTACTGGCTAGCGCACGCTATCGGGAACAACTTAGCGCACGCTGCAGTAAAAGATTAACGTGCGCTAAGTCATCAGGCAGGGTAATATATTCTGTTTCGATTATGAATTCGTGATCGTTTAAGTTGGTTTGATCAGACTTGTGGTTAACTGAGATATTGTTGAGCCGTTGGGTTTGTGAATTGGTTTTAGCGGTTGTTGATTATTATCGGATTGTTGTTTAATCGATTATTGTTATAGGTTAAGTTTATTGATCGGTGTTTATAACCGTATGCTGTGGTCGTGTTCGAGTATGTTCGTGAATTGCTTCGGTCGGGGCCGAGGAGCTCGTAGACGAAGGCATTGTGACTGGTAGCGGTTTCATCATCATCGTATCGGTATCGAGGCAAGTTATTACTTGCTCAGTTATAATGTTTAATGAATGGTTTCAGTTTCATTTCGTTTATAATGCATATAGCGATGATTATTATTGTGAACTCTGGGTATTCGGATCGCATATCATTCTTTCGATTCTGGGGGGTAAATCATAATGTATATGATTTATCTCAGTTATTGGTATGTTCGAGTATCGAGGTTACATTGTGATAAAGACGAGGATTCGAATATTTATGGTTCATGATACGTTTGGATCGTCGAGCGTTGCGGATAATCGTCGGTGATGATTGGACATCGAGGTTGCTCCCGAAGGACTCGGGCCAGGTATTCCATATTGATTATGGTTTAGTGTTATTTATTTTGGTCTCGTACATTTTCTTTCATGTTGTTGAACATGGAGTCGTCCTAGTAAATTGTCATGTTGTCGTGCATGTTATGTTGTTCATGTTGATGAACGTGTTGAATTGCATATGTGTATGCATATTGTGTTGTTCATGTTGTGTAATTAATCCGATGGGATTATGAGGATCTATGCTGAGGGCGCTGGATCGAATGTCCACCATGCGTTGGTTCGACGGGATCATCATGGGGATCTATGCTGAGGGCGCTGGATCGTTGGACAGGTTTTCCACCATGCGTTGGTTCGACGGGATCATCATGGGGATCTATGCTGAGGGCGCTGGATCGTTGGATTACCAGTATCGTGTTGATGGAATCTTGTGAATTCGCATCATTGATTTTGTCATGTGTTGTTCACATGTGTATTGTTAGTTATCCACCTTATGTTGATCTGATAGGATCAACAAAGGGATCTATGCTGAGGGCGATGGATCGTCGGATTTCCATTGAGTATACATGATTGTTATTGCTGTGATCATATTGACGTGGTCATATGAGTAGGCATTTGTAGGTCTTGTGTTAGGACTGTGTCCGTATTGCATTGATCTGATCTCGGATTAGACCGATATGATTGTCGTGGCACTTCATATCTCGAGGTATGTTCCGTATTTTCCTTTGGTATTCTTCTTGTGATGGACAATCAGTTATCGTTTTGGGACCTGATGATGCTATCCGATGGATTGTATTGGTCAGAACTGGTATATTTTCCGTATCGTGAGTTGGTGATGATAGTTTGAGAATCCTGAGTATTGTTTGAGGTACAATACATATATTATGTTCGAGTTTATTGTTTAATCGAGTACAGGATGTGAAATGTGATAATGGTTACTCTGATGAGAAATACTTGAGTAAGCAAAGTTATGGCGGTAAGATTACGTTGGTCGTATTCTTATTCTGTATTCTCATTGGTATGTATTATTGATGTGATGTGATTGATATCATTGTTGGACGTTATGGCTGACCCCGTCGTGGGATTTCTTTTTAGGTTCTTGGAGTATCGAGCTTGTAGCGGTCGTGAAGAGATGAGCTTCCCGGAGGATACTGCGGTCGTGAAGAGATGAGCTTCCCGGAGGATACTGGCTCGGACATGTTGTGTGCTTTGAGTTTCTTGTTTGGTTCTCGTAGTCCGCTGCTAGAGTATCTTTATGGTTGGTCTTTTTCCGCTGCGTGAGTATTTCGAAATGCTCTTTTGACATCTGGTAACTGAGGTTACTTTGGAAATCGTTTTCTAAACTTTTGAATGTCGGCAGTTTGGCCTTGCGATTTTAAATGAGTTTTATAAATCTTTGATCATTTTCAATAGATAATACTGTCGTTAGCCTCTTGGGCATTTGTAAATGTTTGCGAAAATTTCTTTTAGCCTTGTGGGTTCCATCTCGGGGCCCACGACGCTGTAATATCTCCGGTTAAATCTGGGGGTGTTACAGAATATGGTATCGGAGATTAGGTTGAGAAAACCTAGGCATTTGGGTCGAGTTGGGTCGTGTTTTTGTTGCGTCATTCGAGTTGTCGATTGACAAATATTAGAGCCGTGAGTCTTTGCTGTTCACTCGTGCTTGTGCGTTATCGGATTTGCCAAAGATCGCATCGGGCTTGTTATAACTTTCCAAATGGTGTTAATGAGATTCTCCGGAATGAGATGTATTGTGTTCTCGAGTCGAACCGATTTGGCAACGTGTGTTTTGAAAATATCTGTCGAGTATTTTCTTGAGTCGAGATATGTGCCAAGATCACGGGAATCGTCGGCTTCACGATCTGTAAGTATTTGGATTTTGAATTGTATTGAGATTTATTGCCGTTACGTAGTTGATATGCTTTGAGATTCAAGAGAATATTATATGTTATAGTATAAGGTGACAGAGTTGGGACGATTGATGACCTTGAGGAGTTATAATTTTGAGAATCGGTATGTTGGTTAGATTTTGGAACAATTGTGCATTTGGGAGAAATATTGTGCATGGTTGAGAAGAACATATAACATGTTAATTCATTTTGAGATATATGAATTGCTTTTGATCATTTGAAAATGATACTTTTCAAAATGAATGTCTAACGGATGTTTTACGGAAAATGATTTTGGTTCGAGACCCAATTGATTTTGAAATGGTTTTATATCTCATGACTTGGGTTAGAAATTTGGATTTCTACTTTTTAAACTACTTGTAATTCGGAACGAGTTACGGCCGAGACCCTAATGTTTCAAACGGCTTTTCTGTTTTCTTAAAACTCCCGAGACTTGTAAAACACTTTACCAATCGTTTACCTATGTTATTTCCGCCTTTCGAGGCTTTGGTTTACTTGTTCAAATGGAATTTCTCGGGAAGTCTTTCGCCGTGTTTGATTTGTTGATTTGTTTCAACGTTTTGTCATATCATGTTTGAGGTGATCCAGGAAGGGTAAATGGTTGACGATACGAGTCATGTTGGAAAAGAAGTTTAGTCGGAATTTATATATTGAGATTTTGGAACTCGATCGTGTGGTTTTCCGATGGAATATCAGTGGATATTGGTGACGAACCGAATTGGTATACAGGAGTATGGATATAGTCGAGCATTTGCATACTTTTCATTTTTAAAACTTCGAAATCGTGTGGATTCGAAGGAAACTGTTATCGAATACTTGGCACCATCGAGCCAAGTTAATTTTTTCGAAAATTGATTTTATGGTCTTACCAAAATTTATGTTTTTAGTTTTGAAATTTTTGAAAGAACTTGCGAAAAATTGTATTCTTGACGAGACTTTGTGATTTCAAACTGGTTTTGAAAATGTGATTGATATACATACGCATTTAGTGCATAGTGCATATCATATTGATGGTACGATGGAAAAGGAATTCGAACTTCGGTATGTTAGTTTGATTATCCGGCGATGATCGGTTGAGTTATCGGATAAGAGAAATATGTTGCGTGTTGTAGATTCATGCACATAATATTATTTTGGAAACTTGGGATTTTGTGAAACCGGAACATATGTGTTATGTGATTCCATTGGTATGGTAGTAGCGCGATTTTACCTTAGTGATTCTGGAATGATTTCCTTGTAAGCATAGATTTGGGGATGGTGACCCCATACTGGTTGTTTTGGATATTGAGTGGTCGTTTCCACTCCGTGTATGATTGGGTATGTTCGTCAGTTTGTGATTGGTTGTTCATATGCCGAGGGGTATGTTCGCCAGTCGGAAATGTTTATTGAGATCCACTGTATGTGATCGGTGTGTCGTTTTGAGAATTTTGCTTTTTCGTATGTCTGTTTCTATGGTTCTGTGTTGATCGTGTTGGAGTTTACCGTGTGAAGGTATTCTCGATTATCGTTGACCTCTGGTTGGTCATATTGGAGTTTACCATGTTGATATTTTCGATTGTGTTTTGACCTCTGGTTGGTCATATGGGAATTTATCATGTTGATGATAAATTCGGTTGATTTATTAGTTGATCACTTTGGTGATCATCTGAGCGTTCGGATTTTGTGTTGATGTTTCGGAATTCGTGTCATTGTTTTGGGCAGTTGTTTTGCAGATGTATTGTGTATTATTAGTCTTATCAGAATTGAGACCTGATTATGTAATCAGGCAGACAGGATTTGATTCGGGCAGATTGTTTCATCCGAAGATGATATATTTTGTTGAGAATCAGGGAATTGTGATCGTAAGCGTATTGAGACTGTACAGTGAGATCGCTGGCTAGTATCTCCGGAGATCGTCGACCTGCGTATTTGTAAGTATGCGGTTTTGGCTATTCAGAATAATGATGATTGATCAGTGTCGTGATGGTTTTGGGATATTTTGGGTTGAACAGTATGTTTGTTTGTTTTCTATGACGGATTGCAAGTTTCGAGGACGAAACTTATTTTAAGGGGTGTAGAATGTAATATCCGGAATTTCTACTACTGTCGTTTGATATTATTTTATCCGAGTTATATTGTACAGCAGGGAATCTGTACAGTAGGGATAAAATAAATGAAGGACTGAGATGTCAGTATTGGTATAATTGTCGTATTTGGTCGACAATTGTATTCGAGGATATAATGTGTTGAGTAATGTATATTTGATATGCCGTATGTTCGTATTTGATATGTCGAGATGTTGGACAAGGATAGCTGAAAATGGCTAGCGCACGCTGATATTCATGCATAGCGCACGCTATCGTGCAGGATTAGCGCACGCTACGTTCATAGGTTAGCGTACGCTAGTTCAGATCAGCTCAGAAGGAATCTACGCGTGGACCAGGCCACTTTCGGCGCACGTTCTGATAAGTCAACGGATGTTGTAATGTAGTGTTAGCGCACGCTAATGCATGTTGATTAGCGCACGCTAACTATATATCGGTCAACAGGTAATCTTGGCTTTATTGGTTGATTTCGGCTTGTGGGGTCACGAGCATCTTCGTGGTAGGTGTATACTGTAGCAAGTCAACTTCGGATAGCGCACGTTAAGATAAATGACTTGCGTACGCTAAGCAGGATGTTTTACGTACGTTAATGCATGGGCATTACGACGTTAGTTTACGGCAAGGCAAGAGCTGCCTGGAGCTGATAGCGCACGCTAACAAAGTCGATTAGCGCTCGCTCAGGCGGTAGCGCACGCTAATCATGAGCTGTTAGCGCACGCTAATAATGAATATTATAAAGAGGGACAGCAGGGTGTTAGTAAGCTTTTCGTCATTTCTTTCTTCTTTCAGCCGAGAGAGAGAGAGAGAGAGAGAGAGAGTTGGGATATATTGGAGGTTCCAAACACTGGATTAAGATGGAGTTAATCATCCATAACAAACATTTGTAGCTTGAAATCATTGGTGATTCTTGTAAATGGATTCAACCTTGGAAATCAATCCATTCCTTCAAAAGGTAATTACTCTTCACTTTGAGATTTCGTTGATTGTATATGATGTTCTTTAGATGATGATTATCAAATAAACAACATCATAAGTATGATTATGAGTCGATTACCGGATTATGATAATGTTATTGTTGATATGAAGATATTGATATGAATTGGATGGTTTCGAATGAGTTGTTATCTTCAAAGAGATATGTCGATAATGTCTTCCTTCAATTCGGATCTGTGATGTTGTTGTTGTTGGTTCCTTCATATGATGATGAACATGGCATGATTATGAGTTCTTGGTGTTAGGTTGATGATATTAAGAAAGATGAAATATGAATATATGACTTGAATTAAAAGTCGGATGATTACCTATATGTTAAAGGATATTGTATTTCGTTGTTTGATAGCTATGATCATGATTCAGAATCACTTAGAGTTTTTGATAATCGCCAGATGTTGATCGGTACCCAAAATGCATGTAATCAAGACGTTATTAGCGCACGCTAAGCCTACCGCTAGCGCACGCTATCAGAACAACTTAGCGCACGCCGCAAGAAAAGATTAACGTGCGCTAAGTCATCGTGCAGGGTAATATATTCGCTTCGATTATGAATTCGTGATCGTTTAAGTTGGTTTGATCAGACTTGTGGTTAACTGAGATATTGTTGAGCCGTTGGGTTTGTGAATTGGTTTTAGCGGTTGTTGATTATTATCGGATTGTTGTTTAATCGATTATTGTTATAGGTTAAGTTTATTGATCGGTGTTTATAACCGTATGCTGTGGTCGTGTTCGAGTATGTTCGTGAATTGCTTCGGTCGGGGCCGAGGAGCTCGTAGACGAAGGCATTGTGGATCGTAGCGGTTTCATCATCATCGACGGTATCGAGGCAAGTTATTACTTGCTCGCTTATAATGTTTAATGAATGGTTTCGCTTTCATTTCGCTTATAATGCATATAGCGATGATTATTATTGTGAACTCGGGTATTCGGATCGCATATCATTCTTTCGATTCGGGGTAAATCATAATGTATATGATTTATCTCGCTTATTGGTATGTTCGAGTATCGAGGTTACATTGTGATAAAGACGAGGATTCAATATTTATGGTTCATGATACGCTTGGATCGCCGAGCGCCATGGATAATCGTCGGTGATGATCGACATCGAGGTTGCTCCCGAAGGACTCGGGCGGTATTCCATATTGATTATGGTTTAGTGTTATTTATTTTGGTCTCGTACATTTTCTTTCATGTTGTTGAACATGGAGTCGTCCTAGTAAATTGTCATGTTGTCGTGCATGTTATGTTGTTCATGTTGATGAACGTGTTGAATTGCATATGTGTATGCATATTGTGTTGTTCATGTTGTGTAATTAATCCGATGGGATTATGAGGATCTATGATGAGGGCGCTGGATCGAATGTCCACCATGCGTTGGTTCGACGGGATCATCATGGGGATCTATGCTGAGGGCGCTGGATCGTTGGACAGGTTTTCCACCATGCGTTGGTTCGACGGGATCATCATGGGGATCTATGCTGAGGGCGCTGGATCGTTGGATTACCAGTATCGTGTTGATGGAATCTTGTGAATTCGCATCATTGATTTTGTCATGTGTTGTTCACATGTGTATTGTTAGTTATCCACCTTATGTTGATCTGATAGGATCAACAAAGGGATCTATGCTGAGGGTGCTGGATCGTCGGATTTCCATTGAGTATACATGATTGTTATTGCTGTGATCATATTGACGTGGTCATATGAGTAGGCATTTGTAGGTCTTGTGTTAGGACCGTGTCCGTATTGCATTGATCTGATCTCGGATTAGACCGATATGATTGTCGTGGCACTTCATATCTCGAGGTATGTTCCGTATTTTCCTTTGGTATTCTTCTTGTGATGGACAATCAGTTATCGTTTTGGGACCTGATGATGCTATCCGATGGATTGTATTGGTCAGAACTGGTATATTTTCCGTATCGTGAGTTGGTGATGATAGTTTGAGAATCCTGAGTATTGTTTGAGGTACAATACATATATTATGTTCGAGTTTATTGTTTAATCGAGTACAGGATGTGAAATGTGATAATGGTTACTCTGATGAGAATTACTTGAGTAAGCAAAGTTATGGTGGTAAGATTACGTTGGTCGTATTCTTATTCTGTATTCTCATTAGTATGTATTATTGATGTGATGTGATTGATATCATTGTTGGACGTTATGGCTGACCCCGTCGTGGGATTTCTTTTTAGGTTCTTGGAGTATCGAGCTTGTAGCGGTCGTGAAGAGATGAGCTTCCCGGAGGATACTGGCTAGGACATGTTGTGTGCTTTGAGTTTCTTGTTTGGTTCTCGTAGTCCGCTGCTAGAGTATCTTTATGGTTGGTCTTTTTCCGCTGCGTGAGTATTTCGAAATGCTCTTTTGATATCTGGTAACTGAGGTTACTTTGGAAATCGTTTTCTAAACTTTTGAATGTCGGCAGTTTGGCCTTGCGATTTTAAATGAGTTTTATAAATCTTTGATCATTTTCAATAGATAATACTGTCGTTAGCCTCTTGGGCATTTGTAAATGTTTGCAAAAATTTCTTTTAGCCTTGTGGGTTCCATCTCGGGGCCCACGGCGCTGTAATATCTCCGGTTAAATCTGGGGGTGTTACAGTATGAGCTCAACTACCCTACTCACGATCTAGAGTTAGCGGCAGTTGTTTTTGCGCTCAAGATTTGGCGTCATTATCTCTTTGGCTCTGCATGTCAGATTTTTACCGATCATAAAAGTTTTAAGTACATATTTACTCAGCGGGAGTTGAATATGAGGCAGAGGAGGTTGTTGGAGTTGATTAAGTATTATGACCTCGAAATTCTTTATCATCCGGGCAAGGCGAACGTCGTGGCGGATGCCTTGAGTCGGAAACCAGTTACGTTACGGGCACTTGAGATACTTACATCTCAATATGAGCTTCGGCATGATTTGATCGAGTGGAGTGTCGAGATTTTGTTACGAGGAGTTGTCGGGCAACTATGTGCTTTGGAAATTTCATCGTCGCTGATCGATGAAATTAAACTGAAGCACTTGGAGGATCCGATGATTGCTCAAATTCGAGAGAATGTTCTTAAGGGGAAGTCTCCTGGGTTTGTGATCCACGAATATGGTGTGTTGAGGATCCAGAGTCGACTTTGCATACCGAACGACTTGGAATTGAGGCAGAGTATTTTGCGTGAGGCCCATACTACGCCTTACTCGGTTCATCCTGGTTCGAGTAAGATGTACAAGGACCTAAGGAGGAACTTTTGGTGGAATGATATGAAGGAGGAGGTCGCACAATTTGTAGCAAGATGTTTGACTTGTCAGCAGGTCAAAATCGAACATCAGCGACCAGCCGGGTTGTTGTAGTCGCTTCCCGTTCCGGAATGGAAATGGGAAGATATTTCGATGGACTTCGTCACGAGCTTGCCGAGATCGAAGTCTGGTATGAATATGGTTTGGGTGATTGTGGATCGTTTGACCAAGTCGGCACACTTCCTGGGCATCAAGGATACTTGGGGTCCGGAAAGCCTGGCTCGTGTATTTATTGCGCAGATTGTGAGGCTTCATGGACTCCGAAGTCTATTTTTTCGGATCGTGATGGCCGTTTTGTATCGTATTTTTGGCAGGCGGTACATAAGGCGTTGCGTACTCGTTTGCGTCTGAGTATTTCCTTTCATCCTCAAACGGATGGGCAGTCGGAGGGTACTATCCAGACATTTGAGGATATGTTGCATGCTTGTGCTCTCGATTGGAGCAGTGATTGGGAGGAGCATTTGCCATTGATCGAGTTCACGTACAACAATAGTTGGCACGCATCGATCAAGATGGCACCGTATGAGTCTTTTTATGGGCGGCGATGTCGATCGTCTATTTGTTGGAATGAGGCGTTCGATTTGGTCGGGACCGAACCAGATGTCGCTTTGAGACGAGGAAGAAGGTGGAATTGATTCGGGAGAGGATGTTGACTGCTCAGAGTCGACATAAATCATATGCTGATGTTCGTTGTCGACCTTTGGAACTCAAGGTGGGAGACCATGTTTTGCTAAAGGTGTCACCGATGAGGGGAGTTTCCCACTTCGGGAAGAAGGGGAAGTTGAGTCCGAGATTTATTGGGCCCTTTGAGATTTTCGAGAGGGTTGGCGAGTTGGCGTATCGCTTGGCGTTGCCTCCGGCTTTGAGTCACGTCCATAGCGTTTACCATGTTTCCCAGCTGAGGAAATATGTTCCGGATCCTAGTCATGTCATCGACTATGGTGAGATCGATATCGCTGAGGAATATTACCTTCGAGGAGCGTCCCTTGAATATTTTGGAACACCGTGAGAAGCAACTGAGGCATAAGACCATTCTATTAGTCAAGGTGCAGTGGTCGAGATATGGTGTCGAGGAAGCAACTTGGGAAACCGAGGATAGCATGCGTGCTAGGTACCCTGAGTTGTTTGCTTCTTAAGTTTCGGGACGAAATTTGTTTTTAGAGGGGGAGAATGTAATATCCGCAATTTTTCTTTTTCCGATAATTTTCATTTGGTGTATTTTTCATTTTAGTAACTCTCTTATAACCATATGGATATTTTGAGAATATTTCATACTGGACTTTTCACCATCCGAGCTTGTTTCAGAGCTATTCTACTCAATTCCGTGTTTAATGTCATTTTCGTCGCTATCCGGTTTGATTCTCATAATCATTGTTCAGAACCGCCGTTTCGGGGTTGCCGCAGATCCGTCTTATGTTATTATGCATGTTGTGAGCTTTCGTTTGGTGTTTCGATCGTGCATCGTGTATTTCGGATGTTTTGGATCGTTTTGTAATTTTCCCAAGTTATGGGGCAATTACTATCGTTGTCATTTTCCGAACCTTTGGGTAGTCGGAATCTTGTTCTCTTTTAGCGCTTCAGTTTTGACTAGAACTCGTCGTTCGTGTGTCTTCTTCAGTCCGTTGTTTAGTGTCAGGTGTGCATTGTTTTCATCCGGGAAGAATTCGCCATTTTCCATCTTTGAGTGTTGTCCATACTACGGTCTGCACTCGTTAGGGCGCGCTAATTTCGTTGTGTAGCACACGCTATATTCGTCATGTAGCGCGCGCTAAGGACTCGAGTATAGCAGTGGCTTTAGGTTGTTTATGTTGTCTGGATGAGCAGTTTAGCGCACGCTATGTATGTGGATTAGCGCATGCTATTGTTGAGGCTTAACACATGCTAGATATGTGGCAGCGCGCGCTAATTCGGTACTCCAGTAAGGGCAGAATGTTTTTGAGGTTCTGGACTCCGGACAGGACTGAACAGGTAGCGCACGCTGATACTGTCTGTAGCGCGCGCTAATTCTATAGTAGCACGTACTAACGTCTTAGGACATGAGCTACTCGACTACTGGACGATCCCGTTAGTGTGCGCTAACCATGAGAGTAGCGTGCGCTAATTAGATCCAGTATATAAGGGCTAGCGCAGGTCAACTCCTGTCATTTTTCTCATTTCATCTCCTTTCCCGCGGCTTGAGCGATCCAGAGGCGATTTTGAGGCGATTTCGTCTTCCTATCACCTCAACTATCATCTTTCCTGAGTTCTTGGTGTAGATTAACAATATATACTTGTGTTTTTCATCTTTGATCCAAGGTAATCCCTTAGAACCCTATTTTTGGGGAATTTGGGGGTTTTCGAGTTTTTGTCTGATTTGTTCCGTATTGTTGATTAATCCATGATGTATGAGATTAATCTTAGTGGTATTCATGTTTTCCCTACGAGTTCATAGTAAATTTCGTGGTATTTGTGATATCGAGAAAGTTCGATCGCGACCCGCCCTCGTTGTTGTTTTTGTACGAATTTACAGGAATCGGAGGTGGGTTTTCGAGTGTCTTCCATTTTCGTACTCGTGTAGAAATGATTGTGATTGTATTCTTCGAATCTTTAGGTTCGGGATTGTCGGTTCCTAGCAATCGTGGTTGATTTTCTATCCCGTCCGTTTCGTCGTTAATTACTCAAGGCAAGTATTCTCGTGAAACTTTTATGCTTAACATGAAATGGTAATGTATATGTGTGTGCTTTGCTCACTCCGGGAGGGTCCGACGGGGCATCGGGGGAATCTGTGATTTCACTCCTGATTCACGAGCTTGTTGGCTAGCCATTCCAGGCGGGTCAATAGAGGCCTCGGATGGGACCAGTGGTTTCGCCCCGGTCCTAGGCGATGCATGTGCATCATTTTGATTTCTAATTATGGCCAGTCCGGGAGGGTCCTTAGAAGCCTGGGATGGGATCAGTGGTTTCGCCCCGTTCCTAGGCAGGTTTGAACTGTGATATTTGGCTGTTTGTTTGGATTTCAAGACATTGAATTTTATTTATTTAGATTATCCATGTTAAGTAACATTTTAAATCGATGTAGGATTCAAAATTTTAGATAGTTAGTAATCGAAATTAAGAGAATGACACGTAAAAAGAGGGTTAATGTGGTGCATCAATTCCGTAACACACACTCTCGAGAGAGAGGGGTAGATTGTGTTTGTTGGGTGCGTGGTGGCCAACATGATCTCGCACAATATATTTGATTATTTAACGCTTAGTTCCTGAATTTTAGTAAAGAAAAGAAAAGAAAAGAAAAGAAACGAAAGTTAGGAGAGAAAAGAAAAAAAAGGAAAGTAAAAGAAAATTGTATTTGTGTTCTCGAGTTGGAAAGAAGTGAAAGAAAAATTAACCATTTTGTTCTTTTCTCTCCAAATCGTTCCAAATCGGAAGGAAAGTTAGGAGGGAAAGTTTTCCTTACATTTCTTTCCGTTTCTTTTCATTAAAAAACTCAGGAACATCAAATATTTTTTCTTTCTTCTTATTTCCATCAATTTCCCTTCTTTTCTCTCGTTAAGTTAAACTCGGGAACTAAGCGTAAATTAAAGTAAAATGACCAAAATTGTCACATCTACAAAATTAAAAGATTAAAACTGCCAACTATTGTAAGTTATAGGACTGAAATTACAATTAACCGTTCCTTTTTGGGCCTCTTTGTGTAGTTTGTTCAGTATAAATAAAGCCAAAGACGGTCCTCTTTACATGTGAGATCTATTAGGGTTTTCAGTTTGCGCCGCCCACCGGCAACCATCATCACAGAGCTGCAAATGCTTGAGCTTTCTTTCTTTATTTATTTTTCCCATATCAAACAATTATTTATAATTTGAACGAATATTAGGGGCTGAAATGCAAAAAAGGGGAGAGCTTGTTTGTGTTGCTCTCGAAATACCGGTAGGTTTTCTGCCGGTGGCTCTGCATTTTTTTATCGGCCCTTCACATTAATAATAATGGCATCATAGTACGGTTTTGTTGCTTTTCAAGTGTGTTTTTTCCGGTGAAGAAGTAAATGTTTTTTTTTACTTTTTTACTGATCTGCCCATTTGGATAAAATTCTCACAAATCCGCCTCCAAACGCCATTACATTTTTTTTAAAAATATTATTTTATTTTATGTTATTTTGTTTAATTTGGGGTAGAAAAATGAAATCATGAAAAGTTTAATTTACTTGAGAATTTACTCGTAAAATATAACCTTATTCAACAAAAGATTTTATAGAATATTTTTTATTGTGCAAATTATAAGCTTAGGTGATTGAGAAAGAATTAATGTGGTAAAAGTTGATTTATAAACTGAATTAATTGAAATTTATTTTACTTGTTAAAAAGTTATCTTTTCACTGACATAATTGTTTTTTATTGGTTGGAATTGAATTTTATTGATTATATTAATTTTATTGATTTTTGTTTATTAAAATATATTTAAAGTATATTCTTTTTGTTAATTGAAGTGAAGAGACCAATGTCTTATTCTCCTCAATTATATAAGCCGATTGGAATTTTTAAGAAACGGATATTGGAAAAGAAATTTTTTGAAGGACTTCCTAATATGTCCATATTTATTGTTTAATAATAGATTAATGTTGGAGTAAAATAAAATATTAATTAGGAATTTATTTGTAAATCAACTAAAAAAGTACCGGTACTTAGAAACAAGTTTATTTATTTGGGATATCTAAAAAAAGAATACAAGCATATATAATTGAGAAAAGCTTATTTAGTTGGGACATCTAAAAAAAGAATACAAGCATATATAATTGAGACGAGGGAGTATTAAATCAATTTTTTTGTAATTATATCCTTCTATTGATTTTTTTTTTTCCAAATAATTAAGGCGACTCAAAAGTTTTTGTAATTTTTAGTACAGAGTGTACTAAAAAAAATACTATTGTGCTTTTTTAATCGATCATCTTGATATGACAAGAATTTTTTGTAATACCATTTGTTGATTTTTCTACACGTGATCAAAATAGAATTTCAAATTTATCAATTTTAGCATTTGAGGAATTAAATTTATGAAGTTATTAGATTGTGATTTAATCTTTGATCTGTTAGACTAAGGGTGTGAAAACCAGTTTTTTCTCAAACCGGTTCGGGTTTGAAATCCGGACTGATTTTTGGTCGAAGTTTGAAAACCGGTTTCTTGATCAAACCGGTTCGGTTCGGTTCGGTTTTTATGTGTGTAAAAACTCGAACCTATACTAACCGGTTTGAGTCGGGTTGAGACCGGTTCGGTCATAAAAAATCGATTATAACCGTTTTTTCAAAAAAAAAAAAAACTTAAGACAGTGATATCTTCTTATTAAATAAACTCATTATACATTAAATATAAATTTTTGTTAAATAAACTCATTACAACATCAACTTTTATTCAAACATTTAGAATTTAAAACATAAACTTTTATTCATCGAGAGTGATATCTTCTTATTAAATAAATCCATTATACATCAAATTTAAACTTTTATTAAATAAACTCATTATACTTTTTTTATTCAAACATTTAGAATTTAAAATATAAACTTTTATTCATCGAGAGTGATATCTTCTACAGAGCTAGCCTCGCGCGAAGCTTCATCGAGAGCAATTTCTTCATCGGAGAGTGAGATTGCAAAACTTTCTTTCATCTCGATATCGTGTATTTCTTGTTCAATGTCTAGTTCGCCTTCAAGACTTTGAGTGTGTTGTATACGCTCAGATGCGTCCAAGTGATCCTTCAAGCAAATAAACATCTCCAATGTAGGGATGGCCATTTACCCGCGGGTAATGGATAACCGCGGGCACCTGACCCTAATAGGTGCGGGTTTGGTGGGCATTTCGTATCCATGGATATCTTAGTGGTATGAAATTACTATCCATTAGATTCGCGGGTACGGATATGGATAGTTACTATCCATACCCGTGAAACCCGTCTACCCGCGAAAAACACCCGCGAAGATACCAACAAAATACCCACAAAAATACCCACAAAAATACCCACAAAATACCCGAACAGAGCTTGACCCACACTCATTATTTCAAACATTGACACGACAAAGAAGAGGAAAATAGGTCTATTTTAATTGTTGACTTCGAATAATATGCTTTTCATTAGAATCTAAACATTGTTTTTAGTTGATGATTTTTTATATTAATTTTGTGTTTTGTGATTTGTGGATTTAAACTTTGAACTTTGTGGGTTAGAGGATTTGAATTTCTGAGTTTGATTTATGGATATTAATTTGTGTGAAATTTTTATGTTGGGTACAGGGTCGGATATTTGCGCCGTTTGCGGAAGCGTAAATAGAATTGCGGAAAATAAATGACGCAAGGATTTATAGAGGTTCGGCTATAAACGAGCCTACGTCCTCTCTTTATCTTTTTCAATAGGTTAAAGATAGCAACCTCTCCGCCTCTCTTCTATCGGCCGAGCAGATAACCGTTTACAATCACGTCTTCTATTGGTCCGTGATAAACCACTCATACTTGTCTTTGTGTCGGCCAAGTTAAACCGCTTTTCCTTTTCTATCTGACAAGGAATCAACCGCTCTAGCTTTCTATGGGTACTAGATAAACCTCACTTAGATATCGATTGCGATTCTAATAATGCCGGATCCTTGATCCTAATAACACCGAATCCAATCGTATCTTTTCTTTTACCACTCGTGTATGTTTTCGTGAATTCTCACTCAAACACTTACAATTAAGCTCAATATCAACAACAAGAATGTGTGTAATAATATCACAAGTATAGACAATTTGCTCAAGGTTGTTGTCCTCAAACAATACCATAGGGATGGTATTTATAGCCTCCATCATCAAACTAGCCGTTAGCTGCTGAACCTTCTTTACGTACGTTATATCCATTCCATTACGCACGTAAGCACCTTTACGACGTTAACCCCGCCGTTACGACGTTAGCATCTTCACAAAATAGTCCAAAGGAGATTCGTCATTTGAGTTACGACGTTAGCCTTTCCTTTGTTACGACGTTAACATTTTATCACCGATGACGCCATATATCCGTTGTATGCTTTCGACTTTGACTTCTCCAACGCTCACTTGTTTGAACACCTTTACGACGTTATACAACTTCCATTACGCACGTTAGCTTGCCCATATTACGACGTTAACATGCCTTTGTTACGACGTTAGCTT
The DNA here is from genome assembly GCA_033398695.1 of Orobanche coerulescens. Classification (NCBI taxonomy): domain Eukaryota; kingdom Viridiplantae; phylum Streptophyta; class Magnoliopsida; order Lamiales; family Orobanchaceae; genus Orobanche; species Orobanche coerulescens. The sequence continues at coordinate 143,155,823 of CM065817.1, forward strand.
TGTTTTTCTTCAAAGATTCTCGCACTTCGCTTTCCTTCGATGCTCGCTTCGCCTCTTCGTTGTTTTGTTTTGTTTAGCAACTTTAATCATCAAAACATTATTAATTTTTGTATGGAACAAAATGTTCCAACAATCTCCCCTTTTGATGATTACAAAACAACCCTTCACAATGGGATTTTCCCGCAAAAATACAAATATATGTATATCTTCTGACCAAAGTTTTCGACTTTGTCCGTTTCGCTTAGAATCTACTCCCATTTCTTTTCGACTCCTTCTTTCTCCTTTCCTTTAACTTATCGAATTTTTCGAATTTTTCATCGTCTTTTCGACGTCTCCTCATTTTTCTTTTTTTTTTTGTCATTATTTCGACTTCTCCTTTTCATTTTTCAACTCCTTCGCTTTCTCCCCTTTCGTGATAAATCCCATTTTCCTCCTTTTCTCTCCCCCTTTTTGTTTTCATCAAAAAGTGGATAAAATATCAATTGAAATAAAAATACCAAAATATAAAATATGCATGATAAAAATAAATGCATAAAGGGTAAAAAAACTTCCCCGAAAATAATATCTCCTTTAAAAAATTACTCCCCGAGTAACATAACAAAAATCAATTTTTGGGGATCCAACCTATAGTTGGTTTTGTTTAGAAACGTAGACGATATTTGAAACGATTGTTCCTTTAGGAACCCAAATTTGCTTAATTTTTATCGTCCTTCTCGGGCTTTTGCAACTTGAAATATGATGCCCGATTTTTAAACACTTTTCGCAATGAGGTATCTTGAAATTAACGGATTCGTTTTTCAAACGAGTTTTGAATCATAACCCCTCTTTATTAAAATTAAATTTTTGAACACCAAGCATTTGTTCAAATTTCTCGTTTCCGCACGAGAATTTTTTTGTCAAAGATTTAAGCTCGGTTTGAATTTTGGCGAGATCATCCTTCAAACTATTTTCATTTTCAATACACTTTGAATGATCGATTTCAACAAATTTTCCCTTCTTGATAATTTTGGAATTTTCAATTTCCAAAGATTTAATTTTAGACTTAAGGGATTTGATTTCCGATAAAGCATTTCGAAATCCGTATGTAATAACTCAAATGCATCAAATAATTCATCACGGAGGATGTACTAACTGGCTTTCGACGTCATTGCCGAACGAACTTCGCCATGAGAGCGAGATTATTTTGATTGATGAAATCATCTTCTTCGTCTTCATCGCTCCATGTTGCCACGAGGACCTCCTTCGGGTTTGGCACGGCAATGCTTAGCGAAGTGGCCTGTTTTCCACATAGTCGACAAGAATTGTCGAACTTCTTAGATTCGCTCGAGATATCCTTCTTCCTCCGCTTTAATAATGTTTGGAATTTATTAATATTCTTGGCATAATATGCCGCTTCTTCGCCGCTTCCTCCACCGGGTTTCTTCTTTCTTCCTCGAAATCTTAGCCTTCATGGCTAACGATCGCTCCTTCGGCTTCGCTTGACACTTCGTGATTTTAAAACAATCTCATAATTGATTAGTGAACCAACAAGGGCACTAAAATCGAGCGTGTTGAGATCTTCGATTCCATAATTGCGGTCACGGTGCCGTCCCATTCGCTAGGTAGTGATCTTAAGATTTTCTTGACTTTTTCACTACTAGATAATGGTTTGCCAAACGAAGCTAGTCCATTGGTGATGACCGAGAATCTATCGAGCATATTTGTGATGGACTCGTCACCTTTCATCATGAATAACTCGTAGTCATGGAGAAGCATATTTATCTTCGTCTCCTTGACTTGAGTCGTCCCTTCGTGTGTGATTTCTATAATTTTCCATATTTCTTTCGCACTCTCACACGATGAGATTCGATTGACCTCTTCCGGATTTAAGGCACAAAATAAGAGTTGAGTAGCCTTACAATTTAGATGGTCATTTTTCCAATCGGCATCGTCGTATTCTTCGAAAGATTTGAGCGCATCGTCGGATTTGATTGGAACTTTTGGGCCAAGGCAAATAATCTTCCAAATCTCGATGTCGTATGCTCGGATGAATATTGACATCTTCTTCTTCCACGTCAAATAATTTGAGCCATCAAAGAATGGTGGTCGGTTGAGAGCAAGGCCTTCGATCGAGAGAATTGAAACGCCATTTTGGATCTTTTCTCCTCGGATGTTAAGCCGCGTATTGAGTACGGCTCCGATACCAATTGTTGGGTACAGGTCGGATATTTGCGCCGCTTTGCGGAAGCGTAAATAGAATTGCGGAAAATAAATGACGCAAGGATTTATAGAGGTTCGGCTATAAACGAGCCTACGCCCTCTCTTTATCTTTTTCAATAGGTTAAAGATAGCAACCTCTCCGCCTCTCTTCTATCTACGAGGTATAACCGTTTACAATCACGTCTTCTATTGGTCCGTGATAAACCACTCGTACTTGTCTTTGTGTCGGTCCAAGTTAAACCGTTTTCCTTTTCTATCGGACAAGGAATCAACCGCTCTAGCTTTCTATGGGTACTAGATAAACCTCACTTAGATATCGATTGCGATTCTAATAATGCCGGATCCTTGATCCTAATAACACCGAATCCAATCGTATCTTTTCTTTTACCACTCGTGTATGTTTTCGTGAATTCTCACTCAAACACTTACAATTAAGCTCAATATCAACAACAAGAATGTGTGTAATAATATCACAAGTATAGACAATTTGCTCAAGGTTGTTGTCCTCAAACAATACCATAGGGATGGTATTTATAGCCTCCATCATCAAACTAGCCGTTAGCTGCTGAACCTTCTTTACGTACGTTATATCCATTCCATTACGTACGTAAGCACCTTTACGTATGTTAACCCTGCCTGGTTACGTACGTTAGCATCTTCACAAAATAGTCCAGTGAGATTCGTCATTTGAGTTACGTACGTTAGCCTTTCCTTTGTTACGTACGTTAACATTTTATCACTGATGACGTCATATATCCGTTGTATGCTTTGCTGACTTTGACTTCTCCAACGTTCACTTGTTTGAACACCTTTACGTACGTTATACAACTTCCATTACGTACGTTAGCTTGCCCATATTACGTACGTTAACATGCCTTTGTTACGTACGTTAGCTTTGTTTTTCTTCAGCATTCTGCACTTCGTTTTCCTTCGATGCTCGCTTCGTCTCTTCGTTGTTTTGTTTTGTTTAGCAACTTTAATCATCAAAACATTATTAATTTTTGTATGGAACAAAATGTTCCAACATTTTATTTATATTGAATTCATTTATTTGCATCGCAGGTATCCGTGGATAGCGGATTGTGGATACCCGACGGGTGGCGGGTTGCGGATACCCGCGGATCGCGGGTGTGGTTGGCAAATCATACCCGTCGCTGGTCGCGGGTCGGGTCGCGGGTACAGATTTACCTTGCGGGTACGGATGTGGATAGGCACTATCCACGTCCGCCGTACCCGACTGCCATCCCTACTCCAATGATACTGGTGTGAGTCTTGTTCTTCGTATAGATAATACCCTCCACTAAGAGGAAAAACGGATTCCGAAGGCTACCATAGAAGCTTGGACGGTTAGTAAATCTCGGGCCATGGCGGTTAAAATGGAAAATTGAGTTTCCCTTCCTTTCCACCAAGCCAAAATATCAAAATTTGCGAATTCATGGGGTCCCATAGTGGATAAAAAAATCGGTTCCAATATATCTCCCATATTCGCTAGTCGGTGATTGTTCACCCTCACCCCTAGCCCATTTACTGTTTTCTTCTCTTAAACTATTATATAAGTTAAGAAAAAAAAACTATTATATAAGTTAAGCATGAGATCCGCGCTAGTACAGGAAGAAAATGATGATAAAAACGAAGTTGAAGAATCATTTCTTGAATCATACTTTTTAAAATAAACCCCGAATAAATCTTTACAATTTTTGTTAAAAGTGGATTTTGCATCTCTTGCATAGAAAACGTTTTCGTTATGCAACTCTAAATCAACACAAATTTTTTCGATAAGTAGTTCCACCCCGCTAATATTTAGATTTTTTTATTATTTTTAAACTGTTATATTCTTTTTTATTTTTTATTATTATGTCATATATTGAGCAGTCGATAAACATCTGTCATGTGTCATTTAACTGCCCACTAAGCACTCTGTTAGTATTTAACGGACAAAATTAACGGAGATCCTAACATGGTCTAACGGATCAAAGATTAAGTCCCAGTTTGATACTTTCGAAATTTTAGGTCCTCAAGTGCTAAAATTGATGAACTTGAGGTCCTATTTTAGTCATTTAGCCTTAACAGAAAAAAAATTCTCGAATTCTAAAATTATCATAGGTCCAATATTCAAACAATTGATTTAATATCTTAAGGACAGTGCCACTATGCAGCCTCCAAAATTAAGATAACTCGAAGTATAGTAGAATTTTTATAAATTAATACAATTGGGATCAGAAAAAATATTAATTTTAGAAAGTGATTAATAAATCAATAAAGATATTAATAAATATTCAATGTTAGAAAAATTGAATCTATTTATTCAATATTCTAAAACTAATTTTGTACGTATGTTCAATTTTTTAAAAGTAGATTCATAAATATTCAATGTTAAATACTTATGAAAGAATTACAATAGAGATATTAATGAGTATTCAATGTTAGGAAATTGAATCTCATTATTCAATGTTCTAAAACTAAATTCGTACGTATGTTCAATGTTTTAAAACTAGATTTATACGTACAGTATGTTAAATGTTAAATACTTATGAAAGAATTACAATATATATAACAAAAGATTTGTAAACATACCAACAAATACAATGACTTCTCACTTAAAAAGTGTTGAAAAAAAAAACTCATGGCCGATCAAATACGCGAGTCACTATGTGAATAATGAAGCAGATACTCATAAACTCGCTGCAATGATTAAAATTTTTTTATCATCACAATCTAATGGATGTCAATCATCTATTGAATTATCCGGGTGAAAATGAATGATGTTCACAAACCTAAAGCTTATAAGGAATTGTTGATACTATAATTGAAAATCCAATTGAGGATGAAGCTAAAGATGATACGGTACCATTAGAGCCGGTTACGCGAAAAGAAGCAATAGAAGCGTCGAAAATCCTTCATAATTTTTTCATGCAAGCAGAGTATACCACACCAGAGCTTTTAAGTGTCGTGAAAAAAGTGAGAGATGAGATTCATTTTGATTTGAATTTTAATAGAAAATAATCAACATTAGAGTCATATTTTATTAAGTTGTCTTAGTTATCTATGTAAATTTCTGATATTATTAATTTATGATGTTGATGGACCCAGGTCTAAAAAAATTATTATCTTATCAATTTATCGAAATTATTAATTTACGCTTGGGGCCCAAGTCAGTACCGAAAAAAATATTAATTTTATAAAAATAATTAATTTATCGAGTATTAATTTAAGGAGGTTAGACTGTAATTGCTATTACACCGCATTATCAATTGTGCATAACATATCTCAATGAAAGTAGAAAATGACAGGTCAATTGTGCATCACATATCACAACTAAATCAAAATTGGCCAACTAAGCCACATATAATCAAGTTGGCCAACCATACCTCACAATTTCAGATCGGCCAACTATGCCTCAGATTCAAAGTTTTTAATGCAAAATAATGAGCAAGTGAACCTGCTTAGGGAAGCGTTAACAAGTCTGGGAACCACATCCCTAGTCAACTTAGATACCACTTCATCATTTCAGGACACTACAAAAAAAAACAATTTTTACCGACGTCATTTATCGACGCTCGTACTCGTCGTTGTTAAACTTATAATTTACCGACGCCATTACTGACGCCTGTTATTTAATTGATTTACCGACGCCATTGCCGACGACCGGTTCGCAGGCTTATTTTTTTTCTTTTTTTTTTCACAATTAACGACGCCGTTTACCGACGCCATTTACCGACGCCACTTCCGCGTTGGTAAATTTTTATTATTATCTTTTTTTTTCACAATTAACGACGCCGTTTACCGAAGCCATTTTGGCGTTGGTAATATTTTTTATTATTTTTATTTTTTTAAATGGAGCCCGAACCTGACCCGCCCGGACCCGGACCCGACCCGCTCGGGCCCGGGCCTGACCGAACTTGATCTGCCTGAGCCCGGACCTAACCCGCCTGAGCCCCACCTGAGCCCGGACGTGAACCGCCTGAGTCCTAACCTAACTTTTTTAGATTTTTTATCTTTAATTTAACAACGCCAAAAATGACGTCGGTAAAGAGCGACGTCGGTAATGGCGTCGGTAAAAATTACCGTCGAGCGTTTTTCCAACGGCGAATTGCCGTCGGTAATGGTGTCAGTAAATTTTATACCGACGCCATTTTCTATTTTACCAACATCGTTTGGCGTCGGTAAAAACTGTTTTTTTTTAGTGGGAGACCATTCGTTGGCAGCTAAGGGATCACCAATAATCGGGATAAGCATTCGACACCAATCACGAATATCAATGGTACTCGTTGCGTCATCAATTACGAAGGTATCAATGGGCTGCATTGGAGTTTCCGACACCACTTCAGGCATTCACTGCAAGTGGAGGGCATTCTCCTGAGAGTTTGAACCCTCATCGATGGCGAAGGCATTGGAAACCAAAGGAGTTTCCGACACCACTTCGGATTATGTCGATTCCCATGAATAATCAAGTATGGGCTCAAAGTGGGTAGTTGTCAATACAGTTCCTACCATGAAATACAAAGACTAATCTGTGTCAATCTCAAGGTCAGATGGCAAAGAAGACATGATTGAAGACGAGGATCTAGAATTTGGACAGGGAAGAAGACGAGTTGCAAAGAATTGGGAGATGAAATTTTATGACTTCTTTAGGTTTTGGGTTTTTGGGTGTCAGAATATAGAGAGAGAACGTGAATGAGTTTTTAGGTTAAGTGGATTTGGGCTCTATTTTAAGTAAATTGGGTTATGTCCTAATTAGATGTGTTTAGCTCATAATTGGATTTTTTTAATTCAATTTGTGGTGTTACTTTTTGTAAATAATGAAATAAAGGAGGTTAAAAGGGTTGATGAAACTTGTCAAAAATGGATATGGCAAATAGGTGGTGGAAAATTGTGGCAAATAGAATATGGATGGGGGAGTAATACTTTTTGAATAAATAATACTCCCTCCGTCCACAACCTATAATTTCTTTTTTCGTCTGTCCACCACATATTTGCCACATTCATTTTTGGTAAGTTTTATATATCCTTTCAATCTCATCTTTTTTCATTATTTGCATAAAATGCCACCACAATTTTAAATTAAAAACTCTATTAAAATCCTAAACCAATAGTAATCAGGCCTAACCCAATTAATAATCTTAAGCCCAAATCCATCGCCATCCTCTCTCTCTCTCTCTCTCTCTCTCTCTCTCTCTCTCTCTCTCTCTCCCTCTCTCTCTCTCTCTCTCTCTCTCTATATATATATATATGTGCGCTGCTCTACGCAGATCAATATTAGATGCAGATTTACAATACTAATTTACGCATTTAGCCAGATTAATTATGTATTAAATATATGCATTTCGTATATCAAAATTTCAATGCATTAATTCTCACAAAAATTTGATGCATATAATCTAATATTTTAATACATCGATATTTTGATGCATATATTGCATATTTTAATGCATTGAAATTTTGATGCACGAAATACATATATTTCATGCATAATTGGTATGCATAAATTAGTACTGTAAAGTACTCCATCTAATATTGATACTGCATAGAACATCAAAAGTAACTCGCTTGCCCGAGATATAAGTTAGGAATATAAATACAATCAAAGGGTTTTTGACTTCTAACGAAAGGTAAGGTAATACTAGGTAAGCAAATGTGTTTGCTAATCTTTTACACATGCCAAGTATTGTTGGAAAATAATGAAGTCCTATAATAAATATCATCAGAAGTCACGCAACAATAAAATTAATTGATTAAATATCAGAAATTTTTAGAAGGGATAAATAATTTACTGTAGCAACCTGCATTTCCTTCCAGAGTAGTGATCAGCAGATTTGAGATTGAATTTACGATTTCCCAAGTCATAGATACCATAAGTTGTAATCTGACTCACGCTGTCCTCATCGTAGAAATATATGCAGTTGGATATGTATCCATCGCCATCCATTCTCTCTCTCTCTCTCTCTCTCTCTCTCTCTCTCTCTCTCTCTCTCTCCCTCCCCCTCTCTCTCTCTCTCTATATATATATATCTATATATCTATATATATATATGCAGTATCAATATTAGATGCAGTACTTTACAGTACTAATTTATGTATGAGTTTTGTACTAATTATGCATAAAATATATGCATTTCGTGCATCAAAATTTACTATAGCAACCTGCATTTCCAGAGTAGTGATTAGCAGATTTGAGATTGAATTTACGATTTCCCAAGTCATAGATACCATAAGTTATAATCTGACTCACGCTGTCCTCATCGTAGAAATATATGTAGTTGGGTTTGTATCCATTGTGATCATCAACTGATATAGTCATACCTTCATTCCATAGCAAAATTACGGATTCTTTTTCAGGGATGCTTATCTCTTTCCGGTAGTAGCGGTAGTTTCTTCTGCTGTTGTAGTTATTGTCACCCCTATTCAATTTGAAAATACGAAAAGATGTGGTGCTGCGATTTTTTTCCTTCAACTGCCCTCGTGATCATGAACAATTCTCTATGTTTTGATTCTAAGACATAAGAAAAGCAGCCGTCTTTCGACCACAAAAGTAAATTACTATTAAACACTGCACCTGCTATCTTTATCTCCTTCCATTGCTGACCTATCCAGACAGTCGTGTTGCCATTAATGATTTCGCTGTTGTAAACAAAGAGATCTCCACATCTAGCAATGGTGTAAAACTTTCCAAATAATGATTTCACTCCAATTTGATTCATTTTCTCCATCGACAACGAGAACTCACTGAAGAAAATTTGGAGTGATCCTTGAAGGAGTTGGTTTATAAATGTCAATGTGTTCGAGTTCCATCTCAACCATTTATAAACCAACTCCTTGAAGTGCGTTCTAGTCTGATTCAACTTTAACTAGAACACACTTTAAAGTTGAATCATACTAGAACACACTTCAGCAATAATGAGTAGTATCTAAGATCAAAAGTGTTGCTGCTACCTGGATCCATCTCAACCATTGTTGTATTATCATTTTGTGTCGTGCATTTTCTTGATCTGAGATTGTCGGCATATTCACTATTGAGAGAAGGGTCCCGGTCGCCCCTGCCCGTGAAATTGTATAGACGGTTTGAGAATGATGGACAATGTGCGATTCCAATAGTATGAGCACCTGAAATAACAATTTATGTAACATGAACATTAGAACTTTTAAAATGTACTCAACTAATCAATGTTCAATGAATTTAGCTGGATATAGTATCTTATTCATGTTCCCGGAATGCTTTCTTTCATCAAAGTCACGTACCAGAAATCAAAACAAGGTCTTTCAAATTAACACTTTTATTCGCGAACTTTTGTGTGAGGATAGTGATGTTATCAAACGGAGCAGGGATTTGAGCTAACGCCTCAGATGCATTAGAGAATAACCCATCTCTTCGGCCCGTTGGTACTTTCCAAGAAGGTCCTCTCTTTAATGAAACCAAAAACAATATACAAACATTTGGATGATATTTTACCTCTTGTTGGATTTAGTTTGTATCGAAGTTTTTCAAGTCTTACCGTTGCAACAATTGAGTCTCTAGCAGCAAGAGCAATAATATCAGCACAAGAAACAATACCAGGACATTCCGCTTCAAGCAAACTCTTCAATCTATTGATAAAGTCGAACCCTCTTACAGTTTGATTTGGAGTTGCCACCTTTTCTGTTTGATTCCCTGAAGCTGAAGTGAAATTCAAAAGAATTGATGCATCGCAACCCTGTCGAAAACAACCATTAATAAATTTAGTAAGGGTAAAAGTCATTTTCTACATAAAACTTTGTACATGTTTTATATATCTCATCCCAAATTAAATAACAAACATGCACACTTAATCATGTGAATATTAATGATGAGGAAAGCTTACTTTTCTGCATCATTTCCAGCATCAATCTTCTTTGCAGGAGGTTTAAATGCTTTCTTCCATTCTCTTCCATCATCACCGCCGCCGGATCCATGTTTTGAATCTACTGCATGAGCTACAAATTTGAGAACCAAGTAGGAGACAGATTCATTAATGACGAAAGCATTAAATAATATATATGTATATATATAATTAATCAAAAGAGGTAAATCCGAATGTGGGCGATGTTGAGTCCAGAAAATCTGTCTCCTTAAAGCAAATTTGCCTCCACCATAGTGTATAGCGTCTGCCTCCCAGGATAAAACAACATCTCGATGCGTTGATAAACCGATCATCGCACCCTCAGCGAACTAGAATAAACCTGAACTACCACCGACGCGACAAAAAATACGAAGAGAAATTACTTCAAAAAAAAAAACGAAGTGGGAATTTTTTTGCTGAAAAAATGGACGAAAATTTTCTTCTAAAATCGGACCCCTCACATCTGTATTTATAGGTGAAGATGAGAGAGAGACATGTACTAGAGGAACTCTAATTAGGATTGGTCTCTTCAACACTTATCCTAATCTATTAATATATTAGTCCGATAATTATCAAATAACTTGATAGTTATCCTAATATATTAATTCGATAATTATCAATTAAATTGATGTTTATCCGGATCCGAAAAATTCGGAATTTATAATTGAGTTATTTTTAGTAAAATAAATTTTTACTGAATAAAATTGCAGTAAAAAAGATAACTTGGACACGTCGAGATATTTCGCCCAAATCGCCCTTCGACCGAGACCGACCGAGCCGAGTCGAGCCGAGCCGGTCGGCCGGCAGCGGCGGCGCGCGTGTGTGTGTGTGCGCGAGGGGCGCCTAGTCACACATCCACTCATGTCTCACTTTTTGAACATGACTTTGTCCACATCTCCTTATACTCACAATTTTTCCCTTCTTTTTCCAATGTGGGATAGCATCCCAAACCCATTTCTAAAGGGTTCACTTTGGAACATTATATCTCATTCATACCTCAATCATTTTGAGTGTTCTTACATGTTTTGGAAACCTCGTACAACTAAGTCCCGACTTTAACACTTAGTCGATCCCACTCAAAATTGTCTCTCAAGTGGGTTGCTCAAAACAGCCCATTTCCTCTATTTTTTCAACAATCCCCCACATGAATGAGATTGATGGTCCAACAGCACACGTCAGACACGGAGTTGACTTGGTGATGGTTACTGCGTTTAGGAATTGCATAGGATAGGTAGAGTATGCTCCTTGAACCTTCCCTCGAAAATATATATTCTCCTTACTCGCTAGACAGTATGACTAGATGCCTTTGAACTGTCCGACCGCTTGTGTAAGTGATCGTATATCCTTCACAAGTGCCCTCCCTGATTTATTATGTTCTCATTATTGTGCCCGTTTTGGCCGTGGACACCGTCCTGGTTCTGCGGGAGTTTCTAGAGATTTGTGCCTTGCAATTCTCCTTTGAAGCGGCCCCTCTTCACTCCAACATAGGTGATTCTCGTTAAGTGTTTTGAGTAAACCCGTATTTTACTCCACCCGACTATACGTTGTCGACTTAAGAATCATTAAAAGCATAAGCTTAACCTCTCCCTACGGGTATCACTGTTTTCATCCTAGGAATGGTCGGTTCGGGGTAACCCCACAGTGATCGTGCCCAGTTTTATGAATTGGTTGTCCCATTGAACCTAGATCTTGAGATCTCCAGTCAACTTAGGTTGGGTATCCTCTATAAAACTATTAGCTCATGGCAATAGACCCATTCCTCTTGATGATATACCAACAAGGTCTTTTGATAACCCTTTGATTACGGATCCACGATGTTATCTCTTGACGAATCGTAGTCAATAGTGATAACCAATGTTGATAGCACAATGGTATTATGTCTTTGCCTCATATGACGAGACTTACCATTATACTTTTGCTCTGTGCCCTGTCAATAATAGATTAACTACATATTGCGGTCACAGCTTTGCCCATTTTGGAATATCTTCTAGAAATTGGTATTGCATTATGCCTCTTATGCATATTTGTCTCAGATTCCTTTGTAAATCGAGCAATACCCATCTATATTAAAGATTTCCATGCCACTGCTGTACTGGCTAGTGTGAAACATATTCACTATTTAGACATTAAATTCATAATGTCAGATATCCAATTTGCATTGCTATATCATTTTAGTAGTTTTTGAATATCTCATGTCATGCAGCATATACACACAGGTAATCTTTATATCATTGTAATCACCAATTGATGATTAGTTTCTAGATTACTCGTGTATCCACATAGTCTACTCACGATATAGACCGTGTTTAGTCTTGTACAATTCACTTAGTATATTAGACTTTTAGTTACTCTTGAAAGATCAGTTACTTTTGTACTTGGATAGCCGCACCATATCCATTGGCATTCCAATTGATTCCGTTCATCTTTCCAAGATTCATGTCATCATAGTATGACTGACCTCATATGAGACATTGTGAACGACTTGAGATTTTACATCTTAAAATCATCTCTTTAGTCTCATATATTTATCTTTTCAGACTTTGTTGAATTGATCCCCTTGTCATTACTTACATCAATGACTCGATCATTCAAATTCATTCTTAAAGTGACATAGTCGTCATGTGTATTCGACATATACACACTTGACATATTCATTATCTTGAATCTTTTTGACATTACAAATTGGCATTTTTAACGTTTTAAAATTACGTTACCAACTATTAACCGAGACTTCAATTTCTCAAGACCAAATTACTAATTTTAAGCGTCCCCAAAATTAGCAATTTTTCATTAACTACATTACCAAATTTGAGCATCCCCAAATTGGTGCTTTCCGGTCATTTAATCACCATATTTGAATGTTGTCAAATCGGAGATTTGATCACATCGTTTTAAGTCATTGCTTGACACCACAATGCCAAAGATTTTATGCCACTGTTTTAGTGTCAATTTAGATTCAAAATAATTTCACTGAGTTGCAGACTTTCAACCGTTGCGCTAGGCATATTTGCCTCTGGTTCTTCCAAGTTGGCTTTTCTCAGAAACGCCATTTAGAAAGACTGCATGTATGTTCATTTGATATATTTCTACATTCTGCAAAGCAGCAATAATATATCATAATAATAAACTTTGTTCTCGTTACTCGAGAATATATCTCACAGTATTTTAGGCTTTCACGTTACTACAACCCCAGTTAGTAGTTTCGCCTCTTATATATCCATGGATCCATTTAATTTTATTTTCGAATTTACGTTGGATCCTAGCGGTATCTATTCCAGAGAAAGATCTACCGAACATTAAACAAAATTCTGCACAACAGAATTATTCTTTCTCTTATATGACCATATGAAGAGTGTATATGACATTGTAAGTTATCTTCTAGCACGCATGTTAGAAATTTCAGACGTAGTGATTTTCCAAGTTCAAGCCTTTTTGCTTCATCCTTTAAAACCACTTGGTGATTCATTTCACATTGATAAATCCACGGTATCTCATAATTGATTTAGTTTTTGAATTAGTTATGCGTTTGATACACTCTTTCCCTTAACTCGATACTGATATGTCAGACTATCAGATTTTTGCACTACGGATTTATACGCATCATGCATCATGTGCGTACCCAGTGAAGATGCAGTCGACCGTCTTGGGTCAAACCTTCACTTTGGCTTAGGAACTTTTGTCTTAGCCAGACACTCCCACATTTTTAGTATTTCTAAAATTATTTTACTACATTTCAGAGCTAATAGGAAAATTTCAATTATTTCCTTGCTTGGGATCTTGTTTTAAGTTAACTAGTCTCCACATGACTAATATCCTCATATTCAGAGATAGTTTGAACTGATTAACATCGTTTTTGCGTTTCCGTTAGAACACAATTCAACCATCTTAATTTCCGAATTAAGTTGGTTTTGTATCTCGAGCTTTTAGAGTGTAAATTTCTTTTTTTAGCTTCATCCTTACTCATTATCGAGTACACGTAACAAATGTATCACTATATTTATAGAGTAATCACATTTCTTATTACAACCTCTCATAAGAGTAGGCTTCATCATCATTTAAAACCTCTCTGGTTTTAATATTCTATAAAAGAACTTTTATGTTTTTAGCACTAAAGTTCAATTATTGAATTTCTCCGAATTTTCAGCATATGGAGCTAATACCAATATTTGCCGTGTTAGGTATCACATGGATCACCGTAATAGGTATGTGTGTCACTGCCGCAGCAGAACGGCACCAACACGAGAATATATAATTTAACCGAAAGAACAAATCCAACCAAAAAATTATAATTCTCAAGCCGACCCACAACTTGTACTCACTAGGTACCAGGCCCGTTAGGTTTTTAACGTCCAAGCATTTATGAGAGTTTAATATTCCAATGATTTTTTATTTGCAAATAATCAAACGATAACTAAACAAGATTAATTATAAAATGATGTTGGAATAATCATTCTTGCAACCCAATATCCAATTATATGATTGATACTTCCTTGTCTCGGTCAGGAGTGTACAAAAGTAACGGGCAAATCACACAATTCACGTAAGATATAGCTCTATTCCATAAATTTAAAGGTCAAATAATTGTTAACTATATAATTTAACAATTAAATTATGACATAGCTTACGTGCCATATAATGCCATTAGTCACATAAAATGACTAAACTCAATCAACAAATCCTATTTAGTTAATATTTTAATTAAACTAAATAATCTTAACATCTTAATTGAATAATCAATTAATAATTGATTCGGCTCTTATCAAGCAATGTTTTACCTTATCGAAATTATCATATGCATGATTATATAATAGCAAATATAATCACAATCTTATTTAGCAAAACGCATGGCAACAAATAATATAAATTCTTCTCATTTATATTAACCATAAACACTTTCTAAATAATGATCGATGTGTAATTCATAATTTTAATTTTAATCAGCTATTCCAAGTTCAATAGGTTTAAAAATTTGCAAAACCATCCAATTACTTAATCAAATTCTCAAAACTTGGACCCAGAAAACAAAATCTGATTCATGTTGAAAACTAAGTCAATGCCTTTTCGCATATCGTGGAGTCTGCCCGGTGGAGCATCATATCCGACATCTCATGACGCCCATGAGAAGATCCAAACATCTTTTAATAATTTCGAAAATAATAAATCAGTATTTTCAAGAGTTTGAGCAGATCCAAACATGTTTAAATAATTTCCACTATAAAACAATTTTCCATAGATGGAAAATAAAGCAGAAATACGATATTTATGATTTCGAAATTTATGCTACGAAATAATTTAATTTGCTTTAAGATTGTTGGTATATTTACCATGAAAACAAACTTCCAACATCGATTATCCAACGCATGAATCATTCTATATATCTCATCCCAAATTAAATAAGAAACATGCACACTTAATCATGTGAATAATAATGATGAGGAGAGCTTACTTTTCTGCATCGTTTCCGGCATCATTCTTCTTTGCAGGAAGTTTAAGTGCCTTCTTCCGTTCTCTTCCATCATCACCGCCGCCGGATCCATGTTTTGAATCTACTGCATTGTAACACCCCAATTCTCAAATGGGACATTACACGCCGTAGAACCCTCGTGAGGTCTACCAGGCTAACACATGACACATATTCAGTACAAGAAAAATCCCAAAGACACAATCATTAATGTAAAAATGGGGCTGCGGCCTCGGCTAAAACGTTTTAATAGAAATACGTGAAAGTATAAGTCAATACCATGCCATTGCCAACACAGGGGACTTTAACCGAATACAATAAAACCATTCAAATTCCGATACTCAAACAATATAAATGACCCAAAATAATTAAAGACTCGAGCCTCATAATCATGCCAACCCATCCTTTGCGTGCATGTCCCGTGCTTGCTTCTCAGCTCTCCCGGCACCTGAAATGCATAAGACGCATTTCCTCCATTTAAGGGGTTAGCATTCGAATAGCTAGTGCAAGTACACAATTACACAACATTATATACAAATACGATTTTTACACAATCATCTCAATCAGAAATCATTTGCCATAAATATTCTGGAATACTATATTGGCAATCAAATCAGTTTTCAATCATCACAATATCACAAAATCACAACTGGTATCCCGTGGCCGTACCCCTTAGTATCGACCCCCAGACATCCCGTCGAACGCTCCGGGTGGGATACCACTTCCGCGGCCGTACCCCTTAGAATCGACCCCCAGACATCCCGTCGGACACTCCGGGTGGAAGTTCAACCACACACGCACCCAAGTCCACTTCCGCGGCCGTACCCCTTAGTATCGACCCCCAGACATCCCGTCGAATGCTCTGGGTGGAAGGAACACAACTCACGCACCCGAAAACCACAATTCATCATTCATTTCGAAAACGCAACATACATAACGAAATGTAATACATGTACTTGCCTTGGTTAACACGACGTGAAGAAAAACGGTGAACGGAAAGGTTTTGGCCCGAATAATCTTCACAAATCCGATCCTAACACAATAACGATAAACAACCAATCTTAAAACTACGAAAACGTAGGAATACATCCTAGTTCTACCCGCTGGAACAATTCGTCGAACATTACTAGGGTATCGTCGATTATAAGTGACGAACAATGGAAAAATTGGAGTTTAAAACCACAAATCCTCAATAAAAACGAAGGATTACAAGAATACGATTGAAGTCTAGCAATAATTCATGATAATTCGGATTAAAAGAGTCAAATCACAAGAAATCCCCCCAAAATTTCCCCAAAATCTCAAAACAAGGGTTTCAAGGATTCTTACCTTGATTCGGATGGTGGAAAATGTTAAGAACTTGAAGAATTCACGCAAGGAATGCAAGGATGTTAGTGTATGATTTTATTTGGTCGGAATCGACCCTAACCCTCGTCTGGAATCGCTCAAAGCCGGAGAGAAGAAGTAAGGATGGAAAATGACGAAGTTGGGCTGCTGCTGTTCTATATATATAATACATTGTTAGCGCACACTAACCATCAAAGCATAGCGTGTGCTAATGGGGCACGCAGGCAGTCCAGAAGCAGCCCGGCGTCACTAGCGTGCGCTAGACAGGCTTAGCGCGCGCTAAACACTAACCGATAGCGTACGCATCTTAAGCCTTAGCGCACGCTACCTGATAGTCACAGTACATAATATGAATTCAGAACCCCCACTGCCCAGTACGCTGAAATCGTTAGCGCATGCTACGAACTCCAAGTAAGCGTATGCTAACCACACAACGATAGCGCATGCAAGGAAACCAGGAGTAGCGTGTGCTACTCAGGCAGCAGTCCAGTACTGCTCAGTACACTGCTGCAGACAGCACAAAAATCGAAATGCAAAGCAAGGCCAGAACCCCAGAAACACAAACACGGAATATTCAAGACGACAGAGTTGAGCACTGAAAGAAAATACAACTCCGACCACCGGAGAGTCCGTAATACGATAAAGAAAGTGAAATTCCCTAAACTTATGAGAAATTACAAAAATGGCCCAAGTGCCCGAAAATCACGATACGACGTCGGATTAACAAACCGAAAGTCTCAACGCGACCAACTCAACCATACAAACTTATGCAGACCAAGAAACAATGAAAACGAATGAGTTTTACGAGAATCGAACGTACATGCGACAAGATATAATTCAAGATAAAATTACATAAAAACATCCTCGAAACTCGTCCAAACGGAAAAACTCCAAGAACAAAATAGGTTTAGAATCCCAAAACAGTAACAAGCGAGTCGTCCGAAATGAACATATACCAAAAATAGAAATTACCAAAAATAGAAAGTACGGATATTACATTCTCTCCCCCTAAAAATAAATTTCGTCCCGAAACTTACAACGCGAATAACTCGGGGTATCTGGACCTCATACTCTCTTCCGTCTCCCATGCGGCTTCCTCGGATCCATGCCTCGACCATTGAACTTTAACCAAAGGAATGGTTTTATGTCGAAGTTGCTTCACCCGACGCTCTAAAATCTGAATCGGTCTCTCCTCGATGGTAATGTCGGGTCCCAACTCGATCTCTCCAAAATCAATAATATGACTAAGGTCCGGCACGTACTTCCTAAGCTGGAAAACATGAAATACATTATGCACGTGACTTAGGGACGGCGGCAAGCCTAACCGATAGGCAAGCTCTCCATCTCTCTCTAAAATCTCGAACGGTCCAATATATCTCGGACTAAGTTTACCCTTCCGATCGAAGCGGTAAACTCCCCGCGTTGGCGACACCTTAAGAAAGACATGATCTCCCACCTCAAACTCCAACGTCTGGCGACGCGTATCGGCATAAGACTTCTGCCGACTCTGGGCCGTCAACAACCTATCACGAATCAGAGCAGTCTTCTCTCTCGTCTCAACTACTATATCGGGTTCGGTACTAATCAGCTCGGACGCATCGTCCCAACACAATGATGATTTGCACCTCCTCTCATACAATGCCTCAAATGGTGCCATTTTGATCGAGGCGTGCCAACTATTGTTGTACGTGAACTCGATCAACGGCAAGTGCGACTCCAAATCATCCTTCCATTCTAAGGCACAGGCTCTCAACATATCCTCCAGCCTCTGGATCGTTTGCTCTGACTGCCCGTCAGTCTGAGGGTGGTAAGACGTACTGAGTCACAACTCAGTCCCCAAAGCTCGATGAACAGCCTGCAAAAAATGTGATACAAACCGACCATATCGATCTGAAACAATACTCCTAGGAGTCCCATGCAATCTCACGATCTCTGCAATAAATACTCGTGCCAGCCTCTCCAGCCCCCAAATGTCCTTAATACTCAGTAAATGTGCTGATTTGGTTAGTCGATCGACAATAACCCAAATCATGTTCATTCCAGTTCGAGTCCTAGGCATCCCGGTAATGAAATCCATAGAGATGTCTTCCCACTTCCATTCCGGAATGGAGAGTGGTCGTAGCAACCCCGTGGGCCGCTGATGCTCAATCTTAACCTGCTGACAGGTCAAACACTTCGCCACAAACTCGCCAATGTCCATCTTTAAATTGCTCCACCAGTAGTTACTCCTCACATCCTTGTACATTTTGCTCGTACCAGGATGTATGGAGTAAGGCGTAGTATGAGCCTCACTCAAAATCTTCTGCCTCAACTCAATGTCATTCGGTACACATAATCTTCCACGAAATCTAAAAACGCCATCATCCTGAACCAAAAATCCAGGGGCTTTCCCCTTCCTCACATCCTCCATCAACTGGACCAAAAACGGATCATCATACTGTTTCGCCTTGATATCGTCAGTCAAGGACGAAGTGATCTCTAATGCACACAACTGACCCTGAACTCTCTGAACCCAAACCTCGATATTCTGACAAATCAAATCCCACTGGATCCTGCTCTGTGGTGTAAGTACCTCTAACATCTGTAATGCCATCGGTTTCCGGCTCAACGCATCAGCCACTACGTTGGCCTTACCCGGATGATAAAGTATCTCAAGGTCGTAATCTTTAATTAGCTCCAACCACCTATGCTGCCTCATATTCAACTATTTCTGACTGAAGATATACTTCAGACTCTTATGATCCGTAAAAATCTTACACGACGATCCATAGAGATAATGCCTCCATATCTTTAAGGCGAAAACGACCGCAGCTAACTCCAAATCGTGCATGAGATAATTTACCTCATAAGATTTCAACTGGCGGGACGCATAAGCAATCACCCTGTCTCTCTGCATCAAAACACATCCGAGCCCAAGGCCTGAAGCATCACTATACACCACGAAATCCTCGTTCCCCTGAGGCAATGCTAAAACAGGTGCGGTAGTCAATCGTCTCTTCAACTCGTCAAAACTATCCTGTCTGTCTGCGGTCCACTCGAACTTCTGAGTTTTCTGGAGTAACTGAGTGAGCGGTCTAGCGATCTTAGAAAATCCCTCAACGAACCTACGATAATAGCCTTCAAGTCCTAGAAAACTTCTCACTTCCTTCACATTCTTCTGTGGATCTACCCGAACTCCCTCCGCTGAGATCACGTGCCCGAGGAACATCACTTCCTTGAGCCAAAACTCACACTTAGAGAACTTCGCATACAATTGCTCAGTTCTCAAAGTGTCCAACACAATCCGGAGATGTAGAGCATGCTCCTCTCGACTCCGGGAATAGAAAAGGATGTCGTCGATAAAGACGACTACGAATTTGTCCAGATACTCGATAAAAACTTTGTTCATTAACTGCATGAACACTGCTGGGGCATTGATCAGCCCGAAAGGCATAACCACAAACTCGTAATGGTCATATCTCATCCTAAAGGCATCTTTCGGTATATCGCTGTCCCGAATCCTCAACTAGTAGTAGCCCGATCATAAATCAATCTTCGAAAAGACTGTCGATCCATGAAGCAGATCAAACAAGTCGTCGATCCTAGGCAAAGGGTACTTGTTTTTGATAGTCAACTTGTTTAATTCTCGGTAGTCGATGCATAAACGAAGCGGTCCATCCTTCTTCTTAACAAAAAGTATGGGCGCACCCCAAGGCGATGCGCTCGGTCTAATATACCATTTGTCTAACAATTCCCCCAACTATTTCTTCAATTCTAACATCTCCGATGGTGCCATACGGTATGGCGCTCGAGAAACGAGAGCTGCATTCGGCTCAAGATCAATAGGAAACTCAACCTTAATCCCGGCAAGTCATCTGGAAATACGTCGGGGTACCCGCTGACAACTGGAATCGATGACATGTCGACTCCACCATCCTCCGCCTGCAAAGTGTGACACCAATAGCCAACACAACCCTGATTTAGAAGTTTCATCGCCTTCAAGGCATTAATCACACTTCCCGATCTACCCGGTTTACAACCGACGAGAGTATGCTCGGTGCCGTCCTCAGCCACTATCGAGATGGTGCGAGTCCCATAATTCATGATAGCACCGTGACGATCCAACCAATCGTCCCCGATGATCAAATCCTCACCCTTAAGATCTATAACAATAAGGTTCGAGGGCCAATCTCGGCTTCCGATCCTCACTGGACAATCCCTAACTTCCCGGTCCCCAACCATACGATCCCCGCTAGGCATACCCACTACGAATGGTTCGCACTCAAACAAGCAGTCAATACCAATACGACACACACAATCCGAAGCAATAAAAGAATGAGTAGCACCCGAATCAAAAAGCACCAAAACTGGATGAGAAAGGATCTGAGTGGTACCTGACGCCACTGGAACGTCTGTCTCCTCCGTGCGCCTCATCTGATATAACCGAGGGTGGACTGAGCCCGAACTAGATGCAGCTCGGCGGTGCGGCTGACCCCGGCCCCTACCACGGCCCAAACTCTGAGGAACATGAGTAACTGGAGTCTTCTGATCAATATTGTGCTCTCTCTGAACGGAGGTGGTAGTCGGAGCTCTGGAAGCCCTGGTGGCTCTCTCACAATGTGCTGCTCGGTGTCCGGTCTGCCCGCAAGTAAAGCAAGTAACTGGAGGAGAAGGGCAATCCTTCATCAAATGCTCATATTGATTGCAGTTAAAACAAACCCTGCCACCAGAAGCAACGGACTGGACTGAACGATTACCCTGCGATCCCCCAGCCTGATGAAACGGCCTCTTCCCAGGTGTAGGGACAGACGGTGCTCTCGAAAATCGACCACTCTTGCTGGATGAAAAACTGCCAACCGTTTTCTGTTTCTTGGCCTCGGTACCCAACTTTGATTCCGGTGCGGCCATATCGATTGCTAGAGCGCAATCCTGATACTCCTTCAAAGTGACACACATGAGCGGTGCCATACTCTGCCTGATATGCGGTTTCATACGCATATTGAAATAACGGATCTTGTCGGCCTCGGTCCTCACCTGACCTTTCACAAATCCTAATTGCTGATTATAAGTGATGATGGCCTGAGAAATAGGCACATCCTGAGGTGTAGCGGTGAAGAACTCCACAATTCTGTGCTCCTTAACTGGCGGTGGACAATATTCTGCTTCTATAGCAGCCTTAAATTCCTCCCAAGTGGCCTGGCGGTCTCTGGGCATCACAGCCTCCCACCATTCCGCAGCTTCCTTATCCAGGAGGTACTGAGCAATATGTACCCTCCTGTCATTGGGACAAGTTACGGCATCAAAAGTCCTGCCCAACTGAAAGAGCCAATTCTCCCAACCGAGGGAGTCAGAAGAACCAGTGAAGCGAGGGGTGTAAAATCCCAATATTTTACATGATATAAATTATAAAGTAAAAACTATTATATGACAATTGTTAGTGAAATTATTTATAAAAGTGATATCTTGATTTAAATGAATTATTGTGGTATTATTACATAATAAATTTTAAAATATATATTTGGACATTTTCTGGGAAGTATCGTGGACAAGTACCAACTTTGAAAAAAATCACCAAAGATTTTTGAGAAGTTAAAAACAAATTCTAAAAATTAATAGTTTTGTAGAGAATTCAGTTAGCTTTCCAATGGTTCAAACGACGAGTCAATCGGAGTCCGAACGAAAAAGTTATTATCGATTTAGTGGAGACTGCCAACTGCCAAGCACCAGGAATCTTCCGGGCGGGACCTACGCACGTGGCTCGTCCGGGGCTGCCGATAGTGACTCGCTGGGGCCCGCACACGTGGCTCGGCCATGGCTGCCAGTAGTGACTCGGTAGGGCCCGCGCACGTGGCTCGGCCAGTGCTGTGTGACGTAGGGCGGCTGTGTCAAGTTGACTGGGCACCTGTTTTGTGTCCTATAAATACAGTCTTTTCCTAAATCATGTATACTCACAACTTATGTAAATATATAAAGAAACTCAATATGTATAAATATACATCTTTATATTTCTGATAGGAGTCCGTTATGCCGACGATAATGGGTCGTTTTCCGGCGAGTCAGACCAGCTTTCTTGACATACTGACTGGAACCTGTCCGATTAAAATCCCTAGTGAATTTCTGAAATCCAGATCGAGATGCTATCTTTGAGTTCGATTATCTACCAATCCGTAAGTAGTTCTTGATATATCAGTTGTGCGTTTTGTATATAAAATACATATCTAAAATATTAACTTTTGTAATATCATATTACACATCATGAAGATATGTAAAACTGAGTTATTTTGGATAAGTCAAGGCTCATTTTAAGCGTAGAAACGTAATTTAAATCGCGAATAACTTTTGATCCGTAAATCATTCTTCAATTCCGTTTCGTGCATTTTTCTGTTGACGTATTTATATATATTTAGTATTTTTGTTTTAATTTTTGAAAATAATAAAATTTCCGACTCTGTTTCCGTGTTAATTAAACTTAAATAATTTAATGATAACAGACACTATGAACAATCGAACTACGTATCTGCCCATATGACGTACTTATATTTTAACGGCAATTTTAAGTATCATTTTCTATATATGCAATTATAAGATAATTAAACTGGAATAAATGAATTTATGTTCTTATATAAAATCTCCAGAATTATTCTAAGGAATATTTGAAATGGAAGAAATGGATTTCTATTTCAACTCAAGTTATTAAGTATTACTTTTGGAAATATTTGAGATTAATAAATTTAAATTATTCTCAAAGTTACTTTATTAAATAAATTATAAGAACGATTGTTTGATTTATTACATCATAAGTAATAGTTAAATTATAAATTGTTGAAAATATTTTTTTAAATATTCAAGGATGATATCTAAGAGCTATTTACCAATGCATTTAATTTTTAGACGATAATTTTGTTGAAATATAAAATAAAGGGCGAGCCATTAAATTATATTGAAACGTCTTAACAAAATGCTAATAGCATATTATTATTAGGAGATCGATACCTTATCTAGGAGCGGACGGCCGAACTCTCGAGATTTAATTGGAATCATCTTATCGACGACTCACAAGGCAAGTTCGTTCAACTTGCTCGGCCCTAGCATTATTGCAATTTTATGTGTTCATTGTGTATTGATTATGTTGTGCCAATTGTGATGATGTGAATCTGTGTATTATGTGATGAATGTGAAGAGATGCAAAGTTATGTCGTTCCAGTGGGAACAAAGAGAAATTTATAACGAACGTTCGTTCCGCACCCGGATATTGGGGGTGTGCACCCGGATATTGGGGGTGGTAGATGTAATACCCGTAATTTCGATTTTTCGGTAATTTTATTTTTTTTGGCGGGAGTCTGTTTTGACGACTCGCTCATGACCGTATCGTCATTCTGAGAATGATTAATTCTACACTTTTTGTCATCCGAGTTCGTTTCGGTATCGTGTTGTTGAGATCCGTGTTCTTAAGCGGCTTTCCCGCACTTGAGTTCGATTCTTGCGAATCTCGTCCGAAACTGTCGTTTCGAGTTTCTCGTAAGTTCATTTAATGTTATTATTCATGTTGCGAGCTTTGGTTCGGTGTTTCGATCACGTATCGTGATTTTCGGACGTTTTGGGCCATTTTTGTAATTTCCCAAAGTTTGGGGTAGGTTGTCGAATTCCGACACTTCGGATGGTCGGAATCGTGTGTTCTCTTAGTGCTTGGATTCGTCTTTGCAAGTACTTCGTAACCGTATCTTCGATTTTTACTCAGGTTCGGGTTTCGGGGTCATCCGGGCCGTCGGAGTGGCCACGGTAAGTCACGGCCGGAGCAGGCTGGCTCGGCCGAGTTCTGGCCGTAAGGTGCGATTCTGGCCGTAAGGTGCCGAGTTACGGCCGTAAGCGTGATCGTGTCTGGCCGTCTGAGCCCGGGCGGATTTTGACGAAGGCGTTACGGCCGTAAGGTGTGCGAGTTACGGCCGTAAGTGTCCATTTGGTCTTTGGCGCGATTTTGACGAATGCGGTTACGGCCGTAAGGCTGCCGAGTACGGCCGTAAGGTGTCCGAGTTATGGCCGTAAGGCTGCCGATTCTGGCCAGTAACCCGCGGCTATATATAGCACTGCTCGGCGATTTCATTTTCCACGAGTTTTTCTTCCTTTTCGGCGTCGCGGCGGGAGGCTCGAAATCGAGTTCTTGCCGATTCTAATCATTTCCAAGGCATTTTGGAAGATCCTTGTTGATTATATCATCATCTAATCCGAGTATTTCGTCGAATCAAGGTATATTTCTTGATTTTCTTTCAAGTTGACTTTTGGAGAATTGTTCTTGATTTCGTTTCTAATCCGATTTTGATGAATCGGTTGATGTTAGTAAACATTATTAATCATGTTCTATGGATTGTATATCCATATTTTCGATTCGTTCAACCCGATTGATGATTTTTAGGGTCTTGAGGAACTTTGAACATTTAGTGTTCGATTAAATGCCTCAAAGAGTTTCTTTCGGTCGTTATGTTGATTTCGATTGATATTGTGTTATTGAATGAATTGTATTTCATTCAAGGTGGTTCGAGTACTTGTGTTTACCGGAGGACGCCGTTCGTTGTTCGTGGAGGGATTTCACCGCCTTCGGTTGAGGCAAGTTTTATACTTGTACTAGTCAATGAGATTAATGTTATCATGTATGTGTATGAATGTGTTGTATCATTCCGAGACTTAGTCTCTTCATGAATTCATTGATATCAAGAGATCGTTCAATACGATACCTTTCGACAATTTTGCCAAATGTTTATTGTTGTTCGTTAACGGCCGATTCAAGGCATTGTGATACTCATTATTAATGTCATTGTCGATAGCCGGTTCACGGTATCGATGTATCGATTGTTGTTAATATAGATGTCAATTAAAGACATCGTTGAGATCATTGTTATTCCTGTTTGGATTGTCATTAAAACTGTACAGGCCGATTAATGGCATTGGCTTATTCATCTCTCGCCTTCGTCGTCGGTAACCGATTAAAGGTGCCGAGGCATCCTTCATATCATTGTTATCGAATTTCCGTTCTCAGACAAATCGAAATGTTCAATCATTCACTAAATCATTGTTATCGATTGACCTTTCTAAGGCAATCTAGGTATTCACTCATTCATCGTATCATTGTTATCGATTGGCCATTCTCAGGCAAATCGAAATGTTCAATCATTCACTGCATCATTGTTATCGATTGACCTTTCTAAGGCAATCTAGGTATTCACTCATTCATCGTATCATTGTTATCGATTGGCCATTCTCAGGCAAATCGAAATGTTCAATCATTCACTGCATCATTGTTATCGATTGACCTTTCTAAGGCAATCGAGGTATTCACTCATTCATCGTGTCATTGTTATCGATTGGCCGTTCTCAGGCAAATCGATGTGTTCAATCATTTATGGTATCATTGTTGTCGATTGACCGTTTTAGGCAATCGAGGTATTGAATCATCCGCTGCATCATTGTTGTCGGTTGGCCGTTTTAAGGCAATCGAGGTGTTAATTTGGGACTGTCAAGGACGGTGTCTATCCGTGTGTTACTATCATCGTGTTGGCCGACTCAAGGCAACACACTATCATTAATTGTGATACGGCTGGATGCCGTGGCCTAATTGTGATACGGCCGATGCCGGGTGGCCCCTAATTGTGATACGGCTTTCATGCCGTGGCTTCGCCCTAATTGTGATACGGCCGGATGCCGTGGCTTCGCCCTAATTGTGATACGGCCGTGCAGTGGCTTCGGCCTAATCAATAAATGACAAGCTTTCGACTTCATGTGATTGTGATATTTGTGACTTGGCCGAGTGTCTTTAAGGCCTTTGTGATTGTCTTGGTAATTTCATTGGAGCCTTCGGGCATTGTGATTCATAATTAATTGATTCTGGTTTGGTTCATGTCGTGTAATTCATTGTGGTACTGTGATTATGATTCGCCGTTGGGCACTTATATTCTAACTTTGTTGAGCAAGGTATTAATAGTATGCCGTGGGCATAGTATTTCACGAATGCTCGGTTCTTATATTGGTTTGTGAGCATCTCGTATTATTATTATCATTGTACCGTTTCATTACGCCTTTGGATGCATATCATTAAATACATGTATTTGATATTCATTATCACGGATGATCGACCGTGGGGCGGAACATGTTTTCATGTTTTAGGTGCTTGCGAGGAGAGAGTTGAGACACAGGGGCATGATGATGGCGACGAGGCATTCGAGCGATACTAGTCCGAGTTGTTCATTGTTGGTCAGTCAGTTGGAGTGTACTCCAGTCTTGTCAGTTGTTGTCGTGTTGTATTACCCGACAGGATGTTCGTGGATCTTGTGTATTTCATTTTGCCATGTAGTCCACTTTTGTCTTTGTAATTACCTATCGGAATATTGTGTTGGATATCATGGTAGGGACTATGATTTTCCCTTGTTGTTTAATTTAACGTATTTTAGTCATGTTCGCCTGGTGGATCTCCTGGCGTGGGGTCCACGGCACTGTAATAACCCAATAGGATTTGGGGGTGTTACAGAAGATGGTATCAGAGCGTTGGGTTGTGAAATACCCTGAGATGTGAGTTATGTGGTCCTACCGATGCGGTAGTAGTGGGATTGTCAGGTTATGACAATCTAGTCAGTCAGGTATTGTGAGTCGTAATATTAGTGCGACTGCACGAGTCATTCATTCATCGAGTCGTCGTCAGTGAAGACTAGTATCGCGAGACCTCGAAGCTTCGTATGACCTGTGTAAGGACTCGATTCTCTTTATGTTCATACATTCATCATGTCATTAATTATTCATGCTTTGTGGAAACATATATGTGATATTATTGTTATGATTGATTCATGACTAATTGTTTTGGAGCACGTGTGACCTGTATAAGTGCTAAGGATCAACTCATTCACCAGTTAATAATCCTCAATCATCATTTTGATCTTGTCGATCAAGTTAATTCATTCATCACTCAGTTACTTCATTCATCACTCAGTTAATATCATTCATCACTCAGTTAATTCATTCATCACTCAGTTAATATCATTCATCACTCAGTTAATTCATTCATCACTCAGTTAATATCATTCATCACTCAGTTAATTCATTCATCACTCAGTTAATATCATTCATCACTCAGTTAATTCATTCATCACTCAGTCAATATCATTCATCACTCAGTTAATTCATTCACCACTCAGTTAATTCATTCATCACTCAGTCAATATCATTACTCAGTTAATTCATTCATCACTTAGATAATTCATTCATCACTCAGTTAATCTCATTGTTCAGTTAATTCATTCACTACTCAGTCAATCTCATTGTTCAGTCAATTCGTTCATCACTCAGTCAATCTCATTGTTCATTTAATTAATTCATCACTCAGTCAATATCATTCATCACTCAGTTAATTCATTCACCACTCAGTTAATTCATTCATCACTCAGTCAATATCATTACTCAGTTAATTCATTCATCACTTAGATAATTCATTCATCACTCAGTCAATTTCGTTACTCAGTTAATTCATTCATCACTCAGTCAATCTCATCGTTCAGTTAATTCATTCATCACTCAGTCAATCTCATCATTCAGTTAATTCATTCATCACCCAGTCAATCTCATCGTTCAGTTAATTCATTCATCACTCAGTCAATCTCATCGTTCAGTTAATTCATTCATCACTCAGTCAATCTCATCATTCAGTTAATTCATTCATCACCCAGTCAATCTCATCGTTCAGTTAATTCATTCATCACTCAGTCAATCTCATTGTTCAGTTAATTCATTCGTCACTCAGTCAATCTCATTGCTCAGTTAATTCATTCATCACTCAGTCTATCTAATTGTTCAGTTAATTCATTAATCATCCAGTCCATCTCACGGTTCAATAGTTGATCTTGTGGATCGAATTTTCAACCTTGTTAACTTGTTCAAGGTAATCATTTCAGGAATTTCATCAGATAATCATGTTACCTCACTTGATCTTTCATGCGATCTTATCATATTCCGGCGTCATGTCGACGATCATTTCATTGCATTATTAATGCATTCATTGTGTTGGAGCGTGTATGCTCATTCTTATCATTCCGTCTCATAATCATAATGCGATCTTCATACGAGATCTGTAATTATCACGTGACTTTCCTGCCTCGGTATGGAAAGAGCTGTTAGAAGGACATCGGACTCCGACGTCCAAGAGATTGTTTTCTAGTCGTCTTCGTGCTGGGAGAGCATCTTCATCTCAGACGATGAGTTCGACTGTTGTTTGCTTTAACTGTGATCATCACCGGTTTTGAGCAAGTTAATTCTTGCTCGGTAAGAGGATAATCATTCATTTCATCGTCGTTCATTCATTCATATAATTCACTCATCATATATTAAACACGTTGAGATTTATAATTATCAAACTAATCATTCAATTCACGGGGAACTATGGTTCCAATCATTTCATTTGAGCTCTCACTCGTTACGTTATCATTTCACAACGGTGAGTCATTCTTGATCCTTGTTGGATTTCGATTCATTATCATTCATTGTGATCATTTTTGTTCGTGTGTATCTCGTCGATTTTTCCTGGCGGGATATTGCTTCTCCCTACTTGTTTTAAGTTTCGGGACGAAACTTCTTTTAAGGGGGTAGTATGTAATACCCGTAATTTCGATTTTTCGGTAATTTTATTTTTTTTGGCGGGAGTCTGTTTTGACGACTCGCTCATGACCGTATCGTCATTCTGAGAATGATTAATTCTACACTTTTTGTCATCCGAGTTCGTTTCGGTATCGTGTTGTTGAGATCCGTGTTCTTAAGCGGCTTTCCCGCACTTGAGTTCGATTCTTGCGAATCTCGTCCGAAACTGTCGTTTCGAGTTTCTCGTAAGTTCATTTAATGGTATTATTCATGTTGCGAGCTTTGGTTCGGTGTTTCGATCACGTATCGTGATTTTCGGACGTTTTGGGCCATTTTTGTAATTTCCCAAAGTTTGGGGTAATTATTTCGGTTGTCGAATTCCGACACTTCGGATGGTCGGAATCGTGTGTTCTCTTAGTGCTTGGATTCGTCTTTGCAAGTACTTCGTAACCGTATCTTCGATTTTTACTCGTGTTCGGGTTCGGGTCGTCAAGCCGTCGGAGTGGCCACGCCGAGTCACGGCCGGAGCGAGGCTTTGGCGAGTTACGGCCGTAAGGTGCGATTCGGCCGTAAGGTGCCCGAGTTACGGCCGTAAGCGTGATCGAATCTGGCCGTCTGGGCCTCGATTTTGTGAAAGGAGTTCTGGCCGTAAGGTGTGCGAGATTCTGGCCGTAAGTGTCCATTTAGTCTTTGGCGATTTTTGACGAATGCCGATTCTGGCCGTAAGGCTGCCGTGCGGCCGTAAGGTGTCCGAGTTACGGCCGTAAGGCTGCCGATTCTGGCCAGTAACCTATAGGCTATATATAGCACGGCTCGGCGATTTCATTTTCCACGAGTTTTTCTTCCTTTTCGGCGTCGCGACGGAGGCTCGGGAAATCGAGTTCTTGGCCGATTCTAATCATTTCCAAGGCATTTTGGAAGATCCTTGTTGATTATATCATCATCTAATCCGAGTATTTCGTCGAATCAAGGTATATTTCTTGATTTTCTTTCAAGTTGACTTTTTGGAGAATTGTTCTTGATTTCGTTTCTAATCCGATTTTGATGAATCGGTTGATGTTAGTAAACATTATTAATCATGTTCTATGGATTGTATATCCATATTTTCGATTCAACCCGATTGATGATTTTTAGGGTCTTGAGGAACTTTGAACATTTAGTGTTCGATTAAATGCCTCAAAGAGTTTCTTTCGGTCGTTATGTTGATTTCGATTGATATTGTGTTATTGAATGAATTGTATTTCATTCAAGGTGGTTCGAGTACTTGTGTTTACCGGAGGACGCCGTTCGTTGTTCGTGGAGGGATTTCACCGCCTTCGGTTGAGGCAAGTTTTATACTTGTACTAGTCAATGAGATTAATGTTATCATGTATGTGTATGAATGTGTTGTATCATTCCGAGACTTAGTCTCTTCATGAATTCATTGATATCAAGAGATCGTTCAATACGATACCTTTCGACAATTTTGCCAAATGTTTATTGTTGTTCGTTAACGGCCGATTCAAGGCATTGTGATACTCATTATTAATGTCATTGTCGATAGCCGGTTCGCGGTATCGATGTATCGATTGTTGCTAATATAGATGTCAATTAAAGACATCGTTGAGATCATTGTTATTCCTGTTTGGATTGTCATTAAAACTGTACAGGCCGATTAATGGCATTGGCTTATTCATCTCTCGCCTTCGTCGTCGGTAACCGATTAAAGGTGCCGAGGCATCCTTCATATCATTGTTATCGAATTGCCGTTCTCAGACAAATCGAAATATTCAATCATTCACTAAATCATTGTTATCGATTGACCTTTCTAAGGCAATCTAGGTATTCACTCATTCATCGTATCATTGTTATCGATTGGCCATTCTCAGGCAAATCGAAATGTTCAATCATTCACTGCATCATTGTTATCGATTGACCTTTCTAAGGCAATCTAGGTATTCACTCATTCATCGTATCATTGTTATCGATTGGCCATTCTCAGGCAAATCGAAATGGTCAATCATTCAGTGCATCATTATTATCGATTGACCTTTCTAAGGCAATCGAGGTATTCACTCATTCATCGTGTCATTGTTATCGATTGGCCGTTCTCAGGCAAATCGAAGTGTTCAATCATTTATGGTATCATTGTTGTCGATTGACCGTTTTAGGCAATCGAGGTATTGAATCATCCGCTGCATCATTGTTGTCGGTTGGCCGTTTTAAGGCAATCGAGGTGTTAATTTGGGACTGTCAAGGACGGTGTCTATCCGTGTGTTACTATCATTGTGTTGGCCGACTCAAGGCAGCACACTATCATTAATTGTGATACGGCTGGATGCCGTGGCTTCGGCCCTAATTGTGATACGGCTGGATGCCGTGGCTTCGGCCCTAATTGTGATACGGCTTTCATGCCGTGGCTTCGGCCCTAATTGTGATACGGCTTTCATGCCGTGGCTTCGGCCCTAATTGTGATACGGCTGGATGCCGTGGCTTCGGCCCTAATTGTGATACGGCCGCACCGTGGCTTGGCCCTAATCAATACTTGACTTTGTTTCGACTTCATGTGATTGTGATATTTGTGACTTGGTGAGTGTCTTTAAGGCCTTTGTGATTGTCTTGGTAATTTCATTGGAGCCTTCGGGCATTGTGATTCATAATTAATTCGATTGGTTTGGTTCATGTCGTGTAATTCATTGTGGTACTCTGTGATTATGATTCGCCGTTGGGCACTTATATTCTAACTTTGTTGAGCAATTATTAATAGTATGCCGTGGGCATAGTATTTCACGAATGCTCGGTTCTTACATTGGTTTGTGAGCATCTCGTATTATTATTATCATTGTACCGTTTCATTCTGCCTTTGGATGCATATCATGTTATACATGTATTTGATATTCATTATCTGGATGAGTGACCCCGTGGGGGCGGAACATGTTTTCATGTTTTAGGTGCTTGCGAGGAGAGAGTTGAGACACAGGGGCATGATGATGGCGACGAGGCATTCGAGCGATACTAGTCCGAGTTGTTCATTGTTGGTCAGTCAGTTGGAGTGTACTCCAGTCTTGTCAGTTGTTGTCGTGTTGTATTACCCGAACAGATGTTCGTGGATGCTGTTGTATTTCATTTTGGCCATGTAGGCCACTTTTGTCGTTGAAATTCCCTATCGGAATATTGTGTTGGATATCATGGTAGGGACTATGATTTTCCCTTGTTGTTTAATTTAACGTATTTTAGTCATGTTCGCCTGGTGGATCTCCTGGCGTGGGGTCCACGGCACTGTAATAACCCAATAGGATTTGGGGGTGTTACAGTAGAAATTGCACTATCCGGATATTGGGGATAGGTGCCTATGTGTTATTGTATGTATATGTGATTGTGTTGTTAGCTGATACTTTTGGAACTGCAAAATTCGTACATATGAGCATATTGTTGTAATGTGTTATGACTGACCCGGGTATGGGCTGGTATTGTTATACTTGCCAGTTGCAGGAACTTCAGAAATACAGGCTTGGGAATGCGAAGGTGTAACACCCTCAAGATATTCGAGGTATATTACAGCGCCGTGAATCCCTATATGGGACCCACCAGGCTGAACAGCATCATACACATCGACTCACATAAACGACAAACCAACACCATGTCATAAAGACGCAAAACAGAATAATCCACCCGGTTTACCGGTCAAACATAACATCATCAATCAACACAAACATATAGGCAACAATACAATCCGGACGGACAAGAACTCTTAAGTACTCGAGTACAACCATTAGTTCAAAAGCCACAAAAGATGAAAAGACAAAAAGACATTAAGACGTCACTTAGGCACAATCATCACGCTCGGCCATCATCCGCATACTGGTCCAGCGCCCGCTCGTCTCGATGAACTCCGACTGAAATTCATAAAACGAATTTCCCAAAACGGGTCCCGGAGGGGTTAGCAATTACGCTAGTACAAGTAACGGATGAACAACTTACATCTTACACATATAGTAATGTATGCAATAAAGAAAACCGTTTGAAAGCACTCATTTAGGAAATGTCAAGATCAAATCACATTTGTAAAATTCACCACAATTAACCGTCGATCCACACCTCCGTGGACCCCTACCGAGACCCCGTCGGATCTAACCCGTAGTGGTTAAAAGCAAAGCTCGTCGATCCACACCTCCGTGGACCCCTACCGAGACCCCGTCGAGTCTAACCCGTAGTGAGCATACACACACACACAATTTCTCATACAAAACTACTATGCCAAGATTGTAAGTTCATAAGGATACTTGCCTCGATTAATTAGACGATGACACGAACGGAGCGGAAGAGTTGAACACGACCGCAAGGAACCGGCGGAAATGAACCTAACGATTTGAATAGCACAATCACAACCACTTCTAAACGATTATGGAAATGGAATACTCCCGGAAACCCGCCTACGATTCATGTATATTCGTATATAAACAACAACGAGGGCGGACCACAACCGAACCCTCTCGATTCCGTAAAAATCACGAAATATACCATGAATCCGTAGGGAAACTAAGAATACCAACAAGATTAATCATATTCATCATGAATCCATCAACGAAACGGAACGGATCGGAAGAAAATCCCAAAACCCCCAAATTATCCAAAAGTAGGGTTCTAAGAGATTACCTTGGATTTAGGATGAGAAACACAAGTGGATGATGTTAGTCTTACACCAAGAACTCAAGCACAAGAATCTCTGAAGTGATTGGAGGAAGAAAATCGCCTCAAATCGTCTCTGGAGTCGTCGGCCGCGGAAAGAGGAAGAAATGAGATTTTGTGATTATCTCGGTCAACTCCCTGGTTTATATAGCCAGGGAGTGTTAGCGCACGCTAAGACCTCAAGGTTAGCGTGCGCTAACGGGATAGGGTTACAAACCCTCCTGTTAGCGTCCCAGTCCAGAAGCCAGGTTTTTGGCCGTTAGCGTGCGCTAATAACCTCTTGGTAGCGCGCGCTATCGACCAATAGCGTGCGCTACCTGAACATCAGCCGAGTCCAGTAGCCAACTGCCCAAACCTCACCTGACCCGTTAGCGTGCGCTACCTATACCAGCGTAGCGTGCGCTAACTAGCATCTGATTGAGTTCAGTAGTAAACTGCCCAGTACTGGACAGTCACACTAGCGCGCGCTACTGAACAATTTAACGTGCGCTAGTCTCCCGACATTAGCGTGCGCTAGACGATGTAGCGTGCGCTACTCCGATAGTCCAGAGGGCTGGGAGCTGAACTGCCACTCCCATGGCTAAATCGTTAGCGTGCGCTACGAATTAAGCGTAGCGTGCGCTACCAATGGATTTCTAGCGTGCGCTACACAGGAAATTTAGCGTGCGCTAGATACAGGATATAAACGACCCAAAATACCGGAATATGAACGAAACGTCAAACGGAACACCTCAAAACGCAACATAGCATAGAATGGATCCACGGCAATCCCGAAACGGCGGTTCCGCACAACAATTACGAGAATCAGATCAAAAGATGACGGAAAAGTTACACTGAAGGATACATGAGGGTCACTACAATCGAGAATTACACCAGAAATACCATTACAAGGGAAAGAAAAATGCGGATATTACATTCTACCCCTCTAAAAATAAGTTTCGTCCCGAAACTTAAGAAACAAACAACTCGGGGTACCTAGCACGCATGCTATCCTCGGTTTCCCAAGTTGCCTCCTCGACACCGTGTCTCGACCACTGCACCTTGACCAAAGGTATGGTCTTATGCCTCAATCGTTTCTCACGATGCTCCAAAATCTTCAAAGGGCGCTCTTCGAAAGTAACATCTTCGGCGACATCAATCTCTCCATAATCGATGATGTGACAAGGATCCGGGACATATTCCCTCAACTGGGAAACATGGAAAACGCTATGAACATGACTCAAGGCCGGAGGTAACGCCAAACGGTATGCCAATCCACCTACTCGCTCGAGGATCTCGAAGGGGCCGATAAATCTCGGACTCAACTTCCCTTTCTTCCCGAAACGAAAAACTCCCTTCGTCGGCGACACCTTTAGCAAAACATGGTCTCCCACCTCGAATTCCAAAGGTCGACGACGGATGTCGGCATACGACTTGCCGACTCGGGCGATCAACATCCGTTCCGAATTAACTCTATCTTCCGCCTCGTCTCTAAAACGACATCCGGCTCGGTCCCGACCAAATCGGACGCCTCATTCCAACAAATCGGTGATCGACATCGCGCCCGTAAAGTGCCTCATACGGTGCCATCCGAATCGACGCGTGCCAACCGTTGTTGTACGTGAATTCGATCGGCGGCAAATGTTCCTCCCGATC
This sequence comes from Orobanche coerulescens, assembly GCA_033398695.1. Lineage (NCBI taxonomy): Eukaryota > Viridiplantae > Streptophyta > Magnoliopsida > Lamiales > Orobanchaceae > Orobanche > Orobanche coerulescens. The sequence goes on from CM065817.1 coordinate 143,191,574, forward strand.
ACTACTCCAATCGAGAGCACAGCACGTATCAAGTCCTCGAACGTCTGGATAGTGCGTTCGATTGTCCATCCGATCGGGGATGAAAAGAGGTACTCAAGTGTAAACGGGTACCCAACGCCTTATGCACCGCTTTGCGAAGTGCGATACAAAGCGGCGTCACGATCCGAAACAATAGACTTGAGTACCGTGAAGTCTCACAATCTGCGATAAACACACGAGCTAACTTCTCCGGGCCCCAAGTGTCCTTGATGCCCGAGAAAATGTGCTGACTTGGTCGACGATCAACAATCACCCATACCATATTCATGCCCGACCTCGATCTCGGCAAACTCGTAACGAAATCCATCGATATATCTTCCCACTTCCATTCGGAATGGGAAGTGATCGCAATAACCCGGCCGGTCGTGATGCTCGATCTTGACCTGCCGACAAGTCAAACATCTCGCTACAAACCGTGCGACCTCATCCTTCATATCATTCCACGAGAAATTTCTTCTCGGGTCCTTGTACATCTTACTCGAACCAGGATGAACGGAATAAGGTGTAGCATGGGCCTCCCGTAAAATACTCGCCTCAACTCGAGTCGTTCGGCACACAAAGCCGACTCTGGAATCTCAAAACACCATCCTCGTGAATCACAAATCCGGAGACTTTCCTTTAAGAACGTTCTCTCGGATTTGAGTAATCATCGGATCCTCGATTGCTTGACTTAATTTCATCGATCAAAGATGATGAAATTTCTAAAGCACAAAGTTGCCCAGCTGACTCCGGCAACGAGACCTCAACGTCTAACTCGATCAAAGCCCTCAGAAGCTCAGCCGAGGCGTAAGGATCTCAAGCGTTCGCAACGCAATCGGTTTCCGACTCAAGGCGTCGGCCACGACGTTCGCTTTACCGGATGATAGAGGATTTCGAGGTCATAATCCTTAATCAACTCTAACCACCTCCTCTGCCTCATATTCAACTCTCATTGAGTAAATATGTATTTGAGACTTTTGTGATCGGTAAAAATCGACATGTAGAGCCGAAAAGGTAGTGACGCCAAATCTTGAGCGCAAAAGCATTGCCGCTAACTCCAAATCATGAGTAGGGTAGTTAAGCTCATACGGCCTCAACTGTCTCGACGCAAAGGCAATGGTCTTACCGTCTTTGCATTAATACACACCCAAGACCACGACCCGAAGCATCGCTATAAACGGCAAAACCCTCGTTGCCACATGGCAACGCCAAAATGGGGCTGAAGTCAAACGCTTCTTGATTCCTCAAAACTCGATCGCCTCTCGTCATTCCAGACGAACTTCTCAGATTTCGGAGCAACTGTGTAAGTGGTCGAGCCGTTTCGAGAAACCCTCGACGAACCTACGGTAGTAGCCACTAAACCCAAGAAACTACGGAGCTCCTTCACATTCTTGGGCGGTGCCCAATCCAATACGGCCTCAATCTTCTGCGGATCCACACGAACCCCCTCGGCTGAAATCACGTGACCTAAAAACATCACTTCCTTCAGCCAGAACTCACATTTCGAGAACTTTGCATAGAGTTGCTCGGTCCTTAAAATGTCTAATACTATCCGCAAATGATGAGCATGCTCTTCCTCATTCCTCGAATAAATAAGAATATCACAATAAAGACGACGACGCACTTATCCAAATACTCGATAAAAACTTTGTTCATCAATTGCATTAAAACCGCCTTCGCATTAGTTAAACAGAAAGGCATGACTACGTACTCATAAAGTACGTACCTCGTCCAGAAAATTTGTTTTCGGCACATCGGACTCTCTCACCCGGAGCTGATAGTATCCCGATTTCAAATCAATTTTCGAGAATACCGCAGCTCCCTGCAACTGATCGAACAAGTCATCAATTCTCGGTAAAGGATACCTGTTCTTGATGGTCACCTTGTTTAGTTCTCGATAGTCGATACACAAACGTAGTGAACCATCCTTCTTCCGCACAAACAGGACCGGTGCGCCCCAAGGCGAGGCGCTCGGTCGAACATACCCCGACTCAAGAAGCTCACTCAACTGCTTCTTCAACTCGGACATCTCTGAAGGTGCCATGCGATAGGGCGCCTTCGAAATAGGAGCCGCGCCCGGCTCTAACTCTATGGCAAACTCAACCTCACGATCCGGTGGCAATCCCGGTAACTCGTCAGGAAATACATCAGGAAACTCATTAACGACTGGAATCGACGAAAGCTCGACTCCACCATCCTCCGCCTTCAAGGCATAGCACCAATAACCAGTACACCCCTTTCGCAGGAGACTCATCGCCTTCAAGGCATTAATAACGAATTTCTGGTTTCCTCTCTTTCGCCCCGCGAAAGAGTGCTCGGTGCCGTCCTCGGCTAACATAGTGATGATTCTCGTGCGGTAGTTCATGATCGCACCATGCCGCTCGAGCCAATCATCACCAAGAATTAAATCCTCACCCTCGATACTCACAACAATAAGATTAGAGGGCCAAGTCCTCTCACAAATAAGTACAGAGCAGTCTCGAACCTCCTGATCACCAACGATCCTATCGCCGCTAGGAAGCTTAACGATGAAGGGCTCACAAGGCGTCAAACGGTCGAGACTCAAACGACGCACACAATCCAGAGATATGAACGAATGCGTAGCACCGGAATCGAAAAGCACACTGACAGGATGAGAAAGAATATAAACGGTACTGCCGCCACGGTAGCCCTGGATCATCGGCTCTCCGCATCTCATAGACACGCGGATGGGCGGGCCGACACCGAAGCTCCCCTTAGAGGGTGACCCGACCTCTCCCCGACTAGCACTCGGCGGAGACCGAGGAGCAAACGATCTCGATTCACACTTGGTTCCCTAGGCTGGAATGGAAGCCCGGGCACCAAGAATTTTCTCCCTCTCGGCCTGACGACCTTGTGGCCGGTGGCCACTGCGATTACACGTCGACAAAGGGCTCAAACAAGTCGACCGATGTGGCCGTCGACCACAATTGAAACACTTCACATCACGGAAAGGAGCACCGGTAGTTCCACGAGGACCCCCAGTGAACGAGCCGGACCACCGCCGTGAGGAAGTTAGCGATTGGGATCTCTGACCCCCACTCTTGTGGCCGAAAAGTTCCCAACGGACTTCGCTTCTTACTCGCGGGCCGCCTCACTTGCCGTCACGGACATATCATAATCAAGGGCCCTACTCGATAATCCTTCAATGTAGTGCATACGAGCCCGACATATAGTCCCGAATCGGCAACTTCATCCGTCTCGGAGAAATGGAAAATCTTGTCACTCTCCTCGACAACTTGGGTCTTCACATAACCCAACTCTTTGTTAAAATCAGCAATAGCTTGAGCTACGGGGATATCCCGTGGTTGAGCATCATAAAAGCATGTACCCGAGCACATGCGGATCGCCACGGCAATATTGATCTCCATCAACTCTTGAAACTCAGCCCACGTAGCAGATGGTCTTTGGGCCCAACGGCCTCCCACCGGTCCGTAGCGTCCCCGTGAGAAAGTATTGGGCAATAGGGACTCTACGTTCCTCGGGATGCTTAGTGGCAACGAAGACCTTAGACATCTCCTTGATCCACCCTTCCCACCCAATCGGGTCTGAAGCTCCCAAAACCGAGGAGGATGCATCTTGATAACATCTTGGAGCCATCGGTCCGCTCGCCCGATTAGCATGGGCTCGCTCAGGGTTGAACCGCTGAGCTATTGCCGCCATTTGGTTCACCATCATTTGCATAACGGCCGCAATACCAAGATCGGCACGCTCCGAGAAGAAGCATGGCTATGACGGTCGCCGTGCTGCCGCTCGAAGATCGTGACGTGGCCGCCCCATTGCCCCACATCCCCGCCGCGTCCACCACGACCGCGACCACGACCTCTTCCGGCATCCATACTGGAGTTAAATAAGTAGCAAAAGCCATACGAGGATCGGTACAAGAAAAGAACAATCACAAGTCGAGAATCAAGGGTACGATACAAGGAATTAATGAACAGAGGAAGGAAAACTTACGGACACCGGTAGTACGGAATCATGGCAGCGTGACGATGATGTGCAAAACAAAACACCACAAGACCCAATAAACCGACAAGCCTAGGTATCCATAAACCTAGTGCTCGATACCATTTTCTCGTAACACCCTCAAGATATTCGAGGTATATTACGGCGCCGTGAATCCCTATATGGGACCCACCAGGTGAACAAAGATCATACTCATCGACTCACATAAACGACAAACCAACACCATGTCATAAAGACGCAAAACAGAATAATCCACCCGGTTTCTGGCCAAACATAACATCATCAATCAACACAAACATATAGGCAACAATACAATCCGGACGGACAAGAACTCTTAAGTACTCGAGTACAACCATTAGTTCAAAAGCCACAAAAGATGAAAAGACAAAAAGACATTAAGACGTCACTTAGGCACAATCATCACGCTCGGCCATCATCCGCATCTTGGTCCAGCGCCCGCTCGTCTCGATGAACGACTGAAATTCATAAAACGAATTTCCCAAACGGGTCCCGGAGGGGTTAGCAATTACGCTAGTACAAGTAACCAGATGAACAACTTACATCTTACACATATAGTAATGTATGCAATAAAGAAAACCGTTTGAAAGCACTCATTTCCGGAAATGTCAATATCAAATCACATTTGTAAAATTCACCACAATTAACCGTCGATCCACACCTCCGTGGACCCCTACCGAGACCCCGTCGGATCTAACCCGTAGTGGTTAAAAGCAAAGCTCGTCGATCCACACCTCCGTGGACCCCTACCGAGACCCCGTCGAGTCTAACCCGTAGTGAGCATACACACACACAATTTCTCATACAAAACTACTATGCCAAGATTGTAAGTTCATAAGGATACTTGCCTCGATTAATTAGACGATGACACGAGCGGAGCGGAAGAGTTGAACACGACCGCAAGGAACCGCGGAAATGAACCTAACGATTTGAATAGCACAATCACAACCACTTCTAAACGATTATGGAAATGGAATACTCCGGAAACCCGCATACGATTCATGTATATTCGTATATAAACAACAACGAGGGCGGACCACAACCGAACCCTCTCGATTCCGTAAAAATCACGAAATATACCATGAATCCGTAGGGAAACTAAGAATACCAACAAGATTAATCATATTCATCATGAATCCATCAACGAAACGGAACGGATCGGAAGAAAATCCCAAAACCCCAAATTATCCAAAAGTAGGGTTCTAAGAGATTACCTTGGATTTAGGATGAGAAAAACAAGTGGATGATGTTAGTCTTACACCAAGAACTCAAGCACAAGAATCTCGAAGTGATTGGAGGAAGAAAATCGCCTCAAATCGTCTCTGGAGTCGTCGGCCGCGGAAAGAGGAAGAAATGAGATTTTGTGATTATCTCGGTCAACTCCTGGTTTATATAGCCGGGAGTGTTAGCGCACGCTAAGACCTCAAGGTTAGCGTGCGCTAACGGGATAGGGTTACAAACCCTCTGTTAGCGTCGATCCGAAGCCGGGTTTTGGCCGTTAGCGTGCGCTACCATACATGCGTAGCGTGCGCTAATAACCTCTTGGTAGCGCGCTATCGACCAATAGCTGCGCTACGAACATCACCGAGTCCGAGCCAACCGCCCAAACCTCACTCGACCGTTAGCGTGCGCTACCTATACCAGCGTAGCGTGCGCTAACTAGCATCTGATTGAGTTCAGTAGTAAACTGCCCAGTACTGGACAGTCACACTAGCGCGCGCTACTGAACAATTTAATGTGCGCTAGTCTCCCGACATTAGCGTGCGCTAGACGATGTAGCGTGCGCTACTCCGATAGTCCAGAGGGCTGGGAGCTGAACTGCCACTCCCAGGGCTAAATCGTTAGCGTGCGCTACGAATTAAGCGTAGCGTGCGCTACCAATGGATTTCTAGCGTGCGCTACACAGGAAATTTAGCGTGCGCTAGATACAGGATATAAACGACCCAAAATACCGGAATATGAACGAAACGTCAAACGGAACACCTCAAAACGCAACATAGCATAGAATGGATCCACGGCAATCCCGAAACGGCGGTTCCGCACAACAATTACGAGAATCAGATCAAAAGATGACGGAAAAGTTACACTGAAGGATACATGAGGGTCACTACAATCGAGAATTACACCAGAAATACCATTACAAGGGAAAGAAAAATGCGGATATTACAGAAGGGACGGGGCATGCTTGAGAACGGCGACTGAATAGAGTTAAATTTTCCTTGGCAATTATTTCGGAAATAAAGAGCATATATTAAATTTTAAAATTGTGTGTACTTCAACTTTCCTGTTCGTGTGATGAAAATTTATTATCAATTCCAATATTATTATTTTTACCAAAAGTTCTTGTGAGGTAAAAACGAATAACCTAGCGTGGTGGGTCCCATGAGGGATCCACAGCGCTGTAGCTACCCAGGATATTGGGGATGTTACAAGGGGGTGCATCTTAGTTACTATCTGAAGCCATTTACTAGCTTCGTCCTCTGGAGTCGGGGGCGGATTTTGGCGTCCACCCTGGGCTATCTGAGTGAGTTGGGCTACTAACTGCTGAAGTACGGCAGTAGCCCCGGCATCGACGTTATTACCCGACGGAACTGAATGAGAAGCCGAATTCGCAGAGGACTGAGAAAGTGAGCCTTCCTCATCATTAGCACCACGACCACGGCCTCGTCCACGTCCCCTAGCTGGTCTACCACGACCTCTCAACATACTGAAGAAAATATGAAAAGGACAAGACCAGAAAGATTCACAATTTACAAAGTTGGTATCACAATACACAATTCCGAACAACGCAAGAAAACGAATTACAGAAGTATAAGAGTTCGAGGAGACTTACAGCCACGGGTTGCACAAAAAGACGGTAGCATGATGATATTAGGCTCAACGACTGACTCAAACGACTTAACTGACAGATCCAAAATTAACCGACAGCCTAGGCATTCAAAACCTAGGCTCCGATACCATAAATGTAACACCCCAATTCTCAAATGGGACATTACACGCCGTAGAACCCTCGTGAGGTCTACCAGGCTAACACATGACACATATTCAGTACAAGAAAAATCCCAAAGACACAATCATTAATGTAAAAATGGGGCCGCGGCCTCGGCCAAAACGTTTTAATAGAAGTACGTGAAAGTATAAGTCAATACCATGCCATTGCCCACGCAGGGGACTTTAACCGAATACAATAAAACCATTCAAATTCCGATACTAAAACAATATAAATGACCCAACATAATTAAAGACTCGAGCCTCATAATCATGCCAACCCATCCTTTGCGTGCATGTCCCGTGCCTGCTCCTCAGCTCTCCCGGTACCTGAAATGCATAAGACGTATTTCCCCCATTTAAGGGGTTAGCATTCGAATAGCTAGTGCAAGTACACAATTACACAACATTATATACAAATACGATTTTTACACAATCATCTCAATCAGAAATCATTTGCCATAAATATTCTGGAATACTACATTGGCAATCAAATCAGTTTTCAATCATCACGATATCACAAAATCACAACTGGTATCCCGTGGCCGTACCCCTTAGTATTGACTCCCAGACATCCCGTCGAACGCTCCGGGTGGGATACCACTTCCGCGGCCGTACCCCTTAGTATCGACCCCCAGACATCCCGTCGGACACTCCGGGTGGAAGTTCAACCACACACGCACCCAAGTCCACTTCCGCAGCCGTACCCCTTAGTATCGACCCCCAGACATCCCGTCGAACGCTCCCGGTGGAAGGAACACAACTCACGCACCCGAAAACCACAATTCATCATTCATTTCGAAAACGCAACATACATAACGAAATGTAATACATGTACTTGCCTTGGTTAACACGACGTGAAGAAAAACGGTGAATGGAAAGGTTTTGGACCGAATAATCTTCACAAATCCGATCCTAACACAATAAAGATAAACAACCAATCTTAAAACTATGAAAACGTAGGAATACATCCTAGTTCTACCTGCTGGAACAATTCGTCGAACATTACTAGAGTATCGTCGATTATAAGTGACGAACAATGGAAAAATCGGAGTTTAAAACCACAAATCCTCAATAAAAATGAAGGATTACAAGAATACGATTGAAGTCTAGCAATAATTCATGATAATTCGGATTAAAAGAGTCAAATCACAAGAAATCCCCAAAATTTCCCCAAAATCTCAAAACAAGGGTTTCAAGGATTCTTACCTCGATTCGGATGGTGGAAAATGTTAAGAACTTGAAGAATTCACGAAAGGAATGCAAGGATGTTAGTGGATGATGATATTTGGTCGGAATCGGCCCTAACCCTCGTCTGGAATCGCTCAAAGCCGAAGAGAAGAAGTAAGGATGGAAAATGACGAAGTTGGGCTGCTGCTGTCCTATATATATAATACATTGTTAGCGCACGCTAACCATCAAAGCATAGCGTGCGCTAACTGGGCACGCAGGCAGTCCAGAAGCATCCCGGCGTCGCTAGCGTGCGCTAGACAGGTTTAGCGCGCGCTAAACACTACCCTATAGCGTACGCTACTTAAGCCTTAACGCACGCTACCTGATAGTCAGAGTACAGAATATGAATTCAGAACCCCCACTGCCCAGTACGCTGAAATCGTTAGCGCACGCTACGAACTCCAAGTTAGCGTACGCTAACCACACAACGATAGCGCACGCAAGGAAACCAGGAGTAGTGTGCGCTACTCAGGCAGCAGTCCAGTACTGCTCAGTACACTGCTGCAGACAGCATAAAAATCGAAATGCAAAGCAAGGCCAGAATCCCAGAAACACAAACACGGAATATTCAAGACGACAGAGTTGAGCGCTGAAAGAAAATACAACTCCGACCACCGGAGAGTCCGTAATACGACAAAGAAAGTGAAATTCCCTAAACTTATGGGAAATTATAAAAATGGCCCAAGTGCCCGAAAATCACGATACGACGTCGGATTAACAAACCGAAAGTCTCAACGCGACCAACTCAACCATACAAACTTATGCAGACCAAGAAACAACGAAAACGAACAAGTTTTACGAGAATCGGACGTACATGCGACAAGATATAATTCAAGATAAAATTACATAAAAACATCCTCGAAACTCGTCCAAACGGAAAAACTCCAAGAACAAAATAGGTTGAGAATCCCAAAATAGTAACAAGCGAGTCGTACGAAATGAACATATCCCAAAAATAGAAATTACGGATATTACATGCATGAGCTACAAATTTGAGAACCAAATAGGAGACAGATTCGTTAATGACGAAAGCATTAAATAATATATATGTATATATATAATTAATCAAAGGAGGTAAATCCGAATGTGGGCGATGTTGAGTCCAGAAAATCTGTCTCCTTAAAGCAAATTCGCCTCCACCATAGTGTATAGCGTCTGCCTCCCAGGATAAAACAACGTCTGGATGCGTTGATAAATCGATCATCGCACCCTCAGTGAACTAGAATAAACCCGAACTACCACCGACGCGACAAAAAATATGAAGAGAAATTACTTCCAAAAAAAAATGAAGTCGGAATTTTTTGGCTGAAAAAACGGACGAAAATTTTCTTCTAAAATCGGACCCCTCACATCTGTATTTATAGGTGAAGATGAGAGAGAGAGAGAGACATGTACTGGAGGAACTCTAATTAGGATTGGTCTCTTCAACACTTATCCTAATCTATTAATATATTAGTCCGATAATTATCAAATAACTTGATAGTTGTCCTAATATATTAATTCGATAATTATCAATTAAATTGATGTTTATCCGGATCCGAAAAATTCCAGTAAAATAAATTTTTACTGAATAAAATTGCAGTAAAAAAGATAACTTGGACACGCCGAGACATTTCGCCCAAATCGCCCTTCAACCGAAACCGACCGAGCCGAGCCGAGCCGGCCGGATGGCGGCGGCGCGCGCGTGTGTTTGCGCGCGAGGGGCGTCTAGTCACACATCCACTCATGTCTCACTTTTTGAACATGACTTTGTCCACATCTCTTTATACTCACAATTTTTCCCTTCTTTTACCAATGTGGGATAGCATCTCAAACCCATTTTCAAAGGGTTCACTTTGGAACATTATATCTCATTCATACCTCAATCATTTTGAGTGTTTTTACATGTTTTGGAAACCTCGTACAACTAAGTTCCGACTTTAACTCGTAGTCGATCCCACTCAAAATTACCTCTCAAGTGGACTGCTCAAAACAGCTACTTTCCTGTATTTTTCCCACATGTTTCACGTATATCATGTCGTAGTAGTTTGATCTAAGGGGTACATTGTGGTCCACGATAATTTTATAACATAAGAAAATAAAAATAATTTTAGCCCTGACAAAATAATCATGGAAATGCATTCCGATAAGGGTAGCCATGATCATTGCATTTTTACATTTATTGTATATTTTATCTTATTGTTTTTTGCGTGTGGTGTATTTTTGACAGGGAGCTGTGCGCGGAGTCAACCTCTCTTCTATTTGAGCAGCGTTCATCCGGAGTATAGTAGCTAAATTCCTCTTAGGTAAGTCCATGTGGATTAAGCCATGGACTCAGGTATGGTATTGAGTTTTTTCGTATCATATGCTTCCCTTTGTATTTTTCACTCAATATGTTGTTGTCTTATTAAGGTGAGGGTCTTGGAAGCTAATCTCTCTAAGTAATAGATAGGGGCGTAGTGCGTACATCTTATCCTCCTGCACTCGATCGAGGCGGGATATACTGGATATGTTTGGTTTGGTTTGATTTGGTTTGACTCACATAGTCTTGTTTAATCTTTTCGGCTTTAGGGCATGAACTCGAATAAAACTGTGTTTGCAAATCACCTTGAACCGATCCAAGGATCGATACAACTCCCAAAACCAATATCCCAAATGACCAAAACCCTTTCATTTCTTTGTCTTGATTTTCGCCTTCTTGATCACTTTTTTTTTTCTACAGATTCTTGAAGCTCAAGTCCCATATATATAGAGGGAGCATACAAGTAACACCTGGATTAAATTAGAGCACATGTAATATCAGATTATAGAATTAATCATGTTTAAAAACCTTTAAAATAAAGTTGGGATTATTACGCATATATGTGTTGTATGATTGATATATAGCATATATTATTGAAGCAATTTATATTACTAATTAGTCAACGTTAAGAGCTCAATTCAATGAACAAGCTCCTCCTACTATCCATGCATGACCGACAAGAGTTTAAAACACAAACTAAAACACAGAAAACTTATAATTAACACACCTAGTTGCTTGTGAAACAGTCCAAGGACAAGAATTTTCAAGGGTTTATCACTCTTTATTAATCTATGATTGGAACAATTAAATATTGAGGAATTCAAACGGCAGTATGGGAGATCAGATCTCGGTGGGACCCTGCGGTTGGATTTGAGTGGGTCCAGCATGAAGAAATTACTTGACGACTTTCAAGGCGGTAGTTGAGGATATTTAAGCAACCAGGATACATCTCTCGCGATTTAATTGGTAGCGATCTTGTGAGATTTATTATCCAGAACTATCGGTGTAAGCAGACTTCAACCTCGGTATAAAAAAAATGAAAATTATACGATATGAGTTGGTAAAGAAATGGTGGGTTTGACCAATATGTGTAATACATGGACTACATAAAGTTGATGTTGATGACAGCTACATAAAGTCGAGCGGGTTTAACTGAACTCACTCAACAAGAACAATAAATTATGCTATAATTGTAAAGTAAATTTAGTATGATTTGGCATTTATTTTTGCTTTCAACTTTGAACACAATAATGTTGAATTTTTTTTTTTTTTTAATAGATGCTCCAAACTTACACTGACTAGTCTCTGGATAATTTCGCCCACAAGATCGCTACTGAGTTAAATCGCGAGATGTGTATTTCCTGCGTTCTTAAATATCCCCAACTACCGCGCACAAGCGAGTCGTGCCCACAGTGATTGCTTTCGCTGACTTCCCAAATCCAACCGCAGTTTCACGAGATCTCGCCTCCCACAGCGCTCAATATTTAATTGTTCGTATCAGGAAGGCTAGGCCTAACTGTTAATCAAAGACTAAGGATCGTTGGAACAGAAATTCAATTCCAAAGTGTGCCACTAGACCAATTGACCTCCAACTAAATTAAATTGAATGTCGGTGCATTATGGTGCGCAGTTGGTTCTAATGTTGATTGACAATGTACCATCCGTGATATTTTAATAATTCTTTTATATTTTTTTCTCGAGTTTAAATTTTTAAGAAAGAAGCATAAATAAGCTGGAAAATGTTGTGTTTCCGAGTTTTGCTGCTTGCATGAGGAGAAACGAAGAAGAAATTGTGTTAGATTTTCTCTCCAAATTTTATGTATATAAAAAAAAATAATTATAACTTGTTTTTTCCACTTTTCCTTTGTTTGGAAAACGGCCTCAAAGATCTCCAACAATCCTCCCAAATAACGAAAATAGGGAAAAATAAATAACACGAGAATATACGTGGAAACTCCAAAACCGGAGAAAAACCACGGGCCTCTAGAGAGAAAACTTAACTATATGACAAATTGTTACAATCACATAGACTAATCTCTCAAGTCAACCCACCAATTACACCCACACTCTCAAAGATTTAACTCACATCTTACTCTCTAAAACAAGAGACCAAGAAAGAAAGAATAAAATACTTGATGTGTATTTTATGGGATGCATTAAAATCAAAGCCTTTGACTTCTTTTTATAGGCTTGAAGTCCCATTCACCTTCCATTGTTCAACCGATGTGGGACAAACACTTCAAGACTTTCTTTCATTCTAGCCAAAATTCCCAACAAACTCCACCTTGGCTAAATAAAAGAAAATCTTCTTTGCGACACCGGCAACCATTGTCTGAACCAACAATCATAATTCTCAAAAACAGAGAACTATCATACTCCACCATAAAAGAGTATCGCCACTTAGAAAGATCCCTTCTAAGAATTTCACCTCGGCACATGTCGAAAAACTTGCTGAAAATTTATGGTGCTACTCCCATCTCTTGGCTCCCATGGAAGTCCTTCAACTATCGACATAACATCCACCACACACCTCGCATCTATGCCAAGCCAATGCCCTGTGTGCAATTTGTGGACCAGCTAACACCATCACATTCTTTTTCATGACAACTCCAACATGTCATAAGAATGCACATTCCCTCCCAAGAGGAAACCTTCTTCAATCATAATGATAGCAACAGAGCTATTTGCCTGACCAGCTCCACCTTGATCTTCATAGACCAAGCAGTATGCCCATATTCTCCGCACTTTCAGCACTACTCGAACCCTGACATACTTTTCATTCACTTGTGTAACCCGAATTGTATCAACATATCCTTGACTTGAACTTGCCACAAGCCAAAATTGATCCTTCCGTCAAACTTCTCTACATCGAACCTCATGGGACTGAACCTTGACATCGTATCCGTATCTCAAACCCAACAGAATCCTCGTTTCTGATGTGGAAGATCAGATAGAACTGCAACCACAGAGCATACTCCAAACCTCTGAAATACTGAGACACCCTCCAATACGACCAATAGAAATTTGTTTCTGATGTGGAAGATCACACAAAGCTGCAACCACAGAGCATACTCCAAACCTCTAAGACCGAGACCTCCCCCGAACTTGGTTCCGATACCACTTGTTGGGAAAACGGCCTCAAAGATCCCCAACAACCCTCCCAAAGAACGGAAATAGAGAAAAATAAATAACACAAGAATATACATAGAAACTCCAAAACCGGAGAAAAGTCACGGGCCTCCAGAGAGAAAACTCCACTATATGACAAATTGTTACAATCACATAGACTAATCTCTCAAGTCAACCCCCAATTACACTCACGCTCTCAAAGAATTCACATCTTTCTACTATCTAAAACAAGAGACCAAGAAAGAAAGAATAAAATACTTAATGTGTATTTTATGGGATGCATTAAAATCAAAGCCTTGGACTCTCTTTTATAGGCTTGAAGTCCCCTTCACCTTCCATTGTTCAACCGATGTGGGACAAACACTTCAAGACTTTTCTTTCATTCTAGCTAAAATTCCCAACATCGTTTTCTTTTCTTTCATACTGAGAGAACACAAAAATAAAATATATTTATCGCTTACTCTTCTTTTCTTTCATCTTGTTTTTATTCATTTATCATATTCAAATTATTATCCATTTCTCGTATTTAAATTATCTCCGAACAGCATACATGCATCTTAAGTTACATACGCATTTTACAAAAGAGTAAATAACATAAATGACGTTGGTGTAACCCGTAAGTGCATCTAATACATAAAATTTGGAGAGAAATCAGGATTTTTAGCGAAAATTTACACTAGACGGCAAACATCCATCGAATTCCCGTGAACCTCCGGGAACCCCTTAGGTCCACCCCTGACTGCCGGTCAAAGAATCGCTAGCCAAACATCAGAGGTATACGGCCAATAGCTCTTAAAAATCCATACTCTGTGGATTCTCCATTATTTACTTGTTAAAGGGGTTTACTAGTATCTTATATATTTATTTGAATGATATGGTTATTTTGGTAAGCTAAACCTTAATTACCGGGACTAACAATGTCAATGAGTTAAAGTTTTTTTTTTTTTTTTTTTTCACAGACGCACACGGGGGATCGTTCCCTGTCCTGAGTACCTCCCAAGAGGCTCGATAGATTGATTAGGTTTGGTGAACGATAGATTGATTAGGTTTGGTTATAATTACGTAGTTGTGTACGCAGTAATTATAATAAACTTTTTATTCCTGTGTGGAGGACCAGTGGACGTAGAGGGGTTTACCTCGAACCACTTTAAATATTGTGTTATTTACCTTCCGCCTTTATTTTTTTATTAATTGTGATTATTTAAGTATACACTGGACACCTAGTTGCTGTATCCTCAGCAACTTACTGTATTATAGACTTCCGCTACGCACTCAGATTTGAAAACCGTACAGTCTGTTGTTTCAAACACTTTCCAAGCTGTATCCTGTATACTTAGTGGCCAACAATTATAACCAAACCTAATCAATATATCGTTCACACAGATTGATATAAAGATTTTAGCTTTCAACCGTTCACACAGATTGGTTTGAGCTAACACGTGACTGGCTTCTTCACACACAGTTCTGAAGCTTCGTCTTTTTCAATGTAAGTCCGTCACACACAGTTCGGGAAGAGCAAGGATTCTCAGTCCACACAGGGCTGATGGGTTTGTTCAAGGGTTAGAACAATATTTGAACAACAGCTTTGACTTTCTGAGCTTATAGCTGATGATGTGTTGTTCACGGTTTGAGCACTGTATATCTCTTCTTTCAGAATAGCAGAATGCTTTGGGAGATATGTTTTGCTCAGAATATTCGTGTAAGCACTTGTTGGTTGTTGTTGCAAGTCGTGTGTATATGATCTTCAAAATCTGGATATATATATATATATATAGTGGCGCGTTCTATGCAGTACCAATATTAGATGCAGTACTTTACAGTACTCATTTATACATGAGTTTTGTACTAATTATGCATGAAATATATGCATTTCGTGCATCAAAATTTCAATGCATTAATTCTCAGTACTAATTTATGCATGATTTTTGTACTAATTATGTATGAAATATATGCATTTCGTGCATCAAAATTTCAATGCATTAAAATATGCAATATATGTATCAAAATATCGATGCATTAAAATATTAGATTATATGCATCAAATTTTTGTGAGAACTAATGCATTGAAATTTTGATGCACGAAATGCATTTATTTCATGCATAATTAGTACAAAATTCATGCATAAATGAGTACTGTAAAGTACTGCATCTAATATTGGTACTGCATAGAACGCGCCCCTATATATATATATATATAGCCTCTGAAATATATCCGTTGAAATAGATCCGTTGAGCAAGATTCTGTGATAACTTGATAGTTGACTTGAATAGACTGAGATCCGGATATTACGGGATTTGAAGATCTTCTGATGACTTACAGTATTTAAATACTTCTTTATCAAACGGGACTTGACTTTTAGCGAATACTGAAGATTCCTTCTTGTCCTATTTGAGGGCTGTATGGAAGAATTGCTGTATTGATGTTTTGAGACAGCTTCCATACTTAGCTTTGTAGGACTCTTTGCTGTATGATAGATTCACTGTATGGTGGGACTACGAGAAGTCTTCGATACAGGTTGATACTTGATCAGCTTTTCGATACAGCTATTAGCGGTATGCAGGATTTGGCATATTGTCAAAATATTCTGTTAACACGATCGATACAGGGATTGTTTATCCCAACAGCTTCGATACCGGGTTTTTGTTATCCCAACACCCCTCCCACGGTATCATAACGCCGCAACAAAATCGTCCACCTCAGCATAACGCCGGAGGTGGCGTTATTACACCTATTGCTCTAAGGGAAGCTCTTCTGCTTTTGTGTCCAGACCTGTTGATAATAGGAAAATGTAGAATACTACTAATACTAGAAATCCCAATTTAGTGTGTAAGCATTGTAATATGATTGGACATACTATAGAGAGGTGTTTTGAGTTAGTTGGTTACCCTCCAAACTTTAAGAAGAGATACAACATAAATCAAAATGTCACAAGTAATGTGTTTGTATCTGGTAAGTCTGCTCATGCTAGTGCAGGTGTTTCTCACACCTTCACTAGTGATCAGTATCAAAGACTCATGAATGTGTTGAGTGATACAGGTTCTTCTAGTGGTTCTCAGACTAATATGGCAGGTAAAAAGAGTCATGTGATATGTTTTTTGGCTTGTAGGTTCGTTAATTTCAATTCTAATATAAGTACTCAGTAATGCTACTTGCACAATTCACTTGACAACAAGGGTGACAATCTGTATACGTGGCACGATCCTGTAAAGTGAAATGTCACAATCACATTTATCTCACTTCACAGGATCGTGCCACATACACAAATTGTCAACCGCGTTGTTATCCAGGTTGGGAAAGTAGCATTTTCCTAGAAGTACTACCTATAGTACTTTTATTGGATGGATTATTGATTCAGGGGCTAGTCAGCATATGACCTTTACTACAACTTTTTTATTCAATATAATTGATGTATCTCATCTAGATATAACTGTTGCACATCCTAATGGGATAAAGCTCCCATGATGCACAGGTAGTTTTATTGATGGCAAAAAAATGTATATATATTTTGATTTATTTTTGATATATACAAACGTTGTTAATTTTGTGAAATAAATATTTTCTCATTTTTTCATTTTTTATGCTAACGGAAACTTACAAAAATATCAAATACTTATATGTAGGTACTGTTTTGAAGCGTTAGATAAGAGTTTGCGGGATGTAATGTGGTCGAAGAGTCCTAATAGCGATAACCAACCATTTGGTGGGAAGGTAATTGTTTTGGAGGTGATTTTCGACAAATTCTCCCCGTCATACCAAAAGGTACAAGAAATGATATCATTCGTGCTACTATTAATTCGTCTGATTTATGGAGACATTGCAAAGTGTTGAGGTTGACTCGAAATATGAGATTACAAAACCTTGTGAAGTGGTGACAATGCGGATCGTTTGAGATCTTTTGCGGAATAGATGTCGAACATTGGTGATGGCTCTATTGGTGATGATATTGATGATGATGGTCAAGTAGAGACAGAGATGCCGGAAGATATTTTTATAGTTGATTCCCCGTGTCGATGTACGGTCCATTGTCGATGTACGGTCCATTGTCGATGTACGTATCCCCGTGTATTCCCTTGAGCATAACTGTGTCATTCAGGATTCTCTTCTAATGTCCCAGGTGGGGACGTAGTGAGAAGGGAGGACTGTACTTTATGGACTTAGGTATTTCTTGATTGTTGTTGATGACTATTCTAGGAATCCAATTTTGTTCACCTGGGGTCCCACCTGGCGGTAACACCAGCCCTGGAATTGGGCCAGCTGGTATATTAAAGTTTTATTTTATATTGTTAAAAAAAAAAAGAAGATATTTTGATTTTTGAGTAAGATGACTTTTTTTTAATAAAGATTCAATATATCTATACTTCTATTAAAAGAAAGTTGTGATACATGTCACTTTGTAATTTTTTTGATTTTTTATTTTAAAATAAAGTTTATATATAGAGATGTATTCTTAAATCTAAGAAAAAAATCTAAATATGTGTTGTGGGAGTTTTATTCTACAACTTACACTCATCTACCAATAAAAAATCCGTCCTTTCTTTTTTAGCTTAAAATTTTAAATGTTTATAATTTTTTTAAATCAAGTTTATTTTTAATGAAAAATATATCAAATGAATTTTTATTTCACAATTTTCAACTAGACATCCATATGAATATAATAAATTTGATGGATTTATAATAATGACCAACTGCACAAATTTAGAGATCGAGAAATTATTTTCTAATAAGAGAATATCTTATACGGTGCATCGCACCGGAGAATATCTAGTTTATAGAAAAAGAATAGCTACAGAGACAGAAGACTGAACAATACAGACTCATGCACTCAGCAAACTCTCCCTACCACCAAACCAAGCAAAAAAAAAAAAAAACCCCAAAATATACACCATAGCTTCCCTCCTAACCTGACACGCAGTCTTCTTCCCCTGAAACTAACATAATTTCTGGCTCTCCAAAAGAAGTAAAACATAATCTAACTTGTCAAAAGATCATAAATGGTTTTACTACTATAGTAATTGAGTGTTACTCTGTAATTAACTTGAGAAACTGAACTGGATGCCACTCTTTTGATCAAATCTCGCTTCAATCAAAACTCCAACCTTTTGATAGGTCCTGGAAGATCATGTGCCTGAAACGAAGATGCCTGCAAAAATGACAATAATTTAACACACTTTCACTTTCAAATAAATTTCAATGAAAAAAATACAAGTAAAGAATACGAACAACATGATAATTCGGCATAAAATTCACTTGTAGTGAGTGGTTTCTTGAGGGAAATGAGCTAGTGTTGTCTTGACAGTTGCTTGATAAGATGGACTGGTTGTTCTGCATTCCGTGGGTTTGTTGAAACACACCATTTGTTCCATACATTGTCGGGTACCCTGTTAAATATGGCAATGTATAAATGTGCTTGTTGGGTGACAATTGATTTGCATGCATATGAGGTTGGTTCAATCCATTTGCAGCCTGTGTAAACAAATAAGAATTATTATATAGTTTTTTCTATAGATCGAGCACAAACAAAAATAAGAAAATAAAAAACTATGCATAACCTGGGAAATGCGAAACACATTTGAAGGATTTGTCATCTGGATTGAATTCCATGAAGGTTGTTGCGACAATGTACATGACTTCTGTACATTGAGAGATTTGCTTAAATTTTATAAATGAAACTATAGTCAAATAAAAGATAAAAAAGAAAAAAGAAACAATATAATTAAACCTGGGAAAGATGACTACTGTTTGAAGTATCGGCAACATAATTTGTGCTAATATTTGGTAATTCCTGTGACATAAGTATAGATTACACTGTTGTTATATATACGAGTCATTCAGACCCGGGCGATGCCCCGGGCTGTATATGATGGTGTTATATATTTAAATTGTTATTGTTCAGCACAAATTTTCGTCATTTTGATCACGGATCCGTCATTTATTTTCGTCATTTTATATTCGGGACGTATTTTTGTCATTGTATATATAAGTTGTCATGGTAGCATACATTTTGTAGCATGATACGTATTTAAAATAGTTTATTGACATGTAATCTTTTAAGATGTATTTTTTACGTAATATTTTTTGTCTATTTATTTTGGTATTGACTCTATCATTTTTAATTGGAACTAACTAATATTAATACATTGGGCTAAGTTATATCTATTTCTTATGATAGTCAACGATGCCCGTGCGATGCACATGTCTTTGTATAGAAGTTTTCATAGATTTAAAATACGTGCGATGCACATGGGCTATATAGAAGTTTTCATAGCGTAATATTCGGCATTTATTTTCGTCATTTTATATCTAAGTTTTCATGGTGTCACACATTTGCTAAGCTTTATACGTACTTAGAATACTTTATTGAGTTGCACATGGGCTGTATATAAGTTTTTATATCGTAATCTTCAGAACTTATTTTCGTCATTATATATCTAAGCTGTGATGGTATCACATTTCTAAGCATGACACACATTTAAAATAGTTTATTGACATTAAAAGAGTATATGTGAAGAGATTTTTTTCAAGATGTTACATTGAAAAGAGTCTATTCACATGTAATTTTTTAATATGTATAAGTTACATAAATTATTTTAAATATGAAGCGATGACATTAATGTTGGAGACCTTTTATATTCATCCACGTGCAATGCACACAGGTTTGGGCGCCTTAGGACCCATGCGATGCACTCTTGTTGGATCTAATTGTTTTTTTTCGTAATGTTCGGGACTAATTTTCGGTTCATGTTTGAAACTCTCATTTTTTTGTGAAAGACGGACTTCGTTGTTCAAATAAATTACATTATTAAAAGCGAACTATAAAACAAATTTCCTTTTTAACAAAACTATAAAAACATAAAACATTAAAGTGATTAGTATATTCAAGAGTATAAATTATAATTCGTATAATAAATTATAATTCGTATAGTAAAATATTGCATGTTTAATTTGTAACGTACTATTAATATGAATGCCAGGTATTCATCTATATTGACACCGGTGGCCGTGGCGTTGTTCTTCTTGTTGTTGTTGTTCTTCTTGTTGTCTTTGTCGTTGTTGTTCATTGGCATTTTGCATGTTTTGTTCTTGCTACAATTTTCGTGACTTGTCAATCTCTTTCTTTAATGTGAAGAGGTTCTTTTGCAAAATGTTATATTTAAATGAGGCTTTTCATATGTAATCTTTTAATGTGAGTAACTTACATAAATTATTTTTTAATTAATGCATTATTAAAATATTTTTCCATAAACTATAATATCGAATTTGGAGCATTCATTAGTAACTCATTCTAAGTATTTACAGTATGACGACATGAATCACATGATCTCAAACTCAAATGAATAATGCTTACCTCGTGATATGTGGATAACATTTGAAATACAATTTTCTTCTCCTTTATATAGTTCTTCGATTTAAAAGATTCTCATTGTTATGATGATAGTGTGAAGATATTTTTATTATATTTTTATTATATACTACCATTTGCAATATGTAACATCGACATAATTTACACAGTCATATCAAATATCAAAGTCACACAATATTCCAAGACGTTTAATTAAAAAAGTGACATTAACACAACGCAAGACAAAAAACTACATTAAGAGCAAAAATATTAAAATGCACCAACAAAGTGTAGTAATAATTATTGACTAAAAATTGAATGCTCGTCACATTATTTTCAATAAACTTACTTGCTAACGAATCAATAGTATTAGCCCGTTTATCGGTATTACATGAAGTAAAATATTGCATGTTTAATTTGTAACGTACTATTAATACGAATGCTAAGTATTCATCCCACCGGTGGCCGCAACGTTGATCTTGTTGTTGTTGTTTTTGTTGTTGTTGTCTTTGTCATTGTTGTTCATTGGCCTTTTGCATGTTTTGTTCTTGACATAATTTTTGTGACTTCTCGATCTCTTTCTTTAATGCTTCTTGATGCGCTACAAAAAAATAGATATAGTTGATCGTTAGTAACTTAAATACAGTTAATCAATATATTGTATTTTCGATCAAAGTAAAAATGTTCGTGCATGTTCCACTTAATTGATAAGACAACGATGTGTAGGATCTCTTAAACCATTAGAAAAGATGATGTTACTACCAAATCTCCTAAGCTACCATCTTTATGTCCTACATTGTTACACACAAAAAACACATGTGAAATTTACATAAAATAATATAAATCAATATGCTAAATAAGTAAGACGAAATGATGCTTACTTTACCACCATAATAAGTTGTAGCCCAATGTGCACGCGGTGTGGAGGAAGTTGTGGTTTGTTGTGTGTAATTTTTGACACATTATATAGTTGATAAAATATTTGTAACTCATGGACGGGAAGGTAAAAAGACTAACCACTAATTGATGTGTTTAATTTATGCATTCATGGCATTTTTGGTTTGTATTCTTTGAGACTTTTGTGCGATTCTACATGTCTTACCCTTATGCATGACTATTAAATCAATGTACTAACACATGGACCTTTCATATTTCACTTTCAATTCATGAAACATTTATTGTGAGCACTTTGCATTTATAAGACAACTTAAGCTTTTAGTATATAAGATGCATGTATTGTAAATTGGTGTTATGAGACAATTATAAATTGTTTCTAATTAATCTGACTAGTGTAATGAGATATTATAAATTACTTCTAACCTGACAAGGTCGGTAGATCGGTGGACTATTAACCACAATTTCATTTGTTGCAAGTTCATCGACCGTACCTGTAAAATTAAACATTAAATGTGAATATATGTGCGGGTAAAAGAGAATTTAGGGGATTATAACCGAAACAAAAAGCTAACCATTTTTCTTTGATGCCACCTTTTTCTTCTTTAGGTTTTTTTTCTCATAAGGGGGTTTAAATCGTTTCTTTTGTTGACCTTTAGTTTTCTTCACTTTTGGGTTCTTCAGTAGTGCGTCTCCATCTAAGTCTTGCATAGGATTTTCACAAGCACTAAATGTGTTCACCTGTTGCATTGAATTTAACTCAACCAAGAGTTGTTGCATCTTTGACTTTGCATAAGTAAACAGTGAATTATGGCTTGCACTTGTTGCAACAATGAATTGAGAGATATGTGCTAGTTCACTATACCGAGCTGCAGCCATGGGATCCAAGTCACTTTGAATTGCCTCCCCATATGCATCAAAGATAACTTCACTTACAGCTTCTTTTGACCATCTTTTCAAATAATAACAGGCAGGCAAGCTTGTAAACTCCAAGTCACGAAATAATTTTAATGCATGGGAACATAGTATTCCTTGAAATTCAAATTTTCTACAACTGCATCGCACTTCCTGTTTTGATGGAACATATGTAACTGTGCGATCCCTTCTACCATTCCCCATTTCTGAAACTCTATATATACAAGTTTCCCCATCATCATTTTCAACATTTAGACGAAGGTCAAGAACTTTCTTGTATTCATCTTGGAAAATTTTAAACACCTTCCTTGTATACTCTTTTGATGCTTCCTTTTCCACCGACCAAGTAGAGAACAAATTCGCTGCAGTCTGTTTTGTATTTGTTTCGGCTACTCTTTCCTTTTGGCGTCGATGGTCCATAGCTTGTGAGTATAACTCCACAAATTCTCGAAGAACTAGTGTAGTACCAAAGAACCGTTTAAGAAAAGCGTTAATGCTTTCACTTCGTTGAGTTGTAGTCATGCCAGCACAAAAGAAAGCACGAGCATAAACTTGGCCCCATTTTTGACGTGACTTGTACAATTTCTGTAGCCATACATTATCTCTTAGCTCATATTCTTCAAGCATGGCATCCCAATACTCTTCAAATTCGCTAATTGTCTCTGGGTCATATATGCACTTCTTTAATTGTTTAGCAAATGTATCTAACTCTTGAAATACACTAGACAAATGTGTAAGGGCATTTTGATATAAATGCCAAAGGCATAGTCGATGACTACTCTCTGGAAACACAACACCAATTGCATTGGAAATCACCGTAGCTTGATCAGTGAATATAGTTTTCGGATGTTTTCCCCACATTGCTTCCAAGAAAGCCTTGAATAACCAAATGAATGCATCTGTTGTTTCCCTATCTAACCGACCACATCCAAAAAATATGGTTTGCCCATGACTATTTACACCAATAATTGGTGCACAAGTCATGTTATAATTATTAGTCTTAAAAGTCGTATCAAAACAAATTGCATCACCGAACATACCATAATCACATATTGACCTTGCATCACAAAAGAAAATAGCGGTTATTTCGTTATCTTCATTGTGGCGAATGCTATAAAAAAAGAACTTGTTTTATTTTTTCTTGGTCTTAAAAATTTCAAGCAAAGATTGCGCATCTCCCTTTTGAAAAGCTTCTTTCCGCTTCCTTTGTATTAAATTGTTGCAATCAGCTTGAGTGAACTTTGAGTTTTGCGGCCCTCCAACTTCTGCACAATGATAAGAATAAATTTGACTTTGTTGTAATCCGGCTGAATGCATTTTCATCATAAGTCCTCCCTCACATTCTTGGATTGATCTATGAGACCTAAGTAAATTGGAATCCCGTGTAGGAACAAGTTCATGATTGTGTTCAGCAATGAACTTTGTGAGAACATACTTTTCTTCCTTGAGTCTAATCTCAAACTCTGCAAGACATCCAAATCTTCTTTCATCTCTTTTCTTATTAGGTGTTAAAATCTGTTTGTATTTACCCTCACAAGAACAGCAATATTGACATTTAACTATTCTTTTGGGAACAGATTCACTAGTATTGGACCTTTTTTTCGTCACACTAAATCCAACCACAAATGCATAACTATTATAATAGTGATATGCCTCTTTCACTGTATCAAAACTCATACCAAGAACTGGAACAATATCTTGTGTCGATTTCTCTGAACGATCTTCGACATTAGATCCATTATGTTCCATTTAACTTGCTGCAAAAGTGCAAAATATATAAAAATTGTTACTAAATACCGAATTAGTAATTATTGAACTGGTTACACTTTTAAAACAAGAAAAACACTAATTATACAAATCACTGGCCCAGTTGCATTAAATTCCATTCAAATAATACCAACGACGCAACGACAATGCAACTGAATTATATAACCACCTAAAATACATAATATTCTTTGATCAAGCGTTGCCTTCATCTTAAAAACACTAATCACAAAAATCTCCTAACAAAAGACAATAAAAGTAAAACTGATTGCACACCATGAAAATTGTGTTAAATAGATTTTTTGTATGTGTGTATGAAGAAAAAAATAATTCAAACAGACGTGTTAAGTAGGCTGCATACAATCAATGAAAAAAATTGGCGCTCCCAAATTCTGTAGTGTTTGTGAAGAGTTGAAGAATTTATTCTTTATTTTTAGGCGGCAAATCGGCAACATAGAGCGGGAGAAGAAGAAGTGAACAGAAAAGAGAAGGGAGGAGAAGGAAAAGAAGGAGCCACGGAAGAGAAGACCCCACAATCTTACTCAAAAGTCAAAATATCTTTTTTTTTTTTAACATTATAAAATAAAACTTTAATATACCAGCTGGCCCAATTTCAGGACTGGTGTTACCACCAAGTGGGACCCCAGGTGAACAAAATCGGATTCCTATTCTAGGGCTGTGGGTCTTTCTGCTAAAAGGTAAAGATGGAAGTTTTTTTCAAACATTGAATTTTTTTATAAAATGATAAAAAAAAAAATCAGTTTGATAAATCTGTTAAAACGTTCAGAAGGACTGGAACTGAGTTTGTAAACAATAATTTCATCAATTTTTGTAATAATAATGGTGCTTAACATCAAACAACCTGTGTTTATACTCCCCAACAAAATGGGGTTGCAGAAAGAAAGCACGGACATTTACTTAATGTTGCTAGAGCCCTCATGTTTCAGGGGGATTCCATTAAACATATGGTCTGAGTGTATCTTTGTAACACCCCAAATCTCATAAGGGAACATTACACGCCGTAGAACCTTCAACAAAGTCTACCAGGCTAGCACATGACACATAATTCACAAAAATTCCATAAAGACACATTAATAATAAGTAGGGCCGTGGCCTTGGCCAAAACATTTTAATTCAACTTAAAAAAAAAACAGAAAGAAAAACCACACATGGGACTTAACAACTTCGTCAAGACAATAACAAGTTTACTCGACTAATTCCATCAAACCACATAGGCATAAAAACAACATAATTAACATAGACTCGAGCCTCATTATCATGCTTGACCATCATTTGCATGCGGTTCCTGTGCTGGCTCCTCAACTCGCCTGATACCTGAAATGCATGAAACGTATTTCCCTTATTCCCTCTTTTTTTTCCTTTTATGTTATTTGTGTAACGATTGTTGACGATTTCAAAGTTTGATTCATATTAGCCGACCTCAAATCATTTTGGGATTAAGGCTTAGATGTTGTTGTTGTCACTTAGCTTGTCTCTGGGATTCAAATAGCAACATCTAAATGAAAATGAAACTTATTATCATAGTATGACATAGTATTCTCCATGTGTTTCTTTGTAGTGAACTTTAGGCACTCCATCCTGCCACCAAGGGCACTGTTTCCCCAAAAAAAGTATGTCTCTTGTTTAAATTTAAATAAAAAATTTTGTTAACATGTTTACTTACCATAAAAGAAATGCACACTTACTTGTAAATTTGCCACTCTAACGGAGGTCCATAACTGCAGTCTTCACTGTTTCTACCCTCAAACTTAAGAGGTGTTGGCCACATCCACGTTTACGAAAAAAATTGTGCCAAAATCATACTCTATAGAATCCTAACTTTAGTTGTTTGGTAAAAGAATATTATTACCTCCATGGCCCAGGACATGACATGTGATCAGTTCCACCGAAGACACGATGACATACAAAACCTTACCAAAACCACCTTTGCCTAAAAAAATCCAATAATACACATTCATCTATAGATCAATAATCATCATCGAACTACTTCAGACATTCCAATAAACTAAACAAAACTTATACCCGTAAAAGTAAACCGTTAAGAACATTCTTTTTCCTACATGTGACATGATTGTTTAGTTTGAGCTCAAACATGACAACATCATCAAACATGAATGGCTAGCTGATGAGCTTCACCACTTGCCAATAAAACCGACTTCCAATATAATTTGAATTATTCATGTGTTAAACTTCTGAACCATCCAATCTATGATGTTAAAATACAATGTTCTTAAAGAACCCTATGAAAGTGTGTTTGAAAAGCAATAGTGAATAAAGGATTTAACTAATGTTTAATAATCAGAAGAAAACATTCTTCATCAGCTAAACAAACAAAGTAAAATATTAGGGATCAATTGAAAAAACTTACCGTATTACCATCTTCAAGCAAATCTAACATGTACATGCTGAAAATGTGTATATATTAGAACTATATGGCCTTGCTCTTTTGGTGTAAGCATCATATTGTCCAAAAGCTGAAATTTTCCAGACATTTGACATAGTTGTCTCAAAGATGGAGCACGACCATAAATTAGTCTAACTCATTGACGGTTTCAAAGTTTGATTCATGTTAGTCGACCCCAAATCATTTTGGGACTAAGGCTTAGATGTTGTTGTTGTTGTATAGAGAACAACTCCCCCACGAGTTAATAACTGATAATTACGCGTTAGAATTTCCTTGTAATACTCTTTCTGTTTGCTACTCAATTCCACACGTCAAATGATTTCCTTTTTAAGTGGTAGTTTCTTCATGACATCTTTCTTCACTCCTACAATTTATCAACCGAAGTTTATAAATGACGTCTATTACAAAGTTCAAATGAAATAAGACAAGTATGATTTTCATATGTTTACTTTTTAAAAGATGAGGGGCCAAAATTTTATGCAACCTTGAAACATACTCTTCTGGATTGATATCCTAAAACTCCATCAAACTTTCAAACTGCAAACATTTGTAGTAAAATAAAACGATGTTTTATAGTCATGTACCGATCATTATGTAGCATTACATACATTTAGTGCTACAAAAATTCAAGTAGTATTAACCTTCCCCACATCAATTCATAAACTCTAAAAATGCATCAATTCATAAACTCTAAAAATTCGATTATTAATATTTGGGATTAGTAATTAAATCAAGAAAAGCTTTAACTTTTTTATTGAAACAAGAAAGGTTGGACCTTGTTCAAACAAACAGCAATGTTACCAAACACTTTATCAAAACAAACAGCTCCTGGTTCCTGCTATCTTCGCCAAACATACCCTTTGTGAAGATAAAAGAATAATTAAGGAATATACATGAGGTATAATTGATGACGTGTTAAGAATTGCCTAGGTGGTTTTTGTGACACGTCATCTTTTTGAAACCCTCTTTTATATAATATAGATATATAGATAGCAATAATATTAATAAATTAATGGATAATAAGGATATAAAATGAAAAAACTAAATTGAAGTATAAGGTTGAAAGTGAAACTTTTGTACTTTAGTACTAGCACTATATTTAGTGTAATTTGGTGATTAATATTCATTGCACTATGATAGTGTGATGGTTTAATGTTAGCATCGGAGGCGATTTTTGGTACTTTTGATCTATCTTAGTGCAAGAAAGTACAAATATTGGAGGAGTTAGAATCAAATGAGAAATAAAATTTAGAAAGAGAAGAGTAAGATGAAAACACAACCACACATTTCAGATGCATCTACAAAAAAGAGTGCATTTTCTCCCTATTTATTTAAAATGTATGGCTAACAATTCTTCTCGCACTTCTCATTTTATTTTTTCTTCTATCTGGATCTCTTTGAATGATGCTGATGCTGAAACGCCCAATTTTTTTTTTGGTTGCAAAATTCTGCCAAATTGAGAGCCCTCATATCTTGTACAAAAGTCTGAGATATAGGAGTTGTTTAAAGCTCATATATTTTTAGTACAAAATTCTAGAAGTTGGGAACCATCAAAGGTTTTGACACTTTTAGTACAAAATTCTGGAAGTTGGGAGCCAACAATGGTTTTTGACACTTTTAGCACAAAATTCTGGAAGTTGGGAGCCATCAAATTTCGCCTTTTGACCCGTTTCCTATAAATACTGTTCAACCAAAACCTTTGCTACTAGGACATTAGTTCTAAAACATAACCATTTCTAGACAAATTTAAATATATATTGAAAAGATTATCCACGTCAAATGACGGATTTCACCTAAAATCCCAAACACTAGTTTCAAACCAACTATATGATCCTTATAACCAAAGATAATATTGTTCATAAATTTTACAAATGTTTCATGGTACGTTTCAAACATATTTGGGGCATTCCAAATTGCATCAAGAGAAGTGATAAGAGGAGCCTGTTACCAAAGTCGAGCTTCACCGTTAGCATTACCATTTCCCTTCTCAAATTGCTAAAGTCCCCAAATGAATAACCTACATAAAAATGTAAACATATAACGGTAAGTCCATAGACTTAATGAGCAAAGGCAAGTACTAAATGACATAAACATATAACCGTGATCATAAACATGTTCTATTTCAAATCAAGAACATGACCTCCGCCGAAGAAACCGGGAGCAACTCTATCACATGGATTACACCGAGCAAATGGGGAGCAATTATATCTGTAACACCCCGATGATCAGTCGGGAGCAATAATGCATCGCTTAGGCACTTGTATAACCAAACATAGTGCATCGCTTAGGCACTTGTATAACCAAACATAGTGCATCGCTTAGGCACTCTCATAATCAAGTATAATGCATCGTTTAGGCACTCATATAATTAACCATAGTGCATTGCTTAGCACCCTCATAATCAAGTATAATGCATCGCTTAGGCACCCATATAATCAAACCGTAGACATTTAAACAAAACAATATCATAATATATCAGTGCATTGCTTAGGTCCCCGTTACTCACCCTATGTGTTAAAATGGATTTCCGGATAGCAAGTTGATTAGTCTTGTACACCTAATCACATACAATACATTCATACCATTTAAGACATAAAGTTTCCAAAGCATGAACAAATCCACATTTACCCATAACTATTTAAAAATGAATCATTAATCATAAGCTAATACCAATTTCTCTACATATAAAAGAGGTGTTTGGCTAATCTTTTAAGAACTAATCAAAACTATATTATCACCAAATCTTTCAAAACAACTTCTCTTTGAAGCATTTCATCAAATATTAGCTACAACATTCCTTATAATCAAATTTACACTAACTTTAGTTTTGTAAAATCCCATAATCAACCAAACTCATATTTTCACATTATCTACTTGGAAGAAGCACAATACAAACACCCTTTAATCATTGTAACACTTTTATGGGTTAGTTAATCAAAAACCCCGAATAAATCAAAATGCTATAAAGCTCATTACTTGAACGAATTACTGAACGTCATAGTTAAAGTGTCCTCAGCACTTCGTAATTTACCCAAATAAATAACCCCAATTTGAATTCGCAGTTTATAACATAACTCAACCATTTTAGAGATTCTTACCTTGTTTGGAAGATGGTTTATAACACTTGATTCAGCCCTTAATCACTTGGTTAAAAGAATAGAAAAAGTATCTGACTACTTGATGCATGCTCCACTTGGCTCGGGGGATATAGCTCAGTTGGTAGAGATCCGCTCTTGTAATTGGGTCGTTGCGATTACGGGTCGGATGTCTAATTGTCCAGGCAGTAATGATAGTATTTTGTACCTGAACCGGTGGCTCACTTTTTCCAAGTAATGGGGAAGAGGATGTTCGCTATATTTTTAAACAATCCGCAAGTGTACGGAGTAAGTGTAGAAAGCGGCGAGCAAGGTCGTATTCCACAGAGACTAAATATTCCTATTGTGTTGAGTACTAGATTATAATGATTCCGGTTTTATCTAGATGATCGAAAGTTGAATGGATGATAAATGAAATAAAATAAAATGATGACAATAAAATAAAATATCCGAATTAAGGAGAATTGTAAGAGTTTAGAAAGAAAAATTCCAAGGCTCGGTTTCCGTTGATCACTAAGTTTAGTCGGGATTGGTTCCAAAAGTTCTAAGTGCGTTTCCAAAATGATAATCACAATAATATTCTAAAGTCCCTCTCGAGATGCATTAAAACGTAGATTAAACAACCTATAACAACGTCTCCGTTTATAAATTATCTAACTCCAAAATGTTCATAAGATTTAAACATCATCATAGTTCATCACCGATTTCTCAATCTCGTAATTTACTACGTCAAATACTCGAAACCTATTAATGCCCTCTTCTCTCGAATTATGAGCAATTAAGTTTAACATGTAAAAACATTGATCAAGTGTCTAAACATGAATCAAAACCAAGTATTTGATAAAGAAATCACACTAGATATATATAATCATCAATCCCTCAAAACCAAAGCAAATCAACGTACTCCCATGTCCGGAATCTAACGAGTTTAGCCGGACATGGTAATGAAAGAAAGATTAATAATCATCATGTTCATCATGTTCATGCTAAATAAAACAACAAAATGAAGAAAAGATAGGAAGAAGATAAAACTCGTGGTGTGTCTTGATCGATCCCGGTTGGAGCCTTCAAATGTTCTTGAAGTGTTCTTCAAGAATTTCTTCAAAATCCTTTCTTTTTTTGGAATGAAAACCCTTTAATCTTTTGTTTTTCTCTCTCTCTCTCTTATCTCCCAAATTCAGCATATCTCTTATCATGCCCCATATCCTCCTTTTATAAAGCTAAAACTATCACTTTTTTCCACACAAATCTTTCAAAAATGTCAAAAGATGATATTTCCACCGAAAAGTGACACGGCCCGTGTCATAGTATGCTCAAAAGCCAAAACCCGCTGGACAGGGAACTCGACCGTGTCAAATGATACGGCCGAGCAAATGACACGACCGTGTCAAATGACACGGCCCGTGTCATACTCGTCTGGATAAGCAAAATGGCCCTGGAAGTGAGACCCGACCGTGTCAATATGGCACGGCCGGGATAATGACACGTCCCGTGTCGATTGACACGGCCGGGCTCGTGTTGACTCGTTTTGACACCGTTTTGACTCCTTTTTAAGCTCGATCTCTCGTTTCCGCATTGCTTGATATGTATTGGGGTTGGAGACTTCGTTCTTGCTTGATTTATGTCCATAAAGTACCTATAAAATCAATAAAACGTACCCAAGCGTGATCGAGTCCAATAAACATAATACGAGTATAAACGACACAGTTCTACACATTTTAGGATCTTAAAACCCGGAAAATCGATGTAAATATATGTGTAAAAATGAGTGTTAACAAAATCCCCCAAACTTGAACGTTGATCGTCCCGAGCAATGCACTTTAAAATAACCACTCTTAAGGGAACTCGTCCCTCAACATACCTCAAAGGACCATTTTGAAAATTCATCAATACGCCTCAAGAAATAAATAAGTTGAGTTCTATAAAGTATTCAAATCTAGGGGGTGCTTCCTTAACATCATAGCTAATACTTGAATAATACGAACCTCGCCGGTCAAGTGTATTCCCTCACTCTCAATGTGTATAAAGGGATAAGTGACGCTCAAAACTCATTCAATGAAATAAGAATCCCCACAGGCTTGCCAATCGTCTACATCTCTACCACTAGTTGTGCATGCAAATTTGTTGAATCAAAAAAGACTTTAATGGTTGTAATGTAGGCTTTTTGGTCGGGGTAGGATAAGTATGGCTTAAAGTGACTTGACTAGAGCAAATTAGAACATTATCTCAACAATCACTTCGCTCAATTAGAAGCTCAATAATCCCTTAGGATTTGTTTCTTTCAACCCCTTGATTTTAATAGCATCGCACTAAGCACTTTTGAGAGTGAAAATCAGAACCTTATTCCTCCTTATTGCTCCATACATCTCGTTTCTTTTGTGTCCACGATTTTTTTTGTGGTGGACAACATCATTAAATCACACCAATCCTCCTTCAAATTTATTTTGATAATTCATTGCATTTTGAACCAACAATCTTCCCGATAGCTTCCACACATCTTTTCATTCTTTTGCCAATTTGTTCTAAATAGCTCAAGTATAGGGACAAAAGTTTATAATGGAACGGAAAGCTCATAATGTGGTTAACAAGAAATAGGCTTTAAGCTCAATCGGGCTAACTAGGGAAACAAATTTTTCGGGTTGGCCAAAAGGTTTGAAAACATGAATGGTATACTCGGGCAAGTATACCCGAATAATGATGCAAACACACTTGTAGTTTCGAATAAGATACCAGGGCAAGTTCTAGAGTCTTAAAAACATGAATGGTATACTCGACAATGAAACTTGCATATTTAATGATGCACGAAGGCTCAAAAGCTCACAAGTTAGATTTGTTCATATTTCCAAGAGATTAAACTATTTATTCAATTTCACACCCCTTTTGATTATTCTACAATTTTTCCTATTCAAATTATCCTCGATTTGTATATCAAAATAACAAAATAAATCCCGAGGCATCCAAGACAAGAGTTCATTCTTTCGAGTTTCATCAAAGTTCATCATCATCAAAACACACCAAGTTCGAAATAAAACACACCAAAATAAAACACACCAAAGTAAACAATTCAAACCAAAACATAAAACAAAATCCAAACACACCAAAAAAATTAAAAACAAACAAACAATGTAGGTATTTCTTGACCCAATATCTCCCCCCAAACTTGAATTAAAGATTATGCACACGAAGGGGGTATAGTATTTAAACAAAAAAAACTTTGGGTCAAGAAATACTAACAACCGGTGCTATTGATTTGGCGGAGGATAATGGCCTTGTTGGATATGCCAATCTTCCATTCGTTGTAAAATTGCTAGCATCACGTCTTGTCTTTCATGGGTTTCCTCTCGGAAAGCCTCGAACTCTTCTCGAGATACGGCATTTCTTGATTCGACTTGTCTCGACGACTCGGGCCGATCTCTCCTTCTTTCTTCTTCCTCCCCCGATTCTCTTTCTTCTTCCGGGCCTCTCTCATATTCAAATTCTTCCTCCATTCTTTCCTCCCTCTCTTCTTCAAATTCCGTACGCCTAGGACGGACATTACGAGCAACATATCTTTCACTCGGAGAAATTAATCCAGCTGCCTCCCGGGCCAATTTGTGCGCTTCCGTGGATATTTGTAGATTTTTTATGTCCCGAATACTAGAAATAGTTGTCAAAGTTGTATTCGGGAGTAGGAAGTGATCGCCGTCATTCTGGAGGAAAATAACTCGGGAGTCGTAGTCGAGAATATTCATCAACTTCATGACTTGGACAGATAGAAGCATATTTCCCGGGAGGGGAGTTCGGTTTTCTAGAGGTACGTCAAGATGAAGTGCGATCGGGGTAATTAAACCCCCTATCCAAATCTCCCCTCTCAGTTTAGTGGCAACGTCTTCGAAGTGGTCCATGATAATAGCTCCGGTTGCGGGATTTCTTCCGTCGAGTATATGAGCTAGGACATAAAGCTCTCGCTGAGTAATTGGCCCCGTTTCTTTCCGGCCAAAGATAGTGCTCGCGATGACTTTGTGTAAATAGCGGAGGATAGGATTACGAAGAGTTGATTTTTTCGCCGATTTTGGGATGTAGGGACGTGCACCGCTCCCCGGGTATTCAATCATTGTCCTCCAGTAAGTCTCACACTCAAACCGATTGATTCGGTATTCTCCGTGCCTTCGAGCGTCATATATAGTATCCAATTCACCCGGACCCAATTTTTCGTTTTTGTTGTTTAGCCGAAATTCCAAGGCGGTCGACTCATGCGAAATCGGGTCTCTTTTAACGGAGAGTGTGCTAAGAAATTCCAGCGTGAGACATCGGTAAGTGGGCCAATGTTGAGTCATTAACGTCGTCTAACTTATTCGTCCAAGTAGCCGCATGACATCTTCTTTTATCCCCATCGCCGTCATGCATTCATCGTCCGGCCACCGAGTGGGGAGCATTTTTTTCTGCCCCAATGTCTCCCATCGTGCTAGGCGACTCGGTGGAAGCTCAATTCCATACGTCTCGGGCGTCTCGACAGCCCCTTGAGTAGGTATTCTCTCCGGTTGTTCAATTTCTGTTGTGGGCGTTCCTCTTCCTCGTTGAGTTGCGCCTCGTCCTTGTTGGGCATTTCCTCGTCCTCGTTGAGCATTTCCTCGTCCTCTGGCCATTTTCCTACAAGAAAATTATCAATTATCAATTTTTCACACAAGCTCCGAATCACTATTTTTCGATAATACACGTACCCCCAACTTTTTACAAAATAAACATTTTTTTCAACAATAAGCGTTTTCTTCAAATATCCCAACCATAAATTTCAACGCCAAATGCAAGTAAAATCCCAAACATGTAATAACATAAATCATATATATCCAACATGTATGATAATCACCAACAAAATTTCAACTCTTTTAATTTATGACAAATTCCCCAAAAAATAATCCATTCAAGAACCCTAAATTGCTCAATAAATCATGATCCACATAATCTGAATGCAATGAATAATTAAACCTTCCAAAATCGTGAATCATACCTTGAATTCGGAGTGAAAATTGAAGAAAAACTCAGAAAAAATCGCGACCCAAACCCGGATGAATTCGTCCGATTCGTACCCTTTGATGTTTTAGGATTGTAGAATAATGATGAACACTATGTTATTATGTGGGATTTGACACGGTTTTTGCCGGATTTAATGGGTTTTGGGGTTAGGGTTTATGATTCGGCCGTGTGTAGGAAAATTTGGGGAAGAAGATGGGTGAAGTCGGCCGTACAGCGCCTTTTATATCCCCCGACCGACACGGCCCGTGTCAAATGACACGGCCCGTGTCATACCTGCTTCATTTGTTAAAATTTGCCGTTGTCCACCTGACCCGGCCGTGTCAAATGACACGGCCCGTGCCGTACTACGCCAGAAAGTGAAATTTGACCTGGGTACCTGACTCGACCGTGTCATATGACACGACCCGTGTCATACCTGCTTGGATTGTCCAAATCGGCTGGCCATCGGACCCGACCGTGTCATTTGACACGGCCCGTGCCATGCTGTCCTGGAAAATGCAGTTTTGTCCTCGGTGTGTTTTTCCTGCGATTTGAACACCAAAATTTGAACCGGTTAGTTATACAACAAGAAAAAAAATACAACAAAATGCGAAAAAAATCAAAACATGCAAATAAAATTTATTGGGTTGCCTCCCAATTAGCGCTAAGTTTAACGTCTTCAGCCGAACGTCTTCATCTGAAAGTTTTTTATGGCTCGATTAAAGTTATTACGGATACGGCTTCCTTTTGATAGGGATGATAGTAATGTTTGACTCGTTGTCCGTTAACTTTAAATAGCTCTCCGTCTCTGCTCATGAGCTCGACTATTCCGGGTGGAAGTACTTTCTTGATCACGAATGGACCCGACCATCTTGATTTCAATTTTCCGGGGAACAATTCCAGTCTCGAATTATAGAGAAGTACTTGTTGTCCCGGCATAAATTCACGTTTAACGATCATCTTATCATGCCATCTTTTAGACCTTTCTTTGTAAATTCGAGAGTTTTCGTAGCATTCATCCCGGAATTCTTCCAATTCATTTAACTCTAGCAATCTTTTCTTTCCGGCGGCCTCAAAATCTAAGTTTATTCTTTTCACCGCCCACATCGCTCTATGCTCCAATTCCAAAGGTAGGTGACATGATTTCCCAAAAATGAGTTGATAGGGCGATGTTCCCAAAGGAGTTTTATAGGCCGTACGATAAGCCCAAAGTGCATCATCGAGCTTGGATGACCAATCTTTCCGAGATGTACTCACCGTCTTTTCCAAGATTAGCTTGATCTCTTTGTTGGCCGCTTCGGCTTGTCCATTTGCTTGTGGATGATAGGCCAATGATTTCTTTGATCGGACCCCATATTTCTGAAGGAGTTTATCCATGATTTTGTTGACAAAATGCGATCCCCGGTCACTGATTAATGCTCTTGGAGTTCCGAATCGGCAAAAGATGTTTTTCTTTAAAAATTTCATTACTACTTGAGCATCATTTGTTGGAGAACAAATTGCCTCGACCCATCGAGATACGTACTCGACCGCTAGGAGAATGTACTTATTTCCGAATGATGATGAGAATGGACCCATGAAGTCGATACCCCAAACGTCAAATAGTTCAACCTCAATTACGTTGGTTAGGAGCATCTCATGACGTCTTGAAATATTTCCTACTCGTTGGCATCTATCGCATTGTTGAATGAAGAGATAGCAATCTTTGTATAGCGTAGGCCAATAAAAACCGCTTTGCAACACTTTTGCCGATGCGTGTTGCTCCGAAATGTCCTCCGGTTGGTGATGAATGACATTGTTGAAGAATTTCATCCCATTCCTCTTGTGGTACACATCTCCTCACGATCATGTCAGCACATCTCTTAAAAAGTAATGGATCATCCCACATATAGAACTTGATATCATGTAGGAATTTCTTCTTTTGATAATGAGATAAATCCGGGGGTAGCACACCTGCGACCAAAAAATTAACAATGTCAGCAAACCACAGAAATTTAGCTTCTACCATAAAGAGTTGCTCGTCCGGAAATTCTTCTTTAATCCCTTCGATTTCGAGTTCCTCCTCCTTTTTGTACTCGAGGCGAGATAAGTGGTCGGCTACCACGTTTTCACATCCTTTTCTGTCTCGAACTTCCACGTCAAACTCTTGTAAAAGAAGAATCCATCGAATTAGGTGAGGTTTAGAGTCTTTCTTCTCAAACAAGTATTTGATAGCTGCGTGATCCGTGTGTACTATCGTCTTTGTCCCAATTAAATATGATCGGAATTTATCAAAAGCAAATACCACGGCAAGCATTTCTTTCTCCATTGTTGTGTAATTTTGTTGGGCCCCGTCCAATGTTTTGCTTGCATAATAAATAGCCCGAAAAAGTTTTTCACGACGTTGTCCCAACACAGCTCCGACCGCATAATCACTTGCATCACACATGATCTCAAAAGGTTGAGACCAATCCGGTACCACGAGGATAGGAGCACTCACTAATGCCTTCTTTAGAGTCTCAAATGCCTGCAAACATTCGTTAGACAGAATGAAAGAGGTATCTTTTTCTAGCAATTTACTCAAAGGTTTAGTGGTTTTTGAAAAGTCTTTTATGAATCTCCTATAAAAACTCGCGTGTCCAAGGAAACTCCTAATTGCTTTTTCATTCTTTGGTGGGGGAAGTTTCTCAATGGCGACAATTTTCGCCCTATCAACCTCCAAACCGGCGGAGGACACTCGATGGCCTAGGACAATTCCTTCTTGCACCATAAAGTGGCATTTCTCTCAATTCAACACGAGATTAGTGTCTTCACATCGCTGCAAAACTAAAGTAAGATTATGCAAGCAATGATCAAATGAATTTCCAAACACCGAAAAATCATCCATGAAAACTTCCATTATATTTTCGATCAAACCGTGAAAGATAGCCATCATACAACGTTGAAATGTGGCTGGAGCATTACATAAACCAAACGGCATTCTACGATAAGCATAAATTCCATAAGGACATGTAAAAGCCGTTTTTTCTTGATCTTCCGGTGTTATATAGATTTGATTATACCCTGAATATCCATCAAGAAAACAGAAAAATTCATGCCCCGCCAATCTATCAAGCATTTGATCAATGAAGGGAAGAGGAATATGGTCTTTGCGAGTAGCCGCATTTAAAGCCCTATAGTCTATACATACTCCCATCCCGTAACTACTCTCATAGCAATTAATTCATCTTTCCATCTTTGGTTACGGTCATCCCTCCCTTTTTTGACACCACTTGAGTAGGACTTACCCACTCACTATCGGAAATCGGATATATCATCCCGGCATCTAAAAGTTTTAGTACTTCCTTTTTCACCACTTCTTTCATTATGGGATTAAGTCTCCGTTGATTTTGCACTTTAGGTTTAAAATTTTCTTCAAGCAAAATCCTATGCATGCATATGGAAGGACTAATTCCCTTCAAATCTGAGATAGACCATCCTATAGCCGACTTATGTGCTCTCAATACTCGAAGCAATTTATCTAGTTGAGTGGATGAAAGTGAAGAGGATACAATTACCGGATTTGATTTGTTATCATCCAGAAATGCATACTTGAGGTGTTCCGGGAGGGTTTTAAGGTCCAAGCTTGGTTGAGATGAATCCGATTGAGATGAAACGGACCCCAAATTTTTGTCCATGTCGTTGGACACGTTTGATTCGTCCGTCAGCTTGATTTCTGCAACTACTTCATGTTCCCATTTGTCTAAATCATCGAACGTATTGCTTTGCGTTTTTTCCTGTAGAGAATTCAATTCAGAAACATAATCAAACAAGTCAGAATCGTCAAACTCCAAAGTTGAATCACTAGAAAAACATGAATTCGTAAGAGCAAACTCTAACGGATCCGACGATAATGAGTGTAAGATTTTTTTCTTTCCATACGAGCTTATATGGTCAATAACATTGCAATATTCCGTATTATCATGAAATTTCATAGCTTTGAATATAGAAAATAGAACATGCTCGTCGTTAACACATAGTGTTAATTCTCCCCTTTCAACATCAATAAGAGCCTTTCCCGTTGCTAGAAATGGACGTCCAAGGATAAGTGGTAAATCTCCGTCTTCTTCCATATCAAGGACAACAAAATCCGCTGGAAAAATAAATTTGTCGACTTTTACAAGCACATCTTCAACAATCCCCTTGGGATGTGTTATGGATCGATCCGCCAATTGTAGCATAACCATTGTGGTTTTCATTTCTCCGACACCTAATTTCCTGAAAATAGATAACGGCATGAGGTTAATCGAAGCACCTAAATCACACAAAGCTTTATCGAATGAGACGTTTCCAATAGTGCATGGAACGGTAAATCTTCCGGGATCCTTAAGCTTTTGAGGCAATTTGCGTTGGATAATAGCACTACATTCTTCGGTTAGTTTAACCGTTTCATGATCTTCCATCTTTCTTTTTCTTGACATCACATCCTTCAAGAACTTTGCGTAGTTAAGCATTTGTTCCAAAGCGTCTGCAAAAGGAATATTGATATTAATTTTCTTGAAGATGTCTAAAAATTTTGCGAATTGTGCATCTAACTTTTTCTTTTTGAAACGTTGAGGGAAAGGTAGAGGAACGTTAGGAGTAGAGTTAGGAGATATTTTAAGCTTCTCAGCCCCCTTGGTTGTATCATGCTTCCCTTCTTCCTTTTCAATTTCGAATTGATCCTCCTTGACTTCCTCACTTGGCATCTTTGGCCCTTCATAATTCGTTCCACTTCTTAAGGTGATCGCTTGGCACGACTCTTTTGGATTCACTTC
This sequence comes from Orobanche coerulescens, assembly GCA_033398695.1. Lineage (NCBI taxonomy): Eukaryota > Viridiplantae > Streptophyta > Magnoliopsida > Lamiales > Orobanchaceae > Orobanche > Orobanche coerulescens. The sequence goes on from CM065817.1 coordinate 143,231,425, forward strand.
GGTATTGCTCGGAAATTGTCCCCGTTGATGTTGACTCCCGACCACTTTAGCTAATTGTCCAATTTGAGTTTCGAGATTTTTCATTTGAGCTCCCATGGTGGTAGCTAGTTGAGTGACATGGCCTTCGATTTTGTCTAATTTCTCCTCATCTCGACTAAATTGGCTTTTTGTCTCCATCATGAAGGTAGCTAGAATATTCTCGAGATTCGACGTCGGCTTTGCTTCTTCAATTATCTCCCCATTCGATACCTTGAATCCGGCCGGTGGTTGCAAAGCATTCTTTGGATTAGCATAGATAAAATTTTCATGATTTCGATTTGAGGGATGGTAGAAGCCCGGTGGTGGATTATTCCAGTAATTGTTGTAACTCCGATTATTAATATAGTGTGCCTCCTCCAATGGATTGGACGGTAGTGAACTTGAACTTCCTTGAGAAACTCCCTTCGAATCACCTCCTTTTGTTAGAGCCCCCAATTGAGTAGTTAACATCGTCATTTGTGCGGTTAATGCTTTTATAGGATCCGAATTGGATATCTCAGCCACTCTTCTAATATTTGATCTTTCCATTGGCCATTAATAGCTATTCATAGCCATTTCTTCGATCAATCCATACGCTTCTTCAGCGCTTCTTGCTAGCAATGCCCCTCCCGCGGAAGCATCAATAAAATTTCTTGTTTCCCCCCATAAGACCATTGTAGAAGAAACACATTTGTTGGTCTTCGGGGAAACCATGTCGAGGGCATCGCCTTAGTAGATCTTTGAAACGTTCCCAAGCTTCATATAACGGTTCGGAATACAATTGATGAAATTGAGTAATCTCACCTTTTAGCTTCATTGTCTTGTTTGGTGGGAAAAATTTGAACAAAAATTTTTCGCTCAATTCTTCCCATGTCTTTATACTTCCGGGAGCTAAAGTTCCAACCCAATTTCTTGCTTTCTCCCTCAAAGAGAATGGAAACAATCGTAAGCGTATGGCATCATCCGAGACTCCGCTCATTTTGATAGTATCACATATTTGCATGAAATGAGTGAGATGGGCATGTGGATCTTCGACAGCAAATCCTCCAAATTGATTTTGTTGAACCATTGAAATTAAGGCCGGCTTCAACTCAAAATTATGAGCGTTGATGGGAACATGAGTGATTCCTCCAAAGTTTCGGTCTAGTTTCCGTCGGAATCCATCCCGAATTGATTGCACCCTAGTTGGTGGATTTTCAATCCTTCTGCCCTCGTTGTCTTGGATTACTGCATTCTCATTTGCGTTGCCCCTTTCTACGTTGTCTCCCGCTCTCTCCATGTCTTCAAAAAGATCCCTTCTTAGTTTCCTTGAGGTAGCACTTGTTCTTCGGGCAAATGCTTCTACTTCCGGGATGAAAGTTTCTAAAGGCACTCGAGATGAACGAGTGTTCATGCACTCCCAGAGTAGAAATTGTATGAGTTAAGTAACAAATAAGAAAATGTCTAAAGTAAGACTAAAAACACTTATCGTAATATCAACACAAAAATTAATTTAGTCCCCGGCAACGGCGCCAAAAACTTGTTCGCTATATTTTTAAACAATCCGCAAGTGTACAGAGTAAGTGTAGAAAGCGGCGAGCAAGGTCGTATTCCACAGAGACTAAATATTCCTATTGTGTTGAGTACTAGATTATAATGATTCCGGTTTTATCTAGACGATCGAAAGTTGAATGGATGATAAATGAAATAAAATAAAATGATGACAATAAAATAAAATATCCGAATTAAGGAGAATTGTAAGAGTTTAGAAAGAAAGATTCCAAGGCTCGGTTTCCGTTGATCACTAAGTTTAGTCGGGATTGGTTCCAAAAGTTCTAAGTGCGTTTCCAAAATGATAATCACAATAATATTCTAAAGTCCCTCTCGAGATGCATTAAAACGTAGATTAAACAACCTATAACAATGTATCCGTTTACTATAAATTATCTAACTCCAAAATGTTCATAAGATTTAAACATCATCACAGTTCATCACCGATTTCTCAATCTCGTAATTTACTACGTCAAATACTCGAAACCTATTAATGCCCTCTTCTCTCGAATTATGAGCAATTAAGTTTAACATGTAAAAACATTGATCAAGTGTCTAAACATGAATCAAAACCAAGTATTTGATAAAGAAATCACACTAGATATATATAATCATCAATCCCTCAAAACCAAAGCAAATCAACGTACTCCCATGTCCGGAATCTAACGAGTTTAGCCGGACATGGTAATGAAAGAATGATTAATAATCATCATGTTCATCATGTTCATGCTAAATAAAACAACAAAATGAAGAAAAGATAGGAAGAAGATAAAACTCGTGGTGTGTCTTGATCGATCCCGGTTGGAGCCTTCAAATGTTCTTGAAGTGTTCTTCAAGAATTTCTTCAAAATCCCTTCTTTTTTTGGAATGAAAACCCTTTAATCTTTTGTTTTTTTCTCTCTCTCTTATCTCCCAAATTCAGCATATCTCTTATCATGCCCCATATCATCCTTTTATAAAGCTAAAACTATCACTTTTTTCCACACAAATCTTTCAAAAATGTCAAAAGATGATATTTCCACCGAAAGGTGACACGGCCCGTGTCATAGTATGCTCAAAAGCCAAAACCCGCTGGACAGGGAACTCGACCGTGTCAAATGACACGGCCGAGCAAATGACACGACCGTGTCAAATGACACGGCCCGTGTCATACTCGTCTGGATAAGCAAAATGGCCCTGGAAGTGAGACCCGACCGTGTCAATATGGCACGGCCGGGATAATGACACGGCCCGTGTCGATTGACACGGCCGGGCTCGTGTTGACTCGTTTTGACACCGTTTTGACTCCTTTTTAAGCTCGATCTCTCGTTTCCGCATTGCTTGTTATGTATTGGGGTTGGAGACTTCGTTCTTGCTTGATTTATGTCCATAAAGTACCTATAAAATCAATAAAACGTACCCAAGCGTGATCGAGTCCAATAAACATAATACGAGTATAAACGACACAGTTCTACACATTTTTGGATCTTAAAACCCGGAAAATCGATGTAAATATATGTGTAAAAATGAGTGTTAACAGAGGACCAAAACATGCCACTGAAAGACTCTACTGAGACAAAGATGGGCTGTCAAGAACGTAGAGGGGGTAGGGTGGGCAGTTGGTTAGATCTAGTATGGATCATACATGGACGGTAGTTGGAGTCGGCGGCTCTCCCAGGGTCCCTCATCTGAGATTACTAGGAAAGAGGATCAAGTTGGCCCTTGCGAACAACTTGATTTACTATCTCCCTTCAACCCTTTGAGCGAAGGCGGCAAAATAAAAGGAAGGAAAATCTATGGACCGACCATGGCGTTATAAAATAATTCAGGTCCGTGGCACCGCAGTTACATGGCGTTATAAAATTATTCAGGTCCCTCACCATTAAATATTAACTTATGTAAATATATCAAGGACCTTGAACATAAATTATATATCATAGAAATACGTTTTCAAAACTGTATAGATATTAATAATATATAAGTAATAATACCTCAAAAATCGGGTGTCACAGATGCTCTACTACTAAAAGTTAACAAGTATTATTTCTTTGACTCTTCTTCACAAAGTACAAGTTCAAATTGCACTCAATCACTAATTCAACAAAATCAAACAATTTAATAAATTTCATATTGGAAAATTATTCTCATGGCTACCCACCTTATATGGCTAAAAATATGACTAACAATTCATTGTGTGACACATGGATTGCACTAATTCTTCTTTTTCATATCTACCATTAATCTAGCCAAGTGTCTTAATCTCTTTGTTAGGCATAAAATTAGTCGTCAATCATTACTCTTTCATATTTACATTTTTGCTCCATTATTTTTTGTTTAATCTCAACTTTGCTAATAAATTTCTATAACTTACATATGAGCCCACTAAATTGATTTTATCCACCGCAAGGCGAGAGTGATACACATACCTGTTGGGCAAACACCGACAAATGTAACGTCACAACGAAAATTGCGGAACCTCGTTTGACAATTTCCCAATCTTCAATTGTAATTTCGTGGTTACCGACGAGTAGAGCACACAATTACAACTCGACAATATAATACAAATGATATACCAAAAGCGATAAATAACAAGACACAATTTTTAGCGTGGAAAACCCCTCAAGACGAGAGCAAAAATCACGGGACCGAAGCCACTTAAATCCACTAACACCGATACACAATACACAATCGTCCCTAGTACAAACTAGAGGTATACAACACAATCGTCAAATACTCGGTAATAAATGTTCTTCAAGTATTTGGAATACAACAACAACAACAAGATCGAGAAAAGGAAACACAAAAACAGCTTACACAAAAAGCTAACAAAAATACCCAAACTTCCGGACTCAAACCCTCGATCTATTCTGGTGAATAAGTTTGCCCAATAGCTACCAAGCTCTTGTCAACAATCACGACGATCCGATCGATATATTTCCGGAAAATCACACAAGTATTTTTCTCTCCTTCTTTTCTCTCTAGAATCTCTCTCTATTGCTTTCAAGGTGTATGTTGGTGAAGTGAAGAAGCCCCCGCAGGAAATCTGCATAAAAAGGGAACCCAAACCAGGGTTGACCCCGTGTGCCGCGGCCCGAGCAAAGTGTGCCGCGGCACACACACAAAGCGCCTGTGTATGTCGCGGGGCCGCACTGGCCGGGAAGGGGCCGCGCCCAGTACAGCCGCCACCATTTTTCCAATAATGACGGGGCCGCGGCCCGGAGTACAGAATGTGGTGAGGCATTTTTCAAGTTGATGTGCCGCGGCCCGGAAGTCGTGTGCCGCGGCCCGGAGTCCAGTCGGCTCCTAAAATGCCGATATTTCGGAAATGACTCCTACAAATCTCCCCTTTTCCGGAATATATGAAGAGTTCGCCATCCCGGCAATCGAACAACACACTTTCACCTTTTCTCTACTCAACACCTTGGTTAATATATCAGAACCATTATCATCGGTATGAACTTTATCAAGTTCAAACAAACCATCCTCCAATGAATCTCGGATCCAATGGTACCTCACATCGATATGTTTCGTTCTCTTGTGAAAAGTCACATTTATAGCCAAATGAATCGCAATTTGACTATCACAAAGAACCACGTAACATCGTTGTCGGAAGCCTAGCTCTCGTAAAAACATTTTCAACCATAAGAGCTCTTTACTCGCTTCCACCACCGCAATATACTCGGCCTTCGTTGTAGACAAGGCAATGCACTTTTGCAATCTTGGTTGCCATGACACGGCTCCCCCTGCAAATATCATCAAATAACCGGAAGTGGATTTTCGGTTATCTTCGTTACCGGCCATATTCGAATCGGAATATGTAATACCCGGTTGTAGTTCAGTCATTATCATTCAGTAACTTCATTCGGTATTTGTCACTATGAATATTTTTCACTTGATAATAATCATTCATCCGTGTTCATCATTCGGAATAACTTCGATTTGTGTATCAATATCGTTCATTGTTTCAACCTTACTCGGGAAACGAGACAAGAGTATCATCTTGACTATTGTAATTGATTCATTAGTCGTTGTTGACGTGGGAGTTCATGTCATTTCTAATCTCCTCATTGTTCAAATTGTGTTTGGTTGGGAGAACCCTGGCAATCATTGCTTGGAACCACCGTTTTGGGGTTTCCGTACTTCCATTTCGTGTTATTGCTTCCCAAATATTGATTCCTATTGCTTTTATTCTCTTCCCGGATCATTTTTCATCATTTTAGGACCCAAGGGGGGTGTGGGCCGCGGAACAAGGAGTGTGCGCCGCGGCACACACATGTTCTAGTTTTTGGCCGAGCAGCCTGTACCGTGGGCCGCGGCACACTCGTCCGGGCTGCGGCACACTCATGTTGCAACTTATCGGCCAACCCGTCTGTACCGTGTGCCGCGGCACATGCCGACGGGGCCTCGGCACACTGTCGAGTCACTGCCGCGGCACATTCGTCCGGGCCGTGGCACACTGCCGATCACTGGGGGCAGATTTGGCCCTGTGCCGCGGCACACTTCGGCTGGGCCGCGGCACACAGTGCAGTCAGCGCTATATTTGCATTTTCTGAGCGAGAATCACCCATTTCTTCCATTTCTTCCACCTTGTTCCGAGAGAGAAGGCTTGAGGGGGAAGATATTCATCATCAATCACTTGAGTATTCATTTTTCATCATTTTCATTCGGTTGTAGAGCTCGGATTATCGATCTAACGCGATTTCATCGGATTAAAGTACTTGGATCTTCAAATGTAATTTCTCCAACATCTTGGATTTCGATTTTGTTTTGAGATATGATGTTTTGGATGTTAAGATCATGTTGTATGAAGTGAAATACACATGATTATGGATATGTTTGATTATTCATTGGATTATTGAAGAATTATTCAAGAACACTTTGAATATTGAGTTGGATTTGGGGGTTTTCGATTAATCGTTGTTGTAATCATGAATTTGAATATTCATATTGGATTATTGATCGTATTGAAGATGTTTTGTTGGTTGGAAACACTTCTTGGGGATTTGATGTTGGTATTTTTGAGGTTTGGTTATAAACAATCGAAGTTGGCCACAAAGTGTTCGATATAATGCCCCAATGAACTTGGTTTAATCGTATCGACGTTTTGAGTTCGCTATATTCATGTTTGATTCGTATATTGAACGGATTGTTGGTATTTGTATTATTCAAGGTTGTTCGAGCGGCCGATAATTTCATTAAGGACGTTGATCGTGGAAGTATCTTCTCGCCTTCGGTTTGAGGCAAGTTTTATACTTGTACTAGTCAATGAGATTAATGGCATCATATATGTGTAGAATGTGTTGTATCATCCCGAGACTTAGTCTCTTCATGAATTCATTGATATTAAGAGATCGTTTGATACGATACCTTTCGGCAACTATGCCAAATGTTTATCATTGTTCGTTAACGGCCGATTCAAGGCATTGTGATACTCTCTATTAATGTCATTGTCGATAGCCGGTTCGCGGTATCGATGTATCGATTGTTGTTAATATTGATGTCAATCTAAGACATCATTGAGATCATTGTTATTCCTGTTGGGTTTTCATTAAAACTGTATTGGCCGATTAAAGGCATTGGCGTATTCATTTCTCATCTTCGTCGTCGGTCACCGATTAAAGGTGCCGAGGCATCCATCGTGTCATTGTTATCGACTGGACGTTCTCAGGCAAATCGAAATGTTCAATCATTCACTATATCATTGCTATCGATTGTCCATTCTAAGGCAATCGAGGTATTCAATCATTCATCGTATCATCTGCATCGATTGGCCATTCTAAGCCAATCGAAGCGCTCAATCATTCATGGAATCATCCGTTGCATCATTGTTATCGTGTTGGCCGACTCAAGGTAGCACACTAATATTCTCATGAATTTGGTAATCTACGAATCGTTGTCATTTGTGATTAATTATATTTTGGAGGCTAGTCTCGGCTAGTGTTTATGACCTTATTATGGGTAAGTTTGGGGCTTGAACCTTCGCGGTTGGCTTCCCAACACCTACAACTCAGTAGGTCACGGTCGTGTTTATGACCTTATTATGGGTAAGTTTGGGACTTGAACCTTCGCGGTTGGCTTCCCAACACCTACAACTCAGTAGGTCACGGTCGTGTTTATGACCTTATTATGGGTAAGTTTGGGGCTTGAACCTTCGTGGTTGGCTTCCCAACACCTACAACTCAGTAGGTCACGGTCGTGTTTATGATCTTATGGGTAAGCTTGGGGCTTGAACCTTCGCGGTTGGCTTCCCAACACCTACAGCTTAGTAGGTCACGGTCGTGGTTATGACCTTATTAGCCCTCATTAACTACATGGTTGTTCCGGTTTCATGTGATTGTGATATTTGACAGCTTCGGCTGAGTGGCTTTCAGGCCTTTGTGATTGTCTCGATAATTTCATTGGAGCCTTCGGGCATTGTGATTCATAATTAATTCAGTTCTGGTTTGGTTCATATTCGTGTAATTCATTGTGGTGTTCTATAATTATGATTTCGCCGTTGGGCATTTACGTTCTAACCTGTCGAACAGGTATTAATAGTATGCTGTGGGCATAGTATTTCACGAATGCTCGGTTCTTACATTGGTTTGTGAGCATCTCGTATTATTATTATGATTGTATCGTTTCATTCTGCCTTTGGATGGATATCATGTTATACATGTATTTGATGTTCATTATCTGGATGACTGAACCCGTGGGGGCGGAACATGTTTTCATGTTTTAGGTGCTTGCGAGGAGAGAGTTGAGACACAGGGGCATGACGATGGCGACGAGGCATTCGAGCGATACTAGTCCGAGTTGTTCATTGTCGGTCAGTCAGTTGGAGTGTACTCCAGTCTTGTCAGTTGTTGTCGTGTTGTATTACCCGAACAGATGTTCGTGGATGTTGTTGTATTTCATTTTTGGCCATGTAGGCCACTTTTATCGTTGAAATTCCTTATCGGAATATTGTGTCGGATGTCATGGTAGGGACTATGATTTTCCCTTGTTGTTTAATTTAATGTATTTTAGTCATGTTCGCCTGGTGGATCTCCTGGCGTGGGGTCCACGGCACTGTAATAACCCAATAGGATTTGGGGGTGTTACAGAAGATGGTTTCAGAGATTTTGGGTTATGAGATACCCTGATATGTGAGTTATGTGGCTCTACCGATGCGGTAGTAGTGGGACTGTCAGGTTATGACAATCTGGACAGTCGGGTTTTGTGAGTCGTAATATTAGTACGACTGCACGAGTCATTCATTCATCGAGTCGTCGTCAGTTGGGACTAGTATCGTGAGACCTCGAAGCTTCGTATGACCTGTGTAAGGACTCGATTCTCTTTATGTTCATACATTCATCATATCATTAATTGTTTTTGTTGGTTGAAACATATATGTGATATTAGTGTTATGATTAATTCATGACTAATTGTTTTGGAGCACGTGTGACTTGTGTAAGCATTAAGGATCAACTCATTCACAAGTTAATAATCCTCAATCATCATTTTGATCTCATCACTCAGTCAATATCATTCATCACTCAGTAATTCATTCATCACTCAATCAATATCATTACTCAGATAATTCATTCATCACTCAGTTAATTCATTCATCACTCAGTCAATATCATTCATCACTCAGTTAATTCATTCATCACTCAGTCAATATCATTCATCACTCAGTTAATTCATTCATCACCCAGTCAATATCATTCATCACTCAGTTTGTCTCATCGCTCAGTTAATTCATTATCACTCAGTCAATCTCATTGTTCAATTAATTCATTAACCATCCAGTCCATCTCACGGTTTAGTTGTTGATCTTGTGAATCAAATTTTCAACCTTGTTAACTTGTTCAAGGTAATCATTTCGGGAATTTCATCAGATAGTCTTGTTACCTCACTTGATCTTTCATGCGATCTTATCATATTCCGGCGTCATGTCGATGATCATTTCATTGCATTATTAATACATTCATTGTGTTAGAGCGTGTATGCTCATTGTTATCATTTCGTCTCATAATCATAATGCGATATTCATGCGGGATCTATAATCATCATGTGGCTTTCCTGCTCCAGTATGTATAGAGCTGTCCGAGAACGCAAGGGAAGAGGCCGCGGTGCGGTCCAGAACCCGGAATCTCGTATGAACGCCCGCGCGGATGCGAGGGTTAGCATGTGTTCATCGGATAGATATGCTACTCATTCACTGTCAGATAATCATTCACCGTCAGGGAGTCGTACCCGAGAAACAGCTCACTCGGAAGGTGTTCGGGTTGACCCATTCATATTTATGCAGGGCATGATGGCCCAGATGACTCATATGACGCGGATAGTGGAGACCATGCAGACCTTGATGGTTCGTGGTCCACCGCAACAGGGATTCCAGGATCCGTTTCATGGACAGATTGGGGGAGTGAATCAGATTGTTGGCGATATCTCTCGTCAGAGGCTGCCTACTTTTGAGGGTTCGTCGGAACCAGCTGATATTGTTCATTGGCTTGAGCATTTTGATAAACTCTTCGACATGGTTCAAAGGTCCTAAGAGAGTAAAGTGGCGAGCGGCTTATTACTTGATTAAGGGTGCTTATTCGTGGTGGCTTTCTGTGAAACCCACCGATCGCGATTGTGGTTGGAGTGAGTTCAAGACCCTCATGTTAGAGAGGTATTATCCGGCTCCACTTCGTGAAGCCAAGTTGTCAGAGGTTTTGAACCCCGAATCCGTCGAGGACGAGTGTGTTATTGTCATTGCTGAGAAGTTTCAGGGACTACTTCAGTTTGCTTCGTCAGTTATCCGTACTGAGGCGGATAAGATCAAATATTTTAGCAAGAGGCTAAATCCGCAGTTGAGGATGCAGTTGTTCAATCACAATTGTAATTCACTTAGTGAGTTCATCGGGAAGGCTCTTGGAGCAGAGCTATTGATCAAGGAGCTTACTCATAAGCATCCTTCAGTTTCTTCGGGTGAGAGGGCTAGAATGCCGGATCGTTCAGAGGGACATCGGGCTCCGACGTCCAAGGGGTCATTTTCTAGTTGTCTTCGTGCGGAGGGAGCATCCTATTCTAAGGCAACGAGTTCGACCGTTGTTTGCTTTAACTGTGATGTAATAGGACATCGCAGTACCCGGTGCTCGATGCAAGCCGTTATTTGTTTCCTGTGTGGGAGACATGGACACCTTCAGAAATACTGCAGGAGTTCTAGTGCCGGTAGATCTCGAGAGAGCTCAAGGGCCTCGAGGGACTTTGTTACTCCAGCTCGTGCTTCATTCAAGGGGTCCTATCAGGCCTCGAGAGCCCGAGGTAAGGACATTCATCACCGGTTTGAACAAGTTAATTCTTGTTCGTTAATGGGATAATCATTCATTTCATTGTCGTTCATTCATTCATATAATTCATTCATTATATATATCAATCATGTTGGGACTCATAATTATCGATTAATCATTCAATTCACGAGGAACGACGGTTCCAATCACTTCATGGAGCTATCACTCATTAATTTATTAATTCACCTCGGTGAGTCATTCTTAATCCTTGTGGGATTTCGATTCATTACCATTCATTGTGATCATTTTGTTCTTGTGACCTTCCGGGATCATATTGTGCGGTGAGTTCAGATTTGGATCTACCTTAAATCGTTGAGATAGAGGAGATCGATGATATGGAAGGATATCGATGTTGGGTACATTTGAGATGTAACCTTGTTTTTTGGATGACTGTGTAAATCTATCCGTATTAATGTATCGTGACTGTGGATCATTTATTGTTGATCTATTTTATTATGATCATATTCGAGAAACTTGAGATTTGGATCATTTGTTGAGAATTCGTCCCTTTGGCGTTGTACTCAAGACTTCGTGATAATTTGGGAAATCGTTCACTGTGATCCGAGACGTCAAGTCTTGGGGACTTGGGCGTGCGATTGATTTGGTCCAGAGAACTATTTGGACATTCAGATCATGATGGATAGTTCATATCCCGAGTTGTTTACCCTTAGTTTCGAGGACGAAACTCTTTTAAGGGGGGGTGTATGTAATACCCGGTTGTAATTCAGTCATTATCATTTAGTAACTTCATTCGGTATTTGTCACTATGAAATTTTTTCACTTGATAATAATCATTCATACGTGTTCATCGTTCGGAATAACTTCGATTTGTGTATCGATATCGTTCATTATTTCAACCTTACTCGGGAAACGAGACAAGAGTATTATCTTGACTATTGTAATTGATTCATTAGTTGTTGTTGACGTGGGAGTTCATGTCATTTCTAATCTCCTCATTGTTCAAATTGTGTTTGGTTGGGCGAACCCTTACAATCATTGCTTGGAACTACCGTTTTGGGTTTCCGTACTTCCATTTCGTGTTATTGATTCCCAAATATTGATTCCTATTGCTTTTATTCTCTTCCCGGATCATTTTTCATCATTTTAGGACCCAAGGGGGGTGTGGGCCGCAGCACAAGGAGTGTGCGCCGCGGCACACACATGTTCCAGTTTTTGGCCGAGCATCCTGTACCGTGGGCCGCGGCACATGCCGGCAGGGCCGCGGCACACTACCGAGTCACTGCCGCAGCACACTCGTCCGGGCCGCGGCACACTCATGTTGCAACTTATCGGCCAACCCGTCTGTACCGTGTGCCGCGGCACATGCCGACGGGGCCGCAGACATCGCTGAGTCATCGCTGCGGCACATTCGTCCCGGCCGTGGCACACCGCCGATCATCGGGGTGATTTGGCCTCGTGCCGCGGCACACTTTGGCCGGGCACACACAAGGCAATCGCGCTATATTTGCGTTTTCTGAGCGAGAATCACCCATTTCTTCCATTTCTTCCACCTTGTTCCGAGAGAGAAGGCTTGAGGGGGAAGATATTCATCATCAATCACTTGGGTATTCATTTTTCATCATTTTCATTCGGTTGTGGAGCTCGGATTATCGATCTAACGCGATTTCATCGTATTAAAGTACTTGGATCTTCAAAGGTAATTTCTCCAACATCTTGGATTTCGATTTTGTTTTGAGATATGATATTTTGGATGTTAAGATCATGTTGTATGAAGTGAAATACACATGATTATGGATATGTTTGATTATTCATTGGATTATTGAAGAATTATTCAATGTTGGGACTCATAATTATCGATTAATCATTCAATTCACGAGGAACAACGGTTCCAATCAATTCATGGAGCTATCACTAATTAATTTATTAATTCACCTCGGTGAGTCATTCTTAATCCTTGTGGGATTTCGATTCATTATCATTCATTGTGATCATTTTGTTCTTGTGACCTTCCGGGATCATATTGTGCGGTGAGTTCAGATTTGGATCTACCTTAAATCGTTGAGATAGAGGAGATCGATGATATGGAAGGATATCGATGTTGGATACATATGAGATGTAACCTTGTTTTTTGGATGACTGTGTAAATCTATCCGTATTAATGTATCGTGACTGTGGATCATTTATTGTTGATCTATTTTATTATGATCATATTCGAGAATCTTGAGATTTGGATCATTTGTTGAGAATTCGTCCCTTTGGCGTTGTACTCAAGACTTCGTGATAATTTGGGAAATCGTTCACTGTGATCCGAGACGTCAAGTCTTGGGGACTTGGGCGTGCCATTGATTTGGTCCCGAGAACTATTTGGACATTCAGATCATGATGGATAGTTCATATCCCGAGTTGTTTACCCTTAGTTTCGAGGACGAAACTCTTTTAAGGGGGGGTGTATGTAATACCCGGTTGTAATTCAGTCATTATCATTCAGTAACTTCATTCGGTATTTGTCACTATGAAATTTTTCACTTGATAATAATCATTCATCCGTGTTCATCGTTCGGAATAACTTCGATTTGTGTATCGATATCATTCCTTGTTTCAACCTTACTCGGGAAACGAGACAAGAGTATTATCTTGACTATTGTAATTGATTCATTAGTCGTTGTTGACGCGGGAGTTCATGTCATTTATAATCTCCTCATTGTTCAAATTGTGTTTGGTTGGGCGAACCCTTGCAATCATTGCTTGGAACTACCGTTTTGGGGTTTCCGTACTTCCATTTCGTGTTATTGCTTCCCAAATATTGATTCCTATTGCTTTTATTCTCTTCCCGGATCATTTTTCATCATTTTAGGACCCAAGAGGGGTGTGGGCCGCGGCACAAGGAGTGTGCGCCGCGGCACACACATGTTCCAGCTTTTTATGAGCGGCTGCATCAGTGGTCATGCACATCGGCAGGCTGCAAGACATGTTAGGCGTATTTTTATACGCTTATTTATCATTATTTTGTAGTATTTTGGAGTGTGAAATCATCTAAATGAGCTTTTAATGCCTTAATTTTGTATGATTGACAGGAAATTGAAGTCCGGAAGCTTAAACGAGGCAAAACGGCGAAACGGCAAAATCGACTATGAGCCGCGGACAAGGAAGCCGAGCCGCGGCAAAGGAAGACACTACCGAAGGGCGTAGTAGTCAGATTTCTGTGCCGCAAGACACCATGTGAGCCGCGGCACGTAAGGATTTAATTACGCCTGTGTATTCAGATTTTGGCGATGTGCCGCGGCACAGTTCGATGAGCCGCGGCACACTTAGCGGTTTGGTACGTCTCGCGGATTTTGGGCCGTTTCAAGCCAATTTTCAACCAACTAATACGACGCGATTTATGGAAGTGTTGAGCTATAAATAGGGCTTAAGACCCTAATTTAATTATCTTGGAACCTTGGAATCGGGAATCATTGAATCTAAACCTAAGAGAGCTTAAGCTTGGAGACAGAGAAGAGGAGGAAAGCAGAGGAATTCAAGGCGTAAGGCGGAAGTCAAGAATGGAGGAATCCGAGCTTCATCTGCGTTTGAATTTTATGCTTTCGTTTATTTCTTCGTATTTTCGCTTTTAGTATGTCGTGCTAAAGCCCTAATCTAGGGTTTTGATGAAACCTTTATTTTGACGAATTGATTAAGATTATCCAATTTATTACCTTTTTATTGAGTTTTCCCAATTATGTTTAATGCTTGCAATTATCTCGCCAATAGTTGTATTGATTTAATCATTCACTTGAATCGGGAGAGGAGATTTGGTGAGGAACTATTGGTGAGGACCGCTTTTATTCTCGTGAGATAGGAATATACTCATAGGAACTACGTGGCCTTTAGGAGATTTCATGCTTTTGCCTAGCGACGAGATAATTCACCTAGGGATAGAGTGCGTTAGTCGCCGTAGATAAATCTATTGACCTCGGAGAGGCGGTAGAATATATTAGCAATCTCCGCCTTCAATAAATTGGGAAAATTATTTATTACGGATAATCAAGATTAAATTCGGATAAATTAAGGTGGATTCTTAACTCTAGACTTATTTATCATTTGATTCCTTTTATTCAAGCTATCGCTTTTCTGTTTAGTCTTTTATTAATTCTTTTAGTTATTAATCCAAAACTCAACTTCGATAGTTCAAATAAAATTGGAATACGAAAACGCTTGTAGTTAGAGATTCAATCCTCGTGGGAACGATACTCTACTTATCACTTTATTACTTGTAAACGATGACGTGCACTTGCGTGTAGGAAATATCGCAACAAGTTTTTGCGCCGCTGTCGGGATTGAAATTTTTCTAATATCGACTTAAGTATTTCCAGTCTTAATTTGAACGTTTTATTTTTATTTTTGTGTATTTAATTTTTTTATTTTATTCGCTTTTTCCTTTCGTGACCTTTCGTGTAGTGCATGAGAAGGCTCAGAACGAAGGCTTACTACCTTTGGACACCGAGCTCGAGCGCACGCTAAGAAGGAATAAAAAGGAGAAAAGAGAGTTGCATTTACGGCCAAGATGGCCGAAAATATTGAAATCCAAGGAGGAGACAACCAAGTGCGGCAAGTTCAACCGAACTAGCTCTTCGGGATTATGCCATGCCGCAAGTCAACGCAAATTTTTCGAATTCGCGCCCCACCATCCAAGCTAATAATTTTGAAATCAAGCCCGCCATTATTCGGATGGTACAGCGAGCCCTTTCGTGGACTACCGAAGGACGATCCGAATGCCCACATTGCTTCTTTCCTTGAGATATGCGACACTTTCAAAACTAATGGTGTCACCGACGATGCCATCCGATTGAGGCTTTTCCTTTTCTTTGAGGGATAAAGCAAAATTCTCGTCAATTCCTTACCACGGGTCGATTACAACTTGGGAGAGGTTAGTGCAAGCCTTCCTTGCAAAATTTTTCCCACCAGCTAAGACGGCGCGGTTAAGAAACGAGATAACCACTTTTGCCCAGTACGACATGGAATCGATCCACGAGGCGTGGGAGCGATATAAAGAATTGCTTCGAAGATGCCCTCATCACGGCATTCCTGATTGGCTTCAGCTGCATACGTTTTATGGTGGTTTGAGTGCTTCTACACGCACTTTAGTGGATGCAGCCTCCGGAGGAACATTCATGGGAAAATCTATGGCCGAGGCTCACGTGCTTTTGGAAGATATGGCTGAAAACGCTTACCAATGGCCAGAAAGATTGACACCGAAGAGGGTAATGGAAGTTTCGAGCAATGATCCGATTTCCACCTTGTCACTCAAGTCGCCGCTTTGACACAACAGCCTCCGTAACTTTTCGCACGCACCAGCCCCGTTACCATTGAGACATGTAATTGGTGTAACGGATCACACCCGAGCGGAGTGTCAATTTGGAAATCCGCTCGAGCAAAATCGATGGAGCAGCTCAATTCGTAGGAAGTGGAATCGACCGAATAACCCGTACTCCAATACTTATAATCCGGGTGGCGCAATCACCCCAACTTTTCATGGAGAAACGGACGTAACGCACACCACCCCCTTTCACTGGAATCAACAGCAGCCCCTTCCGCTCCTAAAGTGTCTCTCGAGGAAGCGCTTGCAAAATTATGCAAATACGAGTCAATTTATGACTTGACTAAGCTACGTTACAAAATCATTCTGCTTCCATTCGAATTTAGAGGTCCAAATTGGGCCAAATCGCTAATGTATTGACAGCTCGTCCGGAGGGAGCATTGCCGAGTACAACAGAGACAAATCCTCGAGAAAGTCTAAATGCAATTAGCTTGAGAAGGGAGAGATGTGCTAGATCAGCCGAGCGGGTAAAGAGAAGAAGGTGATTAAGGAAGAGATGAAATTAAAGCTAGAGGAGTCGAAGGAAGTTCACCTGATAACTCAAGACATGTGTTCCCTGCTCCATTTCCACAAAGACTACAGCAAAGAAGGGCGGACAAACAATTTTCCAAGTTTCTTGATGTGTTCAAAAAGCTCCACATAAATATTCCGTCACGACGCATTGGAGCAGATGCCGAGTTATGTCAAGTTCATGAAAGAGATATTATCTAAGAAGAGAAAACTTGAAGAGTTTGAAACGGTTGCCTTGATCGAGGAGTGCAAAGGCAATTCTTCAAAAGAAGCTCCCACCTAAATTGAAAGATCCGGAAGCTTTAACATACCGTGCACCATGGGGAATCTTTCGTTTGATAAGGCACTATGCGATCTTGGTGCAAGTATCAACCTCATGCCTCTATCGATTTTTCAAAAGTCAATATTGGGGAAGCTAAGCCAACCACAGTCTCATTACAATTGGCGGACCGATCGATAAAGTATCCGAGGGAGTGATCGAGGATGTATTAGTTAAGGTTGACAAGTTCATCTTTCCACCGACTTCATCGTACTAGACATGGAGGAAGATGAAAATATTCCGATCATCTTGGGACGACCATTTCTAGCGACGGCCGCACTTTATAGACGTGGAAAAGGGGGAGTTAACTCGAGGGTCCAAGACGAGCAAGTTACTTTTCAAGTGTTCAAATCGCTCCCATGTCCTAAGTGCTGATAAAGGATCACAAATTGAGGGTGTGGATGTTTGTGAGAGAGGAAAGCATCGAAAAAATCGTCGTTGGGAAAATTCGATTCTGCTTTAAATGGCCCAAGTTTGAAGAAGGATGTAGAACTAGTGGCGTTTCGACCATGAAGAAAATCACGCAGCTTGTGCGTTCGCTTGTGAAGGAGGAGAGTGAGCCGAAAGCCAAGAGAAAAATTAGTCATGGAGAAACCGGTGTTTCGGGAAGTTTTTCAAGTCGAAACCTTTTCAAAACTACATTTGATGACCGAACCGAAAGTCGAATCGGTGATGACCAATGGTCATAATTTTAACCAAAATACAAACGGTTCGATGAACGGGCGGAAGCCAAATGGAGTTTGCGAAAGCGAACTAACGTTGTGCAATAGGTCCTATCAAGACTATAAACTTAGCGCTTCTGAGGCAACCCGAGCTCGTAGAGTCGTAGATTTTTGCATTTCTTTATTTTTCTTGTATTCGTGATTTTTATTTTTCATCTTATTTGTGCTTCTATTTGCTTCTTCCTCTCGCTTTTAACGTCTTCTTTTCAAAATTCTCAAGCAGAAAGTCCTGGGGAGAAATCGGAGTATGAGCCGCGGCACGCTTATTGTGAGCCGCGGCACACATCGATCGCAATGGGAGGCAAAACCGATCGTACTTTGTGCCGCGGCACGGCATAAATGAGCCGCGCACACTCGAGCAATGAGCCGCGCACACGGAATTTGAGCCGCGGCACACGACAAAACGAGACATGTAAAAGGGATCAGACCTTGTGCCGCGGCTCACTTTATCTCGTGCGCGGCACACTATGCGAACCCGAAAGGCCGGTAGCTTATAACATGCATTCAGCCGGCATTTATCGCACGTTCTTTTTCTTCTCCTTGCCTTCCTCCTCTTCTCTACCTACGACGTTGTTCAAATTTCTTCCTGCGATTTTTCTTGAAATCTTTAAAAGGTACGCTTCCATCCTTATTGTTTATTTGCTTATAGGTTATATTTTGAAGTTGTTTTTGCGTTGAATGGATGGAACATGCCCAGTTTTTCCTTCAAATAGTTTTGTGATTGTTAGAATATAACAGGTAATTTCATCGAATTTTCTTGATTAAATTGGAATATCAATGAATTGATTGTGTTAAGTTGTTCATGATTGAATTGTATTTCGTTTTTGGGGGCTGAATCGAGCTAGAACTATGTTTATTCTTCAAGTAAACATGCGCCCTCAAGGTGTCCGATAAATTGCCCAAATGAAAATTTTCTTTGAAAAGGCAAACGCTTTGAATTCTCGCAACGCCTACGCTTTGAATTTACAAGCCCAACCCTTACATCCAGTTTAGATGTTTAAGTCCAAATTCATCTTTTTCTCTCGTATGCGCTAGTGTCTTAAATTCGATATTTCTGGTTTGATGTCTTTAGCCGCGCATATATGATCGTTATTATTTTTGCGTAAATAAACCCTCGTGTTGTGCTTCTCAGGACTGATTTTGGCGCGCACGAAGAAGCTGACCAAGAGTGCTTGGACCTTGTAATCCCCTACGCTAGGGTAGAACTCTCGGTGTCGGGCCGAGGCGGAGGGGCACCAATTTTCGGACCCCGAGATCCACAAGATATTCAACGAAAAGATCCGTCCGCGTCCACTTATTCCCGAGAGAGGTTTTACTCCAGCTCCTCGGGACGGGAGTTGCTCATGATGATTGACGAGATGGGATGGGCTAGATTTACCGCACCTCCCGAGCCAGCAGTCATTTCGATCGTCCAGAGTTTTATGCCGCGCTCTGTGAAGCACATCCGGCGGGGCATACGTTGCCTTCTCTAGAGTCTCGGACTCAGTCGACGTCGAGGGTCACGGTTGATTTCTCCCCGATCGCTATTCGGAGGCTTTTTGGGTTTCGGCGGTGGACGAGACGGCTATGACCGCGTGATGACCGGCCTCACTAAGGAGGCCCCGCTGAGACGATTGCACGGCCTTGCATCGACCGGGAGCGGCGAGCACGAGCTCATCTACTTTTCACTTGAGCTCACGCCTCGGCCGGCTCGGCGAGCCCGGCTTTACTTTATTTGTGCCCGCATTGATCCCACCTCCCAGATCCGTGCAGTTTTCTCTCCCGCGCCCGGATACTTTTGCTATCACCTCCGTGCGCTTGATGTGGCCCCCATTCCGGTCCGATCTATCTTCCGAGTATCCAGGGGGCCAAGACGGGGTTGAAGCACCCCTCCCTCATCTGCGCCTTATGCCGGCAATGGCCGACGTGGTCAGTCGACGAGCCGATGCTTGCCCCACAGGCCCCGATCGACCACCGCATCATATCGCACTTTGAGCAGTGGGGCGGAGCACCGGCACACGCTCGGGGGCGAGGATTTTTGCTCGAGGAGGCTCACGAGGGATCCCCCGAGCCACTTTTGTTGACGCACGGAGAGGCCGGACCGCAGCCCGACAGAGCGAGGTTGGAGGAGCTGTTTGATGGGCTGCGGGAGGATATGAGGAGACAGAGAGAAGAGCATAGGGAGGAGCTGCGGAGAGATAGGGAGGAGCTGAGGAGAGAGAGAGGAGCTGAGAGAGGAGTTGAGGAGAGAGAGATGAGATGAGGAGAGAGAGAGAGAGCTGGATGGCTGCCTTGCGAGAGGAGCAGCGGGTGGCACGGGAGAGTGTTGTTGCTGCCGCCAGAGCCGAGATGAGAGAGCAGGCTCGCCGGGCCAGCCGACGAGCGGAGAGGCGTCTTGCTGCGAGGGAGGCTTATCATCAGGAGCACCTCGCCGCATGGACGGCCCACATCATGCATCCCGACGGGCCATTTACTGCGCCCGCCCGGCCAGCCACACCACCCTCCTCACCGGACGATGCCGGCACCAGCTCCTGAGCAGACTGGAGGGGAGTACTTGACCTTTTACTTTTCTTGCATTTCATTTTTTGTCCATTGAGGTCAATGTACGTCCTAAGTTTGGGGGGGCTTTACATTGATCCGCATTCATTCTTTGTACTCTATTTTCTTGTTTGTACATTATATTTTGTTGCACTTTTCTTTCTTTGCGAAATTTTTTTTTAATAGCCTTGCTTGCCGTAGTTTTTCTTTATTCGTGAATTTTCGTGCTTCTATTATGTGTGATAATCGATGTTACGACACTGTCTTTCTCTCTCAAGAAGCGGGCGAGTTTTAGTCGAGTTGTAGCCGATTATTTCGCTCGCTTAGTATTCAATTAGGTCCGAAATTTTTCGTGATTGTAGAGGACTTGCAGATAAGAGACGATACATACTTGTTTTTAAATCCGCATCAATACGTTTGGCTACATTTTCCGGATAGTGAGTCGTACTGTTTCTTTAGTCGTGTTGGCACTTAAATTGAGTTTAGAGTCGGCGCTTTTTCCCTAAAAGTCGAGATAATGTGTTCTATGAAGGGAAGTCTAGTAACCGGGGGTATTCGCGTGACCCGTTGTTTACTCTCGCGTAAAACGACGACCCCGATTAGACTATTGATTTAGATATTTCACATGTGCCAATGATAGGAGCCTAGTAACCGGGGGCATTCGCGTGACCATTGCTTACTCTCGCGTCAAACGGCAACCTTGATTCGGACATGCGGAAATTATGTATTCGAGTTGTGTCTCCGCTGTAGACGGGAACTTAGTAACTAGAAGCATCCATGTGCCCCATGAGTGTCTTTTACGTCAAACGGTTTCCTAATACATGAGAATGGAAGTTCCACCCTAGGATTATCCCGATGAAACATCCCGAGATCCTAACCTAGTGGTCAACTCGAATCGAATTCT
This sequence comes from Orobanche coerulescens, assembly GCA_033398695.1. Taxonomy (NCBI): domain Eukaryota; kingdom Viridiplantae; phylum Streptophyta; class Magnoliopsida; order Lamiales; family Orobanchaceae; genus Orobanche; species Orobanche coerulescens. Next base: position 143,252,543 of record CM065817.1, read on the forward strand.
TGAGCATATTTATATAAGGGGACACTGTCCGAGGTTTAGTTGTTAGGAGACTCGTGAAAAATTGTGCCTTTAGACTGTGGAACGGGACGAACTAACTTGTCTATTTTAGCCTTTCATATTGACGGTCGATTCGAATCATGTTTTGTTAATCTTTGAGCTGAGTTTTCTTCATGAACAAATGATTAGGACTGAACTTGATCACTTTGCGGTATCACTATTCGAGTGCAAATTTCGCTTTATGACACTCGTATTATTTAGAGAGAATGGCAGGATAGTATTGATTAGGTTTAACACTATTAGTTGAACGATGTTTCACGACATTCTTTTTTTGTCTTTAATTCTTTTTGCTTGAGGACAAGCAAATTCTTAAGTTTGGGGGTATTTGTTAGGCGTATTTTTATACGCTTATTTATCATTATTTTGTAGTATTTTGGAGTGTGAAATCATCTAAATGAGCTTTTAATGCCTTACTTTTGTATGATTGACAGAAATTGAAGTCCTAAGCTTAAACGAGGCAAAACGGGCGAAACGGCAAAACGGGACTATGAGCCGCGCACAAGGAAGCCGAGCCGCGGCAAAGGAAGACACCACCGAAGGGCGTAGTAGTCGTACTCGTGCCGCGCACGCCCCATGTGAGCCGCGCACGTAAGGATTTAATTACGCCCGGTATTCAGATTTTGGCGATGTGCCGCGGCACGAGTTGATGAGCCGCGGCACACTTAGCGGGTTTGGTACGTCTGCATGATTTTGGGCCGTTTGCCGCCAACCAACTAATACGGACGCGATTTATGGAAGTGCTGAGCTATAAATAGGGCTTAAGACCCTAATTTAATTATCTTGGAACCTTGGAATCGGGGAATCATTGAATCTAAACCTAAGAGAGCTTAAGCTTGGAGACAGAGAAGAGGAGGAAAGCAGAGGAATTCAAGGGCAGAAGGCGGAAGCTGAAGAATGGAGGAATCCGAGCTTCATCTGCGTTTGAATTTTATGCTTTCGTTTATTTCTTCTGTATTTTCAGTTTTTAGTATGTCAGGCTAAAGCCCTAATCTAGGGTTTTGATGAAACCTTTATTTTGACGAATTGATTAAGATTATCCAATTTATTACCTTTTTATTGAGTTTTCCCAATTATGTTTAATGCTTGCAATTATCTGGCCAATAGTTGTATTGATTTAATCATTCACTTCGAATCAGGAGAGGAGATTTGGTGAGGAACTATTGGTGAGGACCGTTTTATTCTGTGAGATAGGAATATACTCATAGGAACTACGTGGCCTTTAGGAGATTTCATGCTTTTGCCTAGCGACGAGATAATTCACCTAGGGATAGAGTGCGTTAGTCGCCGTTAGATAAATCTATTGACCTCGGGAGAGGCGGTAGAATATATTAGCAATCTCCGCCTTCAATAAATTGGGAAAATTATTTATTACGGATAATCAAGATTAAATTCGGATAAATTAAGGTGGATTCAGAACTCTAGACTTATTTATCATTTGATTCCTTTTATTCAAGCTATCGTTTTCTGTTTAGTCTTTTATTAATTCTTTTAGTTATTAATCCAAAAACCCAACTTCGATAGTTCAAATAAAATTGGAATACGAAAACGTCGGTAGTTAGAGATTCAATCCTCGTGGGAACGATACTCTACTTATCACTTTATTACTTGTAAACGATGACGTGCACTTGCGTGTAGGAAATATCGCAACAGCACACTGCCGAGTCACTGCCGCGGCACACTCGTCCGGGCCGCGGCACACTCATGTTGCAACTTATCGGCCAACCCGTCTGTACCGTGTGCCGCGGCACATGCCGACGGGGCCGCGGCACACTGCCGAGTCACTGCCGCAGCACATTCGTCCGGGCCGTGGCACACTACCGATCACTGGGGGCAGATTTGGCCCTGTGCCTCGGCACACTTCAGCTGGGCCGCGGCACACAGTGCAGTCAGCGCTATATTTGCGTTTTCTGAGCGAGAATCACCCATTTCTTCCATTTCTTCCACCTTGTTCCGAGAGAGAAGGCTTGAGGGGGAAGATATTCATCATCAATCACTTGAGTATTCATTTTTCATCATTTTCATTCGGTTGTGGAGCTCGGATTATCGATCTAACACGATTTCATCGGATTAAAGTACTTGGATCTTCAAAGGTAATTTCTCCAACATCTTGGATTTCGATTTTGTTTTGAGATATGATGTTTTGGATGTTAAGATCATGTTGTATGAAGTGAAATACACATGATTATGGATATGTTTGATTATTCATTAGATTATTGAAGAATTATTCAAGAACACTTTGAATATTGAGTTGGATTTGGGGCTTTTCGATTAATCGTTGTTGTAATCACGAATTTGAATATTCATATTGGATTATTGATCGTATTGAAGATGTTTTGTTGGTTGGAAACACTTCTTGGGGATTTGATGCTGGTATTATTGAGGTTTGGTTATAAACAATCGAAGTTGGCCACAAAGTGTTCGATATAATGCCCCAATGAACTTGGTTTAATCGTATCGACGTTTTGAGTTCGTTATATTCATGTTTGATTCGTATATTGAACGGATTGTTGGTATTTGTATTATTCAAGGTTGTTCGAGCGGCCGATAATTTCATTAAGGACGTTGATCGTGGAAGTATCTTCTCGCCTTCGGTTTGAGGCAAGTTTTATACTTGTACTAGTCAATGAGATTAATGGCATCATATATGTGTATGAATGTGTTGTATCATCCCGAGACTTAGTCTCTTCATGAATTCATTGATATTAAGAGATCGTTTGATACGATACCTTTCGGCAACTATGCCAAATGTTTATCATTGTTCGTTAACGGCCGATTCAAGGCATTGTGATACTCTCTATTAATGTCATTGTCGATAGCCGGTTCGCGGTATCGATGTATCGATTGTTGTTAATATTGATGTCAATCTAAGACATCGTTGAGATCATTGTTATTCCTGTTGGGGTTGTCATTAAAACTGTATTGGCCGATTAAAGGCATTGGCGTATTCATTTCTCATCTTCGTCGTCGGTCACCGATTAACGGTGCCGAGGCATCCATCGTGTCATTGTTATCGACTGGACGTTCTCAGGCAAATCGAAATGTTCAATCATTCACTATATCATTGCTATCGATTGTCCGTTCTAAGGCAATCGAGGTATTCAATCATTCATCGTATCATCTGCATCGATAGGCCATTCTAAGCCAATCGAAGCGCTCAATCATTCATGGAATCATCCGTTGCATCATTATTATCGTGTTGGCCGACTCAAGGTAGCACACTAACATTCTCATGAATTCGGTAATCTACGAATCGTTGTCATTTGTGATTAATTATATTTTGGAGGCTAGTCTCGGCTAGTGTTTATGACCTTATTATGGGTAAGTTTGGGGCTTGAACCTTCGCGGTTGGCTTCCCAACACCTACAACTCAGTAGGTCACGGTCGTGTTTATGACCTTATTATGGGTAAGTTTGGGGCTTGAACCTTCGCGGTTGGCTTCCCAACACCTACAACTCAGTAGGTCACGGTCGTGTTTATGACCTTATTATGGATAAGTTTGGGGCTTGAACCTTCGCGGTTGGCTTCCCAACACCTACAACTCAGTAGGTCACGGTCGTGTTTATGATCTTATGGGTAAGCTTGGGGCTTGAACCTTCGCGGTTGGCTTCCCAACACCTACATCTTAGTAGGTCACGGTCGTGGTTATGACCTTATTAGCCCTCATTAACTACAGGGTTGTTCCGGTTTCATGTGATTGTGATATTTGACAGCTTCGGCTGAGTGGCTTTCAGGCCTTTGTGATTGTCTCGATAATTTCATTGGAGCCTTCGGGCATTGTGATTCATAATTAATTCAGTTCTGGTTTGGTTCATATTCGTGTAATTCATTGTGGTGTTCTATAATTATGATTTCGCCGTTGGGCATTTACGTTCTAACCTGTCGAACAGGTATTAATAGTATGCCGTGGGCATAGTATTTCACGAATGCTCGGTTCTTACATTGGTTGTGAGCATCTCGTATTATTATTATCATTGTATCGTTTCATTCTGCCTTTGGATGCATATCATGTTATACATGTATTTAATGTTCATTATCTGGATGACTGATCCCGTAGGGGCGGAACATGTTTTCATGTTTTAGGTGCTTGCGAGGAGAGAGTTGAGACACAGGGGCATGACGATGGCGACGAGGCATTCGAGCGATACTAGTCCGAGTTGTTCATTGTCGGTAAGTCAGTTGGAGTGTACTCCAGTCTTGTCAGTTGTTGTCGTGTTGTATTACCCGAACAGATATTCGTGGATGTTGTTGTATTTCATTTTTGGCCATGTAGACCACTTTTATCATTGAAATTCCTTATCGGAATATTCTGTCGGATGTCATGGTAGGGACTATGATTTTCCCTTGTTGTTTAATTTAATGTATTTTAGTCATGTTCGCCTGGTGGATCTCCTGGCGTGGGGTCCACGACACTGTAATAACCCAATAGGATTTGGGGGTGCTACAGAAGATGGTATCAGAGATTTTGGATTATGAGATACCCTGATATGTGAGTTATGTGGCTCTACCGATGCGGTAGTAGTGGGACTGTCAGGTTATGACAATCTGGACAGTCGGGTTTTGTGAGTCGTAATATTAGTACGACTGCAAGAGTCATTCATTCATCGAGTCGTCGTCAGTTGGACCCCACGGCACTGTAATAACCCAATAGGATTTGGGGGTGTTACAGAATATCCAACAAGCATTGCTTTCCCATTTCCAAATATAATCCCCAATTTGGAAGTACCCCGTAAATATCTAAATATCCACTTTACGGCTTCTCAATGCTTCTTTCCCGGATTCGATAGAAACCGGCTCACCACTCCTACGGCTTGAGCGATGTCGGGCCTAGTACATACCATAGCGTACATCAAACTCCCGACCACCGACGCATAAGGAATTTTAACCATTTCCTCAATCTCTTCCTTCGTCGTAGGGCAATTTTTGCTCGTCAATTTAAAATTGTTAGTAAGAGGCGAACTAACAACTTTTAGCTTTGTCCATGTTGAAGCATTTAAGCACCTTCTCGATATATTGCTCTTGCGACATGTGTAATTTCCGGCCTGCTCTATCCCGAGTAATTCTTATCCCAAGAATTTGTTTAGCGGCCCCTAAGTCTTTCATGGCAAAAGACTTGTTCAATTCTTTCTTCAAGTTGGCAATCCTTTCGGCATTCTTGCCAACGATCAACATGTCGTCCACATAGAGCAATAAGATGATAAAATCATCATCTCCAAATTTCTTGAAAAATACGCAATGGTCGAGGGTCGTCTTCCGGTAGCCTTGCTCCCCCATAACCGACTCAAACTTCTTATACCATTGCCGTGGTGCTTGCTTCAAACCTTATAGACTCTTTCGGAGTCTACAAACATAATCCTCTTTGCCTTTGACCTCAAGCCCTTCCGGTTGCTTCATATATATCTCCTTATCGAGATCCCCATGAAGAAATGCCGTCTTGACATCCATTTGCTCAATCTCAAGGTCAAGACTAGCCGCAATACAAAGGACCAATCGAATCGATCCTATCTTCACAACTGGAGAAAAAATCTCGTCAAAATCAATGTCCTTCTTTTGACTAAATCCCTTGACTACGAGTCTAGCTTTGTATCAGGGCAACAAAGTATGCTCCGCGACTTCACCTTATACACCCATTTATTTCTCAAAGCTCTCTTGCCTTTCGGCAACTTCACCAACTCGTACGTGTTATTCTCATGCAAGGAACTCATCTAGTCTTACATGGCATCCATCCACTCCTTTTTATTCCCCGTCTTCCGAGCATACAATTGCTCGAGCTTGTGCCATAATTCTCGTACTTTTCTCCACTAATATGGTTCAAAACATTATCATCAACCCATTGTCGAATATATCCGCAAACTTGGCGATGCAAAATAGTCCACTCCGCGTCGGACTTGCCTTCCGGTTTATCTTTGCTAAAGACCGGTAAATAATAATCCTTCACATATAGAAGGTCTTCCATCTTCCCCTTCCATACGTGGTAGTTCGAACCATTCAAGTTAACAATTCTACTCGTGTTGGCTTCCATCTTACAATTGAGATAATAAACAACCACGAAACAACAAATCCCGTGGCTCCGATACCACTTTGTTAGGCAAACACCGACAAATGTAACGTCACAACGAAAATTGCGGAACCTCGTTTGACAATTTCCCAATCTTCAATTGTAACTTCATGGTTACCGACGAGTAGAGCACACAATTACAACTCGACAATATAATACAAATGATATACCAAAAGCGATAAATAACGAGACACAATTTTTAGCGTGGAAAACCCCTCAAGACGAGAGTAAAAATCACGGGACCGAAGCCACTTAAATCCACTAACACCAATACACAATACACAGTCGTCCCTAGTACAAACTAGAGGTATACAACACAATCGTCAAATACTCGGTAATAAATGTTCTTCAAGTATTTGGAATACAACAACAACAAGATCGAGAAAAGTAAACACAAAAATAGATTACACAAAAAGCTAACAAAAATACCCAAACTTCCGGACTCAAACCCTCGATCTTTTCTGGTGAATAAGTTTGCCCAATATCTACCAAGCTCTTGTCAACAATCACGACGATCCGATCGATATATTTCCGGGAAATCACACAAGTATTTTTCTCTCCTTCTTTTCTGTCTTGAATCTCTCTCTATTGCTTTCAAGGTGTATGTTGGTGAAGTGAAGAAACCCCCGCAGGAAATCTGTATAAAAAGGGAACCCAAACCAGGGTTGACCCCGTGTGCCGCGGCCCGAGCAAAGTGTTTCGCGGCACACACACAAAAAATGCCCAGGTATGTCGCGGGGGGCGGCGGCCCGACTGGAAGGGGCGGCGGCCCAGAGTACAGGCTGCCCAACCATTTTCCCAGCAAACAGACGGGGGTCGCTGCCCGGCAGGGATGGGCCGCGGCCCGGAGTACAGAATGTGGTGAGGCATTTTTCAAGTTGGCATGCCGCGGACCAGAGTTCAGTCGGCTCCGGAAATGCCTATATTTCGAAAATGACTCCTACAATACCGTGTTTTATTTATTCAATTTCATGATAATATTAAACCAAAATAAAACACAAATTCGATTTTATGAAAAAACTAAAAATTTGACAAGGTTAAAAGAACAAATAATGTCCGACGTGGTACAAATATTTAAAGGGCCGAATTTGGGCTGAATAAAGAAGGCGACTAAACAGCTCTAATCGGTTTTATTTTAATTTTAATACGGGTCAGTTTTAAAAAATTAAATCCTGTACGACCTGTACGCAACTACTGTACGGAAAGGAAACTCTTGACCTCAGCGATTCTCAGCTTGATTTTCGGCGAATCTCAGCGGCGATTTCCGGCGACTGCGCGCAGATTTTAAAGAACCCGAAGCGACGGCTCACGGTAAGCCTCTTTCATCTTTTCTTTATACTGGGAATTTACGTTTTCTTTTTTCAGTTTAATTTTATTTAAATAAAAACATTTTTTTACCTATTTGGGAGACGTCTTTTAAATGTGTAGTGATTTGTTTATTTTTTCAGTTTTGCTTAGATTTTTTTTTAGATCATAATTTAATGAATATTATTTTTAATTGTTCTTTAATTGTAGTGATTGGAGAGACTATTTTTTTTAAGTTTTTAGTTTTTTTTTTCAGGTTTACTTAGTTTTTTTTTTTTTTTTAGTTTGTCATAATTTGCTGAATATTGTTTACATGGATATCATGATGTTTTGATATTTAGTTAGATTTTTCTATTTAATTGATATTGTTTCTGGTTTTCTATTGGTTTGACTTTTCTGGTAATTTCCATGGACATTATGATATTTTAGTAAGATTTTTTTTTTATTTTAATTGAGGCTTACGCCTCGATGCGCTTCGAGGCTTACGCCTCGCCTCGTCTCGTCCGGCCAAAACGCCTCAAACTCGCCTCGCGTTTTTTAAGACATTGGTATATAGTGTTTTGTGTTAAAGGTGGTGTTGTGTCGAGATTTATACACCTCGACAGGCGATCAGCACAAATGCCGGGCGACCGAGCCAGAGTCGAATAAGACCAAGGCAGACTTGCCTACAGAACGGAGATCCCAGGTCAAACACAAGTGCCGAGCGATCGACATCTAAGGCGATCGTCTCTTGGCACCTGGCGATCGACTCTGGTGCCCAGCCAAGGACGACCGCCTCATGCCACGCGAAGCCAGCATCCGCCAAGTCTGCGAAGGCCGAAACTCGCGATAGAGACCCATGTGCAGATCCGCGAATGGCGCCGCAGAACATGGATCGTTGACCACAACCGGCCACCATCTTCTCACCTACCGACAAGACCCGCCGAAAGGTACAAGGTGGGACCTCCCAGGATAGCGACTCAGGACGCGTGCAGACTTCTCATTGGTCCGCACAGCTGGCTGCCAGCAGCAGCCGCGGACTTTAAGGCAACCAGCCCATGTGCTAAAAGACGGTCGCCCCCTTATTATATTACAAGAAAGGCTATCGCCCGTTAGGAAAAGGCATCTGAGCTCCTATAAATAGAAGGCTTCCTGCACTTAGAACACTCGCTGCTTTCTCGCTGCTTCATAGTTGGCTTCTCTCTCTTGGCTATGCTATACACTTCGGACATCTTTTTATCTCTCACTCTCCGAACCTCTTAACCCAAAGACGGTCGGCAGAAACTAGAACAAGAACTCACAGAGCAGCACTCAAGAGCTAGATAACTAGGGACTTTTACACTCATTGTAATTGTACTCTTACATTAATATTTGTACTCCAACGTATTCGTATTAATAACATCTCGCGAGAGCATTCAAGCCCGGGCCTAACAAACCCGGCAAATCTTGTGTTATTCACACCCCCACGGACGTGCTCTCGCATTTTGTTTGTTACTCATCTATTCCAGCAATATCTATCTCCGGATAATATTTTGGGCAACAACAATTGGCGCTAGAAGGAGGGCATCTAAACCTTCATTTTTATTCCGACCGTCTCGAAGAACACTCACTGTTCTTCGGGGCATATACTTGAAGAAACACTCACTGTTCTTCAAAGAAAAGCCTTCAGAATAATGACGTCTGCCTCCACATCGAAGAAAGCCACTCTCCGATCCGCCGGACGCCTTATTCCGGCTCAGTCCGAGCCCCAGCCTACGGCAGGGGATAGCCGCGGCGACGCGAGACTCTCGATCCCGCACCTGAGGGACGGCCCCAGCCTTTCGTTCGACCAGTTCCAAACCGCGGAACAGATCGAGGAGGCTATAGCCATCCTAAGGGAGCGACGAAGAGCATTCGACGCGCCCGCAATTACCCCATCGGCCATCCGTCGCGCGGGCAAGCGGAAGCTCAAGGGGTTACTTGACGAGCGATCGTCAGGAAGCCCCGATTCACGAGCAGAAGCACTCGTGAGGCGGGACGGTTCTGTTTTCAACCGCCTAGGCAGCGACCCATCATGGTGACCGGGGCATTCTGGCCCCAGCCACGAGACGTCAGAGCCCGAATCCGTCACCAGGAGTTCAGCTTACCCAACTCCCAAAAGGAAGACCAGCCATCTGGCTCCTCCTCGCTGAAGAACCGAGATCGGCGGCGACGACCTCATCGCCTCCCGTGGAGTCAGGAGATTGGTACTCGATCGCCTCGACTCCCGCTCCGAGAGTCAAACCACGAGCGACCAAGCTACGACAATGGCCGCGATGCAACGTCAGCTCGATGGCATGAAGGCGCTCCTAGAAACTGGGGCAGGCGCCAAGAGAAAGATCGCTGGGTCGAGCGAGCCACTCGCAGTCCGGATCGAACTCGCCCCCGTGCAGCCAAGGATCACTCCTCCTCAAACACCCTTCTACGAGGGGAGATCGGACCCCGAGACTCACCTGAGCAAGTTCCGGATCAACATGACCGGATGCGGGGCCTCAGACGCGACCAGGTGCCGAATGTTCCCGTTGACACTGGGCGACCTGGCCCATAGGTGGTACATCTCATTGCCACCGCGATCCATCAGTTCCTTTGAACAATTGGCGAGCGGCTTCACAACGTACTTCGCCGCCAAGGTCGCTCGACCAGAAGGTCCCCCCCGAATGATGAAGATCAGGCAAGGGGAAGAAGAGACCGACGCAGACTACATCGATCGGGTGGATGAGATAATCCTCAACGGCGAGCCCGTGAGCAACGAGATTGTAACACCCCAAACTAGCGGATATTACAGTGCCGTGGATACCCGACTGGGACCCACCAGGCGAATGAAAATTAATGAATTAAATAATATAATTGTAGTACCGAACCACATTATATCATCAATCACTTCGATGAGGAGTTTCATTAAAACACACCCAAGATAATACATAATACATGTATATTTTATATGAAGATAAAATATACAACACTGGATGAAATGAATATCCAAAAGGAAGTCTGCAGCGGAAATAAAATGAAAAAAACATGAGTGAATGAAAAGGACTGGGCCCCCTACTAGTATCACTAGGACTCCTCGCCGTCAGCATTCTCTTCCCGTGCCTTAGCCTTGCCATGACCTGAAAACAACATCCCCCAACGGTCGGCCATACGTAACAACAATCCTCAAGAGTTGAATAAACACAATCATGATATAACTTAATTATGCAATGACGCTGAAGAGAGGCATCACAGCACGCCCGTAATGGTATGTGCACGTGCACAAGACGAGTGTCCGGACACACCCGTCCTTGTACCTAATTAGTCTCACGGAGATACATTATCGTGTGCACAGTCCAATGTGTCGGTGAACCCAACACATGACCATCACGCGCCCGACTAAAAATTCCACACATCCCCACCCGGCCGCGCAATATGAACCCACAAGGTCATATGAACAAGAATGACCATGAAGAATATTAATGAATAACAATTCGACAAAGTCAATAATGACTCACCGAGATGAAATGATAGTGAAATGAATGATAGCTCAATGAAATGGTTGGAACCGTCGTTCCTCATTAATGAAGTGATTAATTGACAATTACGAGTCTCAATATGGTTAATACATTATGAATGAATTATGATTATGAATGAACAACAACGAAAGGAATGAGTATCCTTTTAACCGAGTAAGAATTAACTTACACAACCGGTGAAGAATGTCCTTCCTCGAACAAATGTCCTACAATGAGATGTCGGTCGCTCGAACAACCTTGAATGACAATTACCAACAATGCTCAATATACGTATCAAACATGATTATAACCGACTCAAACGTCGATACAATAATATCCAAACTCATTGAGGCATTCTAGCGAACACTTAGCTAACACACATCCTTTGATAATATCCAAACCCGAATATATCAAAACCAAACTCCAAAATGAATAGTTCAAACCAACAAAACACCTTCAATGATATCAATAATCCCTTAGGAATCCACAATTCGAGTTAACGACAACATCTAATCGAAAACCCCCAAAAATATCAAAGTCAACCCCAAAGTGTTCTTGATTCAACCCCAATATTCATGAAATCCGAAATATACAACAATAAATCCATAGGAATACATTTATCCAAGGTATATAATCCATATCTAACATATTCCGACAACAATCCAAGCTCATACGAATAAATCGGAAGGAAAAACCCAAAAATCCGAAATTCTAGATCCAAGAGATTATTACCTTGATTTAATGTGATGAGGATGATGAAATGATGATTAATCCGAATGATAAGCTTGAAGTTGATGATTGATGATTGCACCTCGAAGAACACTCTCCAAATCGCCCGGAATCGCCCAAAACCGCCGAAAGAATGAAGAGAAATGACAAATGACGAAGAAAGGACTAGACTGTCCTATATATAGCAAATCCCAGTTAGCGTGCGCTAGCTCCTGTGCGTAGCGTGCGCTAACGGGTGTACTGGGTAGTCCAATACCCTCTGTTCGCAACGGTAGCGTGCGCTACGACCATGTACTTAGCGTGCGCTAACTCAAAATGTTAGCGTGCGCTAACGAATTATCTGATGCCCAATACTGGAGTCCAGAACCTCCTGTTCTCTGATCTGATCGCGGTAGCGCGCGCTACACACAAGATTCAGCGTGCGCTACTAACCCCGATTAGCGTACGCTAATACTCACATATAGCGTGCGCTAAGAATTATCTGAAATCAGTCCAGTAGCCACTGGACTCTGCCTGATCCGACCGGCTGTATAGCGTGCGCTACTCCGACCTACTAGCGCGCGCTACTCACCATTCGTAGCGTGCGCTACTTACAACCCAACTGCAGTCCAGTGCCTTCTGGACTGCCTGCTTGAACTACACTAGCGTGCGCTAGTGTTGAGAGGTAGCGTGCGTTAACGAATTATCTGATGCCCAGTACTGGAGTCCAGAACCTCCTGTTCTCTGATCTGATCGCGGTAGCGCGCGCTACACACAGGATTCAGCGTGCGCTACTAACCCCGATTAGCGTACGCTAATACTCACACATAGCGTGCGCTAAGATTTATCTGAAATCAGTCCAGTAGCCACTGGACTCTGCCTGATACGATCGTAGCGCGCGCTACACCGGCTGCATAGTGTCCGCTACTCCGACCTACTAGCGCGCGCTACTTACCATTCGTAGTGTGCGCTACTTACAACCCAACTGCAGTCCAGTGCCTTCTGTACTGCCTACTTGAACTACACTAGCGTGCGCTAGTGTTGAGAGGTAGCGTGCGCTACCCGTACTCAATTAGTGCACGCTAAAGAGAGTACGTAGCGTGCGCTACTCCTCACACACAGCACACTATGAAGATGACAACAATGATAAACACGACACGATTCTCATGATGAATGACGATTGATACACGATACAATTACTCTGAACGGTGAATACAATGATTGAATATGAGTGACAAATGATCATTAATGAGTGAAAATTACTGAGTGACAATTACTGAACGATAGTTACTGAATGATAATGACTGAATTACAACCGGGTATTACATACACCCCCCTTAAAAGAGTTTCGTCCCCGAAACTAAGGGTCAAACAACTCGGGATGACTCTCCCGCATACTATCCTCGGTTTCCCAAGTAGCCTCTTCTACTCCGTGTCTAGACCACTGAATTTTCACCAAAGGAATCGTCTTGTTCGTCAACTGTTTGATTCGCCGCTCTAAGACTCGTATAGGACGCTCCTCATATGAATGATCATCGGCGATCTCGATTTCGTCGAACTGAAGTATGTGACTCGGGTCGGCAACATACTTCCGTAACTCTGAGACGTGAAAAACATTATGAATTAGGCTCAACGCCGGAGGTTAGGCCAATCGATAAGCTAGCTCGCCTACTCGATCCAAAATCTCAAACGGTCCAATGAATCTCGGACTCAACTTTCCCCTCTTCCCAAAACGGAAGATACCTCGACTCGGGGCTACCTTGACCAAAACATGGTCACCCGTCTCGAACTCTAATGGCCGACGACGGTTATCTGCATAAGATTTTTGTCGACTCTGAGCGGTCAACAAATGACTCCTGATCAAAGCTACCTTCTCACGGGCGGCTATAAGCATATCGGGCTCGGTGCCGATTGATTCTGATAAGTCATCCCAACATAAAGGAGATCGACAACGAGGACCGTACAAGGCCTCGTAAGGTGCCATCTTAATCGAAGCATGCCAACTATTATTGTACGTGAACTCGATCAACGGTAGTTGGGCTCCCCAATCATCTTTCCAATCGAGAACACATGCCCTCAACATGTCCTCCAAAGTCTGAATAGTCCTCTCTGATTGTCCGTCAGGCTGAGGATGAAAAGCTGTACTGAGATTAAGCTGAATTCCCATAGCACGATGAACTGATCTCCAAGAATGAGACACGAATCGTCCGTCACGACCGGAAACAATACTTTTAGGAGTACCGTGCAGTCTCACTATTTCTTTGATGAACAACTGGGCAAGTCTCTCGGGACCCCACGTATCCTTAATCTCAAGGAAATGAGCTCACTTAGTCAGACGATCCACAATTACCCAAATTGTATTCATGCCATGACGACTCGTCGGCAAACTCGTGATGAAGTCCATTGAAATATCTTCCCACTTCCACTCTGGAATAGGGAGAGGTTTCAGCATACCCGCCGGTCGCTGATGTTCTATCTTGACTTGCTGAGAGGTCAAACACCTCGAAACAAATTCCGCGACTTCTCGCTTCATATTACTCCACCGATAATTTTGTTTCAAGTCTTTGTACATCTTGCTAGACACCGGATGAACGGAATAAGGGGTAGCATAAGCTTCTCTAAAAATCGAGTTTTTCAACTCGTCATTCGTCGGTACGCACAACCGATTCTTAAATCGCAAAAGTCCATCCTCGTGGACCACAAATCCAGGGGCTTTCCCCGAGCCACATCATCTCGAATGCGTAACCAAAAATGGGTCCGAACCCTGATTCTCCCTGATCGCCTCCTCAAGTGGCGATGAAATCTCTAACGTACAAAGTTGCCCTTGTACTCGCTGCAACCAGACCTCGATCTCAGGTCTCCGAAATTCTTGCTGAAGTTCCTTCTGAACTGTTAATCGAGCAAGCATCTGCTCCTGAACGGACTTACGATTCAAGGCGTCGGCGACAACGTTCGCCTTGCCCGGGTGGTAAAGTATCTCAATATCATAATCTTTGATTAGTTCCAATCGTCTCTGTCGCATATTTAACTCCTTCCGAGTAAATATATACTTTAAACTCTTATGATCGGTGAATATCTGACAGGTAACACCATAAAGATAATGACGTCAAATCTTCAATGCGAATACCACGGCTGCTAGCTCCAGGTCGTGGGTCGGATAATTAACCTCGTAAGGTCTCAATTGCCGCGAAGCATAATCAATAACTTTTACGTTCTGCATTAGTACACATCCGAGACCCTGTCCGAACGCATCACTATAAACCACAAATCCTTCCGTCCCTTGCGGTAAGGAAAGGACAGGTGCTGAAATTAATCGGCTCTTGAGTTCCTCAAAACTCTGCTGACACGTGTATTTCTTATCCTTCCGTAAAAGGTTCGTCATGGGTTGAGCAATCTTAGAAAATCCCTCCACAAATCGCCGATAATAACCAGCTAATCCGAGGAAACTTCGGATTTCCTTAACATTCTTCGGAGGTTGCCAAACTCGGATAGCCTCCGTCTTTTGAGGGTCGACACGAACTCCGTCTGATGAAATTACATATCCGAGAAACGTCACTTCGGACATCCAGAACTCACATTTGGAAAACTTCCCATAGAGTTGCTCTCGTCTCAACACGTCGAGCACCTGATGAAGGTGAAACTCGTGCTCCTCCTGATCACGAGAATAAATCAAAATGTCATCAATGAAGACAACCACGAATTGATCCAAATAGTCGATGAAAACCCGATTCATTAACTCCATGAATACCGCAGGTGCATTAGTTAACCCAAACGGCATTACCACAAACTCATAATGACCATAGCGTGTTCGAAACGCCAACCTAGCGATATCCGACTCTCGAATGATGATACCCAGATCTTAAATCGATCTTTGAAAATACGGAAGCTCCTTGAAACTGACCCAACACGTCACTTCAAAAGTGCGAAAAAGAATCCTCCTCGGAATATTACACGCCGTAAACCCTTCTCATAAGGATTTACCAGGCTAAACACAATTTTCCACGTCCTTTCAAAAATACCAAAAAGATCGATGACGGTAATATTTTTCAAATACAGAAAAAGAAATATTCCATTTTCCAAATACCAAATACCGTCATAATAATATCGTTTAAACGTTCAAGGCCAAATGCCAAAACTCGGTTTAGGGAATCGGTTCTACGAAGTAAGAACTCAGTTTGCAAAGTATCGAAAGCCATTTCAAAACGGATAAGAATACTGTTTGAAATATACTTTTTACAAATATAAACAATCAAATCCACGATTTCCCAATATATGCCATTTTAAAATACACACTCGACTCCATCGTCTGAAATGATCATGGCCATACGTTCACGGACAATAAGTATGGCATCACGACGATCCATTCAATCAATACCCAAGATGACATCGTCTCTCGGTACATCCACCACGATTAGGCCTGCCAGTCATACACGGCCATGATGCTGAATCAGAAAATACTTAATCTCACGATCTCCGATAATTCTTCTACCGTCAGGTAGACTAATGATATAAGGTTCACAATTAATAGGACTATCCAAGTGAAGTCTATTTAAGCATGATTCGGAAATGAATGAATGTGATGCTCCAGTATCAAAAAGGTTACACACAGGTTGAGATAAAATTTCGAGGGTACCTGAGATCATTCGGGCCTCCAGATCTTTGCCCCTCAATATCTCGTAAATTCGGGGCTTGCCGGCCCCCAAACCGCTTGCTCCTGACTGATAAATATGAGCTCCGCCTTTATTCGCTTCCTTCGTTTTAAACGACGCTGACTGAGCAGCCTGATTTTGAATCGCTAATTGCTTCGGGGCCTGAGATGCCGTCGGATTCGGCTTGGAGTCCCTTCGGCAAAAACGGGCCTTATGCCCAACAATCCCGCAGTTATGGCACGTGATAGACGGTTTCAGACACTTAGTGCTATAATGACCCGACGCTCCACAGTTGAAACAGGTGATGGCTGATCTGACCGCTCGGGACTGAGATCCTGCAGGTTTAGGCGCCGTAGGAGGTCGCTCAGAAAAGTTAGGACTCGCATGAGGCTTCTTGAAGGTTGCCTGGCCGCCTTCGGGCTGATTACGCTTCTTCGATTTCTTGCCAGAAGATGAAGTTTGTTGCCCAGCAACTTCCTAAGCCGCAGGCTCATACGTGAGAGTTCTCTCGATTAATTCGGCTAGAGTGGCGCAATGATGATTAAGCAATTGCATATGGGTCATCATGACCTGCATAAAAGTGAGTGGATCAACCCGAACATCTTCTGATAGAGCTGAGTCCTGGGTACGACTTCCCGATAGTGAGTGATTATTTCCCGGGTTTCGGCCTGCACCGCGGCCTCTCCCCCTGCGTCCCCTGACAGCTCTCTCCATACTGAAGTAGGAAGGTCACATGATAACCATAGATCTCACATGAGTACCGCATTATGATTTACGTTATGAAATGATAATAATGAGCACATGCGCTCTAACACAATGATTACATGAATGATCAATTGAGGTGACATGATTATATGATGAAATTCTTGAAATGATTATCTTGAACAAGTTAACAAGATTAATGATACGATCCACAAGATCAACAACTGATTAATGAGATGAACTGATTGATTAATGAGTTAACATGATCGACATGATCAAAAATGAAAATGATGTTTGAGGATTGTTGACTAATGAATGATGAATGAGTGATTCTTATTGCCAGAAATTATACCATGGCGTCAGAAATCTTACTGTTCTTTGGTCTGAGGGGCTCGGCTCTTGCACAGGTCACACGTGACGCAAAAGTCCAATGATACTAGTCTGATGAACGATGATTTCAAGTGAGACATGACTCGGAAGGTAGTATTCAAAACCACGCTCCGATACCAACTCTGTAACACCCCAAACTAGGCGGATATTACAGTGCCGTGGATCCTCGACTGGGACCCACCAGGTGAATGAAAATTAATGAATTAAATAATATAATTGTAGTACCGAACGACATTATATCATCAATCACTCCGAAGAGGAGTTTCATTAAAACACACCCAAGATAATACAGAATACATGTATATTTTATATGAAGATAAAATATACAACACTGGATGAAATGAATATCCAAACGGAAGTCTGCAGCGGAAATAAAATGAAAAAAACATGAGTGAATGAAAAGGACTGGGGCCCCCTACTAGTATCACTGGGACTCGCAGCATTCTCTTCCCGTGCCTTAGCCTTGCCATGACCTGAAAACAACATCCCCCAACGGGGTCAGTTACACATAACAACAATCCTCAAGAGTTGAATAAACACAATCATGATATAACTTAATTATGAAATGACGCTGAAGAGAGGCATCACAGTACGCCCGTAATGGTATGTGCACGTGCACAAGACGAGTGTCCGGAGACACCTGTCCTTGTACCTAATTAATCTCACGGAGGTACATTACCGTGTGCACAGTCCAATGTGTCGGTGAACCCAACACATGACCATCACCCGCCCGACTAAAAATTCCACACATCCCCACCCGGCCGCGCAATATGAACCCAGAAGGTCATATGAACAAGAATGACCATGAAGAATATTAATGAATAACAATTCGACAAAGTCAAGAATGACTCACCGAGATGAAATGATAGTGAAATGAATGATAGCTCAATGAAATGGTTGGAACCGTCGTTCCTCATTAATGAAGTGATTAATTGACAATTACGAGTCTCAATATGGTTAATACATTATGAATGAATTATGATTATGAATGAACAACAACGAAAGGAATGAGTATCCTTTTAACCGAGTAAGAATTAACTTACACAACCGGTGAAGAATGTCCTTCCTCGAATAAACGTCCTACAATGAGATGTCGGTCGCTCGAACAACCTTGAATGACAATTACCAACAATGATCAATATACGTATCAAACATGATTATAACCGACTCAAACGTCGATACAATAATATCCAAACTCATTGAGGCATTCTAGCGAACACTTAGCAAATACACATCCTTTGATAATATCCAAACCCGAATATATCGAAACCAAACTCCAAAATGAATAGTTCAAACCAACAAAACACCTTCAATGATATCAATAATCCCTTAGGAATCCACAATTCGAGTTAACGACAACATCTAATCGAAAACCCCCGAAAATATCAAAGTCAACCCCAAAGTGTTCTTGATTCAACCCCAATATTCATGAAATCCGAAATATACAACAATAAATCCGTAGGAATACATTTATCCAAGGTATATAATCCATATCTAACATATTCCGACAACAATCCAAGTTCATACGAAGAAATCGGAAGGAAAAAAACCAAAAATCCAAAATTCTAGATCCAAGAGATTATTACCTTGATTTGATGTGATGAGGATGATGAAATGATGATTAATCTGAATGATAAGCTTGAAGATGATGATTGATGATTGCACCTCGAAGAACACTCTCCAAATCGCCCGGAATCGCCCAAAACCGCCGAAAGAATGAAGAGAAATGACAAATGACGAAGAAAGGACTGGACTGTCCTATATATAGCAAATCTCAGTTAGCGTGCGCTAGCTCCTGTGCGTAGCGTGTGCTAACGGGTGTACTGGGTAGTCCAGTACCCTCTGTTCGCAACGGTAGCGTGCGCTACGTACCTCTTGTAGCGTGCGTTACGACCATGTACTTGGCGTGCGCTAACTCAAAATGTTAGCGTGCGCTAACGAATTATTTGACGCCCAGTACTGGAGTTCAGAACCTCCTGTTCTCTGATCTGATCGCGGTAGCCCGCGCTACACACAGGATTCAGCGTGCGCTACTAACCCCGATTAGCGTATGCTAATACTCACACATAGCGTGTGCTAAGAATTATCTGAAATCAGTCCAGTAGCCACTGGACTCTGCCTGATCCGACCGTAGCGCGCGCTACACCGGCTGCATAGCGTGCGCTACTCCGACCTACTAGCGCGCGCTACTTACCATTCGTAGCATGCTCTACTTACAACCCAACTGCAGCCCAGTGCCTTCTGGACTGCCTGCTTGAACTACACTAGCGTGCGCTAGTGTTGAAAGGTAGCGTGCGCTACCCGTACTCAATTAGCGCACGCTAAAGAGAGTATGTAGTGTGCGCTACTCCTCACACACAGCACACTATGAAGATGACAACAATGATAAACACGGCACGATTCTCCAACTAGATTGATGATGAATGACGATTGATACACGATACAATTACTCTGAATGGTGAATACAATGATTGAATATGAGTGACAAATGATCATTAATGAGTGAAAATTACTGAGTGACAATTACTGAACGATAGTTACTGAATGATAATGACTGAATTACAACCAAGTATTACAGAGATCGCCCTCTACTCAGTCCTAGGGGGATTCAGTGGTCTTTCGCCCATGTTCAGGCACTTTACGAAGGACATCCCCCCGACCTACGCAATCTTCCGTGCCAAGGCCGCATACTTTTTGGCCAGGCGGAGGATGCTCGCCCTTCGCTAAGATGAGGGGGCAGAGACGGCGATTGCCAAGTCCAACAAGACGTCCGCCCAACCGCCCGGTGATTTCAGGACCTTCGAGGACGTGGAAGCCCATCTCTACCACGACCTCAGTCTATCTCTGGCTCATATATTCTACGCCATCCAGGGGTGCGAGCGGCTAAGCAAGCCGAAGGCGGTAAGGGACCACAGTCATCTGGACCGCAACAAATTTTGTGCTTACCACAAGAGTCCCGGCCACAGCACCGATGAATGTTGCGACCTCCTCTGACAACTCTGGAGATTGTTTGAAGAGGGCAAGCTGGACAGTCTGATAACTTAGCCGGATCCCCAGGCGGAGAGGATCAAGTGCCGCGATCAGCGTTAGAATGACGACCACCAGTCTCCCAAGACGATCGCCAGAATCAAACACGGTCGCCCGAAGGCTACAGTACAACGAAAGGCTACTGCCCAAGCAACATCTCCAAAAGTGGAGGACTCGCTCGCCATTTACAGTTCATCATCTAACATGATGGACTAAGGCACGAGATCACCTCCCTCAGCACAACGTATACCGTCGAGGATCACCATCTAACTTGACGATCCGAGGTAGAAGAGTGCAGCCATGGTCCTGGAAGTCGATGGAACCGACTGCTTCGTCCATGCAAGGTTCCTTTGGGCTGCGATCGCTCGCCCTTCGTATAAATACGAGGTGGGCGTAGCCGAAGGACCCTCCAAACAAATCTGTGGACACGCTCGCCAGCCCTCAAAGGTTCATCATCTTACTTGGTGGACCCAGACAGTGCGACGCGTCCCTACCCCCATCACAATGTATACCGTCGAGGATTGACATATAACATGACGATCCGAGGTAGAAAAGTGCTAACAAGCCGCGGACGTGGATTCTATTAATCCGACGACGCCCCATGCAAGGACTCCTCCAGACCAAGACCGCACGCCTTTCGTTTAAATACGAGGCGGGCGCAGCCTAATGGAGGACCCTCACAATAAAGTGAGTCGCGCGACAAACCTACAGGTGGAATGTCCCTCGCGCACAAGACACGGTCATGGAGGTCGGTCCATCGAACTCTGCGACTGTGCACGGTTCCTCAAAGTCGAAACAATCAGCTTTCCACGAGGGATCTGCAAAATTGAAAATCACAGGAACAAGACCGAAGATAGCTCGCCAAACGATCAGGTCGCCCAAATCCGAGACCAAAGTCCGCTCAACGGATCGCCCATCTTTATCCTAAACGATCGCCAGTAGAACCACCTTACCCCATGTCTACAACATCGGGGCAAGTTGGGGGGCAATTGTTGTGTCGAGATTTATACACCTCGACAGGCGATCAGCACAAATGCCGGGCGACCGAGCCAGAGTCGAATAGGACCAAGGCAGACTTGCCTACAGAATGGAGATCCCAGATCAAACACAAGTGCCGAGCGATCGACATCTAAGACGATCGTCTCTTGGCACCTGGCGATCGACTCTGGTGCCCGGACAAGGACGACCGCCTCATGCCACGCGAAGCCAGCATCCGCAAGTCTGCGAAGGCCGAAACTCGGGATAGAGACCCATGTGCAGATCCGCGAATGGCGCCGCAGAACATGGATCGTTGACCACAACCGGCCACCATCTTCTCACCTACCGACAAGACCCGCCGAAAGGTACAAGGTGGGACCTCACGGGACAACGACTCAGGACGCGTGCAGACTTCTCATTGGTCCGCACAGCTGGCTGCCAGCAGCAGCCGCTGACTTTAAGGCAACCAGCCCATGTGCTAAAAGACGGTCGCCCCCTTATTATATTACAAGAAAGGCGATCGCCCGTCAGGAAAAGGCATCCCAGCTCCTATAAATAGAAGGCTTCCTGCACTTGGAACACTCGTTGCTTTCTCGCTGCTTCATAGTTGGCTTCTCTCTCTTGGATATGATATACACTTCGGACATCTTTTTATCTCTCACTCTCCGAACCTCTTAACCTAAAGACGGTCGGCAGAAACGAGAACAAAAACTCACAGAGCAGCACTCAAGAGCTAGATAACTAGAGACTTTTACACTCATTGTAATTGTACTCTTACATTAATATTTGTACTTCAACGTATTCGTATTAATAACATCTCGCGAGAGCATTCAAGCCCGGGCCTAACAAACCCGGCAAATCTTGTGTTATTCACACCCCCACGGACGTGCTCTCGCATTTTATTTGTTACTCATCCATTCCAGCAATATCTATCTCCGGATAATATTTTGGGCAACAACAGGTGGTTACTTTGGCTCTCTTACGTGACAATCTTCTGTGCTTTCAGGATTCACTCTAAATTGTTTTTGTGTTTTTTGATTCGATACATAATTTTCCCGTGTTAAAGGTGGTTACTTTGGCTTGAACAATGTGGCAATCTTCTATGCTTTCAAAATTCATTCTAGATTGTTTCATTAACGGCCTCTGTTTTAGTGTTTCTATATTCAATATATATAATTTTTCCGTGTTAAAGGTGGTTACTTTAAGCTCTATATTGAAACAATCTTTTATGTTATCAAAACTCTTATTGCTAAGTGAATGGCTCTTTGTTTTAGTGTTTCCCGATGCCTTACATAAGTTTGTTTGTTTTTTCTTATAAAAAGGTGAAATTTTGAGTACATAGTTTTATAGAACAATACAAATCAATGAATACTACAGAACTATATCAACTATTCTTCTCCAAATCAAAGCTTTCTAGCAGCTGCGGCAGCTCTAACAAAGCCATTTATTCCATTGCTTTTCAACATTCCTAGAATCAGCCAAATTTTTTACTAAAAGTTCATCATCTTGAGCTTCCAAGTGTCTACACTCAACTGGATCAGAGCATCCTCAGTCCTTTGAGATTGTTGAAACAATATCATATTTCTCTCCTGCCACAAAAAGTACATATTAGTACTAAAAGCAAGTCTCACGATATTATTGTTTGCTGTCGTACTTGTCATTACATCAATCACATTAGACCGGTTATCAGCAAATTGTTTGGTAATCATCTTCGATTTGAATAAGCACATGTGAAGAAAAATGTGCCTGAGAATCAGCACACTGTTTGCAGAGAGCACGCGTCATGATCTCAGTTGGCTTCCACTTCATGAGCTTGTCTTGAGTCTGTAATCTTTCCTGGATGGCCATCTATCACACAAAGGAGTGCCTGGGAAGACACTATTGACTACGAAAGTCCTTCCATGCACTATTGACTGCAAATTTGACACTTTGTACTGCCCTCGTAACCCACATAGCTCTATCACTCATATAATTGATCAATAAAGGTGCTTGGACTTAGTTTAGCATGTGGTATTTAGTATGCCACTCAATTGGCCATTTCCAACAATTCTCTTGAATGACATCAGCAAGTGTACTAAACATATACTACATCCGTTCTCTCATAACCGCAACATCTGGACTTTCATGTTTGCCAATGCACAACTTTGATTATTAATATCTTCAATTCTTTACTTTTAAAAATTATAAAAAGTTTATATTTTGAAAGTATACTTCGATATGAATCTAACAAGATCCAACATGACTATATTTTTTCATATGTATAAATCACAAAAGATGGTCAAAAGAGGGTATATGAACAGTGTAATAGTCAACACGTTGCAATAATAAAAGAACGGAGGAAGTATTCACCTGCAGAATGAATGTCTCTATGGATGATATAATCACTCAGAGGACACATAGCATGCCATTTATAATACCAAGCAGAGATACTCTTCTCATCACCAACTTTGAAGACAACATGCTGCCTAACTCTCTCAGTTCTAATAGAGTTTTCCATCCCCAACTAGAATTACTATCAACACGAACTTCCCATAGGCCTCTACTTTCCACATTGACCCATTTTACCCAAACGGAATCTTAGCCTTGCCTTCTATTAAGTTCCATTGACACCACAAAAAACCCGTAAGTAATTTATTGATCTTCTTAATAATGGTTTTAATGGCGGATTGAGGGTTAGAGGGGTGTAACAACCTTTCCCACCAAACTGCCATTAACTGTGTCGGATTCTTTGAGTCACTTCCATAGAAAAAATAAAAAGTAGTGACCATGAAACAATCTTTTATGCTCTTACATAAGTTCTTTGTGTTAAATGTAGTTACTTTGTCACTTTTAATGCAACAATGAAACAATCTTTTATGCTCTCTAAACTCTTATTAGGTGATGTCTTTATTTTCCTAATTTCAACCTCATCACACCTGTATAGGTTTGTAGGTCCTCATTTGTTTTTCACATTGTAATATTTAGCTTGCTGATTAATTGTAGTGACTTTTCGATATACATATGCTCATTAAGTTTGAAATTTCATTAGAATGGATCAAAAGCCAGCGTCTTGTCGTGGTAGTGGTTCTGAATTGTGTTATCAGTTGCCTCCCCTCTCTGCAAAGTATCCATGGTTGATTGCTCGCCTCACGGTACTGAAGACCAGACTTTCTACACCATCAACGACCAATTGTGTCGTTATCGGTGTCAAATCCCTGAGTTGATCGGTAGAAATATTCGAGGGTATTTCCATGGCTGGGTAGTCCTCTCCAATCGTAACAACGTTATGTGGTCTATCTGGAACCCGGTGACTTGTAAGATGATTCATTTACCTCCTTTAATTTTGAAAGATGAAAGTTCTGAATCTGGCCTAGATTGTTGTTTATCGTCTCCTCCCGATGATCCTTTATTTCCAAGATAAAACCATTTCCTTATCTTCTTCTAAGCTTTCTCCATCAAGCCATTTGTCATTGTGGGAAGGTGTCAGGTATTGCCTTTTAATTTATGTATCATTTGTGTCTTTATTGCTACACTAGAAAATATTTAGTTAAAGAATCATTATATAACTAATTAGTGTAGGTCAGAAGGTGAAGCCAAGTGGACACAGGAAGAGGACGATAATGACGATAAGAAGACTGTTGTACGATCAGATACCCGTGACGAAACTGAATTGATTGAGTCACTGTCGAGTTATTTGGGCCAAAGTGATTTAAAAATGATGGCCCTAAATGTATTTTTCCTTTGCAGCCCATCATTAAAGGAACCCAGCCCGGAACCCAGGAAGCTTTCCTTTTGTTAAATGACCGGATTAATCCTGGCCATCTGTTTTGGCTCAGTTAATCACGGCCATTGGTTTTTATATTATACCTAATATATAAACCCCCCCCCCCCCTTAAAAACCTTACCCCTCATTTCCCTTTTTTTTGTGACTTCCGCCTCCACCCCCTTATCTCTCCCGATTCTGTTTCTTTTCTTCTCGGTCGACTCTGCTCCTCCGATATGGAAACCAAATCTGGTCCGATTTTTCCTCTTCGTTTGTTGTTCCGATTCTCCTATAAATATCGTTTTCGTGAGAGATGAAAAAACAACAAATCTAGAGCAAGTAATTTGTTTACTTCGATTCTTTTTCTCTGTGAAATAAATCGAGTGCTTTGTGGGTGAGGCTTGTGAGATAAATCTGGGATCTGAATTTTTCTGGGGGTTTTCGGTTGAATCCTGATGTGTGCTTCGATTCCTCCGGTGGTTTGCTTCCGGTCCGGTGGTGGGTTCCTTTTTCTGGTGTTGGCCGCGGGTCACTTGAGTCCTGAACGTGGTTACGGAGACGGAGGACTGAGCCGGGCTGTTTTCAACAGTGACATCACTTCCAATCGGTTTCGGCCGTTTGGTTTGCATTTTCTTTACTCACAATTTATTTCCAGTATTTTAATGTATTTAAATAGAAGTTGTGTAATCCTTAATCTCTATCCTGAGTAGATCTGTGTAATAGTTATATTCGTTATAATTATTGTAATAATTCGTCACCCGATTCGGACCAATACTCAACATTGGTATCGGAGCTTTGGTTCGGATCTGTCTGAATCGGGTCAACCCGGATCGCTCAGGTATATCGGCTTTACCCTCTTCTTTACTGTTTTTTATGCCCAGTGTTCTTTGTGATATTTTCGCTTGCTGTTCTTTGTGATATTTTGGGTCTTGCTGTCCTTCGTGATATTTTCGGTCCACTGTTCTTCGTTGACTGTCTCGTCCGGTGTTATTGCTTCTGCTGCGTATGTTGTTCGACGCATTGTTGGTGATATTCTGTGTGATTATTACTGCGATATTACTTTGTGTTTATTTTGAATCTGGAATTTTTCATAAACGGGCAATAAAACCCTCCTGCCTGGACCGCTTAAGTGTCCTCGGATCTTGTAGGGGCCTGGTATTGAATTTTTCAGATTCGTTTAATTTTATTTATCTGTGTGATTTTATTGATTACTTTGTGTTTCTGAGTTTTGATAAAATTAACCGTCTCCTTCTTGTTTGTGTTTTTCATAAATTTTCAAAAACTTTGTTCATTTTGAAAATTAAAATGGGAACGATCTCTGACTTCTCTGTGACCCCATTTCATGGAAAATGTGATTTTGCCATTTGGCAACAGAAAATGAAAAACATACTCATTCAACAAAAATATTTCAAAGCTATCGATAACTCTTTCGCTTATAATGTGACTGCGGATAAAAAGGCTGAACTTGATGAGTTTGCTTATTCTGCGATTATCTTGAACCTATCTGACTCTGTGATAAGAAAATTAGGTAAACATGGTTCGGCTAAAGAATTATGGGAAAAATTAGAAGAAATGTATACTGAAACTTCGCTGCCCAATAAACTGTTTCTTCTCGAAAAAATTTTCCGCTACAAGCTCGATCTAAACAAAGACATCGATGCTAATTTAGATGTGTTTACTAAACTGGTTCAAGATATAAAGTTAACCGGAGATGATGATTACACTCCGATTGTTCTTTTGAATGCTATTCCTGATTCTTACAGTGATGTGAAATCTGCCATTAAATATGGTAGAGATCAAGTTACTTTGGATATTGTTGTTAACGGCTTGAAAAGCAAAGAATTAGATTTGAAAAACAATAAAGGTGCCGCTCTTAGAAATCTTGGCGAGGTTAATTTTGTAAAAGGAAGACCACAAAATCGTTTTCAAAATAAAGTCTTCCAACAGTCAAAATACCCAAGCCAACAAGAAAAAGGGCAATGAAAAATTTCGGTTTAAACCTAGGAATATGGTCACTACATTCAAGATTGCACTAAACCTAAGAAGAACCAGCAATCTGAACAGGCTAACTTAGCTGTCAGTGAAAATCTAGGTGATGTGTTTATGATTTCTGATGCCATGCATGCTTCTGTGAACTCTGTGTTAGCTGACCTTGGTGAAAATGATTGGCTGGTTGATTCTGGATGTACATTTCACATGACTCCATACAAACAATTTTTTTCTAGCTATCGCGATTTGAAAAATCGATATGTGTCTATGCCTGATCATGTAAAACGAGATGTTGCTGGAATAGGAACTGTGTGCCTTAAATTTGAATCTGGAAATTCGATAACTTTGGAAAATGTTAGGCACGTTCCTCACTTAGCTCATAATTTAATGTCTTGTGCATGTCTTGAAGATGATGGTTTTAAAGGTACGTGGGGTAAGGGTGCAATGAAAATTACGAGAGGTCCCAAAACCTTTTTTGTTGCCATTCGTGCCACATGCCGGCGTTGTCATTTAGCAGCACCTTTGATTCAATGGAGCAACAAAACATCATTAGCATCATTAAGAAGGTATTCAGTAGCTTCACCATGGCTAATGGTGGTAGACAAGAATAGGGGCTTTTTCACTTTTACTGATCCAATGTTTGGCGTATGCTTCGTTTGGGTCCTGATCCATATCCCATTTGTTTTCCAACATTTTACGGCCAAGATGTTTATGCTTTGTGTAAAGAGGGAGAGAACTTTATGTTTTAAAAAATTTTGCCGAAGGAGACTACTCATGGAAGCAAGTTGTGGCCGCAAGAAGAACAAGTAGTTGCCCGTTTTCGCCACAACAATTTCTAGTGAAACGTGATCAACATCTGTTACTAGTCACGGTTGGTAAGTTTGGAGAATATGTTGAGGTATTCAAGCTGAATAACTGTGCAAAAGAATGGGAGAAAATAGATTGTTTAGGAAGGCACATGATTTACATTTCTATGCATTGAAGCCAAAACACCAGAAATGGAGAACAAGATTTATTTTCCGCGATTACATTCCAAAGACGGGAAGATAGTGTTCTATTCCCTCGAAACAAGCAGGTATCACACATTCAGTGGAAAAAACATTAAAGAGAATGTCACGGATGGAATTGAGCATGTCTACCCTCATACGTGGATTGAACCGAGTTGGTCCTAGCTAATATCGTTGTCTTTATCTATTCAGTTTTTTTAACCTTTCGGATCTTTTATATCTATTATTTTTTCTTGTGACTTGCTTTCTCTTAAACCTCATGTTCAAGATCTTCACACTCTTTAACTTTTTAAATGCTTAATGATAATTGACCTTTTTATTCATGTGAAAATTTCCATTCACATCTTCACAAACCAAAATACACGGCTCACTTCTTCCCACTCAATCATTTACTCAACGTTAATAAAAACACAACCACCATTCTACCTTCATTATGCACACAAACACAAACATTTTCTAATAAAAACAAAGAAACACTTTTTCCATTATTCCAACCTTTTCCATTTTCACGAATATAACACCACCTCTTCACAAGTCGGTCGTGCAGATCACCGTCTTAAAAAGAAAACCACCACCATGGTGGTGGTGTTTTAGTGTATAATAATGCGTAATAACATCTTCAACTAGATGAAACCAGTCTATTAATGAATAAAAACTACTCATGATGTCATAAATATTAAATAGACTTTTTAAAGTCCATATATTACAAACGAACTTCTCAAACTTCACAAATATAGGTGCTGTTTTTATTACTAACATTTTAACCAGGAGGAATGCTACACCCACAAACAAACTTCCACAAAAACACCCACAAAATGACGTGTCAGCGGGTGATTGGTGAATTTTGTGGCAGTTTCTCTCTCCTCTATCTGATTACACCAATCACCCACCGACACGTCATTTTGTGGGTGTTTTTATGGAAGTTTGTTTGTGGGTGTAGCATTCCTCTTTGACCAGTGTAACTTTCAAATTCGTTTTGTCATCACCAATTTGCTCACCTGCTAAACTAGGCTTATTTGGCATTTCTATTTTTAATTTTTTTTTCTTATGTGTTAGCTTTTTTGGCATATTTATTTTAAATTTATGCTTATGCTCATGGCAAATGATGCGGTACAAATTACCCATCACCACCACACAACCATCACCTTTGTTCATCTTCAACCTTAATTTTTTCCAGCCATCTTATAGTTTCGGCTACCAATTTTTTATACACAAACTTATAATTGTTTGACAAATTTATATATCTTTTATACACAAATTTATACTTCCTCCGTTACTTCATTATTGCAACGTGTTGACTATTACACGGTTCACATACTCTCCTTTGACCGTCTTTTGTGATTTATACATATAGAAAAATATAGTCATGTGAGATCTTGTTAGATTCATCTCGAAATATACTTTCAAAATATCAACTTCTTATAATTTTTAAAAATAAAGAATTAAAGATATTAAGGATCAAAGTTGTGCATTGGCAAGCGTGAAAGTTCAGATGTTGCAATTATAAGAGAACGGATGTAATATATTGTTTGACAAATTTATATACAAATTTATATATCTTTTATACACAAATTTATATAGAGAAATTAACCAAAACCAATTGTCGCAGCCAAAAAATTTAAAGCTGGCAAAAAATTTATCCTGACGTTTCCGAATGACTTGTCGGGATTACCACCACAGTGGGAAGTTGAGTTTCCTATTGATTTAGAGCCGAATGCGGCTCATGTTTCTTGGGAACCATACCGTATAGCACCGTCGGAGATGTTAGAGTTGAAGAAACAGTCGGGGGAATTGCTATATAAAGGGTATATCCGACCGAGCGCATCACTTTGGGGTGCGCCAGTGCTTTTTGTTAAGAACAAGGATGGATCGCTTCGTTTATGCATCGACTATCGAGAATTAAACAAGTTGACCATAAAAAACAAATACCCTTTGCCCCGGATTGATGACTTGTTTGATCAGCTTGCGGGAGCGACAGTCTTCTCGAAGATTGATTTACGATCGGGTTACTATCAGCTGAGGATTCGGGATAGCGACATACCGAAAGCTGCATTTCGGACGAGATATGGACATTACGAGTTTGTGGTTATGCCTTTCGGGATAACCAATGCCCCAGCAGTGTTCATGCAGTTGATGAACAAAGTTTTTATCGAGTATCTGGACAGATTCGTAGTCGTCTTTATCGATGACATTCTTATTTATTCCCGGAGTCAGAAAGAGCACACTGTACATCTTCGTATTGTGTTTGTTGGGTACGGGGTCGGATATTGCGCCGTGTTGCGGAAGCGTAAATATCAAGTGCGAAAATAAAAATGACGCAAGGATTTATAGAGGTTCGGCTATAAACGAGCCTACGTCCTCTCTCGGTATCTTTTTTAATAGGCTAAAGAAAAACCTCTTCTCCTCTCTTCTATCGGTCGAGGTATAACCGTTTACAATCACGTCTTCTATTGGTCCGTGATAAACCACTCGTACTTGTCTTTGTGTCGGTCCAAGTTAAACCGTTTTTCTTATCTATCGGACAAGGAATCAACCGCTCTAGCTTTCTATGGGTACTAGATAAACCTCACTTAGATAGCGATTGCGATTCTAACAATGCCGGATCCTTGATCCTAATAACACCGAATCCAATCGTATCTTTTCTTTTACCACTCATGTATAATGTTGAATGTATAAACACTCAAACTAACAAATAAGCTCAAAGTTACAACAACAATAATATCGATATGAATAAGTGATCAATGTATCTCTTGCTTGAAATTGTTGTTTTTTATCAATACCATAGACATGGTATTTATAGGCTCCATCATCAAACTAGCCGTTAGCTGCCAGGACCTTCATTACGTACGCTATATGCTTCTCATTACGTACGTAAGCCTGTTGTGCGGCGACTTATACGCCTCGACGGCGATCGGAATAAGTGTCGAGCGACCGAGTCCACAACCAAACAAGCTACGGCGAACTGGTCAGAACAAAGGTAGCGGCCCGCCTTCGAGTATCTAGCGATCGACTCCCAAGGCGATCGCCTTCTGGCACCTAGTGATCGACTCTGGTGCCCGACCTAGGGCAGCCATCTGTGCTACGAGCAAGACCTTCGTCGTCAAAGTCTACGGCTCGGATCTCAGCGGCGCCCATGTGCGAGATCCGCGAAAGGCGCCGCAGAACATGGATCGTTGACCACGGCTGTCACCACCTTCTCACCTACCGACGGACCCGCCGAAAGGTACAAGGTGGGACCGCCGTGATGACTTCGACGCGTGCAGACTTCTCATTGGACCGCACAGCTGGCTGCGAGCAACTCCTGCGGACTTTAAGGAGACCAGCCCATGTGCTAAAGACAATCGCCCGCTTATTATAATACAGCAGAGGCGATCACCCAGCATCTCCCAGTCCTATAAATAGAGAACCTCCAGCAACTGGAAAAAGGTTACTCTCAGTTGGCAACGAAGCTGAAAACACTCAAACACATACACTCTTTCAGGCTCTCGGCTTCCTCTCTTGAATCTACCTCTGGATTTCTCTCTCAGCACCTCTCATCCAGAAGACGGTCGGCAGAGGCAAGAACTCCTTGCAGTACAGATTCAACGAGACTCACAAGCCCAGGAGCTCAGACATACAGCTAATACACACCGTGGGAGACCGTCGATTTCTCTCGGTCGTCACAGCTCGTCAACGTTGTTACAAGAACTCACAGAGCATCATATCTGGTTCTTCCGGCAATCTTCACGCTCAATAGCTAAGATAACTAGGGTCTTTACACTCATTGTAATAGTACTCTAACATTAATATTTGTACTCCAAAGTATTTGTATTAATAATATCTCGCGAGATCATTCAAGCCTGGGACTAACAACCCCGGCAAATCTTGTGTTATCTACTTTCCCTACGGAAGTGCTCTCGCACTTTGTTTGCTATCCATTCATTCCAGCAATATCTATCTCCGGATAATATTTTGGGTAGCAACAATTGGCGCTAGAGGAAGGGGGGCTTTTAACCTTCATTTTTATTCCTACCGTCCCAAAGAACACTCACTGTTCTCGGGGCATATACTTGAAGTGACACTCACTGCGCTTCAAAGAAAGCCTTCAGAATCATGACGTCCGCCATTACATCGAAGAGAGCTGCTCTCCGAACCGCCGGACACCATATCCCGGATCGATCCGAGCCCCAGCCGACGGCAGAGGGAAGCCGCGGCAATGCGAGACTCTCGATCCCGCACTTGAGGGGTGGCCCCAGCCTCTCACTCGACCAGTTCCAAACCGCGGAACAGATCGAGGAGGCTATGGCCATCCTAAGGGAGCGACGGAGAGCATGCGCGACGCCCGCTATAACTCCCTCGGCCATCCGCCGCGTGGGCAAACGGAAGTTCAAGGGGCTACTGGGCGAGCGATCGTCAGAAAGCCCCGATTCGCGAGAAAAAGGCTCTCACCAGGCCAGACAGTTCCGTATTCAGTCGCTTGGGAAGCGATATATCATGGCGACCTGGGAACTCTGGCCCCAAGACGACGGAATCCGAGTCCGACACCAGGAGTTCGACGTACCCAACTCCTAGCCGAATACAGGTCGCCTGCCCGACTCCGCTCCGAACGCCGGGGTCGCATTGATCGCCTGGCCTCGCACTGAGCGCCAAATGAGCATCCAGGCCGCGGCGATGGCCGCTATGCAACGCCAGCTCGACGAGATGAAAGCGCTCTTGGATACTGGGGCAAGCACCAGTGGAAAGATCATCGGACCGACAGAGCCACTCGCGGTCCACATCGAGCTTGACCCTGTGCAACCAAGGATCGCTCCCCCCAAAACACATTTGTACGAAGGGAGATCGGACTCCGAGACCCACCTAAGCAAATTCCGGATTGACATGACCGAGTGTGGGGCAACAGATGCGACCAAGTGCCGAATCTTCCCGTTAACATTGGGCGAGCTGGCCCATAGGTGGTACGTCTCACTACCACCGCGATCGATCATCTCATTTGAGAAACTGGCGAAGGACTTCACGTCATACTTTGCCGCCAAGGTCGCCAGACCAGAAGGCCCCCACCGCATGATGAAAATCAGGCAGGGGGAAGACGAATCCGACGCGGATTACATCGACTGGGTGGATGAAATAGTCCTCACCGGCGATCCCATCAGCGACGAGCTCGCTCTCTACTCCGTCCTGGGGGGATTCTACGGTCATTCGCCCATGTTCAGACATTTCACGAAGGACATCCCCCCAACCTACGCGATCTTCCGCGCCAAGGCTCCCGACTTTCTGGCCAGGCAAAGGCTACTCACCCTCCGCCTAGGCGAGGGAACGCCACCTCCTGTATGGAAGACGGCGATCGCCAAAACCAAAAAGACGGTCGCCAAGCCATCCGGCGATCTCAAGGCCTTCGAGGATGTAGAAACCCATCTCCTCCACAAGTTCAACCGAACTCCGACCCACATTTTCTACGCCATCAAGAGGCGCGAACCGCTGAACAAGCCAAAGGCAATAAGGAACCACGGTCATCTGGACCGCAATCGATATTGTGCCTTCCACAAGAGTCCCGGCCACAACACCAACCAATGCCGCGACCTCCTCAGACAACTTTGGAGATTGTTTGAGGAAGGCAAGTTGGACAGCTTATTGGCTTAGCCGGAGCCCCACCAATCTCCCAACACGTTCGCCCGAGTCGAACGCGAACAGGCCGGAAAGCTCATACGAGCCAACCCCTCGATCAACCTCGGAGACCGTATCTACATGCTTAAATCAAGAGAAGGGAACTTCGGGAGTCTCTCCCCGATTTCCCACCTCATTGAACAAAAGGCTACTGCCTGAGCAAACACTTCAAAAAAGAGGAAGACTCGCTCGCCCTCTAAAGTTCGTCATCCACATGATGGACCTAGGCAGCGATCGTCTTCCCTAGCACAACGTATACCATCGAGGATCGCCATCCGACATGATGGTTCGAGGTAGAAGAGTGCTGCCATGGTCGCGAAAATCGATTAAACCGACGATCCGTCCATGCAAGGTTCCTTTAGGCTCCGGTCGCTCGCCCTTCGTTTAAATACGAGGCGGGCGTAGCCAAAGGACTCTCCAAAACAAATCAGAGGATTACTCGCTCGCCCTCTAAAGTTCGTCATCTACATGAAGAACCTAGGCAGGCGATCTCCTCCCCTTACACAACGTATACCGTCGAGGATCGTCATCCGACTTGATGGTCCGAGGTAGAAGAGTGTCGCCATGGTCGTGGAGGACGATGGAACCGTTCTCTATGCCCATGCAAGGTCCCTTTGGGCCACGATCGCCCGCCCTTCATTTAAATACGAGGCTGGCGTAGTCTGAGGGCCCTCCAAAACTAATCTGTGGACACGTTCGCCCGCCCTCAAAGGTCCATCACTTAACGTGGTGGGTCCTTCCCGGACAATGCGACGCGTCCCTCCCCCCGTCTCAACGTATACCGTCGAGGGTCGCCATCTTAATGGCGGCCCGAGGTAGAAAAGAGCTAACAAGCTGCGGACGTGGAGTTGATTAATCCGACGACGCCCCGCGCAAGGAATCCTCCAGACCAAGACCGCACGCCCTTCGTTTAAATACGAGGCGAGGCGCAACCTTCGGAGGACCCTACCAATTAAGTGAGTCGCGAGAACTTAGCCATCAGACGGAATGTCGCTCGCGCATAAGACACGGTCGTGGAGGTCGGTCCATCGAACTCCGCGATCGTGCACGATTCCTCAAGACCGAGATGGACGGCCTTCCTCGAGGATTCGACAAAATTGAAGACCGCTCACTCAACGATTTATTTTCGTCCCCTTTCACTAAGTGAACAAAAACAAGGGGGAAGTGCGGAGCTATATATACGACGATCGTCCCTATTCAATTACATACGGAGATCGGTATTTTTCAGATGTTTGTGCAGCGATCAAATTTGTTGTAAAAGTTATCTATATGAGTTTATCAATTCACTTGGAGCTACACACGCAACAATCTCTCCTCACACATTTGTACAAAGTCATGCAAAGACTCAGAAAAGCAATCATTTAAGTAATAAATCGAAGAAACAAACATTCATTTCATTACTTGAAATATCAGAGTACATACACGGTCGCCCAGAGGCATAAGTATTACAAAGAAAAGTTACAAAATCACAAGGCAAAAAGCTAAAACATTAAGAACGAAGAGCCTCAGGCCCCTGTCTGGCCTTCGCCTTCAACCTCTGGATCGGTGAGCGACCCTTCGCCAGCTTCCGGAGTGGCCTCCCCGTCCTCCGGAGCGTCAGGATGAACGAGGTTCGCCGGAGTCGGGTACCAGCTCAAGTCCACGCCGATTTTCGAGAGATCCAAGATCGGAACAGAGAAGGCAGGATGAAGAGGGTGCTCCAACGCATATGCCTTGAAGTTTTCAGCTAGAGGGCCGACCTCCAGCCCTCCCTTATTAGCAACTCGAAGTGAGTCAGCGAACGCCATATAATAGGCAAACTCACTGACAAACTCCATGTTGAGAAAGGGATCGGCCTCGGTCGCCTCCAGCTTCCCTTTAACTCCGCGACCGCCTGTTGCGCACCTTGAAGCTCGGTATCCTTAGCGGCCGTCTCTCCCCTCGATGCCGCCAGCTCGCTAGTCAGCCGAGCGACAGTCACCTTCAGTTGATCGGCCTCCTTCTCAGCGGCCGTGTGCAATCGACGGGCATCTGTCATCTGGTCCCGAAATCGGTCGACCGCCGCCCGGGCTCGCTCGTAATTCTCTCTCATCAGCTCAAGATCATGACTCGCCCGCTTAGCTACATCCAGGGAGTCCTTCTCCATA
Source organism: Orobanche coerulescens (assembly GCA_033398695.1). Lineage (NCBI taxonomy): Eukaryota > Viridiplantae > Streptophyta > Magnoliopsida > Lamiales > Orobanchaceae > Orobanche > Orobanche coerulescens. The sequence goes on from CM065817.1 coordinate 143,288,403, forward strand.
GCCACGATCCTGTCGGCAAACTCGGCGTTCTCTTTCCGAGCGGCCTCGAGGTCCGCCTGCAGACGAGTAGTAGAAGGACGCCCCTCGAACTCCTGCACAGCCTGGGCATCCATCGTCGCCGCCTGGAGGGAGAGAGCGAAAGCAGCTTGCATTGCATTCCCGGATCGTTGGCGAGCGATTGCATCTAAATCCATTGTCCAGGCCTTCGGCAAAGCAGAAACGGCCCGGTTGACGTACAGTGGGACATCGCAGGCCGCGCGAGGAGATCAGCTCGCGAGGAAATCCAGCACCATCGGCGGGCAAGATGGGTTAGTGCTACGGATCCTGCATCAAACAACAAAAAGTTAGCACATCTCCCACGCAAATGACGAAACTCAACAAACAAACAAAGTCTACCTCTCGGCTCTCTCGGGGTCGCGACCAAAGTATGGTTTCCCGCGAGGGGTCTCAGCCTCGGTGATCGCCATCTCTCGCAAGAAAGCCGCTGAGGGCGTAGGCTCATCCACCAGGGGGACCGCGGTGATCGGAGGCGCGGCGATCGGCACCTCACTGGAATGGGCAAAAACTGGAGGTTCTCCCGACCTCTGCCGTTTATGGTTCGTCCGGAGCCCCTCCTCCCGAGCTTCCTCCTCCGCTATGATCGGCTCCACGTTGGGCCTCACCTCCGGAATGAGCGGTAACGCCACCAGAGGAGCTCGAGATGACTTCTTCTGGCGAAGGCGGCTCAGAACTCCGGGGTTCGACATGGCTATCTCCGCTGGAGGCTCCAAGAAACGAGGAAAGCGGACTTCTGCAATAAAGAACAATCAAACAACGGTCAGACACACTCTCCAAGCAGGACGATCGCCAAGCAATTGGAGATCGCAGAAACTCATACCTGGGACCGAGAGATGTCGTGGGAAACAGAACAACCGAGCTGACAGCCAGTGGCTCTCTTTGTTAATCCGGCGAGCGTCTAAGTCGTCGTCCGACAAACTTCGAATCCGCTCCCAAACAACCATAAAATCGAAAGAAAGATCGCCGACCGCCAGAATATGGAAACCTGCAAAAGGAAAACCAAATTAGATCAGTTCAGAACATATCCGAACAAAGGGAGAGTCAGAACCCTTACCCGGATTCCTCTCCCGAAAGCTAGTGGGAATATTCAGCTCGTCCGTGGGGTTGTTGCTCACTAATGCCTTCCATGAACCGCCGACCCAGAACCACTTTGTCGGGTCGCCCTCACCTTGTTTGGGACTCCGAGGATCACCCGACCAGATCGGCCTTGAATGTGATAGCCTCCGACCGACCCTTTCTGAGCCGTCAGCTTGAACAGGTGGTTCATCTCCAACGGCGAAGGAAGGCGGTACAGCCGGTGACCGCCGAACAAGGTGAGAGCACAAATGATCTGGAGCCATGCATTCGGCGTCAACTGGAGCGGCGCCACATTCCAAGCCGCCAGCAAATGGGAGACAGAAAAAGAGAGAGGGAACCGCATCCCAGCCTCCATGATTGCTTCATTCACGGCGACTATACCCTCCGGGGGTTGGTCGGCTCGTTCATTCTCGGCCGGCACAAAAAGGTCCACATCTGAAGGGACATGATACCTCGTCCTCCAGACGGCCAGGTCCTTCGTGGTCGCCGAGCTCCTTATCTGGCCAAGGGACTAGGGAGATCGCTGCGCAGCCCGAAACAGCGACCGCTTAGGAGGTTGATAAGGATGAGCGATCGAGTACTCCCGATAATCGAATTTAGGATACGGACCGGACAACCTCTCCATGATTTCAGCAAAGGCCAAATAGGCCTGGCCAAAGGCACTATGCTGCTCCCAGTAGGCCTTCACCGCCAAATCTCTCTCCATCTGCGAGCGTCTTTGCTCAAACGCCGCCTCCCTGGCAACGTCGGCTTCATTGAATAGCGCCTCGACTTCCGCGGGGTTAATACCGGCGCGGATAGCCTCGGCGGCCGTATCCAAATGGAATTTTGCGGAGAACCCTCCCCGGGCAGTCGAAGCCCCGGCGGCGGAGGTGGTGCCCACTCCGTGCGAAGAAGATGTTCCAGACATTCTCGAAACAAGAAGAGGAGAAAATGAGTGTTTTCTTACCAAGGGGTGAATCGATCGACGATCGGCAGACAGATCTTCAGAAATGTTCTTCTTCTCCGATAAAAACGCGTAAGGGTCTTAACACTGCAACCCGGCGCCCTTTTATAGGAGATGGCAGAGACTTCTGTGCAAATATGGAGAATCTCAGGGGTTGGAGTGCAACCGTCGCAATTAATGCCTCCCTTGAAACCCACGACGCGTCGTTTCAAGGACACGCCAGACGAGGAGTCATAACTAACCGTCGGTCTCCCCCAACAGTAACCCGACACGTGCCCCGGAGACTTTCATGACCGCTGTCATTTCCCGCTCATTTCAGCGACCGACCAGGTCGCCCAAGTTCAAAATCAATATGCTCAAATACGATCGCCAGTTCCGTAAAATGCTGAGTCACTCGTCATAGTTCAGCGATCGCCAGTAGAACCACCTCACCCCATGTTTCCAACATCGGAGCGAGCTGGGGGGAAATTGTTGTGCGGCGATTTATATGCCTCGATGGCGATCGGAATAAGTGTCGAGCGACCGAGTCCACAACCAAACAAGCTACGGCGAACTGGTCAGAACAAAGGTAGCGGCCCGCCTTCGAGTATCTAGCGATCGACTCCCAAGGCGATCGCCTTCTGGCACCTAGTGATCGACTCTGGTGCCCGACCTAGGACGACCGTCCTGTGCTACGAGCAAGACCTTCGTCCGTCAAAGTCTACGAAGACTGGATCTCAAAGCAGCGCCCATGTGCAGATCCGCGAAAGGCGCCGCAGAACATGGATCGTTGACCACAGCCTGTCACCACCTTCTCACCTACCGACGGACCCGCCGAAAGGTACAAGGTGAGACCGCCCGTGACAGCGACTCAGACGCGTGCAGACTTCTCATTGGACCGCACAGCTGGCTGCCATCAACTCCGGCGGACTTTAAGGAGACCAGCCCATGTGCTAAAGACGATCGCCCGCTTATTATAATACAGCAGAGGCGATCGCCCAGCATCTCCCAGTCCTATAAATAGAGAACCTCCAGAAACTGGAAAAAGGTTCCTCTCAGTTGGCAACGAAGCTGAAAACACTCAAACACATACACTCTTTCAGGCTCTCGGCTTCCTCTCTTGAATCTACCTCTGGATTTCTCTCTCAGCACCTCTCATCCAGAAGATGGTCGGCAGAGGCAAGAACTCCTTGCAGTACAGATTCAACGAGACTCACAATCCCAGGAGCTCAGACATACAGCTAATACACACCGTGGGAGACCGTCGATTTCTCTCGGTCGTCACAGCTCGTCAACGTTGTTACAAGAACTCACAGAGCATCATATCTGGTTCTTCCGGCAATCTTCACGCTCAATAGCTAAGATAACTAGGGTCTTTACACTCATTGTAATAGTACTCTAACATTAATATTTGTACTCCAAAGTATTTGTATTAATAATATCTCGCGAGAGCATTCAAGCCCGGGACTAACAACCCCGGCAAATCTTGTGTTATCTACTTTCCCTACGGAAGTGCTCTCGCACTTTGTTTGCTATCCATTCATTCCAGCAATATCTATCTCCGGATAATATTTTGGGTAGCAACAAAGCCTATTTACATACGCTAACCAGACATTGTTACGTACGTTAGCTTCTCCCAGATTCAGTCCAGTAACATTCGTTTCTTTCTTTACGTACGTTATCATACTTCTCATTACGTACGTTAATAGTACGTCACTGCTGACGTCATATGTCCGTTGCCACCTTTTTGACTTCGACTCGTCCAACGTCTTTCTGGTTTGATTTCACAAACCCTTGGTTACGTAGGCTAAGCCCAGAGTCTTACGTACGTTACTCTCGCCATATTACGTACGTTAACCTTAGTTAGTTACGTACGTTATGCATGCTCAGAACACTTTTTGGCACTTCGATTTCTTCGATTGCTAGCTTCGCCTCTTCGTTGTTTTGTTTTGTTTAGCAACTTTAATCATCAAAACACTTTTAATTTATGTATGGAACAAAATGTTCCAACAATCTCCCCCTTTTTGATGATTACAAAACAAAACTTCGTCAATGGGATTTACCTGCAAAAATACAAGTATATGTATATATGTACTGACCAAAGTTTTCGACTTTGTACGTTTCGTTAGAATCTTCTCCCATTTCTTTTTTTTTGACTCCTTCTTTTCTTTTCTCCTTTTCTTTTCTCATTTTTAATTTTTCATCGTCTTTTCGACGTCTCCTCGTTTTTCTTTTCCTTCATTTTCGACTTCTCCTTATATTTGTGCAACTCCTTCGTTTTTCCAATTCTTTTTGTATGCTATTGATTTTCTTCGATTTTTCTCCCCCTTTCACGGTTAATCACATTTTCGACTTATTTCTCCATTCTCCTATCTCTCCCCCTTTTTGTATTCATCAAAAAATACAATAAAATACCAAAAAAAAAAATCAATAAATATGAAATATGCAAAAATAAATACAAGGGTATCTCCCCCTGAAAATATTATTCGTTTTAAAAAATTACTCCCCCTGATTAAAATACCAAAAATTAATGTTTGGGGATCCAACCTATAGTTGGTTTTTGTTTAGAAACGTAGACGATATTTGAAGCGATTGTTCCTTTAGGAACCCAAATTTTCTTAACTTTTATCGTCCGTCTCGGGCTTTTGCAACTTGAAATATGATGCCCGATTTTTAAACACTTTTCGCAATGGGGTATCTTGAAATTAACGGATTCGTTTTTCAAACGAGTTTTGAATCCTAACCCCTCTTTATTCAAAGTAAATTTTTGAACAACAAGCATTTGTTCAAATTTCTCGTTTCCGCGCGAGAATTTCTTTGTCAAGGATTTAAGCTCGGTTTGGATTTTAGCGAGATCATTCTTCAAAATATTTTAATTTTCAATACACTTTGAATGATCGATTTCAACAAATTTTCCCTTCTCGATAATTTTGGAATTTTCAATTTCCAAAGATTTAATTTTAGACTTAAGGGATTTGATTTCCGATAATGCATTTTGAAAATCCGTATGAAGTAATTCAAATGCATCAAAAAGTTCATCACGAGAGGATGTACTAACCTGGCTTTCGACATCGCTGTCGTTGAACGAACTTCGGGCCATGAGAGCGAGATTATTTTGTTCGATAAATTCGTCGTCTTCGCCTTCATCGCTCCATGTTGCCACGAGAACCTCTTTCTTGGGTTTAGCTCGGCAATGCTTAGCGAAGTGGCCTGGTTTTCCACATAGTCGACAAGAATTGTCGAACTTCTTAGATTCGCTCGAGATATCCTTCTTTCTCCGGTTTAATAAAGTTTGGAATTTATTAATATTTTTGGCATAGTATGCCATTTCTTCATCGCTTTCCTCCACCGGGATTTCTTCTTTCTTCCTCGATATCTTAGCCTTCATGGCTAACGATCGTTCCTTCGGTTTTGGCTTGACACTTCGTGATTTTAATACAATCTCATAATTGATTAGTGAACCAACAAGGGCACTAAAATCGAGTGTGTTGAGATCTTTGGATTCCATAATCGCGGTCACGGTGCCGTCCCATTCGCTAGGTAGTGATCGTAAATTTTTCTTAACTTTTTCACTACTAGATAATGGTTTTCCGAACGAAGCAAGTCCATTGGTGATGACCGAAAATCGGTCGAGCATATTGGTGATGGACTCGTCACCCTTCATCATGAATAAATCGTAGTCATGGAGAAGCATATTGATCTTCGTCTCCTTGACTTGAGTTGTCCCTTTGTGTGTGATTTCAAGAATTTTCCATATTTCTTTCGCACTTTCACACGACGAGATTCGATTGACCTCTTCGGGATTTAAGGCACAAAATAAAAGTTGGGTGGCCTTACAATTTAGATGGTCATTTTTCCAATCTACATCGTCGTATTCTTCAAAAGATTTGAGTGTACCATCGGATTTGATAGGAACTTTTGGGCCGAGACAAATAATCTTCCAAATCTCTATATCGTAGGCACGAATAAAGATTGACATCTTTTTTTTCCATGTCAAATAATTTGAGCCATCGAAGAATGGTGGTTGGTTGAGAGCAAGGCATTCGACAGGAGCAAGTTGAAACGCCATTGGATATTTTCTCCTCGGATGTTAAGCCGCATATTGGAGTACTGCTCCGATACCAATTGTTGGGTATGGGGTCGGATATTGCGCCGTGTTGCGGAAGCGTAAATATCAAGTGCGGAAATAAAAATGACGCAAGGATTTATAGAGGTTCGGCTATAAATGAGCCTGCATCCTCTCTCGGTATTTTTTTCAATAGGCTAAAGAAAAACCTCTTCTCCTCTCTTCTATCGGTCGAGGTATAACCGTTTACAATCACGTCTTCTATTGGTCCGTGATAAACCACTCGTACTTGTCTTTGTGTCGGTCCAAGTTAAACCGTTTTCCTTTTCTATCGGACAAGGAATCAACCGCTCTAGCTTTTTATGGGTACTAGATAAACCTCACTTAGATAGCAATTGCGATTCTAACAATGCCGGATCCTTGATCCTAATAACACTGTATCCAATCGTATCTTTTCTTTTACCACTCGTGTATAATGTTGAATGTATAAACACTCAAACTAACAAATAAGCTCAAAGTTACAACAACAATAATATCGATATGAATAAGTGATCAATGTATCTCTTGCTTGAAATTGTTGTTTTTTATCAATACCATAGACATGGTATTTATAGGCTCCATCATCAAACTAGCCATTAGCTGCCAGGACCTTCATTACGTACGCTATATGCTTCTCATTACGTACGTAAGCCTATTTACGTACGCTAACCAGACATTGTTACGTACGTTAGCTTCTCCCAGATTCAGTCCAGTAACATTCGTTTCTTTCTTTACGTACGTTATCATACTTCTCATTACGTACGTTAATAGTATGTCACTGCTGACGTCATATGTCCGTTGCCACCTTTTTGACTTCGACTCGTCCAACGTCTTTCTGGTTTGATTTCACAAACCCTTAGTTACGTACTCTAAGCCCATAGTCTTACATACGTTACTCTCGCCATATTACATACGTTAACCTTAGTTAGTTACGTACGTTATGCATGCTCAGAACACTTTTTGGCACTTCGATTTCTTTGATTGCTAGCTTCGCCTCTTCGTTGTTTTGTTTTGTTTAGCAACTTTAATCATCAAAACACTTTTAATTTATGTATGGAACAAAATATTCCAATAGTGTTAAACATTTTGAGAGACGAGCAGTTGTATGCGAAGTTTTCTAAATGTGAGTTTTGGCTCAAAGAAGTAACATTCCTCTGGCATGTGATATCAGCGGAGGGAGTTTGGGTCGATCCACAGAAGATAGAGGTGGTACTGGCATGGGAACCGCCTAAGAATGTGAAAGAAGTAAGGAGTTTCCTAGGACTTGCAGGCTATTACTGTAGGTTCGTTGAAGGATTTCCAAGATCGCTCGACCACTCACTCAGTTACTTTAGAAAACTCAGAAGTTCGAGTGAAACGCAGATAGGCAGGATAGCTTTGATGAGTTGAAGAGATGGTTGACTACATCACCAGTTTTAGCTTTGCCTCAGGGGAACGAGGATTTTGTGGTTTATAGTGATGCTTCGGGTCTCGGACTCAGATGTGTTTTGATGTAGACAGATAGGGTTATTGCTTATCCGTCTCGACAATTGAAACCTTATGAAGCAAATTATCCTACACATAATTTAGAGTTAGCTGCGAATTATCCGTCTTCGCTATGAAAATTTGGAGGCACTATCTTTATGGGTCGTCGTGTAAGATTAATACGGACCACAAGAGTCTGAAGTATATCTTCAGCCAGAAAGAATTGAACATTTAAGGATTACGATATTTGTAACACCCCAAACTAGGCGGATATTACAGTGCCGTAGATCCCCAACTGGGACCCACCAGGCAAATGAAAATGAATGAATTACACAAGATAAATGTAGTACCGAACTACATTACAACAATAATTACTCCGATGAGGAGTTTAGTTACAACACACCAGGATAATACCGAATACTAGTGTATTTTATATGAAGATAAAATACACAACACTGAATGAAACGGAGTATTCAAATGAAAGTCTGCAGCGGAAAATAAAGGACAATAACATGAATAACTGAAAGATCGGGGCCCCCTACTAGTATCACTAGGACTCCTCGACATCAACATGCTATTCCCGTGCGTTTGCCTTGCCATGACCTGAAAAACAAAATCCCCAAACGGGTCGATTACAAAGAACAACAATCCTCAAGGGTTGAAAATACACAATCATGATATATAAAATTATGAATTATCTGTCCGAAACATACGCAATCAAACATGCTATATGAATCGACTATCGAGACGGCTCAAAGGAATGGCGCCACACTACGTCCGGATGGAAATGTGTCCGTGCACAAGCCACCAACGAGTATCGATCGAATACACGTGTGGTCTTGTACCTAATCGATCTCACGAAGCCATCAACTCGTGTGCACGACCCAATGTGAGGCCACCAACCAACACACGACTATAATGTGCCCGACATGAAAATCCTACACATACCAACTGCACGCCAAGATGACCGGAATGCCACGATATAACAAAAGTGACATCGAAAATGAATAATGACTCACCGAGGTGGAATGGTAACGAAATAAATGACAGCTCAATGAAAAGATTGGAACCGTCGTTCCTTATGACTGAAACGATTAATTGATAACAACAAGTTTTGATATGATTAATATAATGATGAATGAGTTATGATTATGAATGAACAACAACAAAAGGGATGAATATCCTTTTAACCGAGTAAGAATTAACTTACAAAATACCGATGAAGAAAGTCCTTCCACGAACAAATGTCCTAAATGAAGTGTCGGTCGCACGAACAACCTTAATTCAATACAATTACCGACAATCCGATCAATATACGAATCAAACACGAATATAACGAACTCAAAGCGTCGATACGATAAAACTAAGTCCATTGAGGCATTAAAACAAACACGTTGCGTCCAAACTCCGATTGTTTACAATCAAACTTCAATATACCAATATCAAATCCCCCAAGAAGTGTTCCAAACCAACAAAACATCTCCAATACGATCAATAATCCGTTATGAATATCAAAAATTGTGATTATAACAACAATTAGTCGAAAATCCCCAATTCCAACTCGATATTCAAGGTGTTCTTGAATAATCCCTCAATAATCCAATGAATCCTTATACAAACTCATAATCATATACATATCCCTTCATATAACATGATTATAACGTCCAAAACATCATATCTCAACACAAAATCGAAGTCCAAAGTGTTGAAAGAATTACCTCTTGAAGATACAAGTACTTTAATCCGAAGAACACGCGTTAGATTGATTATCCGGGCTTCACGATCGAAAGGAGATGAAGAAAATCAAACACCCAAATGATTTGTGAAGGAAAAACCCTCCCTAAAGCCTTCTCTCTCGGTTTAAGGTGAAGAAAAGGAAGAAAAATGGGCTGAAATGCTGAAAAAATGAATTTATAGGGGTTGACTACCCTCCCGGACACGGCCCGTGCCGATCGGCACGGTCGTGTCGCATACCGGCCGATACCGGCCGACAGGACTCGACCGTGTCCCGCTTGACACGGTCGCGGCGCGGAGGGCCTTCCGACGATGACCCGTCCGAGCGACTTCGGCATGACTCGGCCGTGCGGGCGACACGGTCGGGCGTGCTGGGCAGACGATTCTGGCTTATCCGGAAGGGTTCGAATCGGCCGTGCCAGACGACACGGTCGGGTCCTGAGGCAGACACCTCGGCATTTTCCGGACGAGTACGGCACGGGCCATGTCGGACGACACGGCCGAGTTCGTTCGGTAGTGATCGGCCAATAACTGAAAAATGAGCGGTTGAGCTAAAACGACCATAACTCTCTCGTCCGGACTCCGATTGACCCACCGTTTGAACCATTGGAAAGCTAACTCGATGCTCTATAATATTGCAAAGATTTAGAATTTTTGGAGTTACCAAAAATTAAAGGTGATCTAACAAAGTCGAACTCATATGAGGAAAGTTGAAACAATGAACAATAACGATACACAACTCGAAGTTTTTCCGAACGGTGAACACGGCGAAAGAACATGATTGATGAATGATTATAATTGAGTGAAAATACACTGAGTGACAATTACAGACTGATAATTACTGAATGAAAATGAATGAATTACAACCGGGTATTACATACACCCCCCCTTAAAAGAGTTTCGTCCCCGAAACTAAGGGTCAAACAACTCGGGATAACTCTCCCGCATATTCATCTCGGTTTCCCAAGTGGCCTCTTCGACTCCGTGTCTAGACCACTGAATCTTAACCAAAGGAATCGTCTTATTTCTCAACTGTTTGATTCGCCGCTCTAAGACTCGTATAGGACGCTCCTCATATGAGTGGTCGTCGGCGATTTCAATTTCGTCGAACTGCAGTATGTGACTCGGGTCGGCAACATACTTTCACAACTGAGAGACATGAAACACATTATGAATTCGGCTCAATGCCGGAGGTAAAGCCAATCGATAAGCTAACTCGCCTACTCGATCCAAAATCTCAAACGGTCCAATGAATCTCGGACTCAACTTTCCCCTCTTCCCAAAACGGAAGATACCACGACTCGGGGATACCTTGACCAACACATGGTCACCAGCCTCGAACTCTAATGGTCGACGACGGTTATCTGCATATGATTTCTGTCGACTCTGAGCGGTCAACAAACGACTCTAGATCAAAGCTACCTTTTCCCGGGCGGCTATAAGCATATCGGGCTCGGTGCCGATTGATTCTGACAAGTCATCCCAACACAAAGGAGAGCGACAACGACGACCGTATAAGGCCTCGTAAGGTGCTATCTTAATGGAAGCATGCCAACTATTATTATACGTGAACTCGATCAATGGTAGTTGGGCTTCCCAATCGTCCTTCCAATCGAGGACGCAAGCTCTCAACATGTCCTCTAATGTCTGAATAGTCCTCTCTGATTGTCCGTCGGACTGAGGATGAAAGGCAGTACTGAAATTAAGCTGAGTTCCCATAGCACGATGAACTGATTTCCAAAAATGTGACACAAACCGTCCGTCACGATCGGAAACGATACTTTTAGGAGTACCGTGCAGTCTCACTATCTCTTTGATGAATAGCTGGGCAAGTCTCTCGGGACCCCAAGTATCCTTAATCTCAAGAAAATGAGTTGATTTAGTTAAGCGGTCCACAATCACCCAGATTGTATTCATGCCACGACGACTCGTCGGCAAACTCGTGATGAAATCCATAGAAATGTCTTCCCACTTCCACTGAATAGGAGAGGTTTCACATACCCGCCGCCGATGTTCAATCTTGACTTGTTGGCAAGTTAAGCATCTCGAAACAAATTCGCGGCTTCTCGCTTCATATTACTCCACCGGTAATTTTGTTTCAAGTCCTTGTACATCTTCTTTGGACCCCGGATGAACAGGATAAGGGTAGCATGAGCTTCTCTCAAAATAGAGTTTTTCAACTCGTCATTCGCGATACACAACCGGTTCTTAAACCTCAAAAGTCCATCCTCGTGGACCACGAATCCAGGGCTTTCCCAGCCATATCTTCACGGATGCGCAACAATGAAAGTGCGAACTCGATTCTCTCGATTACCTCCTCAAGTGACGATGAAATCTCTAACATACAAAGATGTCCACGAACTCGCTGACGGACCTCGATCTCGGGTCTAAGGAATTCCTTTGAAGCTCCTTCAATCTGTTAAACGAGCAAGCATCTATTCTGACGGACTCACGACTCAAGGCGTCGGCGACAACGTTCGCCTTGCCCGAGTGGTAAAGGATCTCGATATCAAAATCTTTGATTAGTTCCAACCACCGCCTCGCCATATTTAACTCCTTGTGAGTAAATATATCCTTCAACTCTTGTGATTGGTGAATAAGCGAAAGGTGACGCCATAAAGGTAACGGCCAAATCCCAACGCGAAAACCACGGCTGCTAGCTCCAGGTCGTGGGTTGGATAATTGACCAACTATTCCGAGGAAACATCGGATTTACTTAATATCTTACGGAGGTTGCCAATCTCGGATAGTCTCTGTCTTCTGAGGGTCGACACGAACTCTGTCAGATGAAATTACATGTCCGAGAAAGTCACCACGGACCTCCAGAACTCACATTTGGAAAACTTTCCATAAGGTTGTTCTCGTGTCAACACGTCGAGAACCTGATGAAGACGTACCTCGTGTTCCTCTTGGCTACGAGAATAAATCAAAATGTCATCGATGAAGACAACAACAAACTGATCTAAAAAGTCGATGAAAACCCGATTCATTAACTCCATGAATACCGCAGGTGCAATAGTTAGATCGAACGGCATAACTACGAACTCATAATGACCATAGCGTGTACGAAACGCTGTCCTCGATATCCGACTCTCGAATCCGCAACTGGTGATATCCAGATCTTAAGTCGATCTTGGAAAATACTGAAGCTTCACAAGTTGATCTAAAAGATCATCAATACGAGGTAAAGGATACTACTCTTGATCATCACCTGTTCAACTCCCGTAAATCGATACACAAGCGAAAAGAACTATCATTCTTCTTGACAAACAAAGATCGGTGCTCCCCACGGGACGTACTCGGTTGGATATAACCTTCCTCGAACTATTCCTCAAGTTGAATCATCAACTCCTGCATTACAGTCGGGCCATCCGATACGGTGCCTTCGATAAAGGGGACGACTGCCCAACTCACTCCTGAATTCCCTTACTCTATGTGAAGGCAACCAGATAACTCGTCTGAAAATACATCGTCAATCGATGACAATGATACCACGAATGATTGAACATTTCGATTGTCCTAGAATGGTCAATCGATAAAAAGAGATTCCAATAATGATTGAACAACTCGATTGCCTTAGAAAGGCCAATCGATGAAGATGATACAAGGAATGTTTGAATAACTCGATTGCCTTTGAAAGGCCAATCGAAGAAAATGATACAATGAATGATTGAATGACTCGATTGTCTTAGAAAAGCCAATCGATGGAAATGATACAAGGAATGATTGAATAACTCGATTGCCTTAGAAAGGTCAATCGATGAAAATGATACAATGAATGATTGAATGACTCGATTGTCTTAGAAAAGCCAATCGATGGAAATGATACAAGAAATGATTGAATAACTCGATTGCCTTAGAAAGGTCAATCGATGAAAATGATACAATGAATGATTGGATAGTTCGATTGCGGAATTTCTCGCTTTCGCCATAATAAAATTTCTCTTTGGAATAACGGGATTACTTCAAGCACACATTCGACAACCAACGACGGAAAGATAGCGACCAAACGCTAACAAGCACCGAGGATAGTATCAAGGCGGTTAAGCCAACTAATACCGAAAATTAAGTCGTCCTAAGATAAATTCACCACGATTAGATCCATCAATCAATCGCGGTCGTTAAGCTTAATTCGGTATGATTCGAAAATTCTTCCATCGTCAGGTAGACCGATGGTATGAGGTCCACAAGCGGTAGGACTATCCCGAAATAAGTCTATTCAAGCATGATTCGAAAATGAATGAATGTGGTGTACCAAAGATCAAAAGGTACACACAAGTTGAAATAAAATTACGAGTATACGAAATCATTCGGGCCACCGGATCGTCGATCCTCCTCATCATATGAATCTGGGACTTGCCGGCCCCGAACCGGACGCTCCGTCGATAAATACGAGCTCCAACTCTATTTGCTTCCATTGTCTTAAACGACGATGATAAAGCGATCTGATTAAACGCTGGTTGCTTCGGGGCTGAGATGACACCGGAGCCGACTTGGAGTCCTTTCGGCAAAAACGGGCCTTATGCCCAAAATTCCCACAATTATAGCACGTGATAGACGGTTTGAGACACTCGGCTGAAATGACTCGGCGTTCCACAATTAAACAGGTGATGGCCGAATCGCCGCCGGGAATGAGATCCCGCACGATTATGCGCCGTAGGAGGTCGCTCGAAACGATAGGACTCACACGAGGCTTCTTGCGAGTTGGATCGCCTTCGGATAGATTACGCCGTTGATTTCCTGTTGACATATGCGAGTTCTTGCTCAAAGAATTTCCTTAGCGGTGGCTCGTGACGGAGAGTTCTCTCGATTAATCCGGTCGAGTGGCGCAATGATGATTGAGCAACTGCACATGGGTCATCATGGCCTGCATAAAAGTGAGTGGATCAACCCGAACATCTTCTGATCGAGCCGAGTCCTGGGCACGATTTCCCGGCAGCGAGTGATTATTTCTCGGGTTTCGGTCCGCACCGCGGCCTCTTCTCGTGCATCCCCTGACAGCTCTCTCCATACGGAAGTAGGAAGGTCGCATAATGATTATATTTCCCGCATGATTAGCACGTTATGATTATGTCATGAGATGATGAAAATGAGTATACATGCTCTAACTTAGTGATTATATGAATGATTTACTGAAGTTACATGATTATTTGATGAAATTCTTGAAATGATTGTCTTGACTAACAAGATTGATAATATGATCATCCAGATTAACAACTGAGTAATGAAATGAATTGAGTAATTAATGAGTTAACATGATCGTCCTGATTATTAACTGAGTAATGAAATGAATTAAGTGATTAATGAGTTAACATGATTGTCCTAATCACAATGAATGATGATGTTTGAGGATTGTTAATTGATGAATGATGAATGAATGACTATTGCCAGAAATTATACCATGGCGTTAGAAGTCTTACAGTTCTTTCAGTCTGATTGGCTCGGCATCTGCACAGGTCACACGTGACGCGAAAGTCAAATGATACTAGTCCGATGACGATGATTTCAAATGAGACATGACTCGGAAGGTAGTATTCAAAACCACGCTCCGATACCAACTCTGTAACACCCCAAACTTGGCGGATATTACAGTGTCGTAGATCCCCAACTGGGACCCACCAGGCAAATGAAAATGAATGAATTACACAAGATAAATGTAGTACCGAACTACATTACAACAATAATTACTCCGATGAGGAGTTTAGTTACAACACACCAGGATAATACCGAATACTAGTGTATTTTATATGAAGATAAAGTACACAACACTGAATGAAACGGAGTATTCAAATGAAAGTCTACAGCGGAAAATAAAGGACAATAACATGAATAACTGAAAGATCGGGGCCCCCTACTAGTATCACTAGGACTCCTCGACATCAACATGCTATTCCCGTGCGTTTGCCTTGCCATGACCTGAAAAACAAAATCCCCAAACGGGTCGTTACATAAAGAACAACAATCCTCAAGGGTTGAAAATACACAATCATGATATATCCGAAATTATGAATTATCTCCGTCAAACATACGCAATCAAACATGCTATATGAATCGACTATCAAGACGGCTCAAAGGAATGGCGCCACACTACGTCCGGATGGAAATGTGTCCGTGCACAAGCCACCAACGAGTATCGATCGAATACACGTGTGGTCTTGTACCTAATCGATCCTCACGAAGCCATCAACTCGTGTGCACACCCAATGTGAGGCCACCAACCAACACACGACTATAATGTGCCCGACATGAAAATCCTACACATACCAACCGCACGCCAAGATGACCGAATGCCACGATATAACAAAAGTGACATCGAAAATGAATAATGACTCACCGAGGTGGAATGGTAACGAAATAAATGACACTCAATGAAAAGATTGGAACCGCTGCTCCTTATGACTGAAACGATTAATTGATAACAACAAGTTTTGATATGATTAATATAATGATGAATGAGTTATGATTATGAATGAACAACAACAAAAGGGATGAATATCCTTTTAACCGAGTAAGAATTAACTTACAAAATACCGATGAAGAAAGTCCTTCCACGAACAAATGTCCTAAATGAAGTGTCATACGAACAACCTTAATTCAATACAATTACCGACAATCCGATCAATATACGAATCAAACACGAATATAACGAACTCAAAGCGTCGATACGATAAAACTAAGTCCATTGAGGCATTAAAACAAACACGTTGCGTCCAAACTCCGATTGTTTACAATCAAACTTCAATATACCAATATCAAATCCCCCAAGAAGTGTTCCAAACCAACAAAACATCTCCAATACGATCAATAATCCGTTATGAATATCCAAAAATGTGATTATAACAACAATTAGTCGAAAATCCCCAATTCCAACTCGATATTCAAGGTGTTCTTGAATAATCCCTCAATAATCCAATGAATCCTTATACAAACTCATAATCATATACATATCCCTTCATATAACATGATTATAACGTCCAAAACATCATATCTCAACACAAAATCGAAGTCCAAAGTGTTGAAAGAATTACCTCTTGAAGATACAAGTACTTTAATCAAGAACACGCGTTAGATTGATTATCAAGCTTCACGATCGAAAGGAGATGAAGAAAATCAAACACCCAAATGATTTGTGAAGGAAAAACCCTCCTAAAGCCTTCTCTCTCGGTTTAAGGTGAAGAAAAGGAAGAAAAATGGGCTGAAATCTGAAAAATGAATTTATAGGGGTTGACTACCTGCCGGACACGGCCGTGCCGATCGGCACGGTCGCGTGTCGCATACCGCCGACAGTGGCCGACAGGACTCGGCCGTGTCTCGCTTGACACGGTCGCGGCGCGAGGGCCTTCCGACGATGACCCGTCCGACAATGACTTCAAGATGACTGACCGCGTGCACGACGGGCGGGCGTGCTAAGTGCATACCCGCTTATCCGGAAGGGTTCGACTCGGCCGTGCTGACGACACGGTCGGGTCTGAGGCATACACCTCGGCATTTTCCGACGAGTACGACGGGCCGTGTCGGACGACACGGCCGAGTTCGCTCGGCGATGATCGGCCAATAACTGAAAAATGAGCGGTTGAGCTAAAACGACCATAACTCTCTCGTACGGACTCCGATTGACCCACCGTTTGAACCATTGGAAAGCTAACTCGATGCTCTATAATATTGCAAAGATTTAGAATTTTTGGAGTTACCAAAAATTAAAGGTGATCTAACAAAGTCGAACTCATATGAGGAAAGTTGAAACAATGAACAATAACGATACACAACTCGAAGTTTTTCCGAACGGTGAACACGGTGAAAGAACATGATTGATGAATGATTATAATTGAGTGAAAATACACTGAGTGACAATTACAGACTGATAATTACTGAATGAAAATGAATGAATTACAACCGGGTATTACAATATTGAGATTCTTTATCATTCGGGCAAGGCCAATGTAGTGGCGGATGCGTTGAGTCGTAAGCCGATGGCTCTACAGATGTTAGAGGTACTTGTGCCTCAAAGCAGGATCCAGCGTTGGATTTTATTTGTCAGAATATCGAAGTTTGGGTTCAGAGAGTTCAGGGTCAGTTACGTACATTAGAAATCACTTCGTCTTTGATTGATGATATCAAGGCGAGACAGTATGATAACCCACTTTTAGTCCAGTGGAGGGAGGACGTGAAGAAAGGGAAAGCTCTTGGGTTTATGGTTCAGGATGACGGAATTTTGAGGTTTCGAGGCAGATTGTGTATGCCAAGTGATATTGATTTGAGACAGAAAATTTTGAGAGAAGCTCATACTACGCCTTATTCCATACATCCTGGTACAAGCAAAATGTACAAGGATGTAAGGATAAACTTCTAGTGGAGCAACTTGAACATAGATTTTAGCGATTTTGTATCGAAGTGTTTGACCTGTCGGCAGGTTAAGATCGAGCATCAGCGACCCGTGAGGTTATTGCAACCACTTTCCATTCCGGAGTGGAAGTGGGAGGATATTTCTATGGATTTCATTACCATTATGCCTAGGACTCGGATCGGAATAAACATGATTTGGGTCATTGTCGACCGACTAACCAAATCTGCTCTCTGGGTATTAAGGATACTTGGGGACCGGAGAGACTAGCGCGGGTGTTCATTGCAGAGATCGTGAGGTTGCATGGGACTCCTAAGAGCATTATTTCTGATCGAGATGGCCGATTCATATCATATTTTTGGCAGGCTGTTCATCGGGCTTTGGGGACTGAATTGAGACTCAGTACATCCTACCATCCTCAGACAGACGGGCAGTCAGAACGGACAATTCAGACACTTTAGGATATATTGAGAGCATGTGCCTTAGACTGGAAGGATGATTGGGAGTCGCACTTGCTGTTGATCGAGTTCACGTAGAACAATAATTGGCATGTTTCGATAAAAATGGCACTATTTGAGGCATTGTACGGAAGGAGGTGCAGATCGCCTTTGTGTTGGGATGATGCATCCGAATTGATTGGCACTGAACCAGGTATGGTAGTTGACACGAGATAGAAAATTGCCTTGATTCATAATAGGTTGTTAACGACCCAGAGTCGACAGAAGTTCTATGCCGACATGCGTCGCTGGCCGTTAGAGTTTGAGGTTGGAGACCATGTATTACTGAAGGTTTCGCCGACTCGGGGAGTTTATCGCTTCGGTCGGAAGGGTAAACTTAGTCCGAGATATATTAGACCCTTTGAAATTTTAGAGCGAGTTGGAGATCTTGCGTAACGGTTGGCTTTGCCGCCGTCCTTGAGTCATGTGCATAACGTATTCCATGTCTCCCAGCTCATAAGTATGTACCGGATCCTAGCCATGTTATATATTTTGGAGAGATTGAACTGGGTCCCGGCATCACATTTGAGGAGAGACCAATTCAGGTTTGGAGCGACGGATAAAACAACTTAGGCACAAAGCCATTCCTTTTGGTTAAAGTGCAATGGTCGAGACACGTATCAGAGGAAGCGACATGGGAAACGGGGGATAGTATGAAGGCGAGATACCCCGAGTTATTTACTTTGTAAGTTTCGGGATGAAACTATTTTTTAGAGGGAGAGAATATAATATCCACTTTTTTTTCGTTTCCGTTTATTCCTACTATTGTAATTCATTGGTACTCGATTCGATTTTTTGTGTGTTTCATGTCGTTTATTGTACTCATTCTCCTATTGTGATGCTTGAACTAGTTGTTGATGTCTGTATCTGAATGTATCATGTTGGTTGAATAGTTGTATTTATCGTCATGTCACTTTTTAGTTAGAACTGTATTGCTGATCCAACGACCATAACGTACGCTATGTTGGATATGTAGCGTAAGTTATCTCTCTAGCGTAGTGAGTCAGTGACCGCTGGACAAAAATTACGTACACTATCTTACGGACATAACGTACGTAAGAGTTGGTTACGGACGTTATAGCTAAACCGTAACGTACGTAAGGATGCCTGGGCATTCAGTCAGTGAGCATTGGACAGTTTGTTACGTACGCTACAGTCTATAACGTAACGTACGTTAGCAAATATTACGTACGTTAAGCTTTACACTTAACGTACGTAAAGGCAGCTGTTTATTGGGTCAGTAAGTTCTGGAAGGGCTCGTTGCGTACGTAATATAAACATGATAACGTACGTTAAATTGTTAACATACGTAACCCTTATAGTGTTATGTACGTAATGGAACTCGGCCTTATATCACTACGCTATATATGGCCTACAACAACCTTGAAACTGTGTCACCATAGACCTGATTTAGTGTTGCCTTAGCCCCGAAAAGGGCAAAGGTAACACCAAAAGTGTGTTGTGTTCTCAACAGTTGCCTTTGATCGCAAAGGCAACATGGAAACTGACTAAGGTAATACCCTGTTCTCATGTTACCATAGGAGCCTATGGCAACATACTTGGCACCCTATTGCAACATTTTATCTGTGATGCAACAGATGTTATAATTTAATAAAATAGATACCAGATTGTATGGGGCACACCTGTGGGGCCCATATTGTGGCAACATGGTTTTGTCTAATGCAACACCAAATAATAACAAATGCAACCCAATGTGTATTGCAAAATATTAACCAATTGCAACACACTAACTACCTATTGCAACACTGTTGGAATATTTTATTCCAAATATTCATTATCGAGTTTGATGATTAAGTTGTTCAACAAAGAAAAATAACAATGAAGTAAAACAAAACAACGAAGAAGTTGAAGACGCAAAAAGCTGGAATTAGCATGGATAACGTACGCAATACATCAGAATAACGTACGTAAGGATTCAAGATTAACGTACGTAATGCTAGAGGCTTAACATACGTAATGAGGTGTTTCTGAATTCAAACAAGAAGTCGTTGAAGATGACATCATGGCATAGGTCATCATGAAATGGGTATGAAGACTTAGTTAGCGTACGTTATGGTAGTGATGATAACGTACATAATGGAAGAAACGAAAGCTACTGGACTAATCTGTACACAGCATAACGTACGTAACTAGATGATGTTAACGTACGTAATGCATTTAACGTACGTAATGCATTTAACGTATGTAAAGGATGGCTAATAACGTACGTAAAGGAGTCTGAAAGAGTTAACGGCTAGTTGAGGCTTTGGAGTCTATAAATACCACTTTCTATGGTATTGAACATACAACAACTCAAAGCAATTGATTCATTGATCATATATTGATATACATATTGTTGTTGTTGTAATTGTGCTTATATTGATAAGTGTTTGAGTGTTATACACGAAAACATACACGAGAGGAAAAAGAAAGGATAAGATTGGATTCGGTGTTATTAGGATCAAGGATCCGGCATTGTTCGAATCGCAATCTATATCTACGTGAGGTTTGTCTAGTACCCATAGAAAGCTAGATAGGTTGATTCCTTATCCGATAGAAAAGAAAAATGGTTTAACTTGGACCGACAAAAATACTGAGAGAGGACGTAGGCATGTTTGGCCGAACCTCTATAAATCTTGTGTCGATTTACTTTCCGCACCTTTAAATACGCTTCCGCACAATAGCGCGTATACCGAATATTGCTCCAACAAACACCTCAAATGAACAGAATAAAAATATAGCATTCAAATATTGCATTTCCATAAAAAAAAAAATTCTGCATCATTAACCTAGCTATAGTTAAACCAACAAGTACATCAATCCACCAAAAACATCAACCAATCCACTACATCAACCAACAACATCAACAAAATAGACAACCAATTCAAGAACATAAGTACAAGTACTAGAAAATAGTATGATTATTGTCAACCAACCACATGAAAATGTAATAGGTAGGATAGATGGTTGAAAATTGTTCAAAAGAGAAGAACAAATGGATGACATCTAAGAGCTAGGGCCTCCTATAACTGGCGTGTCATATTCCTGCGTAATTGGAGTGCCATCTTCTTGCGTAATTGGAATGCCATCTTCTCGCGTGTCACCAGAAAGTGTTGCACCAATATCAATTTTCAACTCAGGGTTGGCTTCACCTAATTTTTTCAGAATCCATACCAGGTTGTGCTGGACCTTCTGAGTCACCTTGGCATCCATTTATTCATTGACCCTACTGGTAACCTTCATCTCCACATCATCAACACACTCCTGCCAAATCCTTTTCGTCAATTCTTGTACGTACGAATCAGTTAAAGTTGTAGCCTGATTAGATTTTTTGAAAGCTCTTGCATCATCTCTGCCGATAAGCCAACTCGGGCCATGGGATTTTTTTCCAACTGAAACTAGTTCCTCAATGCCGTCAAGTCCTTCGATGAGGCGAGTTTCTTCTCAATCAGTTCCTACAAAATAAGCGTATGTTAGTATATGCAAATAAATATCGACTTTGAATATAAAATATGAATTCGGAAGTTCGATTGCAAAATATATTTCTTACAATTCTGAACTTCATCACATCAGGATTAGACTCATATTTGCGTCCAGGTTTGCACTTACGAATTTTAGCAAAAACTTCTGCATCAGATGGGTTGTGATCTGGCTTTTTGTTTTGCTTAAAAAAACAAAAAAATAGAATGATGATATTCAGATATACTTGGCAGCATCACTTGATGCATCAGAAGACAGACATGTGTATATTAATGATTACAATGAAAAGTTCAGATGCAGTATGCTTCCAGACTCTTACATTAGGAATTAAACACATATATGTGCAGTGAATGAATTACAAGAGACTATGACATTTGGATCTAGACACCAAAACAACTATAAAACAACGGAGTTTAAGCTACATTCAAAACCTGGCTAACAGACCGTAACAATATGCAAAAGACAACTATATTAATGTGGAATGCCAATAAATAATAGAATCAATACACCCTCAAAAGACTTGGGAAAAAAATACACCCTTAAAAAAATCTTGACAAAAATAGAAGATCAGGTGCATAACTGATCAACAATATAATTAATTTCACATGCATCTGGCATACAAGAGAACAGTATAACTTCAAGCAAATAGTAAAATTAATTGCCTACACAAGGTACCAAATTTTTAGCGATAGTGGGACTTCATCATTGTGATGCCTTTGTGAATGACGTGTAGCCATAATTTTCAACCACATTGAAATCGTAGATCAAAAAATCAAATCATAGAGAAGGCAATTAACTGAGTGAGAAATCTCGATCAAAAATTAGAATAATTACCGAACGCTCATAGGAATGAACATGACCAGCGAAAACAAGATCAACTTTGTTCTGAACAAACCAGGGCTCAAACATCACCCCCATGCTCTCTCCTTCCATGTAATGGTAGTTATTAGTGTTATATAAAGGAGAGTGGACGAGAAAAATTAGCCATGGCGTCTCTGCTCTGTTAACTTTCTTAAATTATTGTTCAAGCCAGTTATATTACGTATTATATTTACTTGAAATGAGTATAGGTAGTACTCAAACAAGAAGGTTTTCTATCCAGTTAGTCATTGTAACTAATGAAATATGAAAATTTAGTTAGAAATCTCACTAATATTTTAACATAGGTTGAGTAAGAAGAAAGGACAATGACATAGGTTGATGCACGCTTAACTGAATACCAAAGGGGGAACGTACTGCCAGATGCCCTGTATGGTACATAATATCAATGCTTGTATGGTTTGAAAGGTTTGTATTCTCCCTGTGAAAAGCACAATGTACAAATTTACATTAACTAAACGAATCATTTAATAACTCGTAAGTAGTAACTTCAAAAAACTAAGTGTTTAGTTCGATTGTGGCTTTACAATCTCAGGGGCGAAGTCAATTTCGTGATTGCTAGTAGTCCAAATTCAGGGCTGGTAAGCAGTACACTTTTCTGCAAATCGACCCCATGTGTCCCACCTCACATTGTCATGAAAGGGGTAATGGTCTGCATATGAAATATCACCAACAAACAACACAGCTTGACCGTTTGGGTTAGACATGTAATGCTCCAATGTCTGATTAGAGGCATATGATTGTCCCAAATCACCTGTATCACAAAACTTGTATTATCGTATAACTCAACTAAAAGTCTGCGTGGAGCTGGAAGCTCCAGCTCCTCAAACTAAGCAATGCTACATAGAGCCAAAAACATCCTAAAACTTAGCAATGGTACATGGAGCTAGAAAGATCACCCGGAATTTTCAGGTTAGCTAGAGACTGACCTATGATGCCACTCAGGTAGTCAGATGTCACCTATACACGATGCAGTGCCCACTAATATAACTTTACAACCCAACCCAACATTAATTGAACCCCTGGAATTGTACTCCTTTTGCAATGCACACTAATTTAACATTTTTTGAAAATAAAAATCCAAACCGAACCCCTAAAATTGAAAATCCAAATCGAACCCAAACCTTTTAAAATGAGGTCCAAATTTGTGGTGAAACCTTTTGAAGATGAGTTCTGAATCGAAGAACAGCCAAATCACAGAACAGGCCAATATGTCGAGAATATTCAAAGGCTCAATCAGATTTACCAGCGATGGAAAATAGCCCTGTGGACAATACTGGGGAGTAGCACAGTGTAGAGAGAATACAGGGCTGAGAATCGGGACATCCCGAGGTCCCGGTCCCGAGTCCCGAATGTCCCGGTCCCGAAAATCACCAATTTGGTGGTCCCGGTCCCGGTCCCGATCGGGACTTCGGGAGTCCCGATTCCCGAAATGGGATAAATTTAAGTCCCGGTCCCGATCCCGAGGATAATTTTTCGAAATGTCCCGAATGTCCTGGAATGTCCCGAAATGTCCCGAAATCAGAAAAGGAAAAAAATTTTGATTGAAATTAGAAATTTCAATCAGGACTTCGGATAGTCTCGATCGGGATTTCGGGACTCCCGAGTCCCGAAATTACCAAAATTTAAGGTCCCGGTCCCGGTCCCGTAAAATTCGGCACTCGGGGTCCCGTTTCCCGTCGGGACTCGGGATGGGACCGGGACTCAGGATTTCCCGATCCTAAATTCTCACCCCTAGAGGATAGTATGAAGGCGAGATACCCCGAGTTATTTACTTTGTAAGTTTCGGGATGAAACTATTTTTTAGAGGGAGAGAATGTAATATCCACTTTTTTTCGTTTCCGTTTATTCCTACTATTGTAATTCATTGGTACTCGATTCGATTCTTTGTGTGCTTCATGTCGTTTATTGTACTCATTCTCCTATTGTGATGCTTGAACTAGTTGTTGATGTCTGTATCTGAATGTATCGTGTTGGTTGAATAGTTGTATTTATCGTCATGTCACTTTTTAGTTAGAACTGTATTGCTGATCCAACGACCATAACGTACGCTATGTTGGATATGTAGCACAAGTTATCTCTCTAGCGTAGTGAGTCAGTGACCGCTGGACAAAAATTACGTACACTATCTTACGGACATAACGTACGTATGAGTTGGTTACGGACGTTATAGCTAAACCGTAACGTACGTAAGGATGCCTGGGCATTCAGTCAGTGAGCATTGGACAGTTTGTTACGTACGCTACAGTCTATAACGTAACGTACGTTAGCAAATATTACGTACGTTAAGCTTTCCACTTAACGTACGTAAAGGCAACTGTTTATTGGGTTAGTAAGTTCTGGCAGGGCTCGTTGCGTACGTAATATAAACATCATAACGTACGTTAAATTGTTAACGTACGTAACCCTTATAGTGTTACGTACGTAATGGAACTCGGCCTTATATCACTACGCTATATATGGCCTACAACAACCTTGAAACTGTGTCACCATAGACCTGATTTAGTGTTGCCTTAGCCCCGAAAAGGGCAAAGGTAACACCAAAAGTGTGTTGTGTTCTCAACAGTTGCCTTTGATCGCAAAGGCAACATGCAAACTGACTAAGGTAATACCATGTTCTCATGTTACCATAGGAGCCTATGGCAACATACTTGGCACCCTATTGCAACATTTTATCTGTGATGCAACAGATGTTATAATTTAATAAAATAGATACCAGATTGTATGGGGCACACTTGTGGGCCCATATTGTGGCAACATGGTTCTGTCTAATGCAACACCAAATAATAACAAATGCAACCCAATGTGTATTGCAAAATATTAACCAATTGCAACACACTAACTACCTATTGCAACACTGTTGGAATATTTTATTCTAAATATTCATTATCGAGTTTGATGATTAAGTTGTTAAACAAAGAAAAACAACAATGAAGTAAAACAAAACAACGAAGAAGTCGAAGACGCAAAAAGCTGGAATTAGCATGGATAACGTACGCAATACATCAGAATAATGTACGTAAGGATTCAAGATTAACGTACGTAATGCTAGAGGCTTAACATACGTAATGAGGTGTTTCTGAATTCAAACAAGAAGTCGTTGAAGATGACGTCATGTCATAGGTCATCATGCAATGAGTATGAAGACTTAGTTAGCGTACGTAATGGTAGTGATGATAACGTACATAATGGAAGAAACGAAAGCTACTGGACTAATCTGTACACAGCATAACGTACGTAACTAGATGATGTTAACGTACGTAATGCATTTAACGTACGTAAAGGATGGCTAATAACGTATGTAAAGGAGTCTGAAAGAGTTAACGGCTAGTTGAGGCTTTGGAGCCTATAAATACCACTTTCTATGGTATTGAACATACAACTGTTAGGGTTGTATACGTCAAAGCATACTTTATGCTTGTATTACCTAATTCCCGGTCTTTATCTATGAGAATATTTAATTCATGTATGACATGTTTTGCATATTTATTCACGCTATGGTTATGCAAATGCAGTCTAAATTACTTTATATTGTAGATAATGTGGTGTGTCGTGTCACACAGAAGATCACATTATCGGTTCCTTATATAGTAATATTTAGTTCACAACCTATATAACATTAGACAGTTATGTGAGAGGTTGTAGTATATGCTTGAGATTGGTTGGTCTTGACCATTAGCATATATTAGCGTATTTCTTATACGTTGAACAGGATCGAGGTGAGATAGATTCTTCTGTACTTACTATAAGAAGAACGTACATCTCGGATAATTATTATTTCTCAATTCTAGTGATTAATAATTAATTATATATATTTAATATTTATTGCTTTGATTTATCATGGGTGAGAGCCACAATGATTGACTCAATATGCTCGATATTTTGGGCAATATTATTATTTATATGATAATTAATATTATAGCTAGAAATCATGTCCCGACCAGTCGGGTTGATCATGTCCCTTGAGGCACTCGAAAGGATTATTATATTAAACCCTGCAGGTGGAATTAATTTTTCGATATAATAATAAAGGTCGAGTGGTATACTCATGTATAACACATTAATTAATTAAAAGCTATCAGTAGCTTAAATTAATTAATGGTCATGGAATATCTTAAACACGGGAAATAATTAATTTAAAAAGGAGCCCAATTTCGTAATTTGGGATTTTGGTAGGAAGTGCAATATTAACTTATTAGTGGACTAAGTTGATATTAATAGAGTCTTCATATTAGGAAGAGTACTAATAATGGAAGGAAGATATCTATTGGAGTCCTTACCATATCCTCCTTAAGGTCCCTAGAGTAGCCCAAAACACATATAAATACATGTTTAAGGGTGGCCGATTTTCCCAACTTAATTGCCCAAGAAAATCGATTTTTTTGCTTGTGTGTTTAATTGTGGATCTTGACTTGTGTCTTGGATTCCACAATTTGGTTAACACAATATTTTTCTAAAATACTCAAAATATTCAAGAAAAATAGAGAGAACAAAAATCGTAAGTTTCTTGAGAGGAAAATTTCGGCCGATCCCTTTTGCAGTCCAAGTAGTCCGGTAGATTGTTGTCCACACGACATCCGGACGTAGGCGGGATATACTCTAGAAGATCTTGAGGTAGAAATACAAGAAGATCGGAGAGGAACACGAAGAGGACACAAATCGACCAAAAGGGATTTTTCTACCACTTCGCGTCAAAGGTAAAAATTACCGACTCCCATGCGTAAATATGTTTATTTAATTGTTTATTAATCTGTTTAGTTAATTAGTTGACAAGCCTAAATAGATCCGGTTTTTGCGTTGGTTAGTTTATAAAACCTTTTATTAAATTATCATCACCAACTCGCTTCCGCTGCGTTTTATATTCCAACAATTGGTATCGGAGCCGGTCTTTAGGTTCTATTCAATTTAATTAATTTGGTGATTAATATGCTAGCAATTAAATATTCGTATAGTATGATTTTTTGGAATATTTTGCTAGAATTTGTCTTGCATTAAAATATGATCCAATTATCATGGCTATGTGATGTTTTTATTTATTTACGCGTTTTGGTAATTTGGCCAGTTTTTGTGGCATGTATAAGTTTTTCCCGTGAGAAAATCCACGGGTAGAATAGGATTTATTTTTCTTGTAATTTGATGTAAATTCGATGTATTTTATTTTGAATAAAATTGTAATCGAATTGGGACACTCAAAGTACGAAAGAGAAAGAAGTCCAAATACGAAGAGGAGTCCCGATCGACGAACCGACCGAGACCGGAATGCCGATCGGGACTCGCCAAGAAGATCTCGCCTTGACTAAAGAAGAGCTCGGCCACCGGGCGTCCGGCAATGGCCTGGCAATGGCAGCAGGTCAAGTCATCCGGTTCGGGTCGTTCGATTCATTTTTCCGCGAGATGCTTGAAGCAGTGGGAGCAAACGAGCCGAAGATTTTCTCGTTATTCAAAACGAGGAATAAAAAGCCATGATAATTGGATATAATTGTCCAATTTTATTATTTGTTGTTTTTTATTGTTTTGATGTGTGGCATGTATGGATGTATGCGTGATATGTTTCCTTGCATGTTAGGACGAGAAAATTAAAAACCTTAATTTTTCAAAATAACTAAGTGATTTTAAATTGATTTTTCAAATCAAATTGGCCTCCATAATTGGTTTAAATTGTGAAATAATTAGCATGCGCGTTGACATTAGAGTCTTCCTCCACATCGGATGTGCTAAATAATTGGCTCACTGGTTTTAAACTTCAAATTTGATAACAAAAAGATGAATATTATTTTTTATGATAGGAGCTCTCCATCTGTAGGACTATTATCATTAAATAATATTCTAAGGTTTGTTAAATTATGGTGTTCACTTAGGGGTATTAATTAATAAGCTCCCCATCGGAGTCTATGTTAATTAAATACATGGCCAAGAGGAACCAACTATTAATTTTACTTGTCAAAACGCATCTTGACTAGATAGTGAAATTAAAGACGTTAAAATCTACTTGAAAATGTATGTGTAAACGTCCACACTATCGTGGCTTGCATGTGCGGTTTTTTTGAGGTGTTGGTTGATTGCATATATATTGTTTTGAGGTTTTCAATATATTTTGCGTCGAATTATGTGATGAATGGTGTTTTAATTTTATTCTCAGATGTCTTTCAATCCACTAGCTGTTATTCTCAAAGAAAACAAACTTGATGGCACTAACTTTGCCGACTGGAAAAGAAATCTTGATATTGTCTTGACTGCCGAGGGGCATAAATTTGTTTTAACTGAGGAGAGTCCTTTGGAACTGTGAATCGATGCCACTCCTGAAGAGTTGGCTGAATTCCGGAAATGGAAAAAGTCTGATGAGATGGCTCGCTGTTACATTTTGGCTTCATTGACAAATGTATTGCAGCATCAGCATCAGACGATGGGCTCGGCCGCGGAAATGATGAAAAATCTCACAGAGATGTTTGGTCATCAGAACCGGGCGGCTAGGCAAAATGCAATGAGGGTTTTGATGACAACCTAAATGTCTGAAGGGACCCCAGTAAGGGATCACGTTCTTAAAATGATGTCTCATTTGAACGAACTGAGCATACTGGGGGCTACTATCGATGCGGAGTCGCAGGTCGATGTTATCTTGGGCAGTTTACCAAGAAGCTTTGAGCAGTTCCGCCTCAACTACAATATGAATCGTAGGACTTACACATTGGCGGAACTTCTGACAGAGCTTCAATCTGCCGAAGGTCTCTTCAAACAAGGTTATCATCAAATTCTTGCGGCAACCGGTGCTGTTTCTTCAAAACCCAAATGGGGAAAGAAGAAAAAGCAGGTTGGCCAGAATCAAGTGGCAACCTTCAAAGCTAAGGGCAAGGCTCCTCAGTCAAAAGCTCCTCAGCCGGAAGCGAACAAAAAGCCGAAGGTAAAATGCTTCAACTGCGGTCTGAAAGGGCATTTCAAGAGTGACTGCCCTAAGAAAGGTACGTCTCATGCACTAGTAGTCAAAACATGTTTGGCTGCCTGTTACATCACTTCGTGGATAGTGGATTCGGGCTCCACTGATCATGTTTGTTATGACTCGCAGGGTTCCAAGTAACCAAGGTACTTAGTGCGGATGAGATTACAATAAGCTGGGGCGACTATTCCAGTCAAGGTCATTGCGATGGGAGTCGTGCAGCTAAAAGTTGATGATAGGATTTTAGTTCTTAATAATGTATTATTGGTACCCGATTTTAGAATGAATTTGATTTCAGTTTCTAAATTGCGTCGTGATGGATATTCAGTTTCTTTTGAAGATAATGCAGTTATTAAAAGAAACGGTGAATATATTTGCACGAGTACTTATAATGAAGGACTTTATATCATTAATGCTGCACCAGCTCCCTTGCATACTTATAAATCACTTAATTCTTTGACTAATCCTAATAAAAGAAAAGAGCCTTCGAGCATAAATCCAACATATTTGTGGCCAAGTAGAGTCATTTCCAACCTGCGAATCCTGTCTGGAAGGTAAAATGACTAAAAGGGCTTTTCAAAGCAAAGGAAATCGTGCACAAAAGGTGTTGGAATTGGTTTATACCGATGTATGTGGTCCAATGAACATCCAGGCTAAGGGTGGTTTTGAATACTTCATCACGTTTATAGATGATTATTCGAGATATGGATACATCTATTTGATGCAACGTAAGTCTGAATCTTTTGATAAGTTCAAAGAATTCAAGGTTGAAACGGAGAAGCGTCATGGGCAGAGTATCAAGTCACTACGATCTGATCGTGGTGGCGAATACCTTAGTGGAGAGTTTTTGGATTTCTTGGCACATGAGGGGATTACTTCCCACTCACGGTGCACAGTACACCACAACAAAATGGTGTTGCTGAACGAAGGAATCGTACTTTATTAGAGATGGTTAGGTCAATGATGAGTTATTCTGATTTGCCTATTTCGTTCTGGGGATACGCCTTGGAAACAGAGGCGTACATTCTAAACTTGGTGCCTTCGAAATCAGTTCCAAAAACACCCACAGAACTGTGGAATGGGCGCAAGCCCTGTCTAGGACATGTTCGGATTTGGGGTTCACCAGCACACGTGCTGAATAAGGAAGCTGATAAGTTGGCATCTCGTACAGAAGTAAGAGTGTTTGTAGGATATCCTAAGGGAATGAAGGGTGGCTTATTCTACAGTCCTAAAGACCAGAAGGTCATTGTTAGCACCAATGCCCGGTTCTTAGAGGAGGACTACGTGATAAGCCACAAGCCTAGGAGTGAGGTCATTCTAGAAGAACTTAGGGGCGAGATTTCGACAATACCAATTGTGCAAACACCTAGTGTACCACGTATCGACACTATTGTGGATACACAAACCAAGGACACGTCTCGTCATAGTGGGAGGGTTGTTCGTCAACCCAAACATTTCATCGGCGTGGGAGCGTCTTCGGACCACTCCCCGGACTAGGATGAAACGGATCCATGTACGTACAAACAGGCAGTTCAAGACAAGGATGCTGAATCCTGGAAAACAGCAATGGAATCTGAAATGGGATCTATGGATTCTAACCAAGTGTGGGAGCTAGTAGAACTACCCAATGGGGTAAAACCCATTGGAAGTAAATGGGTCTACAAGCGTAAGAGAGGATCGAAAGGGAAGGTTGAAACCTACAAAGCAATGCTTGTTGCGAAAGGTTACACTCAGAAGAAGGGCATCGACTACGATGAGACCTTTTCGCCAGTGGCCATGCTTAAATCGATTCGGATTATCTTAGCTATAGCTGCGCATTTGGATATGGAGATTTGGCAGATGGATGTCAAGACTGCGTTCTTGAACGGGAGTCTTGATAAGGAAATCTATATGCGCCAACCTGAAGGATTCATTGCTGAAGGAGAGGAGCACTTAGTGTGCAAGCATAAGAGAGCCATTTATGGTCTTAAGCAAGCATCAAGGTCTTGGAACATGCGATTTGATGAGGTCATTCAATCGTATGGTTTTGAACAGTGTCCTAATTTGTGTATACAAAAAGTGCGATGGAAACGTGTTGGTGTTTCTTGTACTATACGTGGATGATATACTTCTAATTGGAAACAATGTGAAGGTATTATCAGACGTAAGGGTATGGCTGTCTGAGCAGTTCGATATGAAGGATTTGGGAGAAGCTGGGCACATCCTTGGTATTAAGATCTTTCGAGATCACAAGAAAAGGATGTTATGCTTATCTCAGGCATCCTATATCGATACGGTGCTAAAGCGGTTTAGCATGGAGAATTCCAAGAAAGGTTTCTTACCTTACAGACATGGAATTCAACTATCTAAGGCTATGTGTCCTAAGACACATAAGGAGATAGATGACATGAAGCTGGTCCCTTATGCTTCGGCAGTGGGAAGCCTCATGTATGCTATGCTTTGCACTAGGCCTGATATCTGTCAAGCT
Organism: Orobanche coerulescens; assembly: GCA_033398695.1. Taxonomy (NCBI): domain Eukaryota; kingdom Viridiplantae; phylum Streptophyta; class Magnoliopsida; order Lamiales; family Orobanchaceae; genus Orobanche; species Orobanche coerulescens. The sequence continues at coordinate 143,320,360 of CM065817.1, forward strand.
GTAGGTATGGTGGCGAGATATCAGTCGAACCCAGATCGGACATTGGATTCCGTCAAGCAAATACTCAAGTACCAGAGAAGGACAAGAAAGCATATTCTTGTATATCAATCAGATACGCTTTGTCCTTTGGGTTACACTGACTCGGATTTCAGTGCGGACAAAGAAAAGTCGAAATCAACTTCCGGATATGTTTTCACTTTGGGAGGTGGAGCCATCAGTTGGAGGAGTGTGAAGCAGAAATGCATAGCGGACTCTACCATGGAAGCCGAATATGTAGCAGCCTCAGAGGCAGCTAAAGAGGCGGTATGGCTCAAGTACTTCCTAAAGGATTTGGGTGTGATTCCTAATTTGCCCAGGAGTATTACATTGTATTGTGATAATACCGGTGCTGTTGCAAATTCGAAGGAACCATGGGCCCACAAAGCAAGCAAACATATCAAGCGCAAATATCATATCATTCGAGATTTTGTGAAGAGAAGGAAGATTATTGTCTCCAAGATAGCATCTGAAGACAACCTCGCTGATCCTTTCACGAAAGGGTTGCCCTCAAAATCATTTGAAGGGCATGTGGAAGGAATGGGGTTGAGATGTATGGCAGCATTGCTTTGAGTATAAGTGGGAGATAGATAGACATAGTCTAGAGAGTATACTTCAAAAGCATGCTTTGAGTATAAGTGGGAGATTGTTAGGGTTGTATACGTCAAAGCATACTTTATGCTTGTATTACCTAATTTCCCGGTCTTTATCTATGAGAATATTTAATTCATTTATCACATGTTTTGCATATGTATTCACGCTATGGTTATGCAAATGCAGTCTAAATTACTTTATATTGTAGATAATGTGGTGTGTCGTGTCACACAGAAGATCACATTATCGGTTCCTTATATAGTAATATTTAGTTCACAACCTATATAACATTAGACAGTTATGTGAGAGGTTGTAGTATATGCTTGAGATTGGTTGGTCTTGACCATTAGCATATATTAGCGTATTCGTTATACGTTGAACAGGATCGAGGTGAGATAGATTCTTCTGTACTGACTATAAGAAGAACGTACATCTCGGATAATTATTATTTCTTAATTCTAGTGATTAATAATTAATTATATATATTTAATATTTATTGCTTTGATTTATCATGGGTGAGAGCCACAATGATTGACTCAATATGCTCGATATTTTGGGCAATAATATTATTTATATGATAATTAATAGAAATCGTGTCCCGACCAGTCGGGTTGATCATGTCCCTTGAGGCACTCGAAAGGATTATTATATTAAACCCTGCAGGTGGAATTAATTTTCCGATGTAATAATAAAGGTCGAGTGGTATACTCATGTATAACACATTAATTAATTAAAAGCTGTCAGTAGCTTAAATTAATTAATGGACATGAAATATCTTAAACACGGGAAATAATTAATTTAAGAAGGAGCACAATTTCGTAATTTGGGATTTTGGTAGGAAGTGCAATATTAATTTATTAGTGGACTAAGTTGATATTAAAGAGTCTTCATATTAGGAAGAGTTCTAATAATGGAAGGAAGATATCTATTGGGAGTCCTTACCATATCCTCCTTAAGGTCCCTAGAGTAGCCCAAAACACCTATAAATATATGCTTAAGGGTGGCCGATTTTCCCAACTTAATTGCCCAAGAAAATCGATTTTTTTGCTTGTGTGTTTAATTGTGGATCTTGACTTGTATCTTGGATTCCACAATTTGGTTAACACAATATTTTTCTAAAATACTCAAAATATTCAAGAAAAATAGAGAGAACAAAAATCATAAGTTTCTTGAGAGGAAAATTTCGGCCGATCCCTTTTGCAGTCCAAGTAGTCCGGTAGATTGTTGCCCACACGACTAGGGCTGTGAACAAACGTAACAGTTCGATTCGGTTCGAAGGATTCGGCTCGAAAAAGTTCGATCTGTGGCTCGATTCGGGGCACCAAACGTAGAGCCGAACCTTATAAAATAAGATTCGGGAATCGGACTGAACGGTTCGGCTCGATTCGAGGGGCTTTGGCCCAAGACATAAACCTCTCCCATCCCAGGCCGAACCATTCGGCTTCGGCGAATCGGACCAAACTATATTCGAACTATACTTGACTTATAGAGTTATAGTGGACTTTAACTCGAGCCGAATCGAACTATATTCGAACGGTTCGAAAATTCGAGCCGAATCGAATCGAACTATAAAAAAAATTTGCCTTCGAGCCGAATCGAACCTCAAATTCTGTGGTTCGAAATTTTCGAGCCGGACCGAACCTAAGGTTCGAATAATTTCGAGCCGGACCGAACTCAGTAAAGGTTCGGTACAGTTCGGCTCGTTTACAGCCCTACACACGACATCCGGACGTAGGCGGGATATACTCTAGAAGATCTTGAGGTAGAAATACAAGAAGATTGGAGAGGAACACGAAGAGGACACAAATCGACCAAAAGGGATTTTTCTACCACTTCGCGTCAAAGGTAAAAATTACCGACTCCCATGCGTAAATATATTTATTTAATTGTTTATTAATTTGTTTAGTTAATTAGTTGACAAGCCTAAATAGATCCGGTTTTTGCGTTGGTTAGTTTAAAAAACCTTTTATTAAATTATCATCACCAACTCGCTTCCGCTGCGTTTTATATTCCAACAACAACAACTCAAAACAATTGATTCATTGATCAGATATTGATATACATATTGTTGTTGTAATTGTGCTTATATTGATAAGTGTTTGAGCGTTATACACAAAAACATACACGAGAGGAAAAAGAAAGGATAAGATTGGATTCGGTGTTATTAGGATCAAGGATCCGGCATTGTTAGAATCGCAATCTATATCTACGTGAGGTTTGTCTAGTACCCATAGAAATCTAGATAGGTTGATTCCTTGTCCGATAGAAAAGGAAAATGGTTTAACTTGGACCGACAAAAATACGGAGAGAGGACGTAGGCATGTTTGGCCGAACCTCTATAAATCTTGTGTCGATTTACTTTCTGCACCTTTAAATACGCTTCCGCACAATAGCGCGTATACCGAATATTGCTCCAACAAACACCTCAAATGAACTGAATAAGAATATAGCATTCAAATATTGCATTTCCATAAAAAAAATCTGTATCATTAACCTAGCTATAGTTAAACCAACAAGTACATCAATCCACCAAAAACATCAACCAATCCACTACATCAACCAACAACATCAACAAAATAGACAACCAATTCAAGAACATAAGTACAAGTACTAGAAAATAATATGATTATTGTCAACCAACCACATGAAAATGTAATAGGTAGGATAGATGGTTGAAAATTGTTCAAAAGAGAAGAACAAATGGATGACATCTAAGAGCTAGGGCCTCCTGTAACTGGCGTGTCATATTCCTGCGTAATTGGAGTGCCATCTTCTTGCGTAATTGGAATGCCATCTTCTCGTGTGTCACCAGAAAGTGTTGCACCAATATCAATTTTCAACTCAGGGTTGGCTTCACCTAATTTTTTCAGAATCCATACCAGGTTCTGCTGGACCTTCTGAGCCACCTTGGCATCCATTTATTCATTGACCCTACTGGTAACCTTCACCTCCACATCATTAACACGCTCCTGTCAAATCCTTTTCGTCAATTCGTGTACGTACGAATCAGTTAGAGTTGTAGCCTGATTAGATTTTTTGAAAGCTTTTGCATCATGTCTACCGATAAGCCAACTCGGGCCATGGAATTTTTTTCCAACTGAAACTAGTTCCTCAATGCCGTCAAATCCTTCGATGAGGCGAGTTTCTTGTCAATCAGTTCCTACAAAATAAGCGTATGTTAGTATATGCAAATAAATATCGACTTTGAATCTAAAATATGAATTCGGAAGTTCGATTGCAAAATATATTTCTTACAATTCTGAACTTCATCACATCAGGATTAGACTCATATTTGCGTCCAGGTTTGCGCTTACGAGTTTTAGCAAAAACTTCTGCATCAGATGGGTTGTGATCTGGCTTTTTGTTTTGCTTAAAAAAAAAAAACAGAATGATGATATTCAGATATACTTGGCAGCATCATTTGATGCATCAGAAGACAGACATGTGTATATTAATGATTACAATGAAAAGTTCAGATGCAGTAAGCTTCCAGATTCCTACATTAGGAATTAAACACATATATGTGCAGTGAATGAATTATAAGAGATTATGACATTTGGATCCAGACACCAAAACAACTATAAAACAACGGAGTTTAAGCTACATCCAAAACCTGGCTAACAGATCGTAACAATATGCAAAAGACAACTATATTAATGTGGAATGCCAATAAATAAGAGAATCAATACACCCTCAAAAGACTTGGGAAAAAAATACACCCTTAAAAGAATCTTGACAAAAATAGAAGATCACGTGCATAACTGATCAACAATATAATTAATTTCACATGCATCTGGCATACAAGAGAACAGTATAACTTCAAGCAAATAGTAAAATTAATTGCCTACACAAGGTACCAAATTTTTAGCGATAGTGGGACTTCATCATTGTGATGCCTTTGTGAATGGCGTGTAGCCATAATTTTCAACCACATTGGAATCGTAGATCAAAAAATCAAATCATAGAGAAGGCAATTAACTGAGTGAGAAATCTCGATCAAAAATTAGAATAATTACCGAACGCTCATAGGAATGAACATGACCAGCGAAAACAAGATCAACTTTGTTCTGAACAAACCAGGGCTCAAACATCACCCCCATGCTCTCTCCTTCCATGTAATGGTAGTTATTAGTGTTATATAAAGAAGAGTGGACGAGAAAAATTAGCCATGGCGTCTCTGCTCTGTTAACTTTCTTAAATTATTGTTCAAGCCAGTTATATTACGTATTGTATTTACTTGAAATGAGTATAGGTAGTACTCAAACAAGAAGGTTTTCTATCAAGTTAGTCATTGTAACTAATGAAATATGAAAATTTAGTTAGAAATCTCACTAATATTTTAACATAGGTTGAGTAAGAAGAAAGGACAATGACATAGGTTGATGCACGCTTAATTGAATACCAAAGGGGGAACGTACTGCCAGATGCCCTGTATGGTACATAATATCAATGCTTGTATGGTTTGAAAGGTTTGTATTCTCCCTGTGAAAAGCACAATGTACAAATTTACATTAACTAAACGAATCATTTAATAACTCGTAAGTAGTAACTTCAAAAAATTAAGTGTTTAGTTCGATTGTGGCTTTACAATCTCAGGGGCGAAGTCAATTTCGTGATTGCTAGCAGTCCAAATTCAGGGCTGGTAAGCAGTACACTTTTCTGCAAATCGACCCCATGTGTCCCACCTCACATTGTCATGAAAGGGGTAATGGTCTGCATATGAAATATCACCAACAAACAACACAGCTTGACCGTTTGGGTTAGACATGTAATGCTCCAATGTCTGATTAGAGGCATATGATTGTCCCAAATCACATGTATCACAAAACTTGTATTATCGTATAACTCAACTAAAAGGCTGCGTGGTGCTGGAAGCTCCAGCTCCTCAAACTAAGCAATGCTACATAGAGCCAAAAACATCCTAAAACTTAGCAATGGTACATGGAGCTAGAAAGATTACCCGGAATTTTCAGGTTAGCTAGAGACTGACCTATGATGCCACTCAGGTAGTCAGATGTCACCTATATACGATGCAGTGCCCACTAATATAACTTTACAACCCAACCCAACATTAATTGAACCCCTGAAATTGTACTCCTTTTGCAGTGCACACTAATTTAACATTTTTTGAAAATAAAAATCCAAACCGAACCCCTAAAATTGAAAATCCAAATCGAACCCAAACCTTTTAAAATGAGGTCCAAATTTGTGGTGAAACCTTTTGAAGATGAGTTCTGAATCGAAGAACAGCCAAATCAAATAACAGGCCAATATGTCGAGAATACTCAAATGCTCAATCAGATATACCAGTGATGGAAAATAGCCCTGTGGACAATACTGGGGAGTAGCACCATGGAGAGAGAATAGAGGGCTGAGAATCGGGATATCCCGAGGTCCCGGTCCCGAGTCCCGAATGTCCCGGTCCCGAAAATCACCAATTTGGTGGTCCCGGTCCCGATCGGGACTTCGGGAGTCCCAATTCCCAAAATGGGATAAATTTAAGTCCTGGTCCCGGTCCCGATCCCGAGGATAATTTTTTGAAATGTCCCGAATGTCCTGAAATGTCCCGAATGTCCCGAAATGTCCCGAAATCAAAAAAGGAAAAAAAATTGATTGAAATTAGAAATTTCAATCGGGACTTCGGATAGTCCCGATCGGGATTTCGGAACTCCCGAGTCCCGAAATTACCAAAATTTAAGGTCCCGGTCCCGGTCCCGTAAAATTCGGGACTCGGGGTCCTGTTTCCCGTCGGGACTCGGGACGGGACCGGGACTCGGGATTTCCCGATCCTAAATTCTCACCCCTAGAGGATAGTATGAAGGCGAGATACCCCGAGTTATTTACTTTGTAAGTTTCGGGATGAAACTGTTTTTAGAGGGAGAGAATGTAATATCCACTTTTTTTCGTTTCCATTTATTCCTACTATTGTAATTCATTGGTACTCGATTCGATTTTTTGTGTGTTTCATGTCGTTTATTGTACTCATTCTCCTATTGTGATGCTTGAACTAGTTGTTGATGTCTGTATCTGAATGTATCGTGTTGGTTGAATAGTTGTATTTATCGTCATGTCACTTTTTAGTTAAAACTGTATTGCTGATCCAACGACCATAACGTACGCTATGTTGGATATGTAGCGTAAGTTATCTCTCTAGCGTAGTGAGTCAGTGACCGCTGGACAAAAATTACGTACACTATCTTACGGACATAACGTACGTAAGAGTTGGTTACAGACGTTATAGCTAAACCGTAACGTGCGTAAGGATGCCTGGGCATTCAGTCAGTGAGCATTGGACAGTTTGTTACGTACGCTACAGTCTATAACGTAACGTACGTTAGCAAATATTACGTACGTTAAGCTTTCCACTTAACGTACGTAAAGGCAGCTGTTTATTGGGTCAGTAAGTTCTGGCAGGGCTCGTTGCGTACGTAATATAAACATCATAACGTACATTAAATTGTTAACGTACGTAACCCTTATAGTGTTACGTACGTAATGGAACTCGGCCTTATATCACTAGGCTATATATGGCCTACAACAACCTTGAAACTGTGTCACCATAGACCTGATGTAGTGTTGCCTTAGCCCCGAAAAGGGCAAAGGTAACACCAAAAGTGTGTTGTGTTCTCAACAGTTGCCTTTGATCGCAAAGGCAACATGCAAACTGACTAAGGTAATACTCTGTTCTCATGTTACCATAGGAGCCTATGGCAACATACTACGCACCCTATTGCAACATTTTATCTGTGATGCAACAGATGTTATAATTTAATAAAATAGATACCAGATTGTATGGGGCACACCTGTGGGCCCATATTGTGCCAACATGGTTCTGTCTAATGCAACACCAAATAATAACAAATGCAACCCAATGTGTATTGCAAAATATTAACCAATTGCAACACACTAACTACCTACTGCAAAACTGTTGGAATATTTTATTCCAAATATTCATTATCGAGTTTGATGATTAAGTTGTTAAACAAAGAAAAACAACAATGAAGTAAAACAAAACAACGAAGAAGTCGAAGACGCAAAAAGCTGGAATTAGCATGGATAACGTACGCAATGTAACACCCCAAACTAGGCGGATATTACAGTGCCGTGAATCCCCGACTGGGACCCACCAGGCGAATGAAAATGATGAATTAAATAATATAATTGTAGTACCGAACCACATTATATTACCAAATACTCCGATGAGCAGTTTAAGTACAACACACCAGGACAATACCGAATACTAGTATATATTTTATATGAAGATAAAATACACAACACTGAATGAAACGGAGTATCCAAATGAAAGTCTGCAGCGGAAAATAAAGGACAATAACATGAATAACTGAAAGATCGGGGGGCCCTACTAGTATCACTGGGACTCCTCGCCGTCAACATGTTATTCCCGTGCTTTTGCCTTGCCATGACCTGAAAAACAAAATCCCCTGCCGGGGTCAGTTACACAGAACAACAATCCTCAAGAGTTGAATAAACACAAACATATATATGCTGTATAAACCACAAGTTCGATCAAAAATGAATCGGTTAGATTATAACCCAATCCTGTTGAAAACATACACAATCAAACATGCTGTATGAATCAACTAACAGTACGGCTCAAAGGGTGGCGCCACACTACGCCCAGGATGGAAATGTGTTCGTGCACAAGCCACCAACGAGTATCGATCGAATACACGTGTGGTCTTGTACCTAATCAGTCTCACGAAGCAATCGACTCGTGTGCACAGTCCAATGTGAGGCCAACAACCAACACACAACTTAAATGTGCCCGACATGAAAATCCTACACATACCAACCGGCACGCCAGTATGACCCGGAATGCCACGAGACAACAAAGTGACATCGAAATCAATAATGACTCACCGAGATGAAATGATAGTGAAATGAATGACAGCTCAATGAAATGATTGGAACCGTCGTTCCTTGTGACTGAAGTGATTAATTGACAATGACAAGTATTGATACGGTTAATACAATGATGAATGAGTTATGATTATGAATGAACAACAACAAAAGGAATGAACGTCCTTTTAACTGAGTAAGAATTAACTTACACAACACTGGTGACAATTATCCTTCCACGAACAACGTCCTAATTGAGATATCGGTCGCTCGAATAACCTTGAATAAATACAATTACCAACAATCCGTTCAATATACGAATCAAACACGAATATAACGAACTCAAAACGTCGATACGACTAAACTAAGTTCATTGGGGCATTAAATCGAACACTTTGTGGCCAAACTTCGATTGTTTACAACCAAACCTCAATAATACCAACATTAAATCCCCAAGAAGTGTTTCAAACCAACAAAACATCTTCAATACGATTAATAATCCAAAATGAATATCCAAATTCGTGATTACAACAACAATTAATCGAAAACCCCCAAATCCAACTTGATATGCAAAGTGTTCTTGAATAATCCCTCAATAATCAAATGAATCTTTATACAAACTCATAATCATATGCATATCCCTTCATATAACATGATTATAACGTCCAAAACATCATATCTCAACACAAAATCAAAATCCAAGATGTTGAAGAAATTACCTCTTGAAGATCCAAAACTTCGATCCGATGAAAAGGTGTTAAATCGTCTATCCAAGCTTCCCAACGAATCAAGATGATGAAATCCGAGCACACAAGTGATTGATGATGACAAAATATCTCCCTCAAGCTCTCTCTCTCGGACAAGATGAAGGAAATGAGAAAAATGAGGAAAAGTCCCGTCCAAGATCCTTATAAAATGCCGGAAGTTACGGCTGTAACTCGGCCTTCTTACGGCCGTAACATCCCAGGTCAACGGCCTTACGGCCGTAACCAGCCTACTAGTACGGCCGTAACTCGGCTTCGTCCAATCACCTGCCGACAGCCTTACGGCCGTATCCGAACCTGACTTACGGGCGTAACTCGCCCTTATCTAAAACACCTGCCGACATCCTTACGGCCGTACCCGCACACCTTATGGGCGTAACTCGGACGATACGGCCGTATCCGGCCAATCTTACGGGCGTAAGCCCCCTTCGTCGAAAATGACCAGGTACCCTGCATGTAACATACGGCCGTATCCGGCCAAGCCTTACGGCCGTATCTCCCTCGCCTTACGGCCGTATGCCGCAACCCTTACGGCCGTAACTCGCCTTCGGCCAAAACGCCTGGGCACCCTGCTCGACACGTACGGCCGTATCCGGCCAAGCCTTACGGCCGTACTACCTAACTTACGGCCGTATGCCGAAATCCTTACGGCCGTAATTCCCGCTCGTCCAAAATGGCCTGAAAACAACGAACGTCTGTTACGGCCGTATCCGACACTCCTTACGGCCGTAACTCGTTGCTGGACAAGATGAAAATCTGACAACTCCGATTTCTCGCTACGATTGATGAATGATTCGACATACCATACGTATGTGAAAGTGAACAAGTCCAACACATGCCAAAAATGATACTTCCAGTACAAGACTACTAATCACGATAAAAATGATAAACTCCCGTCTCGATCTATGAACGGAGATGAAATGACGATCGGTAACTGATACACGGTTACAAAGTGCCAACGATGAACGCAAATGAATGAATCATGAATGATGAATGATTATTTATGAGTGAAAATCACTGAGTGACAATTACAGACTGATAATTACTGAATGATAATGAATGAATTACATCCGGGTATTACATACTCCCCCCCTTAAAAAGAGTTTCGTCCCCGAAACTAAGGGTCAAACAACTCCGGATAACTTTCTCGCATACTCTCCTCGGTTTCCTAAGTAGCCTCTTCGACTCCGTGTCTAGACCACTGAATCTTGACCAAAGGAATCGTCTTGTTCCTCAACTGTTTGATTCGCCGCTCTAAAACTCGTATTACGCTCTTCATACAAATGATCATCCGCGATCTCGATTTCGTCGAACTGAAGTATGTGACTCGGGTCGGCAACATACTTCCGCAACTGAGAGACATGAAATACATTATGAATTCGGCTCAACGCCGGAGGTAAGGCCAATCGATAAGCTAACTCGCCTACTCGATCCAAAATCTCAAACGGTCCAATGAATCTCGGACTCAACTTTCCCCGCTTTCCGAAACGGAAGATACCTCGATTCGGGGATACCTTGACCAACACGTGGTCACCTGTCTCGAACTCTAGTGGTCGACGACGATTATCTGCATATGATTTCTGTCGACTCTGAGCTGTCAACAAACAACTCCTGATCAAGCTACCTTCTCACGGGCGGCTATAAGCATATCGGGCTCGGTGCCGATTGATTTTGATAAGTCGTCCCAACACAAAGAAGATCGACAACGATGACCTTACAAGGCCTCGTAAGGTGCTATCTTAATCGAAGCATGCCAACTATTATTGTACGTGAACTCGATCAACGGTAGTTGGGCTTCCCAATCATCTTTCCAATCGAGAGCACATGCCCTTAACATGTCCTCCAAAGTCTGAATAGTCCTCTCCGATTGTCCGTCGGACTGAGGGTGAAAAACTGTGCTGAGATTAAGCTGAGTTCCCATAGCACGATGAATTGATTTCCAAAAATGTGACACGAGTCGTTCGTCACGATCGGACACGATACTCTTAGGAGTACCATGCAATCTCACTATCTCTTTGATGAACAACTGGGCAAGTCTCTCGGGACCCTACGTATCCTTAATCTCAAGGAAATGAGCTGATTTAGTTAAACGGTCCACAACTACCCAAATTGTATTCATACCACGACGACTCGTCGGCAAACTCGTGATGAAATCCATAGAAATATCTTCCCACTTTCACTCTGGAATAGGGAGCGGTCCCAGTATACCTGCCGGTTGCTGATGCTCTATCTTGACTTGCTGACAGGTTAAGCATCTCGAAACAAATTATGCGACTTCTCGCTTCATATTACTCCACCAGTAATTTTGTTTCAAGTCTTGGTACATCTTGCTAGACCCCGGATGACTGGTGTAAGGGGTAGCATGAGCTTCTATCAAAATCGAGTTTTTCAACTCGTCATTCGCCGGTACGCATACCGATTCTTTAATCGCAATAGTCCATACTCGGGTACCACAAATTCAGGGGCTTCCCCTGAGCCACATACTCACGGATGCGCAACAATGATGGGTCTGAACCCTGATTTACTCTGATTGTCTCCTCAAGTGGCGATGAAAACTCTAACATGCAAAGTTACCCTTGCACTCGCTGAAGCCAGATCTCGGGTCTAAGAAATTCTTGTTGAAGTTCCTACTGAATTGTTAATCGAGCAAGCATCTGCTCCTGAACGGACTTACGACTCAAGGCATCGGCGACAACGTTCACCTTGCCCGGGTGGTAAAGAATCTCGATATCATAATCTTTGATTAGTTCCAACCACCGACTCTATCGCATATTTAACTCTCTTCTGAGTAAATATATACTTTAAACTCTTATGATCGGTGAATATCTAACAGGTAACGCCATAAAGATAATGATGCCAAATCTTCAACGCGAACACCACGGCTGCTAGCTCCAGGTCATGGGTTGGATAATTAACCTCGTAAGGTCTCAATTGCCGTGAAGCATAGGCAAAAACCCTCTCATTCTGCATGAGTACACATCCGAGACCCCGTCCGGACGCATCACTATAAACCACAAATCCTTCCGTAAAAGGTTCGTCATTGGTTGAGCGATTATAGAAAATCCTTCCACAAACCGCCGATAATAATCGGCTAATCCGAGAAAGCTTCGGATTTCCTTAACATTCTTCGGAGGTAAACAATCTTGGATAGCCTCCGTCTTCTGAGGATCAACACGCACACCGTCTGATGAAATTACATATCCGAGAAATGTCGCTTCGGACATCCAGAACTCACACTTGGAAAACTTTTCATAGAGTTGATCCCGTCTCAACACGTCGAGAACCTGATGAAGGCGAAACTCGTGTTCTTCCCGGTCATGAGAATAAATTAAAATGTCATCAATGAAGACAACCACAAACTAATCCCAAAAAGCCGATGAAGACCCGATTCATTAACTCCATGAACACCGCAGGTGCATTAGTGCATTAATTAACTCCACGAACTCAAAATGGGTATAGCGTGTTCGAAACGTCGCCCTCGCGATATCCAACTCTCGAATACGCTACTGGTGATATCCAGATCTTAAGTCGATCTTGGAAAATACTAAAGCTCCCTGAAGTTGATCCAAAAGATCATCAATACGGGGTAGAGGATACTTATTCTTGATCGTCACCCGGTTCAATTCCTGGTAATCAATACATAAGCGGAACGAACCATCATTTTTCTTTGATAAACAACACTGGTGCTCCCCACGGGGACGCACTCGGTCAGATATAACCCTTCTCGGTCAAATCCTCTAATTGATTCTTCAATTCCTGCATTTCGGTCGGGGCCATCCGGTACGGTGCCTTCGATAATGGGGACGTACCAGGCTCCAACTCTATCGTGAATTCCACATCCCTCGGTGGAGGTAAACCAGGTAGCTCGTCTGGGAGTACATCGTCAAGTGATAACAATGATACCACGAATGGTTGAATACCCCGATTGCCTGAGAATGGCCAATCGACGACAACGATACGATGAATGGTTGAACACCTCGATTGCCTTAGAACGGCCAATCGATGACAATGATATAAGGAATGATGGAACATATCGATTGCCTTAGAATGGTCAATCGATGACAATGATATATAATGAATGATTGAACATCTCGATTGCCTTAGAATGGTCAATCGATGACAATGATATATAATGAATGATTGAACATCTCAATTGCCTAAGAACGGCCAATCGATGACAATGATATAATGAATTATTGAATAACTCTGATTGAGTAATTTACTGCTTCCATCATATTAGTGATTCTTCCGGAACAACGGGGATCACCTCCCTGAAGTACACACACGACTCCAACGACGGAATGATAGTGATCATACGTTTACGAACATTGAGGATGGTATCATGACAATTCATCCCACTAATACCCAATATTACATCGTCCTTAAGTAAATCCACCACGATTTGGTCCACCAACCAATCGCGGTCATTTAAGCTTAATTCAGTCAGTTCATAACCTCATGATTTTCGAAAATTCTTCTACCGCCAGGTAGACCAATGATATAAGGCCCACAATTAATAGGACTATCCAAGTGAAGTCTATTCAAATATGATTCGGAAATGAATGAATGCGGTGCACCAGTATCAAAAAGGGTACACACAGGTTGAGATGAAATTACAAGTATACCTGAGATCATTCGGGCCTCCGGATCGTCGGTCCACTTCATCGCGTGAATTCGGGTCTTACCGACCCCCGAACCGAACGCTCCCATCTGATAAATATGAGCTCCGCCTTTATTCGCTTCTGTCGTCTTAAACGACGCTGACAGAGCAGTGTGATTCTGAATCGCTGATCGCTTCGGGGCCTGAGATGCCTCCGGAGCCGAGTTGGAGTCCATTCGGCAAAAACGGGCCTTATGCCCAACAATTCCGCATTTAAGGCACGTGATAGTCTGCCTTGGGCACTTGGTGCTGACGTGACCCGGTTCTCCACAATTAAAATAGATGATGGCTGAGCTGGCCGCCCGGGACTGAGACTCCGCGGGTTTCGGCGCCATAAGAGGTCGCACAGAAAAAGTAGGGCCCGCACGAGGTTTCTTGAAGGTAGACTGACCGCCTTCGGGCTGATTACGCTTCGTTGATTTCCTGCTGACAGATGGAGGTTGTTGCTCAGCGATTTCCTTAGCAGCAGGCTCACACGGAAGACTTCTCTCAATTAGTTCGGCCATAGTGGCGCAATGACGATTAAGCAATTGCATATGGGTCATCATGACCTGCATAAAAGTGAGTGGATCAACCCGAATATCTTCCGATCGAGCGGAGTCCTGGTTACGGTTTCCCGACAGTGAGTGATTATTCCCCGGGTTTCGGCCCGCGCCGCGGCCTCTTCCCGTGTGTCCCCTGACAGCTCTCTTCATACTGAAGTACGAAGGTCGCATGATAATCATAGATCTCGTATGAGTACCGCATTATGATTTACGTCATGAAATGATGAAAATGAGCATACGCGTTCTAACACAGCGATTACATGAATGATTAACTGAGGTGACATGATTATCTGATTAAATTCTTGAAATGAGTATCTTGAACAAGTTAACAAGATTAATGATATGATCTTCCAGATCAACAACTGAGTAATGAAATGAATTGAGTGATTAATGAGTTAACATGATCAACATGATTAAAATGAAAATGATGTTTGAGGATTGTTAACTAGTGAATTATGAATGAATGATTATTGCCAGAAATTATACCATGGCGTTAGAAGTCTTACAGTTCTTTCGGTCTGATTGGCTCGGCATTTGCACAGGTCACACGTGACACGAAAGTCCAATGATACTAGTCTGATGACGATGATTTCAAATGAGACATGACTCGGAAGGTAGTATTCAAAACCAAGCTCTCATACCAACTCTGTAACACCCCAAACTAGGTGGATATTACAGTGCCGTGAATCCCCGACTGGGACCCACCAGGCGAATGAAAATGATGAATTAAATAATATAATTGTAGTACCGAACCACATTATATTACCAA
This sequence comes from Orobanche coerulescens, assembly GCA_033398695.1. Taxonomy (NCBI): domain Eukaryota; kingdom Viridiplantae; phylum Streptophyta; class Magnoliopsida; order Lamiales; family Orobanchaceae; genus Orobanche; species Orobanche coerulescens. The sequence goes on from CM065817.1 coordinate 143,335,588, forward strand.
ATACTCTGATGAGGAGTTTAAGTACAACACACCAGGACAATACCGAATACTAGTATATTTTATATGAAAATAAAATACACAACACTGAATGAAACGGAGTATCCAAATGAAAGTATGCAGCGGAAAATAAAGGACAATAACATGAATAACTGAAAGACCGGGGCCCCCTACTAGTATCACTGGGACTCCTCGCCGTCAACATGCTATTCCCGTGCTTTTGCCTTGCCATGACCTGAAAAACAAAATCCCCTGTCGGGGTCAGTTACACAGAACAACAATCCTCAAGAGTTGAATAAACACAAACATATATATGCTGTATAAACCACAAGTTCGATAAAAAAATGAATCTGTTAGATTATAACCCAATCCTGTTGAAAACATACACAATCAAACATGTTGTATGAATCAACTAACATTACGGCTCAAAGGGTGGCGCCACACTACGCCCGGGATGGAAATGTGTCCGTGCACAAGCCACCAACGAGTATCGATCGAATACACGTGTGGTCTTGTACCTAATCAGTCTCACGAAGCAATCGACTCGTGTGCACAGTCCAATGTGAGGCCAACAACCAACACACGACTTAAATGTGCCCGACATGAAAATCTTACACATACCAACCGGCACGCCAGTATGACCCGGAATGCCACGAGACAACAAAGTGACATCGAAATCAATAATGACTCACCGAGATGAAATGATAGTGAAATGAATGACAGCTCAATAAAATGATTGGAATCGTCGTTCCTTGTGACTGAAGTGATTAATTGACAATGACAAGTATTGATACGGTTAATACAATGATGAATGAGTTATGATTATGAATGAACAACAACAAAAGGAATGAACATCCTTTTAACTGAGTAAGAATTAACTTACACAACACCGGTGACAATTATCCTTCCACGAACAACGTCCTAATTGAGATATCGGTCGCTCGAATAACCTTGAATAAATACAATTACCAACAATCCGTTCAATATACGAATCAAACACGAATATAACGAACTCAAAACGTCGATACGACTAAACTAAGTTCATTGGGGCATTAAATCGAACACTTTGTGGCCAAACTTTGATTGTTTACAACCAAACCTCAATAATACCAACATCAAATCCCCAAGAAGTGTTTCAAACCAACAAAACATCTTCAATACGATTAATAATCCAAAATGAATATCCAAAATCGTGATTACAACAACAATTAATCGAAAACCCCCAAATCCAACTTGATATGCAAAGTGTTCTTGAATAATCCCTCAATAATCCAATGAATCTTTATACAAACTCATAATCATATGGATATCCCTTCATATAACATGATTATAACGTCCAAAACATCATATCTCAATACAAAATCGAAATCCAAGATGTTGAAGAAATTACCTCTTGAAGATCCAAAACTTCGATCCGATGAAAAGGTGTTAAATCGTCTATCCACGCTTCCCAACGAATCAAGATGATGAAATCCGAACACACAAGTGATTGATGATGACAAAATATCTCCCTCAAGCTCTCTCTCTCAGACAAGATGAAGGAAATGAGAAAAATGAGGAAAAGTCCCGTCCAAGATCCTTATAAACTGCCGGAAGTTACGGCCGTAACTCGGCCTTCTTACGGCCGTAACATCCCAGGTCAACGGCCTTACGGCCGTAACCAGCCTACTAGTACGGTCGTAACTCGGCTTCATCCAATCACCTGCCGACAGCCTTACGGCCGTATCCGAACCTGACTTACGGGCGTAACTCGCCCTTGTCTAAAACACCTGCCGACATCCTTGTTATGCGGCGATTAATTCACCTCGATGGGCGATCGGCATCACAATCAGAGAGGCCAACCATGGAAGACATATTCTGGACAGACTCCTGGTGTTCGGCATAATACGGCGATCGTCTTTTGGTACCCAGCGATCGTCTTATGATGTCTGACGATCGTCTTTAATGAGCGGACCAGAGGCGATCGGCTCATGCCACGTATGGATCCGGCATACGTCAAAGTCGTCGAAGACCGAATCTTGGACGGTGGCCCACATGCGGATCTTCAAAAGATACCGACAGATAGGATCTTTGACCCCAGCCTGTCACCTACCACATCTACCACACCTACCGACAAAGCCGCCGAAAGATACAGAGTGGGTCCTCCCTTGACAGCTGCCCTGGACGCGTGTTGGCCTCTCATTGGCTCACACAGCTGGCACCAGCAGCAGCCCCTGACTTTAAGGGGACAGCCCCATGTGACGGGACAATCGGCCACCTTATTATAATATAAAAAACGGCGGTCGCCAGCATTCGCCTGAAGGGTCCCAACTACCCTGTCCCCTATAAATAGAGGACTCACTGCTGTGGCCAAGAGGAGGCGATTTTTTACTATTTTTGACTACGGATTCAGTGCAAAATACAGACAAAAGAGAGAATCAAGGACTCTTTTGACAACCACTTACACATCCATAGTGATATTCATACACATTCATCATATATCCCAAGCAAGAACTCACAGATTAATCTATCTGGTTCTTCCGGCAATCTACGCGCTCTAAAGCCTAGATAACTAGAAGTCTTTACACTCCTTGTAATAGATTCTAACATTAATATTTGTACTCTACGGTATATTTATTAATAACATCTCGCGAGAGCATTCAAGCCCGGGATTAACAACCCCGGCAAATCTTGTGTTATCTATTTTCTCACGGAAGTGTTCTCGCATTTGTTTGTTACTCGATCATTCCAGCAATACTATCTCCGGATAATATTTTGGGTAACAACAATTGGCGCTAGAAGGAGGGGGAATCTAAACCTTCATTTTAATTCCTACTGTCTCGAAGAACACTCACTGTTCTCCGGACATATACTTGAAGAAACACTCACTGTTCTTCAATAGAAAAAACCTTCAGAAAATGACATCTGCGACGACCTCCAAGAGAGCCACCCTGAGATCTGCCGGAAATCTCATTCCAGCCCGGACCGAATCCCAGCCCACGGCGGAAGGCGACCGTGGCGATGCTAGGCTCTCACTCCCGCCCCCACGGGACGGTTCTAGCCTCTCACTCGATCAGTTCCAGACATCGGAACAGATTGAGGAGGCTATAGCCATCCTCAGGGAACGGCAGAGGGCCCGCGATTCACCCACCTTCACTCCATCAGCTAACCGCCGGGCAAGCAAACGAAAGCTCAAGGGGATCTATGTCGAGAAATCGACGGAAAGCCCCGAGCCGCAGGAGAAGGCTCTCGTGAGGCGGGATGATTCCGTCTTCATCCGCCTGGGGAGCGATCCCTCATGGCGACCCGGGCACTCAGGCCCTAGCCGGGAGACATCGGTATCCGAATCCTTTACCAGGAGTTCGGCATATCCGACTCCCAGGAGACAGACCGGTCAACGAGCCCCTGCTCGCCCAAGAAAGGAACCCACTGGCAGGGAGCTCGTCATTCACCACGGAGCTAGGGGATCAGTACACGATCGCCTTGGCTCACATTCTGAGAGCCAATCGGCGAGCAGCCAGGCAACGGTGATCGCTTCCATGCAACGCCAGCTGGACGAGATGAAGACGCTCCTGGAAATTGGGGCAGGTGCCAGGAGACCGATCGCCGGGCTAAATGAACCACTCGCGGTCCAGATCGAGATCGCCCCAGTCCAATCAACGATCAATCCCCCACAAACACCTCTATATGAGGGGAGAACGGATCCGGGAACCCACTTAAGCAAATTCCGGATCTACATGAGCGGATGCGGAGCTTCAGATGCGACGAAATGTCGTATGTTCCCGCTAACTCTGGGCGATCTCGCCCACAGGTGGTACATCTCACTACCATCTCGCTCAATCAACTGCTTTGAGAAGCTGGCGAACGACTTCACGTCGTACTTCGCCGCCAAAGTCGCTCGCCCGGAAGGTCCCCACCGCATGATGAAAATCAGGCAGGGGAAGGACGAATCAGACGAAGACTACATCGACCGGGTGGACGAGATAGTCCTCACCGGTGAGCCCGTCAGCGACGAGATCGCTCACCACGCAGTCCTGAACGGTTTCCACGGACGCTCGCCCATGTTCAGGCACCTCACAAAGTATTTTCCACCGACCTATACAGCGTTCCGCGTCAGAGCCGCCGATTTTCTGGCCAGGCAGAAGATGCTCTCACTCCGTTTAGACGAGGGACAGTCCGAAGAAGGAAAAACGCCTTCCCATGTCCAAAGGAAGGCGGTCGCCAAGCCCATAAAGGCGGTCGCCAAGCCGCCTGGCGAGTTCAAAGCCTTCGAGGATGTAGAGGTCCACCTTCTTCACAACCTCAACTTATCTCCGGCCCACATCTTCAACGCGATCAAGGGTCGCGAATGGCTATCCAAACCAAAACCGATAAGGGACCACGGTCATCTAGACCGTAGCAAATTCTGTGCCTATCATAAGAGTCCCGGCCACAACACTAGCCAATGCCGCGATCTCCTCGCATACCGCGATCGCTTTGAGGAAGGCAACCGATAATTTGATCACCGTGCCGTAACCCAGACGGAAAGGGCCGAGGGATGAGCGACGGCCAAATGAAAGAATTCCTCCCAATCCGATCGCCAGAATCGAGCATGAGCCGGAGTACTCTGATGAGTCGATCCCTCCGATCAACCCTGGCGGTCGGATCAACATGCTTCAAGCAGGAGGTGGGAGCCTCGGGGGTCTCTCCCCAGTTTCCACCCTGTCAAACAGGAAGCGAAAAGCCGAGCTGAGGGCTTTCGCCGAAGTCCAGGTTGTAGCACCTCCGGAGCCGACCATCTCTAGAGACGCGCTCATCACCTTTTCTAACAAGGACAGGGAGGGAGTGCAATGTCCCAAAGAGGATGCGTTAGTGATCTCCACTTGTATCCTTGGGAAGACGGTCGATCGCGTGTTGGTCGACAATGGGAGTTTCTGCAACATCATATTCAAATCCGCCCTAGACCAACTCGGCAACTTAATCAAATACATCAAGCCTTTCGACACCGTACTCCAAGGGTTCGGCGACAACACAGTCCAAGCCTACGGGAAGATCAAGCTCTCCGTCGAGCTAGTTTGCTTTTATGATCCCAAGGTTAGGATTACTAGGAACCTAAGCTTTGTAATCATAAATAGGCCCAGCATCTATAATGGGTTCCTAGGTCGCCCCTTTTTGGAAACCTTTGAGGCGGTCGCCTCATCTTTCTTTTACTGTATCAAATTCCCCACTGCCGATGGGACGGTCGGTACTGTAAAAGGAGATCAGCTAATGGCAAAGAGATGTTTGAATTACTCCTATGTCGTTACTTCCTACTATACTTCCCATACTATATGTAACATTGAAGCGATCGACGATCAACCCATGGAGATCGACGATCAATCCATGGAGACCGACGATCCAAACACATCGTACCAACCCGACTAAGGGGACGCCGTCTCTCATCAATTGACGGACAACATCGAGCCAAGGATCGGTTTCGAGCCAAGTCTCGACATCGATCCAAGGACCGAGTCCGGAGATCGCACCAAACGAGAGGCAACCGTCCCTGTCGAAAAATTAGAAAGCATTACGATGGATCCAGTTCATCCAGAACGGGAAGTACAGGTCGGCGCAAACATCGACCGCGAATTAAAGGGAGATCTGATCAACTTGCTAAGTAGGAACATCGGAGTCTTTGCCTGGTCGCATCAAGATATGGTTGGCATAAGTCCCGAACACGCTTGCCATTATCTAAATATCGACCGAGCAATGAAGCCTGTTCACCAGAAGCGTAGGAAGTTCGGCCCCGAGAAATACGCGGCGCTCGATGTAGAAGTCCAGAAGTTACTCAACAACAAATTGATCGGAGTAGCCACAGACGAACCACAGTGGGTCGCCAACGCGGTACTCGTAAAAAAGCCAACTGGCTCCTGGAGATTATGCATTGACTTCACCGACCTCAACGCGGCATGTCCAAAAGATCACTTCCCGATGCCTCATATTGATCACCTGGTCGATAGCACGGTAGGTTGCGAAATGATGTCGTTTATGGATGCCTTCACCGGATATCATCAGATCCCAATGGCGGAGGAAGACATAAAACACACATCCTTCCACACAGAAAAAGACATATACTTTTGGGTCAGAATGCCGTTCGGCTTGAAAAACGCGGGGGCGACCTACCAGCGATTAGTCAACAGAATGTTCGCCGATCAGATCGGCAAGACCATGGAGGTCTACATTGATGATATCGTAGTCAAAAGCCTCAAGAAGGAAGATCACCTCAACGATCTCGCCGAGACGTTCGCCATCCTTGAGAAGTTTAACATGAAGCTGAATCCCAAAAAATGCAACTTCGGAGTGGGCTCCGGGAAGTTCCTGGGGCACATAGTGAGCCAGAGGGGGATCGAGGCGAACCCCACCAAAATACAGGCGATCCTTGACATGCAGGAACCGCGAAACATCAAGCAGGTGCAACGCCTCACAGGTTGTCTAGCCGCCCTCAACCGTTTCATATCACGGCTCGGCGATAAAAGCAAGCCTTTCTTCGCGACCATCAAGAACAAAAAGTTCGCATGGACGAAAGAAAGCCAGATAGCATTCGCCAAGATGAAGGAATATCTATCTAACCCCCAGATCCTGGCAAAGCCGATCCCCGGTGAAAAATTATTCCTTTACTTAGCGGCCTCAGAGGTCGCGCTGAGTGCCGTTCTGGTGCGAGCAGAGGGGCAAGCCCACTTGCCGATCTACTATGTTAGCCAGGCGCTCCACGACGCTGAGACACGCTATACACCATTGGAGAAGATCGCCTACGCCCTTGTCATGAGTGTACGTAAGCTGAGAGCTTATTTCTTCGATCACCAAGTGGAAGTCCTAACCACTCTACCTCTAAGACAAGTCCTGCACCGACCGGATACCAACGGACGACTCCTCAAGTGGTCGCTGGAGATCGCCCAATATGGTATCACTTACGCTCCTCGCACAGCGATCAAAGGCCAAGCTCTGGCGGACTTCGTGGTGGAATTGACGTTCCCTCACAGTCCGACCCAGGTCGGCCGACCGGCTTGGAAATTATACGTGGATGGCTCAGCGACCAATGCGAGAGCTGGGGCAGGGATTGTCCTCATCAGCCCCGACGGTCAGAGTTTCACAAATGCCGTGCATTTCGGTTTTCGTGCGACCAACAACGAAGCTGAATACGAAGCTTTGGTAGGCGGGCTTGATCTAGCCCTCGCCCTAGATGTTCGTCGCCTTCATATCTTCATGGACTCCCTCTTGGTCGTAAACCAAGTCAAGGGAGAATATGAGGTGCGCGGCGAACAGATGATCAAATACCAAGAGCTGGTCGCCGAAATGTGTACAAAATTTGAAGAAGTACTAATCGAACAAGTCCCGAGAGAGCACAACTCCCAGGCCGATGCTCTTTCCAAGCTAGCATCATCGGATGGGGCAGCCGACTTCTCCAATATCCAAATCACAAAGTCTGCTAGGCCGGCGATCGATAGAAACCTGGTTACCACGGTCGCCATCGCCGAGGAGAACTGGATGACTCCGTTCATCAAGTACTTAAAGGACGGAACGGTCCCTGACGACCGTGTTAAGGCTCGCCAACTCCAGCTCCGAGCGACCAGATATACCCTATTGGACGACCGGCTTTACAAACGAGCTTTCAGCCTTCCCCTCCTCAAGTGTATTACACCGGAGGAAGGTCGGCTCGTTTTAGCCGAGATCCATGACGGGATTTGTGGAAACCATGCGGGCGGACGAGCCCTCATCCATAAGACAACCAGACAGGGGTTTTTCTGGCCATCACTTTGGAAAGATGCGATCGCCTATGCCAGATCGTGTCATAGGTGTCAGATAATGGGCCCCAACATTAAACTATCACCCGAACAGCTCACCTCCATGTATAGCCCTTGGCCATTTGCGCAATGGGGCATCGACCTTATAGGTCCCTTGCCGACGGCTCCAGGGGGCTGTAAGTTCGCCATCGTAGGGGTCGATTATTTCACCAAATGGGCTGAGGCCGAACCGCTCAACAAGATCGGCCAAGAGCAGGTAATCAAGTTTATATGGAAAAACATCGTATGCCGATTCGGTCTGCCCCAGGCCATCATCTCCGACAACGGGAAACAGTTCGACGGTTTAGAAGTCATGCAATTTTGTGAGAAGTGGAGAATCAAAAGGTTATTCTCAGCGCCCTATCATCCTCAGACGAACGGGCAGGTAGAGACAGTAAATAAGATCCTCAAACACACGATTAAAGCGCGACTCGAATCCAGGCAAGGACGTTGGGCGAGCGAGCTCCCAGACGTTTTGTGGTCCTACCGAACGACGACCCGCAATTCAACCGGCGAAACCCCATTCGCCCTTGCCTTCGGAACAGAAGCGGTGATTCCTTCAGAAATCGCCATCCTCAGCCATCGAACCGAACAGGAGATGACGACCGACAATGATATAGCCCGACGAATCGACCTAGACATGCTCGAAGAAAGACGGCTGACCTCAGAAATGAAGAACACAATCCACAAAAGGAGAGCCGAGAAGTTCTTCAATTCAAAGGTCAAAGAAAGAAGATTTCAAGTGGGCGATCTTGTCCTTAAGAAGATCCAAACCCACACAGGCATTTTCGGTCCGAACTGGGAGGGACCTTTCAGAGTATCCAGATGGCTAACTAAAGGAGCCTACGAGCTGGAACATCCTGACGGTACTCCAGATCAATACCCCTGGAACGCCATGCATCTGAAAAAATACTACCAGTGATAATTTTGTATTCAATTTCAATGATGTACAAAGAATATAATGAGATTTTTCCCTATCCCATCTATTCTGGCGATCGCCCCACCAGGCATTTCGCATACCGCCGACGATCGCTGATCACGACGATCCTTGGTAGAATTAATGCGGCCATGGTCCTGGAGGTCGATGGAACCGACAGCTTCGCCCATGCAAGGTTCCTTTGGGCTGAGATCGCCCGCCCTTCGTTTAAATACGAGGCCGGCGTAGCCGAAGGACCCTCCAAAATAAACAGTAGGCACGATCGCACGTCCTCAAGGTACATCATCTAACATGGTGAACCCGAACAATGCGACGTGCCGTCACCCCCGTCTCAACGTACACCGTCGAGGGTCGCCATTTTCATGGCAGGCCGAGGTGGAAGCAGAGCTGACAAGCCGCGGACGTGGTGTCGAGTAAGCCGACAACACTCCGCGCAAGGAATCCCCCACACCGAGATCGCCAGCCTTTCGTTTTTAACACAAGGCAGGCGTAGCCTAACGGAGGACCCTCACAAAAAGTGAGTCGCGGGATACACAATATCCCTCGCACACAAAGACACGATTGGGGAGGTCGGTCCATCGAACACCCCAACCGTACTTGACTCTTCAGAATCGGCAAAACGAAGATAGCTCACCCGCCAAACTAGTTTTTGTTTCCTTACTTACAATATATAAACAAAAACAAGGGGGCAGATATGGGTCGAGCTAATCCCAAACACGATCGGCTTCGCTCAAACACACGCAGGACGATCGGAGATATGGGTCGAGCTAATCCCAAACACGATCGGCTTCGCTCAATCACACGCAGGACGATCGGGGTCGTCCGACAGAAATTACAAGTAAGAATTCCGATTCAAAACATGTCAATACTTTCAACACTCAGACGATCGGTCGGATGAACAAAACGTCGAAAGCAATCATACACGTACTTATAAAATCGCACGCAAGCATTCAAAGGCGATCGCATGTAAAGAGACCGTATGAAAAAAGGAGTATTTTATTCATAACACAAACTACATACATTGCGGGGCCCGAAGGCATTACAAAAGGAAAACAAAAAGTACAAAGTAACAAGGAAAACAAAATGTCTCTCAAGGTCCCGCCGGCTGACCATCGCCCTCGGGTTGCTGATCGGCCTCGGCCTCGGGATGAATGAGTTTACCCTTATACCAACTCAAGTCGATCCCGAAGTCGGCTAAGTCAAGGATCGGCAAGGAGAACTCCGGGTGCAGAGGATTCGCGAGGGCGTAGGATTTGAAGCTCTCCATCAAGGGACCGATCTCGATCCCTGCCTTTTTTGCGGCTCGGACAGCGTCATCATAGGCCAAGTAATAGGCGAACTCGCCGGCGAGCGCCACACTTTGGTAGGGATCGGTCTCGATCGCTTTCAGTTGGCCCTTCAACTCCGCGGCCGTCTTCTCAGCCTCCGCCAGCTCGACAACCTTGGCGGCATTCTCACCCTGGGCCTTCTCCAGCTCCTTCTTCGACACGTCCAGCTCGCCGCTGAGCCGATCCACCATCGCCTTCAGACCGACCGCCTCCTCCTGCGACGCCGCGAGCTTCTGGCGAGTTTCTTTCTCCTCGTCACGGGACCGATCGGCGGCCTCTTTGGAGCGGCTCAGCTCCTGCATCAATCGATCCACGTCCTGCTTAGCCCTTTTGGCCGTCTCCTCATACTCCCTCTCCATAAACCGGATCCGGTTGGCATCCTCGATATTTTTGTTCCGGGCGGCCTCGAGTTCGCGATGGAGATGAGCAGTAGAGGGTCGCCCCTCAAAATCCCTAGCAGCCTGGACGGCCATCGTCGCCGTCTGAAGAGCCAGGGCAACGGTCGCCTGCATGGCGTCTCCAGATCGCCGACGAGCGATCGCATCAAGATCGGTCGTCCAGGCCTTGGGCAAAGAGGTGATAGCCTGGCGAACGTAAGCGTGGGACTTCGAGAGATCTGCGAGCCTTGCTCGACAGAAAGTCCAGCACCATGGGAGCAACGTCCGGATCGGCAAGACGAACCCTGCAACGCAAACCAAGGAAATCAAGGAGTTAGCCCATGCCATGCTCAGAATGCCTAACTCAGAAAATTTTGACCCTTTCTTACCTATTGACCAGCTCGGGATCGCGTCCGAAATAAGGCTTGCCCCGGGATGTTTCCGCATCGGCGATCGCCACTTTCTTCGCCGAGCTTCCAGATGACCGGGGGCCGGAGACCGCGGGCTTGGGGCCCGATCGCTCCATCATCGGGATGGCAGAGATAGGAGCCGCAGCGACCGGAGGCTCGAGAATTGATACATCCGCCTCAGAGATCGACGGGGACTCCTCCGACCTCCGCCTCTTGCGGCGCTGGAGCTGTTCCTCTTCCTGGACCACCGGCTCGGCGACCGGCACCGCAGCGGGCCTCACCACAGGGGCAGGGCGAGACGACGTCGCAGCAACGCGACCCGTTTTCTTTCCCAGATGAAGGCGACCGAGAAAACCGGGATTAGACATGGCAATCTCCTGCGGTAGCTCGGTGATACGGGGAAAATAAATCTCTGCCAAAGAAGAAAAACAAGTTAGACACTTACTTAGACATGGCGACCTCTTGGAGACGATCGCCTCGCAGAAGAGAGTAAATGAAAAGTCATACCAGGGGCTTTCAGGTGGCGAGGGAAGCGAAACAGTCGAGCTCCCAACCAATGAGATTCTTGGCTGACTGATTGAACGTCCTTATAGGAATCCGGCAATGCGCGAATCCGCTCCCAGACGATCGAGAAATCAAAGGGGAGATCGTCGGTCGATGGAACCAGGGATCCTGCAAAAAGGGAAATAAATTAGATCAGTCCAAGGAGTATCCAAATAAAGGGAGAATGGAAACCCTTACTTGGATTCCTCTCCCGAAAATTGGTGGGGATATCCAACTCCTCCTCCGGCGACTCGCTCGATGCCGACTTCCATGCACCACCAACCCAGCACCATTTTGTCAGGTTGCCCCGAGCCTTGCTCGGCATCCCAATGACCACCCTACCCTGGCGACCTTGGATATGGTAACCGCCGATCGATCCCTTCTGCACGGTCAGCTTAAAGAGATAATTCATCTCGAGCGCAGAAGGCAAGCGAAACAACCTGTGACCGCCAAACAACGTCAATGTGCTGATAATCTGCAGCCAGGCGTTCGGCGTCAACTGAAGAGGCGCCAAATTCCAGGCGATCAGCAGATACGAAACGGCAAACGGCAAGGGAAACCGCAGTCCGGCAGCCAGGGTCATTTCGTTGATGGCGAACATACCCTCGGGAGGCTGGTCGGCACGTTCGTTCTCGGAGGGCACGTGCAATGACACATCAGTGGGGATATGATATTTGGCCCTCCAGCGGGTCATGTCCTTCCAAGTCGCCGAACTCCGAATCTGACCAAGAGCCCATTGAGACGGTTCAGCAGCCCGAAACTCCGTCCGCTTCACATGTACGTAGGGATGAGCGGCGGAATAAGCCTCAAAATCAAACTCCGGACAGGGCCCGGCAATCCCCTCCATAAGCTTAGCAAAAGCCGTATAGACGGGGCCGGAGATGCTATCTTTTTCCCAAGACAAACGCATCAGTTCGTCTTCCTCCACCAGCGACGCATCTCGCTCCTCCGCCGCCGCAGATCCCGCCATTACGGCCTCGTTAAAAAGCTCCTGAAGCTCTGCGGGTGCAATCCCCGCACGAACAGCCTCTACGGCCGTTTCCACAGGGATTCCCTCAGGAATTCCCTCCCGGTCCGGCGAAGCCACGGCGGCAGAAGTGCTTCCGGCCTCGAAGACCTTAGATCCTCCCGACATATTCTCAAAAAACTAAGGGAGAGAGAAGAATTGGGTTTTCTTACCTAAAGAAAGGAAGACGGTCGGCACAAAAAGCTCCAGAAATTTCTGCAGAAATACGGCTATGGATACAAAGGACGCGTAAAAAAGTGAAGGAGAAGAAGCACAGGCCCTTTTATAGATGGGTTCGAGGGTCTAAATGCAAATAGGAGAAACCTCGAGGACTGGATCGCAACCGTCACGTGGGGACGCATTAAAAAATGCCCTCGGATCCCGCGTACGCGTCTTTTCGAGGGCACGCCAGCCGACAAATCTGACAGACCGTCGGATTCCCCCAACAGCGGCGCGACGCGTGTCCCTGCCACTTTTGGAAAGCCCGCCTTCTTTTCCCGCTGCTCCCGACGCGAAAGAAGGTCGTCCATTTTTGAATTCAGATCGTCTGATCGTTTAAACATCGGCGATCGCCAACAGTGCCACCTCACCCCATGTTTTCAACATCGAGGCGAGCTGGGGGGCAATTGTTATGCGGCGATTAATTCACCTCGATGGGCGATCGGCATCACAATCAGAGAGGCCAACCATGGAAGACATATTCTGGACAGACTCCTGGTGTTCGGCATAATACGGCGATCGTCTTTTGGTACCCAGCGATCGTCTTATGATGTCTGACGATCGTCTTTAATGAGCGGACCAGAGGCGATCGGCTCATGCCACGTATGGATCCGGCATACGTCAAAGTCGTCGAAGACCGAATCTTGGACGGTGGCCCACATGCGGATCTTCAAAAGATACCGACAGATAGGATCTTTGACCCCAGCCTGTCACCTACCACATCTACCACACCTACCGACAAAGCCGCCGAAAGATACAGAGTGGGTCCTCCCTTGACAGCTGCCCTGGACGCGTGTTGGCCTCTCATTGGCTCACACAGCTGGCACCAGCAGCAGCCCCTGACTTTAAGGGGACAGCCCCATGTGACGGGACAATCGGCCACCTTATTATAATATAAAAAACGGCGGTCGCCAGCATTCGCCTGAAGGGTCCCAACTACCCTGTCCCCTATAAATAGAGGACTCACTGCTGTGGCCAAGAGGAGGCGATTTTTTACTATTTTTGACTACGGATTCAGTGCAAAATACAGACAAAAGAGAGAATCAAGGACTCTTTTGACAACCACTTACACATCCATAGTGATATTCATACACATTCATCATATATCCCAAGCAAGAACTCACAGATTAATCTATCTGGTTCTTCCGGCAATCTACGCGCTCTAAAGCCTAGATAACTAGAAGTCTTTACACTCCTTGTAATAGATTCTAACATTAATATTTGTACTCTACGGTATATTTATTAATAACATCTCGCGAGAGCATTCAAGCCCGGGATTAACAACCCCGGCAAATCTTGTGTTATCTATTTTCTCACGGAAGTGTTCTCGCATTTGTTTGTTACTCGATCATTCCAGCAATACTATCTCCGGATAATATTTTGGGTAACAACAATCCTTACGGCCGTACCCGCACACCTTACGGGCGTAACTCGGATGATACGGCCGTATCCGGCCAATCTTACGGGCGTAAGCCCCTTCGTCGAAAATGACCAGGTACCCTGCCTGTAACATACGGCCGTATCCGGACAAGCCTTACAGCCGTATCTCCCTCGCCTTACGGCCGTATGCCGCAACCCTTACGGCCGTAACTCGCCTTCGGCCAAAACGCCTGGGCACCCTGCTCGACACGTACGGCCGTATCCGGCCAAGCCTTACGGCCGTACTACCTAACTTACGGCCGTATGCCGAAATCCTTACGGTCGTAATTCCCGCTCGTCCAAAATGGCCTGAAAACAACAAACGTCTGTTACGGCCGTATCCGACACTCCTTACGGCCGTAACTCGTTGTTGGACAAGATGAAAATCCGACAACTCCGATTTCTCGCTACGATTGATGAATGATTCGACATACCATACGTATGTGAAAGTGAACAAGTCCAACACATGCCAAAAATGATACTTCCAGTACAAGACTACTAATCACGATGAAAATGATAAACTCCCGTCTCGATCTATGAACGGAGATGAAATGACGATCGGTAACTGATACACGGTTACAAAGTGCGAACGATGAACGCAAATGAATGAATCATGAATGATGAATGATTATTAATGAGTGAAAATCACTGAGTGACAATTACAGACTGATAATTACTGAATGATAATGAATGAATTACATCCGGGTATTACACGCAATACATCATAATAACGTACGTAAGGATTCAAGATTAACGTACGTAATGCTAGAGGCTTAACGTACGTAATGAGGTGTTTCTGAATTCAAACAAGAAGTCGTTGAAGATGACGTCATGTCATAGGTCATCATGCAATGGGTATGAAGACTTAGTTAGCGTACGTAATGGTAGTGATGATAACGTACATAATGGAAGAAACGAAAGCTACTGGACTAATCTATACACAGCATAACGTACGTAACTAGATGATATTAACGTACGTAATGCATTTAACGTACGTAAAGGATGGCTAATAACGTACGTAAAGGAGTCTGAAAGAGTTAACATCTAGTTGAGGCTTTGGAGCCTATAAATACCACTTTCTATGGTATTGAACATACAACAACTCAAAGCAATTGATTCATTGATCAGATATTGATATACATATTGTTGTTGTTGTAATTGTGCTTATATTGATAAGTGTTTGAGCGTTATACACGAAAACATACATGAGAGGAAAAAGAAAGGATAAGATTGGATTCGGTGTTATTAGGATCAAGGATCCGGCATTGTTAGAATCATAATCTATATCTACGTGAGGTTTGTCTAGTACCCATAGAAAGCTAGATAGGTTGATTCCTTGTCCGATAGAAAAGGAAAATGGTTTAACTTGGACCGAAAAAAATACGGAGAGAGGACGTAGGCATGTTTGGCCGAACCTCTATAAATCTTGTGTCGATTTACTTTCCGCACCTTTAAATACACTTCCACATAATAGCGCGTATACCGAATATTGCTCCAACAAACACCTCAAATGAACTGAATAAAAATATAGCATTCAAATATTGCATTTCCATAAAAAAAATTCTGCATCATTAACCTAGCTATAGTTAAACCAACAAGTACATCAATCCACCAAAAACATCAACCAATCCACTACATCAACCAACAACATCAACAAAATAGACAACCAATTCAAGAACATAAGTACAAGTACTAGAAAATAATATGATTATTGTCAACCAACCACATGAAAATGTAATAGGTAGGATAGATGGTTGAAAATTGTTCAAAAGAGAAGAACAAATGGATGACATCTAAGAGCTAGGGCCTCCTGTAACTGGCGTGTCATATTCCTGCGTAATTAGAGTGCCATCTTCTTGCGTAATTGGAATGCCATCTTCTCGCGTGTCACCAGAAAGTGTTGCACCAATATCAATTTTCAACTCAGGGTTGGCTTCACCTAATTTTTTCAGAATCCATACCAGGTTGTGCTGGACCTTCTGAGTCACCTTGGCATCCATTTATTCATTGACCCTACTGGTAACCTTCACCTCCACATCATCAACACGCTTCTGCCAAATCCTTTTCATCAATTCTTGTACGTACGAATCAGTTAGAGTTGTAGCCTGATTAGATTTTTTGAAAGCTTTTGCATCATGTCTGCCGATAAGCCAACTCGGGCCATGGGATTTTTTTCCAACTGAAACTAGTTCCTCAATGCCGTCAAATCCTTCGATGAGGCGAGTTTCTTCTCAATCAGTTCCTACAAAATAAGCGTATGTTAGTATATGCAAATAAATATCGACTTTGAATATAAAATATGAATTCGGAAGTTCGATTGCAAAATATATTTCTTACAATTCTGAACTTCATCACATCAGGATTAGACTCATATTTGCGTCCAGGTTTGCGCTTACGAGTTTTAGCAAAAACTTCTGCATCAGATGGGTTGTGATCTGGCTTTTTGTTTTGCTTAAAAAAAACAAAAAACAGAATGATGATATTCAGATATACTTGGCAGCATCACTTGATGCATCAGAAGACAGACATGTGTATATTAATGATTACAATGAAAAGTTCAGATGCAGTAAGCTTCCAGATTCCTGACATTAGGAATTAAACACATATATGTGCAGTGAATGAATTACAAGAGACTATGACATTTTGATCCAGACACCAAAACAACTATAAAACAACGGAGTTTAAGCTACATCCAGAACCTGGCTAACAGACCGTAACAATATGCAAAAGACAACTATATTAATGTGGAATGCCAATAAATAATAGAATCAATACACCCTCAAAAGACTTGGGAAAAAAATACACCCTTAAAAGAATCTTGACAAAAATAGAAGATCAGGTGCATAACTGATCAACAATATAATTAATTTCACATGCATCTGGCATACAAGAGAACAGTATAACTTCAAGCAAATAGTAAAATTAATTGCCTACACAAGGTACCAAATTTTTAGCGATAGTGGGACTTCATCATTGTGATGGCTTTGTGAATGGCGTGTAGCCATAATTTTCAACCACATTGGAATTGTAGATCAAAAAATCAAATCATAGAGAAGGCAATTAACTGAGTGAGAAATCTCGATCAGAAATTAGAATAATTACCGAACGCTCATAGGAATGAACATGACCAGCGAATACAAGATCAACTTTGTTCTGAACAAACCAGGGCTCAAACATCACCCCCGTGCTCTCTCCTTCCATGTAATGGTAGTTATTACTGTTATATAAATGAGAGTGGACGAGAAAAATTAGCCATGGCGTCTCTGCTCTGTTAACTTTCTTAAATTATTGTTCAAGCCAGTTATATTATGTATTGTATTTACTTGAAATGAGTATAGGTAGTACTCAAACAAGAAGGTTTTCTATCCAGTTAGTCATTGTAACTAATGAAATATGAAAATTTAGTTAGAAATCTCACTAATATTTTAACATAGGTTGAGTAAGAAGAAAGGACAATGACATAGGTTGATGCACGCTTAATTGAATACCGAAGGGGGAACGTACTGCCAGATGCCCTGTATGGTACATAATATCAATGCTTATATGGTATGAATGTTTGTATTCTCCCTGTGAAAAGCACAATGTACAAATTTACATTAACTAAACGAATCATTAAATAACTCGTAAGTAGTAACTTCAAAAAACTAAGTGTTTAGTTCGATTGTGGCTTTACAATCTCAGGGGCGAAGTCAATTTCGTGATTGCTAGCAGTCCAAATCCAGGGCTGGTAAGCAGTACACTTTTCTGCAAATCGACCCCATGTGTCCCACCTCACATTGTCATGAAAGGGGTAATGGTCTGCATATGAAATATCACCAACAAACAACACAACTTGACTGTTTGGGTTAGACATGTAATGCTCCAATGTCTTATTAGAGGCATATGATTGTCCCAAATCACCTGTATGACAAAACTTGTATTATCGTATAACTCAACTAAAAGGCTGCGTGGAGCTGGAAGCTCCAGCTCCTCAAACTAAGCAATGCTACATAGAGCCAAAAACATCCTAAAACTTAGCAATGGTACATGGAGCTAGAAAGATCACCCGGAATTTTCAGGTTAGCTAGAGACTGACCTATGATGCCACTCAGGTAGTCAGATGTCACCTATACACGATGCAGTGCCCACTAATATAACTTTACAACCCAACCCAACATTAATTGAACCCCTGAAATTGTACTCCTTTTGCAGTGCACACTAATTTAACATTTTTTGAAAATAAAAATCCAAATCGAACCCCTAAAATTGAAAATCCAAATCGAACCCAAACCTTTTAAAATGAGGTCCAAATTTGTGGTGAAACCTTTTGAAGATGAGTTCTGAATCGAAGAACAGCCAAATCAAAGAACAGTCCAATATGTCGAGAATACTCAAATGCTCAATCAGATTTAGCAGCGATGGAAAATAGCCCTGTGGACAATACTGGGGAGTAGCACCGTGGAGAGAGAATAGACAGAGAGACATGGAAATCGAAGAATAAACGGAGAACAGCCAAATCGAAGAACTCCTAATTAGATTTAGGTATCACCGGCGATGGAAATTACACAGAGATATATGAAGCATGAGATGGAAGCCTGAGATTTGATATTGAGGTTTATCAGAGGCTCAGAGCGGCGAGGGAGAGTGATTAGGTCTTGAAGTGTATTATTGGATTGTATCGTGTATTATTCTAGTATCAGGAATACTTAGGATACGGTTACTTCAATAATGTTTCTTGGAACTCTATGAATGCTTAATAAAATAAACTGAGAAATATATGAATGATACTTAAAATACATCTATTTAGATAGCGCTTCCAAAAACGCTATAGAAGAGCAAACATATATTTAAAAATTTACGAAAACTAAATAAATATTACTTAAAATATGGAACCTAAGTCAACATTTTTCATAAACGCTATGTTAGTTTACTCTTGCATAGTGCTTCCTAATTAAACGCTATGTAAGTATTTTTTATTTTATTTTATTTTTATTTTATTCTAAAATATAATCACTTGCGTAACATTTTTCTTAAAACGCTATCTAAGTAACATACTTGCATAGCGCTTCCAAAAAACGCTATGTAAGTGTTGTATCCTAAGTTGAAATGTGTAGTAGTGATAACTGGTATCTAATGTCTCTCATAAAGAAAATAGCGGGCCCCTTTGACATATTAGAGACATGTTGTTTATAATATTAGGTGTTTTACATTAAAATTTCCTTTTTTATACAATTTTAATAATTTCGTTCATAATTTATTAATTTTCATCTATTATTTTTTTAATTTTTTAATAAAATTACATATTGTAAGAAAATTTTAAAAAATAGTATTTATAAAATAAAAATAGTAATTATTTAATGAAGACATATTTTGTATAAAATATATTTTTTTGTTTTAATAAATTTTTATATATTATTTTCTTATTTTTTTAATAAAATTATAATTTGTAAGAAAATTTTGGAAAAAATAAATGTAGTATTATTTAATGGAGATATATTTTATATAAAATATATTTTTTGGTCTTATTAAATTTTAATTAGTCTTAGAGTATAATTTTTATTTCCAAAGAAATTTATCTTTTTATTTATTAATAGTCTATGGCAACATAGGCATAGTGTTGCAGTGTGTATGTGTAACACCTATTTATAGCTACAGCAACACAGATTTATGTCTACGGTAACACCAAGGTTACAAGGATGCGATAGGGCAAAAATTTCATAGCTACTGCAACGCCTGAAAAGGCAACACCATGCCCATGAGGTGGCGATACGCCATCTATGGCGTAGTGTATATGGCCTTCAGACCCGACTTCGCCATTTTTCATCCTCTTCTTTCTTTTCCTTGGTGAATCGCGACGGATGGTCTAGGAAGGCACGGATCTTGGTTGATTGTCACCACTTCTCAATATTTTTGAGTTCCCAGCAAGGATTTAACGGTAGTACCTCACCTTCACCGTTTTAATCAAGGTATTTTCGTTAGAACCCTAATCTTTGGGGATTTGGGGGGATTTTCTTGTGACTCCATCTTTTTATTCCGATCCGACCGACACTGATGTTAGATTAGGGTTGTTTATTCGAAACCCGTTGCGATTTTTGTAGTTTTGTGAAAAACGGTTCGTAGATTCCTCCGTTATTAATTATATTGGAATTATGCCCCGTAATGTCCGATGAATTGTTCCTATGGGTAGAACTTAGGATGGTTTCTTATGTTTCCACAGCATTGCGGTTGATTATGTGTCATTATGATTTAGGAAAGAACCTATGAAGGGAGTCGGCCCGAAACCCTTTCCTTCCACGGTTTCTTCTCATCTTATTAATCAAGACAAGTACATGTATTACATTTCGTTATGTGTGTTACGGTTTCGATACGATTATGACTGTGATATCGTGTGTGTGTGTGTGTGTTGATGTTCTTCCACCCAGGGACGGTTCGACGGGACCTCTGGGGGGCGATACTAATGGGTACGGCCGCGGAAGTGGTTTCTCACCCAGTGATGGTCCGACGGGGATTCTTGGGGTCGATACTAATGGGTACGGCCAAGGGTTACTAAGTGTGGATGGTTGTGATGTTGAAATGTGTTGATATGCTGTTTTGACGCAAATGTGATATTCCGCAATGAAACACCAGTTTTCAGCAATGAAAACTTCACCCTACTTCATCCCATCACTAAAGGACCTTCCTTCACACCTCACATACTGACTGTCTATGCATTAGACTTGTCCAGCGAGGATCAAGCTCCCTCTCCAAGTCCTCAAGATGATGATGTGGTCCCTGAAGGCTCAAGGTCTGGAGCTAAGTCTGGTCGAAAGAAGAGCAAAAGCAAACCCAGCTCAAAGATCAGCAAGAAGGCAACCACCAGTGAGCCTCTCACAAAAGAGGCCGTATGTTCCGTATTTCCTTCTTGGTATTGTCTTTTGATGGACAATCGATTATCGTGTTGAGATTTGATGGTGTTAGTCGATGAATTGAATTGGTCAGAGTTGGTATATTTCGTATCAGTGAGTTATGATAATGTTTTGAGAATCTTGGGTATTGTTTGGCATACTATACAAATGTTTGTGCACGAGTTCATTGTGTAATCGAGAATACGAGACGTGAAATATGGTAAGGATTACTTTAGTAAGGATTATCACGAGTTGGTAATGTTATGGCGGTAAGATTACATTAGTAGTATTCTTACATAGTATTTTTCATTGATATGTAATTATTGATGTGATGGGATCGTTAACATTATTGAGTATTATGGCTGACCCCGTTGTGAGCTTTATTTTTAGATTATTGGATATTGATCTTGTAGCGGTCGTGGAAAGACGAGCTTTCCGGAGGATACTGGCTATTATGCGTGTTTATGGATCTAGTATGTTTGTGTAATTGATTTCGCTGTAAATGTATTTTTAATTGTTAAATTTTTTATCCGCTGCGTGAGTATTTTCAAAGTAGCATTTTGGTATTTTACGAACTTGGTGTTACTGACGCATTCGGGTTAAAGAACCGTGGAATAACGGTGGAGGTTCTAAAAAAAGTCACTTGAATGCCAACTGCGCATATTTGGTTACGAAGTTTATATGCCTCATGTCCCCCACAATGCATCAGTTTTTGGAAATGTTTCGGTATTCACATGGGATAAAGAATCTCCAACGTTTATCCGCTATTTAGAACCTTCATATGTGATCTCTTTACCGCACGACTTGCAGATTGTCACTTTGTGAGACAACCTTCTCGTCATTAGGGGGAGGAGAGAAAACGTAATTTATCAGGGATCACAAGAATTGTCGTGGTGTGTCCCCACTCTGTCTCATCATGACCCCCCAAACTTCACAATGTTACTGTGAAGCACAAAGAATATTCGATCTTCAGGATGTAGTTGATTCGATACCTGGTGCATTTACTGATATCGTTAAAAAGTGACAAGATCTCACATTATATTTGGAACTGTGCTTATAAGGTTACCGAGTGATGCAACCGTACCTGGTGGATGTATGGTTGAGGTCGTGGCTCTCTACAATGGAAGGATTGAAAGCCTCATGGTTCGACCAAAAGCTCACACCAAGAAGAGGTATAGTAAGGCACACATTTATATGTTAATCATCAACGAACTCGCTTCATGATATGATGCTTGATTTTATTATGTCCATAAGTCATGACGAGGGGACGTCTTGAAGATATGATTCAGAAAATCAAGAATCTCGATGAAATTATGAGAGTAAAAGCCGGATAAACCACCCATTTTGATGGTATGTAACTCAACGAATCATAAAGTACGATGATGGCGAACCTCGCTTAGTTGGATGAAATCAACATAGAGCTGATTGGCCTAAGAGAAAAATATTCCAGGTAGAACTAAAGTCTCTAACCAAGAGACGGGTACTTAGTGTGGTAGTGCTAACCTAACCTTTGTCGTAATGCGTAGCGAGAATAGTGGAACCCTAACGTACAAGGTTCATGAAGTAATGCTTCTCACAACGCCCGAAGATTGATTACAAGAAAATGTACTCCCACGCAATGGTCATTATTATGTTCCTCTTTTTTATTAGCCCAATTATTTTCGAAGGACTGAAAATATAGCTAGTGCACGTGGTTGCATCCCTTATATATTTAAATAGATGTATTATTTTTTTATATTTTAACAATATGCTCACTAGTCCCTTATGTAATTTCAATAGACGTATTACCCCTACTATTTTTAAAGGATGCATCATATCCCCTTTACTAAGTTCGTTTATAAATTATAAGGGAGTAATTTGTACTATCCAAAAGAACATAGGGAGTTAGTCGGCATAAAAATTTAAAACATATGAGATAATAAATCTATCTAACTTATACCAAAAAAATTAATGAATCTATCCTAAAAACACCACAAGATAATAAACCCATTTAATTATATAAAAATATAACCCTTATTTTGTAGGTTAAAAATACTACTATTAGAGCATTTTTATCCACGCTCCTTCCCAAACCTCCGTTATCAATTCCCAATGTGGTAACAAAATATAAACTTTACTCATTCAACCATAAACTTTCAATATACATAAACCTCATAAACTTAAATTTTCATGATCCCACATGTTCCCCATTTTTCTCTATTTCTCGTTAAAGATTTGCGTTTCTATATAGATTTTATTTGTTAATTTTTGTTTTAAATTTACGTATATAATAACTGGAAATTAATACCGTTTTTTTAAAGATATTAAAATAATAGACATGAAAAATACTATAATAAATCAGCATAAAAAATTTAGATGCGAAATAAAGAATTTAACCAAACTTACAAAAAAGAGGAAAAATATCAGCATAAGAAATTTAATAAATCAACTAAAATAACTTAATAACTATACAAATCTATCAATAATATATCTTATTTGGATTAAAAATGACAGAAAAGTACATATAAAATTGGGGAGTTCGGTTATATAATAAAAAAAAGAGAGAAAGTGGATGATAAAAAGAATAAAATAAAGAAAAAAATAGAGGAGAGAGAGGTTTATGATATATTTCAATTTACAAACTTCATGCTATAAACTCAAACCCCAAACTCCTTATTCCAACTACAAACCTCTAAATTATATGAATTCAAAACCTCATAATTTTTTTTTATGACGGAAAATCGCAGCCGTTGCTCTTCGAGTGCGTACTGAATAAATCTTCGGACTGGACGTAATAGCCTGCAAACTACGCCAATCAGGACAGTAAACCACACTAGGCAAGCCCTGTGTGACAGGCCCAATCAAGAAAGTATTGGTAGGGAGAATCGAACTTGTGACCTTTCAATCCCGCACTCACCTACTCCACCAACTTGGCTACCCGGGCGGGTAACCTCATGTGTTGATAAATATACTCTTAGCTTGAAGCTTATCAATCTCGGTCTGTTATACAGACCCCCTATGAAACCCCCCCACCCACCCACCAATATATATATATATATTTTAATTTTAAAGACAAAAAAAAATTGAAAAAAAAAGTTGTAACAAAAAAGTATTTTTTTTTAAAGTTGTAACAAAAAGTTATTTTAAAAAAAGTTGTAACAAATAAAAATATTTTTTTTGTTTCGTTCGATTAATTTTTTGTTATATTTAGTACGGGTGGTCACGGTTTGGTTCAATTAATTTTTTATAAAAGTTGTAATGTATTTTCAGGTGTTTAGTTCAACTAACTGATTGGGTGCAAAATATAGCTCGAGGAATCGGTTTTGTTATTAGTGGCCCCCTCGTGATTGCCCGTGTGGGGGACGACGACTGTGCTCACTACATTTATGTGACGCTGGATGAAAATTCACTTCTCCCCAATACTCACCCACAATGGGGAGCGTACAGACTTCCCAATGCATCCGCATGGGAAACTTTATATTCCAATCGACAACGCATGTATACTAAAATTATTGAGAATATAAGAGCACAAACATAGTAAATGATTACTGATTTATGTTGTAAATATAAGAGCACAAACATAGTAAATGCACTATATTTGGTGGTGGTGTTTTTAAATAATGTGTTAATGTTGTTGTTGTTGTTTAGTTGAATAATAACAGTTGTTGTTGCAGTTGTTTAATGTGTTAATGTTTAACGTGTTATTGTTGTTGTTGTTTAATTAAATAGAAATACATTAGACGAATACAAAAAACATAACACAAAAAACATAACAAATAACACTAAAAAAACATTACAAAAAAAACGCATAACAAATAAACACTAAAAAAACATACACACACAAAAAAAAAAAAAAAGAACAAACCCTCCCTAGGGAGGGTTTGCTTTGTAAAATAGGGGGGTCTTAGAGCAGTCTCATCAGATCTCCTAAAACCATCTTAACTCTAAATTTAGGCTAAAATAATTAAAAATATGCCAAAAAGTACATTCAGCAGATCTCCTAAAATGGATGGGGCCCACAAAATTTTTTACACCTACCTATTTTCAATCCTAAATTCACACCCACCCAAAAATAATTTTAAACTTATAATTGTGTAGGGCACACATGAAATTATTTTTTTTTTGCATAGAAAATAGGAGTTCTATTGTATGCATTTGTAAAATAGGAGACACAAAATAGTATAGAATAAATTTAGGGAGAAATTTAGAAAAAATTCGAGAATTCTACTGGGAGTGCTCTTAATAACCCACCCCTTGTAATATAGTGGGGTCTTAATAACCCTCCCCTATCAAAAGTATCCACCATGAAGGGTCGGTCAGCCCACTTGCCTTGTACTCACGCATACACATACGGTCGGGTGTGGCCGTCAGTGCAAATATGCCGACATGATGATACTTATATAATAAGGCTCACATTCCAAAGCATTATATTTTTACTTGTCGGGGAATCAATTTATTCTTAATAAAAAATACTCTCTCATCCCTTAATACGAGTACGGAAATAAAATTTGTCTCATAATAAATATTATTTTTTAATTTTCATACAAATTAATAAAAAAAAATTCAAGAATACCTTTAGTTAATTATGAACTCTTCAATTTCAACATATATAAATATATTAATTAATATAGCTTGTTTATTACTTTAATATAATTAATAAGGACAAATATAAAATTAGTTAATTATCATTAAATTTTCTTAATATTTGTGTAATTTTGAAACATGACTAATATTAAGGGACAAATGAATTATTAGTCTTGCAACTTGATGAGGAATTACTTATGGATAATAATAAAAATAAAAAAAACTAAATTTTATTTTAAAAATTATAGAATAATTAAAATAATATTTAGTATTTAAAATACGAGGGGGGAATTTTCTTAAATTAAATATGATGCAGGGAAGCTGATATTTGTATCGGGTTTTGTTAAAGATATCTATAGATCACGGCGTCTTAAAATTCTTAAATTAAAGTAATCCGTCGAACTTTTTTCTAGAAGCTCCACAACATCGGATGCTAAGTAGGGGTGTTCAAAACTACCCGACCCGGTTGACCCGGCCCAATTACCCGACTATCCGGGAATTTTTACCGGGTAATTTTTTTAATTACCCGGATTTAACTTTGCCGGGTACCCGGCCCGCTAATGGGTACCCGCCGACCCGGTAACTTTTTTTTTTATTTTTTTTATTTTCTCACTACATATTTTATTTTAACCAGATTAAAAATCATGTATAGAATTAGTATGTATTTACTTACATTTTAATAATATTAACATTACAATAGCCAAGATAGAAAGGCAGATAATGGCAATGAAAGGCCATTCGGACAATGCAATAGAAAGCAGGTTCTTAAAGTATGTAAATTCGGTTCATATTAATCTTATGCTCTACTTTTTTTCTTTTTTTCATGAATCATATTTGTTTATAATTTAAATCTCATTAACTATTTTAAATTATGACATCAAAATTACAAAAGTGAGTATGTATTAATATAATATAGTAGTCTAATTTCAAAGTGAATAGATTAAATGTTTCATATAATATCTTAATATGTTAGAACCAATGGATAAAATGACTGTTATAATTATTGTAAATAATTTTCTTACTTTTAATTTAATTTTTTTTATAGAAATCAATCGAGCAAATAAATTAAATTAAAGTTCAAGTTTCTTAATATTTGATTTAATCATAACACATGACTTCAAAATAGAATCAATTCTTGCTAATTTAAAAATTAAATATTTTTGTTGAACTAAATGTTGAAAAAAATATAGCAAAAAAATCACATATATATAATTATTGTAATAAGAATATATGTGATTTAAAAAAACTCGGTAATGGTGCCGGTGACCCGACCAAAAGTCGGCATGCAGATCGGGATTTTATGGGCCGGGCCATGGGCCGCCTAAATAGGTACCCGGAGTTCCGGGTACCCGAAAAGTTGGGTACCCGCTTATGAACACCCTTGATGCTAAGAAGCTAAAAATATCAAAAAGTAAATGGAATAAATGCACACTAATGTATGGTTCGTCCAAATTCGACGGATAGTCACTTTAAATTATAATTTATAAGTAGAAATCTAAAAATAATTTAACATTTAGGGTTCACCCACCTGAAAATATTTACCGTAGCATAACACACTGACAAACCGAAAGGATAGAGATGGGATTCAACCACTCGAACTTATTTAAAATTTATGTAATCGTACTCGTTCTAAAACCGATTGGAATATATATTCCCATGCAAAGCTCGCATAGTAACACATGAAACAATGAGAGTATGGTTCAGTCACTCGGACGTGTTTAAACTATACACATATTCATCCCAAATTCGATTAAAAGATGACTTTATTATCCGTTTATTTCCATATCCAAAATCCGTTAATTACTCAATATATTTAAATTTATAAAATATTTAAATAATTCAATATAAGTTGTTATAGTAATTGGTTAATCAATCTGAATAAAACCTCAAACATTACAAAGTAAAGATTAAGAATAAATATTATAAATAACAAAAGATTAAAAATTAAGTTCCTAGTATAGGTTTTGAATTATACAATTTTTAAAGTACTCGGGGCATCATGTAAACCCCTCTCTCCTACGTGGCATTTTTTAATCAATGGATTATTATTTATTTAAAATCTTCATTCCACATTGATCTTGAATGAATTTACGTTGGTTGGAGAACTAAATAAATATTTAGACTCGATGTGAATTTTACCATTCAACAATCATTTTGCACTTCCAGTTTAATTTGACCAAATATTGAGTTGGCTAATAAATAATTTTATTTTTATTGGAAAGTATAATTTGACAAATTATTAAGTTAGACAATTAAATTTAATTAATGCAAAAAAAAATGCCAGAGAACTCTACTAATAGAGAACCTAAATAAATCCTTAGAATTTAATGTGTATTTTTCAACTCCATAGTTATTTTACACCACCAGCTTAAGAATTTTCTTTTTACTGTGTTTAATTTGAGCAATAGTTTATTTTTTTAGTGAAGTTTAATTACATTAATTTAAAATATTTAAAATTTTGAATCTCACATCTGTTTTGTTTAATAATTCTATTTTGATTGAAAAATATAGTTTGACCAATAATATCAATCATTAAGTTAGCCAAAAAAAAATATATTATTTTCTATTAAAAATAATAATTTGACAATTATTGAATTTTCATTAATCGTATTTATTTAAAATTTTGAATCTCACGTCGATCTTAAATTGTCTTAAAACATATAAAATCTTTGAGTATATATATAAAAGCTAAATAATCATATATAAGTTTTTACAATAATTGATTGTTACGTCTGCTTCAAAAACAAATAAAAATCGCTCAAATTGCTGGAGGTTGATAATAAACAAATTAAATTAAATAATAATAATTATCCAAAATGAATTTTCCAATAAAATTAAAATTACTCAGTTGGGTTCTCCGCAAATATTTTGCTATTATTTGTTTTTATATATATTCAATATTTTATATAGATAGCACTAATATAAATTTAATAATTGGCCAAATTAGATTCTCCAATAAAAGATAAAGTTATATCTATCCAACATAATAATTGATATTATTTATATTTGTCAAATTAAATTTTTCAATCAAAATAAAACTACTAAATAAAATAGATGTGAGATTCAAATTTTAGATAAATAGAAATAATATAATTTTAATAATGGGTTAAATTAAGTTTCTAATAATTTTTTTTAACTATTTACTGTCCAACTTAACAATTTGCCAAAGTAAATATTTTAAAAATAAAATTATTAAGCTGGTGGTATAATATAATTATAAGGTTGAAAAATACATATCGAACTCTAAGTATTTATTTAGGTTCTTTATTAATGGAATTTTATTTTAAATCATTTTTGGATTCAAGACATTGAATTCTATTTATTTAGATTAGTCATTAGTTGAGTACTATTTAAATCGATGTGAGATTCGAAATTTCAGACATATAGAAATCTATTATTAAGAAAATATCACATATGAGTCAGAGAATATGGTGTTCTGAATCCCTAATGATATATATATATATATATATATATATATATATATATATGTTCCGGGAATTATTATTCCCGTGATGTGTCTTACCTAATACTGATTGTAGATACATAGATGGAAGGTTCTAGATCCTTCTAGAGGTAGTAGGATCCTATTAGATGTCTTACCTTATCTAGGAATCCTATGTATGGAAGGACTCTCATTGTAATGCCTATATAAAGGCCCCTCTATCAATGTTATGAATGAATTGATTTGCTGTCTTTTACTTTCTCCTCAAACACGTTATCAGCACGTAGCTCGAACGAAAAAAAAAAAATCGGCCAAGCCGACCGCTGCCAGACGCCCGCCGAGCACCGCCGCCCGCCGTCTGCTTCCAGCCACCACCGGACTGCCAGCCACTGCCACCGCCCAGAGCCGCCGCCAGAGCCGCCTCCGCCGCCGCCAGAATCGCCAGAGCCGTCGGACCACCGCCTCGCCCGCCGGGCCGCCGCCGCCAGATCTCGCCCAAAGCCGCCAAGACCGCCCGATTATCGCCAAGACCGCCGCCTCCGCCGCTGGCGCCCGCGCGACCGCCGCCGACCGGCCAGCTCGATCCGGTTGGCCAGACGACCAGGTTGCCGACCCGATCTGCTCGACAGTTCCGTTTTCATCCAAGCCAACTGTTGCCTAAGGCTGCGACCCGATCTGATCGAAGCATCGCCGGATCGTCGAAACGGTTTTATGCACGTGATATTTAATGCTTGAAAACCTAGTGCAATCGAGACAAAACCTATCAAAATCGAAAAAAAAAAAAGCCGAGAGACGAGAATTTCCGCGCGTGAATTTTCTGCACAGCGCAGTCGTACGAAAATCACGTTTCCCGTTTCGTTAACCGTTGGATCGGTGTGAAATTTTGGCAGCAACTTCCCAACACAAATATCTGTATATTCAACGGTGGAGATCAGATTCTGTGTAATATTGGTTACTGAATCTACTGCCGAACAGAAGCAGATTTTTACGAGGAAATTTGGAGATCTGACCTCATCCAATACCGAGCTGCTGCATCGCCGCGCTTGAGTCCTTTTTCGGCCGAATTATCGAGCCCAGTATCCCTATCCGAAAATACGTCGCTCATGATGATGTGCACGCTATGGAGAAAAAGCCATATTTATCCCGTTCAAGGATCAAAATAAATATAGAACGGAGTACCCACGGAAATATGTTGCTCATATGGAGAGAATCTCCCGTTCAAGGATCAAAGCATATATGAAACCAAGTACCCGTAAGACTTTATTAAAGTTCTCGTTTTTCAATTCCTCTCTTTTGGGAATTTTTTTTTGGGGAATTGGGTATTTGGGTTCTTTATCTCCCACGCTACTTTGCGGTGGATGAGACAATGAGAGGTGGTATCACTCTCGGATGTCGAAGTAAACGGTGTGACGGTCCTGGGGGAGTCACGGATAATTGTTGAAAGTCGATATTTGTGGTTGTTGCATACACCACGTTTTGGGTGCGATTTGATGTCGCCGTTTTGTCGATTTTAAACCAACAATTGAAAAAAATGAACATTGTCAGAATTCGGTAAAGTTATGACTCGTTCATGATTAGTCACGGATTTGTGACATACAAATGGGACAAGCATCGATTGCGACGGATATGTCGTGGTTAAAATCGATTTGTGACGGAATTGTCACGTTGAATTGGCGACCACCACTTGGTCTTGACCCAATCCCATACTTGGAAAACTCCATCTTTCATCTTATTAAAATAAAATATTGCATGTGGGTGTAGACATGTATCGTCTCCTTGCAACATGATATATGAAAGAATGTACGAGTAATTCTCATGAGTTTCAACATGTAAGGCAATGGCATATTGCGGTAAATACATGAATTCGTTGACCTCGAGTATAGTTCGTATGACTATAGGCCCGAATACTTTTCCGAGTATTTGTAAAGGCATGTGCCTTATATATTTGACTATGTTTAGTCGATCTTATTGGATGGTCAAGACAAGTTGGTTATGGTATATTCATTATGTCTCATGGTTCAAAATGCTTAATTATGATGCACCGCGTTGTATCTATATAACATGGCTATTATGACGTATACTTGCAAATTGAGAATTAAAATACTTGGTTGATTGATGCACTTTGGTGGATTTTTTCTGCACTTTTGATCATGACTAGGCGCATCCTCCTTGGTATTTGTTTATGCTTTGAAAGTTCAAACGGAATCAGTGGTTTTTAAACAAATTTGTCAGAGACATTCCTACTTTCTCTGCAAGTCTACCAAGTTGGAGTTACCGAAAGGATCATTAGTCGAAGATAAGAAATCGAACACCCTGCTGCGTTTAAACGCACATATGGCTGTTATTGCCATGTTTTTGCATCAACACTTATGTCATTGGATATGGTCTCAACCTTGGTTTCTCACTAAACTTGGGAAAAACTAAACAGCCAATTAAAATATGCACTGTGATCTGAGTTCAATGATCCGTATGGTGCACAATATATGGATAGAAAGATACGGAAGTCTAGTTTCCAGAACATCTGACCGTTCGTCCATAGCCTTCCTAACAAGGGAGTTATCGCTGTTTTAGTGAACAAAGGTCAAGCTGCGCGAAATTTTATTTCCAGCGATTGTGCTAACTTTTGTCCCAACCAACTTGGTTCCCATCTTGAATTTGCAAGTGGTCTTACGACACATATTTTTCAACCTCTTTACGGCGAATTTGCCATAGATGATGCGATTTTGGTATGCGTTGTACGCTAAACTATCATCTTTCAAATGTTGAAAAACAGTTTCATTGGGAAAGCCCAAAATACGCACCCTTGTAAGAAGGTCGAGCATGTGCATGGTAGTGTTACACCATGCTTGTGTCGTAATTTTTCCCCTTAGGCATATAACCTTGCCATGTTATGCACTCAATATGATAGATCATTTTGATCATATCAAGCATAAAATCTCTATGTTGTTAGAGTATTCGCTATGCTCATGATTATGAAATTTTGCAAGCGAAATTGAGTGCGTATTAAGCTATTTTCAAGGAACATGATATTTTTTGATTTCGGTTTATAAATCCATTGTGACTATGATGAGTAGGTCATCACAATCAATGAGCGGTATGATGCTCAAGTTGTTGAATGCCGAATGGCGTTTTCTAGTCACATATGTTCCGTAACAATTTAACCATGTTATGACTCGATGATATATATGCCAAAGTGTATCACTCATAGCATCTCATTGTGATCTGTGAGAATAAAATCTTATGCATCACTTGTATTGGATATGTGAAAAGAAAAATATTCATGAGTCAATATGGTCCGGCTTGCATCGGTTTGTGTAACCAGAAGATGTATTGGGACATTGACACATTTAGGCTTTAATAGTCCGGAATTTGGACAATTTGATGATCCATATACCACGGTATTGTCATGGACATCATTTTATTTGAACAAAGAAACCAGTTGGATCATAGACACCAAAGTACGTTGGTGGAGTCGTGAGCAAGGCTCATGACCAATGATGATATTTATGTCATTCGCGTCTTGTTTTAATAAACATGTGTGACGCCAAAGACCCCCCCAATGATCCTTCTTATCCATGTTCATTGATTTAAGCCTATTCTTTGGCACAATTAGGAGATGACACCCTCCTATGCTAAAGAGAATAATGTAGCGACTCGCATAAGCATGGTGCTGAGTCCTCCCTTTTCACCGAGTCCTTATACATACATGATCATAAGTATTAGCCTGGGTGGCTTATGATGCTATGGTGGTGTTCACAAATGGTCGTACTCAAGTAATAACATTTATATGTTATGTTGTTCCTTTGACAATGATTGATAAGTTGATGAAACCTGAGTTATGGTTGTCCAACTTGCGGACCAGTCATTGTAAAGGTCGGTTCACCCACTTTTTAGACCAAGTCTTAAAGTGAAATTTTAACGAGTACTTCCTAACATCCAAGGCTACCTTCTCACAAATTTTGGTGCCATTTGGAGACTTGGAAGGAGGTGAACCACTTAAATGAAGTTTTCACATACCACAGCCGTCCTAAACGACTAGTTCGATGTCATTTCGATCGGTTTTTGACCACAAGGTTGATGGTTTTGGAATCCTAAACACCCGTTTATACATGCTCACGAAATTTTGAGGTGTTTGGGGCTGGTGAAGGGAGTGAACTCTTCAAGAAAGCACTGGAGGTTCGATAAAACCAACGGCCTATCATCGGTTCAATCGTTTCTTTATGTTCGATCCCGGTGGTGCATGGTGGCGGTTTTGTTGGATTCTCAAGACCAGTAGCTACGGCTATGTAGCATAGGTCAACATGTCATATTCACCTATACCTATCATCATTCAAATGCTTAGTTACGAGTGTAACAATATGCATTTTGTTAACTGGATTGTGTAAACACTGAAAACCTTTATCGTCCACATGTTCATGTGCCAAAGTGCGTCACCACAACGCATTATGACGGGTTATAAATGATGAATATGACATGCGCTTTCACTCGTAGTCCGCTTAAAATGTACCTTGGCAGACGATCTCGTAAGTCACTTTGATGAGCCAGTCTTCCCGTCGTTAGGGGGAGATGCGAACGATCATGTTCGAGTAGAACGACTTGGAATTGTCGTAGTTTGTCCCTACTGTGCCTCACCAAGTTCCCTAAAGTGACGAGATTAAATACATGCTGCAAACATGTCTGCAAGGATTGTGTCCGGTTATGGACGTTCGTCACTTATAAATGGTGATATGGTAACACCACAAATTGTGGTAGATGGTGTTACTAGGCCGTGGATCTCATCGAGTATTGAGATGCCACTTGGTTCGATAAATACTCTCGCTAAGAATGTATGCGAGTTTGGTACATGAAAACTTGATCATATGATCAAATGAACTCATCCGTCTCATGTGATTCTGGATTATAGTCATCATTGGGGACGCCTCAATGAATGCCAATCCATAAAGAGTACTCTATGAATAAAGCCGGTTCATGAGGACGTGGAATGTGAGTTTAATCGAACCATACTTCGTTGAAAATCTACAACGTTGTAGCCTTGGCCTAAAATGGAAACATATGCGACTCTAGTATAAACAAAGTGATAGCCCTTTGTTGAAGTGGTACCGACACTCCAAAGATAAGATCTATCCGTAAACTTTGTTAAAGCGAGTGAGAGAAGGAGTTAAACTCACCTCATGGCGAGGTTTCTCATGAACGCACTTGGAATCGACTACGATGACACGAAACTTAGTTGTCTATCGTAATGGATGTTATAGCATCCACTATCTTTTGATTAGATAGTTTCCCAAAACCGACGTGCAGCTTGTGGTTAAATCTTATCTTAGTGGGGAACTAAGTTAACTGATTAAAGGATCTCGTGGTGGATCAGACTCAAATCAAGTGGCTCCTGACCACGGAGCGCGTCGACAAGTGATTGTCGGGAATGCATACTAAGTATATACTTGATTTGGAAGAGATATGAAGCTTTTGCGTGTAAAACTAAGGGTTTATAGTGATGTACTCTTATGAGACTAAGAGATTCCGCTAAATCCAAAGTTAAGAATGAAAGGATCTTGGGACACTTGATGATGCGTATTCATCAATCGGTTTAAGGCAATCTAAGGGACGGTTTCCTAAGAGACGATAAAGTAATGCCTATATGATTCCCAATGACTAGTCGAAGTCATCATAAGACTTGGCTCACTTAAGTGATGATGCGTCTTAAGAGAAAACTACGGTATTATGTACTCATGTTTGACTCGATGTACTCATTCGTAATAATCCAGTAAAGCCACCGTGATGATGGCACAGGATGCGCTCACGCAATGTCGTGATTGACAAGAAGCTTGAAGCTCTCTCTATCTCGATAAAAGGACACTTGAAAACCGATACCCGAATCGCCGGAATGTGTTGGTCTATCTCCCATATAACCTGGTGGCAACTCACTTGATGGAAAATGGTGAAATTGGTGCCATTGGAAAGGTTTGTGTCTACTTTCCAAGGAAACCAACCATTTGATCACATCCATCATGTTGAGTGACATATGACTATTGTTGCAAAGTAGGACGGGATATGTCCGGTAATTTGCTGAGTAAACTTCGATAGAGCTTTGTGATCTGCTCAGATCGATCTAGGTTACGTACTGTATGTGAATGAAAAGCTATGGGTGTCTAGTTTTCATAAGTCCTTACAGTTTCGTTGATACCTATTGAATCGAAGAAGTTATGACTGATTTAGTGTATGGAGGTCAAGACTTTGGAAAACTTGATAAGTCTTTAGCGACTCTGCACTTTGGATGTGTCGCGCTCTTTTTGTCCTTAGACCAAGGTTTGTTTTTCCCATTGGGTTTTCACTTGGTAAGGTTTTTAACGAGGCGACCTATGAGAACATCCAGACAATGATGCGTTGTACTTCTGTTCAACTTAGACCAAGAGGTATTTTTCCCACTGGGTTTTTCCTTGGTATAGTTGTGAGGGCAACTTGGCATCTGACTCCTATGATTTGAGGTACTCATCAGGGGGAGTCGTTATGTATACATCAAGGGGAGTATACATGACATGTTATGTTGGTGCGTTGCAATCTTTTCCTCATCAAGCCTTTATTTTTCCCATGGGGTTTTGTTTTGGCTTGGAATAGGTTTTTACGAAGGCAACATCTTCTGCACCATTGTTGTATTAGTGCTCGACACAGGGGGAGTGTTCCGGGAATTATTATTCCCGTGATGTGTCTTACCTAATACCGATTGTAGATACATAGATGGAAGGTTCTAGATCCTTCTAGAGGTAGTAGGATCCTATTAGATGTCTTACCTTATCTAGGAATCCTATGTATGGAAGGACTCTCATTGTAATGCCTATATAAAGGCCCCTCTATCAGTGTTATGAATGAATTGATTTGCTGTCTTTTACTTTCTCCTCAAACAATATATATATATATATATATATATATATATATATATTGTATGTCAGTACATGTTTTATGGTATTTGACCACTTTTACTGAGGTAGCTAGCTTCCATAATGAATGCAATCCCAAACTATCCTAGTTTAGAGTTTCTATTCCCAAATTAACTTAGTTTGTTCAAACATTTTCAATATAACCTACTTTACTATTCAAACTCAGTTTTTATAAAAAATTTCCTTTTTTCAGATTTTTAATTTATTTACAAGTTTTACATTGTATATGTTTAATAGATTTGATATAAGAAAGCTTATTAATTAATAAAAAATTATAAAATACTTAGTAATTAATAGAAAATCATTACAATAATTTGAAAAAGACTTTAAAATTAATATAAGTTCATTACAATACTTTCTGCACACAATTACTAATGCTCTTTTTGAGGACATCGCGAACTATATCTCGTATGACCTTCTTGTCCACATCTCCCGCACATTATAGCCTTTTGTGAGTTGTCCATTTTTGTTCGAATACGTTGATCTCTTTGTCCGCGTTTATTTTTCTTCTTCTTCAATTTTTCATCAAGCACAAGAGTACCATATCTTTTCCAATTATTCGCTATTGGAAACTCCAATATGATTGATTGGATATTGGATGAAATTCATATTGCCACTAGGGGTGTTCAAAAATACCCGACCCGAACTACCCGGTCCAACTACCCGATGACCCGAAACAAATATTCCGGGTATTTTTAAGATTTTTAATTTTTTTGGTACCCGACCCATAAAAAAGTCATATAATCGGGCCGGGTCATGGGCCGACTTGTTGCATAAATTCGGGTACCCGGAAACCGATTATTTTTTAATAGTTATTTTTTTTTATAAATTTAATTATTTAATTTGTAATTATATGAAACTTTATCTTTCAAATAATATGAATTATAATTAATATGAGAATTCATGTTAATTATATTTTCAGTAATGGTATTTATTCTCACTAGTTTGGAAATTACAAGAAGATAAAATCTTTAAATAAAAATAATATATTCTTTCATATATATAATTGAATATTGAATTAAGCATAATTATATAATAAAAAAATAATATATATAAAAAAATTTAGTCAGTTTTGAGATTTACTTATTGTACGGAAAATATTTATAATGTATTTAGTACTCAGGGAATTAATTTATATAATAAATTTTAAATTAAATTTATATTAAAATTACAAATTATTCATAAAAATTTAAAATTAGTGGTATTAAATTTTGGGCCGGGTACCCTATGACCCGACCCGAAAAAATAGGGTACCCGCTTTTTCAGGTACCCGACTTTTCGGATCGGGTCACAGGCCGAATTTTTCATTACTCGCATAATCGGGTACCCGTAAATTCGGGTACCCGAAAAACCGGGTACCCGGTTATGAACACCCCTAATTGCCACATCTCATATAGTATTGTCAAATTCTGAGATAGTTGAATGTATTGTTTCCAATCGAGATTGCACATCAAACAATCCGCAGCTACACGTGAGCATGGAGAATGATATCGATCCCAGTTCCCACGAGAGCAAAAACCTTTATATAGATCTCATTTCCGTGTCGTATTTTCGTGTCGTGTGGTAAATTGACAGGTCGAAACATGCATGAGCACACGTGTACTTGAATCCAAGTGGTTCCTTACAATAAAATGCACGGTCTCCAAAAGTATCCAAGAACCATTTGCGACAGACATAGCATAACTCATCGATCGAAAAAATCAGGATTGTGAGATGATATATAGGGACTGTACAACGATCAAATGATGATACGTGGTGTTCTAGTCTTTTAATACAATGGATAGTAAATTTTGAGCACGTATTGTTCGTAGACACCCAAATACGGACAGTTGTGATCCCTAAATTTATCATTGTGAGTAATTTTGCCATAAAAATCTCAATTCTCAGACTATCTTCTTTCGGTCTGAATTTGATGAAGTGGGCTGAATTGAACTAATTTTTGTTGAACTGAAATTAACTTACTTAATTGAATTAATTTAAATAAAAATAATAATAATAAACAATAGTATTAGATAAGAATATACACAATAATAACATTAATAATAATAATTATACATATTACAACAAATATATCAAAAATAATAATAATAAGACTAATAATAATAATAATGATAATAATAATTAGATTATGTGTAATATTATTAATAATGTTAATACCAACAACAATATTAGTAAAAAATAATAATATTAAATAACAATATAAATACAACAATAATAATAATAATAATTACATATCACAACAACAACAACAATAATAATAATTAAATTATTAATAAACAATAATTATAATTAGTATTATTGATAAATATTAATTAATAATAATGAATAATAATAATAAGATTTTGTATAATGTTACTGATAATATTAATATCAATATTAATTATAATAACAATGTAACAATAATAATAAGCTTGATTTTAAAAGTGAATTGAAATGAATCGAAATGAACTGTATTTTAATGAACCGAATCAAATGAGTTTTGCTGAATTAAACTGTATAGACTAGTTTGAAGAGAATGCCATAATTGCTAGTTTTATTAACCAACCATTTCAATTGGGTAATTGTAACTTAGAAAGAATAGAGTAACTCGTCACAATTGTAAAAAGAATACCATATTTTATTATTTTTTATTAACCAACCATTTCAATTACGTAATTGCCCTTGCCCCAAAACTTGAAAGAATGAAAGTTTCTGAGGCATTAAACTACAATTTCTTAAAACATTGGCCCTTGGATTGCAAATACTTCAATAGTTAGGCACTAAACTTCATGCAATATTTTATGAGTCCATTTAAGCAAAAATACACTCCGAGTCCAATTTTTAGATGCTTGCAATATTTTTTGTTCATGTTTTAGATATGATGTAAATCTATATTGAAAATATGATAAAAATACAAATTTATCACCATTTATCTTATTTTTTTTTTCATTTCTCAGCAACTCTCATCCATTTAATTCAGTCACTCGTAAATAATTTGAAACGTTTAGTCAAATGGTTCGACTCGATTCGAGGTGTTCAAACGTACACCCAAACGTTAAATTCTGAGATTCGAAATTTAAACATGTTCTAACCTAAGATTCGACATTTTCAAATATATATTAAAATATACCATAATTCGATATAATTCAGTCCGTTTTCAGCACTAGATACCGCTGAGCCAAAGGCTTTGGTCACTAAGGCGCCATTTGTCCTTTTGATGAGGGGTTTTCCCCATGCTCCGAAGAGTGAACTAGGGGTGTAAATGAGACGAGACAACTCGCGAGCTATTCGAGATCGATTCGATCAAAACTCGGTCAACGCTCGACTCGAGTAGGCTCGACTCGAACTCGAGCTCGAATCGCCATACTAACGAGTTGAGTCGAGCTACCCAATACTCGACTCGATAAGCTCATGAGATACTCGAATTTTTTTTTACATATATATAATTGGTTTTATAATATAATTTGTAAAATATAACATAAAAAAATTATTAATTAGACAAAAAGTAAAAGAATATTAATACATACTAGATTTCTATTTTAAATAAAATAAATAACAATTTTATTGGTAAAAAATTAAATTACTAGCTAGATAATAAAAAATCAGATATTATTCTATATTGATTAAGGGTGTTTGAAGTGTTCACACAAGTTAAAAGCAAAATACCTTCTCCCACATCGGTTGGGTCTGTTTATTTTGGCTTACAAGCGGGTAGTAAATTTAAGCCAAATCACTTGTCCGACATCGCCATGTAATTATGATTGCGACTAAATGAGACTATTAAAGGAGGTTGGAAGACTCTCCTTTAATATACATGGCTATGGGCCTCGCCCGTCCAAGTATTATGTAGTGGTGTAAATGAGGCAGAACTCACGAGCTACTCGAAATCCACTCGGTCAATACTCGACTCGAGTAGACTCGAATCAAACTCGAGCTCGACTCGACATACTAACGAGTCGAGTCGAGCTTGGATTTTAACTACTCGAGTGTTTTCGAATCGAGTTCGAGCTTGAGAAATGGTTATCGAGTTCGAGTCGAGTATACCAATACTCGAGCTCAACTCGCATCATTTACACCCCTAGAGTGAACATTAAAGTTAAAATCACCGACTGTCATCGAAACTTCGTAAGCATACAAAGATCCTCACTTCTATCCCTTTCGTTTGCGATAAAACCTAATTATATCAGAAAAAAGGCTATATATATACTCTCTCTCACATATATATATATATATATATATGAAAAGAGTTTTATAATAAAAAGTGTATGAAGGATTCTGGGGGTGACATGTGTCATCCCCATTCCACATCATATGACATGTGTCACCCCCACCCCACCCCACCCCCCGCGAAAAAAAAAATTTTCCTGCCAAAAATTTTTTCTTGGGGGGCAAAATAAAAAAATTCCCGCCAAAATTTATAAGTGCATCACATTTATAAAGTTACTGCATCACAATTATGATTTTAGTGCATTAAGGTTATAAGTTACTGCATCATAGTTGATGCACTTAACTATAAACAATGATGCAGTAACTTATAATAAAGACGCACCAAAACTTATTAGTGTGATGCACTAATGATATAAAAACAGTGTAGTACTTGTATAAAAAAGAATCATATTTAATTTTGAAGCAATTACATACATATATGATGCAGAGAAACTTAGGATGATGAAGTTTCCTATAACTATAATGCAGTTACATACATGATTCACTTACTTATAACTATAATGCAGTTACATACATATATGATGCAGAGAAACTTAGCAGGATGATGCAGTTTCTTATAACTATAATGCAGTTACATACTTGATGCAGTTACTTATAACTTATAACTATAATGCAGTTACATACATATATGATGCAGAAAACTTAGGATGGTGCAGTTTCTTATAACTATAATGCAGTTACATACATGATGCAGTTACTTATAACTTATAACTATACTGCAGTTAGATATATATATATGATGCAGAAAACTTAGGATGATGCAGTTTCTTATAACTACAATGCAGTAAACTTATAACTATGATGCATTAAAACCCAGGTGCATCACCGTTATGAAATTTGGTGCATCATAGTTATAACTAATTTTTATACTGTGATGCACCCAAATAAAATGGTGCATCATAGTTATAAAATTTTGGCGGGAAAAAAAAAATTTGGCCCCAAAAAAAAATTTGGGCGGGAAAAAAAAAATTCGGGAAATTTTTTTTTTTTCGGGGGTGGGGGGGGGTGGGGTGGGGGTGGGGTGGGGGTGGGGGGTGGGGTGGGGGGTGACACATGTCATATGATGTGGAATGGGGATGACACATGTCACTCTCACAATCCTTCCTACACTTTTTATTATAAGACCCTTTTTAGAATAACCCCACTATATATATATATATATATCATTACACGTCTAAAATATACTGATTTATTTCATGTAAAAAAAACAAGTGAGAATCAATTTTTTAATACCAAATCATAAAATTGATAAGTTTTATATCCACATTCATAAAACTATAAGTTTTTAGTACCATTTTGATTAAAAAGACTAAAATGTCCTCTCTTTTGTTGTAATGTTGACTTCTCACTTTTTTTTTATTTTATTTAATTTAAACTACTTTTCTTCTCTTTTTTTTCTTTTTTACTTTCCTCACTCCGATCGATATTAATGTCCAACAACCAAAATTTAACTACAAACATATATATCAAAACAACACAACCATTT
This sequence comes from Orobanche coerulescens, assembly GCA_033398695.1. Classification (NCBI taxonomy): domain Eukaryota; kingdom Viridiplantae; phylum Streptophyta; class Magnoliopsida; order Lamiales; family Orobanchaceae; genus Orobanche; species Orobanche coerulescens. The sequence goes on from CM065817.1 coordinate 143,377,094, forward strand.
TTGACAAAGTGTCTCTCAAAAATCTTATAAAAATCACAAGATTATTCGAAAAGAAAAGTTGACGTTCAAATAGGACTTCATTTGTCGTGCTTCTGGGTTCATAAAGAAGGTATGCATCAGTATTTGACCGCTGGGAAAAAAAAATCCCGACCAGTTCTTACGGACACGATCGCTGCACACGATGCGAAGCCACCGTGTGCGACGATCGTGTGCAACGGTCGTGTCCAACGACCTTGACATCGTGCGCACAACTAACGTGTTCACGATCGTTTAACACGATCGTCTACAATCGTGTGCAGCGATCGTGTTCATGGCCAGAAACTTGCACACGATCACCGCACACGGTAGTATACGACCGTGTGCATCGGTCGTGTCTAAGGCAGACCGTTTTATAATATTGTTCGCTCAGTTTTCTGAATAGTTATTCATCTTTTTGTAATCAGATGTCGTGGCAGCGTATTTTGATACATCACGGTGGTCATTGGGAGCGATCGACATATGTAGACGGGGACTCCTTTTTTGTCTATATCGACACGAGCAGAGTTAGTCGTGCAAACCTCGTGGGGGTTATCAGAGAGGGTTTAGGTGGTCCAAATGAGTCCGATTACAAATTATGGTACTTGACACACATGGTCAAGGGAAGCAAAGTAAAAGTCCTATTACGGGGCGATACCGAGATACTTCGATTACTTGTAGAATACAAGGAAGATCCTGAGGTCTATGTTGAGAACATCAGCTCCTCCACTCCCGAGCTTAATATGAGATGTAGCAGCTCGAGAGTAGAGCCCGGCAACATAAATTATGACATGTCTTCCAAAGATTATCAATACGAGGAAGATGAGGAAGACGAGGAAGATGAGGAGGTGCATACATCCGAAGATGAAGATTGTTGTAAAGACTTGCTTGAGTCACTATCTGCGGAATTTCTTGCTTGGGTTCGCCAACCGGCCCAAATGGATAGGATTATGAGTCGTCGGAACTTCTCATCCGACCATCAATTTGTGAGCGAGCATGAGCATCTACATTCAATGCGTAACTAGATCATTCCATTTCCGGACCCCGGTAGTGCCGGGACTTTGGGTTGGGTCGAGCAGCCTCCACCGGTTACCGATCAACTAGAGGTGGGGTCCACCTTTCGTTCCAAGACAGAGTTGAGGATAACTGTAGGAATGTATCATTTGGAAAACATGCTACAGTGTATCACTGATCGTTCCGCCGATAAACGTATAGTGTTTGTCTGTAAGAGTGGGCGAAAAAATTGTCAGTTTAGGTTGTGTGCTATTGAGGGTGCAACTATTTGGAGAATTACTTAGTTGACATTGGAGCACAGCTGTCACCCTGATTTGAACCATGCTGCCGCACGATCGGTCACTTCTGAGGTTGCCGCCCATTATTTTGCTAAAAGATTGACCGGTGAGGGGTCACTTTGAGGCCAAAGGAGATGATTGCAGAGATGTGTAGGGAGTACGGCATTGACATGCTATACAGTTTTGCTCTCCGGACGAGGAATATAGCGATAGAGAATACATATGGCGGCTTTGATGAGTCGTATCAGAGGCTCCCATCTTATCTGTATTTGTTAAAACAGCGTAATCCAGGGACAATTTATGATTTGCAGACGACTCGTGAGGGAGTGTTTTGCCACATGTTCGTTGCACTCGGACAGAGTATTAGGGCATTTGATACGTGCCTTCGACCGGTGATTATAGTTGATGGGACCCACCTGAAGGGAAGGAATAAAGGAACTCTATTTGCGGCCGTCACATTTGACGGGAACGAGTTTCCTCTTGCAGTTGGTCTCGGTCCGATTGAGAATGACGAGTCATGGACTTATTTTCTGTATAACCTGCGCAGATGCTACAATCTGATGGAAGATTTACTGATTGTGAGTGACCAACATAAGAGCATTCAGAATGTTGTTCGAGCCGTCTATCCGAATGCATTCCACGGGTTGTGCTATCACCATCTTGCAAAAAATGTGACCTCCTACGGTGTGCATGCTATAGGACTCTTTAGAACTGCTGCCTACACGCATCGTGAAGAAGTTTTTGAAAACTACTTTTCGAAACTACATATCGAAAGCCTTAATGGGGCTCACAGGCGCCTTTCTGAAATTGGGCCAGAAAGGTGGGCTAGGTCGAAGTGTCCAGTACGACGCTATAACTTCTTGACATCCAATGCTGTTGAATGCTTTAATAATCGTATGTTGTGGGCGAGGCGTTTACCTGTTTGCTTGTTACTTGAGACATTTCGCCTAATTTTAAAGAATTGGTTTGATGAGAAGTGGGGAGAAGCTACATCAAGAGACCATGAGTTGACAATGCACACTTTTGAAAAGCTTTCTAACTCTATGCAAGCCAGTCTGACTCTTACCGTTCGAGCTACCACCCCACTTGTTTATAAAGTCGAAGAAAACAAAGTTTCTTATGAGGTCGACCTTCGAACCTGGACATGTTGTTGTCGTGAGTTTGATTTGGATCAGATTCCATGTCGTCATGTCGTTGCCGCTATAAGGTAATTGTCTATGCTGTCGTGTGCACATGGTCATGGCCATTCAATGTTTTTGTATATGCTGTCGTGTGCACACGGGCATGGCCGTGGGCATGCGGGTGCTGTCGGACGCTCACGGTCGTGCCCACGGTCATGGCAGAATGCACACGACCGTAACCCATGATCGGCACGATCGTAACCCACGATCGGCACGATCGTAACACACGATCGGCACCTAATACACCCCACGATGGGCGCGATCGTAACCCACGATCGGCGCGATCGTAACCCACGATCGGTACGATCGTGTTCTGCCATCGTGTGCAACACAGGGCTGGCCTGGATTTATCCTACATTATCCTATACAACATCCTTGACATAATTGCTTATTCTAACAGGCGCGCCGGCAATAGTTTGTCCGTGTATGATTTTGTTAGTCGTTATTTCAAGCAACAAGGTCTTTGAAAGACTTATAAGGAGCATATTAGTCATATCCCACATCCTGATGAGTGGAATGTCCCACCGGAGATCTCATCCATCGTTTGCGTACCTCCAGAGGGGGTACGACAAGCCGGCCGACCAAGGATGAGTCGCGCACGATCCGCTGTTGAAAATTTGCCCGCAGGTGGACGGACTCAGGTTTGCGGTAAATGTAAAGGAACCGGCCACAATAGAAAATCTTGCTAAGCATTCATTCCCATAGGTGGTGTGGATTTCCCCCATCTGCTGCTGTATCTTTAGTCTTGTATCACCATCTTCATGAACTTATTCTTGTAAAATAACTTCTCTACTTGTGTTCTCAGAAATCTCTAAATCATCATCATCATCACCATCTAGTATGACTGGAGTGCTCGCAATGTTTTTAAATAGGCCTTGTTTCATGAAACACATTAATTCGCAGTACACACTACACATACAACAAAATCAAAAAACTTACTCTGAGCATTGAGTATCTTTCTCTCAGTCTAGTTCTGTATGGTGGGTTGGGAGGAGGTATCCTCCTCATTCTTTTTGGTGGAGGTGCTTCGATTCCTCCTAAATTGTTTTCTCTTAATCGACCGCTCATTTCGCGTATTTGATTTTAATGGATTTTAACTGATTTTAATTGATTAGGGTTTATAGTGAAAATGGGGGACTATGGTTCATGTAGTTAACTCTCAGTACAGTCCGATGGGCTTATATTGAAAAACGAGGGGGGGCACGATGGGATTTTATAATAAAATAATTTGATGTTGCCCTTTGTAGTACACACGATGGTGCACACGATGGGAACGATTGTGTGCTCCGATCGTGTGACACGTTGGCAACCAGGTGTCACGGTGTCTATGGTGTCAAATTGGCACTGTATCCACGTGTGCACACGATGGTGCACACGGCCGTGGCCACGATGGGACACACGGTCGTGTGCACAAGAACATCAACAATTTTCACCAATTTCTCAAATTGCTCGTCAATTTAGGTGTTGTTACTTATATATTAACAAATATTTGTTAACGATACACTTATTTAAAAAAGTTATTGATTGAATTAACATAATATATTTCATATCATGTGTGGTCTATATGTTCTCAGTGTATTAGTTCGGACGGATAAGTTCATCATCTGGATGAAATATCTCACATACTAATGAATTACAACGAAATGACAAATACGAGTTTGTATAAGAAGCTATATAGTAATTAATGTTTGAACAAGCAATTTTTGAATCACAAAACATCCTTCTAGATAACACAATAAATCAAATTGGCAAAAATACCAAAAGTTTATATGCACACGATGGTGCACACGGCCATGGCCACGATGGGACACACGGTCGTGTGCACAAGAACATCAACAATTTTCACCAATTTCTCAAATTACTCGTCAATTTAGGTGTTGTTACTTATATATTAACAAGTATTTGTTAACGATACACTTATTTAAAAAGTTACTGATTGAATTAACATAATATATTGCATATCATGTGTAGTCTATATGTTCTCAGTGTATTAGTTAAATGCGGATAAGTTCATCATCTGGATGAAATATCTCACATACTAATGAATTACAACGAAATGACAAATACGAGTTTGTATAAGAAGCTATATAGTAATTAATGGTTGAACAAGCAATTTTTGAATCACAAAACATCCTTCTAGATAACACAATAAATCAAATTGGCAAAAATACCAAAAGTTTATATGCACACGATGGTGCACAGTAGTGTACGATGGGACACACGGTCGTGTGCACAAGAACATCAACAATTTTCACCAATTTATCAAATTACTCGTCAATTTAGGTGTTGTTACTTATATATTAACAAGTATTTGTTAACGATACACTTATTTAAAAAGTTATTGATTGAATTAACATAATATATTGCATATCATCTGTAGTCTATATGTTCTCAGTGTATTAGTTTGTACAGATAAGTTCATCATCTGGATGAAATATCTCACATACTAATGAATTACAACGAAATGACAAATACGAGTTTGTATAAGAAGCTATATAGTAATTAATGGTTGAACTAGCAATTTTTGAATTACAAAACATCCTTCTAGATAACACAATAAATCAAATTGGCAAAATACCAAAAGTTTATATGCACACGATGGTGCACACGGCCGTGGCCACGATGGGACACACGGTCGTGTGCACAAGAACATCAACAATTTTCACCAATTTCTCAAATTACTCGTCAATTTAGGTGTTGTTACTTATATATTAACAAGTATTTGTTAACGATACACTTATTTAAAAAGTTATTGATTGAATTAACATAATATATTGCATATCATGTGTAGTATATATGTTCTCAGTGTATTAGTTCGTACGGATAAGTTCATCATCTGGATGAAATATCTCACATACTAATGAATTACAACGAAATGACAAATACGAGTTTGTATAAGAAGCTATATAGTAATTAATGGTTGAACAAGCAATTTTTGAATCACAAATCATCATTCTAGATAACACAATAAATCAAATTGGCGAAAATACCAAAAGTTTATGTGCACACGATGGGACACACGGTCGTGTACACGGTTGTGCCCACGATGGGACACACGGCCGTGTCCACGATGGGACCCACGATCATGTGCAAATGATGATGCACATGGCCGTGCCCATAATGGGACACACGGTCATGGGAGCCATCCTGAGCACACGACAGCAGCAACCCATGACCGTGGGCCGGTTGCACACGATCGTTACCCACGATGGCCACGATCGTGTGCATCCATCGTGTGTAACACAGAGCCAAAAAATAAAGATTTAACAACACAACATGACCGTGGGAAGGTTGCACACGATCGTGACCCACGATTGCCACGATCGTGTGCATCCATCGTGTGTAACACAGAGCCAAACCATAAAGATTTAACAACACAACATATTAATATTGCCACAACACAACACACCGTAAACCATTTTACATGTCTAAAGACAACATAAAGATTTTAGCACCTAAACCATATCGATATTTCTTAATATATTTCTCATTAAGTTCCTTGATTTGGTGCCTTGCTCGTGGGTTTGCATAGACGAGTCGATCCAAGTATATGCACGCGAAGGGGCCACAACTGTGATTGTCGTTTTGTATGAACTGTAGCTCTCGTGGCATAATTTTGAAACTCATCTCCGTGTCATACTTCTTCTTCGATTGGTTGTTCAGTCAATACCCGGATTGAGCTAGCATACGAGGCATCAGACGCATAATCGGTCGCAGTTGGTTGAATCGGTATCGTCCATCTTCGTGGTGGTGTGACAAGGAATCGTACAACTCCACGGTCCATGTTATGATGTCAATCTTGATAGTCACCCAGTGGCTCTGGTCGAGGCAACAAATGGCAATGATCTGTTGAAACAAAATATGTAATCATATAAGATCATCACATCAAACATAGCGAATCATTTATCAATATAAATTTCAAACTTACTTCGTTGAAATTTGACCATGGAACCGCATGTGGTGTATCAAGACCTGTCATGTAGTCCTCGATGCATTCAGGAATTTTTCAATCCCTGCAAACCGGCTTCCCTGTCACATTGATACCAAGTGGATCATCCGGATGGAGTCTTGCAAACTCGTTGGCCATAACTAACTACAAAAAACCAAACAACAAAATAAAAAAAATCCACATCACACCAATGATATACAAGCGAGTAGGTTATAGAACTTACGTAAAATTGGGAGCCGGCAAGTATAGTGCCAACTCTACCGACACCAACACTACGAACTCCCCTCCGAAGCCTCACTTGAGTCGCAAGCACATAACAATCTATCACCTCGGCATCAAAGTCTTCACGGCTAGACTCTATCCGGTCAAATAACGCCTGGGTGAGAGCATGCCCAGTCTCCAAACACCGGACAATAACATCACGTGGCTGCTCCCTCCTAAAGTGTAGGTACAACTTCTTCAGAGCCTCGCTATCTCTTGGAGGCGCCACCACAAAAGGCTCCCGAAGAGCAGCAGATGGTCGACTCACTCGCGGTGGAAGACTACGCTCACCCAAATGCTGCGTTCCGGCACTCTCACCATCTTCATCACCTTCAGCATCCCTCTCACAACTATAACGATCAGAGTACATGCAGTACCGCTCGATCTCAAAAACTGGCTGCTCGATCTGAAATGGAGGCTGCTGCTCAGGACCACCACCCTCACATCGAAACATCGCACTATAATGATGCTCGTCCTGAATCCAGTCGAACATCGTCCTATACTGCTGAAACGGCGCCTCAAATGGCTCATACTGATGCTCGTAATCAAGGGGCTGCTGAGTCCGCTCAAAAGAATGATGAATCTGAGAATGGTGACCGTGCTGGATCTCAGAATGGTGACTGTGCTGGACCTCAGAATGGTGGGTAGGCGTACGCTGAGAATGGTGACTAGGATGACGCTGAGAATGGTGACTGTGGGCTGCACCAGAGACTGAGTGACGTGGAGGGTCAGGAATCCTCCGCTGGGCGCTGCTAAGAGATGCAGAATGACGAGGCCTATCGGGAAACCTTTCATGGCTCCCAGCTGAGTAGTGCACCGGGCTCCTAGAACGTCTATGCATAGGTCCGAAGAAATCCACGATCCCAGAAAGCACCCGGCGAGAAACTCGAGCAATAAATCCGGACTCAGAATCGTCGTACAAGATCGCCTTCAAACGGCGATCGAAGTACTCATCCCTGCTCGTGTCCTGGGTGTGGTCCGGACAAGGAAGTCCGTGGACACAACACACCCTCTCTGGATGCCTCGCCCGGTCCGATGTCTCTGCACCATCTACTGGTGGGGTACTCTGCCGGCATCGCTTCGACACTTTATGTGCCGACTCATATGTAATCAATTTCCCAACAGCCTTCTTCAACCTATCCATAACTTTATTTCTCGGGATCGGCGCAGGCTCATCCTCTTTGTTCTTCACAGCTATTCTTACAGGCTTAATGAACTTAACGTCATATGGCGAGCCATTCTCAAAGCTTAGGTAGTAGTACTCAGCCTCATCCTCCTCCAGATGCGGTAAAGAGGGAAGTACTATGTGCTGCAAAATTAGTCATTAAAGCATACCATTAGATGGGCAATCACATAACGTTGAAGAGATGAAGTCAGGAGAAAATACGTTTACAAATTTATGTACCTTTTCGTCGAAGAAATGAGTGAAATCACAGAACATCTTCCTCGTAGTCCACATCAAACACCGGGGGACTTGGACAGATTTATCTCGAATACCACACAATGCTCCCAATGAAGGAATCATCTCATACGACCATATCTGTAAAGCCCAAATAGGACCATAGAAGTGATAGTCCTTGTGCTCTTGTTCCTCCTTCATGGCAACGTTGCCTATGTAGTAAGATAAAACCCCAAAGGCATAAGAACCCCAAGGAAACATATCCCACTGCTCGAAATCCTCAACTAATGCCCATGCCCATGTCTCGATCATCATGTCGTCACGGCATAGGATAAAGTAGTAGTATATAAGCAAATTGGCAACCTTCAGATAATCTCTTATGTCTCTACCAAAATCTCGAGCATTGAACCTCTTCCGCAGAACACTAACCTTAATATTTTTGCCATGGAGTATTCTGTGGAAAATACCGTCAGACCGAAGGAGATGGTCGTCATGTGGATGGAAAGTAGAGTTTCCAAAATGCAGTCCAGTGATCATGGCAAAATCACAGGCCGTAAAACGAATGGTCCTCCCGCAAACCTGGAACCACGACTTATCCGGGGGGATTTGATCACCCTCCAATTGACGGGCAATCAAGTGATGTAGGGCAGCATTTGAACTCCCATTTCTCCTAACTTTAATCAAGCGCCCCAGGACCCCGTCGGTCAAGCTCTCGATAGCTCGATCAGCAACTGCGGAATTGCGGCCCATACTTCTTAGTGTCTCAATGATCTCTTTAAATACCGCCTCCCGTATGTAAAGATTCACTTGACGTGTAACAAAGCGCAATGTAGGTCTCTTCCATACGCAACCAGTCTGCAATATAGACATACAACTCATAAGAATATGATAGAATACTTAAGAGAACGAAAAAAAAATCTGCCTTGCACACGATGGCAGGCACACGATCAATGCCCGTCGTGTGAAGACCATCGTGTGCCACACGACGGCTCACACGACGGGCGTCGATCGTGTGCAGGGCAGGAGCCTTTGATCTTCTAGCACACGACGGCACACACGATCGGCGGCCGTGTGTAAACCATCGTGCCCACGAAAGACCATCGTGTACACGATGGTGTCATCTTCTTCAGCACCATCGTGGGACGATGAACAACCGTCGTGGCACGATCGTGTGTGAATGAAAATACACTAACCGGCGGCTCATTGACGAATTCCTCTTCAGATGGAGTGTCACTAGCGTGTGAGGAACTTCTGGCGTCTTCAGATTCTCTGTGGTAGTCGGAGTTTGACATTTTCTGGCCGGCGAAAGGGTTTCACGACGGGAGAGTTTTTTGCAGAGAGATACCGAGAGTTTTTTTGCAGAGGAAAATATTGAGTTGTGGGACCGTTTAGATTATTGTTGTTTGCTTTTAATAATTTTCTATTTTTTATTGTTGTTTGCTTTTAATAATCTTCTATTTTTTTTTTATGTTTTTTTATCTTTTGATGGTAGACTTTAAGGGTAATAAAGTCTTTTAACACATTTTGGTATAAAAAACTTATAGTTTTATGAATGAGGATATATAACTTATTACTTTTATGATTTGGTACTAAAAAGTGAGATCCCAAAAAACAATCGGAGTTTGCAATTTTATATGTTTGTGAAAAAAGACAAAAAGTATGTAATATATGTTGATGACCGATTTGATCAACGCAACGTGTACTGACATGGATTAGGTGGGTCGAAGCCACGTAAAAAACGGTAAGAAAGATAAATAAATAAAATAACTGAATTTAATTAATTTTATTATTTTGAGGTATGGCCGAACTGAACTTTTTAACTGTTATATATTAATTTCTTGTTTATTACAAGTCTTCTTTTGTTTCTCTCTCTCTATTTTTCTATCTATTTTCTCAAAAAATTACAGAAGTCATTTCTTTTTGTATATTCCTTCTATATATAGAAAATCTTGGCCAACCAGCGGGCGACAGCCGGAGGATGTCTGGGAATGCGTCCAAACACTTGTCAGAGGGAGAGTGTGCCTTTGGGGACTGCTTTGGGAAGAATGATGACAAGATGCATTAACTTTCTTCTGTGTCTGTTCCGAATGTCCTGTATGCCTGTTCCGCATGCTTTTGACGATACTTATCCCTTTGTGGTCGGTGCTGGGATCGGCCCTCGGGTCTCCCACTGATATGATCGGTCGTGTCCTGACGGTGTTTTGAAGCGTATTTATCCCGTATCTGGTCGGCCCTTTCCTCCTTGCTCCGGACTGGTTATCGGGTCGGCCCCGATGGTTCTGTCCGGTCCGGTCTTCAACGGGACCTGGGAGTAAATTTGATATGTACTCGGTCGGCCCTCTTTGTTGCTCTGCTCGGCCGGGTTATTCGAAAATCGGTTATTTTGTCTTCTGATCCTCACAATTGGGACAGTTGAATTGGCAAAGAGCACATACGTGGATGCCCAAGCGGATAGGCTATCAACAATATACTAAGTATATATTTTTGCTTAATTGTCAACTCATTTTGCGTGTGGAGGGCAGGGGTTATTTATTTATTTATTTAGTAAATAATAGGTACACTACTTTATGGGGTTATCAGATTTGCGTTCAAACTTGCATTTTTAAGCTTTTATCTTCTCCGGTGAGCTGTGGAGGGAGCCATTTTTTTTCTCTCTCTCGCTCTCTCTCCCTCTCTCTCTCTTTCCAAAATGATTCAGGTAAGCAGCATCTTAATTCTCTTTGGTTATGTTGTTTTCTTATATCTGTTTTCTTTATATTTTGATCTCATACGAGATGAATTGCCTTTTACAATCTCCATTAATTGATTTAGTTTCAGACAGATCCTGGATTTTTGATATGTGTTGGACTGAAATTATTATTTAATTTTTTTTTCTGGGAAGAGAGGACGATAATATTATTTATATGATAATTAATATTATAGTATAAATCGTGTCCCATCTCATTAGGGTTTGAAAAGTATTAGTATTATATTAAATTCTGGCGGTGGATTCAATTTCACTGTGATTCACTCACGATATGGTATCAAGTAGTGAGAGAGTATTTGAAAAAAAAAATAAGTATTCTGGAATTTGTCTAATCTATACGGGCACTAGTTTCTTCGAAAACCAGTTTTGTTTATTTATTTATTTATTTTTCTTCCGTTTCTTTCGGTTGGGTTTTGTTTGGGTTAGGGATGGGTGGAAGAGTGGAAGACTGTACAAATGACCTACTTTTTTTCGTTCACTTGTCCAGTTTATAATTCCTTCCGAACAGGGGTGGCAGTTCGAGAGATTTCCGATTGATATGTATTCTACAATATGATTATCTCAGAACAGATATGTAAAATCACGTGTGGTTCGGGTTGGCCACATTTGCGTCGGGTCGGGTTTCGCGATTTGGGTCTGGGATTGCCAGTCCTGATTCCGGAACTTACAAAAATTTGTTTACAATAGCCAGGCCATGGTTTCTGCTAGCTTAACCAGCTCAAATGTGTGTCCGTATTCTATGCTCATCTACAAAGTGTGGATACTTCTATGATCATGATGTACCCGTATCGGATACGTGTCGTATCCGGTACTTTACCCAATATTATGTGAACATATATATATATATATATATATATATATATATATATATATATATATATATATATATATATAGCGCGCTATAGCGCAATTCGTAGCGTGTTGTAGCGCGCTACAGACTTTCAGTGCGGTGTAGCACAACCTAGTATGCACAAATTATCCTGCTCGATTTGCTTATGTAGCATGCTGTTTACGCTCTCAAGTAGGCTATTGTGCTATTTGGGCATAAACTTGCGCTATTTGTGCAAAAAATCGTGAAGGCCTGGTAACCTAATTTTTTAAGGGCAACTAATCTTTTAATAATCCGCTCAAACAAATAAGTTTATTTTCACATTGATCGGCTTAAATAAAGAAAACATCCACATGCCAAGAAAATGGGAATGAAACCCTAGGAGAAGGTTGGTTCGTGTAGAAGGTTTGAGACTGAGATGTGCGATTTTTGGTGCGTCTCTGAATTCAAAGAGTTGCGCCTCTCTTGGTATTGCACATTAGTTTACTAGGATAAGTTTTATTTCTTTATGATTTTATAATTAATTATCTCGTTGATTTACCAATATAAGTTATTTTTATTTTTTTTTTAAAAATTAATAAAACATGCTCGAATAGCTTACGCTATGCGCTACGCTACACATGTAAAAGCGCTATTTAAAACACTGGATTTTTTCACCAATATAAGTATCTTTTTATTTTTTAGAAATTAATGATTGACATGCTTGAATAGCTTATGCTATGCGCTACGCTATGAGGGAACGAAAATGCAATACATGTAAAGAGCCCTATTTAAAACACTGGTATATTATATATATGTATATATATATACACACACCCACACACAAAATTTTAAATTAAAAGCTCAGAAAATAATTTTATGTTGCCGATTTCCGACATGCTTCCTGTGTATTTGGTAGACTTGTATGGTTTAAATACAAATTTTTAGAATTGAGTATTTATAATTTTACTTTAGTATGGTTTAAATAAAATTTAAGTGTACTTAATAAGAATATATTTTCAATAATTAGAAAAAAATAGATGTATATATCAGTGTTTTAAATAGTGCGCTATAGTGCAATTCGTAACGTGCTACAGCGCGCTACAGATATTCATCGCGCCGTAGCACATCCCGGATAGCGTTTTACCTAATAGCGTATGCTATTTGCTCACGTAGCGCGTTATTTATGCTATTGGGTATGCGATTATGCTATTTGCGCAAAAACTTGCGCTATTTGTGCAAAAAAATGAGGTCTGAGAGCATAGATTTTTTTAGGGCAAATAATCTTTTAATAATCCGCTCAAACAAATATAGTCAATTTCCACATTGATCGGCTGAAACAAAGAAAACTTCCACTTGCAAAAAAAATGGGAATGAAACCCTAGAGAAGGCTGGTAGGTGCGATATTTGGTGCATCTTTGAAGACAGAGCTGCACCTCTCTTGGTATTGTATAATTGCACGATAAAATAGTAGTATAAGTATATTTTATTCTTTATGGTTATTATAGTTTTATGTTTAATTTTCTTGTTGATTTACTAATATAATTGTATTTTCTTTTGTAAAAATTAATAATAGACATGCTCGAGCAAGTTGCAATATGCGCTACGCTATGCTACTACGGAAGAAAAACGCTACACATGTAAAAAGCGCTATTTAAAATAATGGTATATATATGTCGTATCCGTATCCGTAAACTTTTAAAATATGTTGTATTCTCGTCCTATGTCGTATGGTATTCTTATCTCGTACCCGTAGCACATGTTCACATATATCCTTGTAACTTCATGCTAGTTTATTTTAGATGCCGATATAATATTTTGTCATCACATCTTCTTACATTTACATTTATTTTCTCCATTTGTTACTAAATTTTGCACGATTGTCCTCTACTCTAATAGGATAGGCATTAGATTCATGGGTTCTCCAACAATTATTGTCCCGTCTTAATCCCCCCATTACCTAACGAGAAACTTTTTTTTTTTTTTTTTTTTTTTTTTTTTGTCTAATATACATATCAGGACATGCCTTTCAAGGATTTCTTCACTGAATATGGTGAAGCAAATCTATATGAAATCCAAGAGGTCGTCGGCAAGGGAAGTTACGGTGTTGTGGCTGCTGCAGTTGATACTCACACTGGAAAAAAAGTAGCTATAAAGAAAATCAATAATATATTCGAGCACGTCTCTGAAGCCACTCGCATTCTCAGGGAAATCAAACTACTCCGGTTACTTAGGCACCCGGACATTGTGGAAATAAAGCATATCATGTTGCCTCCATGCCCGAGAGAGTTTAAGGATATATATGTTGTGTTTGAGTTGATGGAGACGGACCTCCACCATGTGATCAAGACGAATGATGATCTCACCCCCGGCCACCATCAGTTCTTTTTGTATCAATTGCTCCGAGCTTTAAAATATATACATTCAGGTTTGCCTGCCTTCTTCTGCCTTTTGTTCCTTATATTAGTTATAGTTTGAACAAATTGTAGAGATAATTACAAGAACTATCCCTGAATGTTTTGAATTAATTACAAGAAAGCCCACCAAGTTTCAAAATTACAAACAAATCCTTGAGGTTTGATTCCCTCTTAAATTTTTCCCAGAGGAAAAAAAATTAAAAAAATGAACTTTACATTTTTACCGTTAACCACCTAAAATTATGTCTGAATCCCTCAGGGTCTTTTATGCCATTTTAAGATTCCTATTGGGTATTCTTGTGAATTCTTCTCAGAGTAAATTCTGATTAAATTCTCATTAAATTATGCATCACAGGAGTTGACATTTGAAATCACTAAAATCTACTCCCTTTGTCGCGTGATTGCTTTCATACTACCTTTTCCCACACCAACATTAAAAATATATATAAAATATACAAGTGATCCCGTTGTGATAAAGTAAAAACTATACTCCCTCTATCCACGAAATACGTTCAGTTAATTCCATCTTGGGATGTTCACGGAAAATGTTTTTGGAATGCCCCCCACATAAATCCCATAAGTTTTATTCCCTATCTGTCCATTTAATTACAAAAAAAACACCCGTGGCCACCTTTTTCAATCTCACAACCCATAAATCTATTCATTTATAATGTGGGTCTTCTTCTCCACTCACTTTATACTCATTACAATATATTAAAACCCGTACCACTGAAGTCTCCGAACGTAATTCGTGGACAGAAGTAGTATAAATTATGGGACCACATGTGGATCTTATGTTTTTTATTTTGTACTGTGGAACCACTTATACATTTTAATTATTTTCTTAAGTTACTCGGTGAAAGTAATCCTCGGACAGAGTTAGTAAAATTTTAACTAAAAGTTGACATTCATTTACCTTTATTCAACTAAAAGTTGCCAATAACTTCTTTTAAGTGTTTGCAAACACTCTGTTAGTTTTTTCTTTTTAAGTTAATGTGACTAATTTTTTGTTTTTGCAGCAAATGTTTTCCACAGGGATTTGAAACCCAAAAACATACTTGCTAATGCAGACTGCAAATTGAAGATATGTGATTTTGGTCTTGCTCGTGCATCTTTCGGTGGCGATGCCCCGTCTGCTGTTTTTTGGACTGTACGTAATTCTGATGTTGTCAGGAATATATCCCACTTGATTATGTTAATTTTTTGTTTTTTCACTTTTTTTTTTCTTCCTTTTAGTTGGAGGTGCAACACTCTTACTATCAATATCTTGTATACGTGTTTTGTCGATTTTATATAACTTCCATTGAAATGCTGATTACCTAAAGGATTATGTGGCTACCCGGTGGTATCGTGCTCCAGAACTTTGTGGTTCCTTTTTTTCCAAAGTAAGTTCCCATGTCTGACTTTTTTTGTTCTTGGTATTTTTTGCATGTCCTTTCCATCCCCATACTTGATCTTCTTATAGAATTTAATGCAAGTTGTCTAAACATTTCAGATCTTATTGGAGGGATTGAGCAAATAATTGGTGTCCTGATAAGTTTTATTTTTTCCTGTCATGCCTTTTGCAGTATACCCCTGCTATCGACATCTGGAGCATAGGATGCATATTTGCAGAAATGGTCACCGGTAAACCGTTGTTTCCTGGGAAGAATGTGGTCCATCAATTGGATCTCATAACTGATCTTCTTGGTTCGCCTTCTGCTGAAGCCATTTCAAGGGTTCGTTCCTTTTCTATTATTTAAAAGAAATTAACATCAATAAGCATAGTACTTAATCGCAATACTACCCCTGTGGTTTGGTGTAATTACAAAAAAGAAAAGAAAAATCCAATGAGTCTTTTAGAATTACAAACACCCCCTTATGGGGTATTTGAAGTACTTTTCTTCTTCTTCTTAATTTGGCTGAAACTCAGGGGTAGCTTCTGTATTGCACAACATTTACTACTAATACTATTCATTTTCTCCGTCAGAAAATTGGAATTTTTTGCATTAATTGTACTACTTAATTGAAGGGGTTAATTGCAAAACTACCCAGAGGTTGTCAACTTACAAAGAAACCATGAATCTTTTCAAATTACAAAACCCCTCTGTAGTTACCTAGTAGGTATGGGGTTTTTGTATATTGAAAGATACTTGATTCTTTTTTTTTTTTTTTTTTTTTTTGGTATTTAGGCGAATCCTCAGGGGTAGCTTCCGTAATTAACCCCAAGTAAAATGACAACTTATTATTGACAATAAGTTGGATTCATTTGTTATGTGCAGATTCGAAATGAAAAGGCCCGAAGATATTTGAGTAGCATGAGAAAGAAACCACCTGTGCCGCTGTCACAAAGGTTCCCGTATATCGATCCCTTGGCTCTTCGTTTACTTGCGCGTTTAATAGCGTTTGATCCCAAAGATCGTCCGTCTGCTGAGGAAGTATGGCCTAGTATAAATTAATATAGTTAGTGGGTTAATTAAAAGGAAATACCTTCGAGTTTTAGCCTAATTATAAAAAAATCTCAGTTATTTTTGTAATATTATACCCCCCCCCCCAACTTTATGTTTCTCTTATAAATTATTTGTTGAGTGGAGGTGTATTCGTAATTCTGAAAAGTAATCGGAGTGTTTTATTTTGTAATTGGGCTAAAATTCAGGATGCACACGCACACACAAACACACATATACACACTGGCCTTATTTATAAGCAAAAAAAGTATCGGATTTTGGTTGGCCTGAAATATAAGCAAAAGTCGCCATATCCAACTCTATTTATTACTCTTGTAAAGGAGTAGTAAGAAGTTAATGACAACTATGAGAGTAATCATTAAGGGTATTTTAGTATTTTTAACTCATTTATTATATAAATCAAGGCAATCAAACTAACTTATCTTATTTCTTATATTGTTGTGAAAATGGTTAATTTTGTTTGTAAATAAGGCCAGATGGAGTCTTTTTAAAATAGTTCCGAGCTTCTATAAATCCTTCAGTCAAGTCCATTGTTCTAAGATGTGTCGTACTTACTTTTCGTCAGCACAGGCACTTGCAGATCCGTATTTTTATGGGTTGGCGAATATCGAAGACGAGCCATCGACCGAACCCATTTCGAAATTCGAGTTTGAGTTCGAAAGGAGGACGATAACAAAAGACGACGTGAGGGAGTTGATATATAGGGAGGTGAGTATGTCGCGCTGGTAGTGATGTTCTTGACGATACTATACCTGCATTCTAGCAGTTACTTACGATAATCGTATATCTTAATTATTAAGCAAACAGATCTTGGAGTATCATCCCCAGATGCTCCAGGAGTACCTCCAAGGCGTGGACCAGATTCACTTTATGTATCCAAGGTCTGGCAATTAAAAGAATATCCCTATTGAGTCGGGTTTGATTTTTTTAATAAAAAAACACGACTCTTTAATTATGATTTCGTTTTCTTTTGTTTTCCTGTCATATTCATTTCTCCACTTTTTATTTCATTTTATTATTATTATTATTATCATAATCGTTACTATTATTCTCATCTGTTTGGATTTCATACAATGGGTGAGTGATGGCATGTCATGATACAATTGGCTTCACTTATCGAATTTATATGTATGTTTATGTATATTATCATTATATAAGTGCCTAAAATTGAAGTTTATGATTTTTCAGCGGGGTTGACCAATTTAAGCAACAATTTTTCCGCCTTGAGGGGCAACCTGGTAAAATGGACAAACTTCCTTTACGAAGACGATATGCCTCCTTGCCCAGGTAAGCTAGAACTTTACGTCCGTCTGATGATGGTGCAACAAATTTCTTTAGGGTAGATTACAAAAATGACCCTGATGTTTCGCCAAATTGCAAAAATTGAGAAAACATTATCTTTAAAAAAATTAGAAATACGCCTAAGGTATGAACATATACTTCTGTTGAGAGTTCCAATAAAAATAAATAGTATGGAGGTACTTGTATTTTAATTACAAAAAGTGCCATTAAGGTTTGGCCTAATTACAAAAAACCCAGCTAATAATCAAATTCACAACAAATACCCTTGAGATTTTATTTGCATGCACGTTCCCGTCATAAATCGGGAAAAAAACCCTTTCAGAATCCCCCTTCACATTTATAAAAATATTACACCAGTTCCTTAATTTTGACACTGAATCAACTTGAGAAGAATTTTTGGTAATTTTGGTAGTTAGCTTGGTTTGTCTATAATCAGGTCAAACCCCTACTCTGCCTTTTATAATTATCCCTAATAATAGTTAAATTGAGGTTCAAGGGTATTTTTGGAATTAGCATTTTCTTTTATTTTAAGTTTCTGCCTGCGTTAATAGCTTGACAGCGTCGACATTTGCTTGTAGGGAACGTATCTGTGGGCTCATAGACGAGGATCCTGACGAGAACAGGGATTCTAAAAGTCCGACAGTGTTTGCTATTCCACGCCCCAAAAAGTCGTCGGACGTCAAAGGAGGATCAGAAACTATTACGACCAATACAAGCGTAAAGGGTACGCGGAACGGCAGTAAAAAATCGTGCTGCAGCGCGCGTTGCTTGTTGAGAAGTGATAGCATTAGTGCCTCCAAGTGTATCGGCGTACAAGGATCGGACTACTGTTAGGGGTAAGTGTGTGTGTGTGTCTATTATATCAAGCAACTATTTGATGAGGCTGTTTGAAATTTTTCTATTTTTCAAGAAAAATGCCCCTGCAGTTTCGGGGTAGATGCCACAAAAAAAAAATCAGCTAACATTGAAACACAGGAACTAACCTCGAGCTCGAGGTTTGGTTTCATCTTACATTGTTTGGGCTGCAAACGAGCCGACTCAAGTCACGTAGTGAGATACCCGAGTCGATGCGAAATCCAGTGGTACTCGAAATTAATTTTGGAGTAGCAAGTCAAGCTTGAAACTCGGGTTGAAATTATTTCGGGTGGGTTTCGGGTCGGGTAATTTGAATAGAGTATCGAGCGGTACAGGGATTATGACCATTTTGACATTTTTTAATTTATTTACGAGTAATTTCCAGTCGAGTGAGTATTGCTCGATATAATTTCGAGTTCTGGATGAAACTCGGACCAGCTCTAAATTGTTTGGAGCGGATTCTCTAAACGTTTAGTGAAGCGACCGAATTTGCCCATGTCATCAAATATTTTAATATTACACCCCTCAGCTGTTCTAAATATTACAAATTGTCCCACATTTGTGATGATCCCTAATTTTCATGGCAAGTATTAATACTATCTTATACACGACTTGCCACTCAACCGGATATGTTTGAAACATCCCACAAATAATAGGAGATCCTGGTTTACAGTTGCTGCTTCTATTTTCCGAGCAGGTGAAGGACAGTGGAAATTCATGCTCGTTTAAAAATCGGCTTTGTGATATCAGAAAATCGATTTAAAAGTCAGACTAACTTGCGAATTGCGATCAACTAGCTTCCGATGGAAATGGTGTTGATCATCTGTATAAGCAAAGATTACTGAATTTATGGACACAGTTTATGTTTTTGTTGTGAGCTAAAACTGTTCGTATCATTTCATTGCTGACAGTTTATGTTGTTCCATATATAATTTATATAAACATGGGACTGAGACAACATATGTACCACTCTATGCAATTTTTTGCTTGTCACAAAGATTATTTGTTGTTTAGTCTCATTTTTCAAATCATCAGTCATATCCATATTCAGTCATAATATGAACATTAAAAAGATTACATAAATTTTACAAGAACTATCTTTGTAGATAGCCAATACATTTTTATGGCTTAGAGCTCAACATTTGTGGCTTATCTACCATGGCAGATCGACCTCTTATGGATCTTCAGATTAAATTGAAGAGAACTACTGCTGCTGGAGTTCGCGAACGCTATGAGAATATGATTAAAGAGGCTGCAGGTAATTGATTCTAATATTCTCTAGTGTTTTTTCTGTGGTCTGTATATTAGAGTTTTTGCTTTGTTGTTTGCAGATAAATTCTAGAATAAGTGTTGAATGTGTAAACAATTAAGAGAATCTAAATATTGGAATACTGTGGAGGCGGAAATAGGGATATAAGAGAGAGATGGGAATTATTAGGGGATTAGGTTAATTGTGACGGAGTCTGTTCGTGTTTCTGATGGCTATGTGTTTTACACTTTTACACGTAACAATACCAACATTGCCGACAGTGTTGAATAACTGAAAACCCTTCAAACCATTAGGTAGTTTCAAGCGACTTTGGCAGAGGTGTTTTATCATCTCACTGTCGGCAATGTTGGTATTGTTACCTGTAAAACGAATAGCCATCATCATAAACACGAACAACCTCCGCCACAATTAACTTAATTCCCATCTCTCTCTGTTAACTTCCGCCTCCCTAGTTTTCCAATATTTAGATTCTCTTGGATGTTTACACATTTAACACTTATTCTAGAATTTATCTCCAAAGAGCAAAATTAATATATAAAGACTACAGCAACACACTATAGTATATTAGAATCAATTACCTGCCTCTTTAATAACTCCATATGCAGTTCTCTTCAATCTAATTTGAAGATCCATAGGAGTTCGAGCGGCCATGGTAGATAAGCCACAAATTTTTTCCTCAGTCAGCTTGATTTTTTTTTTTTTTTTACAATTTGTGTTTTTTTTTTCTTTTAATTTATTTTGTTAATTGTTGGCATTTTTAAATGAAAATTTACATTAGTCAAAAGTTATTTATTTTATTGTGTTATTAATTGATTTTATCAGGTGAAACATCAATGACTTCCATCTTTGTGGTGTTCATGAACCGGATATCGGTCCATAATTAATTTCTATGAATTATGTGCCGATCCATATACAGACTCTTATGGTCACCTACAAACTTGATTCAGGTAGGCAAGGTAATCCACTAAAAACATTTTTTTTAAAATTAAATAATAAATATCATTTTTTATATTTCTTTCAAAATTTCTATTAATTGTTTTTTTGTTGTTTCAAATTTAACTTTGACTTTATTGTACCTATCAAAATATAACAACAGAAATTGTTAAAAAAATGTCTTAATTGAATCTATCAGTATAAATTTTGCAAGTTCTATGAGATTATATGGTCAAAATTCATTTGAAAAAGTTAAAACATCAACGGTGCGTGGGCGTATTAAAGATAAATCTATAGAAGTCAAAGATGATTTTAGTGATTAGGAAGACCCCAACGAACCAGCACAAATTTATTGCAGCTTTTCTGAATTCATTACTTGTAAATAAATACTACATAAAATTGTAGAGGCTACTGTCAACTTACTTCTTTATTTAATTACTACTTTTTCACTAATGGACCCACTACTTTTTTCTCCAAACCACTACCTTTTTCTTTAAACCACTACCTTTTTCTTCCAAACCACTAACTTTTTCTTCCAACCACTACCTTTTTCTTCCACCCACTTTACCTTTATCATTTTTTCTTAACCTCCGCGCCCAACATCAAATGGGAATTTAAAAACTGGACGGAGGGAGTAGTATTTATGTAGTATATACTTCAACTGGTCTATGGATCCAGCCTTATATTTCTGTTTTTCATCCTACTAAACTCATGATTTTACTTTATCTTAGGACTTCTTCAATTGGATCTATCGATACAGACACTCAATATGGAAAGAGAGGCTCTACTGAGAGTTTACAAGAAGCGGAAAAATAATTGGTATGAACGACTCTTTCCGCGAAGCAATTCGGCCTATTTTTTCTACGCTTTCTGATGAACTTCGTAACAAAACAAAGGGTAGAAAAAAATTTGGAGCCAATGTAGAATGGAAAAATGGCCGCCTCAATTTTAAGGCTGGAGACAGCGATCGGGTGATTATAAATCGCAAGTTTACTTGAGATATTTTTTCGCACCAATTTTTCGGGTGTGTGCGTGTCTTAGTGTAAAAGAAATTAAATTATCATGTAAGGATAGCATATATGTGAGGATAGCATATATATATGCTACCCTTACATGATAATTTAATTTCTTTTACAGTAAGACACGCACACACCCAAAAAATTGGTGCAGAAAAATATCTCAAGTAAACTTGCGATTTATAATCACCCGATCGCTGTCTCCAGCCTTCAAATTGAGGCTGCCATTTTTCCATTCTACATCGGCTCTAAAAAATTTTTTAGCCTTTGTTTTGTTATGAAGTTCATCAAAAAGCGTAGAAAAAATAGGCCGAATTGCTTCGCGGAAAGTCGCTCATACCAATTATTTTTTCGCTTCTTGTAAAATCCCGGTGGAGCCTCTCTTTCCATATTGAGTGTCTGGATCGGTAGATCCAATTGAAGAAGTCCTAAGATAATGTAAAATTATGAGTTTGGCGGGATGAAAAACAGAAATCTAAGGCTGGATCCATAGACCAGTTGAAGTATATACTGCATAAAGTAAGTTGACAGTAGTTAGTAGCCTCTACAATTTTATGTAGTATTTATTTACAAGTAATGAATTCAGGAAAGCTGCAATAAATTTGTGCTGGTTCGTTGGGGTCTTCCTAATCACTAAAATCATCTTTGACTTCTGTAGATTTATCTTTAACTATTATTAATATTTATCTATTTATAAAATTTCGCTCTAAAAAAAAAGCAGAAGAAGGTGAGCATTTCTAGTGATTAATTTTTCTGACCTACGATTCCTACGCGCCTCCCAATCCATGTCCAAAAAGAAGTGTGGGCGGCCTAAAAAGCCGCAGCGTAATCTGACGACTAAAGGAAAAAGGAATACAGAGGTGGAAGCACCGATTGAGCTTGGCTGGCGGGGGGATGTGGGGAGTTAAACCCAAACGAGAGATGTAAGATTAAAAAATCAACCTCTAATGGCGGCGTCAGATACACCCGTTGAGGTTACGTTACCTCCGGCCTCAACTGGCCTGACGGTCACGCAACCGGAGTTGGCTACGGTTTCTCCGGCCAACTCAGACAGAGCGGATAGGTTTAGAGAGCCGTACAATCGACAACATGCTGCTCGTCTACTTGTTTGGTCGGGGATGAGCCGACGGTAGATCCGGATCCTGACACAGAGAGTGTAAAAACCAGAGGTCCAGACAAAAACCACCTATGCTAAAACTGTAAGAGGTAATATATTTGCTCTTAATGGTTTGGAACTTGATTATTCTGTGCCTGCTAATGATGAAAACGGAATGTGTCTTGAGATTGAAGATGATGATGTTATTGATGAAGCTCGAAAATGGAAACATTCCCTAGTATTGTATGTTGTTGGAGCAGAGCATACTTTGGGATATTTAGAACAGTATTTGTCTAAAATCTGGAGGGATATTGCCATTCCTGTATTGCACCAATATGACAATAGCTTCTTCATTGCTAGATTTCAGTCTGATGAGGAATTATACTAGGCTTATCGATAATGGCCCTCACTCTGTGAAAAACCAACTTATAGTTTTGAAGCATTGGAAGCTTGATTTTGAGTTTAAACAAGACCAACTTACAAAGCTTCCTATATGTGTTACCTAAGCTACCTCTACAGTTATGGGGGAAGAAAAGCTCAAGTAAGATAACTAGTTTGGTTGGATTACACTGTGAAGCAAACCAAGCTTGGTTTTGCTAGAGTTCTTGTAGAGGTATACATTAGCCAACCTGTGGTGCACTCTACCAGAATTAAATTTGCAGGAACCACAATTGAGCAAATATTTGAATATGAGAATATACAATCTGTCAGAAATGTCAATGTGTGGGGCATGTATGTCAAGTGAGGAATGTTATGTAGCCTGCTCAAGACAGACCTGAAAGGAGAAGAAGGGGTAGGAATAATAACCAACCTGTGACTGAGCAGTGGATTCCAGTTACGAAGAATGCACACTCTAAAGGGATGAACAATGATGATGAAAATGTGAATGTTAATGCAGTAGACACCTCTGAAGTTCCTCAGACAAATTAGTTTCAGAAACTGAGTGCCCTTGAAGGAGAGATAAATCAGGGGGAAACTAGGGCAATGAGGTTTGGTAATTTCGATGGAAGGATGAATAATGATGTTGAAAATTTGTATGTTAATGCAATAGACACTTCTGAAATTCCCCAGGCTCATGAAGGAGAGATAAATCAAGGAGAAACTAGTGCAATGAGGTTTGGTAACTTCGATGTTAATTGGGGGTCACCAAAGAAGAGTTTTCACAGAAGCTTTAAATTTGTGAATGCGGTAGTAGAACATGCAAAGTGCCTTGAAACTGTGCAAGAAGGATGGAACATAGATGTGCAGGGTACTAAAATGTTTCAGGTTTGTCAGAAACTAAAGAGTGTGAGGTTGAAAGTCCAACAGTTACAGAAATTGTACACTCAACCAACTGTTAAGGTGATGGAGGCAAGAGCTACAGTTGATCGGATCCAAATTGCTTTATCACCAGATGTAACTAATTCTACTTTGTTCAGTGAGATGAAATAAGCCCAGAATCACCTGGATAAATGGTCCAACATTGAAGAACAGGTCCTCAAGCAGAAGGCCAAGATCCATTGATTGCAATGTGGAGATGGTAACTCTAGATACTTCTTTGCTAGCTTGAAAACTAAAAGCCCTAATGCTATTTTTGTTCTATATAATTCAGAGGGTATTCAGATCCTTGATGAGAAGAATATACAGAAGGAAGTCTTCACATTCTATAAAAATTTATTGGGTACTTCAGCTGCTACCACTGAAGCTGTAGATGTCCAAATTGTCCAAAATGGAAACATTCTTACTTAGAGCCACAGACAGAAGCTAATTCTACCAGTCACTGAGAAGGAGATATTTCTGCTTTACAATCCATTGGGGATAATAAAGCCCCAGGTGCAGATGGTTTTTCACCTTGTTTCTTTAAGAGCTCCTGGAACATAGTTGGTAAGCAGATTGTAGACGCCATTAAAGATTTTTTTCAAACTGGGAAACTCTTGAAGAGTGTGAACACTGCTGTGATTTCTCTTATCCCCAAACATCAAGCAGCTAATACTCTGAAGGACTACAGACCTATTGCTTGTTGTTCAGTTCTGTACAAAATTATTGCCAAGTTGATTTCAAATAGGCTCAGGGATGTCATGGGATATCTTGTTGGTGAAGAACAATCATCCTTTGTCCCAGGGAGGTACATTCATGACAATACTCTCTTGGCACAAGAAATTATTAGAGGATATGGTAGGAAACAAATGACTGCCAGACGTATGCTTAAAATAGATCTTCAAAAGGCTTTTGATTTTGTTCAATGGAGCTTCATGGAGCAGCTTTTGAGGACAATGGGGTTTCCAGCTATGTTTGTTGCATAGATAACTACTTGCCTAACATCAGTCTCATATCAGATCAAAGTCAATGGCCAGTTGACCCAGCCATTTGCAGGAGGTAAAGGCATCAGACAAGGTGACCCTATGTCCCCCTCCTTATTTGTTCTATGTATGGAGTACCTTGGTAGATTGATGAAGACATTGCATTCTGGAAGTAATTTTAAGTTCCACCCCAAATGGGCAGATTTGAAAATAACTCATTTAGTTGTTGCTGATGATCTACTTCTCTTTAGTAAGGGAAACCTAGCATCTGTAACTGCTTTGTTGAGCACTTTTGAAAAGTTTAGTACTACCTCTGGTCTGATTGCAAATAAGAATAAGAGTGAAATTTACTTTGTTGGAGTAAAGGATGAAGTTAAGAGAAGTATATTGAATTATAGTAAGCTGCAGGAAGGCAAATTACCATTTAAATACCTTGGTGTCCCACTAAATGCCAAGAGACTTGCTATTAGTTGTAATATCCGGTTATAATTCATTCATTATCATTCAGTAATTATCAGTCTGTAATTGTCACTCAGTAATTTTCACTCATTAATAATCACTCATCATTCGTGATTCAGTCATTTGGGTTCATCGTGGGCATTTTGTAATCGTGTATCAGTTACCGATCATCATTCATCTCCGTTTGTGGATCGAGACGAGAGTATCATCATTATCATCGGGAATATAGTCTCGTGTTGGAAGTATCATCTTTGGCACGTGTTGGACTTGTTTACTTTCACATACGTATGGTATGTCGGATCATTCATCAATCGTAGCGAGAAATCGGAGTTGTCGGATTTTTCATCATGTCCAGCAACGAGTTACGGCCGTAACTAATCATATATTACGACCGTAACATGCTTTCGTCGGATCAAGGTCGTTTTGGCCGAAGGAGAGATACGGCCGTAAGGTGGGCAGGCTACGGCCTTAAGGGGTGTTCGTAATTTTCAGGATTTGTCGGACGAGAAGGACTTACGGCCGTAAGGATTGCGGCATACGGCCGTAAGAAGAGAGGCAGTGCAGTGTAAGGCTTGGCGGATACGGCCGTACGTTGCGGTGGGTGCACAGTCGATTTGACGAAGGGTCAACGCCCGTAAGTTTGGCCGGGTACGGCCGTATCGGTCGAGTTACGCCCGTATGGTGTGCGGGTACGACCGTATGGCTGTCGACAGGTGTTTTGGACGAGGGCGAGTTACGCCCGTAAGATTGGTGCGAGTACGGCCGTATGGCTGTCGGCAGCTTCTGGACGAAGCCAAGTTACGGCCGTACAAGATGTCTGGCTACGGCCGTAAGGCCATTGACCTGGGATGTTACAGCCGTAAGTAGGCCGAGTTACGGCCGTAACTTACGGCAGTTTATAAGGGCTTGGACGGGACTTTTTACTCATTTTCTCATTTCTTCAACTTATATCCGCGAGAGAGAGAGAGCTTGAGGGAGAGATTTTTCATCATCAATCACTTGGGTGTTCGGTTTTCATCATCTTCATTCGTTTGGGAAGCTTGGATAGTCGATCTAACGCGGATCAAAGTGTTTGAATCTTCAAAGGTAATATTCTTCAACATCTTGGATTTCGATTTTGTGTTGAGATATGATGTTTTGGACGTTATAATCATGTTGTATGAAGAGATGTACGTATGATTACGAGTGTGTATAAATATTCATTGGATTATTGAAGGGTTATTCAAGAACACTTTGAATATTGAGTTGGATTTGGAGGTTTTCGATTAGCTGTTGTTGTAATCACGAATTTGGACATTCATATTGGATTATTGATTGTATTGAATATGTTTTGTTGATTTGGAACACTTCTTGGGGTTTTGATGATGGTATAGTTAAGGTTTGGGTGTAAATAATCGAAGATTGGCCACAACGTGTTTGATATAATGCCCCAATGAGTTTGGTTTAGTCGTATCGACGTTTTGAGTTAGTTATAATCGTGTTTGATTCGTATGATTGAACAGATTGTTGGTAATTGTGTTATTCAAGGTTGTTCGAGCGACCGGCATCTCATTTAAGACGTTTGCTCGTGGAAGGACATTTGTCACCGGTGTTGTGTAAGTTAATTCTTACTCGGTTAAAAGGATATTCATTCCTTTTGTTGTTGTTCATAATCATAACTCATTCATAATTGTATTAACCGTATTGAGACTTGTAATTGTCGAATAATCACTTCATTCACGAGGAACGACGGTTCCAAGCATTTCATTGAGCTATCATTCACTTCACTATTATTTTCATCTCGGTGAGTCATTCTTGACTTTGTCGGATTATTATTCATTGATATTCATTATGATCTTTCTCGTTCATATGACCTTCCGGGTTCATATCGCGTGGCCGGGTGCGGATGTGTGGAATTTTTAGTCGAGCACACGATGGTCATGTATTGGGTCACCGATATATTGGACTGTGCACACGGTAACGTTTACCTCCGTGAGACTAATTAGGTACAAGGACTGGTGTGTCCGGGCACTCGTCTTGTACACTTGCACAGAACATTACGGGCGTACTATGACGCTCCTCTTCAGCGTAAATTCATAACTAAGGATATTTCATAACTAAAGATACATCATGATTGTGTATATTCAACCCTTGAGGATTCTTGTTCTGTGTAACTGACCCCGTTGGGGGATATTGTTTTCAGGTCATGGCAAGACAAAAACACGGGAATAGAACGTTGACGGCGAGGAGTCCCAGTGATACTAGTAGGGGCCCCCAATCCTTTCAGTCATTCATGTTGTCATTTTATTTTTCCGCTGCAGTTTTCCATTTGGATACTCCGTTTCATTCAGTGTTGTGTATTTTATCTTCATATAAAATATACATGTATTTGGTATTCTTGGGTGTGTCGTAATAAAACTCCTTATCGGAGAGATGGATGATATAATGTGGTTCGGTACTACAATTATATTATTTAATTCATTAATGTTCATTCGCCTGGTGGGTCCTAGTCGGGGGTCCACGGCACTGTAATATCCGCCTATTTTGGGGTGTTACAGAGTTGGTATCGGAACGTGGTTTTGAATACTACCTTTCGAGTCATGTCTCATTTGAAATCATCGTCATCGGACTAGTATCATTGGACTTTCGCATCACGTGTGACCTGTGCAAATGCCGAGCCCATCAGACCGAAAGAACTGTAAGACTTCTAACGCCATGGTATAATTTCTGGCAATAATCATTCATTCATAATTCATCAGTTAACAATCCTCAAACATCATTTTCATTTTGATCATGTTGATCATGTTAACTCATTAATCACTCAGTTCATTTCATTACTCAGTTGTTGATCTTGAAGATCATATCATTAATCTATTTAACTTGTTCAAGATAATCATTTCAAGAATATCATCAGATAATCATCTCACCTCAGTTAATCATTCATGTAATCACTGTGTTAGAGCACGTATGCTCATTTTCATCATTTCATGACGTAAATCATAATGCGGTACTCATACGAGATCTATGGTTATCATGCGACCTTCCTACTTCAGTATGGAGAGAGCTGTCGGGGGACGCACGGGGAGAGGCCGCGGTGCTGGCCGAAATTCGGCAAATAATCCCTCACTGTCGGGAAGTCGTACCTAGGACTCCGCTCGATCGGAAGATGTTCGGGTTGATCCGCTCACTTTTATGCAGGTCATGATGACCCATATGCAATTGCTCAATCATCATTGCGCCACTCTGGCCGAATTAATCGAGAGAACTCTCCCGTATGAGTCTGATGCTAAGGAAATTGCTGAGCAACAACCTTCATCTGTCAGCAAGAAAACAACGAAGCGTAATCAGTCCGAAGGCGATCAGTCAACCTTCAAGAAGTCTCGAGTGGGCTCTACTTTTTCTGAGCGACCTCCTACGGCGCCTAATCCTGCGGGATCTCGATCCGGCGGCGATTCGGCCATCATCTGTTTCAACTGTGGAGCGCCGGGTCATTACAGCACTAAGTGTCTGAAACCGTCTATCACGTGCCATAATTGTGGGATTGTTGGGCATAAGACCCGTTTTTGCCGAAGGGACTCCAAGCTGACTCCGGTGGCATCTCAAGCCCCGAAGCAATCAGTGATTCAGAATCAGACCGCTCTGTCAACGTCGTTTAAGACGATGAAAGCGAATAAAGGCGGAGCTCATATTTATCAGACGGGAGCGTCCGGTTCGGGGGCCGGCAAGTCCCGGATTCACGCGATGAAGAGGACCGACGATCCGGAGGCCCGAATGATCTCAGGTATACTCGTAATTCTATCTCAACATGTGTGTACCCTTTTTGATACTGGTACATCGCATTCAATCATTTCCGAATCATATTTGAATAGATTTCACTTAGATAGTCCTATTAATTGTGGACCTTATATCATGGGTCTACCTGACGGTAGAAGAATTTTCGGAAATCATGAGGTTAAGAACTGACCAAATTAAGCTTAATGACCGAGATTGGTTGGTGGACCTAATCGTGATGGATTTACCTAAGGACGATGTAATATTGGGTATTAGTTGGATGGATCGTCATGATACCATCCTCAGTGTTCGTAAGCGTATGGTCACTATCATTTCAGTAGTTGGAGCCGATTGTGTATTTCAGGGAGGTAATCCCCGTTGTTCCAGAAAAATCATTAATATGATGGAAGCAGTGAAATTTCTCAATCAAAGATGTTCAATCATTCATTGTATCATTATCATCGATTGGCCGTTCTAAGGCAATCGAGGTGTTCAATCATTCATTGTATCATTGTCATCGATTGGCCGTTCTAAGGCAATCGAGGTGTTCAATCATTCATTGTATCATTGTCATCGATTGACCGTTCTAAGGCAATCGAGGTGTTCAACCATTCGTGGTATCATTGTTATCAATTGACGATGTACTCCCAGACGAGCTACCTGTTTTACCTCCACCGAGGGATGTGGAATTCACGATAGAGTTGAAGCCTGGTATGTCCCCATTATCGAAGGCACCATATCGGATGGCCCCGACCGAAATGCAGGAGTTGAAGAATCAACTTGAGGAATTGTTCGAGAAAGGTTATATCCGACCGAGTGCGTCCCCGTGGGGAGCACCAGTGTTGTTTGTCAAGAAGAAGGATGGTTCGTTTCGCTTATGTATTGATTATCGGGAGTTGAACAGGGTGACGATCAAGAATAAGTATCCTCTAAGTATACTGGATACAGTTTGGGAAATAGTTTAAACAACAAACTGTACGGATTCTAAATCTGAGTGCGTAGCGGAAGTCTTGAATCTGATGAGTTCTTTGTGGATACTGCAACTAAGTGTATAGTGTATACTTAATATATCACAGTAATTTAAAACAGTAAAATCTGAAGGTAAATGACACAGTAATTAAAGTGGTTCGAGGTAAACCCTCTACGTCCACTGGTCCTCCACACAGGAGTAAAAAGTTTATTATAATTACTGCGTACACAACTACGTAATTATAAACAAACCTATCCTTGTATCGTTCACACAGATTGATACAAAGAATATCGCTTTTAACCGTTCACACAGATTGGTTAAAGCTTCCTTCTTGACTAGCTTCTTCACACACAGTTCCAAAGCTTCGTCCTTATTCGTCCCACACAGGTCAGAATATCTTGTTGAGTTCACACAGAGCTCGGTTTTTACACAAAGGTAAAAGGTAGGTAACCAGGTAAGAACAGCAGCTTTGAAGTTTCTTGAGCTGATGATAGCTGTTCTTGATGTTGAGCACTGTATATCTCTTTCTTTCTAAATTGAAGTACGCTTTGGAGATATGTTTGCTCTGATGATAACTTTTGATAGCTTGAGTGTTAGGTTACTTCTTGTCTTTGTTTCTGATCTTCAATGTCTTCATAGGATATATATAGTCTCTGAAGAAAGTATCCGTTGAGATGTATCCGTTTGAATAAGATTTCCTTCAACGGGAACAAGACATGATCCGGATTTCGCGGGATTCTGAAGATCTGAAGACTGGCAGTATTTAAATATTTTATCCTTGAGTATTTAAATACTTCTTTGTTCAACGGGACTTGACTTCTGTTCTTTCTTGTCCTTTTGTGAACTGTATGGAAGATAACTGTATTTTGGGTGTCGAGACAGTTTCCATACTTGGTCTTTTACAAGACTACTTGCTGTACTGACGAGCTTCACTAAATGCTGATTCGAGGCATGTCTTCGATACAGGATGAAGCCTCAAAGCTTCGATACAGTTTCTTTTACTGTATACGGATTGGCATATATGTCAAAACCTCTTTTATCAAATAACATTCGATACAGGGATCGGGTATCACGGCTGTTTCGATGCAGGGTCTTTGTTTTTCCCAACAATTTCCCCCTTTTTGACAATTTGCCAAGACTAACTTTCTTAACTCTTCGAGTCTTCTTGATGATGCCAAAACCTTCTTCATGAGGCGATCTTCTTTGATGACTTCTGGCAGATTTCTTGGTCTTTCGTCAAAAGGTCTGACTTAGTGACTTTAGTCTACAATAATGAACTGCTCGCAGGCAAGTTTGATACAGTTTACAACTTTAAGCTTATGATTGGCGCGCAGACACAATCTTACAATATATTTCTAAGTTTTACAACTGAAATTATGAACTGTTCGTAGACTAGTTCGTACAGCTTATTTTTCAATCAAGTATTATCTAACTTGAGATTCCTATCAGACAAATTAAGTAAACATACATTTAACACACTAGATTACGAGTTGTAATCTTTCAAGACAAACAAACGTTTTTATTGATATTCAAAAAGATTGAGTACAGAGTTTGCTGTCTCGAGTAGAAATTACAAAACAAAAAAAAATACATAGATTTCATCTCCTTATCTATAATCCGCATGCCTCCATGGTCTTTTTCCGGGTTCATTCTCGGTGCCACGCCACCAGTTTTGAAGAGAATCATTGCCTCGATCCAGGTAAATAGCTCTTCCTTCTGAGGATCTGTCAAAGGCAAGTATCCAATCTTCTGGATGGGTGACCCGATCTCCTCTTCTATGTTTGGATTTCATTTCGACTTGGAGAGGGAGTTTCCCTTCTTCTAGCATCCTCGTAAATCTTTCTGCGACCTCCGTTAACGTTTTATAGTTTTTGAAGATGGCGGATTCCCTGATGAGTTTGACAAAATATCTCATCAGTTCGTTTTTCCTCCAGTGCTTCACTTCGTCGGCAGTGGGATTGCGGTTGGTCGGCAGACGAATTTCCGAAGGTCTTTGAATAAGATTTTGCCAAGGGACATTGGGATCGTAAAATTCCGGTCTGGAGCCAGAAATTTTAAAACTTTGGGATGGAGGTGCTAGCTTGTTCAATTCGGCAGTGATACTGTTCTGAGCAGCCTCAAATTCCCTTTCTTGTTGCAGCCTTATTCTCCTAGCAGCTTCTCGTGCCTCTTCCCCCTTTTTGGCTTCATCAAGACTTTGCAGGATTTCAAGAGCAGCATCCTGTTTGGTCTCGATGCTGGTTATTCTTTCAACAAGGGGGGAAAGAGTCTGCGACATTTCCTTAATGCATTTGTCGTGAGCATGCAGCTGAGAGCTGTTCTCAATCATTGCACAAGCGGTCTTGGCTTCAGCTATCCTTGTCTTTGTAGCTTCTTCCTTCAGCAGTTGCTCCTGCTTATCTTCCATGATCTTTAAGGCTTGCTTGAAAACTTCTGGCAAAAGAATGAATGCATCGACAACACGAGAGACTTCATGTTGAAGAGTGATCATTTCTTCGACGGCAGAGGTGTGCATCCAATTCAGTGCTTTTTCAACGGAAGATAGAGCATTTACTGCATCTTGGATAAATACAGTCTGAAGGCCAAGAGCACGCAGGCGCTCTTTTCGTGCGGCAGAGATCGGAGAGTCGGGTTCGGCAAGGTCTGCAGTGCTGTTCAACCTTCTTACATTCACGGATGGGCGTGAAGTAAGTTGGACATCCTCAGGTTCGGTACCGTCCTCGGATTCCATGGTCGAAGGGGCGGGAGCAGCTTCCTGTGGTTCGGCGACAGTGGGTTGAGAAGCGTCCTGTGGCGAAGGTTATTCGGCAGATATGGATGCAAGAGGGACTGAATCCTCCTGTTGGCTATCAGGAACGGCTTCTTCGGTCGCAGCAGGCTCAGGTGCCTGTTCCAAAATTTCTTGAACTTTCTCGACTGGAGGGACTGATTCCTCTTGGTCGGGAATGTTCTCCGGCTGTGGCGAAGGTTGGTTGGCCTGGGTAGAAGGGCCTTCATCGCCTTTCGGTGGAGAGGCGTCTCGAGCTTCAGCCTCTTCACGACTCATTCTCAGACCTGCTTGTAGAGCGTCGTCGTCGTCGTCTGAGTCATGATCTTCGTCATCTTTTGGATTGGTGGGAGAATCCTCTGACTTTTTCTTTCCTTTTCTCCTGGCGTCAGATTTGTGCAGAAGGTGGCTTTCAATGAGATCCTTGCAAGAGGCGTTGTCCCATCGAAGCAGGGCCTCAATTTCAGTAGAGTCTGTTACTTCGGAGACGAATCGCTCTTCGTGGCTCCATTCGCTCCAGTTGTACAGTGTATCGTACGGAGCTAGCCTGTAGCCTTTCCAGTGCAGAAATCTTTCGTACGCGTGTTCAATTTGAACCGAAAGAAGTGTCTGATTTATGATCGAGTCAGGGGAGGGACTTCGAATAACGTCTGGAGACGCTGTTTCGAGGGATTCCTGTACAGGTATGGGATCCTGTACGGAATAGGGACTCCTTGTGGGATGGTGCCAGAAGGATGATGGATCCCGCACGGTGTGGGATCCCGCAGAGGAGAAGTAGCTTTTGGCTCGAATGGGCGTACTCGCTAAAGTCTTGAATGTTGGCAGATGTCTCTATATCCGTCGTAGCCGCCAAAGGCTCGGGATCTACTGTCGATACAGTAGGAGACACCTCTTCCACAGGGGTTGGGCCCTGGGGTTCTTCATCAGTGGGTTGTGCCACGGGGTAGACTTCCTTGGAGCGCTTGGCAGATTTGATTGTTGAAAGCTTCCTGAGTCTCTTCTTGGGCTTCTCACCAGCAGACTGTTTCTTGCTGTGAGATCGCTTTCGTTTCTTCGAAGATTCCATTTCTGGGACCTTCACGGATTCATCTCTTGGGTTGTCAGAAATAGGCATGTGCCTAGTTCTCGGGTGGTTGCAGTGCATGGTGCTCTGGTTATACGCACTGGGTTTGACGCCTCCTAAGTATATCCTCGAGCTATTCTTCTTTGCGTCGGCGGATTGCGTCAGTCCGCACTTTGTCAGAATGTAGTTCAGCATCAAACCAAAGGATTTCTTTTGGGTGGCAGGTTTGCACACCTCTTCTTGAAGACGTTTCAGAATTATTTGGCACCAATTGACCTTTTCACAGGTCAAAATAGCAACCATCATTCTGAACCTTAAGTTCGTGCACATCTCGAACGCACCGGTTCGGTTTTCAATGATCCTGGAGCAAAAGTCATGAAGATAAACAAAATGAAGAAGAAAATTTTTCTTGTGACAAGTAGTTGTCACCATATCAACCATTTTGGACCCTGTAAATAGTCCATAAAACTTGGTAATAAGCTCTTGAGACCCGAATGTCTCAAGTTGGTCCATGGTCAGGCCGTCGGCGGGCAGCCTGTAGATTCTCTGAAGCAGATCGCGATCGATACAAATCTGCACTCCTTGGACTGTTGCAGTGATGTCAGCAACATGACCTCCTTGGGCCAGTGACAGAAAACGGACGGCGGCGTTGAGGTAGAATTCCTCAACCAGATGGGCGTCGAATTTGTCGGCGGTCTTGCTCCCAAAGCGATAGAGGCCTTGTTGTTGAAGACGAGTGATGATATATTCCATCGGTTCGGTGTCGTTGGTTTCCGAGAGAATACGCTCCATGATGACAGGTTTGGAGAAGATCCGGCCATCAATGATGTTGGAGGATTTCTTCAGAACAGGGGAAGAAGATTGACCAGCCATTGATGTTTTCTTAAGAAGAAGGGTGCAAGAAAACAATCGAAATATGCAGTGAATATGCAGAAAATATGTAGGCTGTTTGCTTGAGAACTCTTGTAATTGCAGAAAGCGTAAGGAGTCTCTAATGGTAGATTCAGTCCTTTTATACTTGGGCGGCGAAATAGGGTTTGCATAGTACGAATGGTCAGATTTTAAGGGATGGGAACCGGTTTTGAAATCAACGATCAAGATGGATTGAGTGTAACTGGTACGCTAATCCATTAAAAGTTTAAATTTGAGCGGGTCCCACTTCTGACATAGGTTGATACCCTAAATGCCTAAAACGGCGGTTTAAAAAATAATAAACAATTTAAAAACATCGCGGCATTTGAGATTCAGTTGTCCAGATGTCGTGTAAGGCATTTAATGAACATGACGTTTGACATAAAACAGGGCACGTGGACAAAAATTATTTTAAAAGGAAATAATATTATATTATATACTGAATCGAAATCCTATAGCATGTGCTGTTCTCCGCGTCGATACAGCGTTCTCCCTTAAAAAAAGTACTAATAGGTTTTGATTCCATACAGCAATATTTAGATTAATGCTGTATTCATGGGTCCTACAGTATTCCCCCTTAATTATTGCACACACCAGATG
This sequence comes from Orobanche coerulescens, assembly GCA_033398695.1. Taxonomy (NCBI): domain Eukaryota; kingdom Viridiplantae; phylum Streptophyta; class Magnoliopsida; order Lamiales; family Orobanchaceae; genus Orobanche; species Orobanche coerulescens. The sequence goes on from CM065817.1 coordinate 143,412,881, forward strand.
TAGGATTCATATGCGTTCGCTCGTTACAGTACTGTATTGATGATTCTGAGTGTACAGATAATTAATGTTGGATACTGTATTCAAGGGTCTTACAGCATTCCCCCTCAATTGTTGAGTAAAAAAAAATTAAATTACTTACAGGGAGTCTGGCTGTAGCATTCCCAATTCTTGTCTGAGCATATTGAATCTTGCTGTGTCGAGAGGCTTGGTGAAGATGTCAGCCAGCTGAACGTCTGTATGAACTTTTTCCAGGCGAACATCCTTGTTCTCGACGTGATTCCTGATAAAATGATGCTTCATGTTGATATGCTTAGTGCGCGAGTGCGAGCGAGTTGTGCGTGATTGCATTGCACTCGTGCTATCACACATGATCGAGTCTCTCTAGCATCGATTCCATAGTCGGCGATTGTTGCTGCATCCAAAGGATCTGCATACAGCCTACCATGACATAGTACTACGATTCGGTAGTGGAAAGAGAATTAGCCATTGCTTCTTCTTGAACCAAGAAACGAGTCTAGGTCAGAAAGTGACAAGTTCCACTTGTACTCTTCCTATCTAGCTTGCGACCTCCGAGATCCGAGTCAGTATCCAACTAAATCGAATCCGCCTTCCTTAGGATACCACGATCCCGCATCGATTGTTCCTTTAATGTACTTGAGATTCGTTTGTTTGTATTGAAGTGTGATTCCTTAGGTGCAACTTGGTATCTCGCACACACTCCAACAAAGCTGGATATGGGGCACGCTAGCCGTTAGGTACGGAGCGAACCAATGAGCTTCTGTAGAGTGATTGGTCAAACGGCTTTCCGGCTTCATCGGCACTAATTTGCACGGAAGTGCTCATAGGGGTTGGCGAGGATTTGGAAGTGTTCATTCCAAATTTGTTGAGAAGCTCCTTCTTTGTATTTCTCTGGTTGATGAATATACACTGTAGAATCGCTTTACTCGCAAACCTAGGAAATAACTAAGTTCCCCATCATACTCATTTCAAATTTGCTTTGCATGAGATGTGAGAACCTTTGACATAGAGCAAGGTTAGTTGAACCAAAAATAATATCATCGACATAGATTTGTACCATTAGAAGGTCATCACCTTCCTGTATCTTGAACAAGGTTTTGTCGACAACACCTTTCTCAAATCCGTTGTTGGTTAGATCTTTGGGACGGGGTTTCGTACTGTGGCTCTAGGGGCTTGTTTAAGTCCGTACAGGGCTTTCCTTAGCCTGTAAACTAGGTCGATACCGTCTGTGTTGGCAAACCCTGGTGGTTGTTCAACATAAACTTCTTCTGCAAGTTCTCCATTTAGGAAAGCACTCTTGACGTCCATTTGGTATACGATAAAACTCTTATGGGCGGCAAAGGCTAAAAATATCCTAATGGCTTCTAGTCTCGCTACAGGGGCGAAGGTTTCATCATAATCGATTCCTTCTTCCTGACAATAGCCTTGTGCTACTAGTCTGGATTTGTTCCTTATGATAAGTCCATTTCGATCCTTTTTGTTTCGAAATACCCATTTGGTTCCTATAACCGATTGGTGTGTCGGTCAGGTACAAGATACCATACATTGTTTCTTTCGAAACCGTTAAGCTCTTCTTCCATAGATGTTATCCAATGAGAATTGTTAAGAGCGTCTATGGTGAAACAGTTGAGGGGCTAAGAATACGGCGATAGTGCACATATTCGATCTCTAAGTTCGGATTGAGATTTCCATTCGAAGCTGAAACTTGACATTAGATTCTTCTTGTGCACAAAGTACATTTCCTTGTGTACTCTGTATTCTCCTACGAGTAGAAACACGGCATTAATGTTTCCAATGATCGGCTCTTGCGGGTGATCTCTCAACCATCTTCGGTCGGGTTCTAATTCAGGATCGTCTTGTATCGAAAGTTTCGAGTACGGCTTGACATGCGGCGTCGACTTCATCCACATCGATTCTTACGGTGCGGGGTTGATTTCTAAATCAACGACGGGTTCTATGGGTGTAGGTGGATCCAAGATAGATAGATGGTGAATGTCTGAGTGATATCATCTACTCCCGTAGGGTCATGGTGTGGTTCGTCGAACACTACATGAATCGATTCCTCGATCGTCGACTTCCTTTTATTAAAGATTAAAGCTTTCGACGGAGGAGTATCCTACGAATATTCCTTCATCGATTTTTCATCAAAGGTTCTAAGTTGGTCCTTCCCATTGTTCAATACATAACACTGCATCCAAAATGTGAAAATACGAAACTAATGGAGTTTTGTCATTCCATACCTCGTATCTTGTTTTGTTGTGGTGCTTGTTGACGATACTGCGGTTTTGAGTGTAGCATCTTTGTATTGGTTGCTTCACCCTGCAAACGCTGTGGCAATTTGCTTGCGGCAATCATTGTCCTTGTTGCTTCTTTCAACGTTCTATTCTTTCGCTCGGCAACACCATTTTGTTGAGGTGTACGGCGGTGAGTATTAAATCTTTGTATTCCATTCTCCGAACAGTATTGCTCTATAAAGCGGTTAGTAAATTCGGTACCTGCAGCCGGGCGAATGCACACAATGCTCGATGCTTTTTCATTTTGCAACTTTCTCAGGAGCTCGGGCCGCCTTGATGTTGTTTCCTTCTTCTTGCTAAGAAAGATCGTCCAAGCATACCTGGAATAATCATCAACAACAACCATGCAATATTTCTTACCTCCCAAACTTACTGGGTCTACAGGACCGTAGAGATCCATGTGTAGCATTTCCAACACTCTTTGGGTTGAAAGGTAGGATTTGCTTTTCGGGGTTGACTTGATTTGCTTGCCTTTCTGGCATGGTCATGATTTGTCCTTCTTGAATGACACATCGGCAAACCTCTAACCATACCTGTCTTGAAAGCTTGTTGATCGTCTTGAAGTTGACGTGAGACATCCTCTTGTGCCATAGCCGACTAAGATCTGCAGTGCCTTTGGCATCAAAACATGGAATTGAGGAGCTCATAGGCTTCCGATCGGAATGTACATATTACCCGATCTGCTTCTGTAAGCACAACTTCCTTGGTTTGGGTGTTCTTGACTCTCTACGATCTATATAGAACTTCACCGAGAAGCTGTTTATCACGGGCGCTATCTTGAGTAGATTATACTGTAAGCCTTCAACATATGCAACATCGGTGACCTTGAATTTCCCGACAAGTAGGTTTCCTTTCCCTCTTGTTCTTCCTTTAGACTTATCACCGAAGCGAACTTTTGGACCGCGACCTTCTACAAAATCGAGATAGCTTGCTCCTATCTCGGTCATGTGACGAGCATCCACTATCAAAGTACCGGTATCCTCCTCTAGAATGTCTGTAACAAAGAAATTAGGTAGATTTAGGTCCCCTTTGATTTTGGGTCCATGTATGTTAGTTTCTTTAGGTACCCAAGCTTTCTGGCAAAGATTGGTTTCTTGTAGGATGTACTCGATGCAGTGTTGCGATATCTACGGGGGGCATATCCGTAGTTGTTATAATCATGATAATTACTATGCATGAAAAATTCAGGGTTATTATTATTATTCCAGTACGAGTGCTGTCTAGGAGGTGGAGCCATTTTCTTAGGCCTAACAGCTTGTCTTCTGGGTCTCCAGTTGGATTCCCAATGCTGTTTTCGATATTGAACTGGCATCTGCTGTCTTGAGGGATAACGGGGCTCCTGTATTCAATACCTGGGCGCACTGTACTGAGGGTACTGCCGTGCGGGCCTTTGGTGGTTGGATACCGCCTTCTTTCTGAATGACTTTCGGCTTTGATGATATGCTTGCGGAGCATGCTGTAGATTACGCCTTCTGAGTGGCTGTTGGTTCCACTGTCTCGAATAGTAGATCTGTGGGGGCGGAATTGCAGCCTTCGATTTTCTCGGTACAGTAGGTTCCTTTATGGGACTAGGGGCATCTTCCGATTCTGGAATGTGTTCCACACTCTTGACGAACACTGTACTAGTTTTCCCTTTGTTCGAACATGAGCTGTATCCTAAGCCACTTTTATCATGAGCATGTTGCCCAGTGCTCAGGATTTCTTCCATTCTTTTGGACGATTTTTCAAAAGACTTCAGAATGGTCCCAAGTTCAGTTTCTCGCTTTTCGAGAGTTGTGATTTTGGTTTGTAGTCGAACCAAATCATTTGTCTTGCTCTCATTGTGGGTTTTAATCACATTTAGATCACGAGCAAGTTGATGATTGCTCTCCATGAGTTTTTCAAAATCGACCTTGCTGGTTTCACAATCAAGAGACATATTTTCATAGTTTATTTTCAGCAAGTCATTCTCATCTTTCAGCTCTAGATTTGTTAATTGAAGCTGTATATTCTCAGTTTTTAGAGTCTCATGGGTCTTTTGAATGTTTTTAAACTCATTCATCATATTTTCGAAAGTATGAGATGCATTTGATGGAATAACTGAGGTTGAACTTACCTCATCGTCGCTATCTTCACCTTCTGGAACATCTTTGCCCATAAAGCACATGTATGCTTTATCATCGAACTCATCGTCAGATGAATCACTTTCAGTGACCACCTGAAGACATTCTGCTGATTTTGATGGTGTGGGGGAGGCTTCTGATTCTCCAATCAGGGCCTTGAGCTTGTCTTTCCAAGCACGTCTTCTTTCATCTCGCTCTTGTTGCTCGGCCTCAGGCAATCTTTGGACTTTGGGATGAGGACATTTATTTGCATAATGCCCTGGTTTCCTGCAATTATAACACAGGTTAGCATCACCAGATGATTCGGTACTTACCTTATGGCCAGGTTTGGGCCTGTAGGGAGTCTTTCCAGACTGTTTGATGAACCTTTTGAATTTATGCATTAGAAGCGCCATTTCATCTTGGGACAGGATGTCGTCGTCGCTGTCAGCATTCTTGTGACCTGGCTTCGACGAGCTAGGCATGCTGTGTCGACGGTTCGATACAGCAGCGAGAGCTTTGACCTTTGAAGGAGATTCTTCAGCTTTCTCTCTTCTGTCAATGTCATACTCAAAGGCTTTGAGGTCAGAGAAGAGATCAAAAGTGGATATTTCATTAAGATTACAAGATACACGCATAGCTGTGGTCTTAATGTCCCATCGGGCTGGGAGAGATCTGAAAATTTTTAAGTTCTTCTCCATTTGGGTGTAAATTTTGCCCAACGCTTCAAGTTCACCAACAATACCAGTAAATCTGAGGTCAAGTTCCTCAAGTGTTTCCGTTGGTTTCATTTCAAAAGATTCAAATTGCTGAGTAAGTTTTGAAATCTTGTTTTCTTTTGAGAGCTCAGTTCCCTCACAAATTAACTTGAGTTTATCCCAGATTTCTTTGGCTGTTTTGCAGCTCTTTACCTTTGAGAACGTGCCTTTGTCAAGAGAGACAAATAACGCGTTCTTAGCCACGTTGTCTAGATTGGCTCGCTTCTTTTCATCTGTTGTCCATTGCTCGCGTTCCTTCTCGAGCATTTCAGCATGGGCTTGGCCCTCAATCCTTGCGGCCGGATTGACCTTCATGATCTTGATAGGACCATCCTGTATAACAAATATCATCTCTTCGTGCATTGCTGCAAGATGAGCTTCCATTCTAATTCTCCAGTCGTCAAATTCGTTAATAGAGAACATAGGGACTTTGTTAATCATAGAAGTATCCATACTGATAATATAGGAATGAAAGAGACTGTTTTGAAAATAAGTGATTTGAATCTGATTCGGTTAAAAAGAAATACGACTGATTCTTTTTAGAATCAACCGCTCCGATACCACTTGTTGGACACTTAAGTATCTTGGATACGGTTTGGGAAATAGTTTAAACAACAAAGCATACGGATTCTAAATCGAGTGCGTAGCGGAAGTCTTGGATCTGACAAAGTTCTTTGTGGATACGGCAACTAAGTGTATAGTGTATACTTAATATATCACGGTAATTTAAAACATTAAAAGTGAAGGTAAATGACACGGTAATTAAAGTGGTTCGAGGTAAACCCTCTACGTCCACCGGTCCTCCACACAGAGTAAAGTTTATTATAATTACTGCGTACACAACTACGTAATTATAAACAAACCTATCCTTGTATCGTTCACACAGATTGATACAAAGAATATCGCTTTTAACCGTTCACACAGATTGGTTAAAGCTTCCTTCTTGACTAGCTTCTTCACACACAGTTCCAAAGCTTCGTCCTTATTCGTCCCACACAGGTCAGAATAACTTGTTGAGTTCACACAGAGCTCGGTTTTTACACAAAGGTAAAAGGTAGGTAACCAGGTAAGAACAGCAGCTTTGAAGTTTCTTGAGCTGATGATAGCTGTTCTTGATGTTGAGCACTGTATATCTCTTTCTTTCTAAATTGAAGTACGCTTTGGAGATATGTTTGCTCTGATGATAACTTTTGATAGCTTGAGTGTTAGGTTACTTCTTGTCTTTGTTTCTGATCTTCAATGTCTTCATAGGATATATATAGTCTCTGAAGAAAGTATCCGTTGAGATGTATCCGTTTGAATAAGATTTCCTTCAACGGGAATAAGACATGATCCGGATTTCGCGGGATTCTGAAGATCTGAAGACTGGCAGTATTTAAATACTTTATCCTTGAGTATTTAAATACTTCTTTGTTCAATGGGACTTGACTTCTGTTCTTTCTTGTCCTTTTGTGAACTGTATGGAAGATAACTGTATTTTGGGTGTCGAGACAGTTTCCATACTTGGTCTTTTACAAGACTACTTGCTGTACTGACGAGCTTCACTAAATGCTGATTCGAGGCATGTCTTCGATACAGGATGAAGCCTCAAAGCTTCGATACAGTTTCTTTTACTGTATACGGATTGGCATATATGTCAAAACCTCTTTTATCAAATAACATTCGATACAGGGATCGGGTATCACGGCTGTTTCGATGCAGGGTCTTTGTTTTTCCCAACAATCATTATCATCGATTGGCCGTTCTAAGGCAATCGAGGTGTTCAATCATTCATTGTATCATTGTCATCGATTGGCCGTTCTAAGGCAATCGAGGTGTTCAATCATTCATTGTATCATTGTCATCGATTGACCGTTCTTAGGCAATCGAGGTGTTCAACCATTCGTGGTATCATTGTTATCAATTGACGATGTACTCCCAGACGAGCTACCTGTTTTACCTCCACCGAGGGATGTGGAATTCACGATAGAGTTGGAGCCTGGTATGTCCCCATTATCGAAGGCACCATATCGGATGGCCCCGACCGAAATGCAGGAGTTGAAGAATCAACTTGAGGAATTGTTCGAGAAAGGTTATATCCGACCGAGTGCGTCCCCGTGGGGAGCACCAGTGTTGTTTGTCAAGAAGAAGGATGGTTCGTTTCGCTTATGTATTGATTATCGGGAGTTGAACAGGGTGACGATCAAGAATAAGTATCCTCTACCCCATATTGATGATCTCTTAGATCAACTTCAGGGAGCTTCAGTATTTTCCAAGATCGACTTGAGATCTGGATATCATCAGTTGCGAATTCGAGTCGGATATCGCAAGGACAGCGTTTCGTACACGCTATGGTCATTATGAGTTCGTGGTAATGCCGTTTGGGTTAACTAATGCACCTGCAGTATTCATGGAGTTAATGAATCGGGTTTTCATCGACTTTTTGGATCAGTTTGTGGTTGTCTTCATTGATGACATTTTGATTTATTCTCGTGACCGGGAGGAGCATGAGTTTCACCTTCATCAGGTGTTCGACGTGTTGAGACGAGAGCAACTTTATGGAAAGTTTTCCAAATGTGAGTTCTGGATGTCCGAAGTGACGTTTCTCGGACATGTAATTTCATCAGACGGTGTGCGTGTTGATCCTCAGAAGACGGAGGCTATCCGAGATTGGTTACTTCCGAAGAACGTTAAGGAAATCCGAAGCTTTCTCGGAGTAGCCGGTTATTATCGGCGATTTGTGGAAGGATTTTCTAAAATCGCTCAATCAATGACGAACCTTTTGCGAAAGGATAAGAAATACACGTGGTCCGACGCGTGTCAGCGAAGTTTTGAGGAACTCTAGAGCCAGTTAATTTCAGCACCTGTCCATTCCTTGCCACAAGGGACGGAAGGATTCATGGTTTATGGTGATGCGTCCGGACACGGTCTCGGATGTGTATTAATGCAGAATGTGAAGGTTATTGCCTATGCTTCACGGCAATTGAGACCTTACGAGGTTAATTATCCGACCCACGACCTGGAGCTAGCAGCCGTGGTTTTCGCGTTGAAGATTTGGCGTCATTACCTTTGTGGCGTCACCTGTCAGATATTCACCGATCATAAGAGCTTGAATTATATATTTACTCAGAAGGAGTTAAATATGCGACAGAGGCGGTGGTTGGAATTAATCAAAGATTATAATATCGAGATCCTGTACCACCCGGGTAAGGCAAACGTGGTTGCCGATGCCTTGAGTCGTAAGTCAGTTCAGGAGCAAATACTTGCTCGTTTGTGATTCGAAGGAGCTTGGCGGAATTTCTTAGACCTGAGATTGAGGTCTCGCTTCAGCGAGTGCAAGGGCAACTTTGCATGTTAGAGATTTCATCGCCACTTGAGGAGGCAATCAGAGCGAATCAGGATTCAGACCCATCATTGTTGCACATCCGTGAGGATGTAGCTCAGGGGAAAGCCCCTGGATTTGTGGTCCACGAGGATGGACTATTGCGATTCAAGAATCGGTTATGCGTACCGGCGAATGACGACTTAAAAAAAAACTGGATTTTGAGAGAAGCTCATGCTACCCCTTACTCCATTCATCCGGGGTCTAGCAAGATGTACAAAGACTTGAAACAAAATTACTGGTGGAGTAATATGAAGCGAGAAATAGCGGAATTTGTTTCGAGATGTTTGACCTGTCAGCAAGTCAAGATAGAACATCAGCGACCGGCGGGTATGCTGAAACCTCTCCCTATTCCAGAGTGGAAGTTGGAGGATATTTCTATGGACTTCATCACGAGTTTGCCGACGAGTCATCGTGGCATGAATACAATCTGGGTGATTGTGGACCGCTTAACTAAGTCAGCTCATTTCCTTGAGATTAAGGATACGTGGGGTCTCGAGAGACTTGCCCAGTTGTTCATCAAAGAGATAGTGAGATTGCATGGTACTCATAAGAGTATCGTTTCCGATCGTGACGGACGATTCGTGTCTCATTTTTGGAAATCAGCTCATCATGCTATGGGAACTCAGCTTAATCTCAGCACAGCTTTTCATCCCCAGTCCGATGGACAATCAGAGAGAACTATTCAGACTTTGGAGGACATGTTGAGGGCATGTGTTCTCGATTGGAAAGATAATTGAGAAGCCCAACTACCGTTGATTGAGTTCACGTACAATAATAGTTGGCATGCTTCGATTAAGATGGCACATTACGAGGCCTTGTACGGTCGTCGTTGTCGATCTCCTTTGTATTGGGATGACTTATCAGAATCAATCGGCACCGAGCCCGATATGCTTATAGTCGCCCGTGATAAGGTAGCTTTGATCAGGAGTCGTTTGTTGACCGCTCAGAGTCGACAGAAATCATATGCAGATAATCGTCGTCGACCACTAGAGTTCGAGACAGGTGACCATGTGTTGGTCAAGGTATCCCCGAGTCGAGGTATTTTTCGATTCGGAAAATGGGGGAAGTTGAGTCCGAGATTCATCGGATCGTTTGAGATTTTGGATCGAGTAGGCAGTCTGGCTTATCGATTGGCTTTACCTCCGGCGTTGAGCCGAATTCATAATGTGTTTCACGTCAGTTGCGGAAGTATGTTGTCGACCCGAGTCACATACTTCAGTTCGACGAAATCAAGATCGCAGATGATCATTCGTATGAGGAGCGTCCTATACGAGTTTTAGAGCGGCGAATCAAATAGTTGAGGAACAAGACGATTCCTTTGGTCAAGATTCAGTGGTCTAGACACGGAGTCGAAGAGGCTACTTGGGAAACCGAGGATAGTATGCGGGAGAGTTATCCCGAGTTGTTTTACCCTTAGTTTCGAGGACGAAACTCTTTTTAAGGGGGGGAGTATGTAATACTCGGTTGTAATTCATTCATTATCATTCAGTAATTATCAGTCAGTAATTGTCACTCAGTAATTTTCACTCATTAATAATCACTCATCATTCGTGATTCATTCATTTGGGTTCATCGTGGGAATTTTGTAACCGTGTATCAGTTACCGATCGTCATTCATCTCCGTTTGTGGATCGAGACGAGAGTATCATCATTATCATCGGGAATATAGTCTCGTGTTGGAAGTATCATCTTTGGCACGTGTTGGACTTGTTTACTTTCACATACGTATGGTATGTCGGATCATTCATCAATCGTAGCGAGAAATCGGGGTTGTCGGATTTTTCATCATGTCCAGCAACGAGTTACGGCCGTAACTAATCATATATTACGGCCGTAACATGCTTTCGTCGGATCAAGGTCGTTTTGGCCGAAGGAGAGATACGACGGTAAGGTGGGCAGGCTACGGCCTTAAGGGGTGTTCGTAATTTTCAGGATTTGTCGGACGAGAAGGACTTACGGCCGTAAGGATTGCGGCATACGGCCGTAAGAAGAGACAGGTACGGCTGTAAGGCTTGGCCGGATACGGCCGTACGTTGCAGGCTGGGTGCACAGTCGATTTGACGAAGGGTCGTAAATGCGCGTAAGTTTGGCGAATGCGGCCGTATCGGTCGAGTTACGCCCGTATGGTGTGTGGGTACGGCCGTATGGCTGTCGGCAGGTGTTTTGGACGAGGGCGAGTTACGCCCGTAAGACTGGTGCGAGTACGGCCGTATGGCTGTCGGCAGCTTCTGGACGAAGCCGAGTTACGGCCGTACGAGATGGCTGGCTACGGCCGTAAGGCCGTTGACCTGGGATGTTACGGCCGTAAGTAGGCCGAGTTACGGCCGTAACTTCCGGCAGTTTATAAGGGCTTGGACGGGACTTTTTACTCATTTTCTCATTTCTTCAACTTATATCCGAGAGAGAGCTTGAGGGAGAGATTTTTCATCATCAATCACTTGGGTGTTCGGTTTTCACCATCTTCATTTGTTTGGGAAGCTTGGATAGTCGATCTAACGCGGATCAAAGTGTTTGGATCTTCAAAGGTAATATTCTTCAACATCTTGGATTTCGATTTTGTGTTGAGATATGATGTTTTGGACGTTATAATCATGTTGTATGAAGAGATGTACGTATGATTACGAGTGTGTATGAATATTCATTGGTTTATTGAAGGGTTATTCAAGAACACTTTGAATATTGAGTTGGATTTGGGGGTTTTCGATTAGTTGTTGTAATCACGAATTTGGACATTCATATTGGATTATTGATTGTATTGAATATGTTTTGTTGATTTGGAACACTTCTTGGGGTTTTGATGATGGTATAGTTAAGGTTTGGGTGTAAACAATCGAAGATTGGCCACGTGTTTGATATAATGCCCCAATGAGTTTGGTTTAGTCGTATCGACGTTTTGAGTTAGTTATAATCGTGTTTGATTCGTATGATTGAACGGATTGTTGGTAATTGTGTTATTCAAGGTTGTTCGAGCGACCGACATCTCATTTAAGACGTTTGCTCGTGGAAGGACATTTGTCACCGGTGCTGTGTAAGTTAATTCTTACTCGGTTAAAAGGATATTCATTCCTTTTGTTGTTGTTCATAATCATAACTCATTCATAATTGTATTAACCGTATTGAGACTTGTAATTGTCGAATAATCACTTCATTCACGAGGAACGACGGTTCCAATCATTTCATTGAGCTATCATTCACTTCACTATTATTTTCATCTCGGTGAGTCATTCTTGACTTTGTCGGATTATTATTCATTGATATTCATTATGATCTTTCTCGTTCATATGACCTTCCGGGTTCATATCGCGTGGCCGGGTGCGGATGTGTGGAATTTTTAGTTGAGCACACGATTGTCATGTAATGGGTCACCGATACATTGGATTGTGCACACGGTAACGTTTACCTCCGTTAGACTAATTAGGTACAAGGACTGGTGTGTCCGGGCACTCGTCTTGTACACTTGCACAGAACATTACGGGCGTACTATGACACTCCTCTTCAGCGTAAATTCATAACTAAGGATATTTCATAACTAAAGATACATCATGATTGTGTATATTCAACCCTTGAGGATTCTTGTTACGTATGGCCGGCCCGTTGAGATATTGTTTTAGTCATGGCAAGGCAAAAGCACGGGAATAGAACATTGACGGCGAGGAGTCCCAGTGATACTAGTAGGGGCCCCCAATCCTTTCAGTCATTCATGTTGTCATTTTATTTTTTCGCTGCAGTTTTCCATTTGGATACTCCGTTTCATTCAGTGTTGTGTATTTTATCTTCATATAAAATATACATGTATTCGGTATTCTTGGGTGTGTCGTAATGAAACTCCTTATCGGAGAGATGGATGATATAATGTGGTTCGGTACTACAATTATATTATTTAATTCATTAATTTTCATTCGCCTGGTGGGTCCCAGTCGGGGGTCCACGGCACCGTAATATCCGCCTAGTTTGGGGTGTTACATTAATCAATATCAACCATTGAATGAAAAGAAGCTAGGCAAAATAAACCACTGGACAGCAAAATTATTGAGCTATGGTGGAAGGGTACAGTTGATAGAGTGTTCTCTATGCTATACAACACTTATGGTGTCGGGTTTTCTTCTTCCCAAAGAAAGTTATGAAAACAGTGGAAAACATTTGTAGGAGGTTCCTTTGGACAGGGCAATCTGGAGACAGTAGAAAATCATTGATATCTTGGGAATCTGTGTGCAAGCCTAAGTCCGAAGGTGGCTTGGGGCTAATCCATTTGCCCAGCTGGAATAAACTTTCCTATTTAAAACTACTATGGGCTTTGTCTTTGAAAGAAGACAAGTTGGATCAAATGGCTTCATGCCTACTACATTAAGGGCTTAGATGTCATGAAAATACCTGTGCCTTCTCAGGCTTCCTACTTCTTTAAGAAGGTTCTTAAATGCCGGGGGATTGTTCATGGGACTGAGGAATGGAAAAAGATGATCGACCTGAAAAGTTTCCCAAGTTGTCTGCTTACAAGTTAATTGGGAGGTTCACCCAAAGTCCCATGGAGGGACTTAGTTCTAAATAACAAAGCAACCCCCAGAGCTAAGTTTTGTATATGGTTACTAGCTTGGCAAAGACTTGCTACTAAGGACAGGGTTCTCAAGATACACATAGATGTTGATCCACTTTGTGTTTACTGCAAGAATGAAGATGAAACTATAGAACATTTGTTCTGTGGCTGTCAACACATCAGGAAATATTGGCAAGTCCATTTTGCTTGGTTTGGTAAAATTTACATCACATGTAACCTGCAGCAGTTCATAAGGCGCCTATGTACAGGTGTCAAGGGAAGAAATCCAAGGAAAAGGTTTTGGAAGTGCTTGTAACTGAGTTTATTTATGCAGTTTGGTTGGAAAGAAATAATAGAGTCTTCCAGGCAATTGAGAAAGATTTTCAACACATCTTGCGGGAAACTGTAAAGAAAGCCATTGGGAGATGTTGGGGAGACTTGAAACTACAAGAAATATGTAATACATGTTTTAATTTGCCTACAGTAAGCTAGCTTCTGTATAGTCTGCTTTTCTGATCATTATGTCATTTTCTGATTTACTTGTACCTAAGACGATGCACTCACTTTGCTTTCTTGGAATGGAAACTAATTTTCTTCCAAAAAAAAAAATTCGCACTCATCCATTTACGGATAAATTCATACTTTATTCACTTATAAGTATAAATACTCAAACCTGGATAAAAAATCTAATATTTTTATTCATATATCTATCATGAAACACCACAACCGAGAACCACCATTGGTGACTCCAAGTTATAGCGGATTGCTAGAAAAAATGCAGATAACCTCTATTATCACGCAGATGATGCTCACCCGAAGTTTGTCGATTATTATTTGTTCCACTAACAGAGACTTACTCGGAGATCTACATTTTACTCAATTTCATAGTTGTTGCATACTTGATAAAAGTACAATTTTTGCGACACCAATTATGGAGTTTAATTATTTGAAACAATTCTCGATTTATAGTTGAGAATTTGGAAGTATATATGAAATTGGGGATATTATATTGTTTTTTATAAATCTATTATATATTTATTTGAATATCGCATATTTATTATTATAGTTTTTTTTTTTAAATTCCTTAATTGTGAATATATGATATTTAAAATTAATCATTATTATATAATTAATCATATAATAAAATAAGAAGTCAAAATTATAGTAAGTTTATTTTACATTTGATAAGTTACTAATCAATCAAGTATAGATTAAAAATTAAATATCAGCCTTCAAGTAGAATGGCTATTTTACTGGGAAAATATTTGATTCTTTAATTTTCAAATTGAGCATTTATTATACAAAAATATGTGCCTTATTTAAAAAATATGGTGATTAAAATAAGATTTGTTAATTTATTAGATTTTGGAAAACGTGTGTGTAAACATAAAATTTTTAAATAATTAGATTTGAAAATGTCTTATTTCAGAGGTACATAAACAAATATCTTAATTCATATATTTTAAAATTTGGAAAATGTGTTAAATTTAGCATTAATAGTGAGTTGAAAAAAAAAGATGTGTTGTGATAGCCTTTATTGGGCAATAATGGACTATAAACTTCTAATTTATTGATATTTATTAATTTGGTTTTAGAATTAGTATAAAAGGGAGATTGATTATAATAGAAAACATTAAAATAAGTAATTGATTTAAAAAAACGGTAACAATTTAAAAATGTACAAATGAATTAGAAAAAAAGTATGTTAATACAAAATAGACAGATCAATAACATTGACATCTCCATTCTCCAATCACTTATACGATGAGTCACATCCATTGTTGAGTTCATATGTTGCGTGTCATTTTTAATACTTAGTCGTGCTTCAACTCTTCTTCAGCTGTCTTTTCTTCTTTTGAGTTCGTTTGTTGTTTAGAGTTTCACATCTCCTGGCTAGGACCTTTAGCGATCTTCTTTGCACATGGACATACCATTTTTAGTCGATTCTCCCTCATTTTATCCTCAATTGGGATCACTTCGGGATCACCTCTAACTTACCACATATTACTTCATTTTTAATCTTGTTCCTGCGTATGATTCCACACACCCACCTTAATATTTTGATTTATGTCACTCCCATCTTTGGCATATGGTGGTACTTTGCTGCCCAACACTCAGATCCATAAAAAAATTTAGGAACATTTTTATCACATAAAACTCGATACACTTCTCCATTTTTTTCGCCCTGTTTGATCTTATGACACATTTATATTCAATACCCATCGAATTATTGACCCCAAATATAAAATTGAAAACAGCTGGTGCCTCAAACGGGTCCAATTTTACTGTTCCAATCATATGTTCCAAAACTCTATTCCATCCAACACATAGTCGCCACGTGTGCAGGTGTATTTTTAAGTTTTAAAAATTTCATCTCTAATTTATGATCACTTATACTCGTGGCGACTATGTATTGAATGGAGTAGAGTTTGAAACACATATTTAGAACCGTAAAATTCAACATGCCTCAAACAATTTATGGATGCAATGTGTGTGTAACTGCGTTAAATTGTGTCTCTCTTAGTGTTTACAAAGAATGAAAAAAGGAATTTTATGAAGATGAAACCTCTATTCTTTTTAGTTATCTCCACGTCATCGGCCGATGTGTGGCGGTCGACCACAACTTAAAGTTTATAATTTTATATTCCGACCGGGTATTGATATACACATATTTCTTTAACTATAATGATATATATTGTGTAATACCCAAGATCTTCGTTCCAGTTTCGTTGTGTTTTCTGCGGATTATCGGATTGGCGTTGTCCATGTCTTTGGTATGTTGTGCCACGTATGGTTGTGTCAGGAGTTGGCACGCGTTTGATTTCCGTTTCAATCATTGCATGTGCTTTTGACTCATTTCAGTGTAGCGCACGCTACCACTTGTGGTGTAGCGCGCGCTCCCGTGCCATTGTTAGCGCGCGCTCCCGTGCCATTGTTAGCGCACGCTAGCGGCGATCAGAAGCGATCGAGCTACTAGGCGATGCTCGAGTCCCGTGCCTGCGCTAAGGAATCGGGCTAACGCACGCTAGTTTGGGTGTGTAGTGCACGCTATTGCCTATCGGCAGCGCGCGCTAATTGATCGGTCAGTTGGGGCAGTAGAGTCTGGACTTCGGCCAGACTATCAGGTAGCGCACGCTAGTCTGCCCTTGCGCGCGCTAACTCGGCGGGATTAGCGCACGTTATTCGGACGCAGCGCACGATACCCGGGCCGGGCAGAAGTTTATGGACTACGGCCCAGGCCGATAGCGCACGCTAACCTGGACTCGCTAGCGCGCGCTAATGCGCGCATGCATATATATTAGTGTTGTGGTCAACTCTCGTCATTTTTCATCCCCATTTCTCTCCTCCGACCTTCTAGGCGATTTCAAGGCGTTGAAGACAAGGATTTCGACTAGATACCCTTTGATATCAATCCTTTTCAACTTCTAGCAAGGATCTATCGAAGATCTACCATTTTCACCAAGGATTTGAGGTAAGATCACTTGAACCCTTGATATTGGGGATTTTGGGGGTTTGTGAGGTTTTGGCCGATTTAAGCCGATCTAGCCCAGATTGTAGTAAGATCTTCGTTGTATACTCGAGATCCTTTGTTAATCTTGAGGCTTTGTGGAATGAACTTCGTAAATTCTTTTGTTCGCCGATTATGTTGGTTTGAGCCTTTGAGGTGTCCGACAAATGGTTCCTAAGGGTAGAACTTAGGATGATTCTTGGTTTTCCGATGAGTATGTGGTTGATTTAGAATTAATTCTTGTTAGGAACGGGATTTGGAGGATAGTTTCGAGGCTTTGTGATTCGTCGTATTTGTTCGCTCGTGGTTTCGAGGCGAGTATCTTGCCCATACGTTTCATGTTTCGTAGGCGTAATTGTTGGTGTATGATTTTATGCGAAATCCGAATGTTTAATGAACGTTAAAAAGGATCGGTATGTTCTCGATAAATGTGGTCTTTCAAAAGATAACCCGTATGCTTCGTGAATAAATATGTATTTGGAAGATGTTATAATCGCACTTCGTGAATATAGTAGACCGTAATCACTTGTCGAGGATTGTGTATCGATTCGTATACTTGTTCGGTGAGTATTTGACATGTTGTGATATTAGTTGTTACTCATTTGAAAGGAGGCTGTGATGCTTAATGTTGTTTGGCTTGGTAATTGCTTATTATTGTGTGATTGTCGTAAGTGACGTGCCACCGGGTAAGATTGTTGAATCTCCGGGATCCATACTTTCTAGTTGGGGTCTTGCGGGGACTCTGAGGTTCGTGGCTTGCTAGCCCGATGCCGGGATAACTTGTGGGGTTATCCAATCCGGGTATGTCTTGCGGGGACTCCGAGGTTCGTAGCTTGTTAGTGCGATGCTGGGATAACTTATGGTTGGGATTTGGTTATGTGATGTATGTGTCATGGGTTGTCCAATCGGGTATGTTCTGTAGGAGCATCCGAGGTTCGTAGCTTGTTAGTGCGATGTCGGGATAACAATGAACGTAGCTATGATTGTGGTCACGTGATTGTTGTTACGGTGACATGTGATTTGGTATGGTTTCCCTGTGGGTTATTCACCCGGGTATGTTCTGTGGGAGCATCTGAGGTCCGTGGCTTGCTAGCACGGGACGCGAGTAATCTGTGGAAACATGCTGTTATGATATGATCGGGTCGTGGACCCCGTGCTTTGTGACCGGAATGGTATGATCGGGTCGTGGACCCCGTGTGTTGTTATCGTAATTATATTTTGGGAAAATGACTTTTGGGCTCTGTCCCTAAATGGTTTCGAAAGGCTTGAGAATTCTTAAATCCCAAACGCTTTCAAAACTCCCAAGATCTTAAATGTTTTGTAAGATGTATACGGATTTCATACCCACCTTTCATGATTTGAACTGTTTTGATCAAGTGACTTATCTCGGGGAGCATGTTTACGATCACTATGTTCTTGGATTATGATATGTATGGCTTGTATTTGTATTTTATACTTGCACTAGCAAAACAGTTGAGTTTTGCTAACCCCCGAGTATTCGGGGGGTGGATGTCTGTATTGCATCCAGGTACTTGCAGGTTGTTGGGGAGCGAATCACAGGATCAGTACGAAGGATGATGGAGGACGACGATACTAATCACGTGATGATCATTCGTTTAGTATTTTCGGTAGAGTCTCAGTGTTTGGCTCTCCGTTGTGTAGTCTTCCCGTTTTATGGGTATTTTGATGTATTCCAATCCATGCGTGGGTATGAGTTATGAGTTCGAGTTATATATATTTAATGTGTTGTATTGTGGTAAAAGACCAAATCGGTCTAACGGTTCATTATGTAGCCATGTCGGCATGTAATGCGATGTATTGTTTTTGTTTTTAGCCTTGTAGATCTTAACGGAGAGGGTCTGGGCGCAGTAATATTCCTGAGTGGTTTGGGGGTGTTACAGAATATGGTATCAGAGCTTAGTTTGCGGAAGCCTAGGCTGTCGGGTCGAGTTATGTGCAAGTCGAGTCTTGTTTTATCAGATTTTGTCTGACTGATTCGTGTTGCGGCGTGTTGTCTGAGATGTCTGTCATGATTAGTATCATGGTGCAGCCATCATCTTCCTGCGATCTGTGAATGTAAGTCTCCCCACTATATTGTTGTGTCTCGTGTTACACGAGTTTGTGTGATTTTTGCGTTTTGAGGTGAGTTAAATGTGAATCGCGAGTTCGTACTCCATGTTTGTTTGATTTTTTTGTAATGTGCCTGTGTATATGTATATATGTATATATGTGCTCTTGTATAAATCGTTTTTACACGCGTAATGTTTTGGTGTGGTTACACTAAGAAGGTTTACCAACATGATACTTTAAAGTTTTGAATGTTGGGGAAGTCACGTCAATTTTATTTTAAAACATTCTTCAAGAAAGGAAAAGTTTGATTTTCGTATGATGACCTCTAGGCCAAAAATTTTGAGAATTCAAACTACTTATATCTCATTTCCATTTTTGTATTGCAAGTTTTCAAAAATTTGACTTTTAAAATTCAAATGAGGTCTACTAAAAAAATTTACTTGAAACGTGACTCTCGCTTTTAACTTTTTGGTTCCTTTCACTTCGTTAAAAAGGTACGTGGTAATGAGGTTATCGTTATCTCAGCTGTAGTGCTCCGAGTTGTGAACAAAATGGTGTGATGAATGCTGAGTCGTTGGGTACACACCCATTGAAATAGTTCTCTTGACCGAGAGGTGGGAGTTCGGTTTGAATGTTAATTAATTCCTGCGTAATGTTATAATTATGTGAACCGTTGGCGCTTGGATTTGTATGCTGTTGTTTATTTGTAACCTCCGGTCTAGTACCGTTGGAAAGTGAGTATGTATGTGTTGCCAAACTTGCACAGTTAGCGCACGCCATGTTTAGTTGCGGAGCGCGCCTTCTAGCTGAGCAAAAGTCTTGGGACTGCATTTTGCCGTCAGGCCTAATTTTTGCAGTCGACCATCTGTGAATGGAATCTATATGTGATTATGTGATTTTCATTGCATTAGGTTGTTGCTTATTAGTATGCCGAGGGGCAGAGGCGTGGTCGTAACCGTGGTACTGGTGACCCTGGGGATCAGATGCGGAATCGAGAGAATATTACTGGAAATGATATTGGTATTGGTGTTGCTATTATATTGCAACAAGTAGCAGCACAGATGACTCAGTTGACCCAGGCTGTTCAACGCAACACTGACGCGACTCAGAACGTCGGGGTAAATCAATAGCTTCGAGACGTAGTTCGTATGAATCCCCCTCGTTTCGCTGGTGCTTCGGATGTGTTGGGCTGGGATGGTTGGTATTTCGAGTTGGGAAAGATATTCGAGGCCGTCGATTGTCCAGAAGAATGGAAGGTACCCATCACTCAATACCTTCTTGACAAAGATGCCGTTGAATGGTGGGAAGCTGTTAAATCTTGTGATCGTGACGTTACGTGGGCCAAGTTCCAGGCATTTATGGAAGCTGAGTTCTGTCCAAAACTGATTAGAGAACAGCAAATTCGTGAATTTTATTTGGCAGAACCGCAACATATATCGGTATCATAGGCCATCGTCGACTATAGCAAACAACTCTGTTATGTGCGAGATCAGGTGAGGACCGAAGGTGAGAAGATCCTTCATTTCGACAGACGAATGAAGCTGGAGATTTGCCAGTATATGGCGGGATTCACTTGCACTTTGCTGAGAGATTACCAGGATCGAGCCTTAGCCTACGAGCTAGCTTCGTTATCGTCAGAGCGAGTGCCCGAGTCGAAGAAACAGAGGAAGTCCGATGACCTTATGGACAATACTGGAGTTGGTGCTTCTAGATTGCAACGTCGTAGTCTTTCTGCCGTGAAGCTCCGTCGCTCGATGCGTGGAACTGAGAGTTCCAAGTCTTCGGATTTGACTCCTGGTAAAGCCAGAAGGTGTTTCAACTGTAATGTGTCCGGGCATGTTCGTGCACATTGCCCTTCCCCGCCAGTAACGTGTTACAAGTGCGGACTCGTGGGGCACCGAGTTCAGTTTTGCGAGTCAGTCACCGAGTCTTCCGTGGCACGGACTTGAGCACTGATATCAGGATTGACTCTGAGAAGTCCCTGAAAGGTGTAGGCTACCAGTTGTGTGTTATGTTATTTTCCTTGCCATGTTGTTTCGAATTTCGGGGATAAACTTCTTGTATTAGAAATGGATCGGATTTTTGAACTTCTGTATTTTCAACTCTATCAACTCGTTTGTGTTCGTTGATATCTTCTGAGCTTGTCCTATCTTTTGTTTTTGTTGATCGAATGAGTTGTAGTATTATTTCGGATTAATCCGTTTGTCGTTGTGACTTTTTCCGAATTTGCTTCTATTCCGGTAGATCTTATGTAAACACATATCTTGTCATCTCTACCAGGCCACATATTGTCACGAGTCGAGGCATGAACTTCAGGGTTGTTATCTAATTTTTATTGTTCGTCGTGACTCGAACATGATTGTTCGACTGTTGTTACTCAATTATTATTGACAGATGGCTATCATTTGAGTTTATATCGAGATTTTCGAACATTCGGTCACTCCATAATTTCCTTAAGTTCGGAAAATTAACTTCGTTTCGACCTTCCAACCCTTGGGTTGTGGAATTTCGTGTTTGTTCTGCGATTAACTTGCGTCTTGATTGGTGTGCTATTCGGGTTGGTCAACCGCATTGATTTTTGTTCATACATTTTGTTATCATTCTGGAGCAGCGATATGGATGTTAGCAGCCACGTGCTGCATGTGATTCGTTGTAGGTCATCGACAACGGATAATGTGTGTTGTCGGAGATTGTTTGCGCGGATCGTTTTATTGTTTTAAGTTTCGGGGCCGAAACTTCTTTTAAGAGGGGTAAAATGTAATACCCAAGATCTTCGTTCCAGTTTCGTTGTGTTTTCTGCGGATTATCGGATTGGCGTTGTCCATGTCTTTGGTATGTTGTGCCACGTATGGTTGTGTCAGGAGTTGACACGCGTTTGATTTCCGCTTCAAATCATTGCATGTGTTTTTGACTCATTTCAGTGTAGAGCACGCTACCTGGTGTGTAGCGCACGCTAACTGGCAGTCCATAGGCAGTCCAAGAGATACTGGACTGGGACTGGAGTCCCGGTAATGCACGCTAAGGAATTGGGCTAACGTATGCTAGTTTGGGTGTGTAGCGCACGCTATCGCCTATCGACAGCGCGCGCTAATTGACCGGTCAGTTGGGGCAGTAGAGTCTGGACTTTGGCCAGACTATCAAGTAGCGCACGCTAGTCTGCCCTTGCGCGCGCTAACTCGGCGGGCTTAGCCCGCGTTATTCGGACACAGCGCACGCTACCCCGGTCGGGCAGAAGTTTCTGGACTGCGGCCTAG
The DNA here is from genome assembly GCA_033398695.1 of Orobanche coerulescens. Lineage (NCBI taxonomy): Eukaryota > Viridiplantae > Streptophyta > Magnoliopsida > Lamiales > Orobanchaceae > Orobanche > Orobanche coerulescens. The sequence goes on from CM065817.1 coordinate 143,434,759, forward strand.
GCCGATAGCGCACGCTAACCTGGACTCGCTAGCGCGCGCTAATGTGCGCCTTTATATATATTAGTTTTGTGGTTAACTCTCGTCATTTTTCATCCCCATTTCTCTCCTCCGACCTTCTAGGCGATTTTAAGGGGTTGAAGACAAGGATTTCGACTTGATACCCTTTGATATCAATCCTTTTCAACTTCTAGCAAGGATCTATTGAAGATCTACCATTTTCACCAAGGATTTGAGGTAAGCACTTGAACCCTTGATATTGGGAATTTTGGGGATTTGTGAGGTTTTGACCGATTTAAGCCGATCTAGCCCAGATTGTTGTAAGATCTTCGTTGTATACTCGAGATCCTTTGTTAATCTTGAGGCTTTGTGCAATGAACTTCGTAAATTCTTTTGTTCGTCGATTATGTTGGTTTGAGCCTTTGAGGTGTCCGACAAATGGTTCCTAAGGGTAGAACTTAGTATGTGGTTGATTTAGTCTTAATTCTTATTAGGAACGGGATTTTGTGGATAGTTCAGATCGAGGCTTTGCGGTTCGTCGTATTTGTTCGCTCGTGGTTTCGAGGCAAGTATCTTGCCCATACGTTTCATGTTTCGTAGGCGTAATTGTTGGTGAATGATTTTATGCGAAATTCGAATGTTTAATGAACGTTAAAAGGATCGGTACGTTCTCGATAAATGTGGTCTTTCAAAAGATAACCCGTATGCTTCGTGAATAAATGTGTATTTGGAAGATGTTATAATCGCACTTCGTGAATATAGTAGACCGTAATCACTTATCGAGGATTGTGTATCGATTCGTGTACTTGTTCGGTGAGTATTTGACATGTTGCGGTATTAGTTGTTACTCCTTTGAAAGGAGGTTGTGATGCTTAATGTTGTTTGGCTTGGTAATTTCTCATTGTTGTGTGATTGTCGTAAGTGACGTGCCACCGGGTAAGATTGTTGAATCTCAGGGATCCATACTTGCTAGTATGGGTCGGGCGGAACCGTAGGGTTATCCAACGGGTATGTCTTGCAGGGACTCGAGGTTCGTGGCATGCTAGCCCGACGCCGGGATAACTTGTGGGGTTATCCAATCCGGGTATGTCTTGTGGGGGCTCCGAGGTTCGTAGCTCGTTAGTGCAATGCCGGGATAACTTATGGTTGGGATTTGGTTATGTGATGTATGTGTCATGGGTTGTCTAATCGGGTATGTTCTGTAGGAGCATCCGAGGTTCGTAGCTTGTTAGTGCGATGCCGGGATAACAATGAACGTAGCTATGATTGTGGTCACATGATTGTTGTTACGGTGACATGTTATTTGGTATGGTTTCCCTGTGGGTTATTCACCCGGGTATGTTATGCGGGAGCATCTGAGGTCCGTGGCTTGCTAGCACGGGACGCGAGTAATCTGTGGAAACATGCTGTTATGATATGATCGGGTCGTGGACCCCGTGCTTTGTGACCGGAATGGTATGATCGGGTCGTGGACCCCGTGTGTTGTTATCGTAATTATATTTTGGGAAAATGACTTTTGGGCTCTGTCCCTAAATGGTTTCGAAAGGCTTGAGAATTCTTAAATCCCAAACGCTTTCAAAACTCCCGAGATCTTAAATGTTATGTAAGATGTATACGGATTTCATACCCACCTTTCATAATTTGAACTGTTTTGATCAAGTGACTTATCTCGGGGAGCATGTTTACGATCACTATGTTCTTGGATTATGATATGTATGGCTTGTATTTGTATTTTATACTTGCACTAGCAAAACAATTGAGTTTTGCTAACCCCCGAGTATTCGGGGGGTGGATGTCTGTATTGTGTCCAGGTACTTGCAGGTTGTTGGGGAGCGAATCACAGGATCAGTACGAAGGATGATGGAGGACGACGATACTAATCACGTGATGACCATTCGTTGAGTATTTTCAGTAGAGTCTTAGTGTTTGGCTCTCCGTTATGTAGTCTTCTCGTTTTATGGGTCTATTGATGTATTCCCACCCCTGCGTGGGTATGAGTTATGAGTTCGAGTTATGCATGTGTAATGTGTTGTATTGTGGTAAAAGACCAAATCGGTCTAACAGTTCATTATGTAGCCATGTCGGCATGTAATGCGATGTATTGTTTTTGTTTTTAGCCTGGTAGATCCTAACGGAGAGGGTCTGGGCGCAGTAATATTCCCGAGTGGTTTGGGGGTGTTACAGAATATGGTATCAGAGCTTAGTTTGTGGAAACCTAGGCTGTCGGGTCGAGTTATGTGCAAGTCGAGTCTTGTTTTATCAGATTTTGTCTGACTGATTCGTGTTGCGGCGTGTTGTCTGAGATGTCGGTCATGATTAGTATCAAGGTGCAACCATCATCTTCGTGCGATCTGTGGATGTAAGTCTCCCCACTATATTGTTGTGTCTCGTGTTACACGAGTTTGTGTGATTTTTGCATTTTGAGGTGGAGTTAAATGTGAATCGCGAGTTCGTACTCCATGTTTGTTTGATTTTTTTGTAATGTGCCTGTGTATATGTGTATATGTATATATGTGCTCTTGTATAAATCATTTTTACAGGCGTAATGTTTTGGTGTGGTTACACTAAGAAGGTTTACCAACATGATACTTTAAAGTTTTGAATGTTGGGGAAGTCACGTCAATTTTATTTTAAAACATTCTTCAAGAAAGGAAAAGTTTGATTTTCGTATGATGACCTCGAGACCAAAAATTTTGAGAATTCAAACTACTTATATCTCATTTCCATTTTTGTATTGCAAGTTTTCAAAAATTTGACTTTTAAAATTCAAATGAGGTCTACTAAAAAAAATTACTTGAAACGTGACTCTCGCTTTTAACTTTTTTGTTCCTTGCACTTCGTTAAAAAGGTACGTGGTAATGAGGTTATCGTTATCTCAGCTGTAGTGCTCCGAGTTGTGAATAAAATGGTGTGATGAATGCTGAGTCGTTGGGTACACACCCATTGAAATAGTTCTCTTGACCGAGAGGTGGGAGTTCGGTTTGAATGTTAATTAATTCCTGATGGTTATTTGCGTAATGTTATAATTATGTGAACCGTTGGCGCTTGGATTTGTACGCTGTTGTTTATTTGTAACCTCCGGTCTAGTACCGTTGGAAAGTGAGTATGTATGTGTTGCCAAACTTGCACAGTTAGCGCACGCAATGTTTAGTTGCGGAGCGCGCCTTCTAGCTGAGCAAAAGTCTAGGGATTGCATTTTGCCGTCAGGCCTAATTTTTGCAGTCGACCATCTGTGAATGGAATCTATATGTGATTATGTGATTTTCGTTGCATTAGGTTGTTGCTTATTAGTATGCCGAGGGCGGCGTGGTCGTGCAGTGGTGCTTGGTGACCACAGGGATCAGATGCGGAATCGAGAGAATATTACCGGGAATGATATTGGTATTGGTGTTGCTATTATATTGCAACAAGTAGCAGCACAGATGACTCAGTTGACCCAGGCTGTTCAATGACACGTTTTTAGTGTAACTATCGCAAGTGCACGATATCGTATCAAGTAGTAAAGTGGACTTTTTGAGTCCGGTTTATCGATCCCACAAGGAAGTTTGGTTATAATTTGAATTATACACTATTAGTCTATTTTTATAGATACTAAGATGAGTGAAACACACAATTAAAAAGTTTGGTTTAATAATTGCAAAGAAAATGCAATAATAGTTCTTATATTTTAAGGAAATAATAATATTGCAATAATAATAGATTGATTAAACGATAAAATAAAATAGTTGGGATTACAAACTTAGTTCGTCATTAGTTATAGAAGATGTATAGGAGATCATAAGATGAATTTACTTATTATTTTGTGTAGATTCGATTTTCCTTAAAAAGACGGTTTCTCTTTCGAACTATAAAACGCCCCTTACATATTGAATCAATCCACTATATTTCTATGTTGATTGGCTTCAATACATAGCATTAGGATTTATGAAAATAACTCAAAGAATCATCTAAGGACTAGAGGTATATTTCTATCCCCTAGAACAACTTAGAGTGAAGATCATTTGATCTAATCAAACATATTTTCTTTCGAAACATATGAAGACCATAAATATCTTCATTAATTGGCCAAATAAATAAAGATTGTTAAAAAAATGAAAATCACACACAATAATAAGTAATTCACAATAGATCTTTTATACAAACATAAATAATATGACTAACCTTGTTTATAATCCCAACTAAAGGTTACTTAGCCCATGAAGGATTTATTACACATATTACAAGCTTTGGTGGTCATTATTAGTTGAATCAAGAGAAAGAATTGATCCTAACTCCCTTAGTAGATAAAGGAGATAGAAGCAATAAACTCTCTGAACAACATATGCTATACCACACTTACAAATATCACTCAAGAATACAAGTGTGTTCTTCACACAAAAAGAAAAGTTTACAAAAAATGGAAAATTATAAGATGAATGATTAATGATGAAGGATCTAAGGGGTCTATTTATACACCTAAAGTCATCTAATAGCTCCAAAACTCCAGCATTATTACAATAGATCGGATCAATGCCAGCCATCCCCTCAATAATACACAAAAAGTATAAAAAATTAGACAAATCATAACAATCATCAAGAGTTACGGCCGTAACATTAAGGAGTTCTGGCCGTAACTGGATGACTTCTGGCCGTAAAATTACGTAGTTACGGCCGTAACTTAAATAAATTTGTTCACTAGTTGCTTTGAAAGTTCGTTTTATTGAGAATTTCTCGACTTTGCGTTTTTGCCCCAAATCTTCTTCGGATGATAACTTTTGATATATAACTCTGATTTTGAATCCGGAAAGACTGCCGAATTCGTCTCGGAAAGCCCTACAACATGAATATATCAAAATTCAACAAAGAGAATATTTAATAAACATGTTATTTCTTGAGTAAATCAGTTATTTAATCCGATCATCATACGATAAAAATAAAATTATTAAAACTAATTAATTAAAAGCAAAAAACGAGTAGACTAACTCAATTATGGGTGAATTTTATCGATACAAACCATGGATAAGTGTACAAAACTGACACTTATCATTCAACGCAACACTAACGCGACTCAGAACGTCGGGGTAAATCAATGGCTTCGAGAGGTAGTTCGTATGAATCCCCCTCGTTTCGCTGGTGCTTCAGATGTGTTGGGATGGGATGGTTGGCATTTCCAGTTGGGAAAGATATTCGAGGCCGTCGATTGTCCAGAAGAACAGAAGGTACCCATCACTCAATACCTTCTTGACAAAGATGCCGTTGATTGGTGGGAAGTTGTTAAATCTCGTGATCGTGACGTTACGTGGGCTGAGTTCCAGGCATTTATGGAAGATGAGTTCTGTCCGAAACTGATTAGAGAACAGCGAATTCGTGAATTTTATTTGGCAGAACCGCAAGATATATCGGTATCATAGGCCATCGTCGACTACAACAAACAACTCTGTTATGTGCGAGATCAGGTGAGGACCGAAGGTGAGAAGATCCTTCATTTCGACAGACAAATGAAACTGGAGATTTGCCAGTATATGGCGGGATTCACTTGCACTTCACTGAGCGATTACCAGGATCGATCCTTAGCCTACGAGCTAGCTTCGTTATCGTCGGAGCGAGTGCCCGAGTCGAAGAAACAGAGGAAGTCCGATGACCTTATGGACAATACTGGAGTTGGTGCTTCTAGATTGCAACGCCGTAGTCTTTCTGCCGTGAAGCTCCGTCGCTCAATGCGTGGAACTGAGAGTTCCAAGTCTTCGGCTTTGACTCCTGGTAAAGCCAGAAGGTGTTTCAACTGTAATGTGTCTGGGCATGTTCGTGCACATTGCCCTTCCCCACCAGTAACGTGTTACAAGTGCGAACTCGTGGGGCACCGAGTTCAGTTTTGCGAGTCAGTCACCGAGTCTTCCGTGGCACGGACTTGAGCACTGATATCAGGATTGACTCTGAGAAGTCCCTGAAAGGTGTAGCCTATCAGTTGTGTGTTATGTTATTTTCCTTGCCATGTTGTTTCGAATTTCGAGGATAAACTTCTTGTATTAGAAGTGGATCGGATTTTTGAACTTCTGTATTTTCAACTCTATCAACTCGTTTGTGTTCGTTGATATCTTCTGAGCTTGTCCTATCTTTTGTTTTTGTTGATCGAATGAGCTGTAGTATTGTTTCGGATTAATCCGTTTGTCGTTGTGACTTTTTCCGAATTTGGCTCTATTCCGGTAGATCTTATGTAAACACATATTTTGTCATCTCTACCAGGCCACATATTGTCACGAGTCGAGGCATGAACTTCAGCGTTGTTATCTAATTTTTATTGTTCGTCGTGACTCGAACATGATTGTTCGACTGTTGTTACTCGATTATTATTGACAGATGGCTATCATTTGAGTTTATATCGAGATTTTCGAACATTCGGTCACTCCGTAATTTTCTTAAGTTCGGGAAATTAACTTCGTTTCGACCTTCCAACCCTTGGGTTGTGGAATTTCGTGTTTGTTCTGCGATTAACTTGCGTCTTGATTGATGTGCTGTTTGGGTTGGTCAACCGCATTGATTTTTGTTCATACATTTTGTTATCATTCTGGCGCAGCGATATGGACGTTAGCAGCCACGTGCTGTATGTGATTCGTTGCAGGTCATCGGCAACGGATAACGTGTGTTGTCGGAGATTGTTTGCGCTGATCGTTTTATTGTTTTAAGTTTCGGGGCCGAAACTTCTTTTAAGAGGGGTAGAATGTAATACCCAAGATCTTCGTTCCAGTTTCGTTGTGTTTTCTGCGGATTATCGGATTGGCGTTGTCCATGTCTTTGGTATGTTGTGCTACGTATGGTTGTGTCAGGAGTTGACACGCGTTTGATTTCCGTTTCAAATCATTGCATGTGTTTTTGACTCATTTCAGTGTAGCGTACGCTACCTGGTGTGTAGCGCACGCTAACTGGCAGTCCAGAGGTAGTCCAAGAGCTACTGGACTGGGAGTGGAGTCCCGGTAATGCACGCTAAGGAATCAGGCTAATGTATGCTAGTTTGGGTGTGTAGCGCACGCTATCGCCTATTGGCAGCGCGTGCTAATTGACCGGTCAGTTGGGGCAGTAGAGTCTGGACTTCGGCTAGACTATCAAGTAGCGCACGTTAGTCTGCCCTTGCGCACGCTAACTCGGCGGGCTTAGCGCACGTTATTCGGACGCAGCGCACGCTACCCCGATCGGGCAGAAGTTTCTGGACTGCGGCCCAGGCCGATAACGCACGCTAACCTGGACTCGCTAGCGCGCGCTAATGTGCGCCTGTATATATAAGTTTTGTGGTCAACTCTCGTCATTTTTCATCCCCATTTCTCTCCTCCGACCTTCTAGGCGATTTCAAGGGGTTGAAGACAAGGATTTCGACTTGATACCCTTTGATATCAATCCTTTTCAACTTCTAGCAAGGATCTATTGAAGATCTACCATTTTCACCAAGGATTTGAGGTAAGCACTTGAACCCTTGATATTGGGAATTTTGGGGATTTGTGAGGTTTTGACCGATTTAAGCCGATCTAGCCCAGATTGTTGTAAGATCTTCGTTGTATACTCGAGATCCTTTGTTAATCTTGAGGCTTTGTGGAATGAACTTCGTAAATTCTTTTGTTCGTCGATTATGTTGGTTTGAGCCTTTGAGGTGTCCGACAAATGGTTCATAAGGGTAGAACTTAGTATGTGGTTGATTTAGTCTTAATTCTTGTTAGGAACGGGATTTTGAGGATAGTTCGGATCGAGGCTTTGCGGTTCGTCATATTTGTTCGCTCGTGGTTTCGAGGCAAGTATCTTGCCCATACGTTTCATGTTTCGTAGGCGTAATTGTTGGTGAATGATTTTATGCGAAATTCGAATGTTTAATGAACGTTAAAAAGGATCGGTATGTTCTCGATAAATGTGGTCTTTCAAAAGATAACCCGTATGCTTCGTGAATAAATGTGTATTTGGAAGATGTTATAATCGCACTTCGTGAATATAGTAGACCGTAATCACTTATCGAGGATTGTGTATCGATTCGTATACTTGTTCGGTGAGTATTTGACATGTTGCGGTATTAGTTGTTACTCCTTTGAAAGGAGGTTGTGATGCTTAAAGTTGTTTGGCTTGGTAATTGCTTATTGTTGTGTGATTGTCGTAAGTGACGTGCCACCGGGTAAGATTGTTGAATCTCCGGGATCTATACTTGCTAGTATGGGTCGGGCGGAACCATAGGGTTATCCAACGGGTATGTCTTGCAGGGACTCGAGGTTCGTGGCTTGCTAGTCCGACGCCGGGATAACTTGTGGGGTTATCCAATCCGGGTATGTCTTGCGGGGACTCCGAGGTTCGTAGCTTGTTAGTGCGATGCCGGGATAACTTATGGTGGGATTTGGTTATGTGATGTATGTGTCATGGGTTGTCCAATCGGGTATGTGCTGTAGGAACATCCGAGGTTCGTAGCTTGTTAGTGCGATGCCGGGATAACAATGAACGTAGCTATGATTGTGGTCACGTGATTGTTGTACGGTGACATGTTATTTGGTATGGTTTCCCTGTGGGTTATTCACCCGGGTATGTTCTGCGGGAGCATCTAAGGTCTGTGGCTTGCTAGCACGGGACGCGAGTAATCTGTGGAAACATGCTGTTATGATATGATCGGGTCGTGGACCCCGTGCATTGTGAGCGGAATGGTATGATCGGGTCGTGGACCCCGTGTGTTGTTATCGTAATTATATTTTGGGAAAATGACTTTTGGGCTCTGTCCCTAAATGGTTTCGAAAGGCTTGAGAATTCTTAAATCCCAAACGCTTTCAAAACTCCCGAGATCTTAAATGTTTTGTAAGATGTATACGAGTTTCATCCCCACCTTTCATGATTTGAACTTTTTTGATCAACTGACTTATCTCGGGGAGCATGTTTGCGATTACTATGTTCTTGGAGTATGATATGTATGGCTTTATTTGTGTTTTATACTTGCACTAGCAAAACAGTGGAGTTTTGATAACTCCCGAGTATTCGGGGGGTGGATGTCTGTATTGCGTCCATGTACTTGCAGGTTGTTGGGGAGCGAATCACAGGATCAGTACGAAGAATGATGGAGGACGACAATACTAATCACGTGATGACCATTCGGTGAGTATTTTCAGTAGAATCTTAGTGTTTGGCTCTCCGTTATGTAGTCTTCCCGTTTTATGGTCTATTATTGTATTCCAACCCCTGCGTGGGTATGAGTTATGAGTTCGAGTTATGTATGTGTAATGTGTTGTATTGTGGTAAAAGACAAAATCGGTCTCATTATGTAGCCATGTCGGCTGTAATATCCGCAATTTTCGCTTTTCGGTAATTTTCTTTTTTTTTCGGCGGAAGTCCGTTTTGATGACTCGCTCATAACCGTTTCGTTATTCTGAGAATGATTAATTCTACACTTTTTGACATCCGAGTTTGTTTCTGTGTCGTTTTGTTGAGTTCCGTTCTTTTTAGCGACTTTTCCGCACTTGAGTTCGATTCTTGCGAATTTCGGCCGAAACTTTTGTTTCGAGTTTCCCGTAAGTTCGTTTATCTTTGTTATACGTGTTGTGAACTTCGGTTTGGTTATTCAATCACGTATCGTGATTTTCGGGCGTTTTGGGCCATTTTGTAATTTACCCAAAGTTACGGGTATCCGTATCTGTAATTATTGTCTAGACCCGTTTCTTGGTCGCGTATGATTAATTATGGTATTATGTTTTCATTTCGGGTCGTTGATGTCGTCCGCGAACTTTTCGTCGTGTTCGTTCCGTGCGTTTTCGGAAATCGAGTCGTCGAGCACTGGTGTTCGAGCACTGGCCGAACGGTTGCGGGACTGGCCGGACGATTGCGGGCACCGGCCGGACGGGTGCGGAAGGAACCGGCGTAGCGCACGCTACGGCCGGAAGGCTGCGCGCGCTAACCGGCAGGTGTAGCGACGCCTTCCGGCAGTGTAGCGCCTGTGCTCGGAGTGCAGGCGGTGGAGTCACAGGGTTACGGAATCGGTTAGGCTCGGCGGGTAGCGCACGCTCTTTGTCGGGCCAGCTGCGTACGCTTCTGGCCGAGGCGCACGTTACGGCCGGAAAGGCTGCGCACGCTACTGGCGGCGATCTAGTCTAGTCGATGAAGTCATGGATTGCGGCACAGGCGATAAGCGCACGCTAGCTCGGCAGCCTAGCACGCGCTAGTCGGCCCGATATAAATGTGACAGACGGATCACATTTCCTCTCGTTTTTCATTTCCTCTCTTTCTCTTCCGCGGCTAGAGCCTTGGGGATTCCGAAGCCATGTTGTTGAACAACAAATCCACGAAGTTCTTGAGTTCATAACATCAATCAATCATCCGTTATCATCCTTTGATCCAGCGAATCAAGGTAATCTTCCTCAGAACCCTAATTTCGTGAATTTGGGGGGTTTTGCATTTTTGTCCGATTCGTTCCGTGTTGTTGATTAATTCATGATGGGTATGATTAATCTTGGTAGTATTCTTGTGTTTAACATCATTTAATCCATTGTTCTTCGTCGAATCGAAGTATATTTATTGATTTCCTTCAAATCGACTTTTTGGGGGATTTGTTCTCGATCTCGTTTTTCATCCATTTTTGATGGATCGATTGTGGTTAAATGATGTTGTTAAACATATTCTATGGATTGTATATCCATATTTCAACTTGGAACTCCGTTTTCGTGTTTTGTCGGGACGAATCGTGTTCTTGGCCATTTTGGGGAAAACACTTGAACTTTCGTCATTCGTTCTTTGAATTCAACAGCTTTGAGTCGTGTTATGGAATTCATTTCATTGTTGTTCTTGTCCTTCGTAGTTTATGACCGCGAGTTGGCGATCGGTGGAGACGGCGGGTTCATAGTCGGTTCGTGTCAACCTATCTTGGTCGATTCTCCGCGTTGTTCTTATTCGAGGCATGTACCTTGTCCATACTATTCTTGTTTTGTGGATATGATGATTGGTGATCGTCTTGGTGTGTTTGTTTGTTTGTTTGAAATGAGTTTTCAAAAGATTTGGTTAGCCTTGTTAAAGGCCCTCTTTCAAAACCGCGTATGTTTTGTGATCGGTGTGTTTCATGAACGAGTATGTGACTTCTGTGGATATGTTTGGTGTTGATGATGCACTTGGTGTTGCGTGTGGATGTATAATGTTTCATTTCGGTGCATTGTGGTTTGACGTGGTGTTTTGCTAAGTGTTTGATGCCTCTGGGTGAATTGTTTGGATATCCTTGGTTTGATATGGTATTTGTGCATGATTGATTCGCTAGCCAGCTCGGGTGGGTCCGACGGGATCACGGAGTGGGATTTGTGGCTTCGTCCCGGTCCTAGGCGACGTGTGGTGCTTGAGTATTTCGCTAGCCAGCTCGGGTGGGTCCGACGGGATCACGGAGTGGGATTTGTGGCTTCGACCCGGTCCTAGGCGATGCGAGTACATGTTTTGTGAATGTGTTTGCTCACCTCGGGAGGGTTCGACGGGACCACGGAGGGAATTCCAATGGCTTCGACCTGGGTTCACGAGTGAAACTTCACCGCTACGTGTGTATATTTTGTGATTGTTTTCGCTCACCTCGGGAGGGTCCGATGGGATCACGGAGGGAGTCCAGTGGTATAACCCTGGATTCACGAGTGCGGTTGCTTATGTTTTGTGAATGTGTTTTCTCACCTCGGGAGGGTTCGACGGGACCACGGAGGGAATTCCAATGGCTTCGACCTGGATTCACGAGTGAAACTTCACGGGTGTGTGTGTGTACTTTATGTCCGTCGAGGACGCTTGACATGGGGTTTTAACCCTGTGTATGGTTGTCGGTTTTCTATTTGCGAAAACAAAACCTTTGGGCTGTGACCCTGTTGATTTTTGGAAAGATAAGGATTTGATAATCCTAAGTTGTTTTCTAACAAAAACTCTCGATGGCATTTAAACGGTTTTATAAATTGTTTTCCCTTGATTTGTGACCTTTCGCTCTTAGAATGTTTTACCAAACTCCTGCCTCGGGAAGTACTTTTCGTCACGTTTGGATTTTTGAGGATTCCTGGTTATTGTTATTCTGGGAACTTGAATTGTATGGCTCGTATTTTTGCACTTGTACTTGCACTAGCAAAACAGTGGAGTTTTGCTAACCCCCGAGTATTCGGGGGTGGATGTCTATTTTTGCATTCAGGTTTTGGAGCATAGCACAGGGTCGGCACGAAGGATGATGAAAGATGAACGATACTAATCACACGAGGATTCGTTGCTGTCGTATTGGTCTAGTTGTATTTTTTTTTCCGCTGCAGTATATTTTTCCCGTTGTACGAGTGTGATTGTATTTTGACCCCTGCGTGGGCATGAGTTGTATTTGAGTTGTATGTATTTATTGAAAGACCAAATCGGTCTACTGAGTCATTTTAGCCTTAAAGGCTATGTTTGATTTTAGTTATCGGCCTGGTAGATCCTCGAGGAGAGGGTCTACGGCGTGTAATATCCCTGAGTGGATTGGGGGTGTTACAGAATGGTATCGGAGCTTAGGTTGTGGAAACCTATGTTGTCGGGTCAGTGGTGTCTGTTGAGTTTTATCTCATCGGATTTTATCTGACTGAGGTGTGTCGCGACGCGTCGTCTGAGTTTGTTGGTCGTGATTAGTATCGTGGGCGATCATCATCTTCGTGCGACCTGTGGATGTAAGTCTCCCTTCCTTGTGTGGTGCCTCGTGTGACACGAGCTATTTTTATGATTATTTGTTAAGTGACGGAATCCTCTTATGGATTTTGATTTCTGGATATGTGGTTATTTGACTCTCATGTTTCATTTATATGAGGAGTATTGTCATTATTTACGTCCTTTTGACTGTGATATTTGATTGTTGTTTCCGGTAAAAGACAGGTGTTGTCTTGATTTTTGAGCGAGTTGTTGCGTGTATTATGATTGTATGTAAGTGAATATTGTTACATGTGAGTTTTTAGGCATTCTAGCCTAATAGATTTTCGAAAACCTTGAGTATCTTAGAAAATAAAATTCGAGACGTACTTTTAAATGGATTGTATTTTCAACGCGCCTACTAGCGCAACTATCTGTTTCAAAATTCTTCTACCTTGAGGACCAAAATATATTTTTTTTTCCTTCCAGTAATTTTGGAAATTGCTTAGACCTGAGGGTCGAATATTTTTGAAAGTTTTCACTAAAAGAAAGGTGTCCTCATTTTTGTCAAATGCGAGATGATTTTCAAAGTCTCGAAAATGATGTTTGTCAACTTTTTGTAAAATGATACCCAAGATCAACTGGTGTTTCCAAACTGTTTTCAAAAGGTGGTTTTCGTTTCAAAACCCATCATTTCCTGCTTGTGGTCGAGGAAGGTGTGTATGATGTTGGTATTGTTGTTAGGGTGTTAGCCCTCCGAATTATGATTGAATTGGTGGTGTGAACGTTGAGTCGTTCGCCACGCTCATGTTTTGTTAGCCCTTTGTGGGAGGTATGATGTCGATCTTTAATGTTGTCATTTCGTGGTGGCTTGCATGTTATCGCACATGTGTGAGTTGTTAAAGCTTGAGCTTGTACGTTTGTGTACATGTGTGATTGTTTCATGATGATTGTAATTATGTGCTGGTTATCGTTCGGGCCGTTGAGGTCGCCGAACGATACCGTCGTTGTTGTAGTGTTTGTGTGTGTATTACTTTACGATGGTAATCGTTGTATATGATATGTATTATGATTCCTTGTTGTGCTGAGTTGGCATCTCCGGTTTGTTGTTTTGTGATGTTATGTTCCATTGTATCTAGCATTTGTATTTTCGGTATGCCGAGCCGAGGCATTTCAACCGTGATGTGTCGGGGGAATGTACGTGCAATTTGTCCTTCTCGTCAGTAACACATTTCGAGTGTGGACTCGAGGGACACCGAATTCAGTTTTGCGAATTGGCTACCGAGACTTTCGGAGTTCGCGCTTGACACGGATTATCAGAATCGTCTTTGAGAGGCCTTCGAAGGATGTTTCTGTCGGTTACTTGTTGTGTCGTCACCTTGATTTCATTGTTGTGAGTTTCGGGGACGACACTTCTTTTAGAAGAGGTCGAATATAATACCCGTATTATTTTTGGCTACTGCATTTTTGTCTTTCTCAATTCTACCGATTCGCTCATGTTCGTTGATACTTTATGAACTTGTTCTGTATTGCGGTTTCATCGTCCTAACGAGCTGTGATCTTGTTGTGGGTCGATTTAGTTATCGCTGTGACTTTTTTGAGTTCGGTTCGATTCTTGTGAACCTTGTTCGGAAGTGACATCATTTGGTTCTATTAACTCTTCTATTCGAAGTGGATCAGATTTTGAATTTCTGTATTTTCGACTCTGTCGACTTGTTTATGTTCGTTGACATTTTCTGAACTTTCCCTATCCCTTGCTTTTATTGATCGAACGAGTGTGGTATTATTTCGGAATAACTCGTTTGTCGTTGTGACTTTTCAATCGCTATTCCTTTTTCCGGTGGATCTTATGGGAATGCATGTCTTGTAGTTCTCACCAGATCGTCCTGGGAGTTGTTGTTTGAATTTTATTATCCTTCGTGTTTCGGACAAGATTGTTCGATTTTTGTTGTCTCGATCGTTTGTTTGTTCGGTTTTGTTCTCGTTTCGTGATTGTTGAGCATTCAGGCTCCTTCCTAATTCCCTTAAGTTCGGGAAGTTAGTCTCTGTTTTCAATCTTCCAACCCATGGGCGGTGGAATTCCGTATTTGTTCAGCGGTTGGCTCGTGTTTTGATTGATGTACCGTTGGGTTGGTCAATCTTATTGATTTTCGTTCGTTGTGTTTTGTGATTGTCCGGATAATCGACTCGATTGTATTGTCTATTTGATGGCACTTGTCACTTGTTGATTTTATTATGTTTCTACCGGTGGCGTTGTGTTGGTCATCGTGGGGCGTGTTTTCACGCCGTATGTCTCTTTGCGTTGCTTGTGGCGTTCCGTCGTTGGCGCGAGTTTCGGTTCTTGTGTATCTCGTTGAGTGTTTTCTGGCGGGATGTTGCTCCTCCCTACTAATTTTAAGTTTCGGGACGAAACTTCTTTTAAGGAGGGTAGAATGTAATATCCGCAATTTTCGATTTTCGGTAATTTTCTTTTTTTTCGGTGGAAGTCCGTTTTGATGACTTGCTTATGACCGTTTCGTTATTCTGAGAATGATTAATTCTACACTTTTTGACATCCGAGTTCGTTTCGGTGTCGTTTTGTTGAGTTCCGTGCTTTTTAGCGACTTTTCCGCACTTGAGTTCGATTCTTGCGAATCTCGGCCGAAACTTTTGTTTCGAGTTTCCCGTAAGTTCGTTTAACTTTGTTATATGTGTTGTGAACTTCGGTTTGGTTATTCGATCACGTATCGTGATTTTCGGGCGTTTTGGGCCATTTTGTAATTTACCCAAAGTTACGGGTATCCGTATCTGTAATTGTTGTCTCGACCCGTTTCTTGGTCGCGTATGATTAATTATGGTATTATGTTTTCATTTCGGGTCGTTGATGTCGTCCGCGAACTTTTAGTCGTGTTCGTTCCGTGCATTTTCGGAAATCGAGTCGTCGAACCCTGGTGTTCGAGCACTGGCCGGACGGTTGCGGGACTGGCCGGATGATTGCGGGCACTGGCCGGACGGGTGCGGCAGGAACCGGCGTAGCGCACGCTACGGCCGAAAGGATGCGCGCGCTAACCGGCAGGTGTAGTGCACGCTATCGGGTCTGGACAGTGGAGTCCTGGAGTTCTGGAATCGGTTAGGCTCGGCAGGTAGCGCACGCTACTGTCGGACGCTGCGTACGCTACGGCCGGCAGGTTGTTAGGAATACTTGTTAGATTTTGATGATGTCATTAATATAAAATCAAATGTTTATTACTTGGCAAAATGTAAGGAAGAACCAAATGAGTATCTTCCATAGGCCAAATATGTTAAGTATAAAACTTGGCAAAATATAAAGAGGAACCAAATGAGTATCTTCTGTAGGCCAGAAATTAGTTAGGCTAAAATCGGCTAAGTACTGAGTACAGCTAAGTTCATCAGAGAGGATCAGTCGAGTCGAGTCAGAGTAGTCCTGGCCAACATAATTTATCAGAGAAGATTGACCAGACTGTAGCCAAGGTACCTCAGGGAAGTCACCTGATCAGATAAGTCACAAACAGTGAACAGCAGAGAGGTACAGACTGCAGAGATGTTAGCTGCTCATCAGCCTACTCGAAGTCAGCCAAGTACTCCAAGTCCACGTCAGCATGCGTTGAAAAGTCAAGTATTACGGAAAGTCACATGCAACGTAAAGAGACAAATTGGAGTGATTCCCGCTAGAGATATGATTTAAATAAATCATCCAGACCCACCTTGAAGACTTTAATCGTTTTATATTCAAAAGATTCGGCGCTCACATGCAGAAGTCTTCACAACGGTCGGAAGATAAAATAAAATAATGGGAATCCAGCCTTGCAACGTTCAGAAAGATTAAACAAAGAAGTCTCCCTCCAACGGACGGATTTGTTCAAAAGATTTGCAACGGCTACAAGGAAAAAGCTCAGAGATCGTGACCTATATATATCCGAAGATTTGAAGCTGAGCAACTACCGGTGCGAACATACTTTCAAGCGATCAAAGCAATCAAGCAATATAAAGCAAACAATAGCATCGTGAAAAGAGCGGTTCTAAAAGTTCATACTTAAAGAAGCTCTCAGTTGGAGAAGACAAAAACTCTTGTCTATAATCCTGAGTACGGGGTACTTCACTGGTTGAAGTAAGAGACTGTAAAGGCATCCAAGGATCAAGGATCAAGAGGTACAAGGCAGTCAAGTGTGTACAACGGCACAGATTTCCACTGGTTGGAAGCTGTTGTAGTGTGGTTTGAATCACTGTAATATTTATCACTGGTTGAGAATTATAGTGAATTCATCTCCAACTGGTTTGGAGAAAAGTGGATTAGTAGAGGATTACCCCACCTCTGAGACCACTATAATTGTCTGCGTTCTTTACTGTTTTAGTGCATCATACTTTAACTGTTGCATTCATCATTAAGTGTTTCATTAGTTATTTTGTATTCGTCATCAGCTGACTTCCGCATATATTTAAGAACAAACGACTCCAAGTCATTTGTTTACCTATCAGCTGAAGAAACTCACTCTTCGTGAAAAAGAGTTTAAGAGTTTCTACAAGTCTATTCACCTCCCTATAGACTTGTACCTGGACGACTTGTGACCTACACAGGTAGCGCGCGCTACGGCCGGAAGGCTGCGCACGCTACCTGGACGAGCAGTCTAGTCCAGTAAGTCACTGGATTGCGGCCTGGGCCGATAGCGCATGCTAGCTCGGCAGCCTAGCGCGCGCTAGTCCGGCCCAGTATAAATGTGACAGAGCAGTCACATTTCCTCTCGTTTTTCATTTCCTCTTTTTCTCTTCCGCGGCTGGAGCCTTGGGGATTCCAAAGCCATGTTTTTGAAAAACAAATCCACGAAGTTCTTGAGTTCATAACATCAATCAATCATCCGTTATCATCCTTTGATCCAGCGAATCAAGGTAATCTTCCTTAGAACCCTAATTTCGTGAATTTGGGGGTTTTTGCATTTTTGTCCGATTCGTTCCGTGTTGTTGATTAATTCATGATGGGTATGATTAATCTTGGTAGTATTCTTGTGTTTAACATCATTTAATCCATCGTTCTTCATCGAATCGAAGTATATTTATTGATTTCCTTCAAATCGACTTTTTGGGGGATTTGTTCTCGATCTCGTTTTTCATCCGTTTTTGATGGATCGATTGTGGTTAAATGATGTTGTTAAACATATTCTATGGATTGTATATCCATATTTCAACTTGGAACTCCGTTTTCGTGTTTTGTCGGGACGAATCGTGTTCTTGGCCATTTTGGGGAAAACACTTGAACTTTCGTCATTCGTTCTTTGAATTCAATGGCTTTGAGTCGTGTTATGGAATTCATTTCATTGTTGTTCTTGTCCTTCGTAGTTTATGACCGCGAGTTGGCGATCGGTGGAGACGGCGGGTTCATAGTCGGTTCGTGTCAACCTATCTCGGTCGATTCTCCGCGTTGTTCTTATTCGAGGCAAGTACCTTGTCCATACTATTCTTGTTTTGTGGATATGATGATTGGTGATCGTCTTGGTGTGTTTGTTTGTTTGAAATGAGTTTTCAAAAGATTTGGTTAGCCTTGTTAAAGGCCCTCTTTCAAAACCGCGTATGTTTTGTGATTGGTGTGTTTCATGAACGAGTATGTGACTCCTGTGGATATGTTTGGTGTTGATGATGCACTTGGTGTTGCGTGTGGATGTATAATGTTTCATTTCGGTGCATTGTGGTTTGACGTGGTGTTTTGCTAAGTGTTTGATGCCTCTGGGTGAATTGTTTGGATATCATTGGTGTGATATGGTATTTGTGCATGATTGATTCGCTAGCCAGCTCGGGTGGGTCCAACGGGATCACGGAGTGGGATTTGTGGCTTCGTCCCGGTCCTAGGCGACGTGTGGTGCTTGAGTAT
Organism: Orobanche coerulescens; assembly: GCA_033398695.1. Classification (NCBI taxonomy): domain Eukaryota; kingdom Viridiplantae; phylum Streptophyta; class Magnoliopsida; order Lamiales; family Orobanchaceae; genus Orobanche; species Orobanche coerulescens. The sequence continues at coordinate 143,453,192 of CM065817.1, forward strand.
TTCGCTAGCCAGCTCGGGTGGGTCCGACGGGATCACGGAGTGGGATTTGTGGCTTCGACCCGGTCCTAGGCGATGCGAGTTCATGTTTTGTGAATGTGTTTGCTCACCTCGGGAGGGTTCGATGGGACCACGGAGGGAATTCCAATGGCTTCGACCTGGGTTCATGAGTGAAACTTCACCGCTACGTGTGTATATTTTGTGATTGTTTTCGCTCACCTCGGGAGGGTCCGATGGGATCACGGAGGGAGTCCAATGGTATAACCCTGGATTCACGAGTGCGGTTGCTTATGTTTTGTGAATGTGTTTGCTCACCTCGGGAGGGTTCGACGGGACCACGGAGGGAATTCCAATGGCTTCGACCTGGATTCACGAGTGAAACTTCACGGGTGTGTGTGTACTTTATGTCCGTCGAGGACGCGTGACGTGGGGTTTTAACCCTGTGTATGGTTGTCGGTTTTCTATTTGCGAAAACAAAACCTTTGGGCTGTGACCCTGTTGATTTTTGGAAAGATAAGGATTTGATAATCCTAAGTTGTTTTCTGTAAAAAACTCTCGATGGCATTTAAACGGTTTTATAAATTGTTTTCCCTTGATTTGTGACCTTTCGGTCTTAGAATGTTTTACCAAACTCCTGCCTCGGGAAGTACTTTTCGTCACGTCTGGATTTTTGAGGATTCCTGGTTATTGTTATTCTGGGAACTTGAATTGTATGGCTCGTATTTTTGCACTTGTACTTGCACTAGCAAAACAGTGGAGTTTTGCTAACCCCCGAGTATTCGGGGGGTGGATGTCTATTTTTGCATTCAGGTTTTGGAGCATAGCACAGGGTCGGCACGAAGGATGATGAAAGATGAACGATACTAATCACATGAGGATCCGTTCCTGTCGTATTGGTCTAGTTGTATTTTCTTTTCCGCTGCAGTATATTTTTCCCGTTGTACGGGTGTGGTTGTATTTTGACCCCTGCGTGGGCATGAGTTGTATTTGAGTTGTATATATTTATTGAAAGACCAAATCGGTCTACTGAGTCATTTTATCCTTAAAGGCGATGTTTGATTTTAGTTATCGGCCTAGTAGATCCTCGAGGAGAGGGTCTACGGCGTGTAATATCCCTGAGCGGATTGGGGGTGTTACAGAATGGTATCGAAGCTTAGGTTGTGGAAACCTAGGCTGTCGGGTCAGTGGAGTCTGTTGAGTTTTGTCTCGTCGGATTTTATCTGACTGAGTCGTGTCACGACGTGTCGTCTGAGTTTGTTGGTCGTGATTAGTATCGTGGGCGATCATCATCTTCGTGCGACCTGTGGATGTAAGTCTCCCTTCCTTGTGTGGTGCCTCGTGTGACACGAGCTATTTTTATGATTATTTGTTAAGTGACGGAATCCTCTTATGGATTTTGATTTCTGGATATGTGGTTATTTGACTCTCATGTTTCATTTATATGAGGAGTATTGTCATTATTTACATCCTTTTCACTGTAATATTTGACTATTGTTTCCGGTAAAAGACAGGTGTTGTCTTGATTTTTGAGTGAGTTGTTGCGTGTATTATGATTGTATGTAAGTGAATATTGTTACATGTGAGTTTTTAGGCATTCTAGCCTAATAGATTTTCGAAAACCTTGAGTATCTTAGAAAATAAAATTCGAGACGTACTTTTAAATGGATTGTATTTTCAACGCGCCTACTAGCGCAACTATCTGTTTCAAAATTCTTCTACCTTGAAGACCAAAATATATTTTTTTTCCTTCCAGTAATTTTGGAAATTGCTTAGACCTGAGGGTCGAATATTTTTGAAAGTTTTCACTAAAAGAAAGGTGTCCTCATTTTTGTCAAATGCGAGATGATTTTCAAAGTCTCGAAAATGATGTTTGTCAACTTTTTGTAAAATGATACCCAAGATCAACTGGTGTTTCCAAACTGTTTTCAAAAGGTGGTTTTCATTTCAAAACCCATCATTTCCTGCTTGTGGTCGGGGAAGGTGTGTATGATGTTGGTATTGTTGTTAGGGTGTTAGCCCTCCGAATTATGATTGAATTGGTGGTGTGAACGTTGAGTCGTTCGCCACGCTCATGTTTTGTTAGCCCTTTGTGGGAGGTATGATGACGATCTTTAATGTTGTCATTTCGTGGTGGCTTGCATGTTATCGCACCTGTGTGAGCTGTTAAAGCTTGAGCTTGTACGTTTGTGTACATGTGTGATTGTTTCATGATGATTGTAATTATGTGCTGGTTATCGTTCGGGCCATTGAGGTCGCCGAACGATACCGTCGTTGTTGTAGTGTTTGTGTGTGTATTACTTTACGATGGTAATCGTTGTATATGATATGTATTATGATTCCTTGTTGTGCTGAGTTGGCATCTCCGGTTTGTTGTTTTGTGATGTTATGTTCCATTGTATCTAGCATTTGTATTTTCGGTATGCCGAGCCGAGGCATTTCAACCGTGATGTGTCGGGGGAATGTACGTGCAATTTGTCCTTCTCGTCAGTAACACATTTCGAGTGTGGACTCGAGGGACACCGAATTCAGTTTTGCGAATTGGCTACCGAGACTTTCGGAGTTCGCGCTTCAGCACAGTTATCAGAATCGTCTTTGAGAGGCCTTCGAAGGATGTTTCTGTCGGTTGCTTGTTGTGTCGTCACCTTGATTTCATTGTTGTGAGTTTCGGGGACGACACTTCTTTTAGAAGAGGTCGAATATAATACCCGTATTATTTTTGGCTACTGCATTTTTGTCTTTCTCAATTCTATCGATTCGCTCATGTTCGTTGATACTTTATGAACTTGTTCTGTATTGCGGTTTCATCGTCCGAACGAGCTGTGATCTTGTTGTGGGTCGATCTAGTTATCGCTGTGACTTTTTTGAGTTCGGTTCGATTCTTGTGAACCTTGTTCGGAAGTGACATCATTTGGTTCTATTAACTCTTCTATTAGACGTGGATCAGATTTTGAATTTCTGTATTTTCGACTCTGTCGACTTGTTTATGTTCGTTGACATTTTCTGAACTTTCCCTATCCCTTGCTTTTATTGATCGAACGAGTGTGGTATTATTTCGGAATAACTCGTTTGTCGTTGTGACTTTTCAATCGCTATTCCTTTTTCCGGTGGATCTTATGGGAATGCATGTCTTGTAGTTCTCACCAGATCGTCCTGGGAGTTGTTGTTTGAATTTTATTATCCTTCGTGTTTCGGACATGATTGTTCGATTTTTGTTGTCTCGATCGTTTGTTTGTTCGGTTTTGTTCTCGTTTCGTGATTGTTGAGCGTTCAGGCTCCTTCCTAATTCCCTTAAGTTCGGGAAGTTAGTCTCTGTTTTCAATCTTCCAACCCTTGGGCGGTGGAATTCCGTATTTGTTCAGCGGTTGGCTCGCGTTTTGATTGATGTACCGTTGGGTTGGTCAATCCTATTGATTTTCGTTCGTTGTGTTTTGTGATTGTCCGGATAATCGACTCGATTGTATTTTCTATTTGATGACACTTGTCACTTGTTGATTTTATTATGTTTCTACCGGTGGCGTTGTGTTGGTCATCGTGGGGCGTGTTTTCACGCCGTATGTCTCTTTGCGTTGCTTGTGGCGTTCCGTCGTTGGCGTGAGTTTCGGTTCTTGTGTATCTCGTTGAGTGTTTTCTGGCGGGATGTTGCTCCTCCCTACTAATTTTAAGTTTCGGGACGAAACTTCTTTTAAGGAGGGTAGAATGTAATATCCGCAATTTTCGATTTTCGGTAATTTTCTTTTTTTCGGCGGAAGTCCGTTTTGATGACTCGCTCATGACCGTTTCGTTATTCTGAGAATGATTAATTCTACACTTTTTGACATCCGAGTTCGTTTCGGTGTCGTTTTGTTGAGTTCCGTGCTTTTTAGCGACTTTTCCGCACTTGAGTTCGATTCTTGCGAATCTCGGCCGAAACTTTTGTTTCGAGTTTCCCGTAAGTTCGTTTAACTTGGTTATACGTGTTGTGAACTTCGGTTTGGTTATTCGATCATGTATCGTGATTTTCGGGCATTTTGGGCCATTTTGTAATTTACCCAAAGTTACGGGTATCCGTATCTGTAATTGTTGTCTCGACCCGTGTCTTCGTCGCGTATGATTAATTATGGTATTATGTTTTCATTTCGGGTCGTTGATGTCGTCCGCGAACTTTTTGTCGTGTTCGTTCCATGCATTTTCGGAAATCGAGTCGTCGAGCCCTGGTGTTCGAGCACTGGCCGGACGGTTGCGGGACTGGCCGGACGATTGCGGGCACCGGCCGGACGGGTGCGGCAGGAACCGGCGTAGCGCACGCTACGGCCGGAAGGCTGCGCGCGCTTCGCCGGCAGTGTAGCGACGCTTCACGGCAGTGTAGCGCGCTTATCGGAGTGCAGACAGTGGAGTCCTGGGGTTCTGGAATCGGTTAGGCTCGGCAGGTAGCGCACGCTACTGTCGGACGCTGCGTACGCTACGGCCGGAAGGTAGCGCACGCCTTCTGATCGGAAGGCTGCGCCGCTACACAGCGGCCGATCTAGTCCAAGAAGTCATCGGATTGCGGCACTGGGCCGAGAAGCGACGCTAGCTTCGGCAGCGCTAGCGCTAGTCCGGCCGAGTATAAATGTGACAGAGCAGTCACATTTCCTCTCGTTTTACATTTCCTCTCTTTCTCTTCCGCGGCTGGAGCCTTGGGGATTCCGAAGCCATGTTGTTGAACAACAAATCCATGAAGTTCTTGAGTTCATAACATCAATCAATCATTCGTTATCATACTTTGATCCAGCGAATCAAGGTAATCTTCCTTAGAACCCTAATTTCGTGAATTTGGGGAGTTTTTGCATTTTTGTCCGATTCGTTCCGTGTTGTTGATTAATTCATGATGGGTATGATTAATCTTGGTAGTATTCTTGTGTTTAACATCATTTAATCCATTGTTCTTCGTCGAATCGAAGTATATTTATTGATTTCCTTCAAATCGACTTTTTGGGGGATTTGTTCTCGATCTCGTTTTTCATCCATTTTTGATGGATCGATTGTGGTTAAATGATGTTGTTAAACATATTCTATGGATTGTATATCCATATTTTAACTTGGAACTCCATTTTCGTGTTTTGTCGGGACGAATCGTGTTCTTGGCCATTTTGGGGAAAACACTTGAACTTTCGTCATTCGTTCTTTGAATTCAATGGCTTTGAGTCGTGTTATGGAATTCATTTCATTGTTGTTCTTGTCCTTCGTAGTTTATGACCGCGAGTTGGCGATCGGTGGAGACGGCGGGTTCATAGTCGGTTCGTGTCAACCTATCTCGGTCGATTCTCCGCGTAATTCTTATTCGAGGCAAGTACCTTGTCCATACTATTCTTATTTTGTGGATATGATGATTGGTGATCGTCTTGGTGTGTTTGTTTGTTTGTTTGAAATGAGTTTTCAAAAGATTTGGTTAGCCTTGTTAAAGGCCCTCTTTCAAAACCGCGTATGTTTTGTGATTGGTGTGTTTCATGAATGAGTATGTGACTCCTGTGGATATGTTTGGTGTTGATGATGCACTTGGTGTTGCGTGTGGATGTATAATGTTTCATTTCGGTGCATTGTGGTTTGACGTGGTGTTTTGCTAAGTGTTTGATGCCTCTGGGTGAATTGTTTGGATATACTTGGTGTGATATGGTATTTGTGCATGATTGATTTGCTAGCCAGCTCGGGTGGGTCCGACGGGATCACGAAGTGGGATTTGTGGCTTCATCCCGGTCCTAGGCGACGTGTGGTGCTTGAGTATTTCGCTAGCCAGCTCGGGTGGGTCCGACGGGATCACGGAGTGGGATTTGTGGCTTCGACTCGGTCCTAGGCGATGCGAGTACATGTTTTGTGAATGTGTTTGCTCACCTCGGGAGGGTTCGACGGGACCACGGAGGGAATTCCAATGGCTTCGACCTGAGTTCACGAGTGAAACTTCACCGCTACGTGTGTATATTTTGTGATTGTTTTCGCTCACCTCGGGAGGGTCCGATGGGATCACGGAGGGAGTCCAATGGTATAACCCTGGATTCACGAGTGCGGTTGCTTATGTTTTGTGAATGTGTTTGCTCACCTCGGGAGGGTTCGACGGGACCACGGAGGGAATTCCAATGGCTTCGACCTGGATTCACGAGTGAAACTTCACGGGTGTGTGTGTGTACTTTATGTCCGTCGAGGACGCGTGACGTGGGGTTTTAACCCTGTGTATGGTTGTCGGTTTTCTATTTGCGAAAACAAAACCTTTGGGATGTGACCGTGTTGATTTTTGGAAAGATAAGAATTTGATAATCCTAAGTTTTTTTCTATCAAAAACTCTCGATGGCATTTAAACGGTTTTATAAATTGTTTTCCCTTGATTTGTGACCTTTCGGTCTTAGAATGTTTTACCAAACTCCTGCCTCGGGAAGTACTTTTCGTCACGTTTGGATTTTTGAGGATTCCTGGTTATTGTTATTCTGGGAACTTGAATTGTATTGCTCGTATTTTTGCATTTGTACTTGCACTAGCAAAGCAGTGAAGTTTTGCTAACCCCCGAGTATTCGGGGGGTGGATGTCTATTTTTGCATTCAGGTTTTGGAGCATAGCACAGGGTCGGCACGAAGGATGATGAAAGATGAACGATACTAATCACATGAGGATCCGTTGCTGTCGTATTGGTCTAGTTGTATTTTCTTTTCCGCTGCAGTATATTTTTTCCGTTGTACGGGTGTGGTTGTATTTTGACCCCTGCGTGGGCATGAGTTGTATTTGAGTTGTATGTATTTATTGAAAGACCAAATCGGTCTACTGAGTCATTTTAGCCTTAAAGGCGATGTTTGATTTTAGTTATCGGCCTGGTAGATCCTCGAGGAGAGGGTCTACGACGTGTAATACCCCTGAGCAGATTGGGGGTGTTACATCGGCATGTAATCCGATGTATTGTTTTTGTTTTTAGCCTGGTACATCCTCACGGAGAGGGTCTGGGCGCAGTAATATTCCCGAGTGGTTTGGGGGTGTTACAGAATATGGTATCAGAGCTTAGTTTGCGGAAACCTAGGCTGTCGGGTCGAGTTATGTGCAAGTCAAGTCTTGTTTTATCAGATTTTGTCTGACTGATTCGTGTTGCGGCGTGTTGTCTGAGATGTCGGTCATGATTAGTATCAAGGTGCAACCATCATCTTCGTGCGATCTGTGGATGTAAGTCTCCCAACTATATTGTTGTGTCTCGTGTTACACGAGATTGTGTGATTTTTGCGTTTTGAGGTGGAGTTAAATGTGAATCGCGAGTTCGTACTCCATGTTTGTTTGATTTTTTTTGTAATGTGCCTGTGTATATGTATATATGTATATATGTGCTCTTGTATAAATCGTTTTTACAGGAGTAATGTTATGGTGTTGTTACACTAAGAAGGTTTACCAACATGATACTTTAAAGTTTTGAATGTTGGGGAAGTCACGTCAATTTTATTTTAAAACATTCTTCAAGAAATGAAAAGTTTGATTTTCGTATGATGACCTCGAGGCCAAAAATTTTGAGAATTCAAACTACTTATATCTCATTTCCATTTTTGTATTGCAAGTTTTCAAAAATTTGACTTTTAAAATTCAAATGAGGTCTACTAAAAAAATTTACTTGAAACGTGACTCTCGCTTTTAACTTTTTGGTTCCTTGCACTTCGTTAGAAAGGTACGTGGTAATGAGGTTATCGTTATCTCAGCTGTAGTGCTCCGAGTTGTGAATAAAATGCTGTGATGAATGCTGAGTCGTTGGGTACACACTCATTGAAATAGTTCTCTTGACCGAGAGGTGGGAGTTCGGTTTGAATGTTAATTAATTCCTGATGGTTATTTGCGTAATGTTATAATTATGTGAACCGTTGGCGCTTGGATTTGTACGTTGTTGTTTATTTGTAACCTCCGGTCTAGTACCATTGGAAAGTGAGTATGTATGTGTTGCCAAACTTGCACAGTTAGCGCAGGCCATGTTTAGTTGCGGAGCGCGCCTTCTAGCTGGGCAAAAGTCTTGGGACTACATTTTGCCGTCAGGCCTAATTTTTGCAGTCGACCATCTGTGAATGGAATCTATATGTGATTATGTGATTTCCGTTGCATTAGATTGTTGCTTATTAGTATGCCGAGGGGCAGAGGCGTGGTCGTAACCGTGGTACTGGTGACCCTGGGGATCAGATGCGGAATCGAGAGAATATTACCGGGAATGATATTGGTATTAGTGTTGCTATTATATTGCAACAAGTAGCAGCACAGATGACTCAGTTGACCCAGGCTGTTCAACGCAACACTGACGCGACTCAGAACGTCGGGGTAAATCAATGGCTTCGAGAGGTAGTTCGTATGAATCCCCCTCGTTCGCTGGTGCTTCGGATGTGTTGGGCTGGGATGGTTGGCATTTCCAGTTGGGAAAGATATTCGAGGTCATCGATTGTCCAGAAGAACGGAAGGTACCCATCACTCAATACCTTCTTGACAAAGATGCCGGTGATTGGTGGGAAGCTGTTAAATCTCTTGATCGTGACGTCACGTGGGCCGAGTTCCAGGAATTTACGGAAGCTGAGTTCTGTCCGAAACCGATTAGAGAACAGCGAATTCGTGAATTTTATTTGGCAGAACCGCAAGATATATCGGTATCATAGGTCATCGTCGACTACAGCAAACAACTCTGTTATGTGCGAGATCAGGTGAGGACCGAAGGTGAGAAGATCCTTCATTTCGACAGACGAATGAAGCTGGAGATTTGCCAGTATATGGCGGGATTCACTTGCACTTCGCTGAGAGATTACCAGGATCGAGCCTTAGCCTACGAGCTAGCTTCGTTATCGTCGGAGCGAGTGCCCGAGTCGAAGAAACAGAGGAAGTCCGATGACCTTATGGACAATACTGGAGTTGGTGCTTCTAGATTGCAACGCCATAGTCTTTCTGCTGTGAAGCTCCGTCGCTCGATGCGTGGAACTGAGAGTTCCAAGTCTTCGGCTTTGACTCCTGGTAAATCAAGGAGGTGTTTCAACTGTAATGTGTCGGGGCATGTTCGTGCACATTGCCCTTCCCCGCCAGTAACGTGTTACAAGTGCGGACTTGTGGGGCACCGAGTTCAGTTTTGCGAGTCAGTCACCGAGTCTTCCGTGGCACGGACTTGAGCACTGATATCAAGATTGACTCTGGGAAGTCCCTGAAAGGTGTAGCCTACCAGTTGTGTGTTATGTTATTTTCCTTGCCATGTTGTTTAGAATTTCGGGGATAAACTTCTTGTATTAGAAGTGGATCGGATTTTTGAACTTCTGTATTTTCAACTCTATCAACTCGTTTTTGTTCGTTGATATCTTCTGAGCTTGTCCTATCTTTTGTTTTTGTTGATCGAATGAGTTGTAGCATTGTTTCGGATTAATCCGTTTGTCGTTGTGACTTTTTCCGAATTTGGTTCTATTCCGGTAGATCTTATGTAAACACATATCTTGTCATCTCTACCAGGCCACATATTGTCACGAGTCGAGGCATGAACTTCAGGGTTGTTATCTAATTTTTATTGTTCGTCGTGATTCGAACATGATTGTTCGACTATTGTTACTCAATTATTATTGACAGATGGATATCATTTGAGTTTATATCGAGATTTTCGAACATTCGGTCACTCCGTAATTTCCTTAAGTTCGGGAAATTAACTTCGTTTCGACCTTCCAACCCTTGGGTTGTGGAATTTCGTGTTTGTTCTGCGATTAACTTGCGTCTTGATTGGTGTGCTATTCGGGTTGGTCAACCGCATTGATTTTTGTTCATACATTTTGTTATCATTCTGGCGCAGCGATATGGATGTTAGTAGCCACGTGCTGCATGTGATTCGTTGTAGGTCATCGACAACGGATAACGTGTGTTGTCGGAGATTGTTTGCGCGGATCGTTTTATTGTTTTAAGTTTCGGGGCTGAAACTTCTTTTAAGAGGGGTAGAATGTAATACCCAAGATCTTCGTTCCAGTTTCGTTGTGTTTTCTGCGGATTATCGGATTGGCGTTGTCCATGTCTTTGGTATGTTGTGCCACGTATGGTTGTGTCAGGAGTTGACACGCGTTTGATTTCCGTTTCAAATCATTGCATGTGTTTTTGACTCATTTCAGTGTAGCGCACGCTACCTGGTGTGTAGCGCACGCTAACTGGCAGTCCAAGAGCTACTGGACTAGGACTGGAGTCCCAGTAATGCACGCTAAGGAATCGGGCTAACGCACGCTAGTTTGGGTGCCTGCATCCTTATCTTCCAAAGATCATACTCGTCAACTGAAAACACAGGTAATCTAGAATGCATGTGTGTGTAGCGCACGCTATCGCCTATCGGCAGCGCGCGCTAATTGACCGGTCAGTTGGGGCAGTAGAATCTGGACTTCGGCCAGACTATCAGGTAGTGCACGCTAACTCGGCGGGCTTAGCGCACGTTATTCGGACACAGCGCACGCTACCCCGGCCGGGCAGAAGTTTCTGGACTGCGGCCCAGGCCGATAGCGCACACTAACCTGGACTCGCTAGCGCGCGCTAATGTGCGCCTGTATATATATTACTGTTGTGGTCAACTCTCGTCATTTTTCATCCCCATTTCTCTCCTCCGACCTTCTAGGCGATTTTAAGGGGTTGAAGACAAGGATTTCGACTTGATACCCTTTGATATCAATCCTTTTCAACTTCTAGCAAGGATCCATCGAAGATCTACCATTTTCACCAAGGATTTGAGGTAAGATCACTTGAACCCTTGATATTGGGGATTTTGGGGATTTGTGAGGTTTTGACCGATTTAAGACGATCTAGCCCAGATTGTTGTAAGATCTTCGTTGTATACTCGAGATTCTTTCTTAATCTTGAGGCTTTGTGTAATGAACTTCGTAAATTCTTTTGTTCGTCGATTATGTTGGTTTGAGCCTTTGAGGTGTCCGACAAATGGTTCCTAAGGGTAGAACTTAGTACGTGGTTGATTTAGTCTTAATTCTTGTTAGGAACGGGATTTTGAGGATAGTTCGGATCGAGGCTTTGCGGTTCGTCGTATTTGTTCGCTCGTGGTTTCAAGGCAAGTATCTTTTCCTGTTTTGTCTCTTGAGTTGGTGTTGTTTGCTTATTGTTGTTACCTAGCTCCGGAAGTTAGAAGATTTGTTGCCTCTAACCAGGGTATGGAGCCAACCGTCGATTGCTTTAGCATAGAGCTTGGTACTTTTGACTGTTGCCCATACGTTTCATGTTTCGTAGGCGTAATTGTTGGTGAATGATTTTATGCGAAATTCGAATGTTTAATGAACGTTAAAAAGGATCGGTATGTTCTCGATAAATGTGGTCTTTCAAAAGATAACCCGTATGCTTCGTGAATAAATGTGTATTTGGAAGATGTTATAATCGCACTTCGTGAATATAGTAGACCGTAATCACTTATCGAGGATTGTGTATCGATTCGTATACTTGTTCGGTGAGTATTTGACATGTTGCGGTATTAGTTGTTACTCCTTTGAAAGGAGGTTGTGATGCTTAAAGTTGTTTGGCTTGGTAATTGCTTATTGTTGTGTGATTGTCGTAAGTGACGTGCCACCGGGTAAGATTGTTGAATCTCCGGGATCCATACTTGCTAGTATGGGTCGGGCGGAACCGTAGGGTTATCCAACGGGTATGTCTTGCGGGGACTCGAGGTTCGTGGCTTGCTAGCCCGACGCCGGGACAACTTGTGGGGTTATCCAATCCGGGTATGTCTTGCGGGGACTCCGAGGTTCGTAGCTTGTTAGTGCGATGCCGGGATAACTTATGGTTGGGATTTGGTTATGTGATGTATGTCCAATCGGGTATGTTCTGTAGGAGCATCCGAGGTTCGTAGCTTGTTAGTGCGATGTCGGGATAACAATGAACGTAGCTATGATTGTGGTCACGTGATTGTTGTTACGGTGACATGTGATTTGGTATGGTTTCCCTGTGGGTTATTCACCCGGGTATGTTCTGTGGGAGCATCTGAGGTCCGTGGCTTGCTAGCACGGGACGCGAGTAATCTGTGGAAACATGCTGTTATGATATGATCGGGTCGTGGACCCCGTGCTTTGTGACCGGAATGGTATGATCGGGTCGTGGACCCCGTGTGTTGTTATCGTAATTATATTTTGGGAAAATGACTTTTGGGCTCTGTCCCTAAATGGTTTCGAAAGGCTTGAGAATTCTTAAATCCCAAACGCTTTCAAAACTCCCAAGATCTTAAATGTTTTGTAAGATGTATACGGATTTCATACCCACCTTTCATGATTTGAACTGTTTTGATCAAGTGACTTATCTCGGGGAGCATGTTTACGATCACTATGTTCTTGGATTATGATATGTATGGCTTGTATTTGTATTTTATACTTGCACTAGCAAAACAGTTGAGTTTTGCTAACCCCCGAGTATTCGGGGGGTGGATGTCTGTATTGCATCCAGGTACTTGCAGGTTGTTGGGGAGCGAATCACAGGATCAGTACGAAGGATGATGGAGGACGACGATACTAATCACGTGATGATCATTCGTTTAGTATTTTCGGTAGAGTCTCAGTGTTTGGCTCTCCGTTGTGTAGTCTTCCCGTTTTATGGGTATTTTGATGTATTCCAATCCATGCGTGGGTATGAGTTATGAGTTCGAGTTATATATATTTAATGTGTTATATTGTGGTAAAAGACCAAATCGGTCTAACAGTTCATTATGTAGCCATGTCGGCATGTAATGCGATGTATTTTTTTGTTTTTAGCCTGATAGATCCTCACGGAGAGGGTCTGCGGCGCAGTAGTATTCCCGAGTGGTTTGGGGGTGTTACATATTATGCAAAAAATATATATATTTTTGGTCCACAAATTAGGATAAAATGTGTTTTTAGTCCCTCATAAATTTTTCGTATTTTTTTGCCCCCAAATTTTGATAACCACAAAGCAGGGGTACATATGTCTTAATCTTCAGGATTTCGCTGAGCTACTATCTTGATTTGCGTCTGTCATGGCGGATTCAGCCTTTCTTCCTTGCGATGCTCTTCCTTTCGACTTCAAATTAAGGTTCGCGATTTGGGAATGTATAAATGGGGAAGAAGAAGAAGACGCGAGCGGGAAAGTGAAACTGAATCTATATAAAGGGGCTGCCACGCAGGATTATTCAATGAAGATGCGTAGGTAAATCAATTTTAATATTTATACTCCCTTCGTCCCAACTACCTTGAGGCATTTGATTTTTTTCTGGTCAAACTAATATTTTATAAAAATTGTAAAAACATTTCAAATTTTTATTTAAAAAAGAAAAACATTTCGAGTTTTTATTTCAAAAAAAATATTTAAAAAAAAACATTTCAAACTAGTTGAGACAAGGACTATTAAAATTGAGCTCAAGCTAGGTCAAACGTCTCCTTCTGTTCATCCAAAATTAGTTTCATAATCTGCTTCCTCTCTTGAAGGTCATTAGGCAACCCGTGACCGTCATCCACACATTTGTCAATCTCTTCTAGTTTAGCCCGCCACAAAATATTGAAGGGTATAGCAAATATTTTCACGGAATTATTAATAAAAAGAGACGTCATCTCGCTATTAGAGGTATTCTTATCGATGGTGAATGGGTTGACGACCCAATTCGAGTGAAACAAGAGTTCTATCACGACTTTGCTACCCGGTTTGAGGCTCCTAACTGGTCTCGGGCTGGAATTCTTGATTCATTTCCAAATCGACTTTATAGTGAACAGTCACGTGTGATGGAGGAAGATGTATCTTATGATGAGGTTAAACGTGCTGTGTGGGAGTGCGGGTCGGATAAGGCGCCGGGTCCGGATGGATTCACTTTTGAATTCTTTAAGAAGTTTTGGTATGTGGTGGGTGTAGATGTGGTCCGGGCTGTTTCGCATTTCTTTATGATGGGCTGGTTTCCTAGAGGTTGTAATTCTTCTTTTGTTTCGCTAATTCCATAAGTTCATGATGCCAAGTTAGTGAATGACTTTCGGCCTATTAGCCTTATCGGATGTCAGTATAAAATTATTGGTAAGATTTTGGCAAATAGACTTGCTGTGGTGATCGATGATCTTGCTATGGCTAGATTGCTTCAATGCTTCTACATGACATCAGGTTTGAATGTTAATTTTCATAAATCTACGTTGTTAGGGGTTGCTGCGCCATATCATGAAGTGGAGTTTATGGCGTCAAATGTGGGGTGCAAGCCTGAAAAATTTCCGTTTAATTATCTCGGTGTTAAGGTCGGTGAAAATATGTCTAGAATTGAATCGTGGAGAGAGGTAATTAGCAAAGTGTCTAACGAGCTATCCTCTTGGAAAATCAAAACTCTCTCGGTCGGTGGTCGTCTTACGTTGCTGAAATCAGTTTTGGGATCACTTCCATCGTATTATATGTCGATTTACAAGGCTCCACAAACTGTCATAAAACTTCTTGAATCTATTCGTAATCGTTTTTTCATAGGTGCAGATTCGGATGAAAGAAAGACTACATGGATAAGTTGGAAGAAGGTCTTAGCTTCTAAACGAGAGGGTGGTTTAGGGGTTAATAGTATATTTGCCTTGAATCATGCCCTCTTATTTAAATGGGTGTTGAGATTTCGAATACAATCGAATGCAATGTGGATTCAAGTGGTTAGAGCGATTCACGGAAACGATGGTCTGTTGAAGGAATCTCTCCGGAAGTCATACCCAAACTCAATTTGAGTCATCATTGTCAAAGCTATCTCTTCTCTTGAGGATAAAAGGGTTGATTTAATGAAGTTTTGTCAAAAGAAGGTTGGTGACGGGCAAGGTACTCACTTTTGGTCAGATAAATGGGTTGGTGATCAAACTCTTAAAGATGCATATCCACGTATCTTTGCCTTGGAGTTGGATAAAGAGATTAAGGTAGCTGCAAAGTTAGAGCAGAGAGATGGTTTTGGTTCATACCGTAGATTGCCTCGTGGAGGGATAAAGGAAGAGCAAATGATGGAGATGCGTTCTGCTATCTCCTCGATTATTTTGTCTCCGGTTCCTGACAGATGGGTATGGACGTTGGGTGGCTTACGGTCATTCACTGTTGGGTCTGCTCGAATGTATATATATAAGAAGTTACTGATTTCTGGTGGCGAGCCTACGCGATGGTACAAAGTTATTCCTCAAAAGGTAAATATATTGGCTTCGAGGATTTCGTTAGCTAAACTTCCGACGCGTATAAATATGGATATTCGTGGGCTTAATGTACCATCTATCCTCTGCCCAAAATGTGGAGAAGTTGCTGAAAATACGAATCACTTGTTCTTTCAATGCTCGTTTGTCTCACAAGTTTATGAATTGTTTGGTCGTTGGTGGGAGATTCAGATTCCGATATTGCTCTCGTTTCAGCAATGGCGGGATTGGTTACTGAACTTGCGGTTAAAGAGGATGCAAAAGGCTATATTAGAGGCTTCGTTTTTTCGCTTTGGTGGCACATGTGGGCTCATAGGAATGCTTGTGTTTGTCGTGTAGTGCCGCCGAGGGAAAACATCTTCTTTGATAACTTTGTTTTGACGACGTTTATTTGGATTAGTAGTCGATGTAGTTATAAGCAGTTTAGTTGGGTCAGGTGGCTTCAAAACCCGTCTCTAGTTACTTCTAATATGTAACTGTTTTGGTTTCTAGCTCCTTGCAAGTTTAATAAAATTTCGTCGTTCAAAAAAAATTGAGCTCAAGCCATTTATTTATTCATTATTTTTTTTCCTTGTAAAAAGAATTGTATCATTGTAACATTTCTTTTATTAGTTAGTATTAGTTAGTTTACTTATTCAATTTTAAAGATTGTATCATTGTAACATTTCTTTTATATAGTGAATTAGTTAGTATTCAATTTTTTTTTTGGGTTACAAGTTAGTATTCAATTTTAAAGATTGTATCATTATAATATTTCTTTTGGGCATCAAAGTCTTCACGGCTAGACTCTATCCGGTCAAATAACGCCTGGGTGAGAGCATGCCCAGTCTTCAAACACCGGACAATAGCATCACGTGGCTGCTCCCTCCTAAACTGTAGGTACAACTTCTTCAGAGCCTCGCTATCTCTTGGAGGCGCAACCACAAAAGGCTCCCGAAGAGCAACAGATGGTTGACTCACTCGCGGTGGAAGACTACGCTCACCCAAATGCTGCGTTCTGGCACTCTCACCATCTTTGTCACCCTCAGCATCCCTCTCACAATTATAACGATCAGAGAGCTGTACAGCCGGCTGCTCGATCTCAAAAACTGGCTGCTCGATCTGAAATGGAGGGTGCTGCTCAGGACCACCACCCTCACTTCGAAACATCGCACTGTAATGATGCTCATCCTGAAACCAGTCGAACATCGTCACATACTGCTGAAACGGCGCCTCAAATGGCTCATACTGATACTCGTAATCAAGGGGATGCTGAGTCCGCTCAACAGAATGATGAATCTGAGAATGGTGACTGTGCTGGACCTCAGAATGGTGGGTAGGCGGACGCTGAGAATGGTGACTCGGCTGACGCTGAGAATGGTGACTCGGCTGACGCTGAGAATGATGACTAGGCTGACGCTGAGAATGGTGATTGTGGGCTGCGCCAGAGACTGAGTGACGTGGGCGCTGCTAACAGATGCAGAATGACGAGGCCTATCATGGCTCCCGGCTGAGTAGTGTACCGGGCTCCTAGAACGTCTATGCATAGGTCCGAAGAAATCCACGATCCCAGAAAGCACCCGGCGAGAAACTCGAGCAATAAATCCGGACTCAGAATTAGGGCTGGGAAAAATACCGAAAATATCGAAATACCGAAAATATCGTATCGAAAAATATCGAAAATATCGAAATTTTCGGTATACCGATTTTTCTAAGATGTAGATGATACCGATTCTGCGGTATTTTCGAGAACGGTATGAGATTCTGAACTTTTCGATATACCGAGGTATACCGAAAATTTTCGGTATACGAAATTTATTTCGACATGTATCGAAAATTTTTGATATACCGAAAAATTATCGGTATATCGAAATTTTTCAGTATACCAAACTCTGTATCGTATATTGAATTTTTTTGATATATCTTAAAATTCTCGGTATACCGCAGAAGTTTCGATATACCGAAAAATTAACGGTATACCGGCTTGATTTCGATATACCGATATTTCAGATAACAATATGTATGTAAATATATCAAATTTTCAGATATCGAAAATCGGTATACCGAAAATTTCGGTATGGTAACGGTATGATTTTCATCATACCGAAAATTTCGGTACGGTATACGGTATGAATGAAAATTTTCGGTATACCGTACCGAACCACCCCTACTCAGAATCGTCGTACAAGATCGCCTTCAAACGGCGATTGAAGTACTCATCCCTGCTCGTGTCCTGGGTCTGGTCCGGACAAGGAAGTCCGTTGACACAACACACCCTCTCTGGCTGTCTCTCCCGGTCCGATGTCTCTGCACCATCTACTGGTGGGGTACTCTGCCGGAGTCGCTTCGACACTTTATGTGCCGACTCATATGTAATCAATTTTCCAGCAGCCTTCTTCAACCTATCCATAACTTTCTTCCTCGGGATCGGCGCAGGCTCATCCTCCTTATTCTTCACAGCTATTCTTACTGGCTTAATGAACTTAACGTCATATGGCGAGCCATTCTCAAAGCTCAGGTAGTAGTACTCAGCCTCATCCTCCTCCAAATGCGGTAAAGAGGGAAGTACTTTGTGCTGCAAAATTAATCTTTAAATAATACCATTAGATGGGAAATCACATAACGTTTAAGAGATGAAGTCAGGAGAAAATACGTTTACAAATTTATGTACCTTATCGTCGAAGAAATGAGTGAAATCACAAAACATCTTCCTCGTAGTCCACATCAAACACCGGGGGACTTGGACGGTTTTATCTCGAATACCACACAATGCTCCCAATGAAGGAATCATCTCATACGACCATATTTGTAAAGCCCAAACAGGACTATAAAAGTGATAGTCCTTGTGCTCTTGTCCCTCCTTCATGGCAACGTTGCCTATGTAGTAAGATAAAACCCCAAAGGCATAAGAACCCCAAGGAAACATATCCCACTGCTCGAAATCCTCCACTAATGCCCATGCCCATGTCTCGACCATCATGTCGTCACGGCATAGGATAAAGTAGTAGTATATAAGTAAATTGGCAACCTTGACATAATCTCTTATGTCTCTACCAAAATCTCGAGCATTGAACCTCTTCCGCAGAACACTAACCTTAATATTTTTGCCATGGAGTATTCTGTGGAAAATACCGTCAGACGGAAGGAGATGGTCGTCCTAGGGATGGAAGGTAGAGTTTCCAAAATGGAGTCCAGTGATCATGTCAAAATCACGGGCCGTAAAACGAATGGTCCTCCCGCAAACCTGGAACCACGACTCATCTGGGGGGATTTGATCACCCTCCAATTGACGGGCAATCAAGTGATGTAGGACAGTATTTGAACTCCCATTCCACCTAACTTTAATCAAGCGCCCAGACCCCTGGTCCAAGCTCTCGATAGCTCGATCAAGAATCGCACTGCGGCCCATACTTCTTAATGTCTCAATGATCTCTTTAAATACCGCCTCCCGTATGTAAAGATTCACTTGACGTGTAACAAAACGCAATGTAGGTCTCTTCCATACGCAACTACTGCACATGGACATACAACTCATAAGAATATGATAGAATGCTTAAGAGAACGAAAAAATTTCGCCGCCTTGCACACGATCGCAGCACACGATCGATGCCCGTCGTGTGCCACACGACGGTTCACACGACGGGCAACGATCGTGTGCCTGCGATCGTGTGCAAGGCAGGAGCTTTTGGTCTTCTAGCACACGACGGCACACACGATCGACGACCGTCGTGTGTAACCATTGTGCCCACACGATGGTCTCATCTTCTTCAGCACGATCGTGGGAAGATGAACAACCGTCGTGGCACGATCGTGTGTGAATGAAAATATACTAACCGGCGGCTCATTGACGAATTGCTCTTCAGATGGAGTGTCACTAGCGGAACTTCTGGCGTCTTCAGATTCTCTGTGGTAGTCGGAGGTCGACACTTTCTGGCCGGCGAAGGGTTTCACGACGGGAGAGTTTTTTTGCAGAGAGGAGGAGAGTTTTTTTGCAGAGGAAAATATTGAGTTGTGTGACCGTTTTTTTATTGTTGTTTCGTTTTAATAATCTTCCTTTTTCTTTTTTATGTTTTTTTTTCTTTTAGTGGTAGACTTTAAGGGTAATAAAGTCTTTTAACACATTTTGGTATCAAAAACTTATAGTTTTATGAATGGGGATATATAACTTGTTACTTTTATGCTTTGGTACTAAAAAAGAGAGGATCCATTTAAATATATATTTGCGAATTCTAGACTCCACGAACTTTTCAAAATCTATACAAATTCGTAAAAATTATCCTTAAAATTCAATAGATTCTATAATTTTGACATTCTATATAAATTCATAATTTTTAAAAAATCTATACAAATCAATTAAAATGCAAATCCAATAGACCCCTGAGGCGACTCAGCCTTTTACGAGTCGACTCGTAATTTCCTTTCAATTGAGATAACGTCATCGCGCAAATACCATTTCTTAGCTCAGTCCGCATCTCTTATGTGCAGCAGCGGTATAATTACAGGTTCATTTCCTCTCTTCGCGCACACATTAACATATACATGTATTTTCTCTCTCTCTCTCTCTCTCTCTCTCTCTCTCTGTGTCTGTGTGTGTGGTGTGTGCAAATCGTTTATTTACGGTTATTGGAATCGAGGAAGTGAACTGGATCTCGTAGCGGGTAATTCATCCCCTCCCCCACCCCCTCCCTTTCGGCTGGAGTTATGTGATTTTTGTTCTGATAATCAATGGTGTAGGGTTTCACTTCAAAATTTTTAGTTGGCGAGTCGTAGCTTACTGTGATTGAATCTGAATCCGCAAAGATGATGCCATTTGAGATGAACGATCGTAAAAGTAAGTTCCACTTCCACGCCACATTTTTATTTCCAGTTAATTGTTAAAAATATAAGGGGGCTGGTCGAAATTGGCTTGTTGCTATGAAGTGTTTTTAGATGTTACTTGATGTTTTTTGTCATGTGCTCTTCTGCTGTGTATGTACTTTCTTAATTCTTTTCGAATATTTGAATCTGAGTTTATCAAAATTTGTATGTCAAATTTACTTAAAAATTTGGGGAAAGATTCACAGCTTTTTGATTCCTTTATGTTCCTTTCATTTTTTCTATTGCCTTGTTAATTTATCTTCTTGTTTTCTTTATGTTCCTTTCATTTCTTCTGTTTTTAGCGCATCATATATGTGGCGCGTTCATTGCAGTACTTTACAGTACTAATTTATGCATGAGTTTTGTACTAATTGTGCATGAAATATATGCATTTCGTGCATCAAAATTTCAATACATTAAAATATGCAATATATGCATCAAAATATCGATACATTAAAATATTAGATTATATGCATCAATTTTTTGTGAGAATTAATGCATTGAAATTTTGATGCACGAAATGCATATATTTCATGCATAATTAGTACAAAACTCATGCATAAATTAGTACTGTAAAGTACTGCATCTAATATTGGTACTGCATAGAACGCGCCCCTCATATATGTATATATATAGTCATGTAATGTAAAGTTTGTATAAATAAACACCCAATTGGTTAACAAATATCTTGTTTCGGTGTTATGAAACAGAAATTGGACTAGGTTTGACAGGGTTTGGCGTATTCTTTTCAATTTTGGGGATCATTTTCTTCTTTGATAAAGGACTACTTGCAATGGGAAATGTGAGTATAATTTCATATCTGGAGAGTTAGTTGTTTCAGAATTATTCTATCCATCCCTAATCTTTATAACATTGTCTTGTTGTATTTAAACAGATCCTCTTCTTCTCAGGCGTATCATTAACTATTGGCCTTAAGTCGTCCGCTCAGTTCTTCATGAAACGTTCTAATTTCAAGGTGTCGTTATTGTGGTTATAGGCTAAGTTCATCATCTTCTTCTTCTTCTTCTCGCTTGTCAAAGATTTGCTCCCTTTTTTCTTTTGTTTCATATAATTTCTGGTTTCTGGATTATTATTGCAGGGGACAGTGGCATTCGGTGTTGGCTTCTTTTTGGTCATCATTGGATGGCCCATCATAGGAATGATGGTTGAGGCGTATGGATTTATTGTACTCTTCAGGTGTGATACGTATACACTATTTATAGTTTAAACTCTTGTTTATTTTTCATCTACATAGCAGAAGAGTTATTAACTTATTATGTATATTTGCAGCGGTTTCTGGCCAACACTGTCTGTTTTTCTGCAGAAGATGCCTGTTATTGGTTGGCTGTTCCAACAACCTTTTGTCCGATCGGTATGGTTCTCCATCCCTTTATGATTGCTTCAATAAATCCCAGGTGAAATCATGAAAGAGTTGGAACATCTGGCAACGAATTGGAAACTTTGGTGTTCATTTTTTGCATTTATGTCTATTTGAGACGCACCTTTAAGATTTTCTTAGCTGTTATGAAATTCCTTAGGCTTCATTTGGACTAATGGATTTGAACTTAAAGATTTCAAATCCATAGCAAACAAATTTATTCAGCTTGTTTGTGTGATTTCACAATATAACGGATTTCAAATTTGTAGCTCCTATTTTGACCTCTCTCTCTCTCTCTCTACCTCCCTCTCTCTCTCTCTCTCTCTCTCTCTCTCTCTCTCTACCTCCCTCTCTCTCTCTCTCTCTCTCCCTCCCTCCCTCCCTCCCTCCCTCCCTCTCTCTCTCTCTCTCTCTCTCTCTCTCTCTCTCTATGAAGATGGAGTTGTTGAAATTGATCCCACAAGTCCGCCTTTAAATCCAAATGCTCTGTGTTAGACATCACTGATACTTTTTTGCTTATTTGGTTGGAATATCTTCACTGATATGATTGGTAAAATCAATGGTTGACATGTGGAGATGATTGCACAAACTTCGAACCTTGTATCCAGATAATTAGTCGTATTCTCAATTTATCAGGCTTTTCATCCTTGTCGCATATGAATTTTATTCAAGCGGATCAAAGAGTTGGATTCTCCACAACCATTCATGAATGAATTCGGAAATAGGAACCGTCCTAGATTAGTTGTTTATTCATGATACACTGGATCGCTAGAGCCATGTTTCCTACATCTGAGGTTGGAAGTTAGGCTTGTAAGAATGTTACGTTTGTCTTTGTTTTTCTCTCTTGTAGAATTTAGAGCTTTTAATTTGTCCGTTTTATGATGAAGTGACGTATCATAATTTTTTTTATTGTTATCCTTTCTTGTGTAAATATACGAAAAGGAATTCACTTTTACAGTACATAACTTCGTATGAGTGAAATTTGTTATGTTTGATTGCAGGTTTTTGAACGGTATCGTGGTAAAAGAGTTCCGGTGTGAGTCACAGAAGTGCAAGAAAGGTTATTACTGAAATTATGGGGCCATTTGCGAGTGTCGGAAAATACTGTCCGAACCAGCAGTATCTTTTCCATATAAGAGTGATGATCTTTTGGGGTCATTGGAAAGTTGAAAAAAAATGCGAGGTTTGTCATCGATCACACTTTTGTGTACGAGTTTATTAGGGTAATTGCTTTTTATTCAAACAAATGATTGATGTATAAATAGATTAGATCCATAGTGTAGATTAGATTCTTGTTCCTTCTATGACGAAATTAAGAAGCTCTCGTCCATTTCGTATATTGATATTCAAGACTGGAAAATGGATTAATTCATTCCGTCGATTGGTAACACTTCACTTGAATTGGAAATTCAATTTAATTAGTGGTAAATGATGATTACATATAATAAAGACCAATAAATTGATTTGTTAATCACATCTTTGAAAAATCAATTAACTTCACACAAACTTAAAAAGCTCCGAAAGACCGAAACGATGTTCAACAAAGCTCACCTTAACACACCTGCTTTGATGCTAAATCCTTCTTCCTCGAGTACCACATATATGATCAACTGTTCGGGACTGCCGTTATTCGGTGGTGCAACACTGACGGCAGTCGTCTCGAGGACACTGTCATCAGCCCGGTTGCAAAGGCCGCTCGATTTAAACTGAACTTGCCTGAGTACAAATGACCGATTCACAACCTCAAAATCCAAACAATGTGAAAATATAAAATTAAAATCCGCAATACATGTATTGTTAAACAAAATTCGGAGCTTATATATCAATATATACATCGAGTTTCAGAAAGAGAGAATATTTATAGATTTAAACATATTACTATTATATTATAGAAAATCCATACCTTATATATCAATATAAACCAAATGAGCTTTAGTGAAAGTTATGTTCCGTTCTTTTAGGCTTGATTTTTAGTACATTTCAGTTCAGTTCAGCAAACTTCATCAAAGTTCAGCACAGTTTCTACTCAACTCAACTTTAAAATCAATATTATTAATTATTATTATTATTATCAATAATATTATACAAAATGATTATTATATTTGTTTATTTTTAATATTATTATTATTGTTTGTCGGTGTATATAACAGTTATTGTTGTATATATTATTTGTAATATGATTAACTACTAGGAGTATTATTGATATTAATTAATATTATCAATAAACATTATATATAATTATTTTTACTTATTAGTATTAATCATATTGTTATTATTTTTGTTGTTGTTGTAATATAAATAATAAATTATTATTGTTGTATATATCTTTATTTAATTTTATTATTAATTAATATTAGTACCAATGTTATTAATAATTATATATATTTTATAGTATTATTAATAATGTTATTATTATTATTACATATATCAATATTATTAATAGTATATACAATTTATAGTCTTATCAAATACTTTTTATATTATTATTATTTATTATTATTGTTGTTATTTTAATATATATTATTGTTGTTGTTATATATATATATATTACTATCTAATAAATAATAATAATAATATTTATTATTATTAACAATAATATTATTGATTGATTCATCACAATTCGATTTAAGTACAACTTCGTTCAATTCAAAGATGATTCGATTCTAAAGACAATTCAACTCAAAAGAACAGAGTATTATAAATTTAAACATATTACTATTATATATTTAGCTAAATTACACTTTTTGTCCCGCTAGTTTGACAATTCCTCACATATTGTCTCCCTAGTTTAAACTTGCAATTTCTTGTCCCTCTATTTTGAAAATTTTTGCAGTTGAAAATTCTTCCAACTTTTTAATGTAATTGGGCTGATGCGGCCCGGAACTTGCCACGCTGTCATCCCATTTTTCCACCATGCCACGTCATCTAATTAAGAACAAATTATAATAAAATTATTTATTTACTTAAATTATTATTTTTAATATCTTGAATTAGAGCTAAAAAAAGAAAACGATTAAGGCTTCCCTAACTTCTGAAATTTTTAATTAAGTTCCTCGCAATTCCTAATCTCAGAAGCACTCATCTTCCACAAAATCCCTAATCTCTCAAAACTCCTCAACATTTCGATTTGTCAGTTTTGATTTTAGGGTTTTAGGGTTTAGGGTTCAGGGTTTCAGTAGCGATGGAAAAAAAGGCGACTATGGCCTCGACAAGCTTGGCTCCGATAAGAAGAAGGGGGAAACGCGCAAATACGAGTTCGAAGAAGACTGAGAGAGAAAGATAAGATTATATGAGATGGGAAACGACAAGCATAACAAACAAGAAGCAAGAGCAGAAGACGAGTTGAGAATAAAAAATCCAGAGCAGAAGCATAAGCTGCAATGGAGTTCTTGTCTCGCGAAGAAGAAGCTGCCATCCAGACCCGACAAAATAATATTTGGGCTCTAATTTAATATATTAATATTTAATATTTTAAGTAAATAAATAGTTTTATTATAACTTATGGCATGGAATTAATGGATGGGGTGATAGCATGGAAAGTTCCTCAATTACATTGAAAGATTGAGGAAATTTTCAATTGCAAAAATTTTCCGGGAACAAGAAATTACAAGTTTAAACTAGAGAGGCAAGAGCATAATTTAGCCCATATATAAACTAAGGGGCTTTTGTTTCATTTAATGGTTATGAGAGCTCTACCCGAATCGCTAAGAAGATCAAGTTTTTAAGAAAAATAATACCTCTTAAATTACATAAATAACCTCTTAACCATTAAGCATTCATACCCTCTCTCAACCATTAAGAGGCAAACAATTTCCAGATTTACCCCTCCTCTTAAATTAAGAATTATTATTCATTATTATTATTATTATTATTATTATTATTTTTTAAATGAATTTAAATAAAAAAAATATTAGACTTAATTATTATTATAATTTTCTAATGAATTAAATTAAAAAATATTATACATAATTATTATTATTATTTTAAATGAATTAAATTAAAAAATATTATACATAATTATTATTATTATTATTATTTTAAATGAATTAAATTTAAAAATATTATACATAATTATTATTATTATTATTATTTTAAATGAATTAAATTTAAAAATATTATACACAATTATTTATAAAAATTAGGGTTTTTATTTATAAAAAAGGAGAGGTTTTGGTACGCAAGGGGAGGAAAAATGGGATTTTTAATCGCTACTTTTATACAGAAAGGTAAAATGGTAATTTGTTACCATTCATAGTTACCATTCAGAACAGTTACCAAACAACCAAATTTCATTCTGCACTCAACCATACAGAGCCTATCAACCATTTTGGCCTCTCAACCATTCTGCACTAAATCATTTAGCAATTGTCAAACAGCCCCTAAAAGTTCCCTCCAAATACATCCATTACCTGTATAAATTAAATCTTTTCTCCTACTCATTAATCGTTTTAGGGAGTGTATGGAAGAACTTAAAAATAATCACAAAATTTGATCATTAATTATGTTAGTAAACAATCACAAAAATAATAATAATTTAAAAGTATACATCGAGGCACATCCAACATCTTTTCATGCTAATATTTATTTTTATTTTAGTAGAAAAAAGTATAATCAAATGCTCGTATACGAATATTGCGACATAGCACACCTGTTGTAATTGAAAAAGACAGAAAGTATTAATTAGCAACAATCATCCGAATAAAATAGAGATTAAACAAAACTTCAATCAAAATCCAAAAATGTGCTCCTAACGGTGCTTCATCGTATCCAACATCATGTCCTAGCATGGACACGTAATCGGATACGGGACACGACATGGGGGACATGCTTGTTTGACACGACACGGCTAAAATTCCTAATTTAAAAAAAAAAAAAAAAAAACTGCCAAGAAAGTAATAATTTAAAAAAAAAAAAGAAAAAAAAACTAAAATTGAAAAAAGAAAAGGAAAAAGAATCTACAAAATGAAGAATCCAAAAGAAAAGGCTAAAATAACATGTCTTGTCAAATTTTACCCAGAATCAAACAATCATTCTATTGTTAGTAGTAGTAGCATGATTTCCTTTTTTACTCATAATCAATGAATAAATTAAAACGACGACGAGGTAAATAGACCCGATATATTACCCTAGGGATAGCTACTGACTCGATACAAGAAAACAACAGAGGTGTCGTCCGGCAGTTGGACGCTCATTGTAATATCGAACATGACAGTGTGTGATTTGAAAGTGATAAACAAACATAACCATACTGTTATACATACAAAGTATAAAGATTAGACAACTTGGTCCCTCTTGACTTGAGGTTTTAGCAGAAATGGATGTTCTTTTTTTCCTTTTTGGATCAATTTTACGACCTTCACTTTGCGAATCGTTGAGTCCACTCAGCAGCCAGCTCATCATGTTTCGCCTTGTCGGCCAAGTATAGGTGAGCAATACCCGGAACAATGGGTTTATCTGCCCCCCAAAAAAAAGCATATCATAAAACTCACTCCATATTTATACTACCGGATAATTAGGAAAACGACCACTGGCGTTTAGCTTAATTACCGAACCCACCCACCCACCGTGTATTACGTATAGCCCCTTGAGGTTTGTATTTGTTATACAAGTTACCAGGTCCACAGAGTGCAGTCTGTAAAATAGAAACAAGTGTTGAGGGATTTTTGTAATTCTCAAAATGTCTGGGTGTTTTTGTAATTAGACTAATCCTCAAGGGTAGGATGTGTAATTATCGTTTAATTTTTGGTTACGCATTTGGCAAGCAGATGGCAATACACTCACTCCTACTACATGGAAACAAGAAATAACACACCCAATCAAATGTGCCGATGAATGAGATGGAAAGGGTGTAAAAACCTGCCCAAAGTAAAACCCTACTTGTAATCATGCATCTCACCTGCTAAGAAACAAAGGTTAATCGCAAAAATCACCCGAGGTTTAGGATAATTACCAAAAAAAAAAAAAAAAAAAAAATAAGTTACAAATACCTCCATGCTATATATGTTGTCTTACAAAAGTGACCATCAAGATGGGGGTACTTGCAAGGTAAATATAAGCCTCGGGGGAGTATTTGTGATTTTAAAAGATAAGTGGGTCATTTTGTATTTAGACTGAAGCTCATGGCATTTTAGAAGACAGCAAATTATGTTCTAGGCGCACATGCTAAAGAAATACTTACGGGCATCAGGGTTGGTAAATATTGATCCGAGTGCTACCAACACCTTGGAGATAGTTAGAGCCGGACTCCATCCATCATTCAGTATATCCAAACTAACTTTGCCATTAGAATCAACATTGCAGTGATAGATTCGGGTTTTGAATACAACCTGCATCATGCCTGAAGAAGTCAAATGTCAGAAAGGAAAAAAAAACGTAAATCCGCCAGCCACGACTGGTGCTGTTAACGGGTCGGATCAAGTCAGGTATCACTATACCTATACCCGGTCCGACTTGGTAGAGTGTCGAGTCGGGTATCGAACCGGGTACCAACTATTGCTCGAGACCGGCTCATTAAGGAATCGGGATCCATCATACCGGGTAGTTGAGCCGGGCAGGCACCAGGTAGCTCGGCCCGTTAACAGCCCTATCCATCCCCAATAAGCAACGAAAAGAAAAGATAGCAGTGTAACTGTAAAGTATGGAGTTGGAAGAATGAAAGCGGTTGGAAGAATGAAAGACTTATGTTAGAAACCCTACCTACTAATCATGTGTCATATCTTGGGTCCAATTAAGTTCTGGACTTAGGCTCTGTTCTTTTGGACTCAATGAATCTGAACTGAACTAAACTGAACTGAATGGATCTGAACTGAACTGAATGAAACTGAACTGAACTGAAATATATATTAAGGGTAAATAATAATAATAATAATAATGGTAAAAAATAATAATAATAATAATAATAATAATAATAATAATAATAATAATAATAATAATAATAATAGTAATTAACAACAACAACGATAATAGTAATATTATTAGTAATAATAACAATAATAATAATTAAAACTAATAAAAAGAAGAAGAAGAAGAACTGAGGTGAGTCGAATCGAATCGAATGAATGGACTCGAATCAATCGAATCGAATCGAATCAAAATCAAAATAAGTCCAAAAGAACAGGGCCTTAATATCTCGGCAATTGAGCTTTATACTATTATTGGGTTTAAGTCCAAATAAAAGATTGACCGGGTATACCCGGTTTTACTATTGGGTAGCAAGTCAAGACCAAGACTGGCTCATTAAGGAATCGGGTGGTCCAACAAT
Source organism: Orobanche coerulescens (assembly GCA_033398695.1). Lineage (NCBI taxonomy): Eukaryota > Viridiplantae > Streptophyta > Magnoliopsida > Lamiales > Orobanchaceae > Orobanche > Orobanche coerulescens. Next base: position 143,481,744 of record CM065817.1, read on the forward strand.
CGGGTACTCGAGCCGGGCCGCAGGGTGGGTATCGGATAGCTCGGCCCATTAATATTCGTAGCCACGGCACAGAATGTGAAGATTCATGGGGGAAATTCAGCAGCATAAAGTATGTAAATCATAGAGTTATGCGCTATCTAGTGAATTTTGCAATGATCTGAATGCTGAAAATTACCTTGGGAGGTTTAAAAGGATAATCGCTAGGAAACGTTATGTCAAGGAAAAATATGCCTTCTTCATAAGGCGTGCCTACAAAATAAACAAACACGGTCCGTTAGATCCGCCAAATTTACCAAATAAGATCCTTACTTTCCAAATTCAACAAATTCCATGAACAATTCAAGACGAGCGTAGTGAAAGAAGACATTATTATCAGGATTCAAAGGTGAAACATCTCCTTTTTACTTTTCTTTTTCCATATAGCTCAAGATTGAAGTGAAAATAAAAATAAAAAATAAAAAAAAAAAAAAAAAAGAGAGAATTCCTCAACAAAAACGGGCACGCATACAACTAACTCACCTTCCAAAAACAACTTCAGCATGAACTTTATGAAGCACAATCCAAATTTCGACCAAGCATAAAAAAGGAATACAGAATTTGAAGCTTTTCATAAAGAGCAACAAAACAATCATCAAGATGCTTTAGAATTCAAGTCGGGGAACTCATCGTAAGTTTGACGAGATGAGAAATGATACCTAATGTTTCTATCAGGTTCGATAACAGACAATTCTCAATCTAGTTTACAGAAAAAATTTGGGCGATCTTAGTCAATGCAGTGGAAACGGAACGTCATGATGTGCCAACATTATGCGCATCAGTTTAGTTGCGAGTACAAGCACCACCACCATTACTTTGTTCACTGAACACACCATAAACCACCAGACTATCTATGCATAGGACCTTAATGGAAAAAACATGAGTCGTCGGCCACATCATTGAATACAATTGCTTGGCCAATGTAGAAAAATGTGCTTGGCGGTATTCACACTAAATTATACACTGATTAGTGGCAACTATTATTTATTTATTTATTTATTTATTTCTGGGTGTTGTTCCTCTGGAAAATTAATTCCAAGACAAACAAGCGAAAATAGGAGGGAAACAAATTGAAGACGCCATCTTATCTACCAATTACATTACACACGTAGATGCTAAGACTGCAGTGCCACAGCAAGGTACAACTTTTGCAGCGCTATGTACTGCTACCAATTACATTACACACGTAGATGCTAAGACTGCAGTGTCACAGCAAGGTACAACTTTTGCAGCGCTATGTACTGCTACTAACGCCTCTAAGTGAAGCAAGCCAAGCGTACCACAAAAAAGTTGTACACGGTACAAACGTTAAAGCAGGAGAGTACCATACCGGGAGGACCGAAGAGCGTTGCGACCCAGTGGTAGAGATTGTCGCCTTTGGGTCCGGCGGAGCAATCGGGAGGAGGTTTCATATTCAGTTCCGACATCTCCTTCTGTATTCTCTTTCCCGAAGCGGACACCGACGTCGTCGACGGCCATGACCGACCGCCGCTGCCTCTGCCGCCAGTTCCACTTCCTTTTTCGCCGCCTCTGCCTCTGCCAGCCAACGTCATCATCATGCTGCTGCTACTCATCAAAAGATCACAGAAAGATTGCAACTTTCAGCTAAAATCGACAAATTTCAATAAATTTTGGTGAAACTGAGATATTATTAAATTCATTACTTGTGGCAGCGGGGCGGGGCGGGTACTTGAAGACCCAGCCCGCCCCACCAGGTGCACGGGTAGGATAGGTCGATCCACCGTAAGTTTCAGGATGGGACAGATCGAACCGCACAGAAAAAATATTATTTTAAAATGACTAAAATAAATATTTTTATGGATTTTCATTTAGTATTTTATTTTTATTTAAGAAAATGTCAATATTAATATAAATATAAAAGATATATTAATAAATATATAAAAATATATAAATATAATTACTATACATAAAATATATATTAAATATATTTAAAATAATTAAAAAGTAATACAGGGCAGAACAGGCGGTATTCACGGAGCAAAAATAACACGCAGACTCATCCCACTCCGGATCACGAAGTGAGGCGGCCTATATACACGGGTCAAGACAGGAAAGTGCGGGTCAGGCCAAAAAAATTACCATCCCTTAGCGGGGTTTTGATGGAATAATAAAAAGTTGCGGACTCCATCTCATATAAAAAGGAAATGTTTATATAGCAAATGGCCGTTCATCTTTGGGAAAAAAATGGTTTTCTAGCCTTTTTTTTTTTTTGAAAGAATTGACTTTTTTTTAGTATTTTAAATTTTTAACTCAAATATGACAGATCATTTTTTTCACGGCTGTCAAAATTCGATTTTGAATTTTTTTGTAGGAATCGAACTTGAATCGAATTATGTATTTCGGGTTCGGTTTCATGTTTTTTCATTCGGAACCGAAGACAACTAGAACCGAAATTTTCGCTCGGTTCGAACAATATTTCGGTTTCATTTTTTTCATGTCTATATGAATCTATGCACCTGCTTCAATCTAAAAAAAATTTAATTTTAAACAACAATAGTCCAATTAAAAATAAGATAGTGAAGAGATAACATTGATTGTTCAGTTGATACAATCAAAATATCAAAGAATACGAAGCAGCGAAAGAGTAACTTGAAATTCAATAAACTAAGTAAGGTGGTACACTTCTAGGATTTTTTTTTTTTATTTTTAAATTAACTAATATTAATAAAAACAGATAAATAAGTAATTTCTGGTTTCTATGTATTTTTTGGGCAGAAACCGAACCCCAACTGAATTTTTAAATTTGGTCTGATTCCAAAAAAACACATAATTTTCAATATTAGGAGCCATACTGAACCAAGAATTTCGATTCGGTTTCAACCAATTCCACGGATTTCGGGTTAAATATTCCCGGCCCTAATTTTTTTCATTACAAAGTAACACGGTATTTTTTATAATCTCATAAATAACTTTTCGATCACTACACATTACTTATAGGGTCTATGCGTGCAAAATTCTAAATATGTTTTTTAGATTGTGTTATTATCAAATTTCTAAATATGTTTTTTAGGTTGTATGATTTTCAAAAATTTTAACTGATAATTAATTTTGAATCTTAGTGTTTACTTTGAAATATTCAGATTTTTATTGAGGAGGACAACGATTTTTTGTAAATAATATATATTTTATTATTTAAATATTTTATAAATTTAAAAGAGTTTGGATAATTAGTAGATATTACAATATGTTTGGACAAGAAATTGGAAAGGAACTGATAATAAAATGACATATTAATTGGTTTGGGAGAGATGACTATATAATTTCTAAACAGATCCGCATGAACCCTAGCTTTATCGTTTCATTATTATATACGGTTTTCAAATGAAAAAAGAGTAGTAAAACTTTTCAATCTGGTTTGGGACGAGTATTCTTAATGGTTACTTTATAATGTTTGGATTCTTTATTGAGACAAAACTAATTATTTTAACAATTTCAATCTGATTATTTGAGTATTTTACAAATTAAATGAGTCCGAGTAATTAGCAGGTATTAATATATGAGTTTGGTATGGAAACAAATGATAAATTTATATTTTAATTGGATAAAGAGGGTACGAGTATATAAATCCAAACGGATCAAGTGGCTAAAACATAATAACATCGTTTCTTGTATTAAGATGTGGGTTGGGAATGGATGCCAGTCATTAGCGGACCTAGGAATTTGTATTTGGGGGTATAATAAATATTATATAACAATATATGAAAAAAATAGTGTTAAAAATAATACATCCTACAAAATTGATGAATATCAAAGTCATACATTTCAAAATACCAAAAGAAAAATTACATAGTAAACTAATCTATTATTCGACGAGTCTTCATTTCTTGAAAGCGATTGACGCCATCTAAACTTGTAGAAACAAATCTTTCTCAATGAAAGTGACCAAACAATCATTTAAAAATTGATCTCCAATGCTATTTCGTAACTTATTCTTGATATAAGTCATCCCAGAAAACACACTCTACACTTGCAGTAGCAACCGGAAGAATCAACACCAACTTTATGAGTAAAAACACGAGAGGATAAGTGACATGTCTCTTTCTTTGGGGGTACAGCTGTACCCCCTTGTCCCTACACTCGGTCCGCCACTGATGCCAGTAGTAAAATTACATGTTAATTGAGTTTGGGATGAATATTATTAATGTTTACTTTACGATGCTTGAATTTTTATTGAGAGGTATAACTAATTACTATAACAAATTATATTTGATTATTTAGATATTTTATAAATTTAAATCAAGTAATTAGCGCAAATTACTATATAGGTTTATTATGAAAATGATAGTAAAATCACTTGTTAATGGGGTTTCGGTACAAATATGTAATTTCTAAATGAGGTTGGGTGGTTGAACCCTAACCTCATCGTTATGTGTATTATTTTATATGAGTTATAGATGAGAATGCATACTAAAATACCTTCTAAAAGGGCTGCTGAATCCTACTACCGTTTTTGTTCATCCTCGTGCTCCGACGGTAAACAACTCTGAGTAGTTGTAGCTAAAGGTGGCCACTGGATCGGAGATATCCAGCCCGGCCTAACCCAGCCCAGATTTTCTAGGCCCATGGGTTATCTGGGTCAGCCCGGCCCAAGCTCGAGCCCAACACACGGGCCCCTGGTCGGTCCCAAATTCCCCAACTCAAACCCAGCCACGCACAGCCCGACCCAACCCACAGCCCATCCCAACCTAGCCTTCTCCTCTCTTCTCCTCATTTAATTTAATGTTAAATGATTTTTTAATTCAAATCAAAATAGATTTTCTTAGATTAATTTCTTAATTTAGTGTTAATATATATATATATATATATATATAAGAATTCAAAACAAAATTTTAATTTAATTTTAATTAATGGTAACATATTTATTTAAAAATTAAATTCAAATTTTTTCAGTTAATTTTTTAATTTAATATCGATAGATTCTTAAACTCGAAACAGATTTTTTAAAATCAAAATAAATTTTTTTAAGTCAAAACAATTTTTTTTACTTCTGCCCGGCCCGGCCCGATCCACGGACAGCCCGTGGCGGGCGGATAGTGGGCTTCTTCCAGCCAGCCCATGCCCCACTCGGGCAAGCCATCCCATTATGTGGGCCGATTCTCGGCCCGGCCCGCGGACCGACCCAACAACTTTTTTTCTCCCTAAATGACCCTGTCAAAACAACTTTTTTTAAATGATCTGTCGGCCCGGCCCAGCCCAGTCCACAGACAATCCGTGGCGGGCGGACAATGGGCTTCATCTAGCCATCCCAGGCCCGACCCGGCCCATCTCGTCCCATTCAGTGGATCTGTTCTTGGCCTGGCCTGTCACGACCCATAACCACCTCTAGTTGTAGCTAATTCGAACTATATATTAAATTATTAAATAAATATCTATACTTATAAATTAGAAGATGAAGTGATTTCCATCTAAATACCGATCGATTCGATTAATCACAATCGATTTTATACATGGACGACCATTCTCGTATTCTCTTAAATAGTTAGTTTGAACCTGACTCCATTATTTTATTATCCATTTAAAAATCCAACATTTATAAAAATAACTCATTGGAGAGTAGGGTCAGTTCTGAGCGGCTGGACTGTGATGGGCTGGTAATGCCGAATGGCTGCCTTCGGACTCCAAGCCCATTTATCAAATCCCCTACTTCCGCCAGTTCCCCCATTTTTGTTTCCATTCAAACCATTCATATTATTGATAGCAGGGAGAAAAACAAGGGGGAGTGCGCAATAAAATTTGAAAATATCCATCGTCACTTCCTTCTTCTTTCTATCACAAGAAAGAGGAGAGAGAGAGAGAGAGGGGGGGCTACACCTTTAGAGAGAGAAAACAAAAGGGTTGTGGCTTCTTGTTATTGGAAGAAGGAAATATGAGAGAGATAATAAGCATACATATTGGTCAGGCTGGGATTCAGGTGGGAAATTCATGCTGGGAGCTCTATTGCCTTGAGCATGGCATTCAGCCCGACGGGATGATGCCTAGGTATTTGCTTTGGCTTTTAGTTTTTATTTATTTGTTTTCTTAATGTTGTTGTTGTTGTTTTGGATTTAAAATTATGTGTGATGATGCGAGTGAGAATTTCAGTTTATTTTGCTGCGATATATTTTTTTTAATTGTTTGGGGATTATGTTTAAGAGATTTTTCGTGATTATTGTTCCTTTCTGGAAAGATAAATTTGAATTTTGAATTTTGAATTCGTTTTCTTTTTTTGAAGTTTTTGATTGACTCAAGCTTTAATGGTTTTCATGTTGATTTTAGGGTTTCCTTTGGTAGTCTGTGGACATGAAAAAACAATAACTTTAGAGATGTCATGTTTTGTGATTCTTTGTTTGTTTTTTATTGTTATAAATCATTCCCCAGCCAGAAAAAGAAAAGATAAAGAAGGGAAATCATTCGCTACAGATCCAATGGTGAATATACAAGCGGGTACGGTACCCATGATGGTACCTTAGAATTTTCCTATAATTAGCGGCGCAGCTTGTTGCCCGTTTACCTGCTATTTCGATGTAATGACTCTTTTAAAATTATCCATAAAGAGATATTTTACTATCATTTGAAATATGTCAGTGATGAGATTGCGATCAACCTCGAGCGTGTTACTAACTTGTGTTTTTAATCAAAAGACTGAAAGTAGAATTACAAAAATGAGATGAATTTTGAAGTTTTTAGCCACTGCCCCTCTCAGTTTTTTCTTGATTTTTATTGTGGGCTTGCAGTGATAGCTCTGTGGGTGTCGCACATGATGCTTTCAACACGTTCTTTAGCGAGACCGGATCTGGAAAGCATGTCCCGAGGGCTATATTTGTTGATCTCGAACCTACTGTGATTGATGAAGTCAGGACAGGAACTTATCGCCAGCTTTTTCACCCTGAACAGCTTATCTCTGGAAAGGAAGATGCTGCCAACAATTTCGCCAGAGGCCATTATACAGGTAAAAATGGAAATGTATACGCAATGCATTTTATCAAACCAGTGCCAATGTGATTCACTTTTTGACCGATTTGTTTGTAGTGGGAAAGGAGATCGTTGATCTATGCCTAGACAGAATAAGAAAGTTGGCTGATAACTGCACGGGTTTGCAAGGGTTTTTGGTCTTCAATGCTGTAGGTGGTGGTACAGGATCTGGATTGGGTTCGTTGCTACTTGAGCGATTGTCCGTCGAATATGGGAAAAAGTCTAAGCTTGGTTTCACCATATATCCGTCTCCCCAGGTGCTGAAACTTAACTTTTTTCCTTCATCGGTGTAATTTGTGGTTGGAATCCACATTGTAGAGCATGGTTGGAATCTCAATCGACTTTTGTTTACTTAAAGCACCACTTGATTTTATATGAAGTGTTTGGTGGTTTATATTGAATGAGCTGTTTATCTCACATTGTAAATAGCTTGTCCTAAATAAGTGAAAACGCGTGGATTTCGTTATCTTTATTCAGAGGTTACTCAAAAGTTGATATCTCCTTATTTCCATTCTTTATATTCTAATATCCGCATTTTTTTTCTGGCTTTTAGCAAGCACAAATTAATGTAAAAACACTTTTTGGAAATGGATTTTATTGTATTTGTGCTCCCAAGCATGACATACTGTCTTGTAGGTTTAATTGTATTTCATGGTTTCGAAAGTATGTCCATTTTACCAATGGGTTTTGTTCTTAGTGCAGGTTTCAACTGCAGTTGTCGAGCCTTACAACAGCGTGCTTTCAACTCACTCCCTTCTCGAACACACAGATGTCTCAGTTCTCTTAGACAATGAAGCCATTTACGACATTTGCCGCAGGTCTTTAGATATCGAGAGGCCTACCTATTCAAATTTGAACCGATTGATTTCGCAAATCATATCGTCCCTAACTACCTCCTTAAGGTTCGATGGAGCCATTAATGTAGATATCACAGAATTCCAAACCAACCTTGTCCCATACCCTCGTATCCATTTCATGCTCTCGTCATATGCCCCCGTGATCTCGGCTGCTAAAGCATACCACGAGCAGTTATCGATCCCTGAGATCACTAATGCAGTATTTGAGCCGTCGAGTATGATGGCTAAATGCGATCCGAGACATGGGAAGTACATGGCTTGTTGCTTGATGTACCGTGGGGATGTTGTTCCCAAAGATGTTAATGCCGCTGTTGCTACTATCAAAACGAAAAGGACGGTTCAGTTTGTTGACTGGTAAGAAAACTCCCATCTCATCATTTGCAAAATCGATTAGGGAACAGCATTGATCATTTTTTTACCGGTTAATTTGTCTTACATCTCTACCCCCTCCATGAGCAAAACACATTTCAAAACATTCATTTACATTTATAATAGTATTACTGTTATCCCCTTGATTTCAACAGCGACTCATATCTTCATTTCGTAAATTTGAGAATTAGTTTTCTTGTTTGTAATTAGATCAAACCTGAATGCTTCCTTTTGTAATTGTCCCTTTTTATTATTCTGCCTAAAACAATAAGGGATAATCTCAAAATTTAACTACTAAAGAATCCATCTTTCTTGAAAAAACAAAACGACCTCCCTACCTCCGTGGAGCATTACGAGTTGAGATTTGTATTTGTTTTACAAATTACCCCCTTAGTAGGGTGCAATTTGTAAATAGAAATGTATGTTGGGAGGTGTTTGTGGTTTTGAAAAATAACTATTCTTTCCCCTCGTGGTTGGATAAAACCTCTAGGTAGTATTTGTAATTATCCCGATCATAAGTTATAAAGATTTTACATATTGTCAACTTCCATTTCATTGCGCGTTGCTTAGTTTTGGGGTGGGATGTGGAAATACATGGAATTTCGGTGGTTCGGTGTACGAGTTAAGAGCTAAGGTAGTTTTTAAACATGATCCACATAAATTTCCATTTTCCTAACGGGAAACCATGCCCGTGTATACCAAGAAAGACATTGTGGCAAATGGTTTAACAGATTTCCTTTAAGGGCATCTTTGGCAACTAATGCATTATAATATGGAGTAGGAATAGATTTCCTTTCCTTGTTTTTCTCGACATCTACCCGTTTCAGAAAGTCCCACACCACCTTTTTTATTTAACAGGTGCCCGACCGGCTTCAAATGTGGAATTAACTACCAACCTCCGACAATGGTACCGGGAGGGGATCTTGCTAAAGTTCAGCGGGCCGTGTGCATGATCAGCAACAACACTGCTGTAGCCGAAGTGTTTTCACGTATTGACCACAAGTTCGATCTCATGTACGCCAAGAGGGCGTTTGTCCATTGGTATGTTGGCGAAGGAATGGAGGAAGGTGAGTTTAGCGAAGCTCGTGAAGATTTGGCGGCTCTTGAAAAAGATTACGAGGAAGTCGGTGCGGATGGTGTCGATGATGAAGATGAAGAAGGCGAAGACTATTAATGAGAAATTTGGCATTTTCTTTCCAGATATTGTATCATATATGTTTTTGTTTTTGCAAGGGGTTGCAGCCCCCCTCTTTCTTTCCTCTACCTTAGTTTGTGTATTGTTGTGTTTCTTCTGCTGCGGTTGTGTCGACTTTTGTTGATTTTTTGCTAAAATTTTACGTTCCTTCATTCAAATTTCTCTTTGACATATCTTCATTAAGGTGCCAAACATTCTCCGGGATAATGACTACTACCCTTGGTGTCTAGTCTAATTACAAAAAGATCCATTTGTCTTTTAAAAATTACAAATCTCGCCCACTTGGGGGTTCATTTTTGCAAGGCAAAAATAAAGTTCACGGGGGTAATATCTAATTTTGAAATTCTGATTTCTTCTTTTACTTTGTTTTCGGGCAATTAATTAAGCTAAATTTTAGAGGTGGTTTTGGTAATTAACCATCCCTTTGCAACTAGGGCGGTTAGCGATCCAAGTATACCCGAGAATCCCCGATAATACTTTGGATCGATACTCATCCGAAACGTTAGCGGTTCAGATACTGGTACCGAAGTTAGAACCGAAACCGATAAGGATTGTAATCGTTAATCCGGTAAAAAAAACCGGTACTTTTTCGTAAACATACATCGTACAAGATATTGTATAAGGTATTAGTATATATATAGGAAAAACAAGTTTAAAAGAACTTATCTCTTAATTTCCTTAGCATGCATTTGAAAAAAATTCTCCATTCTTGTTACGATTATGAGGTTTTGGTGATTAGGGCTTTTAACGATCCAAGATACCGGAGAAACCGTCCAAACTACCCGGGACCGATACGCACCTGAAAGGTTAGCGGTCCGGATACAAGTCTTGAAGTTGGGACCCGAAATCGATAAGGACCGAAACCGATAATACTCGACACCTTAACGGTCCAGAACCGAGAAGACAATACCCGGAACAAACCGGACCGAGAACAGCCATATTTGCAACAAAATGGACCGAAGTTGCAGTATGTAATTTAAAGGTAAATGCCTTTTAGGTCCCGTTTGGTATTGTTTGACTTTGAAAATAATCAATTTTTTGATGAACTTTAAATTGGACTGTATTTGGTAGATGAAAAAAAATAGCTTTTTTAATTTAGGGTCACTGGCAGCAGATTTCGGAAGGAGCATTAGGGTTGTTTTTAGAAGCTGTTGTCAAAAAAACACTAGAAATTGACATTTTATATCTTAAAAACACTTAGAAAATAATATTTACCAAACACAAATCTACTTAAATTACAGTATTTTGACATCACAAAGTATGTGTTTGATACATAATCTTTCTTAAATTTATTACCCAAAGCACTGTCATGTGTAAACAACTCTAACTCTAACCTTTTTTGTTTCCAACACTCCCACTGCCTCTTGCATTCTCTCGCTATTATTATGATACCCCGGACTCGCCGCCGGCGACCCTATCGACCTCAAAACCTCAGTAAACCACTCAAAGAAAGATAAAAATATCTATTTTCCTCCACACCAATGGCATTTTATCATGCCGAAAATAAATATTAGAATTTACACACATGTGTATTTTCCACATCACACCGTTTACACATAATTATTTTACTCCTAATAATTATTTATACCCTATTTTGAGAAACCCATGTATGAAATACCCTTTTTTTTATACAAATGTAAAAAATGCCATCTTTTATATTTTAATACCATTTGGCCCCACTTCTGCACCCACTTCTGTCCAGTAGTGGTAAATTATTTACCCCTTCTGTCCAGTAGTGGTAAATTATTTACCCCTTCTGTCCAGTAGTGGTAAATTATTTACCCCTTCTGTCAAAGTGCAGAAATTATTTACCCTTCGTCCCAAAGTGGTAAACTATTTATCCTTCAGGTAAAGTGGTAAATTATTTACCCCTAAAGCCGAAAGAAAATAATATAAGTATTATTATTCTAAAAAAAGGGTAGAAACTACATGTAAATTTGGAAATGGGTAGTTTCTGCATTGGTTTTTTCAAAGAGGGTATTTATAATTTTGGCCCTAATAGTTATGTCTATGTTGTGGCAGGTGTTATAGGCAGTCCAGTTTATGTTATTTGCAGCATTGGTTAAAATAGGAATCAAGAGGGATAATAGAAACTAGTTGAGGGATGTGAAAACAACATCATACGTTCTAACGGGTTCCGAATAAGTGCGACCTCTCAAAAAGCCAATCGATCATCTTATCGAGAAGTTTGATTTTTCTCGTAAACAATTGAGGTGAGGGATTCACTAGAAATTTGAATAATTCCATTTTTTTTAAGTGCACGAGTGCGACATTTGCATAATTATGTGAAATGCAGAATAAATATATCTGTCCGATATTTGTGTCATTAGCTGAAAAGTTGAATGTATCAATACAAATTATCATTGCGCATTGACATGAAATAATATGTTATTCACATGCAAAGCGAAGCGAAATCTAAGTAAGCGGCTTGATTGGCTAAAAGAGCTGAGCGAAATAGGTACATGTGTGTATGTCATTAAATACGTGGGAATTGTATATCACTTTGGCGGTGCAGGCATTTGTGAATATGCATATTGTGACGCATAAAAGATTGTGATTATTCATATTGCGAAACTTAAATTGTTTAAACTGTAATATTCGTGTTTTTAGTTGTGAGCAGTGTTGGCTCACCCCACGCTTTTTTAGGTGTTGCGGTCCGTCGTCATTACCACGGTCCATGTAGTTATAATGAATAGCGGTGCGATTTGTGGGTCAAGTGTTGGGGTAAATAATTTACCACTACTGGACAGAAGGGGTAAATAATTTACCACTACTGGACAGAAGTGGGTGCAGAAGTGGGGCCAAATGGTATTAAAATATAAAAGATGGCATTTTTTACATTTGTATAAAAAAGGGTATTTCATACATGGGTTTCTCAAAATAGGGTATAAATAATTATTAGGAGTAACTATTATGTCTGCAGAACCTAGAAGCCTAGTCTTTGATACAGGTTGTGGTGCTGGTGGCCGGCCCTGGTACTGGGCGAGGTGGGCGACCGCCCAGGGCAGCAAACTTTTAGGGGCATCAAATTTTATGTTCATGTATATTGGGTAGAAACAAAATATGAAAGAGTAGATTTCAGATTTTTTTTCCGATAAGAGTGGAGGAAAAAGATATAATGGTAAAGAAGAAGATGATACATTAAGGAAAGAGAAAGACAAAATAAAAAAATAATATTTATTTAAGGTGTTGTGTAGGATTACTCAGGTGGGTAAGGGGGTTAACATGTAACCAATAGAAATAAAGTTTTTTAAAGATTATTTTAATAAAACGTATTTGTTTGTACTTTTATTTTTTTCCAAAATTTCACTTGTCTGCTTCTTGAGTTGTGTGCTTCTTTACTTGTACAAAAAAAATAATTCTTTGCAAAGTACTCGTAGAATATATGAATTCACCATTATTCTCATGTGTAATATGGATAAAAGATGTAGAAAAACTCAATCGTACTAGTTTATTACATTACATATTAATATCTTAGAGTATGTGCTGACTATGTTATTAATTTTATAGTGTTAGAATTCATAAGATTTATTTTCATTTACGGTTGATTATGATATTTGTTTTTCATGATATGGTAATATTATTTTAGCGAATGTTGATTATGATGAGATAATCGATAGTTTTTTCTCAAGATACAAACGACAACATCGTTTAAGTGTTGTATTTTGAAATTATAATCCGAAGTTTATATCTTATACGTAATATTTTATTTACTAATGAAAAATTGGTGTGAGGATGAGCGTCATAACTTGCCGAGGTTATAAATTTCTAAAAAATAGTGCGTTGTTCGCTTACGAGGGGCATTTTTCTATCGCCTCGCCCAGGGCATCCGAAAACTCAGGACCGGCCGGTGCCCCAGACTCGCCACCAAAGCACCGACCTCAAAACCTCGGTAACCCGCTCAACGAAATATAACACTAACTTTAAATAGCTAAAAACAAAAAATTCTATTTTCTTCCACGACAAATGATAATTTACAACACCATCATCGGTACGTAAAACACTCAGCTCGATATTTGCTAATGCATAAACTCTATTTTGCAATAATTTACCCACAACTCGCACCACTATCTAACATCATGACACGGACCATGACCATGGTTCTAAAAAACGCTAGGCGCTACGCGTTCGGATTGCTAACGCCTAGCGCCCAGAGGATTATTCGGAGATTAATCGGGGATTAATCGGACTAGACATATTTATTTTTTATTATTATTTTAATCATTTTTATATATAAAAAATTATATATATGTAAAATAATTAAAAATAAATCATTTAAACAGATATATAATCAAGTATATATTAAATTTGAAATATTTATATAGATATCAAGGAGTCCATAATATCCATAATGTCTCAATTTAGAAATTTATAGTACTATTAGAACAAAAAAAAAGTATAACTGCTTAGGCATCCGCCTAGTCGCCCACGTATTTAGGAAATTTGAAACATTGATAGAGGTATAAAGTAGTCTATAGTATACGTTGTATCTTAGTTTGCCTTCATAGGGCCCCGTCAGCCACAGATTAATCACCCAAACGCCCAATACAGGCGCCTAGGCTATAATCGGAACGGTAGAGAACCTTTTAAGGATTAATCGGAGGATTAATCGGCCTAGGCGGGGATTTTTAGAACACTGACCATGACAATGCAACGAACCGTCGGGTATATTGTCGACGGGGAAAGAAAGCGGCAGGGCCGCAGGCTGAGGAGCCGCGGCCTGTTCACTTATTTATCATATTATTGTTATTATTATGAGCCATGTGTGGGTTTAGGACTTATTATTATTATGGACCCCTGCGTGGGTATAAATATATGAGTAGGTCTTTTATTTCAAGTATCAGAAAACCCTAGTAAGATTATTCGGCACACTGTGCTTGGGGAGGAGACTTATCTGAGCATTTCATATTATTCATTTAAATTTATCTTTCAATTCCTCTTTACTCTATTACATCCCAATACGAATATTCAGCTACACATTATGCCTTTCAGCTACATACAAATGTGCAGTGAGACACTTATTCCACTATTCATAGAATTATGCAAATAACGCACTAACTTAATTTTGTAGATATGCAAAACATGGTGCTTCAAATAACATAGATATGCAATACTAACATAATAACAATGTCCATGTTAGTCGATAACACAACATTCGTACACTGCTCAACTGAATGTTTATGGCACAGAATGTGACACCCGAGGACGATGAGGGTGGGCAGTGATCGTCGATGCAATGAGAAGGCACGAACAATGAACGGATCCTGGCAAGGCTGTTAGGCGGAAGAAGACATGACTGAACTGATCTTGCACCAAAACGAGAGGTGTTACGATAGATGCATATGTGTGAGACTATACAGCTAGGGGAGGCTTACAAAATCTCATTTATACTACTCTTACCAACAAGATGCATGTTCTTTTTTGGGATCCATTACGTAAAACTCCAAAGTTAAGCGTGCAGTTACGGAATGGGTGATCGCATAGGGAACTTCTCAGGGAGCGCGTGAGAGAGGACAAAGCACGCTGGAAGAACTCATACTGGTATAATGAGGACAGTTGTCAGATCACGATGTTACGGTTCTCCTCTCCATTTTCTCCGTCTTCTTCTTCTTCTTCTTCTCCCCTGTTTTTTCTTCTTCCTTCTTTTCTCTCCCTTAGCCATCCGGGGACGTGCGACCCGAGGTGACACTTTGTCGTGCCCATGGCGAGATGGTGGGTTTCCCAGCAAAGATGGTACTTTTTATCCCTAGAAGTAGTAGAATAACATCTTGTTTTATCGTGCA
This sequence comes from Orobanche coerulescens, assembly GCA_033398695.1. Taxonomy (NCBI): domain Eukaryota; kingdom Viridiplantae; phylum Streptophyta; class Magnoliopsida; order Lamiales; family Orobanchaceae; genus Orobanche; species Orobanche coerulescens. The sequence continues at coordinate 143,496,956 of CM065817.1, forward strand.
ACTCATTTCTTAAATTATATCGCGAACACGAATTCCTCTATTTCTTTTACCTATCAAAATCGTATGGCATTTTAGATACCATGTTGGTATTGACGGGCATGCGGCGATGCTGTTCCGACAACTGTGAAGAACAATAAAGTACCATGACATTTGTGGAATATCATTATCTTGTTTTTATTGTGAATCAACTCATTTCTTAAATAAACCGTGAATCGAACCAATGTTTTAAAAAACGCGAGAGGCGTACGCCTCGAGGCGCGCCTCAAGACGAGGCGCGGCAAAAACGCCTCGGGGCGTTGTAATTCAGACTAAATCTGAGGCGATCGCCTCAGTCGATCGAGGCGGCGGAAGAAACGCACGCTTCGAAGCGTGCGTTTGAGGCGCAAGAGGCGCGACCTTTTTCTTCTTCTTTTTTTCTTTTGCTTGAACCAGGAGAAAAAAGAATTACTTGTTGATCCTTGAAGGAGTTTCAGTAAAGTTCGCTAATTGAAAAATGTGCATACGAAGAAAATATGAAACGCGAGGAGTAGGTGAATAAATAGGATATAGCCAATGTTGTAAAAAGTAATAAAAAAGAATAAATGATAAATTTTATGTAAAATTTGGGAGTTTTATATAAAAATTTATTTTATATTTTTTGTGATTTTATTAGAGAAAAACAAAATACAACTGAAAAAATTAAATTTATGACCTAATTAAATTTTATGAGTAAATTTTACAGTTATAATATTGAATTTATGAGTTGTTGCTCTTTTTTATTTAAAAAATACATAAGATTGTTATTTTATTAAATGGTATTAAATATTTGAAAATTAACAAAATTAAATATCGAATTTTGATAGAGAATGAAATTAAATTATATTAAAAAAAGATCCTAATTATCATTTTTTTTAATTTTATTAGAGAAAAATAAAATAAAATTGAGGCTTATGCCTCAAAAATATGGTACTTTAGTACCCTAATTCTTGTTTGTTTTGCTGTATTACTAATTTATATCAATAATATGATATTTTTATGAGATTCTTAGAATTTTTTATTTCAAACGAGGCTTACGCCTCAATGCGCCTCGAGGCTTACGTCTCGCCTCGTCCGGCCAAAACGCCTCAAACTCACCTCGCGCTTTTTAAAACATTGAATCGAACTTCTCTATTTCTTTTACATATCAAAATCCAATGGCATTTTAAATTGTCATTTGGTGAGTTACCATGTTGGTGTGTTGACCAGCAGGGGGCAATGCTGTTCTGGCAATTGATATTCGACGAACAATAAAGTACCATATGACATTTGTTGTTACCATATGATAATTTAAAATACTTGATGGTAATTTATATTATCAGTTGATTGTTTAATATTGTCGGACCACCAGTTGCTCGGAAGAGACATGTTAAATTTGAAATACATGGTAATCGTAATTTCCATTTGGCAATTCTACTGCTCAAAGGGAAAAAAGGTCATCATCATCATCAACAGCACCTTAATCCCAACTATGTTGGGGTCGGTGGCATGAAGATTATAGTGTCGTTTAATTGTCTAAAATTAATTAACACCATAAGTGGAAATTGGTAACCGACATCGACTCAGCCAATTGTAAATAAGTGGAAATTGTAAATCCAAGCAACATCCACTCGACCAATTGTCCAATTGTCCATTTTTTATGGGTCTGGATTTGGGTAAATCGAATTTAAAATTTAAAAAAAAAAACTAAAAAAATACAAGTAAAAAAGTACTATTAGATTTTACAAAATAATCAAAAAGGAGCTTAAAAAATGGGAAAACTCCTAACAAAAATTACAATAATTAAAAAAGTGAAGAAATAAATCCAAATATTAAAGAAAAACAAAAAACTATGAAACAAATAAGTCGAGACTTCATCTGCCGAAATTCCACAAAACAGTTCTTAAGAAAATTCAGACATCTCAAAACAGTTCAAGCCAAATCCAGAAAATAGAATCCCAAATCATTTTCAACATCATAAAACAAATCCAGCAGTTAAAAAGGACAAAAAGGTCAAATTACCTGAAGTATCTTAAGAGAGAACACAAAACATCATAAGACCCAATTTTTTTCGAATAGGAGGTGGGTCGAACTCACTGGCTAGGAGACCTATCCCTCCTTTGTGCCCTTGAATACTCGGCAGGAGAAGGGTAAGGACTCCTGCTTCGGCTGTGACTTGGGCTCCGGGCCCTAAGAGGAGAATGGTGTCGACTCGGACTCGGGCTCGGGCTTCTCGAACCAAGAGGGGATCTTTCCCTCACGGGACTTCCGCTGTAGTTCCTCGTGCTGTTGTAGTGGGGTGGAGAATGTTCCCGTGCCGGGGAGCGAGAGTATGATCTCTCTCTGCTGTACCTTTTCTCGCGCGGGGAGACAGACCTGCACATAGTTATTGTGCCAGTGTTGATTACAACAATACACTGTAAATATATATAACATAAACTCCCTTTATATTTCTTTTAAGTTATACGGATTGAAGCTTTTACATAGAAAGGATATTAATTTAATAAAATCCAGACTTCAGTTCTGGCTTTCGTAATACCGAAGGGGGTATTTGTAATTTCGAATAAACTGGAGTACCGGTTGTTATTAGCCCACATAAAAAGGGTTGTGAGCCAAGGTGTTAGATAGTGATACACAATTTGATTGTATATCTCACCATTCTGATGGCAGAAATTTTCTCAGGTGGGAACAAATTTCATCTAATAATAGAAGGGAAAGTACAAAGGGAAGCTGGTAATCATTCGTAATTAGGCTAAACTTCACCAGTAGTTTTTGAAATTACCACACAAATCAATTTCAGTGTCTCAGACTCTCAGTAAAAGATATCATAAAGATAATCATCTCTCTCATGATGTAGAGATGACAAGTAATATATGAAAACGAGTACCCTACCTTGAATATCGTCTCTTAGGAGGAGAGTAATAATCACGACTACGAGAAGGAGACCTCCCATAGCGTGGAGGGGAACGCGAATAACGAGGGGGAGACCTCCTCCTATCATAGGCACGGCCTCTGCAACAGATCAACAGGTAACAGAATAAAAACAATGAAAAAATAATGAAACATTATGTTAAATAAAAATTATTAAGAATCTAGCAATACATTTTCCGTAAATTTTATGGTTATCTATGGTGAAAGTTCAACCTGCACAAAAGGAAACTACAATTAATTGGATCGGAGGGAACACTGGTTTTAGGTTATTAATTTAATAGCATATGTATGAGTGTCTCATTAGTCACTACACAAATTCTCAGTCTTTTTCCAGTGTGCTAAATCTCCAAATTCCATTAAAACTGCATCTTCAGTGATTCATAATTTTCACACTTTTCCCCTCGAAAGTATCGAGGGCATGGAGATCGGTATAACATATGCAAATTATACGATTTGAGCTCCCTCCTATTTTCTTTAATCTGTTTACATCAATTAGTGTTTTAAACACAGATGTTATTCCACCATTGGGGAAAACTTCACAGAATAAGAGCTTATGCATGCACTTTTTATCAACTGATAACATATAACGCATCAAATACTGATTTGCAGGGTTATCTTTGACTCAAACACAGTCATATATAGAAGCATTACCTTCCTCCACCTCGTTCTCTGGCTCTCATTTCAGTTGGTTTCTTCCGGTTCTCCTCAGCAAAAACAACCGTGATCTCCCGACCTTGCAAAATCTGACCATCCATCTGATGTTTAGCATCAGCAGCATCAGCTGGGTCCACATACTGGATAAATCCAAAACCTCGTGGCTCGCTGCAAGGAAAAATGGTTTGAAATGTAGAATGAAAAAATCGGTGAACTGAAACTAAAGAAAATGATTCCCAGCTAATAGAAGCAAGTGACCCCAAGAAACACACATGTGGGGCTGTTACAAGGACTAAGGTCTTTAGTCAGTCGATGCTGATCTGCCAGTGTAATAAAAATAGCATCTGCCACAGTATAATCTATTCATTTTACTAAAGGGATTAAAAATGTTGCCATGAATATACAAGCTTCGAAAAGGTTCAGGACAATGATAGTGTCAGTTTGTTAATGGGAAAGAAACAAAGAAAAAAGTGGTTCTACGCCAACTTAAGCTTTAATTTTCAAAAAAACTCCTACTCAAATTAATAGCTCATACCAATTTGAAGAAATGGAAGGCCATGATAATTGCACAAGCAAGCACTAGGCGGCTGACCTTGTATGTGAGAATTAAGATGCTTGAAAATCTTCAAGACTTGAAATCTTGATATCTTCAAAATGAATTCAAACCAGATTCTCTTCCAACCTTCATTAACATTTACATCACCTCCAACCTCTTACTACTTGATTGAAGTCAAGAGAACTCTTACAACTAGATGTCTCAACAGGACTCTTACTACTCGATTGACGTCTTCACAACCCTTACTTCACTGCTAAATTTCAAAAATCTTAATAACGAAATCCAACTTTAGAAGATAAAATAGTAAAACAAATAAAAGAGTAAGTGAGACAAAGCCAGCAGCAGCAACTGAGACAAAGCTAACTAAATAATTTTCATGTGAGAAAATGGAGGTACAACTAATTATTCAAATACAGAACGACAAGGCCGGAGGTCTAACTAAAATGCAGAACGACAAGGGCGGAAAGCTACACAAGCTCACCCAGAGTGATAATCCCTTGGCAGATAGACGTCCTTTACAGGGCCAAATTGACCGAAAGGCCTCTTCAAGTCCTCTGGCCTGTTTACAGCAAATTAAACTATTAGAAGTATTCTTTTATATTCTTCTTTTTTCTTGGGGATGAAAAGGGTGGAGGTAGAGGAGGAAAACCAGTACAAAGAGGAACAGAATGCAATAACTACATAGGGAGTATGTTCCCCTAGCCAAATTGAGCAAATATTTATCTTTTGAGATTCCCAGAGATGGAGAATCATTCTTAGACGACAGACTTTCCTTTCAAGTAACCTTTCCACTTAATGTCACTTCATTAACCAACTTCCATCCAATTTCATCAATATAACCAATACAACAAGACTCATGTTCAGAATGAGGAAAAAGAACATAAAAAGATTACAAGTTCTATATATCAAGCATGCACAAGCCCTTTTAAAATCAAAGACATCAGAACAACAACGACATCAAATAAAAGAAAGTGAACTGTGTTATTAGATGCTCTTCAGGGAATCCCACTCAAAATGCACTCGGAAAAATCTTGCATAACTTTATCCACTTACAAGGGAGATGATATCACAGAACAAAATAGGTTAAAACAAACATACAAAGGAATAAGAAAGTAAAAGTTACCTAATATCCCGGCGAAGATTGCGAACTAAAAGACTAGTAGGAGCATCTCCTCTGCTGTGGCGTCCTCTCGGAGCAGGGCTTCTACCTCTTCTACCATAGCCCCTCGGTGGTGAAGGGGTGTAACTCCTTCCCCTCATTTATGAAAATGGTATACACCTGCGAGCTGTGTTTCATATACCAAATAATCAAGAACAAAATTGGATTAATTATAAACGGCGGAAAATCGAAAGAAGAAAAAAAGACTACAGAGAGAGAGATAGAGAGAATAAAAAGAAAAGAGAACGGAAACAAATTTAATTTCTTCTAAATAAATAACACTACTAAGTATAAAATAGACAATCATACATCTACAAAAATATCAAACTTGAGAAAAGAACGTTGTAACCATAGAAATAAAAACAAATATAAATGCCCACTAAAACTAACACAGAGAACTTGCCACCATTCTGAAAATTTCAAAGTTACTAAAAAGAATAAAGAGAATTCGTGGGAAACAAAGAGAATGATCAGCTAGAGCTAATACATGATAAATAGCCATCATATCAGCTATCAAAACAATCTAATCGTCATTTCATTCCTCAAATACCCACAAACCACCATGTGAATATGTATAAAAAGTAACTATTTTAAAAAAGGCAGCTCCAACCCACCGACACTTTGAAAAAAAAAAAAAAAAAAAAAAAAGCAACCCACTATTTAGATTTAAAAAAAAAAAGCTGGGTAAAAATAAGAAAATCAATTGAAGAAATCTACACTTCCAGTATTCTTACGAATGGTACTCGCGTAAAAAAAAATCCTAAAATTAATATCAAGAGCGACAGAAAACACAGATCAAATAGAAAATCAAAAACAGTAACCGACGAAAAAACCCTAACTGAATCATATTCCAGAATATGTACGATTCTGTGTACGAGTATGCAGTAAGACGAGAAGAATTTTACCTGAAAACCAAAAGAATCCGAAGTCCTAGCGCGGGGAGAGCGAGAGATAGAGAGAGAGAGAGAGAGAGAGAGAGAGAGAGAGGCGGCGGATGTAGTGCAGGGCAAAATGCAAAAGCACTATATTGTGGTGTCTAGGGCAAAAGGAAATTCAGAACACAAAAAAAATGATTTTAAAATTTGTGAAAAGATATTATTTTAAAATTTGTGAAAATATATTATTTTCTTAAAAAAAACACGTTTTTAAGGAAAAAAATATAAAATAAGCCACAATATGCATATAATTATTTATTTTACTACAGTATTTTTTTATTACTTGGTATTAGAAATAAAAATTCTATAACAAAAGAAGACAAATCAATTGCAAATAAATTTAAAATAACACAAAATCCTAATTAGCATATTATAAAACAAATAAATGCTAAAAACGCATCACAAATGCTGAAGAAATAAAATTTAATACTAAATATTATACATAAACAAAAATGAAAACAAACTAGGAAAATAAATATAAATTCCTTAAAATATACTCATTTTCTGTTTTGGATGAATGAATTGAATCGATCGAATCGAATGGATTCGAATCAATCGGCCCAGGAATCGAATGGACTCGAATCGAATCGAAATATATATTAAGGGTAAATAATAATAATAATAATAATAATAATAATAATAATAATAATAATAATGGTAAATAATAATAATAATAATAGTAATCAACAACAACAACGATAATAGTAATATTATTAGTAATAATAACAATAGTAATAATTAAGATTATAATAATAATGAGAAGAAGAAGAAGCTGATCGAATCGAATGAATGGAATGGCCCAACTGAATCGAATGGACTGAATCAAGGCCGAATGGATCTGACCGAATCGAATGAAAAACTGAAAAATAAGTCCAAATGAACAGGGTCTTACTTACATTGAATTAACAATATACAAGTAATATATGAAAAGAAACATCAGCAATTAAGTTTCCAAATTTATAAAAATAAATACAAATACATTCTAGAAATATAAATAAAGTTGATAAATTACAAGTAAATTTGAGAAACTACTAATAAATCCTAAAAGTACAATAAATAATACTCCCTCGTCCACGAAGTATGTTAAGGGGCTATTTACTTGTGATTTAATCAGTGGATAAAATATCTTATTCGCTCAGACGTTTGAGGTGTTTACTTGTGGTTTAATGGCTTATTCCCTCAGACAAAAATGACTTATTCACTAAGCATGAAAAGGGGTGTTGTTCACATTAAGACAAAAAAATGACTCCCTACCCTAATTGAAAACTACATGTTTATATATACAATATAAATTATTTAAGACAAAAAAATGATTCTCGTGTCCCCATTATATATACTCATTTATATATACAATATAAAAATTTAGGTTTTAATATAAATAAATGTAATATATATTATTCATATATAAATAATACACATTATTAATTTATATATAATATTTGTTACTATATATTATTATATAAATAAACTTTTCTATCTACAAAATATCATATATATTATGAATATATAAATAAATATTATATATTAACATTTATTCATATGTATAATATTTATTATATATGTTCTTCTCTATTTAAAATATATTTCTATATATAAATAATATATTTCATATTATACGTATTATTTATATACGTATTAAATATTTTATATATTACTTACATACAAAATTGAATCATTTATGGATAATATTTTGTTTAAATTTAAATAATATATATAGGAGATGAGTCAAATTTATTTTTTCAATAATGTTTAAATTTGTCTACTTTGTGTTTGAATTTGGCCACTTTGTGTATGAACTTGACTTATTTGTGTTTGAAATTGATTTTTAAGTACTTTATGAATTTTTCGATTATATCGGTTATATTGCTTAAAAAATAAACAACGATTTATAGAACAGGTCAAGGGTAAATCGGTCATTTCTGTTATTCAGACAGTTTATTCAGATGAAAAAGTTAACAATAGCATCAATTTACTCAGACAGATACATTTATCCAGATAGATAAATTTACCCAGACAGACACAATTTACCCAGACAGACAAATTTGGTAAACAGCCCGTGAGTTTCATTTCGGGAGGTTCAAAAAACATTATCATTCTATTTTTTGATACGGCCTCCACACAGATTTAATGGAGTAACTTTTATCATCAATTATTCCATTGAATTGTAAATAAATCCACTTATCACCTATACTTTCAATCTCACACCTATTCATTAATCTATTCATTTTTCTACACTCATTTTACATTCATTATAACTTATACGGTAAAACCTCTCAAAAAGAATACTCTATTAAGGAATAAACTCTATTTAGAAATAAAAATTTATGATCCCAACTTGATACTAGTTATAATTTGGAATAAACTCTATATTGTCATAATTCATATATTTTCAAATCCCAACATAAGGAAATACACCTCCATTTAGGAATAAATCATATATATATATATATATATATATATATAATTTTTACAATAGATTTAAGTTGATCTAAAATACTTGTTCAAGGTTGATTGTGACAAAGATTTAATTTTTTGTGTTGTAACTATATCCTTCAACGTGCGTATGCCCATTAGCTCGTCCAAATGACCACCTTCTTGTTGAACCCAAAACATTTCCAACTTGTCGAGTAAGCTTAAAGCTTCTTCACATGAAATTTTTTGTACATCTATGCTATCATCCTCCGGATTATTTTCCTCATTTTCTTGCCTAATTCCTTCAATGATTTCTTCATCGGTTAAAGCATAAACAATTTTCTTGCCTAATTCCTAAGTTTACAACATATTACATACATGTATCTACTAATTACAATATTTATAGGAGTATTATACATGCACTTTAAAATTAAAAAAAAAAATCTTCTTAAAACTCTATTTAGGAATAACCTCTTAGGAATATTTTTTTATGTTCCCAAGTATATGACTTTATAGAGGTTTTTACTGTATAAACATGGCACTAAATAACACAAATCAATTGCAAATAAATTTAAAGTATACATCTACAGAAATATTTCACGTTTTCATTAATTAAAAATATAAGTTCCAAAAGAGAAATTTAATATAATAGTGTGCATTATATATTAAAACTTAAACCTAAAATCTCGCGGAAATATTATATATTTCCATTAATTAACTAGTTTATATTAGTTAGTCAATATAATTAGGTATATCAATAAAAGAAATCTCAACTGAAATGAAAGATGCTTGGGAGTATTGCAAAAAAATGTTGAATATATATAATTGAAAAAGTGCCGGAAGTCCTAATCAATTAAATAAATCAAAATAATCTTATTAATAAATTTTATTGAAAGTGTAGAAACAATAGTTTTAATTATTATTATAAGCAAATCAAAGAAACTATGGAATAAATCAATTAGTCTATCTTACCTTTAGATTTTATTTAATAAATATAAAATAACAAGGTAAATGAAAAAACTCATATTTACTAAATTATATAATTACTGATTTTATGGATATTCAAAGAGATATTTCTAAATACATAAGCAATTATATTTAATAATAATCTATTAATCCGTAGATTCATCTTTGTACACAGACAATTTCAGAAAATAAAAATTGATCGTTTAAGTGATTTTTTATATATTTATTTTTAAAAAAATTTGTTGATCTATTTACTTATGAAGTCAAATGTATATATTTGAAAGTTTTGAATTTGCTTTTGTATTTCAGTTATATCTAAATACTTTATATATTTTTTTAAATATAAGAATTAAATAATTTCTTTTTTTGCCAACAAAAACCGCTAAAAACATAAAGATTTGGACCATTTTTGTCAAAAAAAAGGACAAAAAAAATGTGGAACCAAATCTATTTTTTTTAAAAAATAGAATGTAATTTTCCCTCCTGAAATATGTAAGCAAGTTTTTTATAACACATTTATTAATAGAAAGATCTCTACATAAAAGAGGGTTATAGAGAATAAAAATTGACTATAAATCTTTTTAAAATATATATCTCGATAAGTACTTTAATTATTTTTAATTCTCAGACACTCAAAAAATAAGAAATGTGATGTGAGAAAAGAAGAGAATTATATTGTGCTATTGCAATAATAATTGATTATGTGAAAGACTTTAGTTTACTTTATTTATTTTCTAATATGTTTTGGATGATGCATATTTTGCAATATTTTGGTACAATTGCTTCCATAGCATATATTATGTTATACTACACATTTATAAGTAAAATATTTATTCCACAAATGATACTAAACTCATCAGATAGTAGATGGCATTTAAATTTCAAAGACGACAATTTTCACTAATTATGTTTTTCCATGGTTATGCACTCTCATGTTGATGTGAATTGAGATATTATGAAGAACCCGAATGAGGACTTGCGCATGCCGACTGGGCCAATAACGAGGTCCTGATCAAAGATGTTCAAAAATAATTTATCGACACTCATCATTGATATGTTCAAAAATAACTATGTCATCAGAGACAACAAATTCGTGAGTAGTATCGAAGTTGTCGAACGATAGGTTTTTCGTTTATTTTATCTTGATGTATTTTAATTTGAATTATATTTCTTGAGTTGTATTTGTTATATTTTGAGTTGTATATAATCGAGTCATGTAATATTAAAGTCGAAGACGATCGGAAAAGACGAACAAACAAACAAGGATGCAAATTCCCGCGCGTAAGACTAACACGCAGCAGTCTCGTATTTTGGCCACAACTTACTCGTCTGAAATCCGATTTAGGTGATTCAAGTGTTTGTGTAAAGCTAAGAAAGAGAGATATAAATCTTGTTAAGACCATAGAACTAAATTCGGACCTATTGGAGCCTAGAAATGACAAAACAGACAGCATCAGATTTATGGTGACTTGTTGTCCTTGTTTTCACACCTTAAAATCTTGGTCTTTGATATTTTGTCTCCTAAACATGTGTTGAGTGACTTTGTATCAAATTTTAGGATATTTGAATGTTGATTTTTCTATTTTGTAGGTTTCTTACTTGTTTCCATGTTCACACTAGAGTTAGGTGTAAGATTTTGGCTATAAATAGCCTCGAAGTTTCATTGTAAGAGGACACCAAAAGATTTTATGAAATTTGAGAGTGTTTGTATTAACAAGCCTTTGTGAGTGCTTTCCTATTTTGTTGAGTGTGTCTCCAAAATATCCCTTGTGTGATTTATATACTTATAAAGTGCAATCTTGTTAGTATTTATATTCCACCTATTCCGAGTTGCTACGGCGTGTCACGTAGAAGTTTGGAGTAAAGCCCCATTTTGCTTATTTTGGAAACATCCTGGGAACGAATTCATCTAGCGATGTCGGTTACCATAGCGTGTCGTGTGGGGGTCGCATCAGTTGGTATCGAAGCTCGATTATTCTAAAACTAAGTGGTATCATCTATTTTCCTTCATTACCATAATCTTGCTATCTTACCATCCTATCATTTCCTTCATCTTCTAAATCTTCCATCTTCTTCACAAAAAAAATATATATAAGTGGTGAAGGTTTTGATTGTTTTTGATAATTCTTCAAGCCGAGGCCAGGGGAAGAACTTGTTCCTTAGCCTTCGGGCGTCTGGTGATTTTAAGCTTGCGGATCGAATATCAAATATCAATCCATTCATTTCATTACTAAAAAAAAAAGAAAAAAAATATCAAGAAAGAAGAGACGAACGAATTTTGATTGATCTTATCAAACAATTATCATACTTTTCGTTCCGTTCTATATTCTAAACTATTCCAAAATCTTTTGCTCCCATCCTTCCTTTTTTTTCTTCTTATCGTCATTCGCAATATTAAGAAAAAGAAAAAAAAGGCCAAACGAGAGATACGCGAGTGTGAGTGATCGAGCGATACACGTGAGGATCTTGTGAGGAAATTTTCTCTTAAACAAAAAGGAAAGAAAAAAAAAAAGAAAAAAAAAGGGAAAAAAGAAAAAGAAAAGAAAAAAAAATGAGGGTCCCCCAATAAAAAACACCCAATATCACCATGGCGCCTCTTTTCCCCATTCTGAACTTTCCCTTTCTCTCTCTCCCTCCCAGACTCCCCCCCCCCACCCAGCCACAACTCCTCCCTCTCTCGTACTCCTTCCCTCCCAGCTCCAAACACTCCCACCAACACCCCTCACCAAATCCTTCCCCCATCTCTCTCTGATGTGTACCGAAGCCAACATTACAAAGGGACCTTATGCTAAATTAATTAATTATGTTATTTTCTGTTATTCCAGAACATGTTTGATTTATGTCTAAACATGTGTCGAGAGTTGTTCCTAAAATAAAGGGGTAGTGGTCCATGATCTCCTCCACGTGAGTAGTGGTTAATTGCAATTTCCTTTATATGTATTCGTTTGGATTATTAATGGATTATGGAGAAAATTGTCCCAAATCCTCTTCCTTAATTTCTGTCTATTTTCCTTCTTAAATTCTGGCTATTGAATCTGATTGATCGGACCACATCAGTGGTATCGGAGCAGTCGTGATCCAATGGAAACCCGTAACAAGAAAACGCTCGAGCAGTTCCAGCAGGAAACGCACGATCAATTCGCAAAAGTTAATGACATGTTCCAACAGTTGCTGAACGAATTCCAGACCATCAAGCATGCACGGCACGACGGTGCGCCTGGTTCAAGTGGCAAGCTCATCCTCTCGGGTGATACGGCCAAACCATACCTCAAGCTTCAGTTTCCTCGTTTCAGCGGAGGAGACCCAACCGGTTGGCTGTACCAGGCCTCCCAATACTTTGAATTTCAGAGTGTTGCTCCGGAGGAACAAGTCAATTTAGCTTCGATCCATCTCGACGGTATTGCCCTACAATGGCACCGTCGGTTCACAAAACTTAAAGGACCAGTAACTTGGGCGGAGTTTTCTCAGGCATTGTTGGCACGCTTTGGACCGACGGAGTATGAAAATCCGGCCGAAGCTCTTTCCCGACTAAAACATACGACAACGGTAGCACAATATCAGGAGTCATTCGAGAAGTTGTCTCATCAGGTGGAAGCACTTCCCGAAGATTTTTTAATGGCATGTTACATTGGGGGTCTCAAGGATGAGGTCAGATTGGAAGTCAAGATGAAGAAGCCTCGATCCCTTATAGATGCGATGGGGTTGTCAAGAATGGCAGAAGAGAAATTGAGCCTTGCTAGGAAACAGTCCCAGCCCATCCGTTTCTCCACCACTTCTTCTGTGGGCCGCTTAACTCCCACCGATTCACCTGGGATATTAGGCCCAGGCCCAACAACCACTTTAGCTTTACCTAGCCCTTCTACTACCCGCAAAATCTCAAACACAGAAGCTAAGGCACGTCGCGAGAAGGGTTTGTGTTACTATTGCGATGAAAAGTACTTACCAGGCCATCGATGCACCAAACCTCAATTCTTCATGATACACGATGTTGGGGAAGACGAAGAAACGCCTCCGGCCACCGAGTTAGCAGCCGCCGATTACAGTGAACCCCAGGCTGAAATCTCCTTCCACGCAATTACAGGTACTCTTCATCCTCAAACGTTAAGGTTGCCCGGAAAGATTAAGAACAAAGATGTAGTGGTCCTAGTAGATGGAGGTAGTACCCATAACTTCATTGACCAGGCATTGGTCGACCGATTTGGCCTCATTATTGACAGGGAGATCACTTTTGAGGTTATAGTGGGAAATCGGGAAAAGGAGCTATGCCCAGGCCGTGTTAAAGAACTTTCACTAATTATACAGGGGCTTACATTTCGACAGACTTTTGGGTTTTACCTGTCGCCGCTTGCCCTGTTGTTTTGGGGGTTCAATGGCTCAAGACTTTGGGTCCAGTGGAAATAGACTATCAGAAACTCACAATTGGGTTCAAGTTAGCTGGTGCAACACATACCCTTCAGGGACTTAAGGCCACCGAACTACAAGCGGTACCCGACAATGAACTAGTAGCATTGCAGGGGTTAGCTTATCTCTTACAGATTGAGCCTTTTGGCGTGACCAAGCCGACGGGTCACGTTCCTTGTTTGACCATCCAGGAATTACTAAAGCAGTACGATCGAGTTTTTTCAGGATCCCCGGGGTCTTCCGCCGATTCGTTCCCAAGACCACCAAATACCTTTATTGCCTAATGCCCGACCGGTGAGCTCTCGTCCTTACCGCCAGCCTTATTACCAGAAATCAGAAATTGAGAACCAAGTAAGGGAATTGCTTCACCAAGGTTTAATCAGACCTAGCCATAGTCCATTCGCATCACCGGTGTTGCTAGTCAAAAAAAGTGACGGGACTTGGCGATTCTGTGTAGATTATCGGGCCTTGAATGATATAACCATCAAAGATAAATATCCAATTCCGGTCATTGACGAGCTTCTGGAGGAATTATATGGAGCCACTATTTATTCAAAATTGGATCTACGGTCCGGATACCATCAGATACGAGTACGTGAGCAAGATATTTGTAAAAACTTTAGGACTCATGAAGGGCATTATGAGTTTGTCGTGATGCCTTTCGGGCTTACGAACGCGCCGGCAACCTTCCAGAGTTTAATGAATGACCTCTTCCGGCCCCACTTACGTAAGTTTGTACTTGTGTTTTTCGATGATATATTGGTCTATTCAAGAACCTTAGATGATCACTTGCAACATTTGTCTACTGTTTTGGAGATTTTGGCTACTAACAGGCTTTATGCCAAAATAACCAAGTGTTGTTTGGGGTATCCAAAGTCAATTATTTGGGCCATGTCATCTCCTCTTAGGGTGGCGATTGACCATTCTAAGGTCCAAGCTGTGTTAGATTGGCCAACCCCGAAAAATGCTAAAGGGGTACGTGGGTTTTTAGGCCTTGCGGGGTATTATCGGAAGTTTATTAAACATTTTGGTGCCATAGCAGCCCCTCTTCATAAATTGGTGGGCAA
This sequence comes from Orobanche coerulescens, assembly GCA_033398695.1. Lineage (NCBI taxonomy): Eukaryota > Viridiplantae > Streptophyta > Magnoliopsida > Lamiales > Orobanchaceae > Orobanche > Orobanche coerulescens. Next base: position 143,512,031 of record CM065817.1, read on the forward strand.
AACGCCCTTTTATTGGGATTCAGTGACCGAAAAAGCATTTCAACAGCTCAAGCAATCTCTCACGACCACTCCAACCTTGGCGTTACCGGATTGGTCTAAGCCTTTTACTGTGGAATGTGATGCTAGTGGAGTGGGTATTGGGGCCATCCTTACTCAGGAGGGTCGTCCAATCGCGTATTATAGTGCCCCATTAAAAGGGTCCATGTTGGCTTGGTCCACTTATGAAAAAGAAATGCTTGCAATAGTTAGGGCGGTCAGGAAATGGAGATCATATTTGTTAGGGCAGCCGTTTGTGGTCAAGACGGACCACATTAGCCTTAAGTATTTATTGGATCAGCGAGTTTCCACACCGGCCCAAGCTCGATGGCTTCCGAAGCTAATGGGTTATGATTTCCGAGTTGAGTATAAAAAGGGGGTGACTAATAGTGGGGCAGATGCATTATCGAGGCAACCCGAATTTAGTTTCTTGGCCGTTTCACATGTTACAGCGGGCTGGTGGGCAGAGTTGCAACAGGAAGTAAAGCGGGATACTTACTACCATAATTTACCGGGGTGTTTTCCTACAAAAGTCAGTTCTCACTTGGCGCAACGGGACGGGGTTTGGTTTCGTGGGGATGTGATTTTGTTGAGCCCAACCTCATCTCTTATTTCTAAAGTCTTGCAACATTGTCATGCTTCTCCTGAAGGAGGGCATTTTGGATTCCACAAGACTTTGGCTCGAGTAAAGGAGAGTTTTTGGTGGTCCGGGATCAAAGAAGGGGTGAAAAGGTTTATTCAAGATTGTCATATATGTCAAAGATTCAAAACAGAGAGTGGCCGACCCGCTGGTTTGCTCCAACCGCTACCGATTCCGTCTCGAATTTGGGAAGACATTAGTATGGATTTTATAGAAGGGTTGCCTCCTTCTAACGGGTTCACTACCATCATGGTAGTTGTTGACCGCCTATCTAAGTATGCTCATTTTGTGCTGATCCGACACCCATTTACTGCAGCTACCATCGCTAAAGAGTTTGTATCACATGTTGTCAAGTTGCATGGCATTCCTTCCACAATAGTAAGTGACCGAGATAAAGTCTTTATTAGTTCATTCTGGCAAGCGCTTTTTAAACTGCAGGGAACGGATTTATGTTTGAGTTCTAGCTACCATCCCCAAACGGATGGTCAAACAGAAGTAGTCAACCGAACCCTTGAGCAGTATCTTCGTTGTTTTGCGGGAGACCGACCAAAAAAATGGGCAGATTGGCTCTCATGGGCAGAATTTAGTTATAACACCAGTTCATTCGGCCACCAAAATGACCCCTTTTGAAGTTGTGTATGGCCGCCCACCTCCTCGGGTTCTTACGTATGTTCCAGGAACTTCTAATGTTCAAGCTGTTGAGGAGTTTTTGATCGATCGGGACAAGTTATTGCATGATTTACGTTCCAATTTGTTGGTAGCTAGGGACCGAATGAAGTCTAAAGCTGATTCAAAAAGACGTGAAGTGGAGTTTTCTGTGGGAGACATGGTTTATTTGAAGCTTCAACTGTACAGGCAGTCGACAATAGCAGTCCGTTTATCGGCTAAGGTAGGCCCTAAGTTTTTTGGTCCATATAAAATTATTGAACGCGTGGGGCCTGTTGCGTATCGGTTAGAGCTTCCACCCGAGGCCCTTATCCATAATGTGTTCCATGTGAGCTTATTAAAAAAATGCAAAGGTGATCCTCCTATTCCAGTTTCATCCGAATCCAGTCCAGCGGTTCTGCCGCCAACTGAGCCACAACCTGAGGCTATCTTAGAGGAAAGGGTGGTAAAAAGGGGCAAGTATAGGCCTAAGACAGAAGTTTTGGTTAAATGGAAGGGATTTCCTTGCGAAGATGCTACTTGGGAGACTAAATGGCGTTTTTAGAAGGCGTATCCCGACTTTCACCTTGAGGACAAGGTGAATTCAAGCGGTGGGGATTGATGTGTACCGAAGCCAACATTACAAAGGGACCTTATGCTAAATTAATTAATTATGTTATTTTCTGTTATTCCAGTTTATGTTTCAGTTTATGTCTAGCTTATGTGTCAAAGAGTTGTTCCTAAAATAAAGGGGTAGTGGTCCATGATCTCCTCCACGTGAGTAGTGGTTAATTGCAATTTCCTTTATATGTATTCGTTTGGATTATTAATGGATTATGGAGAAAATTGTCCCAAATCCTCTTCCTTAATTTCTGTCTATTTTCCTTCTTAAATTCTGGCTATTGAATCTGATTGATCGGACCACATCACTCTCTCTCTCTCCCTCTCCCTCCTCCCTCTCTCGGCCTCCATCTCTCGCTGTTGGGTCGCCCGAATTCGGGTCTCGGGTTCGCTACGGAGTCGCTCGCGGATCTCTCGCTCTCTCTGCCTCCCTCCAATCGCAGCGAGGTACTCTTGGGTCTCTCTCTCCCTTCAGTTTAGCGTTCTCTTTTTCTTCTGAGATAGAATTAGTGTTCAGTTCAGGATTCAATTTATTTTCTGTGAATTCTTTTATTTTCTCTTTTTTTATTCAGTTCAGGGTTCAATTTATCTTCAGTTCAGTGTTCAGTGTGGATTTTCTGTATGGATTCAATTTATCTTCATTAGTTATTTGTGTTTGTGAGACAGAGAACCACGACAACTCTGATTCATGACATCAAGAAGTTATTCATCTAGCTCTACAAAATTTCACCATGTCTGTAATTGTGGAAGAATGGTTGTAATTAGAGTTTCATGGACTAATAAGAATCCAGGAATGAGGTTTTGGACTTGCAAACATCTATTAAGAAGCCAAATTTTCACATTCTATTGTCTGTATAAAATGAAAATTGATCAGTATGGTTGGTTGATGGAGGATAATGTTGGTTGCAGTTTTTTTTTTTTTTTTTTTTTGGCATGATGATGAAAGTTGCAGTAGAGGCAAAGAAGTCATAAAAAGTCAGAGGGACATGCTGAAAAACTTGGAGGTTGAATTGGCAAATCTTCATCACAAAGAAGATGATTATGTAATGGAGATTAGCATGTTAAAGACAAAAAGGTTTCTGAAATGGAGTTGCAATTGTCAAAAACACCTACTAAAGGAAGAACATTTTTTTATTTTTTGTTGGCTTTTGTTTTTTTAATTATGGCCATAAGACTTTATGGCAAGAATTCGAAGAACCATCAATTGTATTTGTTGTAATTTATGTAATGTAGTGTTATTTTGTTATTGTCCCTATTTTGTTATATTCAAACTGCGATATTTAACAATCATTCAAAATCTCTGTCACCCTTTATTTTTCTTTCATCCTCTTGACTCATTGCCCTCTTCAAGCTATCTTGGGCCTTAATATACTTGCCTGCCCTATCTGTAATACCCGTACTTTTTATTGAATGTCTGACCTTGCCGTTCTTTCTCTTTTGTTGCTCTGTAAACACTTTGAGATGTTGTCGACGTTGATTTAGAGTTTCATACCTTTTTGGATCATAATCATGTTGACTGGACCTTTCGGCAGTGTGCTGGGACAGGCACATAGCACGCTAGGCCTAAGCTAACGCACGCTACTTCTACTTGAGTAGCGCACTCTAGCTTTGAGCCTTAGCGCGCGCTAACGTTTGGAGCATGGCAGAGGCAGTATCTGATTCTGCCATCTGGACTAGCAGTTAGCGCACGCTAGGTATTAGCTAGCGCACGCTATTCGTGTTCAGTAGCGCGCGCTAACATCGCCCGTAGCGTACGCTAATGAGCTGAGTCGGCAGAGGCAGTGAGGTATTTCTACTTTCTGGACTAGCAGGTAACGCACGCTAGGCGACAGCTAGCGCACGCTATAGGTGTTGCGTAGCGCGCGCTAGTGCCCAGTCGTAGCGCACGCTAGCGGAGTTGGGCAGTGAACTGGAATTTTTGCAGGATACCAGTAAGCGCATGCTAAGGTGTGGTAGCGCGTAACGTCTCAGGACAGAAGCCACTGGACTACCGGGTGACCCCGTTAGCGCACGCTAACCCCGATTTTTAGTGCGCGCTAACTTGGCGTATTATATAAGGGGCAGTCAACCCATGCACTTGCCATTTTACATCTTTTTCACTCATTCGGATGGGAGATCTCGGAAGAGGGCGATTTGGGGCGATTTGAGGCGGTCCTTCTTCAACTATCATCATCTTTGGTTGGATAACAAATATTACACAACATCTAATCCATTTCTATCTTCCAAATCAAGGTAAAATCCTTAGAACCCTAGTTTTGGAAATTTTTGGGGATTTTCTTAGATTCATTCGATTTATCCATTCTAGAGCTTGAGATCTTTGAGATTATGATGTATCTACCCTGTACCCACGTTTCCCCTATGATTATATGGATTGTTTTGTACCTTGTTCGGTCTTGAGAGGGTTTGTGTGATTTTCAAACCTCTAGTTGATTTTCCTCGTAGTTTCGCAAATCGTAGGCGGGTTTTGGGAGTTTCTTCATGTGATTTGAGTATGGATTATTGATTATCGTATTCCTTACGAATCGTTTAGGCGCTGTAATATACCCTGAATAAATTGGGGGTGTTATAGAATATGGTATCAGAGCTTAGGTTTATGGATACCTAGACTGTCGGTCTTTTGGGTCGATTGAGTCATCGTTTGTCTACAGTATCACTACTTTACCATCATCACAGTGCGACCGATACTTGTAAGACCTCTCCTAGTGTTTCCTTAATCGCTTTACTTTTGATTTGATATTTTTGGGAATCGGTCACTTCGATAACGTGCGATTTGAATTGTACTTACGTACTTTGTGTATCCTTCAGAATGTCTGCTGATAGGGGACAGAGATGAGGTTGTGGTCGTGGACACGGACGCGGATGTGGCACGGCCGCGTCCCTCAGTTCCGTTGCGGGGTCGACCACCCCCAGTTTATCTAACTCAGTACATCCTGATACCGAGGGTCATCACGACCAGTCGGCCGGCCAAGGGAATAACGCAGATTTTGGAGTTACGAATGTCCTTCAAAAATTGGGTAACCATATGACTATCCTGGCCCAAGCCATTCAACTGAACAATCCGAACCCGACATCGGATGCCTTGCTTCATAATGTAATCCGTATGCACTCTCCACAGTTCAGCGGTGCTACAGACCCGATAGGTTGGGAGAATTGGTTGGCAGAGTTAGAGAAAGTGTTTGAAGCGGTTGATTGTCCGGAAGTGAGGAAGGTACCGATTGCTCAGTACTTCCTTACCAAGGAAGCCGCGACTTGGTGGAAAGTTATCAAGCCTCCGGATCATGCTGCTACGTGGGGAGAGTTTAGAGAGCTACTGGAGGCCGAGTTTTGTCCTTGGCCAGTGCAAGAAGGCAGAATCCGAGCCTTTTTCGAGGCTAAGCCGCAGAATATTCCAGTCTCGCAGGCGACAGTGGAATACAACCAACAGCTGATCCACGTGAAGAATCAAGTGCGGGATGAGCGTGACAAGATCCGTTACTTTGATATGCGATGAATATGGATTTACGGCGTTATATGAACGGGTTTGCTTGTACTACCTTGAAGGAATACCAAGATAGGGCTTTGGCATATGACATGTTATGTCCCAACAATGATAACGCAGAAGAACCGAAGAAGCAGAAGATTTGTTGGTAACTTTTCTGGTTCTAAAGGTGGCAACTTCCAGAGACCTCAGACGACTAACCGTTCTGTCGGGCAGTCGTCACGTTCTGCTAAAGGGAAGAGGAGTTTTCGTTCTGCTACGGGCACCTCCACTCGCCCGGTAACTTGTTTTAATAGTGGTCGTCCAGGCCACGTTAATCTGGAGTGCAATTTCCCACCACTGAAGTGTCACACTTATGGACAGATGGGACATAGGGCAGCTTATTGCCCCGAACAAGATCAGACTGTGTACACTCGGGCTTCTGCCTCAGCGCCTTTAGATCAAAGCATGAATCAGCGGCAACCAGTTGGACAATCACAGCAGAGTTACGGCAGAGGCCGAGGACAGAGTCAGAACGCTAGAGGGGGAGATTCTAGCGTCGGTTCGGCACACCCACGAGTCTATGAGATGCGTCGAGCAGACAAACCCGATGCGGCGGTGGCCTCTGGTACCATTCATATCCTATCTCATCCAGTTCGTGTACTTTTTGATTCGGGTGCTACACATTCTTTCATCTCCTTGGAGTGTGTACGCCGTTTGAATATAACTTGTATGACTGCTTGCGATCATTTCATTGTGAAACTACCCAGCGGGGATAGAATCGTGGGGAATCGGGAGATTAAAGATTTTCCGGTGAATATAGCCAGTACGGAGTGGTTGTCGAACTTGATTGTGGTTGATATGGAAGGCAAGGATGTGATCCTCGGCGAGGATTGGCTTGACAGTCACCAAGCGATTATGAATTACCGTACTAAGGTTATCACTATGATGACTAAAGACGGTTCCGAGTACTCATTTATGGGACATAATTCGGGCCAACCCAAGTTGCTTATCAGCGCCACGAAGGCCGTAAAATTTTCTGGCAATGGAAATATCAATTGTCGCCAACTTACCACAAAAGGAGATAGGAAAGTACATCAAGATTCTAGGAGAAGCTCTGCAACTAAGTCAATCGATTAATAGCAATTCGATATCAGTTCACATGCCCAGATTTTGTACACTTCTCCAACTCAACATATCTGCTCAGGTACTTTCTTGTTTTCTACCTTCTCATAAAGATGTCTTGCTAGATCTTTGGCTTGTTTAAGACTCTTGGTTACACGACTTGTTTAAGACTCTTGGAAAATCCGGCTTGTTTAAGACGGAAAATCCCGATAAAGAATTTCCTTGTTCTTCATGAATTATGTGGGCCGGTGACCCTCGGTTACATGACTCCCGAGGTATGTCCCGGTTTAAAGATGACACCCATAGTCATACTAATGCGTTTCTCTGTTCAAATGGTTTCAACTATTTTTCTTTTGGCATTTTCAAGATTTCAGGTGGAACGGTTTTGAAGTGCAATTGAAAAAAATCAAGTGGAGATCTTAGGTGTTCTTAAGATCTTCTGTTGTATTGTGAGTTTCTTCTATATTTTAGGTTCTAGCCCGTTTACTGTTTTTTGTATATTTTTTTCGACCCCTCGAATTTGAGATTAGGTTTTACAGTTTTATTATTCACCTGTAATTTATGTATTTGCTTTTCTTCCTAATTTTGTACTTCTTTATGGATATTGTGCTTCTCTCATATTTAATTTAATTTATTTATTTGGGGTCTCTTATGATTGGTTTTTTATTTTAGATCTAGGATTCTCGCTGCTTATCAATACTCGGTAGAGAGAAGGTTTTAGGATTTCCTCTTTCATTATTTGTTATTCTTGAATTATTATTGTTGTTAACTTTGTTGTGATTGGTTATAATTTGTGTATTTGCTTCTCTTCTTAGTTTTATATTTCTTTATGATTGTTGTGCAGAGATTTGATTTTTGACTTTTTTTTATATTTCAACTATGTTGGTTATCTCCTTCATATGAAGGTTGCGACAGGAAGGGCATCCGGCGTAAAACTTTGCCACTTTGTTATTTGCATGAGTTATGGTGTTAACTAATTTTAGACAATTAGACGACACTATAATCTTCATGCCACCGACCCCAACATAGTTGGGATTAAGGTGCTGTTGATGAAAGGTTGCACGGGCTATTGGTGTTATGCTTTGAAGGCGGAAGGGAACAAAGTTGATTTCTCTCCGATTCCAGTTGTTAATGAGTATCCCGACGTTTTTCCGGATGACCTCCCGGGATTACCGCCGGATCGAGAGATAGAATTTTCTGTGGACTTAGAGCCTGACGCGGCTCCGATTTCTAAGACACCTTATCGGATGGCACCTTTCGAGATGCAAGAATTAAAGAGTTAGCTGGGAAAACTATTGGAGAAAGGGTACATCAGACCGAGCGCTTCGCCTTGAGGTGCGTTTGTTCTTTTTGTGAGGAAGAAGGATGGTTCACTACGTTTATGCATTGATTACCGTGAACTAAACAAAGTGACCATCAAGAACAAGTATCCTTTGTCTCGTATAGATGATTTATTTGATCAGTTGCAGGGAGCCATAGTATTCTCAAAAATTGATTTGAGATCAGGGTACTATCAGCTCCGGATGAAAGAGTTCGATGTTCCGAAGACTGCGTTTCGGACGAGGTACGAACATTATGAATTTGTAGTCATGCCTTTTGGATTGACTAATGCCTCTGTAATGAGGGGTGGAGACCCTTATATATAGGATTACCTGATGAGTTACGTAGGGTTAGGAGTCTTTGTAGAAATAGACTCTATCAAGGAGACTTATCTCTTGGAAAGTCGTGGAGACTTGTACCTTCCGGGACTCTTAAATCACGTAGGTCTCCTACCTCATAGCAGACTCTTAAATTATGTCCAGGAGTCTTGTACCTTCTAAAATCCTCTAAGGACTTGGGCCTTTAATTATTTTCTGGCCCTAATTGGATCTTAATTTGGGCTTTTTAATACCTTAATAAATATTTGGATATTTATCTATTTGTTATTGGGCTACATAGCCTAGTCCACTAGAATTCAGAATATTGGTGATTTCGTAGAAAGGTAGAATAGATCTAGAAAGTAATAATAATTTGATTTCTGATACAGAGATTCATTATAAGATGCAACTCTAGAGCATACTCTCGTCATATTACTTAAATGGTTAGAGTCGTGCTGAAGGTATTTCTCTTGGAATATTTTTCATTAAGAACCGAAGCCTTATTTATAGGAAAACTTCAGATGGCACAAACATAATTACATAATTTCATCATGGGCATAATAATCATTCACATGTTATAATATATTATATTATTACGGACGTGCGCATTTCGACATTATATATCATCACTAGGGGTGGACACGAACCGAACGAACCGAGCTTTTGGTGTTATTGACCGTTCGTTCGTTCGGTTCGTGTAGTGTTCGGTTCGTGTTCGTGTTCGACGAACATTACAAATTAGTGTTCGAGTTCGGTTCGACATATTTTTTATTGTTCGTGTTCGGTTCGTTTGTGTTCAATTGTTCTGTTCGTACGCTTCGTTTGTGTTCAATTGTTCTGTTCGTTCGTTCGATTCATTTGTGTTCAATTGTTATATATATATATATATGTGTGTGTGTGTGTGTTAAGTCATGTTCCATGATGTATGTGTTGATTTTACAATATCAATCACGTATTGTGACATGACAATAGCAATTATCTCAAACTCATCGCCGTCTCATGATATTTTCCATATAAATGGAAAAACCTATGATGTTGACGGTTTTGGAATTTCGTTCTATTTCTCCTTCATATGAAGGTTGCGACAGGAAGGGCATCCGGCGTAAAACTTTGCCACTTTGTTATTTGCATGAGTTATGGTGTTAACTAATTTTAGACAATTAAACGACACTATAATCTTCATGCCACCGACCCCAACATAGTTGGGATTAAGGTGCTGTTGATGATGATGATGATGATGTGTGTGTGTGTGTGTGTGTGTTCGCGAACAGTTCGCGAACACCCGATCAAAATGTAAAATGTTCGATGTTCGGTTCGAAAATACTCGAACATGTTCACGAACATGTTCGGTTCGGTCAAACCGAACTCGAACTGACCGTTGACCGAGCTTTTTCACGAATTCGGTTCATGCGCCACCCCTAATCATCACAATTTTCACGCTTTTCCTCTCGTTATTTTTCAGTATAAAATCAAGACTCCTCTTTTAGTCGGTAGGGTTTTGCGAAATCCAGAGCTTGTCAAAGCGCAGTCTTTATCTCTTCCATGCAAAAGTCTCAATTACACAAACCACTCGAGTGATTTGGCTAGGTTGTATTATGCACCCACGTCGAATAAGTGATTAGATAACTGAATTTTTTTCGAGTTGTGATGAATATGATTTTTTGTTTCTTAAATATTTTCTTCAGGAATTTCGCGGTTATTGATTGGAGGCCATTCAAAGTGTTCGACTGTTGAACCAATCGGTGAACAATGGTAATATTCTGTGTTTATTGTATTATCTAAAATACAATATAGGTAAAATCCTAAAATACGAATTGGAAATACATTCTGTTGCACTTGATTAAATTTGCATAATTCAATTTCTGTTGCTGTCTCTAATATTGCACAATTGTTATCTATGGAACAAAGGAGTCGATGCATTTTAGGTTCATGTTGGATGAAGAAGTAAGGCGCCAAAGTGTTGTGAAAATTACAAATCCGGATTTACTTGACGTATTCGATGAGCCTATACCTGGTGGACTCTATGATCCTGCTATGGGACCCCTTGGTGATGATGGCTCATCGTAAGTATATGAAATCAGAACAAACCACTTTGTTGCTGCTGATATTATTACTGAGCCTGGGGTTTTATTACTTATCTTTTACTTTGCAGATGTAAATCGTGTGGCCGAAGTTCCTATCACTGCAATGGTCATTATGGTCACATCGACCTAGTTTCGCCTTCCTATAATCCGTTGCTCTTTAATATGTTGCACAATCTTCTGAATAACACATGTTTTTATTGTTTGCATTTTCGATCATGCAGAGAAGAGGTGAGTTTGTATAAGCTTATTGTGATAAATGTTGCCTTTTGCTCCTTGTTCTGGTCGTACTTTGTTTCACCTAAAGTACAATGTGTTTGTTTTAGGTGGAGAATTCTTTTTCTCAATTGAAATTATTAGAGAAGGCTGACATAATTGGGTCAAAAAAACTGAGGTTGAGACAGGATTTACAAGACAAGAAAGAAAGAGACAGAGTTGGCATTACAGGATGGCATAATTAATCGAGAGGATAGACAAGGGAGTCATAAATCAGATCCTGCATTTCTCTCTGACAATGAAAATCAGAATGAGAATAATGTTCAGGCTTCATGGGATTCTTTCCAGCTTACTGAAGCTACTTCAGTTGTGAAAGTGTTTTTAAAGAAAATAGAAAAGAAGTGTGTGAACTGTAAACGCAAAAATCCAAAGATCGATAAGTCAACATGTGGATGGTTTTGTGTGGTAAGTTTAATATGTTGTAACCTGGAAAAAGGTTGATGTTTGATTAACATGTAAAATAATTTTAACTGACTGGAACTGGAAGACAACTTTCTTAAGAGTCTTTCATGTATTTATTTCTCTATATTTGTCATAACTGGTATTCCACAGTCAGCGTTCATTATTTTTAGTGTAATCCAAATATTATGTATATCCTCTTCATCTTGTTTCCCTGAAAATGTATGCTGAAAATTTTGTATTTCTGATGGATCAAGATATGCATCTTCCATTGGGTGAATTTTTTTTTTAATCATTTATTTTCTATCTATTTCTTTGTTGTTCTCTATACAATGCAGAATGGACACTCCGGTGCAGATGAAGCTCACTTATTTAATGATGCCACTGATAGCACTAAAAAGGGCATTAAAAAAAGTGTAAATGAAAAAAGAAATTCGAATCAGGGGTTGCAGGATAAAAGTAATTATTGTGAAGGACTTATGTTACCATCAGAGGTGATTAACCTTGGTCTTGATTTCTCATGGTTTTGCCTTGAAGTATACCTAGCTAATCTGTTCCTTCCAACTACTTAGTCAAAGATATATTGAGGCGTTTGTGGGAGAATGAAGCCCTATGTGCTCATATATATCTGATATTCAGCATCAGTTCTATGGAACTATTACAGGCTATTCCATGTTTTCCTAGAGACTATTCGTGTACCTCCAAACAAATTTCGCCTTCGGCCCAAGCGGTGACTCTGTAAGTGTTGAGGAAAGATATATATTAAACCGTTTAGTTCATAATTCTCTTAACTACACTTAATTGATGTTTGAGGTGAAGGTAGGTGGGGCTTGGATGATTGTATGAACATAAATACTTTCATTGCCTGTACAAGGTTGTTAGGCTCCAGTTTGTGCAGATCCATTAATATAATTGCCTTTTCAGGTGATGGAGCATCCACATACTCTTGATTAGCGAAGGTTTTCTTTATCAAATATTGCTGCGGGAAATGCTCATATGAATAATTCCGATCATCGAACGATCATTTGTCATTTGGATGGATCTTATGATCTATTAATATGTTGTTTGATAGCAAAGCGCCTCTAAACTTGCCTCTAGTGAGTCTATTTCTCCAATTTTTAGTTTTATGGTTGCTTGTAACCCTAAACAATGTGCATTCTTTTCGATACATGCACATTTGCTTTCCTTTGCTACAACTTTATTTGGCTATGTGCATGTATCGGCTTGAATGGCGGTTTCTTGTGTATATATCAAGCAATTAAGGTATTAGTGCTATTGTTTCATTTGTCTTAATCTTGTGTTATACATTTTACAGGTGTTGGGTCATAATTGCTAAATGATATTCATTTTATGGTTTTTCAATGCAAATTTCGTAGTTTTACACTTGAGTGAATTGTTCTGTCCTTATTGTTGTGGCAGGTCAATCCCGAGAAAGCTATATACCGTCAACGGAATTGTTTTATCCTCGATACTTTGGATTGAGATTGAGACATCCAGGTATGGATTAGAGGTTTCATTTATCCTTTTTAAATTGTGCGATCTGTTTTAGTCAACTGTCTCTAATACGAACTATGCCATATAGATATAATGATTAGGGCCATATCCGTTTGGTTAATTATGCGAGTTAATCAACACTGCCTATTCGTTTGTGAATTAAAATGTTGTAAAATGTATGTTTCCGTTTTGTCTTCAACGAATTCTTTGCATATCGACACTCGTAAGCTTAAATGGATTATATTTGTATGTTTTGCCAATCATCCCTTCGCTCGCGGACTTCTATTCAGCACACAACAACAGATGTATGATAAAAAGAAATTGCATTAATGAGAAATTCATAATATTAATTTTCTAAAGTAGTTGCATTCTTTCTGATATCTTATGTTAGAGGTGTATGTGTTCTTATGAAAGCTCTTTCCTTGCTTGTTCGCTACATGTATTACAGGGCGTTGCTCATTTGGATTGGCATGTTGCAGTATCGGAGGTCGGCGTCACTAATTTTCCTGGAACTCATCACGGAGCTAGTATGGCCTCTGTAAAAACTCCCACTCAGACAATGAAGCCTGAATCCATCAGACGTCGATTGACGAGCATAAGAACTAATTATTATGAATATGCAAACACTTTTGTCAATCCTTTGCGCGAATAATTATTCGCGAAGGATTGACAAAAGTGTTTGCATATTTATAATAATTAGTTCTTATGCTAAATCAAAAATCAACGATTTTACTCGTTTAATGTAATCTTAAATTATCTTTGGCTTGACAACTTATCCATTATTACAGTGAAGACATGGATATAAAGTGAACGTGCTTATGATATTTGGTGCGAAAAAAATTGTTCCTGAAGCTAAAGTGTCACCTTGGAATTCATCGAGGAACATATGGTATATTCGGAAACATAGTTGTTAAAGGCGCGCCTCAGGCGCAAGTAGCCTTGAGAAAAAAAGCGAGTCGCCTTTTAAGCCTCAGCGGGCGACCTCAACCAGCGCGCGCCTTGGTGCGCCTCAGTTCACCTTTTCTTTGTGCCTTGGTGCGCCTCGGGCGCCTCGTCGATAGGACTTTTTTTTTTTTCTTTATTTTTCAGAATAGTTTAAAAGTTATTTGGTTGTATTGACACTTCAATTTTATTAATTATCAAATTTTTTGTGGATAGTTATATTTTCTTATGACTGTTTTTATAAATTGTATAATTCAATTTAATTTATTTTTTAATTTTTATGCGCCTCACATCTCTCAGGCGCGCGCCTCGCCTTGCGCCTCAGGCGATGGGAGCCCGAATCGCCTTGGTGCGCCTTTCGCCTTTAACAACTATGTTCGGAAATGTAAGTAGTAGTAATTAAGACGAATTGATGGAGTTGCAATTTGGTTTCTAAAAGCTAAGCCAAAATATAAGCAACGGAGTAATACTTCATCAGTTGAAGGATCTGTGGTGACCGGAGAGATTCAAAGAAGAATCAGTCAAAAGGATACCACCACATCTCATTCTAAAAATTCGCATTAAGATTCCAATGAGACTTTATTATAGAAAAGAAAGTTTCTGTACGATCCATGTTTGGCAGTAACATCTGGGCTTATCAGGAGGGTGCGAAGCCTTGCGATAACATTTCCAAAAGGATGTGCAGAAGCCTTGCGCACCAAAATTTCAGGAAATGCTTCAAAAACAAACAAAAGTAAGTGATTCATAATAATTTAGCCACAAAAACATTAATAGCCACATGTTTGTACCTTTCTTGAACTTGGGACTTATCTTTTGCAAAAGTCCTACAAGGGTTGTGGCTTCTGAAACATCATTCTTCGGCCTTGGATCAAGAAAGACAAAAAGGGCGCACTAGCAGTGCCTGACAAAAGAATTGCTTGCCTCTCGACTCGTTTTAACTTCCTGCACACCAGAGAGGGGACAAAAAAGAAACCGCCTCTTCATTTCTCCCTTTCTCCCACGACACCAACACTCGCAGCTCTCCAACAATGCCGTGGTCTCCAACAATGCCTTGGTCTCCAACAATGAAGTGGTTTCAGGATGCTGAGTCGCTGCATTCGTCCGATAACACATTCATGGACACCACCACGACTTGGTCTTCGACAGAAATCACGGATTGGATCGATGAAGTTTTAAAGGATGAGAGTACAAAACGATTCATCGGCTTCGATATTCAATTTGTTGTGGAGAATGGCAATGTGCGCATCGGCACCGTGCGATTCTACTATAATTACAAGTGCCTCATTATCGATTACGCCACATACTGACCCAGTGATCTCCGATTCTATATCTGAGTTACTTTACGATAAGAAGAACACTTTCGTTGGTAAAATTGTAGAAAAAACTTGGAAAATTCATCTTTAGAGCTTCCAGTTGCAGCTAGCTCGCTATTCGACGATGTGCGTAACCGTGCGCGTGTTCCATCTAGGCCGCTATTCGCGGATGTGCGTCACCTTGCGGCCACACTTTTCTATGAACCGGTGCTGATGGATAACGAAACAACCTTGGAACTGCTAGCACTCATAGGTCTGAAGGGAGACGAGAGAGACGATTTAATTGAGACTTTGCGGGGCCAACCTCATGTGCAAAAGAGTAATTGGTGTACTAAGGGTATGCTGTCGCCTGAGCAGGTGCATTGGGCGAGTTTCACAACTTTCATGTGCCTCAGAATCGGAATGGTGCTGATGAGCCGTCTCGCAGGTTTATTTTAAATAGTAAATAATTAATTAGAAATCGATCTTGGTCATTAATTAAGTGTTTAATTTGGTGTATTCTTTAGAGGACGGTCGTTTGTTTGCAGAGGCCGAAGGTGAGGTAAATGAGCTGGATACTGGTGGTATGTCCTTAGTCTATTAATTCTGATCATGTACTTTCACTTATTCTTATCAATGCCTACGTGATAAATAATATGCATTGGAAAATTTATGCTAGCTATCTTTTGAAGCTCTAACAAGTATTTCATTGTTGTTCAGTGGTTGGAATTTGAAGTTTACCAAAGCATCGAATGTCCTAACTTGGTAGGTATCTGAGGCACACTATCTCTTTGTAACATTTTTGTAATATCTGCTAAAAAAAGTGTAGTGTACTAAAGAACTATGGTCTTACTGAAGAGGGGCGCTAGTATTTGCTCTGATGCTGAATATCATACTTGATGAAGTTGTGATTATCCTTATTCAGTCAGTCTTTTAGTGGTGTAAATTAGTTTTATCGTTAGTATGTCCATACATAAATAATGTTGAAAATGCATTGTTGGAGTAGTTTCTTTTATTCTAATTGAGACTCTCCGTGGCAATTTTTTGGTATAATGTTGTGCAATTGTTTAAAACATACACAACCCTTCATTATCATTCTCATATGGCTGTTTGCCTCATTACAGCTGTCTGCTGGAATTGATTTGTTTTTTCACAGTATTCCTCTTTATTCATTAGGATCAAACAATCTGATACATGTGGATTAAGAATGCTGCCCAAGCATTTTAAAATATGATTATGTATTTTGTATGCACTATCAATCTGTACATCCATACACAACATGGTGATCTCTTCTCTCAATGGCATCTGAAGTTCATCACATTAGGTGAAAACTCAAGAATGAGAGAAGCTGGAGCTACAAGTAAGCTAAGTGAATTGATAATTCAAAGCAAAACATGTGAATATCATTTATGCATGCTTGTCCTTAGGAGAACTGAAATATACTACTTTCTTCTGTTTCTTGCCTATTAATCATTTTTTTCTATCAATTCAGTATTGGAAATATTCTTGATCCAAGGCCGAAGAATGATGTTTCCGTTCTGTCTTCAACGGATCCAGCAGGTATTTCATTGTTGTTCGGTGGAGCAACAAATCCACAAAATTGATATAGAACGACTTTGTTGTTCTGTAACACAATATTTGTTTCCCTCGGTGTTACCACACCCGGATAAACTAAATCTCCAGAGAGCACGCCTGATGTAATCACAGACATATTGATGAAAGTTAGCACAAAGCTTCAACCAACAAATATAAGAATCGAGAATCCGTCAGAGGCAAACACAAAATTGATAGTTAAATGTAGGGGTGTTCAAAAATATCCGATATCCGATCCGAAATATCCGAAAATCCGAAGTTAGGATATCCGAAGTTCGGATCGGGACTTGATTCGGATATCGGATAGTACTTTTACGAAAAATCGGATATTCGGATATCCGAAATATCGAAAAATCCTAATTTTTTTTTTATATTTTAAACAAGGTACATCACGTCGACGACTAGTCGCCGACTAGTCGAGAAGTCGACACGGATGAATTAGTCGACGCGCGACCGTTGTATAAGTCGTCAGTGGGTTATACCCGGGCCGACCGCCGGACCCGCCATTAATTAAAAAAAAATTACTTAACCTAACAGTGCGCGACTTTTCTCCTCCTCACCCGACTCTGACCGCGACTCATCTCATCTCGGTAGACATCGACTTTTCTCCGAGGCCACGACTATCTCCTCCGTGACTTCATCTCCTCCGGCGACTTCAACGGCTTCATCTCCTTCGGTAAGTCTTCTCTCCTCTCCGTCTTCCGACTCTCTCTCATCTTTTCTTCTCGTTTTCTTTTTCTTTTTCTTTCTTGGGTGTATAATATAATATTACATACATTTTTATTTTTATTTTTCAATTTTTCTGTTTTATTTCTTAAAATTAATTTTTGTTTAATTTTTAAAAATTAATTTTCGGTTTTTATTTTGTAATTAATTTTCGCATTCTGCTCAGTTTTTATTTCGTAAAATCAAAAAAATATTACGATTTTATTTTTTGCATTACGCCTTTTTTTTGGCATTACGCTCGGTTTTATTTTTGCATTACGCTCATTTTGCATTCTTTTTGCATTACGCACTTGAGCAGTTTATTACGCGACAATGCATATTCGGTATTCACCGATTATAGCTTGTTTTGTGCGAGAAAATAAGCAATGGAGAATGAAAATATTGAAGCAAAGTTCTCGGAGAGAGTTAGCTAAAGATCCACAAAAGAAAAGCTAGTCGATCAAGCGATCCAGGATGGAAGTATGCATATTATCCTAACCGAAGGCAATAAAGATGTTAAATGTATTCTTTGCGGGAATCAAAATCATGGAGGAATTAATCGGTTTAAACAACACTTGATTTGGGGATATCCGGATATTTGTAAATGTCCCAAAACTACCAAAGAAATTGCCAAAGAAATGAGTGAGTATGTGCAAAATAAGAAGAAGAGGAGTAGAAAAAATGTGCAGATTGAAGAAGAGAACAACGATGATGATGATGTTGAAGAGATACCTTCCACGGTGACTTCTAATACTGAAGCTCAAAATCTTGTCTTTGGCACAAAAGCGAAAGTACTTGACCTTTTAATTTCAAAATGCGGCTAGTACTAAATCTGCTTGCTTGATGAAGTACATGAGAAGCGGAACAAGTCGTTGAGCAGGCACGCTAAGGGAGCAAGTCGACGACTTTGGAAAATCGCTTGAGAACTCAGGAAGAGAAGGAAAAGTTCATATGCACATTGCAAACTTTTTCTATGAAAATGGTATTCCTTTCAATCCGCACACTCTAGGAGTTATGAGGTGATGGTTGAGTCCGTTTGCGATATGGACCGGGTTTAAAGCCTCCTTCATATCATGAATTGAGGTGCCATTACTTAAAAAAGCAAAAGAGAGGCTGAAAAATTGAAGGAGAAGCATGAAAAGGCTTGGAAGAGGTATGGTTGCACTCTTATGTGTGATGGGTGGACGGATAGGCGAGGTAGGGGTCTCATAAACTTCCTTGCTAATAGTCTGAAGGTACTTTCTTCTTGGGTTCGGTCGATGCGTCAGCGAATCACATGATGCCTGAATGTTGTGACTTGCTTGAAAGCAAGATAAAGGAAATTGGTGAGAAAAATGTTGTGCGAGGTTGTGGCCGACAATGGGGCAAATTACAAGCTAGTGGTTAGATTTTGGAGATCGGGATGCGACCTTGTTTTGGACTCCTTGTTCTTGTCATTGTGTTGATTTGATGTTAGAGGACATTGGCAAAATTCACCTTTTAAGAAGGCGATCAACCGAGCGAAGATGCACTACATTCATCTATAGGCACGGGCGTGTTCTTGATCTTATGAGGAGAAAACTAATGGGAGGGACATAGTCGGGGCCAGGAGCTACGAGGTTTGCCACTTTTCTTACATTGGATAGTTTGCAACAAAATCAAGAACCATTCGTTACTTGTTTTGTGGTTCGGATTGGACAAGTCAAAGTTATCAAAATCGAGAAAAAGGAAGCAAAGTTTGTGACACTGTTCTCTCTTGATCTTTTGGAGTAGTGTGAATGATTGTGTAGATGCAACACCGCCACTTCTTCAAGTGTTGCGCATTCTTGATGGTGATGAAAGGCTGCTTTGGCGGTGCGGCTTCTATTGATTATGCGAAAAGATGAAGTCGAAGAAATTTGGAGGTAGAAAAATTGCAATCGGAATAAACTATTGAAGATCATTGAGGATCGTTTGGAATGGTCAAATGGGAAAACCATTACACGGGGTGCTTTGTTTCTTAATCCGGAAGTATTTTGATCTTCTTGATAAGGATCCTGCTATGCCTCCCGAATAAGAGAAGACTTGATGATGTGCTTGAGAAGATGGTCGAGGATAAGGATACAAGGAATAAAATAAGCAATGCCGATGCCTACAAAAATAGTCGAGAAGGCTTTGCAAGGAGATGGATTGAGCATAGAAAGATAAAAAGTCCTCGTAAGTTCATTCCAAAACTTTGTGAATTTCATATTAGTAATTAGTTACTTGGCAAAATAAAAATGCTTAGTTTGTGTTATTCTTGTTTTTATGTTAGTTGATTGGTGGGATGCGTATGGGCCGTGCACATGAGCTTGATCATTTGCGAAGCGTATTGTTGGTTTGTGTGCCTCATCTTAGGTTGTGAGCATGATTGGAGTACATTTGAGTTAAGTAAGTGACTAAGTGCCTACTCTTTTTCAAGTAATTATTGTCGATTTGCAACTATTGTTGGCTTAATTAAATTTCATCAATTTAGATACATACGAAGAAGAGGAATAGGTTGGAACATCAACGTTTGAATGACTTGGTGTATATCTAATACAACCGGAAGATAGATTCAAGATTCAAGAAGAGACGTGAGCTAGGAAAGAAATTTGATCCACTTGTACTCGAGGACTTGGAGTGGACTAATGAGTGGACCGGCATTGAGCAAAGGTTTTGGGAAGCGGTGGATATAGCTTGGTGCATCCGAATCACTTGAGGGACTTGATCTTCCAAGGAGAGCTAGAGGTGGTTTCACCTCCATTCTTACCTATACTCGACGCAACACTAGTTCGACACAAGAACAAGATCTATTGATGAGGAAGGGAAGATGAAGATGAAGATTTCGATGATGAGGACGAAGTGGAAGATGACTATGGTATACCACCCGAGGAAAATACTCAAGGAGGAGATGGAGAGGGGGATGGAGATGATTTCGAGATGGATTAATTTCATGCATGATTGTGTTTGTTTAGTTGATTTGACTATTTAATTATGTTTTTATTTGCTTATAGATGTATGACTTTGGGTACTTGAACTTATTATCTATTAGTTTTTATTTGAATTGTGATATTGAAGTATGTTTACCTATATTATATAGTATAATTACTCTAAATAGGATATTGTCGACTATTTACGACTTTTTACGACTAGTCTGGCGACTTGTCGACTAGTCAATTCCACGGTACTCGGGCTCGACTTGTCGACTTGTCGACTTAACAACCTTGATTTTAAATAATAGAAGGTATTCGGATATCCGATATCCATATCTGAATTTTTTTTCGGATATTCGTATATCCGATATCCGAATTCGAATATTTTTTTCGAATATAAGGATATCCGAATATAATTCATATTTTTTTTCCGGAAATTCGATATCCGTATTCCAAAATTTCGGATACGGATATCGGATATCAAAATCTACTATCCGAAATTAGGATATCGGTTTTGAACACCTAGTTAAACGTATGGAAGCAGTAAAGAATTAATGCAACCTTACGTAGCTCGGAGGTGGATTAAATGAAGAAAAACAATACTTTCAACACATTTAATCTCTTTGGAAGGTGATGGCAACAAACTATCGGCATCTACACATAGACAAAGCGATTAAAGTTATAAATCTATTGAAGCAACATCGAGAGAGAAACGACATATCATAGCTAATTAATTAGATACACATAAAACAAAGGTTAAACAAAGATATTAGATATGAACAATCCTGAAGAGATAAATCACAAACCTCCTTTATTATTAGGCTCAGACGAATGTAGAGTAGAAAGAAAGTAACTCTCTTGTCAGATGAACATGAGCCACGATGGATCGATCATCAACATATGGTGCTTTAGCGGATAGACTTAAGTTAAACACATATATATCGCGAGTTATATAACTTATAGTCCCTTTGGTAGAAGTGTCATTTACGGACCACGTGATGTACATAAAGCAGACAAGTAAATAAGCAAAATTATATTTGATTGATATAAACAATCTCATCATGAGTGTTATGCCAAAAGGTAATTATGATTATAGGTGAATCAATTCTAACTGATTATCTCAACCTACAAGAGTATATAAAGCGTACCGGCAACCATTTCCAAGGAGCAACCCCGAAGTAATATCGGCAACTTCGAGATCTCATTGTAATATTCTAGATGATGGATTGAACCATCTTTTGTATGCGGTAACAACTCATAGCAAGTAACAAAACATGTTCTTGGGGCATCAAAAAAGCGCCTTACATCCATTACGGAAGCTCAGGGCTCAAGCTGCGAAATTGATTTACTTGAAGCAATAAAACAGCCATTCAAAGAGAATTTCAAGATGCTGAAACCATCAGTCCGTAGCTTATCAGAAAGAATTATTACCAGACTTCCAGAAAAAAATGATTAATAGGCAAGAAACAGAAGAAAGTAGTATATTTCAGTTCTCGACAAGCATGCATAAATGATATTCACATGTTTTGCTTTGAATTATCAATTAACTTAGCGTACTTGTAGCTCGACTTCTCTCCTTCTTGAGTTTTCAGGAGCAGGATGAACTTGGATGCCATTGAGAGAAGAGATCGGTCGTATTGTGTATGGATGTACAGTTGATAGTGCATACAAAATACATAATCATATTTTAAAATGCTTAGGCGGCATTCTTAATCCACATGTATCAGTTGTTTGATCACAATGAATAAAGAGGAATCTTGTGAAAAACAAATCAATTCAATGACGGTGTAATGAATCAAGCGATCATATGAGAATGATAATGAAGGGTTGTGTATGTTTTAAACAATTGACACAACATTATACCAAAAAATTGCCACAGAGAGTCTCAATTAGAATAAAAGAAACTACTCCTACAATGCATTTTCAACATTATTTATGTATGGACATACTAACGATAAAACTAATTTACACCACTAAAAGACTGACTGAATAAGGATAATCACAACTTCATCAAGTATGATATTCAGCATCAGAGCAAATACTAGCGCCCCTCTTCAGTAAGACCATAGTTCTTTAGTACACTACACTTTTTTTTTTAGCAGGATATTGCAAATATGTTACAACAGATAGTGCAGGCCTTGCATACCTACCAAGTTAGGACATTCGATGCTTTGGTAAACTTCAAATTCCAACCACTGAACAACAATGAAATACTTGCTAGAGCTTCAAAAGATAGCTAGCATAAATTTTCCAATGCATATTTATCACGTAGGCATTGATAAAAATAAGTGAAAGTACATGATCGAATTAATAGACTAAGGACATACCACCCGTATCCAGCTCCTTTACCTCACCTTCGGCCTTTGCAAACAAACGACCGTCCTCTAAAGAATACACCAAATTAAACACTTAATTAATGACCAAGATCGATTTCTAATTAATTATTTACTATTTAAAATATACCTGCGAGACGGCTCATCAGCACCATTCCGATTCTGAGGCACATGAAAGTTGTGAAACTGCTTGATGCACCTGCTCAGGCGACAGCATACCCTTAGTACACCAATTACTCTTTTCCACATGAGCTAGGCGCCGCAAAGTCTCAATTAAATCGTATCTCTCGTCTCCCTTCAGACCTATGAGTGCTAGCAGTTCCAAGGTTGTTCCGTTATCCATCAGCACCGGTTCATAGAAAAGTGTGGCCGCAAGGTGACGCACATCCGCGAATAGCGGCCTAGGTAGAACACGCGCACGGTTACGCACATCGTCGAATAGCGAGCTAGCTGCAACTGGAAGCTCTAGCATGAATTTTTCAAGCTTTTTCTCTACAATTGTACCAACGAAAGTGTTCTTCTTATCAGAAAGTAACTTGTATATAGAATCGGAGATCAGCTTGGGTTGTATGTGGCAGAATTGGATAATGAGGCACTTGTAATTATAGTAGAATTGCACGGTGCCGATGCGCACATTGCCATTCTCCACAACACATTGAATATCGAAGCCGATGAATCGTTTTGTACTCTCATCCTTTAAACTTCATCGATCCAATCCGTGATTTCTGTCGAAGACCAAGTTGTGGTGGCGTCCATGAATGTGTCATCGGACGAATGCAGCGACTCAGCGTCCTGAAACCACTCCATTGTTGGAGACCACGGCATTGTTGGAGAGCTGCGAGTGTTGGTGTCGTCGGAGAAAAGGAGAAATGGAGAAGCGGTTTCTTTTTTTGTCCCCTCTGGTGTGCAGGAAGTTAATAACGAGTTAGTGGGAGAGGCGGGTAATTCTTTTGTTGTTTGATTTTATATTTTATTTGCTTTATCTCTGTTTCACGCCGCTTTTATTTGACAGTAAATTTAATCTCGGATCGGTATGCGATTTGAGTTTAGGCGTCTGTTCTCGTTTCGCGATTTGTTGCTCGGGCCTTCATCGAAGTGTTCCGATCGATTTGTTGCTCGTTGTTTATTGTCCGCGTTTTGTCTTGATTTCTCATTTAGATTCATTGTTATTTCGGATTTGGTTGGATCGATTTGTGTTGCTCGTTTTATTCTTCCGTGCCGCTCATATTCGTCATCCGACCGCCGTCTGCAAACCTCCCCCCGACTGCGACGCACAAAATGTCACCTGCATGAACCTGTGAACCGCGAACCCTAACTCATGTAGCGCGGCTGTTGGCCATTTCTGGCCGGCGTATCGCTAGAAAAATATTAATACATCGATGCATTCATTTCCTCCCCCTTCAATCAAACAGTAGTATAACATATAGCTGTCTGTTTTGCAAGCTGCTCAGAATCCTCACGAAGGCTTCCTCTTTTCCAAGTCGTCTCGAAGGCTGGTATCATTGTACTTTTCTGTTAAATTTCATTTTTGTCAGCCATATATCTGTTATCTACTGTGCTTTCTCTACGGTTTACCTGCTTATAAATTGTTCTTCTACATTCTCATCATATTTTCACTTTTGCTAAATACTACCACATTTTATTTATTTTCGTAGTGCGTTTGTGTTTTGTGTTGATCGATGTCGCGCTGTTTGCGGGTTAGTAGTTGGAATTTGGGTACCTTGACGGGTAAGGTTTTGGAGCTCGTGGATGGTTTGGGTAAGAGAAGGGTTGATGTGGCTTGTATTCAGGATACTAGGTGGAAGGGGCCACAGTCCAGGGAGGCTAACAGTTATAAATTGTGGTATTCAGTCCTTGCTAACTCGAGTAATGGTGTCGATATTCTTCTGTCTAAGGAGCTTAAGGATAACGTCGTGGAAGTGAAGAGGTGTAACGATATGATTATGTCCGTTAGAGTGGTGGTTGGAGAGAAGGTTGTTAACGTGGTTTGTGCGTATGCCCCTCATGTTGGTTTGGGTGTGCTTGTAAAGGAAGTTTTTTGGGTCAGTTTAGATGAGTCGTCGGGAGTATTCCCGACGATCAATTTATTATTTTGGGGGGCGTTTTCAATGGGTACATTGCTGAGGGGGTGGATGGTTACCATAGTGCTCATGGGGGTTTCGGCTTCGGAGTTAGGAATGCAGGAGGTTCCGCGCTGTTGGAGTTTGCTACTGCGCATGAGTTGGTAATTGTTCACTCTGTTTTTCAGAAAAGAGCTGAGCACCTCATCACCTTCGGTAGTGAGGGGAACAAAACGCAAATTGACTACCTTCTTTTGCGCAGTCGTGATGTCAGGGCGTGCGTGGACTGCAAGGTGTTCCGGAGCGAGGCTTGTGCTTCTCAACACCGACTGCTGGCTATGGATTTATCCATGAGAGGTCGTGTTGTTTGCAGGGCTAAAGAAGCTAGATCTAGGATTCTTTGGAAGGATATGAAGGGTGAGAAGGCGGGAGAATTCAAGGAGTCTCTTACCCGCGAATGAGGTTTTTTACGGGGGGCGATGCTAACCTTATGTGGATCAGCATGGCCAATACTATTAGGAGTGTGGGCGATAAGGTGGTGGGGGTTTCTTCGGGCAGGTCTAGTGGACCTAGGGAGACATGGTGGTGGAATGAGGAGTTTTAATAGAAAATTAAGGCTTAAAAAGCGCTCTTTAAGGAGCTTTTGTCGGTTAGTGATGGGGAGGAGAGAATCATGAAGATTGTAGGTTACAATGTGACGAAAAGAGAGGCTAAGAAGGCAGTGGCTAAGGCTAAAGGTGAGACATACGATGAGATGTATAAGCGCCTAGACACCAAAGAAGGAGCGAATGCTATCTTTAAACTAGCGAAAGCTAGGGAGAGAGGGCGGCGCGACACAGGTCCGTTAAGTATATTAAGGATGATTTGGGCGAAGTGTTAGTGAACGATGTTGCTATTAAGGAGAGGTGGAATAAATACTTTTTTTGAACTTTTCAATGAGGCAAGGGGAAGCGACTCGGTAGTGGTGCAGGGAGTTAGCAATATTCTGCTCGTTCGTTAAGTTCCTGTGAGAGCATCAGCAAGGAGTAAGTAAAGGGTGACCTAATGAAGATGGGTAGAGCTAAGATTGTAGGCTCGGATCAGATCCGTATTGAGGTGTGGCTTTATGCAGGAAGTTGCGGTTCGGTGGCTAGCGGAGGCATTGACATCCTCTTCAGAGATTCTAAGATGCTGGTGGAGTGGAGGCGTAGTTTTGTGGTGCCGTTTTTCAAGAACAAAGGCGATGCTCAGAGTTGTAGTAACTATCGGGGTATTAAACATACTATGAAACTTTGGAAAAGAGTAGTGGAATGCAGGGTTAGAAGAGAAGTTGAAATCTCAGAGAACCAATTTGGCTTCATGCCGGGGAGGTCCACGACTGAGGCTATTCATCTCGTCAGACGCCTTATGGAGAAGTTTAGAGAGCGGCGTAAGGACCTCCATATAGTGTTCATTTATCTGGAGAAGGCTTATGATAGCATTACACGTGATGGTATTTGGAGGAGCCTAGAAGGGGAGGGTGTCGTCGCCGTACGTTAGGGCGATCCAAGACATGTACTCCCAATCTAGGACTTGCGTTAGGACTCCAGTTGGTGACACCCAGTATTTCCCGGTTGAGATAGGGCTGCACCAGGGGTCGGCGTTAAGCCCTCTTCTTTTCGCTCTAATCCTTGACGTCATTTTGCGGGGATACAAGATGGCGTCCCGTGGTGCATGCTTTTTGCTGACGACATTGTGTTAGTGGCGGAGACGAGGAGGGAGGTGAACGCGAAGTTGGAGTTATGGAGGTCTAAGTTAGAATCCCAGGGCTTGCGTGTGAGCCGGTCTAAGACCGATTATCTCTGGTGTAACTTTAGTGGTGAGACCAACAAGGGAGAAGTAGAGGTAATGATTACTGATCAGATCATACCCTGTATGGATAACTTCAAGTAGTTGGGTTCGATCATTCAGAAGGAAGGTGAGTTTGAAGATGATGTCAACCATCGTATCAAGACGGGGTGGCTAAGGTGGAGAGCAGCGATAGGGGTCCTGTGCGACAAGAAAGTCCCTCTAAAGTTGAAGGGTAAATTCTATAGAGCGGCAATCAGACCGCGAATACATCCTTGTTATTTTGAAGAAACTTTACCAAGTCCTTCCTCAAATCTCCATTAAGGGTTGCCCCTATATACGTTACCTTAGCAGGATCATTTTCGTCTAGAAATATGGGTACAAGGTCTTCAACAGGCTGCCCTCTTCTTCTATCCGGATCATCTCTCATATCTAAGTCCTCTATGGGTAAGACTTGTCCTCCAGTTCCATCTGCCCTCAGGGCTGCCACATAACAACTTCTCGCCAAATGTTGGTTGCCTCTAACTTCTCCAACACCATTTCTATTGGGAACTTAACCTTCAAATGATATGTAGAGGGCACAACCTTGAACTGGTGTAGACTTGTCCTTCCAAGGATAGCATTATAAAAAGATGGTGCCTTGACCACCATAAAATTTACAATTTGCCTTGCTTGTCGAGGCTCTTCTCCAAGAGTCACTGGTAAATGTATTGTTCCTTCTATCTTTGTCTCCACTCCAATAAATCCAAAAATTGGTATGGTAGAATAAGGTAACTGACTATCTTCATATCCCATTTGGGTGAATACATTATGAAAAAGAATATCTGCTGAAACTCCATCATCAACAAGAACTCTCTTCACAAAATTATTTCTAATAACCGGCATGATGACCAATGGATCATCGTGTGGAAACTTGATTCCCTCTAAGTCAGTATCATCAAAACGGATTACCTGCTCTGTTCTAGCCCTCTTAGGGGGCTCTCCCCCAACATGCATCACTTCTCTCATATATGCCTTATGAGTTGATCAAGCCGATCCACTTGATGTTAATCCTCTTGAGATAGTGTTAATTACTGCCCCTCGGGGCTGAGAGACTCTATTGTTCCTTGGCTCATCTCTCTCCATTCTATCTCTGTCTGGACTATCCTACCTGACGCACATACTTATTCAATCGTCCCATTTTAATGAGGAAGTCAATCTCATCTTTCAATTGCCTACAATTATCAGTATCATGACCATAATCTTTGTGAAAACGACAGTAAAAATTCTTATTTTTCTTACAAAGATCAGTTCTCATCTCCTTGGGCCATCGTAAATATCCCTCCTTTTTAATTTCCATCAAAACCCGACTTCTAAGAGCGTTAATCCTTGAATACTCTCCGAAGCTTGGTCCATTCTTTTTAGGGGTCGAATCATCAGTCTTTGGACGTTTGTCCTCGTCAAAATCTCTGTCACCCTTTATTTTTCTCTCATCCTCTTGACTCATTGCCCTCTTCAAGCTATCCTGGGCCTTAATATACTTGCCTGCCCTATCTGTAATACCCGTACTTTTTATTGAATGTTTGACCTTGCCGTTCTTTCTCGTTTGTCGCTCTGTAAACACTTTGAGATGTTGTCGACGTTGATTTAGAGTTTCATACCTTTTTGGATCATGATCATGTTGACTGGACCTTTCGGCTGTGTCCTGGGACAGGCACATAGCACGCTAGGCCTAAGCTAACGCACGCTACTTTTACTTGAGTAGCGCACTCTAGCTTTGAGCCTTAGCGCGCGCTAACGTTTGGAGCATGGCAGAGGCAGTAGCTGATTCTGCCATCTGGACTAGCAGTTAGCGCACGCTAGGTATTAGCTAGCGCACGATATTCGTGTTCAGTAGCGCGCGCTAACATCGCCCGTAGCGTACGCTAATGGTAGTCGGCGAGCGGTGAGGTATTTCTACTTTACGGACTAGCAGGTAACGCACGCTGGCGGCAGCTAGCGCACGCTATAGGTGTTGCGTAGCGCGCGCTAGTGCCCGATCGTAGCGCACGCTAGCGAGTTAGGCGATGAAGCTGGAATTTTGCGGGATACTGATGGCGCATCTTAAGGTGTGGTAGCGCGCTAACGTCTCAAGGCAAGCGGCTGGGCTGGGTGACCGTTAGCGCCGCTAACCACGATTTTAGTGCGCGCTAACTTGGCGTATTATATAAGGGGCAGTCAACCCATGTACTTGTCATTTTACATCTTTTTCACTCATTCGGATGGGAGATCTCGGAAGAGGGCGATTTGGGGCGATTTGAGGAGGTCCTTCTTCAACTATCATCATCTTTGGTTGGATAACAAATATTACACAACATCTAATCCATTTCTATCTTCCAAATCAAGGTAAAATCCTTAGAACCCTAGTTTTGGAAATTTTTGGGGATTTTCTTAGATTCATTCGAGTTATCCATTCTGGAGCTTGAGATCTTTGAGATTATGATGTATCTACCCCGTACCCACGTTTCCCCTACGATTATATGGATTGTTTTGTACCTTGCTCGGTCTTCAGAGGGTTTGGGTGATTTTCAAACCTCTAGTTGATTTTCCTCGTAGTTTCGCGAATCGTAGGCGGGTTTCGGGAGTTTCTTCATGTGGTTTGAGTATGGATTATTGATTATCGTATTCCTTACGAATCGTTTAGGCGTTGTAATATACCCTGAATAAATTGGGGGTGTTATAGAATATGGTATCAGAGCTTAGGTTTATGGATACCTAGATTGTCGGTCTTTTGGGTCGATTGAGTCATCATTTGTCTACAGTATCACTACTTTACCATCATCACAGTGCGACCGATACTTGTAAGACCTCTTACTCACCTAGTGTTTCCTTAATCGCTTTACTTTTGATTTGATATTTTTGGGAATCGGTCACTTCGATAATGTGCGATTTGAATTGTACTTGCGTGCTTTATGTATCCTTCAGAATGTCTGCTGATAGGGGACAGAGGCAGGCGATGGTCGTGGGCGGGCGGGCGTGGCGCGACCGCTTCCCTCAGTTCCGTTGTGGGGTCGACCACCCCTAGTTTATCTAACTCAGTACATCCTGATACCGAGGGTCATGACGACCAGTCGGCCGGCCAAGGGAATAACGCAGATTTTGGAGTTACGAATGTCGATGACTATCCTGCCCCAAGCCATTCAACTGAACAATCCGAACCCGACATCGGATGCCTTGCTTCAGAATGTAATCCGTATGCACTCTCCGCAGTTCAGCGGTGCTACAGACCCGATGGGTTGGGAGAATTGGTTGGCAGAGTTAGAGAAAGTGTTTGAAGCGGTTGATTGTCCGGAAGTGAGGAAGGTACCGATTGCTCAGTACTTCCTTACCAAGGAAGCCGCGACTTGGTGGAAAGTTATCAAGCCTCAGGATCATGCTGCTACGTGGGGAGAGTTTGAAGAGCTACTGGAGGCCGAGTTTTGTCCTTGGCCAGTGCAAGAAGGCAGAATCCGAGCCTTTTTCGAGGCTAAGCCGCAGAATATTCCAGTCTCGCAGGCGATAGTGGAATACAACCAACAGTTGATCCACGTGAAGAATCAAGTACGGGATGAGCGTGACAAGATCCGTTACTTTGATATGCGACGAATATGGATTTACGGCGTTATATGAACGGGTTTGCTTGTACAACCTTGAAGGAATACTAAGATAGGGCTATGACATGTTAAGTCCCAACAATGATAACGCAGAAGAACCGAAGAAGCAGAAGATTTGTTGGTAACTTTTCTGGTTCTAAAGGTGGAAACTTCCAGAGACCTCAGACGACTAACCGTTCTGTCGGGCAGTCGTCACGTTCTGCTAGAGGGAAGAGGAGTTTTCGTTCTGCTCCAGGCACCTCCACTCGCCCGATAACTTGTTTTAATTGTGGTCGTCCAGGCCACATTAATTTGGAGTGCAGTTTCCCACCATTGAAGTGTCACACTTGTGGACAGATGGGACATAGGACATCTTATTGCCCCGAACAAGATCAGACTGTGTACACTAGGGCTTCTGCCTCAGCGCCTTTAGATCAGAACATGAATCAGCGACAACCAGTTGGACAATCACAGCAGAGTTACGGCAGAGGCCAGGGACGAAGTCAGAACGCTCGAGGGGGAGATTTTAGCGTCGGTTCGGCACACCCACGAGTCTATGAGATGCGTCGAGCAGACGAACCCGATGCGACGGTGGCCTGCCTCTGGTACCATTCATATCCTATCTCATCCAGTTCGTGTACTTTTTGATTTGGGTGCTACACATTCTTTCATCTCCTTGGAGTGTGTACGCCGTTTGAATATAACTTGTATGACTGCTTGCGATCATTTCATTGTGAAACTACCCAGCGGGGATAGAATCATGGGGAATCGGGAGATTAAAGATTTTCCGGTGAATATAGCCAGTACGGATTGGTTGTCGAACTTGATTGTGGTTGATATGGAAGCGAGATGTGATCTCGGCGAGGATTGGCTTGTGATCACCAAGCGATTATGAATTCTTGTACTAAGGTTATCACTATGATGACTAAAGACGGTTAGAATACTCATTTATGGGACATAATTCGACGACCTAATTTGCTTATCAGCGCCATGAAGGCCGTAAAACTTTTGAATAAAGGTTGCACGGGCTATTGGTGTTATGCTTTGAAGGCGGAAGGGAACAAAGTCGATTTCTCTCCGATTCCAGTTGTTAATGAGTATCTCGACGTTTTTTCGGATGACCTCCCGGGATTACCGCCGGATCGAGAGATAGAATTTTCTGTGGACTTAGAGCCTGACGCGGCTCCAATTTCTAAGGCACCTTATCGGATGGCACCTTTCGAGATGCAAAAATTAAAGAGTTAGCTGGGAAAACTATTGGAGAAAGGGTACATCAGGCCGAGCGCTTCGCCTTGGGGTGCGTCTGTTCTTTTTGTGAGGAAGAAGGATGGTTCACTACGTTTATGCATTGATTACCGTGAACTAAACAAAGTGACCATCAAGAACAAGTATTCTTTGTTTAGTATAGATGATTTATTTGATCAGTTGCAGGGAGCCGTAGTATTCTCAAAAATTGATTTGAGATCAGGGTACTATCAGCTTTGGGTGAAAGAGTCCGATGTTCCGAAGACTGCGTTTCGGACGAAGTGCGGACATTATGAATTTGTAGTAATGCCTTTTGGATTGACTAATGCCTCTGTAATGAGGGGTGGAGACCCCTATATATAGGATTACCTGATGAGTTATGTAGGGTTAGGAGTCTTTGTAGAAGTAGACTCTATCAAGGAGACTTATCTCTTGGAAAGTCGTGGAGACTTGTACCTTCCGGGACTCTTAAATCACGTAGGTCTCCTACCTCATAGCAGACTCTTAAATATGTCCAGGAGTCTTGTACCTTCTAAAATCCTCTAAGGACTTGGGCCTTTAATTTTTTTCTGGCCCTAATTGGATCTTAATTTGGGCTTTTTAATACCTTAATAAATATTTGGATATTTATCTATTTGTTATGGGGCTACATAGCCCTAGTCCACTAGAATTCAGAATATTGGTGATTTCGTAGAAAGGTAGAATAGATCTAGAAAGTAATAATAATTTGATTTCTGATACAGAGATTCATTATAAGATGCAACTCTAGAGCATACTCTCGTCATATTACTCAAATGGTTAGAGTCGTGCTGAAGGTATTTCTCTTGGAATATTTTTCATTAAGAACCGAAGCCCTATTTATAGGAAAACTTCAGATGGCACAAACATAATTACATAATTTCATCAGGGGCATAGTAATCATTTACATGTTATAATACATTATATTATTACGGACGTGCGCATTTCGACATTATATATCATCACTAGGGGTGGACACGAACCGAACGAACCGAGCTTTTGGTGTTATTGACCGTTCGTTCGTTCAGTTCGTGTAGTGTTCGGTTCGTGTTCGTGTTCGACGAACATTACAAATTAGTGTACGAGTTCGGTTCGACATATTTTTTATTGTTCGTGTTCGGTTTGTTTGTGTTTAATTGTTCTGTTCGTACGCTTTGTTCGTTTTTGTTCAATTGTTCTGTTCGTTCGTTCGATTCATTTGTGTTCAATTGTTTCTGTTGGTGCCATATATATATATAGGGGCGCGTTCTATGCAGTACCAATATTAGATGCAGTACTTTACAGTTTTAATTTATGCATGAGTTTTGTACTAATTATGCATGAAATATATGCATTTCGTGCATCAAAATTTCAATTAATTAAAATATGCAATATATTTGATGCATATAATCTAATATTTTAATGCATAGATATTTTGATGCATATATTGCATATTTTAATGCATTGAAATTTTGATGCACGAAATGCATATATTTCATGCATAATTAGTACAAAATTCATGCATAAATTAGTCTTGTAAAAATCGCATCTAATATTGGTCTTTGCATAACGCCACTATATATATATATATATATTAATGTTCGCGAACACCCGATCAAAATGTAAAATGTTCGATGTTCGGTTCGAAAATACTCGAACATGTTCGCGAACATGTTCGGTTCGGTCAAACCGAACTCGAACTGATCGTTGACCGAGCTTTTTCGCGAATTCGGTTCATGGGCCACCCTCACAATTTTCACGCTTTTCCTCTCGTTATTTTTCAGTATAAAATCAAGACTCCTCTTTTAGTCGGTAGGGTTTTGCGAAATCCAGAGCTTGTCAAAGCGCAGTCTTTATCTCTTCCATGCAAAAGTCTCAATTACACAAACCACTCGAGTGATTTGGCTAGGTTGTATGCGCTCACGTCGAATAAGTGATTAGATAACTGAATTTTTTTCGAGTTCTGATGAATATGATTTTTTGTTTCTTAAATATTTTCTTCAGGAATTTCGCGGTTATTGATTGGAGGCCATTCAAAGTGTTCGACTGTTGAACCAATCGATGAACAATGGTAATATTCTGTGTTTATTGTATTTTCTAAAATACGATATAGGTAAAATCCTAAAATACGAATTGGAAATACATTCTGTTGCACTTGATTAAATTTGCATAATTCAATTTCTGTTGCTGTCTCTAATATTGCACAATTGTTATCTATGGAACAAAGGAGTCGATGCATTTTAGGTTCATGTTGGATGAAGAAGTAAGGCGCCAAAGTGTTGTGAAAATTACAAATTCGGATTTACTCGACGTATTCGATAAGCCTATACCTGGTGGACTCTATGATCCTGCTATGGGACCCCTTGGTGATGATGGCTCATCGTAAGTATATGAAATCAGAACAAACCACTTTGTTGCTGCTGATATTATTACTGAGCCTGGGGTTTTATTACTTATCTTTTACTTTGCAGATGTAAATCGTGTGGCCGAAGTTCCTATCACTGCAATGGTCATTATGGTCACATCGACCTAGTTTCGCCTTCCTATAATCCGTTGCTCTTTAATATGTTGCACAATCTTCTGAATAACACATGTTTTTATTGTTTGCATTTTCGATCAAGCAGAGAAGAGGTGAGTTTGTATAAGCTTATTGTGATAAATGTTGCCTTTTGCTCCTTGTTCTGGTCGTACTTTGTTTCACCTAAAGTACAATGTGTTTGTTTTAGGTGGAGAATTCTTTTTCTCAATTGAAATTATTAGAGAAGGCTGACATAATTGGGTCAAAAAAACTGAGGTTGAGACAGGATTTACAAGACAAGAAAGAGACAGAGTTGGCATTACAGGATGGCATAAATAATCGAGAGGATAGACAAGGGAGTCATAAATCAGATCCTGCATTTCTCTCTGACAATGAAAATCAGAATGAGAATAATGTTCAGGCTTCATGGGATTCTTTCCAGCTTACTGAAGCTACTTCAGTTGTGAAAGTGTTTTTAAAGAAAATAGAAAAGAAGTGTGTGAACTGTAAACGCAAAAATCCAAAGATCGATAAGTCAACATGTGGATGGTTTTGTGTGGTAAGTTTAATATGTTGTAACCTGGAAAAAGGTTGATGTTTGATTAACATGTAAAATAATTTTAACTGACTGGAACTGGAAGACAACTTTCTTAAGAGTCTTTCATGTATTTATTTCTCTATATTTGTCATAACTGGTATTCCACAGTCAGCGTTCATTATTTTTAGTGTAATCCAAATATTATGTATATCCTCTTCATCTTGTTTCCCTGAAAATGTATGCTGAAAATTTTGTATTTCTGATGGATCAAGATATGCATCTTCCATTGGGTGATTTTTTTTTTTTAATCATTTATTTTCTATCTATTTCTTTGTTGTTCTCTATACAATGCAGAATGGACACTCCGGTGCAGATGAAGCTCACTTATTTAATGATGCCACTGATAGCACTAAAAAGGGCATTAAAAAAAGTGTAAATGAAAAAAGAAATTCGAATCAGGGGTTGCAGGATAAAAGTAATTATTGTGAAGGACTTATGTTACCATCAGAGGTGATTAACCTTGGTCTTGATTTCTCATGGTTTTTGCCTTCGAAGTATACCTAGCTAATCTGTTCCTTCCAACTAACAGGTCAAAGATATATTGAGGCGTTTGTGGGAGAATGAAGCCCCTATGTGCTCATATATATCTGATATTCAGCATCAGTTCTATGGAACTATTACAGGCTATTCCATGTTTTTCCTAGAGACTATTCGTGTACCTCCAAACAAATTTCGCCTTCCAGCCAAAGGCAGTGACTTTGTAAGTGTTGAGGAAAGATATATATTAAACCGTTTAGTTCATAATTCTCTTAACTACACTTAATTGATGTTTGAGGTGAAGGTAGGTGGGGCTTGGATGATTGTATGAACATAAATACTTTCATTGCCTGTACAAGGTTGTTAGGCTCCAGTTTGTGCAGATCCATTAATATAATTGCCTTTTCAGGTGATGGAGCATCCACATACTCGCCAATTGGCGAAGGTTTTGCTGTCAAATATTGCTCTGGGAAATGCTCATATGAATAATTCCGATCATCGAACGATCATTTGTCGCTGGATGGATCTTCAGCAGTCTATTAATATGTTGTTTGATAGCAAAACTGCCTCTAAACTTGCCTCTAGTGAGTCTATTTCTCCAATTTTTAGTTTTATGGTTGCTTGTAACCCTAAACAATGTGCATTCTTTTACTGATACATGCACATTTGCTTTCCTTTTGCTACAACTTTATTTGGCTATGTGCATGTATCAGCTTGGGAATGGCGGTTTCTTGTGTATATATCAAGCAATTCTGGGTATTAGTGCTATTGTTTCATTTGTCTTAATCTTGTGTTATACATTTTACAGTGTTGGGTCATAATTGCTAAATGATATTCATTTTATGGTTTTTCAATGCAAATTCTGTAGTTTTACACTTGAGTGAATTGTTCTGTCCTTATTGTTGTGGCAGGTCAATCCCAGAAAGCTATATACCGTCAACCGGAATTGTTTTATCCTCGATACTTTGGATTGAGATTGAGACATCCACAGGTATGGATTAGAGGTTTCATTTATCCTTTTTTTAAATTGTGCAGTCTGTTTTAGTCAACTGTCTCTAATACGAACTATGCCATATAGATATAATGATTAGGGCCATATCCATTTGGTTAATTATGCAAGTTAATCAACACCTGCCTATTCGTTTGTGAATTAAAATGTTGTAAAATGTATGTTTCCCGTTTTGTCTTCAACCTGAATTCTTTGCATATACGACACTCGTAAGCTTAAATGGATTATATTTGTATGTTTTGCCAATCATCCCTTCGCTCGCGGACTTCTATTCAGCACACAACAACAGATGTATGATAAAAAGAAATTGCATTAATGAGAAATTCATAATATTAATTTTCTAAAGTAGTTGCATTCTTTCTGATATCTTATGTTAGAGGTGTATGTGTTCTTATGAAAGCTCTTTCCTTGCTTGTTCGCTACATGTATTACAGGGCGTTGCTCATTTGGATTGTCATGTTGCAGTATCGGAGGTCGGCGTCACTAATTTTCCTGGAACTCATCACGGAGCTAGTATGGCCTCTGTAAAAACTCCCACTCAGACAATGAAGCCTGAATCCATCAGACGTCGATTGACGAGCATAAGAACTAATTATTATGAATATGCAAACACTTTTGTCAATCCTTTGCGCGAATAATTATTCGCGCAAAGGATTGACAAAAGTGTTTGCATATTTATAATAATTAGTTCTTATGCTCGTCAAAAATCAACGATTTTACTCGTTTAATGTAATGCTAAATTATGCTGGCTTGACAACTTATCCATTATTACCTGTGAAGACATGGATATAAACTGAACGTGCACTATGATATTTGGTGCAAAAAAATTGTTCCCTGAAGCTAAAGCTGTCACCTTGGAATTCATCGAGGAACATATGGTATATTCGGAAACATAGTTGTTAAAGGCGCGCCTCAGGCGCAAGGCGCGCAGAAAAAAAGGCAGGTCGCCTTTTAAGCCTCCAGGCGGGCGACCTCAACCAGGCGCGCGCCTTGGTGCGCCTCGGTTCACCTTTTTGCTGTGCCTTGGTGCGCCTCAGGCGCGCCTCGTCAGTAGGACTTTTTTTTTTTTTTTTTCTTTATTTTTCAGAATAGTTTAAAAGTTATTTGGTTGTATTGACACTTCAATTTTATTAATTATCAAATTTTTTGTGGATAGTTATATTTTCTTATGACTGTTTTTATAAATTTTATAATTCAATTTAATTTATTTTTTAATTTTTATGCGCCTCACATCTCTCAGGCGCGCGCCTCGCCTTGCGCCTCAGGCGATGGGAGCCCGAATCGCCTTGGTGCGCCTTTCGCCTTTAACAACTATGTTCGGAAATGTAAGTAGTAGTAATTAAGACGAATTGATGGAGTTGCAATTTGGTTTCTAAAAGCTAAGCCAAAATATAAGCAACGGAGTAATACTTCATCAGTTGAAGGATCTCTGGTGACCGGAGAGATTCAAAGAAGAATCAGTCAAAAGGATACCACCACATCTCATTCTAAAAATTCGCATTAAGATTCCAATGAGACTTTATTATAGAAAAGAAAGTTTCTGTACGATCCATGTTTGGCAGTAACATCTGGGCTTATCCGGAGGGTGCAGAAGCCTTGGCAGTAACATTTCCAAAAGGATGTGCAGAAGCCTTGCGCACCAAAATTTCAGGAAATGCTTCAAAAACAAACAAAAGTAAGTGATTCATAATAATTTAGCCACAAAAACATTAATAGCCACATGTTTGTACCTTTCTTGAACTTGGGACTTATCTTTTGCAAAAGTCCTACAAGGGTTGTGGCTTCTGAAACATCATTCTTCGGCCTTGGATCAAGAAAGACAAAAAGGGCGCACTAGCAGTGCCACAACAAAAGAATTAACTGCCTCTCCCAACTCGTTTTAACTTCCTGCACACCAGAGAGGGGACAAAAAAGAAACCGCCTCTTCATTTCTCCCTTTCTCCCACGACACCAACACTCGCAGCTCTCCAACAATGCCGTGGTCTCCAACAATGCCTTGGTCTCCAACAATGAAGTGGTTTCAGGACGCTGAGTCGCTGCATTCGTCTGATAACACATTCATGGACACCACCACGACTTGGTCTTCGACAGAAATCACGGATTGGATCGATGAAGTTTTAAAGGATGAGAGTACAAAACGATTCATCGGCTTCGATATTCAATTTGTTGTGGAGAATGGCAATGTGCGCATCGGCACCGTGCAATTCTACTATAATTACAAGTGCCTCATTATCCAATTCTGCCACATACAACCCAAGCTGATCTCCGATTCTATATACAAGTTACTTTCTGATAAGAAGAACACTTTCGTTGGTAAAATTGTAGAGAAAAAACTTGGAAAATTCATGCTAGAGCTTCCAGTTGCAGCTAGCTCGCTATTCGACGATGTGCGTAACCGTGCGCGTGTTCCATCTAGGCCGCTATTCGCGGATGTGCGTCACCTTGCGGCCACACTTTTCTATGAACCGGTGCTGATGGATAACGAAACAACCTTGGAACTGCTAGCACTCATAGGTCTGAAGGGAGACGAGAGAGACGATTTAATTGAGACTTTGCGGGGCCAACCTCATGTGCAAAAGAGTAATTGGTGTACTAAGGGTATGCTGTCGCCTGAGCAGGTGCATTGGGCGAGTTTCACAACTTTCATGTGCCTCAGAATCGGAATGGTGTTGATGAGCCGTCTCGCAGGTATATTTTAAATAGTAAATAATTAATTAGAAATCGATCTTGGTCATTAATTAAGTGTTTAATTTGGTGTATTCTTTAGAGGACGGTCGTTTGTTTGCAGAGGCCGAAGGTGAGGTAAATGAGCTGGATACTGGTGGTATGTCCTTAGTCTATTAATTCTGATCATGTACTTTCACTTATTCTTATCAATGCCTACGTGATAAATAATATGCATTGGAAAATTTATGCTATCTATCTTTTGAAGCTCTAACAAGTATTTCATTGTTGTTCAGTGGTTGGAATTTGAAGTTTACCAAAGCATCGAATGTCCTAACTTGGTAGGTATGCAAGGCCTGCACTATCTGCTGTAACATTTTTGTAATATCCTGCTAAAAAAAAAGTGTAGTGTACTAAAGAACTATGGTCTTACTGAAGAGGGGCGCTAGTATTTGCTCTGATGCTGAATATCATACTTGATGAAGTTGTGATTATCCTTATTTAGTCAGTCTTTTAGTGGTGTAAATTAGTTTTATCGTTAGTATGTCCATACATAAATAATGTTGAAAATGCATTGTTGGAGTAGTTTCTTTTATTCTAATTGAGACTCTCCGTGGCAATTTTTTGGTATAATGTTGTGCAATTGTTTAAAACATACACAACCCTTCATTATCATTCTCATATGGCTGTTTGCCTCATTACAGCTGTCTGCTGGAATTGATTTGTTTTTTCACAGTATTCCTCTTTATTCATTAGGATCAAACAATCTGATACATGTGGATTAAGAATGCTGCCCAAGCATTTTAAAATATGATTATGTATTTTGTATGCACTATCAATCTGTACATCCATACACAACATGGTGATCTCTTCTCTCAATGGCATCGAAGTTCATCTGTTAGGTGAAAACTCAAGAAGGAGAGAAGGCTGGAGCTACAAGTAAGCTAAGTGAATTGATAATTCAAAGCAAAACATGTGAATATCATTTATGCATGCTTGTCCTTAGGAGAAGCGAAATATACTACTTTCTTGTTTCTTGCTATTAATCATTTTTTCTATATCAATTCAGTACTGAAATATTCTTGATCCAAGGCGAAGAATGATGTTTCCCGTTCTGTCTTCAACCTGGATCCGGGTATTTCATTGTTGTTCGGTGGAGCAACAAATCCTAAAATTGATATAGAACGACTTTGTTGTTCTGTAACACAATATTTGTTTCCCTCCGGTGTTACCACACCCGGATAAACTAAATCTCGAGAGCACACTGATGTAATCACGAGACATATTGATAGAGTTAGCACAAAGCTTCAACCAACAAATATAAGAATCAGAATCCATCCAGAGGGCAAACACAAAATTCAATAGTTAAATGTAGGGGTGTTCAAAAATATCCGATATCCGATCCGAAATATCCGAAAATCCGAAGTTCCGGATATCCGAAGTTCGGATCCGGGACTTCGGATTCGGATATCGGATAGTACTTTTCTGAAAAATCGGATATTCGGATATCCGAAATATCCGAAAAATCCTAATTTTTTTTTTTTTTTATATTTTAAACAAGGCTGTCACGTCGACGACTAGTCGCCGACTAGTCGAGAAGTCGACCTGGATGAATTAGTCGACGCGCGACTGTTGTATAAGTCGTCCGTGGGTTATACCCCGGGCCGACCCGCCCGGACCCGCCATTAATTAAAAAAAAAATTACTTAACCTAACAGCTGCGCGACTTTTCTCCTCCTCACCCGACTCCAGACCGCGACTCATCTCATCTCAGCCGACATCGACTTTTCTCCAGGCCACGACTATCTCCTCCGGCGACTTCATGTCCTCCGGCGACTTCAACGGCTTCATCTCCTTCGGTAAGTCTTCTCTCCTCTCCCGTCTTCCGACTCTCTCTCATCTTCTCTTCTCGTTTTCTTTTTCTTTTTTCTTTACTGGGTGTATAATATAATATTACATACATTTTTATTTTTATTTTTCAATTTTTTCTGTTTTATTTCTTAAAAGTAATTTTTGTTTAATTTTTAAAAATTAATTTTCGGTTTTATTTTTGTAATTAATTTTCGCATTCTGCTCAGTTTTTTTATTTCTGTAAAATCAAAAAAAAATATTACAGTTTTATTTTTTTTTGCATTCTGCCTTTTTTTTTTTGGCATTCTGCTCAGTTTTATTTTTGCATTCTGCTCATTTTGCATTCTTTTTTGCATTCTGCACTTGAACAGTTTATTCTGCCCCAGCAATCTGCATATTCAGTATTCACTGATTATAGCTTGTTTTTGTGCAGAAAATAAGCAATGGAGAATGAAAATATTGAAACCGAAAGTTCTCGGAGAGAGTTAGCTAAAGATCCTAAAAGAAAAGCTAGTCGATCAAACGATCCAGGATGGAAGTATGCATATTATCCTAACCCCGAAGGCAATAAAGATGTTAAATGTATTCTTTGCGGGAATCAAAATCATGGAGGAATTAATCGGTTTAAACAACACTTGATTGGGGGATATCCGGATATTTGTAAATGTCCCAAAACTACCAAAGAAATTGCCAAAGAAATGAGTGAGTATGTGCAAAATAAGAAGAAGAGGAGTAGAAAAAATGTGCAGATTGAAGAAGAGAACAACGATGATGATGATGTTGAAGAGATACCTTCCACAACAGCTTCTAATACAATGCAAAGCTCAAAATCTTGTGCTGGCACAAAAGGCAAGGCTGCCCAACCTTTTAATTTCAAAATGCCAGCAACTAGTACTAAATCTGCTGCTTCAATGAAGTACATGAGAAGCCGGAACAAGTCGTTGAACAGAGGCACGCTAAGGGAGCAAGTCAGACGACTTTGGAAAATCGCTTGAGAACTCCAGAAGAGAAGGAAAAAGTTCATATGCACATTGCAAACTTTTTCTATGAAAATGGTATTCCTTTCAATGCTGCACACTCTAGGAGTTATGAGGTGATGGTTGAGTCCATTGGCCAATATGGACCGGGTTTAAAGCCTCCTTCATATCATGAATTGAGGGTGCCATTACTTAAAAAAGCAAAAGAGGAGACTGAAAAATTGAAGGAGAAGCATGAAAAGGCTTGGAAGAGGTATGGTTGCACTCTTATGTGTGATGGGTGGACGGATAGACGAGGTAGGAGTCTCATAAACTTCCTTGCTAATAGTCCTGAAGGTACTTTCTTCTTGGGTTGGTCGATCGTCAAGCGAATCACATGATGCACAAATGTTGGCCAACTTGCTTGAAAGCAAGATAAAGGAAATTGGTGAGAAAAATGTTGTGCAGGTTGTGACCGACAATGGGGCAAATTACAAGCTAGCTGGTCAGATTTTGGAGATCAGGATGCCAACCTTGTTTTGGACTCCTTGTTCTTGTCATTGTGTTGATTTGATGTTAGAGGACATTGGCAAAATTCCTGCCTTTAAGAAGGCAATCAACCAGGCAAGAAGATGCACTACATTCATCTATAGGCACGGGCGTGTTCTTGATGCTATGAGGGAGAAAACTAATGGGAGGGACCTAGTCAGGACCGGAGCTACGAGGTTTGCCACTGCTTTTCTTACATTGGATAGTTTGCAACAAAATCAAGAACCATTACGTTACTTGTTTTGTGGTTCGGATTGGACCAAGTCAAAGTTATCAAAATCAGAAAAAGGAAGGAAAGTTTGTGACACTGTTCTCTCTTCAGTCTTTTGGAGTAGTGTGAATGACTGTGTACATGCAACACTGCC
Organism: Orobanche coerulescens; assembly: GCA_033398695.1. NCBI lineage: Eukaryota > Viridiplantae > Streptophyta > Magnoliopsida > Lamiales > Orobanchaceae > Orobanche > Orobanche coerulescens. The sequence continues at coordinate 143,553,903 of CM065817.1, forward strand.
ACTTCTTCAAGTGTTGCGCATTGCTGATGGTGATGAAAGGCCTGCTTTGGCAGAGATTGCACCTTCTATTGATTATGCAAAAGATGAAGTCAAGAAGAAATTTGGAGGTAGAAAAATTGCAATCCGGAATAAACTATTGAAGATCATTGAGGATCGTTTGGAATGGTCAAATGGGAAAACCATTACACGGGGCTGCTTTGTTTCTTAATCCAGGGAAGTATTTTGATCTTCTTGATAAGGATCCTGCCTATGCCTCCCGAATAAGAGAAGACTTCAATGATGTGCTTGAGAAGATGGTCAAGGATAAGGATACAAGGAATAAAATAAGCAATTCTGCCGATGCCTACAAAAATAGTCGAGAAGGCTTTGCAAGGGAGATGGCAATTGAGCATAGAAAGATAAAAAGTCCTCGTAAGTTCATTCCAAAACTTTGTGAATTTCATATTAGTAATTAGTTACTTGGCAAAATAAAAAATGCTTAGTTTGTGTTATTCTTGTTTTTATGTTAGTTGATTGGTGGGATGCATATGGAGGCCGTGCACATGAGCTTCAATCATTTGCGAAGCGTATTGTTGGTTTGTGTGCCTCATCTTCCGGTTGTGAACGCAATTGGAGTACATTTGAGTTCGTAAGTGACTAAGTGCCTACTCTTTTTCAAGTAATTATTGTCAATTTGCAACTATTGTTGGCTTAATTAAATTTCATCAATTTAGATACATACGAAGAAGAGGAATAGGTTGGAACATCAACGTTTGAATGACTTGGTGTATATCTAATACAACCGGAAGATAGATTCAAGATTCAAGAAGAGACGTGAGCTAGGAAAGAAATTTGATCCACTTGTACTCGAGGACTTGGAGTGGACTAATGAGTGGACCGGCATTGAGCAAAGGTTTTGGGAAGCAGTGGATATAGCTTCGGGTGCATCCGAATCACTTGAGGGACGCAATCTTCCAAGGAGAGCTAGAGGTGGTTCCACCTCCATTCTTACCTATACTCGACGCAACACTAGTTCGACACAAGAACAAGATCCTATTGATGAGGAAGGGGAAGATGAAGATGAAGATTTCGATGATGAGGACGAAGTGGAAGATGACTATGGTATACCACCCGAGGAAAATACTCAAGGAGGAGATGGAGAGGGGGATGGAGATGATTTTGAGATGGATTAATTTGATGCATGATTGTGTTTGTTTAGTTGATTTGACTATTTAATTATGTTTTTATTTGCTTATAGATGTATGACTTTGGGTACTTGAACTTATTATCTATTAGTTTTTATTTGAATTGTGATATTGAAGTATGTTTACCTATATTATATAGTATAATTACTCTAAATAGGATATTGTCGACTATTTACGACTAGTCTGGCGACTTGTCGACTAGTCAATTCCACGGTACTCGGGCTCGACTTGTCGACTTGTCGACTTAACAACCTTGATTTTAAATAATAGAAGGTATTCGAATATCCGATATCCATATCTGAATTTTTTTTCGGATATTCGTATATCCGATATCCGAATTCGAATATTTTTTTCGAATATAAGGATATCCGAATATAATTCATATTTTTTTTCCGGAAATTCGATATCCGTATTCCAAAATTTCGGATACGGATATCGGATATCAAAATCTACTATCCGAAATTCCGGATATCCGGTTTTGAACACCCCTAGTTAAACGTATGGAAACTGTAAAGAATTAATGCAACCTTCTGTAGCTCGGAGGTGGATTAAATGAAGAAAAAACATTACTTTCAACACATTTAATCTCTTTGGAAGGTGATGGCAACAAACTATCAGCATCTACACATAGACAAAGGCAATTAAAGTTATAAATCTATTCAGAAGCAACATCTGAGAGAGAAACAGCATAGCATAGCTAATTAATTAGATACACATAAAACAAAGGTTAAACAAAGATATTAGATATGAACAATCCTGAAGAGATAAATCACAAACCTCCTTTATTATTAGCTGCCGACGAATGTAGAGTAGAAAGAGAAAGTAACTCTCTTGTCCGATGAACATGAGCCACGATGGATCGATCATCAACATATGGTCTTGCAGCGGATAGACTTAAGTTAAACACATATATATCGCGAGTTATATAACTTATAGTCCCTTTGGTAGAAGTGTCATTTCATGACCACGTGATGTACATAAAACAGACAAGTAAATAAGCAAAATTATATTTGATTGATATAAACAATCTCATCATCAGTGTTATGCCAAAAGGTAATTATGATTATAGGTGAATCAATTCTAACTGATTATCTCAACCTACAAGAGTATATAAAACGTACCAGCAACCATTTCCAAGGAGCAACCCCCCGAAGTAATATCAGCAACTTCTGAGATCTCATTGTAATATTCTAGATGATGGATTGAACCATCTTTTGTATGCAGTAACAACTCATAGCAAGTAACAAAACATGTTACTGGGGCATCAAAAAGAAACTGCCTTACATCCATTACGGAAGCTCCAGGGCTCAACTGCAGAATTCAATTTACTTGAAGCAATAAAACAGCCATTCAAAGAGAATTTCAAGATGCTGAAACCATCAGTCCGTAGCTTATCAGAAAGAATTATTACCAGACTTCCAGAAAAAAATGATTAATAGGCAAGAAACAGAAGAAAGTAGTATATTTCAGTTCTCGACAAGCATGCATAAATGATATTCACATGTTTTGCTTTGAATTATCAATTAACTTAGCTTACTTGTAGCTCCAGCTTCTCTCCTTCTTGAGTTTTCACCGGAACAGGATGAACTTCAGATGCCATTGAGAGAAGAAATCAGTCATGTTGTGTATGGATGTACAGATTGATAGTGCATACAAAATACATAATCATATTTTAAAATGCTTAGGCAGCATTCTTAATCCACATGTATCAGATTGTTTGATCCTAATGAATAAAGAGGAATACTGTGAAAAAACAAATCAATTCCAGCAGACAGCTGTAATGAATCAAACAGTCATATGAGAATGATAATGAAGGGTTGTGTATGTTTTAAACAATTGACACAACATTATACCAAAAAATTGCCACGGAGAGTCTCAATTAGAATAAAAGAAACTACTCCTACAATGCATTTTCAACATTATTTATGTATGGACATACTAACGATAAAACTAATTTACACCACTAAAAGACTGACTGAATAAGGATAATCACAACTTCATCAAGTATGATATTCAGCATCAGAGCAAATACTAGCGCCCCTCTTCAGTAAGACCATAGTTCTTTAGTACACTACACTTTTTTTTTTAGCAGGATATTGCAAATATGTTACAACAGATAGTGCAGGCCTTGCATACCTACCAAGTTAGGACATTCGATGCTTTTGTAAACTTCAAATTCCAACCACTGAACAACAATGAAATACTTGCTAGAGCTTCAAAAGATAGCTAGCATAAATTTTCCAATGCATATTTATCACGTAGGCATTGATAAAAATAAGTGAAAGTACATGATCGAATTAATAGACTAAGGACATACCACCCGTATCCAGCTCCTTTACCTCACCTTCGGCCTTTGCAAACAAACGACCGTCCTCTAAAGAATACACCAAATTAAACACTTAATTAATGACCAAGATCGATTTCTAATTAATTATTTACTATTTAAAATATACCTGCGAGACGGCTCATCAGCACCATTCCGATTCTGAGGCACATGAAAGTTGTGAAACTCGCCCAATGCACCTGCTCAGGCGACAGCATACCCTTAGTACACCAATTACTCTTTTCCACATGAGCTAGGCGCCGCAAAGTCTCAATTAAATCGTATCTCTCGTCTCCCTTCAGACCTATGAGTGCTAGCAGTTCCAAGGTTGTTCCGTTATCCATCAGCACCGGTTCATAGAAAAGTGTGGCCGCAAGGTGACGCACATCCGCGAATAGCGGCCTAGGTAGAACACGCGCACGGTTACGCACATCGTCGAATAGCGAGCTAGCTGCAACTGGAAGCTCTAGCATGAATTTTTCAAGCTTTTTCTCTACAATTGTACCAACGAAAGTGTTCTTCTTATCAGAAAGTAACTTGTATATAGAATCGGAGATCAGCTTGGGTTGTATGTGGCAGAATTGGATAATGAGGCACTTGTAATTATAGTAGAATTGCACGGTGCCGATGCGCACATTGCCATTCTCCACAACACATTGAATATCGAAGCCGATGAATCGTTTTGTACTCTCATCCTTTAAACTTCATCGATCCAATCCGTGATTTCTGTCGAAGACCAAGTTGTGGCGGCGTCCATGAATGTGTCATCGGACGAATGCAGCGACTCAGCGTCCTGAAACCACTCCATTGTTGGAGACCACGGCATTGTTGGAGAGCTGCGAGTGTTGGTGTCGTCGGAGAAAAGGAGAAATGGAGAAGCGGTTTCTTTTTTTGTCCCCTCTGGTGTGCAGGAAGTTAATAACGAGTTAGTGGGAGAGGCGGGTAATTCTTTTGTTGTTTGATTTTATATTTTATTTGCTTTATCTCTGTTTCACGCCGCTTTTATTTGACAGTAAATTTAATCTCGGATCTGAGCTGTGCGATTTGAGTTTGGGCGATCTGTTCTCGTTTCGCGATTTGTTGCTCCGGGCCTTCATCTGAAGTGTTGCTGATCGATTTGTTGCTCGTTGTTTATTGTCCGCGTTTTGTCTTGATTTCTCATTTCCGATTCATTGTTATTTCTGGATTTGGTTGGATCGATTTGTGTTGCTCGTTTTATTCTTCCGTGCCGCTCATATTCTGTCATCCGACCGCCGACAGTGCAAACCTCCCCCCGACTGCGACGCACAAAATGTCACCTGCATGAACCTGTGAACCGCGAACCCTAACTCATGTAGCGCGGCTGTTGGCCATTTCTGGCCGGCGTATCGCTAGAAAAATATTAATACATCGATGCATTCATTTCCTCCCCCTTCAATCAAACAGTAGTATAACATATAGCTGTCTGTTTTGCAAGCTGCTCAGAATCCTCACGAAGGCTTCCTCTTTTCCAAGTCGTCTCGAAGGCTGGTATCATTGTACTTTTCTGTTAAATTTCATTTTTGTCAGCCATATATCTGTTATCTACTGTGCTTTCTCTACGGTTTACCTGCTTATAAATTGTTCTTCTACATTCTCATCATATTTTCACTTTTGCTAAATACTACCACATTTTATTTATTTTCGTAGTGCGTTTGTGTTTTGTGTTGATCGATGTCGCGCTGTTTGCGGGTTAGTAGTTGGAATTTGGGTACCTTGACGGGTAAGGTTTTGGAGCTCGTGGATGGTTTGGGTAAGAGAAGGGTTGATGTGGCTTGTATTCGGATACTTTAGGTGGAAGGGCCAGATCCGGGGAGGCTATGATTATAAATTGTGGTATTCAGTCCTTGCTAACTCGAGTAATGGTGTCGATATTCTTCTGTCTAAGGAGCTTAAGGATAACGTCGTGGAAGTGAAGAGGTGTAACGATATGATTATGTCCGTTAGAGTGGTGGTTGGAGAGAAGGTTGTTAACGTGGTTTGTGCGTATGCCCCTCATGTTGGTTTGGGTGTGCTTGTAAAGGAAGTTTTTTGGGTCAGTTTAGATGAGTCGTCGGGAGTATTCCCGACGATCAATTTATTATTTTGGGGGGCGTTTTCAATGGGTACATTGCTGAGGGGGTGGATGGTTACCATAGTGCTCATGGGGGTTTCGGCTTCGGAGTTAGGAATGCAGGAGGTTCCGCGCTGTTGGAGTTTGCTACTGCGCATGAGTTGGTAATTGTTCACTCTGTTTTTCAGAAAAGAGCTGAGCACCTCATCACCTTCGGTAGTGAGGGGAACAAAACGCAAATTGACTACCTTCTTTTGCGCAGTCGTGATGTCAGGGCGTGCGTGGACTGCAAGGTGTTCCGGAGCGAGGCTTGTGCTTCTCAACACCGACTGCTGGCTATGGATTTATCCATGAGAGGTCGTGTTGTTTGCAGGGCTAAAGAAGCTAGATCTAGGATTCTTTGGAAGGATATGAAGGGTGAGAAGGCGGCAGAATTCAAGGAGTCTCTTACCCGCGAATGAGGTTTTTTACGGGGGGCGATGCTAACCTTATGTGGATCAGCATGGCCAATACTATTAGGAGTGTGGGCGATAAGGTGGTGGGGGTTTCTTCGGGCAGGTCTAGTGGACCTAGGGAGACATGGTGGTAGAATGAGGAGTTTTAATAGAAAATTAAGGCTTAAAAAGCGCTCTTTAAGGAGCTTTTGTCGGTTAGTGATGGGGAGGAGAGAATCATGAAGATTGTAGGTTACAATGTGACGAAAAGAGAGGCTAAGAAGGCAGTGGCTAAGGCTAAAGGTGAGACATACGATGAGATGTATAAGCGCCTAGACACCAAAGAAGGAGCGAATGCTATCTTTAAACTAGCGAAAGCTAGGGAGAGAGGGCGGCGCGACCTGGGTCCCGTTAAGTATATTAAGGATGATTTGGGCCAAGTGTTAGTGAACGATGTTGCTATTAAGGAGAGGTGGAATAAATACTTTTTTTGAACTTTTCAATGAGGCAAGGGGAAGCGACTCGGTAGTGGTGCAGGGAGTTAGCAATATTCTGCTCGTTCGTTAAGTTCCTGTGAGAGCATCAGCAAGGAGTAAGTAAAGGGTGACCTAATGAAGATGGGTAGAGCTAAGATTGTAGGCTCGGATCAGATCCGTATTGAGGTGTGGCTTTGTCTGGGGAAGTTGCAGTTCAGTGGCTAGCAGAGCTGTTCAACATCCTCTTCAGAGATTCTAAGATGCTGGTGGAGTGGAGGCGTAGTTTTGTGGTGCCGTTTTTCCAGAACAAAGGCGATGCTCCGAGTTGTAGTAACTATCGGGGTATTAAACTCCTCAGTCATACTATGAAACTTTGGAAAAGAGTAGTGGAATGCAGGGTTAGAAGAGAAGTTGAAATCTTAGAGAACCAATTTGGCTTCATGCCGGGGAGGTCCACGACTGAGGCTATTCATCTCGTCAGACGCCTTATGGAGAAGTTTAGAGAGCGGCGTAAGGACCTCCATATAGTGTTCATTTATCTAGAGAAGGCTTATGATAGCATTACACGTGATGGTATTTGGAGGAGCCTAGAAGGGGAGGGTGTCGTCGCCGTACGTTAGGGCGATCCAAGACATGTACTCCCAATCTAGGACTTGCGTTAGGACTCCAGTTGGTGACACCCAGTATTTCCCAGTTGAGATAGGGCTGCACCAGGGGTCGGCGTTAAGCCCTCTTCTTTTCGCTCTAATCCTTGACGTCATTTTGCGGGGATACAAGATGGCATCCCGTGGTGCATGCTTTTTGCTGACGACATTGTGTTAGTGGCGGAGACGAGGAGGGAGGTGAACGCGAAGTTGGAGTTATGGAGGTCTAAGTTAGAATCTCAGGGCTTGCGTGTGAGCCGGTCTAAGACCGATTATCTCTGGTGTAACTTTAGTGGTGAGACCAACAAGGGAGAAGTAGAGGTAATGATTACTGATCAGATCATACCCTGTATGGATAACTTCAAGTAGTTGGGTTCGATCATTCAGAAGGAAGGTGAGTTTGAAGATGATGTCAACCATCGTATCAAGACGGGGTGGCTAAGGTGGAGAGCAGCGATAGGGGTCCTGTGCGACAAGAAAGTCCCTCTAAAGTTGAAGGGTAAATTCTATAGAGCGGCAATCAGACCGCGAATACATCCTTGTTATTTTGAAGAAACTTTACCAAGTCCTTCCTCAAATCTCCATTAAGGGTTGCCCCTATATAGGTTACCTTAGCAGGATCATTTTTGTCTAGAAATATGGGTACAAGGTCTTCAACAGGCTGCCCTCTTCTTCTATCCGGATCATCTCTCATATCTAAGTCCTCTATGGGTAAGACTTGTCCTCCAGTTCCATCTGCCCTCAGGGCTGCCACATAACAACTTCTCGCCAAATGTTGGTTGCCTCTAACTTCTCCAACACCATTTCTATTGGGAACTTAACCTTCAAATGATATGTAGAGGGCACAACCTTGAACTGGTGTAGACTTGTCCTTCCAAGGATAGCATTATAAAAAGATGGTGCCTTGACCACCATAAAATTTACATTTTTGCCTTGCTTGTCGAGGCTCTTCTCCAAGAGTCACTGGTAACTGTATAGTTCCTTCTATCTTTGTCTCCACTCCAATAAATTCAAAAATTGGTATGGTAGAATAAGGTAACTGACTATCTTCATATCCCATTTGGGTGAATACATTATGAAAAAGAATATCTACTGAAGCTCCATCATCAACAAGAACTCTCTTCACAAAATTATTTCTAATAACCGGCATGATCTAAGTCAGTATCATCAAAACTGATTACCTGCTCTGTTCTAGCCCTCAGGGGCTCTCCCCCAACATGCATCACTTCTCTCATATATGCCTTATGAGCTGATCAAGCCGAGCCACTTGATGTTAATCCTCTTGAGATAGTGTTAATTACTGCCCCTCGGGGATGAGAGACTCTATTGTTCCTTGGCTCATCTCTCTCCATTCTATCTCTGTCTGGACTATCCTAGCCTTTTCCTGACGCACATACTTATTCAATCGTCCCATTTTAATGAGGAAGTCAATCTCATCTTTCAATTGCCTACAATTATCAGTATCATGACCATAATCTTTGTGAAAACGACAGTAAAAATTCTTATTTTTCTTACAAGGACCAGTTCTCATCTCCTTGGGCCATCGTAAATATCCCTCCTTTTTAATTTCCATCAAAACCCGACTTCTAAGAGCGTTAATCCTTGAATACTCTCCGAAGCTTGGTCCATTCTTTTTAGGGGTCGAATCATCAGTCTTTGGACGTTTGTCCTCGTCAAAATCTCTGTCACCCTTTATTTTTCTCTCATCCTCTTGACTCATTGCCCTCTTCAAGCTATCCTGGGCCTTAATATACTTGCCTGCCCTATCTGTAATACCCGTACTTTTTATTGAATGTTTGACCTTGCCGTTCTTTCTCTTTTGTCGCTCTGTAAACACTTTGAGATGTTGTCGACGTTGATTTAGAGTTTCATACCTTTTTGGATCATGATCATGTTGACTGGACCTTTCGGCTGTGTCCTGGGACAGGCACATAGCACGCTAGGCCTAAGCTAACGCACGCTACTTTTACTTGAGTAGCGCACTCTAGCTTTGAGCCTTAGCGCGCGCTAACGTTTGGAGCATGGCAGAGGCAGTAGCTGATTCTGCCATCTGGACTAGCAGTTAGCGCACGCTAGGTATTAGCTAGCGCACGATATTCGTGTTCAGTAGCGCGCGCTAACATCGCCCGTAGCGTACGCTAATGAGCTGAGTCGGCAGAGGCAGTGAGGTATTTCTACTTTCTGGACTAGCAGGTAACGCACGCTAGGCGACAGCTAGCGCACGCTATAGGTGTTGCGTAGCGCGCGCTAGTGCCCAGTCGTAGCGCACGCTAGCGGAGTTGGGCAGTGAACTGGAATTTTTGCAGGATACAGTAAGCGCATGCTAAGGTGTGGTAGCGCGCGCTAACGTCTCAAGACAGAAGCCACTGGACTGCCGGGTGACCCCGTTAGCGCACGCTAACCCTGATTTTTAGTGCGCGCTAACTTGGCGTATTATATAAGGGGCAGTCAACCTATGCACTTGTCATTTTACATCTTTTTCACTCATTCGGATGGGAGATCTCGGAAGAGGGCGATTTGGGGCGATTTGAGGAGGTCCTTCTTCAACTATCATCATCTTTGGTTGGATAACAAATATTACACAACATCTAATCCATTTCTATCTTCCAAATCAAGGTAAAATCCTTAGAACCCTAGTTTTGGAAATTTTTGGGGATTTTCTTAGATTCATTCGAGTTATCCATTCTGGAGCTTGAGATCTTTGAGATTATGATGTATCTACCCCGTACCCACGTTTCCCCTACGATTATATGGATTGTTTTGTACCTTGTTCGGTCTTCAGAGGGTTTGGGTGATTTTCAAACCTCTAGTTGATTTTCCTCGTAGTTTCGCGAATCGTAGGCGGGTTTCGGGAGTTTCTTCATGTGGTTTGAGTATGGATTATTGATTATCGTATTCCTTACGAATCGTTTAGGCGTTGTAATATACCCTGAATAAATTGGGGGTGTTATAGAATATGGTATCAGAGCTTAGGTTTATGGATACCTAGACTGTCGGTCTTTTGGGTCGATTGAGTCATCATTTGTCTACAGTATCACTACTTTACCATCATCACAGTGCGACCGATACTTGTAAGACCTCTTACTCTCCTAGTGTTTCCTTAATCGCTTTACTTTTGATTTGATATTTTTGGGAATCGGTCACTTCGATAATGTGCGATTTGAATTGTACTTGCGTGCTTTATGTATCCTTCAGAATGTCTGCTGATAGGGGACAGAGACGAGGCAGTGGTCGTGGACGCGGACGAGGACGTGGCGCGACCGCTTCCCTCAGTTCCGTTGTGGGGTCGACCACCCCTAGTTTATCTAACTCAGTACATCCTGATACCGAGGGTCATCACGACCAGTCGGCCGGCCAAGGGAATAACGCAGATTTTGGAGTTACGAATGTCGATGACTATCCTGCCCCAAGCCATTCAACTGAACAATCCGAACCCGACATCGGATGCCTTGCTTCAGAATGTAATCCGTATGCACTCTCCGCAGTTCAGCGGTGCTACAGACCCGATGGGTTGGGAGAATTGGTTGGCAGAGTTAGAGAAAGTGTTTGAAGCGGTTGATTGTCCGGAAGTGAGGAAGGTACCGATTGCTCAGTACTTCCTTACCAAGGAAGCCGCGACTTGGTGGAAAGTTATCAAGCCTCAGGATCATGCTGCTACGTGGGGAGAGTTTGAAGAGCTCTTTGGAGGCGAGTTTTGTCCTTGGCCGGTCAAGAAGGCAGAATCCGAGCCTTTTTCGAGGCTAAGCCGCAGAATATTCCAGTCTCGCAGGCGATAGTGGAATACAACCAACAGCTGATCCACGTGAAGAATCAAGTACGGGATGAGCGTGACAAGATCCGTTACTTTGATATGCGACGAATATGGATTTACGGCGTTATATGAACGGGTTTGCTTGTACAACCTTGAAGGAATACCAAGATAGGGCTATGACATGTTAAGTCCCAACAATGATAACGCAGAAGAACCGAAGAAGCAGAAGATTTGTTGGTAACTTTTCTGGTTCTAAAGGTGGAAACTTCCAGAGACCTCAGACGACTAACCGTTCTGTCGGGCAGTCGTCACGTTCTGCTAGAGGGAAGAGGAGTTTTCGTTCTGCTCCAGGCACCTCCACTCGCCCGATAACTTGTTTTAATTGTGGTCGTCCAGGCCACATTAATTTGGAGTGCAATTTCCCACCATTGAAGTGTCACACTTGTGGACAGATGGGACATAGGACATCTTATTGCCCCGAACAAGATCAGACTGTGTACACTAGGGCTTCTGCCTCAGCGCCTTTAGATCAGAACATGAATCAGCGACAACCAGTTGGACAATCACAGCAGAGTTACGGCAGAGGCCAGGGACGAAGTCAGAACGCTCGAGGGGGAGATTTTAGCGTCTGTTCGGCACACCCACGAGTCTATGAGATGCGTCGAGCAGACGAACCCGATGCGACGGTGGCCTGCCTCTGGTACCATTCATATCCTATCTCATCCAGTTCGTGTACTTTTTGATTTGGGTGCTATACATTCTTTCATCTCCTTGGAGTGTGTACGCCGTTTGAATATAACTTGTATGACTGCTTGCGATCATTTCATTGTGAAACTACCCAGCGGGGATAGAATCGTGGGGAATCGGGAGATTAAAGATTATCCGGTGAATATAGCCAGTACGGATTGGTTGTCGAACTTGATTGTGGTTGATATGGAAGGCAAGGATGTGATCCTCGGCGAGGATTGGCTTGACAGTCACCAAGCGATTATGAATTACTGTACTAAGGTTATCACTATGATGACTAAAGACGGTTCCGAATACTCATTTATGGGACATAATTCGGGCCAACCTAATTTGCTTATCAGCGCCATGAAGGCCGTAAAACTTTTGAATAAAGGTTGCACGGGCTATTGGTGTTATGCTTTGAAGGCGGAAGGGAACAAAGTCGATTTCTCTCCGATTCCAGTTGTTAATGAGTATCTCGACGTTTTTTCGGATGACCTCCCGGGATTACCGCCGGATCGAGAGATAGAATTTTCTGTGGACTTAGAGCCTGACGCGGCTCCAATTTCTAAGGCACCTTATCGGATGGCACCTTTCGAGATGCAAAAATTAAAGAGTTAGCTGGGAAAACTATTGGAGAAAGGGTACATCAGGCCGAGCGCTTCGCCTTGGGGTGCGTCTGTTCTTTTTGTGAGGAAGAAGGATGGTTCACTACGTTTATGCATTGATTACCGTGAACTAAACAAAGTGACCATCAAGAACAAGTATCCTTTGTTTCGTATAGATGATTTATTTGATCAGTTGCAGGGAGCCGTAGTATTCTCAAAAATTGATTTGAGATCAGGGTACTATCAGCTTTGGGTGAAAGAGTCCGATGTTCCGAAGACTGCGTTTCGGACGAGGTGCGGACATTATGAATTTGTAGTAATGCCTTTTGGATTGACTAATGCCTCTGTAATGAGGGGTGGAGACCCCTATATATAGGATTACCTGATGAGTTATGTAGGGTTAGGAGTCTTTGTAGAAGTAGACTCTATCAAGGAGACTTATCTCTTGGAAAGTCGTGGAGACTTGTACCTTCCGGGACTCTTAAATCACGTAGGTCTCCTACCTCATAGCAGACTCTTAAATATGTCCAGGAGTCTTGTACCTTCTAAAATCCTCTAAGGACTTGGGCCTTTAATTTTTTTCTGGCCCTAATTGGATCTTAATTTGGGCTTTTTAATACCTTAATAAATATTTGGATATTTATCTATTTGTTATGGGGCTACATAGCCCTAGTCCACTAGAATTCAGAATATTGGTGATTTCGTAGAAAGGTAGAATAGATCTAGAAAGTAATAATAATTTGATATCTGATACAGAGATTCATTATAAGATGCAACTCTAGAGCATACTCTCGTCATATTACTCAAATGGTTAGAGTCGTGCTGAAGGTATTTCTCTTGGAATATTTTTCATTAAGAACCGAAGCCCTATTTATAGGAAAACTTCAGATGGCACAAACATAATTACATAATTTCATCAGGGGCATAGTAATCATTTACATGTTATAATACATTATATTATTACGGACGTGCGCATTTCGACATTATATATCATCACTAGGGGTGGACACGAACCGAACGAACCGAGCTTTTGGTGTTATTGACCGTTCGTTCGTTCAGTTCGTGTAGTGTTCGGTTCGTGTTCGTGTTCGACGAACATTACAAATTAGTGTACGAGTTCGGTTCGACATATTTTTTATTGTTCGTGTTCGGTTTGTTTGTGTTCAATTGTTCTGTTCGTACGCTTTGTTCGTTTGTGTTCAATTGTTCTGTTCGTTCGTTCGATTCATTTGTGTTCAATTGTTTCTGTTGGTGCCATATTATATATATATATATATATATATATATATAGGGGCGCGTTCTATGCAGTACCAATATTAGATGCAGTACTTTACAGTTTTAATTTATGCATGAGTTTTGTACTAATTATGCATGAAATATATGCATTTCGTGCATCAAAATTTCAATTAATTAAAATATGCAATATATTTGATGCATATAATCTAATATTTTAATGCATAGATATTTTGATGCATATATTGCATATTTTAATGCATTGAAATTTTGATGCACGAAATGCATATATTTCATGCATAATTAGTACAAAATTCATGCATAAATTAGTCTGTAAAATCTTGCATCTAATATTGGTACTGCATAGAACGCGCCACTATATATATATATATATATATATATATATATATATATATATATATATATATATATATATATTAATGTTCGCGAACACCCAATCAAAATGTAAAATGTTCGATGTTCGGTTCGAAAATACTCGAACATGTTCGCGAACATGTTCGGTTCGGTCAAACCGAACTCGAACTGATCGTTGACCGAGCTTTTTCGCGAATTCGGTTCATGGGCCACCCTCACAATTTTCACGCTTTTCCTCTCGTTATTTTTCAGTATAAAATCAAGACTCCTCTTTTAGTCGGTAGGGTTTTGCGAAATCCAGAGCTTGTCAAAGCGCAGTCTTTATCTCTTCCATGCAAAAGTCTCAATTACACAAACCACTCGAGTGATTTGGCTAGGTTGTATGCGCTCACGTCGAATAAGTGATTAGATAACTGAATTTTTTTCGAGTTCTGATGAATATGATTTTTTGTTTCTTAAATATTTTCTTCAGGAATTTCGCGGTTATTGATTGGAGGCCATTCAAAGTGTTCGACTGTTGAACCAATCGATGAACAATGGTAATATTCTGTGTTTATTGTATTTTCTAAAATACAATATAGGTAAAATCCTAAAATACGAATTGGAAATACATTCTGTTGCACTTGATTAAATTTGCATAATTCAATTTCTGTTGCTGTCTCTAATATTGCACAATTGTTATCTATGGAACAAAGGAGTCGATGCATTTTAGGTTCATGTTGGATGAAGAAGTAAGGCGCCAAAGTGTTGTGAAAATTACAAATTCGGATTTACTCGACGTATTCGATAAGCCTATACCTGGTGGACTCTATGATCCTGCTATGGGACCCCTTGGTGATGATGGCTCATCGTAAGTATATGAAATCAGAACAAACCACTTTGTTGCTGCTGATATTATTACTGAGCCTGGGGTTTTATTACTTATCTTTTACTTTGCAGATGTAAATCGTGTGGCCGAAGTTCCTATCACTGCAATGGTCATTATGGTCACATCGACCTAGTTTCGCCTTCCTATAATCCGTTGCTCTTTAATATGTTGCACAATCTTCTGAATAACACATGTTTTTATTGTTTGCATTTTCGATCAAGCAGAGAAGAGGTGAGTTTGTATAAGCTTATTGTGATAAATGTTGCCTTTTGCTCCTTGTTCTGGTCGTACTTTGTTTCACCTAAAGTACAATGTGTTTGTTTTAGGTGGAGAATTCTTTTTCTCAATTGAAATTATTAGAGAAGGCTGACATAATTGGGTCAAAAAAACTGAGGTTGAGACAGGATTTACAAGACAAGAAAGAGACAGAGTTGGCATTACAGGATGGCATAAATAATCGAGAGGATAGACAAGGGAGTCATAAATCAGATCCTGCATTTCTCTCTGACAATGAAAATCAGAATGAGAATAATGTTCAGGCTTCATGGGATTCTTTCCAGCTTACTGAAGCTACTTCAGTTGTGAAAGTGTTTTTAAAGAAAATAGAAAAGAAGTGTGTGAACTGTAAACGCAAAAATCCAAAGATCGATAAGTCAACATGTGGATGGTTTTGTGTGGTAAGTTTAATATGTTGTAACCTGGAAAAAGGTTGATGTTTGATTAACATGTAAAATAATTTTAACTGACTGGAACTGGAAGACAACTTTCTTAAGAGTCTTTCATGTATTTATTTCTCTATATTTGTCATAACTGGTATTCCACAGTCAGCGTTCATTATTTTTAGTGTAATCCAAATATTATGTATATCCTCTTCATCTTGTTTCCCTGAAAATGTATGCTGAAAATTTTGTATTTCTGATGGATCAAGATATGCATCTTCCATTGGGTGAATAATTTTATTAATCATTTATTTTCTATCTATTTCTTTGTTGTTCTCTATACAATGCAGAATGGACACTCCGGTGCAGATGAAGCTCACTTATTTAATGATGCCACTGATAGCACTAAAAAGGGCATTAAAAAAAGTGTAAATGAAAAAAGAAATTCGAATCAGGGGTTGCAGGATAAAAGTAATTATTGTGAAGGACTTATGTTACCATCAGAGGTGATTAACCTTAGTCTTGATTTCTCATGGTTTTTGCCTTCGAAGTATACCTAGCTAATCTGTTCCTTCCAACTAACAGGTCAAAGATATATTGAGGCGTTTGTGGGAGAATGAAGCCCCTATGTGCTCATATATATCTGATATTCAGCATCAGTTCTATGGAACTATTACAGGCTATTCCATGTTTTTCCTAGAGACTATTCGTGTACCTCCAAACAAATTTCGCCTTCCAGCCAAAGGCAGTGACTCTGTAAGTGTTGAGGAAAGATATATATTAAACCGTTTAGTTCATAATTCTCTTAACTACACTTAATTGATGTTTGAGGTGAAGGTAGGTGGGGCTTGGATGATTGTATGAACATAAATACTTTCATTGCCTGTACAAGGTTGTTAGGCTCCAGTTTGTGCAGATCCATTAATATAATTGCCTTTTCAGGTGGAGCATCCACATACTCGCCAATTGGCGAAGGTTTTGCTGTCAAATATTGCTCTGGGAAATGCTCATATGAATAATTCCGATCATCGAACGATCATTTGTCGCTGGATGGATCTTCAGCAGTCTATTAATATGTTGTTTGATAGCAAAACTGCCTCTAAACTTGCCTCTAGTGAGTCTATTTCTCCAATTTTTAGTTTTATGGTTGCTTGTAACCCTAAACAATGTGCATTCTTTTACTGATACATGCACATTTGCTTTCCTTTTGCTACAACTTTATTTGGTTATGTGCATGTATCAGCTTGGGAATGGCGGTTTCTTGTGTATATATCAAGCAATTCTGGGTATTAGTGCTATTGTTTCGCTTGTCTTAATCTTGTGTTATACATTTTACAGTGTTGGGTCATAATTGCTAAATGATATTCATTTTATGGGTTTTCAATGCAAATTCTGTAGTTTCACACTTGAGTGAATTGTTCTGTCCTTATTGTTGTGGCAGGTCAATCCCAGAAAGCTATATACCGTCAACCGGAATTGTTTTATCCTCGATACTTTGGATTGAGATTGAGACATCCACAGGTATGGATTAGAGGTTTCATTTATCCTTTTTTTAAATTGTGCAGTCTGTTTTAGTCAACTGTCTCTAATATGAACTATGCCATATAGATATAATGATTAGGGCCATATCCATTTGGTTATTATGCAAGTTAATCAACACCTGCCTATTCGTTTGTGAATTAAAATGTTGTAAAATGTATGTTTCCCGTTTTGTCTTCAACCTGGATTCTTTGCATATACGACACTTGTAAGCTTAAATGGATTATATTTGTACGTTTTGCCAATCATCCCTTCCCTCGCGGACTTCTATTCAGCACACAACATATGTATGATAAAAAGAAATTGCATTAATGAGAAATTCATAATATTAATTTTCTAAAGTAGTTGCATTCTTTGTGATATCTTATGTTAGAGGTGTATGTGTTCTTATGAAAGCTCTTTCCTTGCTTGTTCGCTACATGTATTACAGGGCATTGCTCATTTGGATTGGCATCTTGCAGTATCGGAGGTCGGTGTCACTAATTTGCCTGGAACTCATCACGGAGCTAGTATGGCCTCTGTAAAAACTCCCACTCAGCCAATGAAGCCTGAATCCATCAGACGTCGATTGACGAGCATAAGAACTAATTATTATGAATATGCAAACACTTTTGTCAATCCTCTGCGCGAATAATTATTCGCGCAAAGGATTGACAAAAGTGTTTGCATATTTATAATAATTAGTTCTTATGCTCGTCAAAAATCAACGATTTTACTCGTTTAATGTAATGCTAAATTATGCTGGCTTGACAACTTATCCATTATTACCTGTGAAGACATGGATATAAACTGAACGTGCACTATGATATTTGGTGCAAAAAAATTGTTCCCTGAAGCTAAAGCTGTCACCTTGGAATTCATCGAGGAACATATGGTATATTCGGAAACATAGTTGTTAAAGGCGCGCCTCAGGCGCAAGGCGCGCAGAAAAAAAGGCAGGTCGCCTTTTAAGCCTCCAGGCGGGCGACCTCAACCAGGCGCGCGCCTTGGTGCGCCTCGGTCGCCTTTTCTTTGTGCCTTGATGCGCCTCGGGCGCGCCTCGTCGATAGGACTTCTTTTTGTTTTTTTTCTTTATTTTTCAGAATATTTTAAAAGTTATTTGGTTGTATTGACACTTCAATTTTATTAATTATTAAATTTTTTGTGGATAGTTATATTTTCTTGTGACTATGTTTTTATAAATTTTATAATTCAATTTAATTTATTTTTTAATTTTTATGCGCCTCACATCTCTCAGGCGCGCGCCTCGCCTTGCGCCTCAGGCGATGGGAGCCCGAATCGCCTTGGTGCGCCTTTCCCCTTTAACAACTATGTTCGGAAATGTAAGTAGTAGTAATTAAGATGAATTGATGGAGTTGCAATTTGGTTTCTAAAAGCTAAGCCAAAATATAAGCAACGGAGTAATACTTCATCAGTTGAAGGATCTCTGGTGACCGGAGAGATTCAAAGAAGAATCAGTCAAAAGGATACCACCACATCTCATTCTAAAAATTCGCATTCAGATTCCAATGGGACTTTATTATAGAAAAGAAAGTTTCTGTACGATCCATGTTTCGCAGTAACATCTGGGCTTATCCGGAGGGTGCAGAAGCCTTGGCAGTAACATTTCCAAAAGGATGTGCAGAAGCCTTGCGCACCAAAATTTCAGGAAATGCTTCAAAAACAAACAACAAAAGTAAGTGATTCATAATAATTTAGCCACAAAAACATTAATAGCCACATGTTTGTACCTTTCTTGAACTTGGGACTTATCTTTTGCAAAAGTCCTACAAGGGTTGTGGCTTCTGAAACATCATTCTTCGGCCTTGGATCAAGAAAGACAAAAAGGGCGCACTAGCAGTGCCACAACAAAAGAATTAACTGCCTCTCCCAACTCGTTATTAACTTCCTGCACACCAGAGAGGGGACAAAAAAGAAACCGCCTCTTCATTTCTCCCTTTCTCCCACGACACCAACACTCGCAGCTCTCCAACAATGCCGTGGTCTCCAACAATGCCTTGGTCTCCAACAATGAAGTGGTTTCAGGACGCTGAGTCGCTGCATTCGTCCGATAACACATTCATGGACACCACCACGACTTGGTCTTCGACAGAAATCACGGGTTGGATCGATGAAGTTTTAAAGGATGAGAGTACAAAACGATTCATCGGCTTCGATATTCAGTTTGTTGTGGAGAATGGCAATGTGCGCATCGGCACCGTGCAATTCTACTATAATTACAAGTGCCTCATTATCCAATTCTGCCACATACAACCCAAGCTGATCTCCGATTCTATATACAAGTTACTTTCTGATAAGAAGAACACTTTCGTTGGTAAAATTGTAGAGAAAAAACTTGGAAAATTCATGCTAGAGCTTCCAGTTGCAGCTAGCTCGCTATTCGACGATGTGCGTAACCGTGCGCGTGTTCCATCTAGGCCGCTATTCGCGGATGTGCGTCACCTTGCGGCCACACTTTTCTATGAACCGGTGCTGATGGATAACGAAACAACCTTGGAACTGCTAGCACTCATAGGTCTGAAGGGAGACGAGAGAGACGATTTAATTGAGACTTTGCGGGGCCAACCTCATGTGCAAAAGAGTAATTGGTGTACTAAGGGTATGCTGTCGCCTGAGCAGGTGCATTGGACGAGTTTCACAACTTTCATGTGCCTCGGAATCGGAATGGTGCTGATGAGCCGTCTCTCAGGTATATTTTAAATAGTAAATAATTAATTAGAAATCGATCTTGGTCATTAATTAAGTGTTTAATTTGGTGTATTCTTTAGAGGACGGTCGTTTGTTTGCAGAGGCCGAAGGTGAGGTAAATGAGCTGGATACTGGTGGTATGTCCTTAGTCTATTAATTCTGATCATGTACTTTCACTTATTCTTATCAATGCCTACGTGATAAATAATATGCATTTGAAAATTTATGCTAGCTATCTTTTGAAGCTCTAACAAGTATTTCATTGTTGTTCAGTGGTTGGAATTTGAAGTTTACCAAAGCATTGAATGTCCTAACTTTGTAGGTATGCAAGGCCTGCACTATCTGCTGTAACATTTTTGTAATATCCTGCTAAAAAAAAAGTGTAGTGTACTAAAGAACTATGGTCTTACTAAAGAGGGGCGCTAGTATTTGCTCTGATGCTGAATATCATACTTGATGAAGTTGTGATTATCCTTATTCAGTCAGTCTTTTAGTGGTGTAAATTAGTTTTATCGTTAGTATGTCCATACATAAATAATGTTGAAAATGCATTGTTGGAGTAGTTTCTTTTATTCTAATTGAGACTCTCCGTGGCAATTTTTTGGTATAATGTTGTGCAATTGTTTAAAACATACACAACCCTTCATTATCATTCTCATATGGCTGTTTGCCTCATTACAGCTGTCTGCTGGAATTGATTTGTTTTTTCACAGTATTCCTCTTTATTCATTAGGATCAAACAATCTGATACATGTGGATTAAGAATGCTGCCCAAGCATTTTAAAATATGATTATGTATTTTGTATGCACTATCAATCTGTACATCCATACACAACATGACTGATCTCTTCTCTCAATGGCATCTGAAGTTCATCCTGTTCCGGTGAAAACTCAAGAAGGAGAGAAGCTGGAGCTACAAGTAAGCTAAGTGAATTGATAATTCAAAGCAAAACATGTGAATATCATTTATGCATGCTTGTCCTTAGGAGAACTGAAATATACTACTTTCTTCTGTTTCTTGCCTATTAATCATTTTTTTCTATATCAATTCCAGCGCTGGAAATATTCTTGATCCAAGGCCGAAGAATGATGTTTCCCGTTCTGTCTTCAACCTGGATCCAGCAGGTATTTCATTGTTGTTCAGTGGAGCAACAAATCCTAAAATTGATATAGAACGACTTTGTTGTTCCTGTAACACAATATTTGTTTCCCTCCAGTGTTACCACACCCAGATAAACTAAATCTCCAGAGAGCCTGCCTGATGTAATCACAGACATATTCAGTAAGTTAGCACAAAGCTTCAACCAACAAATATAAGAATCAGAATCCATCCAGAGGGCAAACACAAAATTCAATAGTTAAATGTAGGGGTGTTCAAAAATATCCGATATCCGATCCGAAATATCCGAAAATCCGAAGTTCCGGATATCCGAAGTTCGGATCCGGGACTTCGGATTCGGATATCGGATAGTACTTTTCTGAAAAATCGGATATTCGGATATCCGAAATATCCGAAAAATCCTAAAATTTTTTTTTTATATTTTAAATAATAGAAGGTATTCGGATATCCGATATCCATATCTGAATTTTTTTTCGAATATTCGTATATCCGATATCCGAATTCGAATATTTTTTTCGAATATAAGGATATCCGAATATAATTCATATTTTTTTCCGGAAATTCGATATCCGTATTCCAAAATTTCGGATACGGATATCGGATATCAAAATCTACTATCCGAAATTCCGGATATCCGGTTTTGAACACCCCTAGTTAAACGTATGGAAACTGTAAAGAATTAATGCAACCTTCTGTAGGTCGGAGGTGGATTAAATGAAGAAAAAACAATACTTTCAACACATTTAATCTCTTTGGAAGGTGATGGCAACAAACTATCAGCATCTACACATAGACAAAGGCAATTAAAGTTATAAATCTATTCAGAAGCAACATCTGAGAGAAACAGCACAGCATAGCTAATTAATTAGATACACATAAAACAAAGGTTAAACAAAGATATTAGATATGAACAATCCTGAAGAGATAAATCACAAACCTCCTTTATTATTAGCTGCCGACGAATGTAGAGTAGAAAGAGAAAGTAACTCTCTTGTCCGATGAACATGAGCCCTGATGGATCGATCATCAACATATGGTGCTGCAACGGATAGACTTAAGTTAAACACATATATATCGCCAGAGTTATATAACTTATAGTCCCTTTGGTAGAAGTGTCATTTCTGGACCACGTGATGTACATAAAACAGACAAGTAAATAAGCAAAATTATATTTGATTGATATAAACAATCTCATCATGAGTGTTATGCCAAAAGGTAATTATGATTATAGGTGAATCAATTCTAACTGATTATCTCAACCTACAAGAGTATATAAAACGTACCAGCAACCATTTCCAAGGAGCAACCCCCCGAAGTAATATCAGCAACTTCTGAGATCTCATTGTAATATTCTAGATGATGGATTGAACCATCTTTTGTATGCAGTAACAACTCATAGCAAGTAACAAAACATGTTACTGGGGCATCAAAAAGAAACTGCCTTACATCCATTACGGAAGCTCCAGGGCTCAACTGCAGAATTCAATTTACTTGAAGCAATAAAACAGCCATTCAAAGAGAATTTCAAGATGCTGAAACCATCAGTCCGTAGCTTATCAGAAAAAAATGATTAATAGACAAGAAACAGAAGAAAGTAGTATATTTCAGTTCTCCTAAGGACAAGCATGCATAAATGATATTCACATGTTTTGCTTTGAATTATCAATTAACTTAGCTTACTTGTAGCTCCAGCTTCTCTCCTTCTTGAGTTTTCACCGGAACAGGATGAATTTCAGATGCCATTGAGAGAAGAGATCAGTCATGTTGTGTATGGATGTACAGATTGATAGTGCATACAAAATACATAATCATATTTTAAAAATGCTTAGGCAGCATTCTTAATCCACATGTATCAGATTGTTTGATCCTAATGAATAAAGAGGAATACTGTGAAAAAACAAATCAATTCCAGCAGACAGCTGTAATGAGGCAAACAGTCATATGAGAATGATAATGAAGGGTTGTGTATGTTTTAAACAATTGACACAACATTATACCAAAAAATTGCCACGGAGAGTCTCAATTAGAAGAAAAGAAACTACTCCTACAATGCATTTTCAACATTATTTATGTATGGACATACTAACGATAAAACCAATTTACACCACTAAAAGACTGACTGAATAAGGATAATCACAACTTCATCAAGTATGATATTCAGCATCAGAGCAAATACTAGCGCCCCTCTTCAGCAAGACCATAGTTCTTTAGTACACTACACTTTTTTTTAGCAGGATATTGAAAAATGTTACAGCAGATAGTGCAGGCCTTGCATACCTACCAAGTTAGGACATTCGATGCTTTGGTAAACTTCAAATTCCATTCACTGAACAACAATGAAATACTTGTTAGAGCTTCAAAAGATATCTAGCATAAATTTTCCAATGCATATTTATCACGTAGGCATTGATAAAAATAAGTGAAAATACATGATCGAATTAATAGACTAAGGACATACCACCAGTATCCAGCTCCTTTACCTCACCTTCGGCCTTTGCAAACAAACGACCGTCCTCTAAAGAATACACCAAATTAAACACTTAATTAATGACCAAGATCGACTTCTAATTAATTATTTACTATTTAAAATATACCTGCGAGACGGCTAATCAACACCATTCCGATTCTGAGGCACATGAAAGTTGTGAAACTCGCCCAATGCACCTGCTAAGGCGACAGCATACCCTTAGTACACCAAACTCTTTTGCACATGAGCTTGGCGCCGCAAAGTCTGAATTAAATCGTCTCTCTCGTCTCCCTTCAGACCTATGAGTGCTAGCAGTTCCAAAGTTGTTTCGTGTTCCACCTAGGCCGCTATTCGCGGATGTGCTTTGGTTGGAATTTGAAGTTTACCAAAGCATCGAATGTCCTAACTTGGTAGGTATGCAAGGCCTGCACTATCTGCTGTAACATTTTTGCAATATCCTGCTAAAAAAAAGTGTAGTGTACTAAAGAACTATGGTCTTACTGAAGAGGGGCGCTAGTATTTGCTCTGATGCTGAATATCATACTTGATGAAGTTGTTATTATCCTTATTCAGTCGGTCTTTTAGTGGTGTAAATTGATTTTATCGTTAGTATGTCCATACATAAATAATGTTGAAAGTACATGATCGAATTAATAGACTAAGGACATACCACCAGTATCCAGCTCCTTTACCTCACCTTCGGCCTTTGCAAACAAACGACCGTCCTCTAAAGAATACACCAAATTAAACACTTAATTAATGACCAAGATCGATTTCTAATTAATTATTTACTATTTAAAATATACCTGCGGACGGCTCATCAGCACCATTCCGATTCTGAGGCACATGAAAGTTGTGAAACTCGCCCAATGCACCTAGTACACCAATTACTCTTTTGCACATGAGGTAGGCCCCGCAAAGTATGAATTAAATCGTCTCTCTCGTCTCCTTTCAGACCTATGAGTGCTAGCAGTATCCATCAGCACCGGTTCATAGAAAAGTGTGGCCGCAAGGTGACACACATCGTCGAATAGCGGCCTAGGTGGAACACGCGCACGGTTACGCACATCGTCGAATAGCGAGCTAGCTGCAACTGGAAGGTCTAGCATGAATTTTCCAAGCTTTTTCTCTACAATTTTACCAACGAAAGTGTTCTTCTTATTAGAAAGTAACTTGAATATAGAATCGGAGATCAGCTTGGGTTGTATGTGGCAGAATTGGATCATGAGGCACTTGTAATTATAGTAGAATTGCACGGTGCCGATTAGGCATGGCAATTTGACATACGCCCGAAACCCGCTCCCAGGCCGGCCAGGTAGGATTCCCAAAGCCGGGTGCAGTCGGGGCCGGGATTCTCCATTTCAAAAAGCAGGGGACGAATTAAGTAGGGATGGGGTCCCCGCCCGGACCGTATATATATATATATATTAAAAAAATTATATTTTACTATATAAATATATATATAAATATATATATATATATTAAAAAAACTATATATTTATTAAATATATATATATATTAAAAAAATTATATATTTTATATTAAATCGAGCGTTGACCGGGGGTTGACCGGGGGTTGATCGGGGTTTGACCGGGGCCGGGGGAGGGTATCACAAACCGGGGCGGGGCCGGGGCCGGGGGAGTGTTTTACAAATCGGGGCCGGGGCCGGGAATGGCGATCCCCGCCCCATCCCCGCCCCGTTGCCATGCCTAGTGCCGATGCGCACATTGCCATTCTCCACAATACATTGAATATCGAAGCCGATGAATCGTTTTGTACTCTCATCCTTTAAAACTTCATCGAATCAATCCGTGATTTATGTCGAAGACCAAGTCGTGGTGGCTGATCGATTTGTGCCAGTACAACTGCACACTTGCAGCGTGTTTGATTTTATATTTTATTTGCTTTATCTCCGTTTCATGCCGCTTTTATTTGACAGTAAATTTAATCTCGGATCTGAGCTGCCGATTTGAGTTTGGGCGATCTGTTCTCATTTTGCGATTTGTTGCTCCGGGCCTTCATCTGAAGTGTTGCTGATCGATTTGTTGCTCGTTTTTTATTGTCCGCGTTTTGTGTTGATTTCTCATTTCCGATTCATTGTTGTTTCTGGATCTGGTTGGATCGATTTGTGTTGCTCGTTTTATTCTTTCGTGTCGCTCATATTCTGTCATCCGACCGCCGACAATGCAAACCTCCCCCCGACTGCGACGCACAACCTGTCACCTGCATGAACCTGTGAACCGCGAACCCTAACTCATGTAGCGCCGCTGTTGGCCATTTCTGTCCGGCGTATCGCTAGAAAAATAATAATACATCGCTGCATTCATTTCCTCCCCTTCAATCTAACAGTAGTATAACATATAACTGTCTGTTTTGCAAGCTGCTCAGAATCCTCACGAAGACTTCCTCTTTTCCAAGTCGTCTCAAAGGCTGGTGTCATTGTACTTTTTTGTTAAATTTCATTTTTGCCAGCCATATATCTGTTATCTAGTGTGATTTCTCTACGGTTTACCTGCTTATAAATTGTTCTTTTACATTCTCATCATATTTTCACTTTTGCTAAACACTACCACATTTTATTTATTTTCGTAGTGCGTTTGTGTTTTGTGTTGGTCGATGTCGCGCTGTTTGCGGGTTGGTAGTTGAAATTTGGGTACCTTGACGGGTAAGGTTTTGGAGCTCGTGGATGTTTTGGGTAAGAGAAGGGTTGATGTGGCTTGTATTCAGGATACTAGGTGGAAGGGGGCACAGTCCAGGGAGGCGAACGGTTATAAATTGTGGTATTCAGCCCTTGCTAACTCGAGTAATGGTGTCGGTATTCTTCTGTCTAAGGAGCTTAAGGATAACATCGTGGAAGTGAAGAGGTGTAACGATATGATTATGTCCGTTAGAGTGGTGGTTGGAGAGAAGGTTGTAAACGTGGTTTGTGCGTATGCCCCCACATGTTGGTTTGGGTGTGCTTGTCAAGGAAGCTTTTTGGGTCAGTTTAGATGAGTTGGTCGGGAGTATTCCCGACGATCAATTTATTAACTTGGGGGGGTTTTCAATGGGTACATTGGTGAGGGGGTGGATGGTTACCATAGTGCTCATGGGGGTTTCGGCTTCGGAGTTAGGAATGCAGGAGGTTCCGCGCTGTTGGAGTTTGCCACTGCGCATGAGTTGGTAATTGTTAACTCTATTTTTCAGAAGAGAGCTGAGCACCTCATCACCTTAGGTAGTGGGGGGCACAACACGCAAATTGACTACCTTCTTTTGCGCAGTCGTGATGCTAGGGCGTGCGTGGACTGCAAGGTGTTCCGGAGCGAGGCTTGTGCTTCTCAACACCGACTGCTGGCTATGGATTTATCCATGGGAGGTCGTGTTGTTTGCAGGGCTAGTGAAGCTAGACCTAGGATTCTTTGGAAGGATATGAAGGGTGAGAAGGCGGCAGAATTCAGGGAGTCTCTTACCCGCGAATGAGGTTTTTTACAGGGGGGGCCGTGCTAACCTTATGTGGATCAGCATAGCCAATGCTATTAGGAGTGTGGGCGAGAAGGTGGTGGGGGTTTCTTCGGGCAGGTCTACTGGACCTAGGGAGGCATGGTGGTGGAATGAGGAGTTTTAATAGAAAATTAAGGCTAAAAAAGCGCTCTTTAAGGAGCTTTTGTCGGTTAGTGCTGGGGAGGAGAGAATCATGAAGATTGTAGCTTACAATGTGACGAAAAGAGAGGCTAGAAGGCAGTGGCTAAGGCTAAAGGTGAGGAATACAATGAGATGTATAAGCGCCTAGACACCAAAGAAGCAGCGAATGCTATCTTTAAACTAACGAAAGCTAGGGAGAGAGGGTGGCGCGACCTGGGTCCCGTTACGTATATTAAGGATGATTTGGGCCAAGTGTTAGTGAACAATGTTGCTATTAAGGAGAGGTGGAATAAGTACTTTTTTTGAACTTTTCAATGAGGCAAGGGGAAGCGAGTCGGTAGTGGTGCAGGGAGTTAGTCAATCTTCTGCTCGTCGTTAAGTTCCTGTGAGAGCATCAGCAAGGAGTAAGTAAATGGTGCCCTAATGAAGATGGGTAGAGCTAAGACTGTAGGCTCGGATCAGATCCCTATTGAGGTGTGACTTTGTCTGGGGGAAGTTGCAGTTCAGTGGCTAGCAGAGCTGTTCAACATCCTCCTTAGAGATTCTAAGATGATGGTGGAGTGGAGGCGTAGTTTTGTGGTGCCGTTTTTCAAGAACAAAGGCGATGCTCAGAGTTGTAGTAACTATCGAGGTATTAAACTCCTCAGTCATACTATGAAACTTTGGAAAAGAGTAGTGGAATGCAGGGTTAGAAGAGAAGTTGAAATCTCAGAGAACCAATTTGGCTTCATGCCAGGGAGGTCCACGACTGAGGCTATTCATCTCGTCAGAAGCCTTATGGAGAAGTTTAGAGAGCGGCGTAAGGACCTCCATATAGTGTTCATTAATCTAGAGAAGGCTTATGATAACATTACGCGTGATGGTATTTGGAGGAGCCTAGAAGAGGAGGGTGTCGTCGCCGTACGTTAGGGCGATCCAAGACATGTACTCCCAATCTAGGACTTGCGTTAGGACCCCAGTTGGTGACACCCAATATTTCCCGGTTGAGATAGGGCTGCACCAGGGGTCGGCGCTAAGCCCTCTTCTCTTCGCTCTAATCCTTGACGTCATTTTGCGGGGATACAAGATGGCGTCCCGTGGTGCATGCTTTTTGCTGACGACATTGTGTTAGTGGCGGAGATGAGGAGGGAGGTGAACGCGAAGTTGGAGTTATGGAGGTCTAAGTTAGAATCCCAGGGCTTGCGTGTGAGCCGGTCTAAGACCGATTATCTCTGGTGTAACTTTAGTGGTGAGACCAACAAGGGAGAAGTAGAGGTAATGATTACTGATCAGATCGTACCCTGTTTGGATAACTTCAAGTAGTTGGGTTCGATCATTCAGAAGGAAGGTGAGTTTGAAGATGATGTCAACCATCGTATCAAGACGGGGTGGCTAAGGTGGAGAGCAGCGATAGGGGTCCTGTGCGACAAGAAAGTCCTTCTAAAGTTGAAGGGTAAATCCTATAGAGCGGAAATCAGACCTACAATGTTGTATGGCTCCGAATGTTGGGCGATGAAGAAGTCGCTTGAGAGCAAGATGGAAGCGGCTGAAATTAGAATGTTATGTTGGTCGTTTGGTCGCACAATATTGGAGAGAATCCCGAACGGTGTTTTCAGGAACGCGCTAGAAGTGGCGCCCATTTCAACTTAAGTTAGGGAAGGGAGATTAAGATGGTTTGGCCACGTCCGCAGGAGGCAGACCTCTGCTCCGGTGAGTAAGGTCGAGAGTTTATTTGTTGTAGGTGGAAGGAGGAGAGGCAGACCGAGGAGGATGTGGGAGGAGCAGCTGAGATTAGATTTGAAGGCCTTAAACCTATCCGAGACCATGACTGTTGATAGGTGCTCTTGGAGGCGCCAGATCAGAGTTGTGGATTCATTTTTAGGGAGCGGTTCTGTAGTAGAGAGTCTCAGAGCTGGGTTGTCTCGGTTATCTTTGACCTAGAGCATTGTATTTGTATTTTTATTTTATATTTTATTTTATTTGCTTTTGTGTGTGGTTTATTTTTGACAGGGAGCTGTGTGTAACACCCCCAAAACCAACCGGGAATATTACAGCACCGTAGGCCCTGCCCCGGAACCCACAAGGCTAAAAATCATTTTCACAATCGTTTCAAACACGCCAAAGAGACAAAGACGGTATTATTTTATGAATAATTAAATATTTTTCAAAATATAGTTCTCAAATACCGTCACAAAATTTCATTTGAAAGTACAAGGCAAAAATACCAGGTTTCAACAGTTTCAAAAAGAACGTTAAGTCATTACTTACACGTAGAGGTGGACACGAACCGAAGGAACCAAGCTTTTGGTGTTATTGACCATTCGTTCGTTCGGTTCGTGTAGTGTTCGGTTCGTGTTCGTGTTCGACGAATATTACAAATTAGTGTTCGAGTTCGGTTCGACATATTTTTTATTGTTCGTGTTCGGTTCGTTTGTGTTCGATTGTTCTGTTCGTACGCTTTGTTCGTTTATGTTCGAAAAAAATGTGTAAATTACAATTATTTTAAAAATAAAATAAAATTTTGTATCACAAATTTTCATGTAGCCAAAATGAAATATATAAATATTAGAATTCATACACAATCGACAAAATCCCAAAACACCAAAATTTCATCATGAAATTAGTACCCAAAACTAAATACACACATAAATTTATTAAACAAGTCGATCAACAACATTCGGCAATATTCCAAGTCTCCAATATTCTTCAGTAGACAAGCACCTATAATTCCATGAAAGAAAAAAAAAATCAAGATCACAAGCAGACACAAAAGTAGTACATGAACGGTTCATTAATGGGCTTTGACAATATATTTAAATAAATAGACATTGAAAAATGCCAAACAGTCTTAGATTTTGGGTTTTTAATTAATATAATTCCATTGAATTAAGAAAAAAAAATCTATTGTGGAGCTTCCTGCTAACTCTGATTACTTTTTCGGTTTGGAACATCATTGGTATATTTTGTAAATATTCCAATCCAATCACATTAGTATAAATTTCCATACGAGTTCTGATTATTATTTCCTGCTAAATCTAGTGTCCACATTTCATGAATAAAATATTCCAATCCAATCACATTACAAAGTATATTTTCCTAAGACACTAACAAATAACACCCTATATATATATATATTAATGTTCGCGAACAGTTCACGAACTCCCGATCAAAATATAAAATATTTGACGTTCGGTTTGAAAATACTCGAACATGTTCGCGAACATGTTCGGTTCGGTCAAACCGAACTCGAACTGACCATTGACCGAGCTTTTTCACGAACAGTTCGCGAACGTTCTGTTCATGGGCCACCCCTACTTATACACGCATCGATAATATAACTTGAGAAAGTTTTACAAAATAAACCCAAGTTTGCAAAATACCAAAAAGGCCATTTCAAAAGTATACGCGCGTTGGTAAAATACCGGAAGCCATTTTAAAATACACAGCGGTGGATATAAACATAATAAAAATACATTTGCAGCGTAATCATAACATTCATGGAAATACTCAGTTCTCAAATACATGCCATAGCCAGTATCACCTGGGAAGCTCATCCCTTCACGACCGCTACTAGCTCAATCTCCGAGTACCTAAAAGATAAATCCCACGACGGGGTCAGCCACAATGCTCAACAATGATAGCGGTCACATCATCATAAACAATTATATATCAATGTAATTACAAAGTAAGAATACTTCTAATGTAATCTTACCGTAATAACCTTACCAATTGGCGGTAATTCATATCAAATCAACCCTTACCTCAATCCACACTTCGCATTCTCAAGTGACGAATGAATTAAAAAATAACCATCTGAACTTTATTCAAACAATGCCAAGATTCTCAAAACATAATTATATCTCCAATATGGAATAATCTATCCATGTCCAATTCTATCCGCTGGATCGCACCATCGAATCCCAATTCTGATAAAACCGATAATATACAATACATCTGTAGATCAACTGCTCCGAAACAATGACAAGTCCCGAATATCGATACAAGGTATGAACACTCACACAATCAATGATAATAAAGAACCAATGCATCAAACGAGAATATCATTGATATGATAAACTCCAATACTATCAACAATATATCAACGGTAACCGAGAATACCATTACATGATAAACTCCACACAAGATCAACAAAGGACCAACAGCGAACGAGAATACTATCGATATGGTAAACTCCAACAAGATCAATAAAGGATCAACAACAACCGAGAATACCAACGATATGGTAAACTCCAAGCAAGATCAATAAAGGATCAACAACGAATGAGAATACCAACGATATGGTAAACTCCAAGCAAGATCAATAAAGGATCAACAACGAACGAGAATACCAACGATATGGCAATCTCCAGCAAGATCAATAAAGGATCAACAATGAACGAGAATACCAATGATATGGTAATCTCCAAGCAAGATTAATAAAGGATCAACAACGATTGAGAATACCAATGATATGGTAAACTCCAATAAGATTAATAAAGGATCGACAACGATTGAGTATACCAATGATATGGTAAACTCCAACAAGATTAATAAAAGACCACAGAGACAGATAATACGAGGGAATGAAATCGTCAAACATATACAAATCACATATATTGGATCTCGAAGACAAACCCGACTGTCGAACATACCCAATCATACATGGACTATGACGACCAATCAATATGGCTCAAGATAGACGTCACGATACGCCCGATCCGGAAATGTGCTCGTGCACAATCCACCAACGGATGTCGATCGAATACACGTGTGGTATTGTACCTAATCAGTTTCACGAAGTACGTCTCGTGTGCACAGCTCAATGTGAGGTCGAAACCAACACATGACCACACGTGCCCTTCCTGAAAATTCTACACATGACCGATCAGTACGTAGATATGACTCCAGATATATCACGATACAACATGACAACGAAACTCGAAGAAACGCATATCCAATACGAATCAGAAGACTCCCCAAGTGAACAACGATAGCTCGATAATGAAAGATCGACACGACCACAATATCGTATTTCTGTTGGACAACAGTTCACAGAATGCTCAACAATGTATATAATATTAACACATAAACTCCCAACGGAAGCATCTACACATGAATACTACGGACGTGGATACCATTCGGGTTTTATCCCTCAACACAGTTCCATTAACACATAAACTCCCAAGGTCGCAACCAAGGGTCACAGAAGCATTTACACAGGAATACTCCGGACATGGGTACCATTCAGGTTTTATCCCTCAACACATTTCGATTAACACATAAACTCCCAAGGTTGCAATCAAGGGTCACGGAAGCATCTGCACAGGAATACTCCGGACGTTGGTACCATTCGGGTTGTATCCCTCAACACATCGGCCCATTAAAATTACAGTTCTAAGAAGGACAACAACACAAAAATAAAACAACGATGCACACTCATTACATAAAACATCAACAAACAACATATACAATAATGTATCGGGATAATTATTCTCATAATTGAGCAATACTAAATTACCTCAAAGCCGGAGACACTAACCTTTCCACGACCAACATCCCTGAATGATTACACCATTATATGAATAGTTCATAATGAAGTACAGTTCATCACTATCAACAAAATACCCCCTCGAGATCAATGTCGGCACGGTAAACTATCCTCAATATCCAATATTTCATATTATAGACCAACGATAATTCACATCCCCATTTTCACCAGACGTCTTTAATTCATATACATTATGATTTAACCTAATCCAAAGCGCAATATACATACCATCATCCCGAAATTCATATTCATAATATCATTGCTATATGAATCATAAATGAAATGAAATCAAAACCATTTATTAAACATTATGAACTGAGCAAGTATAACTTGCCTCGATAACGATACGACACGCCGTTACCTATTCCATCGCCTTCGTCTACGAGTTCCTCAGCCCTGACCAAAGCGATCCACGAATTCTCCAATCTCTCTTGCAGCACAATTATTAAAATCAACGATCACTTATCACAACCTAATGCAATAATAAATTAACAACACACTCGATAGAAATCAACAATTAATATAACCAACCAATCAAACTCAATGGTCCAACGATATCTCGATCATATATAAAACTAAACCGTTCAACTCATACAATTACGAATACAAGCCACAATTCGATAATCAATCAATTCTAACAATTGTCTCAACATTCTCGATTCCGACTTCAATCTTAATTACGGATTAACAAGGTTCCTTCTTGTTCATATTGTAAATTCATAGAAAAACCATTGCCGGTATTATCATTATTCCGAACTATCTGTTGCTACCCAAAATATTATCCGGAGATAGATATTGCTGGAATGTATGGATAGCAAACAAATGCGAGAACACTTCCGTGGGAAAAGTAAATAAAACAAGATTTGCCGGGGTTGTTAATCCCGGGCTTGAATGCTCTCGTGAGATATTATTAATACAAATGTTCGGGGATACAAGTATTAATGTAAGAGTACAATTACAATGAGTGTAAGGACCCTTGTTATCTTAGCTAGTGAGCGTGTAGATTGCCGGAAGAACCAGATATGATGCTCTGTGAGTTCTTGTAACAACGTTGATGAACTGTGACAACCGTGAGAAATCGACAGTCTCTCACGGCGTGTAGCTGTTGAAGGTTTGAGCTTCTGGACTTGTGATTCCCTTCGAATCTGCACAGTGGAGATTTCTTGCCTCTGCCGACCGTCTTCTGGTTGAGAGGTGCTGAGAGAGAAATCCTAAGATAGATTCGGGAAAGGAAGCCAAGAGCCTGAAAGTATGTATGTTTGTATGTATTTCCGTGAATGAATTCGGAACCTTTTTCCAGTTGCTGGATGTTCCCTATTTATAGGACTGGGAGATCTTGGGCGATCGCCTTTGCTGTATTATAATAAGCGGGCGATCGTCTTCAGCAGATGGGCTGGTTCCCTTAAAGTCCGCAGGAGTTGCTGGCAGTCAGCTGTGCGGTCCAATGAGAAGCCTGCACGCGTCTGAGTCGCTATCACGGGCGGTCCCACCTTGTACCTTTAGGCGGGTTTGTCGGTAGGTGGAGCCGTCCTTGTCAGAGACAGCTGTTGGTGGTCAATGATCCATGTTTCGCGGCGTCTTTCGTGGATCTGCACATGGGCGCTGGCTTTGAGATCCGGTCTTTGTAGACTTTGACAGACGATGGCCTTGATCATGGCATAGGTCGGTCGTCATAGGTCGGGCATCAGAGCCGATCACTAGGTGCCAAAGGCGATCGCCTTGGAGAGTCGATTGCTAGATACTCGAAGGCGGGCTGTTGCCTGTCGAGGTGAGTAAATCTCGACACAACAATTGCCCCCCAGCTCGCTCCAATGTTGGAAACGTGGGGTGAGGTGGTTCTGCTGGCGATCGCTGAATTTTGACGAGCAGCTCTGCATTTTACGGAACTGGACGACCTGGTTGGTCGCTGAAATGAGCGGGAAACGGCAGTGGATGCGGAAAAGTCTCTGGGGCACGTGCCGGATTCCTGTTGGTGAAGACCGACGGTCCAGTGTGACTCCTCGTCTGGCGTGTCCTTGAAAAGACGCGTCGCGGGTTTCAAGGGAGTCATTTAATGCGACGGTTGCACTCCAACCCCTGGGATTCTCCTTAATTACACATAAGTCCCTGCCTCCTCCTATAAAAAGGCGCTGGGTTACAGGGAAAGTTCCTTATGCGTTTTTTTACCGGAGAAAGAAGGATTTTGCTAAAGAACATTTCTGAAGATCTGACTGCCGATCGTCGATCGATTCCATCCTTGGTAAGAAAATACTCCTTTTCTCCTCTTCTAATTTCGAGAATGTCTGGGTTATCTTCTTCGCACGGAGTGGGCACCTCCTCCGCCGCCGGGGCTTCCACTGTCCGGGGAGAGCCTACTGCAGAATTTCATATGGAGACTGCCGCTGAAGCTATCTGCGCCGGTATCGATCCCGCGGAAGTCGAGGCGCTGTTTAATGAGGCCGACGTCGCTAGGGAGGCGGCGGTTGAGCGCAGACGCTCGCAGATGGAAAGAGATCTGGCGATGAGGGCCTACTGGGAGAAACATAGCGCTTTTGGCCAGGCCTATGTGGCCTTTGCTGAGATTATGGAGAGGTTGGCTGGTCCGTCTCCTAAGTTCAATTATCGGGATTATTCGATCGCACATCCTTATCAACCTCCTAAGCGATCGCTTTTCCGGGCTGCAACGATCGCTGTGGTCCCTCGGCCAAATACAGAGCTCGGCAACCAGGAAAGATCTGTCCGTCTGGAGGACGAGGATTCATATCCCTTCGGATGTGGATCTTTTTGTGCCGGCGGAGAATGAACGAGCCGATCAGCCTCCGGACGGCATGGTTGCCGTGAACGAAGCAATCATGGAGGCCGGGTTGCGGTTCCCTTTGTCTTTATCTGTCTCTCACTTGCTGGCGGCTTGGAACGTGGCGCCGCTCCAGCTGACTCCGAATGCCTGGCTCCAAGTCATATGCACTCTCGCCTTGTTCGGCGGTCACCGACTTTTCCGCCTTCCTTCGCCGCTATAAATGAACCACCTGTTCAAGTTGACGGCTCAGAAAGGGTCGGTCGTAGGCTTTCATATTCAAGGCCAATCCGGTCGGGTGATCCTCAGAGTCCCGAATAAGGTGCGGGGAGATCCGGCGAAGTGGTTCTGGGTCGCCGGTGCCTGGAAAGCCTCAGCGAGCGACAATCCTATGGGCGAGCTGGGCATCCCTACAGACTTCCGGGAGAGGAATCCGAGTAAGGGTTTTGACTCTCCCTTTGTTCGGATCCGTTCTGGACTGGTCTAATTTTGATTTCGTTTTTTGCAGGTTTCCATATTCCGACGATCGACGAGCTTTCTTTCGATTTCCTGGTCGTCTGGGAGCGGATACGAAGTCTGTCGGACGACGACCTAGACGCTCAAAGGATTAACAAGGAGAGTCGTTGGCTGTCTGCTCGGCTATTCCGATTCCCGAGACATCTCTTGACCCCAGGTACGAATTCTTACGATCTCCATTTGTTGGGCGACCATCTTGTTCGGAGGAATATGTCACTGTGGTTTGATTGTTCTTTATTTGCAGATGTCCGCTTTCCTCGCTTTTTGGAGCCCCCACCGGAGATAGCTATGTCGAACCCTAGAGTTTTGGGCCGTCTCCGCCAGAAGAAGTCATCACGGGCTCCTCCGGTGGCGCTACCTATCATTCCGGAGGTGAGTCCCGTCGTGGAGTCGATCATAGAGGAGGAGGAACCTCGGGAGGAGGGGCTCCGAGCGAACTGCAAACGGCAGAGGTTGGGAGAAACTCCAGTTTCTGCCCCTGCCAGTGAGGTGCCGATCGCCGCGCCTCCGATCACCATTGTTCCCCCTGAGACTGAGCCTACGCCCTATGCGACTT
Source organism: Orobanche coerulescens (assembly GCA_033398695.1). Lineage (NCBI taxonomy): Eukaryota > Viridiplantae > Streptophyta > Magnoliopsida > Lamiales > Orobanchaceae > Orobanche > Orobanche coerulescens. The sequence goes on from CM065817.1 coordinate 143,590,062, forward strand.
TCCTGCGGGAGATGGCGATCGCCGATGCTGAAACCCCTCGCGGGAAACCATACTTCGGTCGCGATCCTGAGAGGGCCGAGAGGTAGACTTTGTTTGTGTGTTGGATTTTATCATTTGTGTGGGATATGTGCTAACTCTTGTTGTTTTGATGCAGGATCCGTAGCACCAACCCCTCTTGTCCGTCGATGGTGCGGGATTTCTTAGCGAGCCGATCCCCTCGCCAGGCCTGTGATATACCGCTGTACGTCAACCGGGCCGTTTCTGCTTTGCCGAAGGCCTGGACGACGGACTTGGATGCGATCGCACGCCAACGATCCGGAAGCGCAATGCAGGCTGCTTTCGTTCTCTCTCTTCAGGCGGCGACGATGGCCGCCGAAGCTGTGCAGGAGTTCGAAGGGCGTCCTTCCACTACTCGCCTGCAGACGGATCTTGAGGCAGCTCGGAATGAGAACACCGAGTTCGCCGACAGGATTGTGGCAATGGAGAAGGACTCCCTGGAAGCAGCTAAGCGGGCGAGTCATGAACTTGAGCTGGCGAGACAGGATGCCAAGCAATCCCGGGCGATGGTCGACCGTTTTCGGGACCGGATGACGGATGCCCGACGGTTGCAGGCGGCCGCTGAGAAGGAGGCCGACCAACTGAAGGTGATTGTCGCTCGGCTGACAAGCGAGCTGGCGGAGTCGAGGGAAAATACGGCTGCAAGGGAAGCCGAGCTCCGGGGTGTGCAACAGGCGATGGCGGAGCTGAAGGGGAAGCAAGAGGCGACCGAGGCCAATCCCTTTCTTAATGTGGAGTTCGTCAGTGAGTTTGCTTATTATATGGCGTTTGCTGACTCGCTCCGGGCTGCTAAGAAAGGAGGACTGGAGGTCGGCCCTCTAGCCGATAATTTCCGTGCCGATCCTGGATCTCCCGGAAATTGGTGTGGACTTGAGCTGGTATCCGACTCCGGCGAACCTTGTTCATCCCGATGCTCCGGAGGATGGGGAGGCTGTTCCGGAAATCGGCGAAGGGTCGCGGGTCGAGCCGGAGGTTGGAGGCGAAGGCCAGGCAGGGGCCTGAGGCTCTTCGTCTATTATTTCAGCTCTTTTGTCATGTAATTTTGTAGCTTTCTTTTTGTAGTACTTAGGCCTTCGGGCGACCTTGTATGTACATCTGAAACTTCAAGTAATGAAATGAATGTTTGATTCTCCGATTTTTACTTGAATGATTGATTTTTGAGTCTTTGCTTGACTTTGTACAAATGTGTGAGGAGAGATTGTTGCGTGTGTAGTATGTCTAAGTGAATTGATAAACTCATATAGATAACTTTTACAACACATTCGATCGATGCACAAGCATCTGCTAATTGCCGATCTCCGTATGTGATCGGATAGGGACGATCGTCGTATAGGTAGTCCGCACTCTTCCCCCTTGTATTTGTTCACTTAGTGAAAGTAAGGGGACGAAAATAAATTATTGAGTGAGCGGTCTTCACTTTTACCGATCCCTCGAGGAAGGCTGTTCATCTTGGTCTTGAGGAACAGTGCACGATCGCGGAGTTCGATGGACCGATCTCCACGACCATGTCTTGTGCGCGAGCGACATTGTTTGTCTCGTGACTCATTTTATTGTGAGGGTCCTCCGTTAGGCTGCGCCTCGCCTCGTATTTAAACGAAGGGCGTGCGGTCTTGGTCTGGAGGAGTCCTTGCGCGGGGCGTCGTCGGATTAATCGACTCCACGTCCGCAGCTTGTTAGCTCTTTTCTACCTCGGATCGTCATGTTAGATGGCAATCCTCGACGGTATACGTTGAGACGGGGGTAGGGACGCATCGCATTGTCCGTGAAGGATCCATCATGCTAAGTGACGGACCTTCGAGGGCGGGCGACCGTGTCCCCTGATTTGTTTGGAGGGTCCTTCGACTACGTCCGCCTCGTATTTAAACGAAGGGCGAGCGATCTAAGCCCAAAGGAACCTTGCATGGCCTAAGCAGTCGGTTCCATCGACCACCAGGACCATGGCTACACTCTTCTACCTCGGATCGTCATGTTGGATGCCGATCGTCGACGGTGTACGTTGTGCGGGGGGAGGAGGAGATCGCCTGCCTAGGTTCTTCATGTAGATGACGAACTTTAGGGAGCGAGCGAGTAGTCCTCTGATTTGCTTTGGAGAGACCTTCGATTACGCCCGCCTCATATTTAAACGAAGGGCGAGCGATCGGAGCCCAAAGGAACCTTGCATGGGCGGATCGTCGGTTTAATCGATTTTCGCGACCATGGCGGCACTCTTCTACCTCGGACCATCATGTCAGATGACAATCCTTCACGGTATACGTTGTGCCAGGGGAGGCGATCGCTGCCTAGGTCCACCATGTTGATGACGAACTTTAGAGGGCGAGCGAGTCATCCTCTTTTTTGAAGCGTTAGCTCAGGCAGTAGCCTTTGGTTTGATGAGGCGGGAAAATGGGGAGAGTCGTTCGAAGTTCCCTTCTCTTGATTGAATCATGTAGATACGGTCGCCGAGGTTGATCGAGGGGTCGGCTCGTGTGAGCTTTCCGGCCTGTTCGCGTTTGACTCGGGCGACCGTGTTGGGAGATTGGTGGGGCTCCGGCTAAGCCAATAAGCTGTCCAACTTGCCTTCCTCGAATAATCTCCAGAGTTGTCTGAGGAGGTCGCGGCATTAGTCGGTGTTGTGGCCGGGACTCTTGTGGTAGGCACAATATTGATTGTGGTCCAGATGACCATGGTCCCTTATAGCCTTTCGCTTGCTCAGCGGTTCGCGCCCCTTGATGGCGTGGAAAATGTGGGCCGGAGTTCGGTTAAACGTGTGGAGGAGATGGGCTTCAACATCCTCGTTGGCCTTGTGGTTGCCGGAAGGCTTGGCGACCTTCTTTTTGGTTTTGGCGATCGCCGTCTTTCGGGCAGGAGGTGGCGTTTCCTCGCCCAGGCGTAGGGTGAGTAGCCTTTGCCTGGCCAAAAAGTCGGCAGCCTTAGCGCGGAAGATCGCGTAGGTTGGGGGGATGTCCTTCGTCAGATGTCTAAACATGGGTGAGTGACCGTAGAATCCCCCCAGGACGGAGTAGAGAGCGAGCTCGTCGCTGATGGGCTCGCCGGTGAGGACGATTTTGTCTACTCGGTCGATGTAATCCGCGTCGGATTCGTCTTCCCCCTGCCTGATTTTCATCATGCGGTGGGGGCCTTCTGGTCTGGCGACCTTGGCGGCGAAGTAAGACGTGAAGTCGCTCGCCAGTTTCTCAAAGGAGAAGATCGATCGCGGTGGTAGTGCGACGTACCACCTATGGGCCAGCTCGCCCAATGTTAACGGGAAGATTCGGCACCTGGTTGCATCTGATGCCCCACACCCGATCATGTAAATCCGGAACTTACTTAGGTGGGTTTCGGGGTCCGATCTCCCTTCATATAGAGGTGTTTTGGGAGGAGCGATCCTTGGTTGCACGGGGGCGAGCTCGATGTGGACCGCGAGTGGCTCGGTCGGTCCAATGATCTTTCTGCTGGAGCTTGCCCCAGTGTCCAAGAGCGCTTTCATCTCGTCGAGCTGGCGTTGCATAGCGGCCATCGCCGTGGCCTGGTTGCTCGCGGCTAGGCGCTCGGAGCGAGAGCCGAGACGATCAAGTACTGACCCCCTCGCGTTCGGAGTGGGAGCCAAACGGTAGACTTGTGTTTGGCTGGGAGTTGGGTATGCCGAACTCCTGGTGACGGACTCGGATTCCGTCGTCTCGTGGTTGGGGCCAGAATGCCCCGGTCGCCATGATGGGTCGCTTCCCAAGCGACTGAATACGGAACCGTCCGGCCTGGTGAGAGCCTTTTCTCGCGAATCGGGGCTTTCTGACGATCGCTCGCCCAGAGGCCTCTTGAACTTCCGTTTGCCCACGCGACGGATGGCCGAGGGGGTTAAAGCGGGCGCCGCACATGCTCTCCGTCGCTCCTTTAGGATGGCCATAGCCTCCTCGATCTGTTCCGCGGTTTGGAACTGGTCGAGTGAGAGGCCGGGGCCACCCCTCAGATGCGGGATCGAGAGTCTCGCGTCGCCGCGGCTTCCCTCTGCCGTCGGCTGGGGCTCGGATTGAGCCGGGATATGGTGTCCGGCGATTCGGAGAGTGGCTCTCTTCGATGTAGAGGCGAACGCCATGGTTCTGAGGGCTTTCTTTGAAGTGCAGTGAGTGTCACTTCAAGTATATGCCCCGAGAACAGTGAGTGTTCTTCGGGACGGTAGGAATAAAAAATGAAGGTTTAGATTTGACGCCCTCCTTCTAGCGCCAATTTTTGCTACCCAAAATATTATCCGGAGATAGATATTGCTGGAATGTATGGATAGCAAACAAATGCGAGAACACTTCCGTGGGAAAAGTAAATAAAACAAGATTTGCCGGGGTTGTTAATCCCGGGCTTGAATGCTTTCGCGAGATATTATTAATACAAATGTTCGGGGATACAAGTATTAATGTAAGAGTACAATTACAATGAGTGTAAGGACCCTTGTTATCTTAGCTAGTGAGCGTGTAGATTGCCGGAAGAACCAGATATGATGCTCTGTGAGTTCTTGTAACAACGTTGATAAACTGTGACAATCGTGAGAAATCGACAGTCTCTCACGGCGTGTAGCTGTTGAAGGTTTGAGCTCCTGGTCTTGTGATTCCCTTCGAATCTGCACTGTGGAGATTTCTTGCCTCTGCCGACCGTCTTCTGGTTGAGAGGTGCAGAGAGAGAAATCCTAAGATAGATTCGGGAAAGGAAGCCAAGAGCCTGAAAGTATGTATGTTTGTATGTATTTCCGTGAATGAATTCGGAACCTTTTTCCAGTTGGTGGATGTTCCCTATTTATAGGACTGGGAGATCTTGGGCGATCGCCTTTGCTGTATTATAATAAGCGGACGATCGTCTTCAGCACATGGGCTGGTTCCCTTAAAGTCCGCAGGAGTTGCTGGCAGTCAGCTGTGCGGTCCAATGAGAAGCCTGCACGCGTCTGAGTCGCTATCACGGGCGGTCCCACCTTGTACCTTTAGGCGGGTTTGTCGGTAGGTGGAGCCGTCCTTGTCAGAGACAGCTGTTGGTGATCAATGATCCATGTTTCTCGGCGTCTTTCGTGGATCTGCACATGGGCGCTGTCTTTCAGATCCGGTCTTTGTAGACTTTGACGGACGATGGCCTTGATCGTGGCATAGGTCAGTCGTCATAGGTCGGGCATCAGAGCCGATCGCTAGGTGCCAAAGGCGATCGCCTTGGACAGTCGATTGCTGGATACTCGAAGGTGGGCTGTTGCCTTCGCTTAGGAAAGTTTGCCATAGCTTGATTGGTCGTGGACTCGGTCGCTCGGCCTTGTAGTCGATCGCCTGTCGAGGTGAGTAAATCTCGACACAACACTATCCAAATAGTTCAATATCATGAATAATTGTAATCCAAGATTAATCATAACCCCTCCGGATTCAATCTCATATTATGATTCGTGTTTCGTCAAGAATATACAAAGTCTATTACTATTACAATCAACATAATGTCATCTTTCTCGTCATATACTTCACATAACATCAAGAATCACAACTACATCACCATATTTACTTCATGGAATTCCCAAGAACATGAACCAATCCAACCATGTTCAAGTAATATCAACGTGCTCATAATCATCAAGACAACATAACCTAATATGTTATCCAACTTCCAAACTAACATATACTTCAACAAACACTTAACATAACATCTAGACTCACAACAATACTACCATACCCATCATCATAAGTAGTAAACAATGATAACAATACCAAGGATCCGAAATCAAGTTGTAGAGTTCATCAACATACCTCAAGAACATGGACAACACCATCAAACACCTCAAGGATCAACAATATCTTCATATCCCAAGCTCTCATCCAGGTCATCAAGCTCATAATCGAGTTAGAAGAGCCAAAAATCCATCTCAGAGGGTTAAAGGACGAAAAATGAAGTGAAATCATCCAAATGACGAAATGACGGACATCTCACATATATATAGACTTCCAATTGTTACGTACGTTAGACAACACACTTAATGTACGTAACATCTCTTACGTACGTTAATTAACCCTCCTTGATAGCGTACGTAATACCGATCCAGAGGTCACTGCCTCATTTCGTATCATGTATTGCGTACATAATGTCCATGCCATAGCGTACGTAATATAGCTGTTGACTTGCTACAGTAACATACTCGTTTAACGTATGTAATGGGATACCAATAACGTACGTAAAGCTCAATGTTGACTCGCCTGTCCACATCTGCGCTGAAAGTTGCCGACACCGGGCCCATTCATCGATTATAGCTCAGACCTGTCCGATTCTCTTCATAACGTACGTTATGTATACTACCTAATGTACGTTACGCTTGCATCTTTACGTACGTAAGCTCCTACGCTTAACGTACGTAATGGCTTTTATACTTAGCCATTTACAAGTGCTCCTGCCTGTCGTCTCAATATACCAAATATGTACACGCGACATACTGAATACATATTCTCGTTCCAATAACATTCTCATATGATACACCTGATACACGATATCCTCAAATGCAATTGTCAACCAAATATGACAATTATTCCAACACAATTGTCTCAGTCCTTAAATTATATTATCCATATTGTAATATCCTGCACGGTGCCATATAACTCGAGTAAAATAATGCGAAAAAATTTATACTGAAGTTCCAGGATATTACATACTACATCTCTTAAACTAAGTTTCGTCCTCGAAACTTGAAATTCTATCACAAACAACATCTCAACCAAATATCCAAACTTATCACGAAAGCAGTCAATCGTCGCCACAAGCGAATAACCAAAACAATATACTTACACCTGCGTGAAGCCGATGATCTCCCGAGATACTAGCATACGACTCCCACACGAAGCCTCAACATAATACCAACGCACACCAACATCGCAAATATAGCAATTTTGAAAATATTTCAAAAATTTTGGAACCTCCAAAAATCAATTTGACTCAAAAGTCAGAAAAATTGTTTTCAGAAGTCGCGCTACTACCGCACCGGTAAAGCCACATTACACACATTCCCGGGTTTTGCGAAACCCAACCTCCGATACCATCTTCTGTAACACCCCCAAAACCAACCGGGAATATTACAGCGCCGTGGGGGCCCCACGCCGGAACCCACAAGGCTAAAAATTATTTTCACAATCGTTTCAAACACGCCAAAGAGACAAAGACGGTATTATTTTATGAATAATTAAATATTTTCCAAAATATAGTTATCAAATAACGTCACAAAATTTCATTTGAAAGTACAAGGCAAAAAAATACCAGGTTTCAACAGTTTCAAAACGAACGTTAAGTCATTACTTACACGCACCGATAATATAGCTTGAGAAAGTTCTACAAAATAAACCCAAGTTTGCAAAATACCAAAAAGGCCATTTCAAAAGTATATGCGCATTGGTAAAATACCGGAAGCCATTTTAAAATACACAGCAGCGGATATAAACATAATAAAAATACATTTGCAGTGGAATCATAATAGTTAGGGAAATACTCAGTTCTCAAATACATGCCAACGATGTTGAAGACGCGTTCCACATTACATGTATTTTAGTCGGAACTCTCGAATTTATTGGTTATATTCGAGCCTTTTGTACTGAGAATTGGCTATAATAACTCCGATTGAGCATTTACTTATTGATTAAGTCTGTTAAAATAGGGCAGTGAGTTCTGGAATGATGTTACGTACGCTATGAAGGACCTGTAGCGTACGTAAGGAGCATTACGTACGTTAATGTGGATTGGTAACGTACGTAATGAGCGCTGCAGATTATAAATGGAGGATCGATTTTTCATTTCTTCACGAGAACAAAACCATTCCTTCCTTCCAAATTCGTCCCCCTTCATATGTTGGTGAAGATAAGCCCCTTCTAACTTGGTTATAAGCTTGGAAACATGGATTTGAGGCTTGGATATGAAGATATCGATGATCCTTGATGTGTTTCACGGTGTTATTCATGTTCTTGAGGTATGTTGATGAACTCTACACCTTGAATTCGGATCTTGATGTTATTGTTGATGAATGATTCGTATGAAGATGATTATGGTGTTGTTGTTGTGATTCGTGAAGTTATATGAATTGTATGTTGAAGAATACGATAATATATGACTTTAATTATGAGTTGGATGATTATCTACATGTTAAAGGATATCGGATTATGTTGTTTTGATGGATATGAACATGGTTTCGTACCACTTAGTGTTCTTGAAGAATGTTTGATAAATAGAACATAGCAAGACGATTGTATGCTGAATTATCGGTATTTTTAGATATGAAGATGGAGTGTTCGTTAAGTCAGGTTGATTGTAGTGGTAGAATTCATATGTTCTTGATGAAATACGAATCATGATAGACAATTTGGAATCCGGAAAGATTGTGATTGATCATTGAATATGAATTCCTTTATATTCGTATCCGTAATCGTATTGTGGTTGTGAATTCATAATTGTTTGAGTTGGATTATTCGGACTTGTGGTTAATCGAGATATTGTAAAATCGTTGGGTTTGTTGATCGGTTATATTGATTGTTAATAATGATTATCGGATTTTGGTTCGTATTATGGATATGAGTTCGTGATGGTTTGAGTTATACTATTTGGTTTTGTATATGATCGAGGAATTGTTGAGCCGTTGAGTTTGATTAATTGGTTATATCGGGAGTTGATTATTATCGAATGTGTGTTAATTGATTACTTCAATAGGTTGTGATCATTGATCGTTGATTATAATCGTCGACTAGAAAAGTGTGTTGCGGTCGTGTTCGAGAATGTTCGTGAATTGCTTTGGTCAGGGCCGAGGAGCTCGTAGACGAAGGCAATGGGATTGGTAACGGCTTCATCATCGTCATGTCGGTATCGAGGCAAGTTATTACTTGATCAGTTTATAATATTTAATGAATGGTTTCAGTTTCATTTCGTTTATGATGCATATAGCAATGATTATTGTTGTGAACTCTAGAGATTTTGGATTGTATGTTGTTTTCCGATTTTTGGGAGTTAAATCATAATGTATATGATTTACATTTGTTATTGGTATGCTGGAGTATCGAGGATACATTGTGGTAAAGACGAGGATATGAGTTATCTATGGTCCGTGGTATTTTGGATCGTCGAGCATTGAGGCTAATCGTTGGTGATAGTTTCGACATCAAGATTGCTCTCGAAGGACTCGGACAAGTATCCTGATTTTATTTTTGGTTTAGTGTTGATGATTTCGATTATGCATATTGTCATTCATGTTGTTGATCATGAGGTCGTCTAAGTTGATTTGTCTTTGTGTCGTTCATGTTATTGATTCATATGTCGTTCATGTTGATGAACATATTGATTTGCATACGTGTATGCATAGTCGTGTTGTGTATGTTATATTTGATCCAATGGGATCGTGTGATCTATGATGAGGGCACTGGATCAGATGTCCACCTCGTGTTGATCCGACGGGATCATCTTGGGATCTATGCTGAGGGCGCTGGATCATTGGACGGGTTTTCCCACCTCGTGTTGGTCCGACAGGATCATCTTGGGATCTATGCTGATGGGCGCTGGATCATTGGATTACCCTGTGTTGTGTTGATGGAATCTTGTGGATTCGCATCGTTAGTTTTACCATGTGTTGTTGTTCTGCATATGTATATTGTTGGTTATCCACCTCGTGTTGATCTAGTAGGATCATCTTGGGATCTATGCTGTGTGCGCTGGATCATCGGATTTCCATCGAGTATACATTGTTGTTATTGTTGTGAGGACATTGACGTTGTCATGTGAGTATGCATTTATAGGTCTTGTGTTAGGACCATGTCCGTATGATGTATTGATCTGATCTCGGATTAGACTGATATGATTGTCGTAGCATTGTGTATCTTGAGGTATGTTTCACATTTCCCTTGGCATTTGTCTTTTGATGGACAATTGATTATCGTGTTGAAACGTGATGATGCTACCCGATGGATTGGGTTGGACAGAGTTAGTAGATTTCGTAACAGTGAGTTATGATGATGTTTTGAGAACCTTGGGTATTGTTGAGATACAGTACAAATGTTTAGGTATGAGCTTATCGTGTTGTTGAGGATACGAATTGTGAATCTTTGGTAAAGTTATGGCGGTAAGATTACTTTGGTAGTATTCTTACTTAGTATCTCATTGGTATGTAATTATTGATGTGATGTGAGTGTTATCATTGTTGAGTATTATGGCTGACCCCGTCGTGGGCTTTGTTTTTAGGTTCTTGGGATATCGAGCTTGTAGCGGTCATGATGAGATGAGCTTCTCGGAGGATACTGGCTATGGCATGTGTTTGTGTATCAAGTATCTTTGACTAGTTGTTGTATTCCGTTGCTAGAGTACTTTTGACTGTTTGTCATTCCCACTGCGTGAGCATTTTTAAATGACCTTTCGTTATCTCGTAACTTAAGTTACTTTGGAAAATAATTTTCTAAACTATTTCGTCAGTACGTGTAAGCGATGGCTTAACATATGCTTATAAACTGTTGAGTTTTGGCATTTCGGATCTTGTAGTTTCAAATGAAAGTTTACGACGGTATTGATAAACGAGTTTTATGAAGTCTTCATATATTTTTAAAGATCTTACCGTCATCGACGTTGAGGCATATTTGAAATGTTTGTAAATCTTTCTTCTGCCTTGTAGGTTACGTCTCGGGGCCCACGGTGCTGTAATATTCCCGGTCGGATCTGGGGGTGTACAGCAGGAATAACCGGGGGTGTAACTGTCGGGACCGAGGCTCCATCAGCATGATGATCGAGACTCTCAGTGTGCTCTACCGGGACCGAAGCTCCATCAGCATGATGATCGAGACTCTGAGTGTGCTCTACCGGAATCGACGCTCCACTAGTACTAGGGACACCCTCGGTCTGCTCGGTGGGAGATGACGCTCCATCAACATGAGTCTCTATCGGAAACGATGCTCCGCCAGTGCCAGGGACGCTATCAGTCTGCTCGGGGGGAATAGGCGCTCCGTCAAATCGAGGCTCTGTCGGAACAGAGGCATGATGAGGAGAATCACCCATAAAATCACCAATACCTGCAAAGTCCCATGGCGGCGTATCAAGAGTAGCACTCTGGCACACTACTTGTTCAATATGTCGACGAATCTGCTCGACACTCTTTTCCTTTGTCATCAACATATCGATGCATCTGCTCGACCGATGAATCGATATATGTACACAAACGAGTGAAAAGGGTATCAAAATCAGTAATGCGTGCAGGCTCCTAAGTACCCCGTGCCGGAGAAGATGCAGTCTGGTGAGGACCCCGTGCTGGAGAAGATGTAGTCTGGTGAGGACCCCGTGCCGGATAACTCTGGCGCTCCAAATTAGCATGCACAGGCTCATGAGGCTCTCCTGATGGCTCAAGTCCAGTAATAAGATATATAGGCTCAGAAATAACCGGACCGTATGTCCGCTGTCGGACAGTACGCTCTCCGGCTAGATCACCGACAGAATCATCACCATCACGAGCCCTCCCCTTCCCCTTCCCCTTCCCATTCCCCTCCCCTTTCCCTTCTTGCATAGGGCCATCCTATGCGTATACTGCATCTGCTCGCTCGCAACATCACTAATGGACTGCATATACGGCTCCTGGTTCTCCTCAGGTGTCGGAGATAACACCTCAAAATAATCAATCTAAATACAATTCAATGATACATTTTTAGTCATTGTTACCTTAAATATCTAGAAGAGTATTTACGTATTGAAAACCTATAATTGATTACCTCCTCATCGAAAAATGTGGTAAAAGCAACATGACCCAGCTTCTTCAACTTCCAGCGTGTACAACGAGGTCGCTGGATGAAAGAAGCTCCGAGCATGATCCCACATTTGGAGCCTAACGAAGGTATAGCCTCGCAAGCCCATATCTAAAAACAATAATTGAATCCCAACATAAGTATAACAATATTTATTTCGAGTTTGAGGATATAATTAAGTTAATGAGTACGAGGACGTACCATAATAGCGTACATGTTACCATAAAAATGGTAACTCGGATCCAGACCCGCGGGGACCTCAGTGGGAACATCGCTCAAGTACGTAACCAATATCTGATATGAATATAAGCCCCATGGAAAGCTCTCCCACCGAGTCTGGTCCTCAACCAACGTCCATAACCACCGATCAGCAATACGCTTCCCACCATCCACCCCGAATATCAAATAGCAGACGCACAACACCTTAGCGACCTTCAGCGCATCACCGGGCTGCTCTCTAAAATATCCAACAGCAAATCGATCACGAATACGGTCTAACATCTGCCCCCTACGACTGAGCAATGGATACCGATCGTACACGCTCCCCTCCAATGGGACATCGTCCCCGTGTACATCAAAGTCGGAGTCTCCGAATCGCAAACTGGTGACTAACGCATACTCATATCTAGAAAATCGGATCAAGCGATGACCGATCCTAAACTAAAACTCATCGGTATGTGCATCCGGTCTAATCACCTCTTTCGAGAACAAGGCATGCAATGCGGCATTAGAGACAAACCCCCCACTCCTCACGGATAAAGTGTCCAAGACACGACTCTCTAAACTCTCTAATAGTGTCATCACACACTCCGTAGCTCAGCAATAATAGTCTTAACAATCCCTAATCTAACATACCCATTTATCGAGCATTTCGAACCCCGCATATTCGGCCTCTTCCAAACAACTTGACGATTCAAATTAATCTTAATTTTAGCTTCCTGAGGGTGTATTCGGGTAATATGTAACCAGGAAAAAGTAACCAGATAATCGAGTAACAGTAAAATTTATTCGGTTTATTTCCATCGAGTTACTCTAATTCAACTTGAGATATCCTGATTCAATTTCAATCATCTAATGCAATTCGAGACATCCTAATACAATCCGAGTCATCCTAATTCGAGTAGTTTTATGTCAATTTGAATCATCCTTAATCAATTTGCGTCATTCTAATTGGGGAAGAACTGATTAGTCTTCTAAATTAATTTGATAAATCCTAATTGGTCAATTAGTCCAATTCGAGTAACATATAAACTATATTTGAGTAATACAGATAGAAAAACGAAATAAATTAACTAAACGAAATAAACTAAATAAATTCGACACGATATCAATATTTATAACATTCCCAAATTCGAATTCAACCTCGAGTAAAACGAGTAAAGGGGGGTGGGTAAAATGAGCCTAAATTTCGAGTACAACGAGTCTAATTTTGAGTAAAACCAGTCCAATTTTGAGTAAAACCAGTTCAAATTCGAGTAAAACACGTCTAAATACGGGTAACACGATACACGAGTGAAAACTTACCTGGTTTTCGGCAGATCCAGCGGCGGCGGACTCGGCATCGGCGTGACCGGTGGTGTGAGCTTCTCCATTCGGGGAACGCCTCAAGTTCGAGGAAGTCGAATTCGCCATCGAGAAAGAGGAAAAAACTCGATTCGTTAAACTCGGATAGCTGTTACTCGGAAAACTCGATTCGTGAAATTCGGATAGAGGTGTTACTCATAAACTCGATTCGTGAAACTCGTTTTTTGTTATGTCATGAAACTCAGAAATTCGTGAAACTCGCAATTCAGTCGGATGAAGAAGTGAAGAAGACGACTGCTTTTTAAAGAGTTACTCGCCAATTCGAGTAACTCGATATTCCGAGTAATGAGATTCGTGTCACACGAATCCATTTCGTGTAAATTAATTCGTGTCATACGTTTTACACGAATAAATATCGTGTCGAGTAAAAATAAAGGTTTTACAGTAATTCAAACAACTTCGGGTTACTCAGACTACCCGGCTACTCAGACAACTTCGGGTAACCCGAGTAAGGGTCGTGTAACCCGAATAGTCGTGTAACCCAAACTGTCTCGTGTAACCCGAATTAACCCGAATTCGGTCGATCCGTATTGTGTAAGTCGAATTCGGGTTACACACATTGCTATTACGTGTTACCCTATTGTCAACCTTCCTCAATATTGTATTTTTTTTAAGTTGACTCGAAATTATGTTACTCGAAATTATAATAAATGACTCGAATTTATTCGAGTAAAGATAAATTTCGATAATTTGGGTATCAAAAGAGTTGTTGCTAAACTTGGGGCAAAAAAGAATAATATTATATGCAAAAGGGCAAAACAAGCTATTCACACGATGGAAAATATTACTCAAATTCCTACCCTCATTTTACTCCCCTTTAAATATTATAGAAATTTAGAGATACTGAAAGTATTATTTTTTAACTATTTTCCTTTATTATAATCGATCCCACGCAAGTTGTCGCTTTTTTATTAAATAGACATAGGCCCTATTTTTTTGGACTTATTTTTTGATTTTGATTCGATTCCGTTCGAGTCCATTACATTGATTCGATTGATTCAGTTCAATTAGTCGAGTCCATTCGTGTACATTGATTGATTGATTTATTTATTATTATTATTATTGATAATAATTATTATTATTGATAATAATAATAATTATTATTATTATTATTAATCTTGATTATTATTGTTGTTGTTATTATTATTGTTGATGTTGTTGATTATTATTATTATTACTAATACTATTTACTATTATTAACAATTATATTTATTGTTGTTGTTGATTACTTTATTATTATTATTATTATCATTATTATTATTGTTTATGATATTTGATACTTTTGTGACATTTGGGACATTTGGGACATTTGGGGCATATTTATTAGTATTATTATTTTTATTTTATGATTGTAATTAATTAATACATCATATTTATTATATTATTATTATATTATTTACTCTTAATATATATTTTGTTCAGTTCAGTTCAGTTCAGTTCAGATTCATTCAATCCAAAAGAACAGAGCCATACAGTTCATATATACATATATACGTGGATTGATTAAAATGAGAGCCAATATTAAAATAGAAACATAAATCTCTGCATATTTAGTATTCATTGAACACATAATATGTTGTAATGCATATTTATTATTTTCTCAATACATAGTGAATTTATGCTAAGCGTGTGCAACGAACCAAAAAAGTTGAATATGAATTACAACATACTAGTTCAAAGTGAATCTACAATAAATATGCACGGGGCTCACGTTCTCATTTTAAAAATTGTTCCCATTTGAACCTATCTATATTATATATATATATATATATATATATATATATATATATCAATCTTCAATATTTTTCTCTTTTTCATCCAAAAAATAATTGGTAGTATAATATATTCCTAGACCCGGCAATTTACCACACGACACGAAAACAACACGAAAATTTAGTGTTTGGGTTTGCATTTTGAGTACACGACACGAAAATATACGAACACGAAAGTACACGACCGAGATTTAGCGTCGGGTTTGTGTTTACCCTTTGGGTACACGACACGACACGAGCTACACGAAATAAATAAATAAACAAATAAATATAATATTTTATATTTATTTTAATAAAAATATATATTTTATGAATTCTGTTTATACTAAACTTTAAAATTTGAAAATATAATATGAACTTTCATAAATTTCGTATAAACATTCATGTTTTTGTTGCAATTCGTTTATTTCGTCTACTAAAACCTATAAAAATATTATTATAGTATTAAAATTATTATTTTTATAATATTTTAATATTTATTTTATATTATGTGCCTGACACGAAAACACGACACGAAACGACACGAATTTGTGCGGTACACGACATGACATGACACGAATTCATTTAGTGTTGTGTATGATTTGGACTTTTGATACACGAAACACGAAAGTACACTATACAAAAATACACGACACGAACGAATTGACGGGTCTATATATTCCCCCACCCCACCCAAAAGAAATATCAGTTTTGACAATATTTTTTGAACTTTTACATTCTATTCACATTTTGTAATCATATTTCCTAACGCGGGCATTGATGAAAAGGGATATTAGTACAACTATTACCGTAGACTTTAGTAAATCCAAGTAATTTGCCGGTTAGACATCAAAGATCTTGGTATGCCCCTTCATGTTTCAAAAGTCAAATTATAACAATACCAAACAATATATGACACCAATGACGCAAAATTGCGTCGATTATACAATATACGTGTCATGCTTCTTCAATTTCTTAAATTGCATGAGACTCATTGAATTCTTTAGGACACTGTAATATGCCAAGTGATATAGATCGACTTGAAAAACCGGCCTTCGGGTAAAAGCAAGAATAAAAAAGATTTCATATTCTCATATC
The DNA here is from genome assembly GCA_033398695.1 of Orobanche coerulescens. Classification (NCBI taxonomy): domain Eukaryota; kingdom Viridiplantae; phylum Streptophyta; class Magnoliopsida; order Lamiales; family Orobanchaceae; genus Orobanche; species Orobanche coerulescens. The sequence continues at coordinate 143,606,278 of CM065817.1, forward strand.
CCATTGGTTTTTTTATTTCTGAGCTTTATTTACTACATGGCTTCGATTTACTTGCTCCAAATCAACACACATTTTATTGACCAAACGTGGCATCCACTGTAACACCCCTGAGATATTCGAGGTGTATTACAGCGCCGTGGACCCCTACATGGGATCCACCAGGCTAAAACAAGAAAACACCACTCGACTAACCGTCTCGGTTAGCAAGGAAACAATTGTTAACAACAAGAACATAAAATAACACGTCCGGTACAACGGGCATAATAAACATCAACCGACAAATATAGTAACTTTAATGAAGACCAAACACAATCCGAAAGGAATAGCCTAAGTACTCGCGAGTACAATCTATAAGTTTACAATTTGGAAAACAACCATATCAAAAGAGACAGTAGGAATCATAAGACTCAATTGCACATGTCAACAACCTTGGCCGACATCCTCGTACCATCCCAGCGCCCGCTCGTCTGACTGAACATAACCTGAAATCCATAACAAGAATTTCCGCAAAACGTGTGGGTTAGCAATTACGCTAGTACAAGTATTCAAGGCAAACCAATCGCTTACACATTTCATAGTACAATGCACCAAATCATTTCGAAAACCAAAACCAGACATGTCTTTTCCGAAAACAAACAGTCAAACAATTTGTCTAGGACCGGGACGAAGCTACGAATCCCACCCGAGGCCTCTAAGGACCCTCCCGGGCTGGCCATATTCATAAAACAAAATCAAGCACACACGTCACCTAGGATCGGGACGAAGCCACGAATCCCGCCCGAGGCCTCTAAGGACCCTCCCGGGCTGGCCGCGAAACAAACTCATGAATCCAGGACGAAGTCATAGATTCCCTTGAGGCCCCGTCGGAACTTCCCGAGGTGAGTAAAGCACACACAATATATATTACCATTTCACGTTAAGCATAGAGGTTTCCAAAGATACTTGCCTTGAATAATTGACGACGCAACGAACGGAAAGGAAAGTCACCGAAGAATACTAGGAACCAACGAAACCGAACCTAACGATTCGAAGAATACAATCACAACTATTTCTAAACAAATACGGAATTGAAACACACCCGAAAATCCACCTACGATTCATGTATATTCGTATAAAAACGATAACGAGGGCGGACCACAACCAAACCCTCTCGATTCCATAAAAACCACGAAATACACCATGAATCCATAGGGAAACTAAGAATACCAATAAGATTAATCATATTCATCATGAATTAATCAACAAAACGGAACGAATCGGACAAAAATGCGAAAACCCCCAAATCTCCCCAAAAGTAGGGTTCTAAAGATCTAACCTTGATTCGCAGGATCAAGGGATGTTATAGGATGATTGATCAATGATATAACCTCCAGAACTTCGTGGATTCGTTGTCTAACAACATGGCTTCGCCTCTTCCGAACCTCCAGCCGCGGACAGAAAAGAAAGGAAATGAAAAACGAGTGAAAATGAGGCTGCTTTGTCATATATATACTGGGTCGGAACTAGCATGCACTTGCCTTCCCGGACTAGCGTGCGCTATCGGCCAGCATCGGCCCAGAACCCTCGACCAGGGCCCGCACGACCCGGCACTGCCGACCAAACCTGCCGACTGTGACCTGCCCGCCCGACCCCGATAGCGTGCGCTGCGCGGACGCTAGCGTGCGCTGCGCGGACGCTAGCGTGCGCTAGCGGACCTGTCCAGTAACCTCTAGACTAAACAGCTCATCCAGGTAACATACGCTAGTCGGCCGGCAGCATGCGCTACACATGCCGATTAGCGCACGCCACGACCGACAGTAGCGTGCGCTACCTGCCGATCCTCCCCGAGTCCAGTACTCCAGTAACCCCTCTGCCCAGCCCGATAGCGTACGCTAGCCGGTCGACAGCGTGCGCTACACCTGTCGAGTTAGCGCGCGCAGCCTTCCGCCCATAGCGTGCGCTACGCCGGTTCCTGCCGTGCCTGCTCGGCCAGTGCCCACCACTTCCGACAGTGCCGCACCTGTCCGGCCAGTGCTCGGCCGTCATGACCCGACGACTCGATTTCCGAAAACGTACGGAACGAACACGACGAAATGCTCGCGGACAGCATCAACGACCCGAAATGAAAACATAATGCAATAATTAATCATACGCGACCAAGAAAAGAGTGGAGACAACTAATACAGATACGAATACCCATAACTTTGGGTAAATTACAAAATGGGCCAAAACGTCCGAAAATCACGATACGTGATCGAATAACCAAACCGAAGTTCACAACACGTATAACAAAGTTAAATGGACTTACGGGAAACTCGAAACAGCAGTTTCGAACGAGATTCGCAAGAATCGAACTCAAGTGCGGAAAAGTCGCCAAAAAGCATGGAACTCAACAAAACGATACCGAAACGAACTCGGATGTCAAAAAGTGCAGAATTAATCATTCTGAGAATGATGAAACGGTCACAAGCGAGTCGTCAAGAATGGACTCTCGCCAAAAAAAAAAAATACCGGAAATCGAAATTGCTTGTATTACACACTACCCTCCTTAAAAGAAGTTTCGTACCGAAACATAAAACAAGTAGGGAGAAGCAATATCCCGCCAGGAAAACTCAACGAGGTACACAAGAACTGAAAATTCACGCCCAAACGGCGAAACGTTACGAACAACACAAAGAAACATACGGCGTGAAAACGCGCTCCACGACGACCAACACAACGCTACAGGTAGAGACATAATAAAACCAACAAGTGACAAGCGTCATCAAATAGATAATATCATCAAGTCAATTATCTGAACAGTCGCAAAACACAAGGCACCTATTACAAGAAAACACGAAAAGTCGAAAAATAGAAATGATGCGTACTGTAATCTGCAAAGGTGACCACGATCGAATCAACAATGATCGAACAACAACTCCGAAGTTCACACTTCAACTCAAGACGTTAAAAGAGATGGTAGGAACTAAAAGATGTTACTTTCAAACAAGGTTCCCAAGAATCGAACCAAACTCGGAAAAGTCACAGCAATAACCAAATCAAACCAAAACAAGATCACGGCTTGTTCGAACGATAAAAACCGAAATACAGAACAAGTTCAGAGAGTATCAACGAACACGAGCGAGTCGATGGAATTGGGAAAGAGAAAATGCAAAAGTCAAAAATAATACGGGGATTACCTTCGACCTCGTCCCCAAAACTCACAACAACGGAACGAAGGTAACAATACAACAAGCACCCGACACAACGCGGAACAATCACCGATGCACACAACCATACCAACCCAAGCTCTAACAGCCCGCATATATGCGATAACGCATAAATCAGTACGAGGCGACAACATCCAATACCAACGTCACACCTCTCACAGAGGCTACCACAACAACTGCGTGGCGAACGACTCAACGCTCACACCACCAATTCAGTCACAACTCGGGGGTTAACACCCTAAAGAGAGTACGAACATCACACATATATTCCCGGACTGCAAACAGGAACGATAGGTTTTAAAAACGAAAGCCACCCTTTGAAAATAATTTGGAAGCACCAGTTGATCTTGAGTATCATATATCACAAAAAAAGTAGTACAAACATCGTCATCGAGAATTTGAAAAAAAAAAATCATCTTGCGTTTGAGAAAAAAAAATGAGAACACCTTTCTTTAAATTAAAACTTTTCAGCAATATTCGACCTTCGAGTCTAAGCAAATGCGTTTCTAAATCATTAGAAATATCTCAAAATATTTTGATTCTCAAAGCAGAATAATTTTGAAACATAGCGTGGCGCTAGTAGGCATCTTGAGAACACTGCGAGAAAATAATTCATTTTAAAAGTACGTCTCGAGGTTTATTTTTTTAAGATACTCAAGGTTTTTCAGAAGTACAATAGGCCAAAATGCCCAAAATTCACACGTATCAAATCGTTCAAAATCAAGACAGTGATATACAATCCCTAGGATATGTTTAACAACATCATTAAACAACAATTGGTTTATCAAAACCGGATGGAAAACGACATCAAGAACAAAACTCCAAAAAGTCAACTCTAGGGATTCAAGAAAAATACCTAGATTCGGCGAAGAACAATGAATTAGATGATGTTATAATCACCTAGGATACTCCAAAACACCTTGGGATGGAAGAAAATCAGCCCAGATGCGAACCCTAGTCGCTACGTCTCAAACCCACGGAGGAAGAAGAAGAAATGAAGGAAAATACAGATTCTAGGCTGGTGTCCAGTATTTATACTGGACACAATTAGCGTGCGCTAATCATTAAGGTTAGCGTGCGCTATCATGGCACCAGACAAAACTCCTGACCAAAAATACACTGTTAGCGTGCGCTAACCCCAAGTGTTAGCGTGCGCTAACGAGAACTTCAGAGACCAGTCCGGTAGCTCTGGATCGCCACTGAACTACTGTGTAGCGTGCTATCCTCCCCTTAGCGTGCTACCAACGCACTCTCGCGCGCGCTAGCCGCAAAGCGTAGCGTGCGCTAATGACTCAGAGAGACACTGCCAGATCTTCCTGGGAATACTACACGCCGTAAACCCTTCTCACAAGGATTTACCAAGCTAAGCACAAATTTCCCACGTCATTTCAAAAATACCAAAAAAACCGATGACGGTAATATTTTCCAAGACTCACAAAATCATTTGTCAAACCGTCATAAAATGTTCAAGGCCAGAATGCCCAAAACTCGATTTAGGGGATCGATTTTACGAAATAAAACTCAGTTTGCAAAATACCGAAAGTCATTTTGAAAGAACTCACGCAGCGGATAAAATGCGGTTCGAAAATACATCATCAGCGACGACACTCCTCGTATAAACCAAATACGAGAGTCGAATAAACACATATCGTGCAATCAAAATCCATAGAAGGATTCCATCATATAACAACTAATCATACAAATAACTCATGTCACACGAGGCACAACACAAGGAAGGGAGTCTTACATCCATAGGTCGCACGTAAATGACGATTTCCCCGCGATACTAATCACGACCAATGAACTCAAACGACGCGTCGCGACGCGACTAAGTCAGACAAAATCCGACGAGACGAAACTCAACAAACACAACTTGACTCGACAGCCTAGGTTTCCCCAAGCTAATCTGATTTTTAAAATTGTATACTCTAGTTATTCGAAAATAAAACCGATAAGTTAAAAATCGTTTTCAAGACCCTTTCAAACACGACAATGGTTTAACAGCGGTAGTATTTTATAAAATGTCCTAAAACACTTTTAAACACGACTTTCAAATACCGACACAAGGTTTTATTTGGAAATACAAGGCTGGCTTGCCCAAATTCATGTCACTTTTCAAAAACCCACAATACGATCAAGTCTAAGAAATTTTCAAGCATGCACGCCGCATGTATTATTATTAATGGAAACACATTAGTTGTAAATAACAACAATTAGCCAAGTACCATCAATTCCCGAACACACACATATACGGCATTCAAAAATCATCAGTTCAACAAGCGCAACTCGGAAACACTGATTCCAAGCATATATCAAACTATCTCTTCAAGTTTAACAGCATAACTAATGAACACCAATTCGAACACATGTCGAAACCATCTATGTTAGTTTCTCAACAAACTCTACCATCGATACCTTTCCCGGAACATATCAATATTCAAAACTTCCACATCATACTGCACCCCTCGGTGTCCAAACTATCAGTACATTCGGCTCAACATACATTTAGTATATCGCAATTACTAAACATAGATTCCATCATACAACAAAAGACTAGAGAGTCAAGCCCTCTCACAATATACCACGGAGCAAATCTAGGATCTTTCGATCACCAATGATCCAACCAATGCTAGGAAGTTTAGCGATGGAAGGCTCACAAGACGACAAACGGTCAAGCCCAGAACGGCGCACATACTCCAGAGAGATAAACGACTGCGCAATACTAGAATCAAAAGGTACACGGACCGGATGGATCGAAAAACAACTCGACGATGAGTACGAGAGAGACAATCACAGTTCAAGCAGTGGAAATACAATACGAGAAAACAAGAGAATCGAGTAAGGAAAACTTACGAGCACTGAATGTACTAAGATGCCGGCAGCGGTGTGACAATGTGCAAAACAAAACAAAACTAGACCCAAATAACCGACAAGCCTAGGTATCCATAAACCTAGAGCTCTTATACCATTTTCTATAACACCCCCGAGATATTCGAAGTGTATTATAGCGCCGTGGACCCCTACATGGGACCCACCAGGCTAAAACAAGAAAACACCACTTGACTAACCGTCTCGGTTAGCAAGGAAACAATTGTTAACAACAAGAACATAAAATAACACGTCCGGTACAACCGGCATAATAAACATCAACCGACAAATATAGTAACTTTAATGAAGACCAAACACAATCCGAAAGGAAAAGCCTAAGTACTCGCGAGTACAATCTATAGGTTTTTGCAATTTGGAAAACAACCATATCAAAAGAGACAGTAGGAATCATAAGACTCAATTGCACATGTCAACAACTTTGGCCGACATCCTCGTACCATCCCAGCGCCCGCTCGTCTGACTGAACATAACCTGAAATTCATAACAAGAATTTCCCCAAAACGGGTCCCCAAAGGGGTTAGCAATTACGCTAGTACAAGTATTCAAGGCAAACCAATCGCTTACACATTTCATAGTACAATGCACCAAATCATTTCGAAAACCAAAACCAAACATGTCTTTTCCGGAAACAAACAGTCAAACAATTTGCCTAGGACCGGGACGAAGCCACGAATCCCACCCGAGGCCTCTAAGGACCCTCCCGGGCTGGCCATATTCATAAAATAAAATCAAGCACACACGTCACCTAGCACCGGGACGAAGCCATGAATCCCGCCCGAGACCTCTAAGGACCCTCCCGGGCTGGCCGCGAAACAAACTCATGAATCCAGGACGAAGCCATAGATTCCCTCGAGGCTCTGTCGGACCCTCCCGAGGTGAGTAAAGCACACACAATATACATTACCATTTCACGTTAAGCATAAAGGTTTCCAAAGATACTTGCCTTGAATAATTGACGACGCAACGAACGGAAAGGAAAGTCACCGACGAACGCTAGGAACCAACGAAACTGAACCTAACGATTCGAAGAATACAATCACAACCATTTCTAAACGAATACGGAATTGAAATACACCCGAAAACCCGCCTACGATTCATGTATATTCGTATAAAAACGACAACGGGGGCGGACCACAACCAAACCCTCTCGATTCCATAAAAACCACGAAATATACCATGAATCCATAGGGAAACTGAGAATACCAACAAGATTAATCATATTCATCATGAATTAATCAACAAAACGGAACGAATCGGACAAAAACACGAAAACCCCCAAATCTCCCCAAAAGTAGGGTTCTAAAGATCTATCCTTGATTCGCTGGATCAAGGGATGTTATAGGATGATTGATCAATGATATAACCTCCAGAACTTCGTGGATTCGTTGTCTAACAACATGGCTTCGCCTCCTCCGAACCTCCAGCCGCGGACAGAAAAGAAAGGAAATGAAAAACGAGTGAATATGAGGCTGCTCTGTCATATATATACTGGGCCGGAACTAGCGTGCGCTAGCCTTCCCGGACTAGCGTGCGCTATCGGCCAGCATCGGCCCAGAACCCTCGGCCAGGACCCGCACGACCCGGCACTGCCGACCAAACCTGCCGACCGTGACCTGCCCGCCCGACCCCGATAGCGTGCGCTGCACGGACGCTAGCGCGCGCTAGCGGACCTGTCCAGTAACCTCTGGACTAAACAGCTCGTCCAGGTAATGTATGCTAGTCGGCCGGCAGCGTGTGCTACACATGCCGATTAGCGCGCGCCACGACCTACAGTAGCGTGCGCTACCTGCCGATCCTCCCCGAGTCCAGTACTCCAGTAACCCCTCTGCCCAGCCCGATAGCGTACGCTAGCCGGTCGGCAGCATGCGCTACACCTGTCGAGTTAGCGCGCGCATCCTTCCGGCCGTAGCGTGCGCTACGCCGGTTCCTACCGTGCCTGCTCGGCCAGTGCCAAGAACTTCCGACAGTGCCGCACATGTCCGGCTAGTGCTCGGTCGCCATGACCCGACGACTCGATTTCTGAAAACGTACGGAACGAACACGACGAATGCTCGCGGACAGCATCAACGACCCGAAATGAAAACATAATGCAATAATTAATCATATGCGACCAAGAAAAGAGTCGAGACAACAAATACAGATACGGATACCCATAACTTTGGGTAAATTACAAAATAGCCCGAAACGCCCGAAAATCATGATACGTGACTTACGGGAAACTCGAAACAGCAAACCGAAGTTCACAACACGTATAACAAAGTTAAACGGACTTACGGGAAACTCGAAACAGCAGTTTCGAACGAGATTCGCAAGAATCGAACTCAAGTGCGGAAAAGTCGCCAAAAAGCACGGAACTCAACAAAACGGTACCGAAACGAACTCGGATGTCAAAAAGTGCAGAATTAATCATTCTCATAATGATGAAACGGAGCGAGTCGTCAAAAACGGACTCTCGCCAAAAAAAAATACCGGAAATCGAAATTGCGGGTATTACATCCACAAACACTCGGAATAGAGAATTGGATTAGAAGTATTGGATTTGATTATGCTATGGTAGTTTGTTGCTAACCGAATGATGATTGAGACAATCGTGTTGAACAAATCGATATAGTTGACGTTAACCGTAAGAATTGAACGACATAGGGGTACGTATTGCTTGTGAACGCAGAAGCACGATACTAGTATTGGCAATTAAGATTACGTTAGGAACCCGGTTAGGGAAGGGAAGGGAGATTAGTTCTATTCATCATGATTCGTACGAGGTGTTGACCGGATATTATGTGACTAGGTTAAGCTCGATCGGGCGTGGAGATCCCAATCATCGTAAGGCACCTACCGTCGGATCAAAGGCAAGTGAAATCTTGCTCGAGAAATGCTAATATTATTGAAATGTTTGTATTAATGAATGTGCCATTATTGATGAATGCCGGCAGTTGTCTTTCTCTGAAATGTGTTATAAATGGGCCGATCTGTTGGGGATAAAACCTGTATGATACCCGTATGGAAATGTGTTAGGGGATAAGACACGAATTGGGCACCTATGTTCCGGGGTATTCCCGTGTGGACTTCAACAAAATCAAATATTCAACATTTCCCATAACATTTGATTTGGTCGTTCCATAATCCCAATAATGTAATTATTTAGTGCACGTGCAAATTAAGGTATTGAGATTCTCGTCTTCGAGGCGATCCTCTTCAGGAGATTTGTATTCCGCAGATTTTATCTTTAATACCAATAAAGAATACGCTCTCACGCTTCTGGCGTCGAAGAGTATCAACAAATATATTTCGTTCACATTCGACTTTAATTTTTTATGGTACATATACAACTGGTATATGAGATTTCATCACTCCTTTGGCAATCAATAACTTGTTGAACTTCGAGTTCATAGTGCGTAAATTTAAATATCCAACCCAATGAGAATTTTCCGACTTTCTCTTATTTATATTTCATATCTCCCCCTAATGTTGGCGATAGTTGGAATTGGATTATAAAATCAATCCTCTTCGGGAGGTGCACTAATAACAGAGAGAGTGACCCAAATATTGTGCCTTTGATATGGATACTTGAATTTGAAATTCATCGCAACATGATCATTGGATAAAATAGTATATCGCTTATAATTAATTCGATACTCATTGAATAAAGGTCCTTTTAGACTCGGCAATAAGAGTATTGCCATATGAAATTATACCAATCATTCGGGGATTGTCTTTCCATTCCTCAAGTAGAAATTGAACAAATCAATACGACATAAAGTTATGTATTTTTCATTTGAAATAAATACATGCAACTTCAAATGTAAATTGCTCTCCAGGAGCATGTATTTTTCTTCAAAAATAATAATTGTGCTAACTCAGGAGCAACAATTTAAATCAAAGATAATCATATATTACCGAAAATATGAAGTACTCATCAAGAGTATGTGATATTCTTCAAAAGTATCAATTATGTTACATTGGGAGCAACAATTTATAAGCATATAACACCCAAAAGATAAAATACTCTAAAGAGTATGTAAATATTAATTAAAAGTATTAATTGTGCTACATCATGAGCAACAATTTATATCAATATGGTGATAATAAAAGCAATTCAATAACACAAGGCCATATAGAAAATATTCAAAATAATGCCTTTTTTTGTTTAATATTCTTCAAGAATATTAACTTTAATTGATGTGTTTATCATAAATACTATCATAAAAATATGACTATATATCGTTGTGTTTTATCAAGAACATCAACAATTTATTTTTAATAATCTTCTCGATTATTAAAATTACAAATTCATGTTTCTTCAGGAAACCATGAAAATATATTAATGTAATGTATTAAAAGAATCATTACAAATAATTTTATATCAATGATACAAGTATTATCATCAATATAATATGTAATAACTATCGTTATTACTCTTCTTCCAGAAGAAAGTGCAATAATTATTATGCAATTAATCCAACATCTATAAGATGTTGATGAAAATTGGTCAACTCAAAATAATACAATTTTAAGTGTATAAATGTGCCTCATGATATTTATTAGTAATTTGTGATATTTATCATACAATATGTGTGAATTTGTATTAATATCTTCAGGATATATATCATAAATAAACATATAGTTAAATAAAATATAAAAATGATATAAATAGACTTTAACACCATATACGTAAATGTAAACATGTAAATATTAAAAGTATTGGGATTAGTAGACTTCTGGTCTAATAAGTGGTGAATTTTATACGTCATTTACATTGATATTTTCTCTAATACCAATTTATTTTCTTCAGAAATTGTATATGTCATTTGTCTCACTTGTTATCGCGGAATCATACATATTTCAAGCGATAGTTTAGAAATCCATATATTTATCGATACTTAGAAGATAATAGTGCATAATCTTCGACCCTGTAGGAAGGAATTTGGTGGTTCTTCAGGAACTATCAATAAATTTAGCACTACTTTTTTTTTCATACGAAAAGTATCATTCTAGAGATATCTTGCATATTTGCACTTTGACGAGACAATAAATCATGACCACTATTTAATCCCAAGAACTTGGCATTCTATTCACAAAAAGAAGAAATAAGATAAGGCAAGAATTTGAATGATACAAATATCTTCAGGATATTTGACCCTTTTATCACTAATTATATAGCAACGATCAATTCAAATCATACTTCAGGTATGACATCATATCTTATATTGATAAAAACTCACAATATGTCATAAGAGATAATAAAATATTAAACTACACAATATATAAGATTAGATATTGACATATAATCTTAAGATTATCATTTTCGTGTCCTTATCATTAACAATTGATATATCAACTCCACGAGATAAAATTTATAAATAATTATCCCCTACAAGGATAAACTCTAAATCTTATCTACTCCAGGAGATAAAATTTGTGCCATGTAATATTGAAGTTTATAATTTAATATTGTTCACTTCCGAGAACAACTATCAGTACATATGATAGGAATATTCGACTACTCACTAATCTTGCTACCATTGGAGCACAATCGGATTATGATTGTGGAGCATATCATATCTTATAAAGATAGAGAATATTCTTAAATCATATTAATATTTTTTATTTGAATTATAAGTTATATTTTCCTTCATGGATAATATCGTGCTACATCAAGAGCATAATGATTTAATTATGCTATTATATTTATAAGTAACAAATCAATATTCTTCAGAAATATTGTATTATCACATAATTCATGTATAAATAAGAATTATTCATTTAGGATAGTAATATTCTTCAAGAATATTGTAATTAATTGTGCTACTTCGAGAGCAATAATTTTAAGATTCGTAACTGAATATACAAAGAGAAATAAAATAGTACGAGAATTAGAAGGCTCAGAATAACTAAATTAAAATAATTGCTTTTTCAAGAGCACTTACAATATTCATTAGGAATATTATTTTGTGTTTTTCATTAAGAATTTACACAAATTATTAGATCTCATAGTGTTCTTCATGAACACATCATATTCAACTAGAATATGATGAGATAACGTTGTGCTTCTTCAAGAACTACAACAAAACTCTTAATTTAATAATCTTCTGGATTATTAAGTATTGTCAATCGTGTTTCTTCTGGAAACAAAGAGGAATATGATTTGATAATAAATTTCGAGTACATCATATATATTATTTATATATGATGCACACAAAAATATAAAATTTAATAACTAAATAATATATATTTTTACTCGAAATCATCATATGCAAGAAAGTTTTTGAGGGAGTAAATAGAATCAATACCGTTCACAAATGTAAAAAAAACCTATTATTGCTCGGACTTTTTTTTATGTATGCAAGACGTTTTAGAATCCGATCTCCACCGTTGAATTTGTAGATCTGTTTGTCAAAAAGATACTGTAAAAATTTCATGCCGATCCGACGGTTAACAAAGCGGGAATCGCAATTTTAGCGCGGTCTCGCAGTACAGAAAAGCTGCTCGCGTTTTTTTTTTTTTTTTGGATTTCGAAAATCGGAGAGAAAAAATTTTTTTACTCGTAGAGTATCGTGATGATAACGTATAAACTTGAGAGAAAAAGAGAGAAATTGGAAGAGAAGAAGAATAATGTGTGTATTCTTATTAGAGGCAAAAACCTTTATTTATAGGTACACATCTAGGGTTTCAGGAATATAAAAATCATTCATTAATAAATACTACATTAATTACAACACAATTTATTTTTTATCCTGGAAATTTAATTAATTTATTTTATGTGTATAGTATGGTTAGATCTTGTATGCATCCAAGTGCACCGTGCACTTATAGTGCGTTTTAGAATTGTGCTACTTGTTATACGGAGAAGTACAATTTATTTACATTGAATCGTGTGACAACTGACCATTAATATGAAAATATAGTTCAATTTAAATAAGTTGCACTTTTTAATATAACAAATCGCAAGATTCTTCTTTTTTTTTTTTTTTTTGAGAAAATGGTGAAATTTCATTCAAATCTGGAAATCAAAAAAACGAGCGTACACAGTACAACAAACCGAAAATACTCCACAAACGAAGTAGAAAACTCCAATAATTGGAGAGCCCGAACTCCATCAATGGAGTAGAAAGCTCCCACAACGGGAGAAGCAAACAACAAACAGACAAAAGAAACAACAAATAAAATACAAAAATACAACAGATCTGCCTCCACCATTGGTCACTCCCAAAAAAAGTTTCTGAAACTCCGTCAAATTTCCGATCTACACTCGGATCTGGATCTGAAGAAAGAAGGGAGAAGGTGTCCGGACGACGATAGACGCCGTCGGCTCACCGTACAGTTGGCCGATCTTCAATCTCTTAACGAAAACCACATGCAGACGACGATGGACCAGCAGCGTAATGAGGATAACCGAGGAGACAAGTGGCTTACTGAAGTGGTCAAGCTCCACCCACCCAAATTCGATGGTTCTACCGAGATGCCTACTTGGGATAACTGGCTGAAGGAGTTAGAGAAAATATTTGCAGGGATTAACTGTCCCAATGATCGAAAGGTTCCGATCGCCCAGTACCTTCTGACTGGGGAGACTTTTGACTGGTGGGAGGTCGTTTGACCGAAGGATCATAATGCTGACTGGATGGAATTCAAATTAATGATGGAAGCACATCTCATCGTCTTCTTCAAATTGTCGTCTTCATCATCATCATCTTCGTTGTCCATTTCTTCACAAAAAAAATCTTGATGGTAAACAACTCTTTTAGGGTTTTTTTTCCCTTCGTCATAAGTATCAACCATTAGTTTCATGTTCAAGTTCAATATTATGTATACTTGCACGATTGACGTACATATATAACTTTTTATTTTTTTATAGGCAATCATTTATAATAGTTTCTTAAGACAATCACTTACAAATTTACAATAGTTCCTTTGAGTCTTCGACTACCGGGTACATGGCAAAATCTTTTTTTCGTCTCGCTGTAGATCGGAACCGCAACCACCACAAGTGAAGGACCTCTCGAACCACAACGGTATTGTTACAAGGCAACAATACCGTTGATGGAGTTTTTAATTGTAAGATGATGTTTAAATATATATTTATTTTATGTGCGATCAATATTGTAAAATGAGTATTCAATAATTTAACAATATACATGATAATTTATTTACAAATACATGATAATTTAACAATATTGTAAAATGTCCAATTTTAATTATTATTCATATTTGATAAAATAAAAGTATTTAGTATTAGATAATTGTATTCTTTTGATGGAACATTATATTTATACTATTTGATAAACATATGGCATCAATAAATGTTTCTGATACTAAAAGGTAGGGGTGTTCAAAATTAGATATCCGGACTTTCGGATATCCGAAAATTCGGATAGTAGATTTTGATATCCGATATCCGAATATCCGGAAAAAAAATATAAATTTTATTCGGATATCCTATATTCGAAAAAAATATTCGGATTTGGATATCGGATATCCGAATATCCGAAAAAAACTTCGGATATGGATATCGGATATTCGAATATCCGAATACTTTTTATTATTTAAAATATAAAAAGATAAAAAATTTAGGATTTTTTGGATATTTCGGATATCCGAATATCCGATTTTTCTGAAAACTACTATCCGATATCCGAATCCGAAGTTCCGGATATCCGAATTTTTGGATATCCGAAAATTCGGATTTTCGGATATTTCAGATCGGGTATCAGATATTTTTGAACACCCCTACTAAAAGTTATTACAATACCAACCTTAATTTTTACATATAAATAGAACAAAGTGTAGATCTTCAAATGTGCACAAAAACTAAATTTAAGATCTTACTAACAAACTCACCATCATTAAAGCAAGTATACAAATTACAGAGTTTTTTTTTTTTTTTTTTTTGAAAATTAATTAAAATCCTGCTGACAAGCATGCCATAGCACGAGCTACTCGAATCAATACTTTAATTATTAGTGCACATCCTTCGATTTAACACCCGCCTGACCAAGTGATCTCTGATACAAGTGTGGGAATTTCTCGTCCTCCCTCAACAAAAAAACATCTTAAGCCTGATATTCCAAGGAAGTGGCTGAACAGATGAACCCCCTATTTAAACAAACACGAGGAATTAACTAATCTACAAGTACATTTTAAAAGTAAATTTTATGACTTGTTTACTAATGATTTAATGAGTTTGATTTAATTATGGTTTTAAGGTGTTTATTTACAGCAAAAAATATCGTGATTTAATCCCACAATTTATTGTGGGCACTTATTCAGATTAAGTCAATAAAATTACTTCCTCTATCAATTAGATTAAAAAAAAAAACCCGTCCTGTGGCCACTTGCTTGCACGTAAGTGCTTGTGATGGGGAGGTCTGGGGTTCGAGCCTTACGCTCAATCATTTGATTTCCTCAAAATCCTCCCCGGGGCACATGCAATCTATTGAAAACTCTCAAGGAACCATACTGAATATCATCCGCGTAGTCTGGATCTGGGGTGGAGGACACCATGTTCTCTTCGCCTGGGACATTCTGGTTGTACGTCAGCAGGACCGGCAAGGGACCCTAAGTAGTGCCCGCACATCCCGCGATTTAACCGATGACAGTGGATAGGGGGTCTTTGCTGTTGCCTCAGGCATAGTCAGGCATAAGCCTCGAAGTTGAGTTATCAAAAAAAAAGAAAGAAAGAAAAAAATCTGAATAATATTTTGATTCTAAACTTTATTTAAAAAATCACGAAATGAATTAAAAATTATTGGACTTTTAAAAAGTTAATCTAGAAAGTACTTCCCTCACTCCGTCCAGAGGTTTATATTAAAAAATAATTCATTTATTAAGTTTACATATATCACTTTTTTGCAATCAAATCAAACAATTATCTTTATATTTTTTAATCTCCACCACACATTTTATCATCAATATTTTTACTTTTTAATCTCTATCTAACTTTTACCATCATTACTTATATCAATTATTATTTAAAATACATCAAATAAATATACACTCTTTATTAATATTTAACTTAGACAGAGATAATATTCGGATTATTATTATATACATGTATCATTATAATAAAATATCATCAATTTACCTTATATTTTGTCTACTTTTTTTTTCTTCAATAACTTCATTTTTTTCTAGGATTTGGTTATGTAGCTCATCTAGAAGTGCCAAAGAAAAGTTTTTTTTTTTTTAACAAAATACTAATAGTTTTTTCTTTTCAATTTTTTGAACCACGCATATTAAATTAAACTTATCAAAGACCCATCACTTTAATATTTAATTAATTTATCTTATTTCTTATACTCAACTTTATTTCCAGTTCCATCACATCTAATTTTAATGTTTATCAATAGCCATTCAACCACCAAAACGCAATATTTTAAATTTTTTATTTTTATTAAATAGGCATAATATTGTTAAAAGTAATAAAAGAATTATACAAATAGTTGTTATTCCAAAATTAATAACAACACAAAAACTTACATACTAATATAAAATATAAAAGTATGATAAAGTATAAAATAAACAAATCATGAATATAAATTACAACAATCGAAATACGAAAGTGAAAATGAGAGAAATTTATTTTCTTTGAAAGTATATCATTGATATCTATTTATAGAGAACTGAAGAGAAAGATTTTTTTTTATTTGTTGTAATATATTATGTAAAGATATATTTATTTCATCTATATATCTAAATATAATTACACGAACCAATGAGAAGAAAACAAGTGTCTTAGAGAATAAGTTAGCTTATAAGTTAGTTTATTTTCTGAACTTATTTAAAAAGCTTCATTTGGTACATCATTAATTAGTTTATATAGCAACTTGTTTTTACCAAACATACAGGATGTATGTTTAGTAAAAATAAATCAGCTTATAATTTTATTTATTTCTTGAGTTTATATCAAAAATTACATTTGTTAAGTCATTAATTAGCTCTAAACCAACAATTAATTTATTAATTAAACTGCCAAACACACTTTAAACACGAGCTTTTATTTCGCCATTTGACCACCTTCCTAGGGATGGCAAAAAAAACACGGGTCCGGATACCCGCGGGTTTTTACCCGAATGGGTTCAATTCGGGTAATAAAATTCGGGTCCGGGTCTGGGGCGTGTAGAGAAAAATAAATTCGGGTCCGGTTCGGTTCTGAGGTATGGGGTACCCACCCCGAACCCGCCCCGATATTATATATATAATATAATATTAATACTTAATAAATTAAATATATATTAGTAATTAAATCAGTAATATTATATATATATATATATTTATATATTAAATTAGTAATAAATTAAATTTAGTAATATTATATATATAATATTAATACTTAATAAATTAAATATATATTAGTAATTAAATTAGTAATATTATATATATATATATAAATTAGTAATAAATTAAAATTAGTAATATATTACATATATAATATTAATCCGAGAAAAAAAAATATATTAATCCGCGGGTACCCGCTGGGTACAGGCGAGCGGGCGGGTCTCGAAAAAATTTTGGCGGAGTGCAGGGCGATTTTAACCGCAGTGCGGATCTGGGTAGGCAATACCCGACCCCGACCCGCCCCATTGCCAACCTTCCACAACCCATTTCTTTTTTCCCACTTTCATTTTTCACTTTTTTTTGTTGGTTTTACTATAATGTGACATGGCGTACGGACATCGTGTCAAAGTTTTTTTCCAACCAATGGCGCAGCTACATAGGGGCGGGAGGGGGCGCCCGACCCCCCGAATTTTTTTTTTTGGGATGTAGGGGTATATAGTTTTCGTGTAGAAAAATTTCGGTATATTCGGTTTCGACCCCCCATTTTAATTCGGTTTCGACCCCCCATAGCGTTAGGAAAAAAAAATTTAGATCCCGACCCCCCACTGAAAATTTTCTAGCTTCGCCACTGTTTCCAACACGTAACATCGTGTCTCCGTAGCGATAACCCAGTAGTAGAATGATGTCGCTCGGAGCCCAATGTCACAAGTTCAAATTTTACCAATACCATTATGTAGGATGAGTGAGCTCAAAAAAAAAAAAAAATCTAATCTTATAAGTTTATCTAGCTAGCAACCACAAAAAAAGAAAGAAATTATTGTATTTCATTAGTAGTTTGACAAATGTGTTTAGAAATGTCGTAAAGCACAGATTTAGAGTTGAATGCTAATGTAAAAGGAACTTTTTTTTTAAGAGTTATTACGGTCCTTAGTTCATTAGTCAAAAAGCTAATCCTTCTTAATTTTTACAGTTCATTAATAAATCTATACTATATAATACTTATCCCCCTTAATTTAATGTCGAATGAGAATTTAATTATAATTTTTAATTGTAAATATATAAAGAGACTATTTTAATTGTAATACTTATCCCTCTTAATTTAATGTGGAAGGAGGATTTAATTACAACTTTTAATTGTAAATATATGAAAATGTTATTTTAATGGTAACTTTTAATGTAAATAAAATAATTTAAATACAAAAGTTATGATAAACATCACAATGCAAATGCACCTTCTAATACACACACAAGGTGATTAAAATGAATTTTTAAATGACAGTATAAATTACAAGATGGTTAAATTTTAGCTATGAAATCTTAGATACAATCGGTACAGCGCACGGGTTGAATAAATCAAAACAACCCCGGAGCAACATACGAGTTAGTAAAGCCTCATTTCATATAACTAATTACATAGACTAAAATAAAATGATAATAACAATAAAAAAAACGTATAAACTTCTCTAATAGGCATTTAAATTCTGTCATCTGCTCATTCAACTGTCTGCCCCAACATTAGGTACAAAACACGTAGATATTCAACCAAAGACCGTGCATCGCACGAGTTGGATAATGACTCATTCCAGTTAATTTTTATTATCCCAAAATTAAAAAGCTGTTGAAAAAAACGAATAACTGAAAAATCAAGAAAATTAATTTGATTTGAACAGTAGAAATGGATAACCGCACCATTTAGAGCAAGCGGGGCGGATACGCGTTGTAAAAGACCAGTTCGGCGATTCGGCAAGTGCCCGAATGTCGTACATACAGCGATATTTTTGTATTTATTTTTGGTACGAATAAACTAAAAACACTCTTATTTTACTTTTTTACTTGTTATTATGTTATTATTCTATTGTTGTTGGAGATAGTGCTGAGCACTGGTCTGACCTGGCCGGGTCCGGAATGGACCGGAATATAAATGATCGGACTTTATCGACCCGAAGCCCGGACATATTCGGAATCGGACCAACTCGGTTCGGACCCGGTAAACCGGCTCGGTCCGGGCTGATCCGGTTCTAACCCAATTTAGTAAAAAAAAAAATTTGCATATTAAGTGTCCTGTTATTACATCCAAAGTGCTTTCTTTTTTACATACTCCCATAAAATTTAGTTATCAATCTTAATATCTTCATTTAGTCACCAAATTCCTAAGTTCAACAATATTTTAAGATAAATATATTAAATTAGAATAATGTGCGATCACAATCGAGCCATTAATCATCATTACTTCATCACCAGCGAGGGTAAATTACAAGTAAAAAATATTTTTCATGCATTTATTTTTACCGGGTTGTTCCGGGCTGGCCTGAATTTTTCGAGTTTTGACCCGGTCCGGGCCGGAACCCGGATTTTATAAAAATACAAATCCGGGACCCGGACCTGATTAACAGGTCCGAACCGGGTCCGGATAAAAACCGGGTCCGGACCATTTGTGCTCAGCCCTAGTTGGAGATATGATAAAAACTTGAATGTTAATTCTATCTAACTACATATTAATACTTTTAAAAAATATAAAACTTAGTGAAATCTTATATTTTATTTAAAAAAAATATTTTTATTATGATCGATCGAATCGAGTACAAATCCACCCAAACCGTTGTATGAACCGATTCATGGTTCAATTTTTGCGAAATTAATGAAAGCGAGTCGATTCAAAAAAAAAAAAATCATGAACCAAATATCCGTTCCATAAACAATCCATACCACGATCGAGAGTCGGGGAGAGGCTAATGCCACTTTAGGCTATAAAATTCTTGATAGTATATTGTAAATAAAAATATACTCTCTCTGTCCACAATAAATTTATCTATTTTGATTTTTTTGGTCAAAATTTATGAACTTTGACCATAAATTGCAATCAATATATGGAAAAAATTATAATCATGTAAATACTTATTTGATTTGTCTTAATATATTTTTTAAATTTTTTTAATTTTTAGTTATATATAATTAAAAAATTATATTTAAATTGACAACAAAATCAAAACAGATAAATTTATTATGGATATTCGGCATGATTATTAGTCACGGATATGACACATTGGAGTTGTACCTAGGCTGCATTTTGTTTTTATTACTTCAGCAAACCCCTTTCCTTATTATTATATGGGATTATGGGGTTTGGTCAACTTGTGGGTCATATCCTCAACAAGTACGTGGAAGCTGCAATGGCTCCTGCACACCTATCTATTTTTTTCCGGGGAGAGACGAGAAACTCCTCCACCTGTATTAGTCTATCAGAGGTTTTTTGGTCAGATGAGTGTTAAATCGAGGGATGTGCACTAATGGCAGTCCTGTAAGAAAGAGGACCAACGAGACACGAACCCAACAACAAATCTTGCAATATTTCAGCAAAGTATTGTCACCACACGAATTCGAGCCCGCGATATCGGAGTGTTTCCACCTCAATCACCTTGCAACTTACCATCAGTCTATGCCTCTGGCATAATTACACTTTGTTAGAAAACTTGCCACCTAAACAAAATAATAACTTGTATTCTATCATAATTTTCTTTTCAGCCTGTATATTTATTGTTGGGCTCGTAATTTTATTTAAAACAATTTTTACTAATTTTATATATAATTTTTATTGATTTTATTAAAATTAGTGTCATTCCAAACGTGATAATTTTTTAATAGACGGAAAAAATATATCTGTATGCAAATACATACATAACATATACATTCACGTATCTGAATACACGCACATGCATACATACACATTGCCCGACATGAGATGTGCGTATACGTACACTTCTTTCATCCCGCTCAAAATTCTACACATCTTTTTTTGTCTTTTATTTTACTATATATTTAACGATCATTGATGATTTCAAAGTTGGATTCATGTTAGACGATTCTAAATCATTTTGGGACTAAGACTTAGATGTTGTTGTTGTTGTTGTATTTTACTATATATTTAAACAAACAAGTCAAACGAGTATTTTTTATTTTAATCTCGATCGTATATTCACTATCAAGATTTTTCTTTTTTAATCTCACCACACATTTATTTTTATTAATTATATCAATCATTATTTGAATTAAATTAAATATACACTTGGAACAAAGTGGGTAGTACTATATATTATTCCGTATGCAAAAGTACATGGTGCATTTTTATGATTATTCAATTAGGACAAGCATTCAAGATATTTCCAAGTGTTCACCGACATGGATAGACATCTTTACTTTGTCCGAATACGTGTGTATATATATATATATATATATAGGGTTATTATACAAACACGTATTCTTAAAGTTCTTAAAAACGCGATTTTATTCTTAAAGTTTATTTTATTCTGAATAAAGTTCTTAAAGTTTTGTAACCGGTTCTTAAAGAACTAAAGATGTTTTAACCCATCGATACCTAAGTTACATTCTTAACGTGGATTTTTTTTTGAAAAAATTTTGACTTAGGAGTTTGACTTATATTTAGGGGTGATTACGGCGTATAAAAACTACCTACACAATATTTCATAAAAAAAGTGTTTGGCTAATACATTTCTTTTAAAAAATATATTTTTTCAGAAAATAATTTTTTTTCGAAATATTATTTTTTTCTAGAAAATATTTTTTTTTATTTTTCGCAAAAAGTATTTTTTTTAAAAAATATAAAAAATCCAGAAAATAATTTTATTTTTTCGAAAAAATAATATATTTTTTCCAGAAAATAAATTTTTTTCGAAAAATATTTTTTTGCCAAAAAATAATATTTCTCCAGAAAATAATTTTATTTTTTCGAAAAAATAATATATTTTTTCCAGAAAATAAATTTTTTTCGAAAAATATTTTTTTGCCAAAAAAAAATATTTCTCCAGAAAATATTTTTTTAATTTTTTCGGAAGAAATAAAAAATTTCCATAAATAATGTTTTTTTCGAAAAGATAAAGTTTTTCCTAGAAAATTTTATTTTTTATTTTTTTTGAAAAAAAAGAAAAAAAAAAGAAAAAAAACACGCATAGTAACTTTTTGTAAAGTTCAGTAACCTATTTAATAACCCCGTAAACTATAGTAACTTCTTTGTAACATTTAAAACTATGGTCTTTGGACAAGGGGAACCGGTAATCATCCGGTTGCCCACTCTCGCAGTTACATTTGTGTAAGATTTTAATTTTTGAGTAACCCAGTTGACAAACCCGAAAACTTGAGTAACCTCTTTGTAACAAAAAAAACTTTAGTCAGAAAATTGTTATTTTTGGTAAACTTTAGTAACCTGTTTGTATAATAACCCTATATATATATATATTGTAAAAAATAAAAAATAATAATGTGATTAAAACAATATAAAAGTTATTAAAAAATATTTAAAATTCTCTTGTCGTTTGTACATTATTTATACTGTGATTTATTTCCAGATTTTTTTGACGTTTGGTAGCCCTTAAATTCTCAAGCCTCTACCATACCATCAACACATACTCGTGCCAGTATGTATGTGTATGATGTCACACTACATAATGCACGATAGTTAATTTACATTGTTTATTGTAAAATCGATGTAGAAATTGAGAATACAGAATATCTGCGTTGGTTCACGAAACCGTCGTCAAAATGCAATTTCTTCGTCAAGATTACATCGACTGCTTGCTTAAAATGTTGTAAAATATTCAACTTTTTCGGCGATTATCAGAAACCATAGTTAAAGTTGAATAGTTTAGGATGAATTTACGATGGTTCTTTATGAACTGATGTTCACCACTCTAATTTTATGAAGATTCTCGAAAACTGACGTTAAAATCTCGAGTTTTTCTTAGATTTACGGTTTTGGATCTTATAAGTTCTATTTTCTTAAGTTTTTTTTGTTATGTACTATCTATTGCTTTACAAATCATTACTAAGCAAATTTATTTGAACATGTCCGCTTCATGCATAACTTAAATGTGGATAGGGAGAATGATGATGTGTATGAATATCTTGAGTTTGAGTCCATACAATATATGGGAATAATAGAAATAAAGTTGCTACTTACATTCTCAAATATCGTGGGTCGATTTAATTTTTGATTATTTTAAAGAAAATTTGACCGTTGGAAATCAATAGTTTGAAAAAAAAAATAGTCGTTCGAATTCGACGATCCAGAATAACTGTCATCGCCGACCCTAATGTAATCAAATCCTTTCAATCCGGATGTAAAGCATAGATGGAACTCAAGATACTAAATCCAACTAATGAGTATAAAGAATAATTCTGGGTATGTTTGGAAAATATTTCCACTTGTAAAGGTTTTTTTTATTGCAATCCTTCTGAGATGAAATAAATAATTTAATAGAACTATTAGAAGTTTTTGAAAATGCAATTAAAACTTTTAGTGGTTGGATTATCCCACTTCACCTAAAGTTTTATTTCGAATATTTTATTATTTCAAAAACGGACGCATGTAGTAAGATCACAAAAATAGAGAATGGTATTTATAATATGTATTTAAAATGGTTAATATATTTTAATCGTATTCATGATGATTTCTTGATTAGTGTTGTTTTAGCTCCCATTTAAATTTAGCACAAGTACAACAATTATTTGAGATTTATTATGATATTTTTCTCTAA
Source organism: Orobanche coerulescens (assembly GCA_033398695.1). NCBI lineage: Eukaryota > Viridiplantae > Streptophyta > Magnoliopsida > Lamiales > Orobanchaceae > Orobanche > Orobanche coerulescens. Next base: position 143,630,174 of record CM065817.1, read on the forward strand.
TATGGGTTTCCCTAATATTACAGATACTGAGAATCAAACTTTATCTGAAAATATCCCTAATATTGAACGAGTAAAATAAGTTTAAAAAATAGTTGTGAAAATATTTTATTGAATATGTAGCTAAATATGGGGATAGAATTCAAACCTAAAAAACAAGACCTAGGACCAGCAACACGTCTAACATAGAACTAGAAATAAGCCCTGCTAACCCTCAACAAGAACTCGATAATGTAGCAAGAAATAAGGGTGGTAGTAACGTCGATCCAAGAAATGACCTTAATTGATATGACACAACTAGTTTTGTGTCGAGGATGACAATGCAGGTACATTTGACCTGTTGTGTTGGTGGAAGAGAAGGGGAATGGAATTTCCCATACTATCCGTTATGGCACGAGAGATTCTTGCAGTACCACGTCCACAGTCCCCGTTGAGAACGTTTCAGTGAAGGAGGTTATATGTTGGACCAATGGAGATTCCGAATGACGCCAAAAAATCTTGAGAAACATGATGCCTAAACACGCAACAAAATCCGAGCTACGAGATTAAGAAAATAGGTGGGATAACCTCTTAGAGGACTAAGATGCCTATCTAGAAGGCACCACTGAAGGTGAGTCTAGTAAAAGGAGTCAAACCGATGACGACAACAATTAACTGCGACTAAAAAGTGAGGCAAGTAAGAGAACTCATAGCGCTTTGATCCTGTTAGATTAAAAATGTGTGATAAAAATAGTGATTGGTTTTAAATAGGTAAAAATGAATTTTGAGGTTGGCTTTAATTTATTTTCCAAAAATTGGTAAACACGGTTTCTTTGTTTGTATCGCGCCTGGAAACTACACCATCGATTAGGACCGACCCCCGGCTTGAACATGTTCAATAATTGATTATAGCGAAATATAAAAAAGAAAAAATAATAATGTAATTACAACAATATAAAAGTTATTCAAAAATTATTTAAAACTCTCTTGTCGTTTGTACATTATTTATACAGTGATTTATTTCCATATTTTTTGACGTTTGGTAGCCCTTAAATTCTCAGGCCTGGCCCTACCATCAGCACATACTCGTCCGAGTATGTATGTGTATGATGTCACACTACATAATGCATGATAGTTAATTTACATCGTTTATTGTAAAATCGATGAAAAAATTGAAAATACAGAATATCTACGTTGGTTCACGAAACCGTCGTCAAAATGCAATTTCTTCGTCAAGTTTACATCGACTAGTTGCTTAAATTGTTGTAAAATATTCAACTTTTTCGACGGTTATCAGAAGCCATCGTTAAAGTTGAATAGTTTAGGATGAATTTACGATGGTTCTTTATGAACCGATGTTCACCACTCTAATTTTATGAATTCTCGAAAATTGACGTTAAAATCTCGAGTTATTTGTTAGATATACGACGATTTCTTGGAACTGTCGTGAAGTTGCCGTCATATTAAGCATTTGGATTATACGGTTTTGGATCTTATAAGTTCTATTTTCTTAAGTTTTTTGTTATGTACTATCTATTGCATTACATGTCATTACTAAGCAAATTTATTTGAACATGTTCGCTTAATGCATAAATGTGGATATGGAGAATGATGATATGTATGGATATCTTGAGCCTGCGTCCATATAATATGGGAATAATAGAAATAAAGTTGCTACGTACATTCTCAAACATCGTGGGTCGATTTAGTTTTTGATTCTTTTAAAGAAAATCTGACCGTTGGAAATCAATTGTTTGAAAAAAAAAATCGTTCAAATCGCCGACCCTGATGTAATCAAATCCTTTCAATCCGGATATAAAGCATAGATGGAACTCAACATATGAGATGTTAAATTCAACTAATGAGTATAAAGAATAATTCTGTGTATGTTTGAAAAATATTTCCACTTGAAAAGATATTTTTATTGCAATCCTGAAATAAATAATTTAATAGAACTATTAAAAGTTTTTGAAAATGCAATTAAGATTTTTAGTGGTTGGATTATCCCACCTCACCTAAAATTGTATTTCGAATATTTTATTGTTTTCAAAATTGACGCATGCAGTAAGATCACAAAAATAGAGAATGCTATATATAATATGTATTTAAAAGGGTTAATATATTTTAATCGTATTCATGATTTTTTCTTGATTAGTATTGTTTTATCTCCCATTTAAATTTAGCACAAGTACAACAATTATTTGAGATTTATTATGATATTTTTCTCTAATATGGGTTTCCCTAATATTACAGATACTGAGAATCAAACTTTATCTGAAAATATCCCTAATATTGAACGAGTAAAATAAGTTTAAAAATTATTTGTGAAAATATTTTATTGAATATGTAGCTAAATATGAGGATAGAGTTCAAACCTAAAAAACAAGACCTAGGACCAGCAACACATCTATCATAGAACAAGAAATAACCCCTGCTAACCCTCAACAAGAACTCGATAATATAGCAAGAAATAAGGGTGGTAGTAACGTCGATCAAAGAAATGACCTTAATTGATATTACACAACTAGTTTTTTGCCGAGGATGACAACGCAGGTACATTTGACCTGTTGTGTTGGTGGAAGAGAAGGGGAATGACTAAAGGTAAGTAAGAGAACTCGTAGGGCTTTGATCCTGTTAGATTAAAAATATGTGTGATAAAAATATCGATTCAACAATATCCGCCGTTTAACCGTACTAGTAAAATGTTTGAGAAGATCTGATTTTCACAACATACTCAAGTCTATGAAATTTTCAGAAATATTTTCAAATACACGCGCAGCTAACACAGTTATCAATAAGAACACGTTTGTAGCAATTAGCAACAATGTCAAACATATTCGGTTTCCATACACGTGCCCAACTAGCATTCAAAACATCATAGTAATCAATACCACTCATGAATATAACCTTAGATTCAAACATACGTCGAAACTATCCATTTGTGTTTCCGACAATCTCTGTCGTCAATACGCCTCATGGAACACATTAATGTCCAGAGACTTCCACAACACGTTGTACCAATCAAAACTCAATCTACCAGTATATCCCAATTTCCACACACGTAATATACACAAGAATCAAATATGGTTTCTATTTTGCCTCTTACTTGCAAACAAAATTATACAACACAAAATATAAAATATAATGTATATATAAGGGAGACTTACGTCCACAGGTCGCACGAAGCTGACGGTCGCCCACGATACTAATCTCAACGAACAACACGAACGACATGATATGACAACGCACAAGTCGAATTGTTAACCGACAACTCAGACGACGCGACAAGACACGACTCGACTCGACAGCTTAGGTTTCCACAATCTAAGCTCTGATACCATAAATGTACACAAAATCCACCGGGAATATTACTCGCCGTAGACCCTTTTTCTATAAGGATCTACCAGGCTATCAACCACGATACGAACAACGTTTGACCGGCCGAGGTCAAACAACTTACTAACACAGACCGATGAGATCAAATATTAATTACACAGATCGATGAGGTCTCACGATTAAATCAACCCAAATAAAAAAATAAGCTATTATTGTACATACCCACGCAACGGTCAAAATACAATACAGCGGAAGACTGAAGATAACTCAACAATACAACAACATCAAACTGGACTCTTAACTCTTGATTAGTATCGCGACTCGTCTTCTTCCATGTCGTTCCTGTGATTGCTCCAACAAACTAAGCGTACCTGAAATGCATGATACGCATTTCCCCCATTTAAGGGGTTAGCATTGGAATGACTAGTACAAGTATTCAAGTCATACAAAATATACCATACAAATATCATATATTTTAAGACGACGACAAACCATTAAAGAAGTTCCCGAGAGGTTTTCAAATTTTAAAATACGAGTTAGGTCATTGAAAGTAAATTATCAACTCGGGAGTTTTTAGGAAATGACATAAAATCCTTTGGGACTTCAAGTCCAAGATTATAAACCTTTCCGAAAACAATAGGGTCTCAGCCCAAAACCCGTTTTATGTAACAAACATTTTCATAAATAGTAAATCCTTCTGGACCTTGCGTCTTTAATTACGAAACCATTGCAAAATAATTGGGTCTCGGCCCAAAGTCATTTTTCGCAAAGCAACCTTTATGCAACTGATGAGGTCTCTACCCAAAATCTCTTCAAACCACATTACATGAAAACAATAGCAAGGTCCGTTTTCCAACACCAAAACCTCACAACCAATGAACTAAACATATACAACACACATTCTAGTGCCATTCGAGCCAAGTACCAAGATCTTATATATAATGTATCTCAACATCGAGGATAAATGTTGTGATATTTCGGATATATCACAATTTATCGCCAAAAACAATATCACCAAAATACACAACATACTTGGTAACCCTGGCCGTGCCCCTAAGCATCGACCCCCAGAGGTCCCGTCGAACCGTCCCCGGGTGGGAAATCACTTCCTGGCCGTGCCCCTTAGCAACGACCCCCAGAGGTCCCGTAGAACCGTCCCCAGGTGGAAGAACAACTCATGCACACTTGCGTTCATAATTTTCACAAATTTCCACGTTGAATATAATATATATATATATATATATAGTTATGACACTTGCTAGGATGACCACTCACTGACACATAACCACAACCAAAGACTGACGCAACTATAAACCATTTCTAGAATACGTCAATACCACAAGGTATCCATGAGCTGTAACACCCCAATTCACAAATGGGACATTACACGCCGTAGAACCCTCGTGAGGTCTACCAGGCTAACACATGACACATAAACCACAATGTAATTCCAAACGATGCACTCAAAAGTAAATAAGGTCGTGGCCTCGGCCAAAACAATTTTAACGGAGTACATGAGCATAAGATAAATACCAATTCGTTGCCCACGCAGGGGACTTAAACCAAGTTTAAAAGTAGACAGTTTAATTCCAGTACTCGACAAATGCAATGACAAAACATAAAATTACAGACTCGAGCCACATCATCAAGCCCGCCCTTCGTTTACGTGCGTGTCCCGTGCCTGCTCCTCGGCTCTCCAGACTGAAATGCATAAGATGCATTTCCCCCATTTAAGGGGTTAGCATTCGAATAGCTAGTGCAAGTACACAATTACACAACATTATATACAAAATACGGTTTTTAGCACAATCATCTCAATCAGAAATCATTTGCCATATATATATTCCGGAATACTACATTGGCAATCAAATCAGTTCCAATCATCACGATATCACAAAATCACAACTGGTATCCCGTGGCCGTACCCCTTAGTATCGACCCCCAGACATCCCGTCGAACACTCCAGGTGGGATACCACTTCCGCGGCCGTACCCCTTAGTATCGACCCCTAGACATCCCGTCGGACACTCCGGGTGGAAGTTCAATCACACACGCACCCAAGTTCCCTTCCGCGGCCGTACCCCTTAGTATCGACCCCCAGACATCCCGTCGGACACTCCGGGTGGAAGGAACACAACTCACGCACCCGAAAATCACAATTCATCATTCATTTCGAAAATCACAACATACATAACGAAATGTAATACATGTACTTGCCTTGAATGAAACGAAACGAAGGAAACGACGAAGGAATAGGTTTTGGTCCGAACAATCCTCCCAAATCCGTTCCTAACACAATAACGGTATACACAAGTCTCAATAATGCGGAAAGGTAAGAATTAATCCTAATTCTACCCCTTGGAACGATTTGTCGGTCATTACGAAGTCCAAGACGGTTATAATCTAACAATGGAGAAATTACTAGGTTAAACCCGTTAAACTATAATGGAAACAAGGGATTTACGACTACACAATCGTAATCTAACAAGTCGTCGAAGTCAAAACGGATTAAAATGAAGAATTATGCCAAAAATCCCGAAATCCCCAAAAACTAGGGTTCTAAGGAAATATACCTCGATTGGGACGGACGGAAGATGATTATGATGATGATAAACCTTGCTTGAAGCACAAAAATCGGTCTCCAAAGGAACTCTAAGGATTGCCCTGGGCAAAACGCTCCAAAACGCTCAAAGAACTCACGTATCGCACAAAGGGATGAGAAGGAACGAAATAACGCGACTGAGGATAAGTCAGGAATTAAAAGGCCTGACAACACGTTACGTACATTAACGCGAGTTGTTAACGTACGTTATGAAGTTTACGTACGTAACCTCTCACAGGTTAACGTACGTAACGAACAATCTGGACTAAAATGCGAAAACTGTAACGTACGTTACCAATGGGGTATAACGTACGTTATTATGCCTTTATAACGTACGTAAGGGAGCACGCATAACGTACGTTATGCATGCAGCAGTTCAGCGCTGCTAAACACTTAGCTCTGCACAGTCGATACAACGACGAAACGCAACGCAAGGATAAATTCAAAAGTGTAAGCATGAGGTAAGCATAACAACGAAGCTGAGCTTTGAAAGAAAATACACTACCAACCTCCGGGGAATCCAAAATACGACAAGGAGGATAAAAACACCCTAAACTTCTAGGAAATTACAAAACGGCCCAAACGTCCAAAAATCGCGATACAACGTCGGATTAACAATCCGAAAGTTTCAACACGACCAACTCAACCATACAAACTTATACAAATCAAGAAACAACGAAAACGAACAAGTTTTACGAGAATCGAACGTACATGCGGTAAGATATAATTCAAGATGAAATTATGCAAAAACATCCTCGAAACTCGTCCAGACGGAAAAACTCCAAGAACAAAATAGATTCAGAATTCCAAAACAGTGCTAAGCGAGTTGTCCGAAATGAACATACACCAAAAATAGAAATTACCGAAAATAGAAAACACGGATATTACATTATCTCCCCCTAAAAATAAGTTTCGTCCCGAAACTTACAACGCGAACAACTCGGGGTATCTCGACCGCATACTCTCTTCCGTCTCCCACGTGGCTTCCTCGGATCCATGTCTCGACCATTGAACTTTAACCAGAGGAATGGTTTTATGACGAAGTTGCTTCACCCGACGCTCTAAAATCTGAATCGGCCTCTCTTCGATGGTAATGTCGGGTCCCAATTCGATCTCTCCAAAATCAATAATATGGCTAGGGTCCGATACGTACTTCCTAAGCTGGGAAACATGAAATACGTTATGAACGTGACTCAAAGACGGCGGCAAGCCTAACCGATAGGCAAGCTCTCCCACTCTCTCTAAAATTTCAAACGGCCCAATATATCTCGGACTAAGTTTACCCTTCCGGCCGAAGCGGGAAACTCCCCGTGTCGGCGACACCTTAAGCAAAACATGATCTCCCACCTCAAACCCCAACGGCCGGCGACGCGTGTCGGCATAAGACTTCTGCCGACTCTGGGCCGTCAACAATCTATCACGAATCAGAGTGATCTTCTCTCTCGTCTGAACTACCATATCGGGCTCGGTACCAATCAGCTCGGACGCATCGTCCCAACACAACGGCGATCTGAACTTCCTCCTATACAATGCCTCAAATGGTGCCATTTTGATCGAGGCGTGCCAACTATTGTTGTACGTGAACTCGATTAACGGCAAGTGCGACTCCCAATCATCCTTCCAATCTAGGGCACAGGCTCTCAACATATCCTCCAACGTCTGGATCGTCCGCTCTGACTGCCCGTCAGTCTGAGGGTGGTAAGACGTACTGAGTCTCAACTCAGTCCCCAACGCTCGGTGAACAGCCTGCCAAAAATGTGATACAAACCGGCCATCACGATCCGAAACAATACTCTTAGGAGTCCCATGTAATCTCACGATCTCTGCAATAAACACTCGTGCCAGTCTCTCTAGACCCCAAGTGTCCTTAATACCCAGGAAATGAGCTGATTTGGTCAGTCGATCGACAATCACCCAAATCATGTTCATTCCAGTCCGAGTCCTAGGCATACTGGTAATGAAATCCATAGAAATATCCTCCCATTTCCACTCCGGGATAGGAAGTGGTCGCAAAAACCCCGTGGGTCGCTGATGCTCGATCTTAACCTGCTGACAAGTCAAACATCTCGACACAAACTCGCTAACGTCTGTCTTCAAATTACTCCACCAGTAGTTACTCCTCACGTCCTTGTACATTTTACTCGTACCAGGATGTATGGAGTAAGGCGTGGTATGAGCTTCGCTCAAGATCTTCTGTCTCAGCTCAGTAACATTCGGTACGCATAATCTGCCACGAAATCTCAGAACGCCGTCATCCTGAATCACAAATCCAGGGGCTTTCCCCTTCCTCACATCCTCCCTCAACTGGACCAAACACGGATCATCATACTGTTTTGCCTTGATATCGTCAGTCAAGGACGAAGTGATCTCTAACGCACATAACTGGCCCTGAACTCTCTGAACCCAAACTTCAATATCCTGACAGATAAAATCTCACTGGATCCTAGCCTGTGGCGTAAGTACCTCTAGCATCTGTTAAGCCATCGGTTTTCGGCTCAACGCATCAGCCACTACGTTGGCCTTACCCGGATGGTAAAGTATCTCGAGGTCGTAGTCTTTAATTAGCTCTAACCACCTACGCTGCCTCATATTCAACTCTTTCTGGCTGAAGATGTACTTCAGACTCTTGTGGTCCGTAAAAATCTTACACGACGACCCATAGAGATAATGCCTCCATATCTTTAAGGCGAAAACGACCGCAGCTAACTCCAAATCATGCGTAGGATTATTTACCTCATAAGGTTTCAATTGGCGGGACGCATAAGCAATCACTCTGTCTCTCTGCATCAAAACACATCCAAGCCCAAGGCCCGAAGCATCACTATACACTACGAATTCCTCGTTCCCCTGAGGTAATGCTAAAACGGGTGCGGTGGTCAAACGTCTCTTTAACTCGTCAAAACTGTTCTGTCTGCCTGCAGTCCACTCGAACTTCTGAGTTTTCTGGGGCAACTGAGTGAGTGGTCTAGCGATCTTAGAAAATCTCTCAACGAATCTACGGTAATAGCCGGCAAGACCCAGAAAACTCCTCACTTCCTTCACATTCTTGGGCGGTTCCCAAGCCAACACTGCCTCTATCTTCTGCGGATCTACCCGAACTCCCTCTGCTGAAATCACATGCCCAAGGAACATCACTTCCTCGAGCCAAAACTCACACTTAGAGAACTTCGCGTACAACTGCTCAGCCCTCAAAGTGTCTACTACAATCCGGAGATGTAAGGCGTGCTCCTCCCGACTCCGTGAATAGATAAGAATATCGTCGATAAAGACGACTACGAATTTGTCCAGATACTCAATAAAAACTTTGTTCATCAACTGCATGAACACTGCTGGGGCATTGGTTAGCCCGAAAGGCATAACCACAAACTCGTAATGGCCATATCTCATCCGAAAGGCAGCTTTCGGAATATCGACGTCCCGAATCCTCAACTGGTAGTAGCCCGATCGCAAATCAATCTTCGAAAAGACTGTCGCTCCCTGGAGCTGATCAAACAAGTCGTCAATCCTGGGCAAAGGGTATTTATTTTTGATGGTTAGCTTGTTTAATTCACGATAGTCGATGCATAAACGAAGTGATCCATCCTTCTTCTTAACAAAAAGTACAGGCGCACCCCAAGGCGATGCGCTCGGTCGAATATACCCTTTATCTAACAACTCTCCCAACTGATTCTTCAATTCTAACATCTCCGACGGTGCCATACGGTACGGCGCTCAAGAAATAGGGGCCGCATTCGGCTCTAGATCAATAGGGAACTCCACCTCTCGCTGTGGTGGTAATCCCGGCAAGTCGTCCGGAAATACATCGGGGTATTCGCTAACAACTGGAATTGACGATAAATCAACTCCACCATCTTCCGCCTTCAGAGCGTAACACCAGTAGCCAACACAACCATGGTTCAGAAGTTTCATTGCCTTCAAGGCGCTAATCACACTCCCCGATCTACCCGGCTTACAACCGACTAGAGTATGCTCGGTGCCGTCCTCGGCCACGATCGAGATAGTACGAGTCCGATAGTTCATGATAGCACCGTGACGATCCAACCAATCGTCCCCGAGGATCAAATCCTCACCCTTAAGGTCTATAACAATGAGATTCGAGGGCCAATCTCGGCTCCCGATCCTCACTGGGCAATCCCTAACTTCCCGATCCCCAACCATACGATCCCCGCTGGGCGTACTCACTACAAATGGCTCACACTCAAACAAGCAGTCAAAACCAATACGACTCACACAATCCGATGCAATAAAGGAATGGGTAGCACCCGAATCAAAAAGCACTGAAACTGGATGAGTAAGGATTTGAGTGGTACCTGACGCCACCGGAATGTCTGCCTCCTCTGTGCGCCTCATCTGATACAATCAGGGTGAATCAACCCGAACTCGTGGCTGCACGGCGATCCGGCTGCCCCCGTCCCCTACAACGACCCGAACTCTGCGGAATATGAGTAGCCGAGGCCGTGATCCTCGATCGGTAGTGGTAGTCGGAACTCTAATGACCACGTGGCCCTCTCACAATGAGTCGCCCGATGCCCGGTCTGCCCGCAAGTGAAGCAAGTAACTGGAGGAAAAGGGCAATCCTTTATCAAATGCTCATATTGGTTGCAGTTAAAACAAACCCTGCCACCAGAAGCAACAGACTGAACTGAACAGTTACCCTGAGATCCCCCAGCCTGGTGAAACGGTCTCTTCCCAGGTGTAGGGGCAGACTGTGCCCTCGAAAATCGGCCACTCTTGCCGGCTGAGAAGCTGCCAACTGTTTTCTGTTTCTTGGCCTCGGCACCCAACTCTGATTCCGGTGCGGCCATCTCGATCGCTAGAGCGCGATCCTGATACTCCTTCAAAGTGGCACACATGAGCGGTGCCATACTCTGCCTGATATGCGGTTTCATGCGCATATTAAAGTAACGGATTTTATCAGCCTCCGTCCTCACCTGATCTCTCACGAAACCCAACTGCTGATTGTAAGCAATGATGGCCTGAGAAATAGGCACATCCTGAGGTGTAGCGGTGAAGAACTCCACAATTCTGCGCTCCTTAACTGGCGGTGGACAATATTCTGCTTCCATAGCAGCCTTGAATTCCTCCCAGGTAGCTCGACGGTCTCTGGGTGCAACAGCCTCCCACCATTCCGCAGCTTCCTTATCCAGGAGGTACTGGGCAATATGTACCCTCCTGTCTTCGGGACAAGCTACGGCATCGAAGGTTCTGGACAACTGAAAGAGCCAATTCTCCCAACCGAGGGAGTCAGAAGATCCGGAGAAACGAGGTGGGTGCATCTTAGTCACAATCTGAAGCCACTTACTAGCTTCCTCTTCCGGTGTCGGGGGCGGATTCTGGCGTCCACCTTGAGCTATCTGAGTAAGTTGGGCTACTAACTGCTGAAGTACGGCAGTAGCCCCGGCGTTGGCATTATTACCCGACGGCACTGAGTGAGAGGCTGCGTCCGCAGAGGACTGAGAAAGTGAGCCCTCCTCATTATCAGCACCCCGACCACGGCCTCGGCCGCGTCCCCTAGCCGGTCTACCACGACCTCTCAACATACTGAAGGAAAAAAAATGAAAAGAACAAGATCAGAAGGTTTCACAATTCACCAAGCTGGTAACACAAGTCACAATTCCGAACAACGCAAGAAAACGTATTACAGAAATATAAGAGTTCGAGGAGACTTACAGCCACGGGTCGCACGAAAAGACGGTAGCGTGATGATATTAGGCTCAACGACTGACTCTAACGATGTAACTGACAGACCCAAAATTCACCGACAGCCTAGGTATTCAAAACCTAAGCTTTGATACCATAAATGTAACACCCCAATTCACAAATGGGACATTACACGCCGTAGAACCCTCGTGAGGTCTACCAGGCTAACACATGACACATAAACCACAATGTAATTCCAAACGATGCACTCAAAAGTAAATAAGGCCGTGGCCTCGGCCAAAACAATTTTAACGGAGTACATGAGCATAAGATAAATACCAATTCGTTGCCCACGCAGGGGACTTAAACCAAGTTTAAAAATAGACAGTTTAATTCCAGTACTCGACAAATGCAATGACAAAACATAAAATTACAGACTCGAGCCACATCATCAAGCCAGCCCATCCTTTACGTGCGTGTCCCGTGCCTCGCTCTCGCCTCTCCAGACTAAATGCATAAGACGCATTTCCCCCATTTAAGGGGTTAGCATTCGAATAGCTAGTGCAAGTACACAATTACACAACATTATATACAAAATACGGTTTTTAGCACAATCATCTCAATCAGAAATCATTTGCCATATATATTCCGGAATACTACATTGGCAATCAAATCGCCCAATCATCACGATATCACAAAATCACAACTGGTATCCCGTGGCCGTACCCCTTAGTATCGACCCCCAGACATCCCGTCGAACACTCCGGGTGGGATACCACTTCCGCGGCCGTACCCCTTAGTATCGACCCCCAGACATCCCGTCGGACACTCCGGGTAGAAGTTCAATCACACAGGCACCCAAGTTCCCTTCCGCGGCCGTACCCCTTAGTATCGACCCCCAGACATCCCGTCGGACACTCCGGGTGGAAGGAACACAACTCACGCACCCGAAAATCACAATTCATCATTCATTTCGAAAATCACAACATACATAACAAAATGTAATACATGTACTTGCCTTGAATGAAACGAAACGAAGGAAACGACGAAGGAATAGGTTTCGGTCCGAACAATCCTCCCAAATCCGTTCCTAACACAATAACGGTATACACAAGTCTCAATAATGCGGAAAGGTAAGAATTAATCCTAATTCTACCCCTTGGAACGATTTGTCGGTCATTACGAAGTCCAAGACGGTTATAATCTAACAATGGAGAAATTACTAGGTTAAACCCGTTAAACTATAATGGAAACAAGGGATTTACGACTACACAATCGTAATCTAACAAGTCGTCGAAGTCAAAACGGATTAAAAGGAAGAATTATGCCAAAAATCCCGAAATCCCCAAAAACTAGGGTTCTAAGGAAATATACCTCGATTCGGACGGACGGAAGATGATTATGATGATGATAAACCTTGCTTGAAGCACAACAATCGGTCTCCAAAGGAACTCTAAGGATTGCCCTGGGCAAAACGCTCCAAAACGCTCAAAGAACTCACGTATCGCACAAAGGGATGAGAAGGAACGAAATAACGCGACTGAGGATAAGTCAGGAATTAAAAGGCCTGACAGCACGTTACGTACGTTAACGCGAGTTGTTAACGTACGTTATGAAGTTTACGTACGTAACCTCTCACAGGTTAACGTACGTAACGAACAATCTGGACTAAAATGCGAAAACCGTAACGTACGTTACCAATGGGGTATAACGTACGTTATTATGCCTTTATAACGTACGTAAGGGAGCACGCATAATGTACGTTATGCATGCAGCAGTTCAGCGCTGCTAAACACTTAGCTCTGCACAGTCGATACAACGACGAAACGCAACGCAAGGATAAATTCAAAAGTGTAAGCATGAGGTAAGCATAACAACGAAGCTGAGCTTTGAAAGAAAATACACTACCAACCTCCGGGGAATCCAAAATACGACAAGGAGGATAAAAACACCCTAAACTTCTAGGAAATTACAATACGGCCCAAACGTCCAAAAATCGCGATACAACGTCGGATTAACAATCCGAAAGTTTCAACACGACCAACTCAACCATACAAACTTATACAAATCAAGAAACAACGAAAACAAACAAGTTTTACGAGAATCGAACGTACATGCGGCAAGATATAATTCAAGATGAAATTATGCAAAAACATCCTCGAAACTCGTCCAGACGGAAAAACTCCAAGAACAAAATAGATTCAGAATTCCAAAACAGTGCTAAGCGACTTGTCCGAAACGAACATACACCAAAAATAGAAATTACCGAAAATAGAAAACACGGATATTACATGAGCAACACATTCAACCCTTAATATATTCAAAGATTAAGGACACGACTACCCCAACAACTTAACCATCCTAGACGCACCTCTACCCATCAACAAATATACAAACCAATCAACTAATCTCAACAAACTCAATCCCACAATACACAATTAATAAATACGAGTAAACCATCATTCACAATTTACATAACATCAATTCACGAGATATAAGTCGTATAGACAAGAATACTTGCTTTGATGATCGATAGCGGAATTCTGATGAACACGGCTCCACCAAATAGCTCTGGACACCTATATACTCCGTGGAAAACCAACAACGACGCAATTACTATGGGAATAACAAATCAAAACAACGGAAAACATACCTAAGAATTGAAGGAACTCATTGAGACATTTAATCGGACATTAAATGCTCAAGACTTCCTTAGAACACAAAAATCATGGTTGGGCTTAAACGAATTCGAGATATGGATATATAATTCATGGAACATGACCAATAACACCCAATAACACTACCCAAACCACCCAAATCAGATGAAAATCGAAATCAAGAAGAAAATCTCGAAGGTCAACCCTAAAGGTTTTCAAGAGTTTACCTTCGATCTGGACGAACTTGAGGGGAGGATGATGATAAGCACGGATAGAGCTTCCCAAAATGATGAACAATGATGCCACAGACCACCACCCTCGAATTCTCACCCAGCATCGCGAAAGAAGGAAGAAGAAGGGCAAAATGACGAATGAACACACTGCCCTGCTATTAAATAGCAGGGACATGTTACGGCCGTAACATATAAGGCTTACGGCCGTAACTCGCCTGTCTTACGGCCGTAAAATGACATTCTTGCGGCAGTAAGTCCCTCTCTGGGTTCCTGTCCAAAGTACGAAGGTGCATTACGGCCGTAACAACAAACAATTTACGGCCGTAACATAAGGCATCTTACGACCGTAAGATACAATGCATACGGCCGTAACTTCCATGACATACGGCCGTAACTAACGTGGCTTACGGCCGTATGTATACTATTTAACACAGTAGTAAAATTCCAATTATTTCGACAGCCGGGTAAGACGTCCATGAATGTCCCGAATGCTCAAATGTAACAACAACGATTCAAAACAACTATGAACTCACTGCGAAACATGTCGTACAAGTCCAATCAATCACCAATGGAAAGATATTTGGCCCAATAAGACCAACAATTCGGTAGAACGAGAAAATAAATTGTTGGGATATAAAATATGAGATCGAATAACAATTCTGAAGTTCACAACACGACCACAAATGTTAATGACGCTTGTAGGAATGACAAAATAACAATTCCGAGCAAGATTCACAAGAATCGGACCCGAATGCGGAAAAGTCACAAAATTATGCCGATTAACCTCAAACAATATCAAAACTCGCTCGAATGAAAAAAAGTGCAGAACAAAACATGTCGAAATTGTGTCAATGAACACAAACGAGTCGCTAGAATCGAAAAATACAGGAATAAAAAATACGGGTATTACAGATACTGCGAAAGTGACAAGATCTACCATTCTCGCTGATAATGTTCCTGCAAGGTTAAAAGTCCCAGTTATAGGGCAAGGTTCAGCCTCTCAAAGGAATGATGCCCCCGGCACCGACCTTTAGTAGGACGGCTGCTTCGGCTCCTCTTATCCCTGCTCGAAAGAGAGAGGGGTGTAGTGGGTAGAAAGGATATCGAACCTCGAAAGAGAATAGAAATGGAGGCACAAAATCCTCTCATTATCAACACAGTGACTCTGTCACACGAGATTCTCTCTGACTGTGGATATGTCCTCGAATCAACAATGGAACGATCGATGTAGCATCGGAAACTTTGTTGATGTCAGAGAATAAAGAAATCTCGATCCAATGTACGAGTGAATACGTGCTGTTGGACAGGTTGTCCACTGTAGTCGATGATGCTTTAGCCTACTCCGTCGCCCAAGAAATTATTAAAGACGATGTGCTGAGCTGCACTCGATTGGTAAAGTTACGTCGCTGTATGGGTTGAAGCAATCCGGAAGGATGTAGTACAACCGCCTACGTGAATAATTGATTGGGAAGGGATACAAGAACAGTGATATTTGTCCATGTATTTTTATGAAAAGAAAAGATGTATGATTCGTGATTGTAGTCGTTTATGTAGATGACATGAATGTTATCGGTACCATAGATGAGGTCAATGAAACAGCCCGCTACCTTAAGTCCTAATTCGAGATGAAAGACCTGGGGAGGACTCGATTCTGCTTGGGCTTAGAGCTAGAACATCGAGATGATGATATACTCATTCATGAATTTTCCTATGTCCATAAGATGCTCAGGCGATTTAGCATGGACAAGGCACATCCTCTTTCAACTCCCATGGTTGGTCGAAGTCTGAAAATGGACAAGGATCTATTTCGTTCTAAAGGGGAGGATGAAGAGGTCCTTGGAGAAGAAACACCGTACCTTAGCGCAATCGGGGCGTTGTATCTGGCTCAATGTACTCACCCAGACATCACATTCTCAGTAAATCTGTTAGATAGATTCAGCTCCGCTCCCACGATAAGGCAATAAAATGGAGTAAACCACATATTTCGATACTTGAAAGGCTCCGGTGATCTTGGATTGTTCTTTCCCTATGCAAGAGAGAGCGATATTCCGAAAGGAATTGTTGAGTTTAAGACGATGCATACCGACCGTCGATCTTCCTCTAATATTGCAGATAAGCATGGCAGCTTGACTACCAGAAGTGCTAATGCAAGCAAGCTTATCCCCTGTGCAGAGAATTCCAACAATGTGTTAGTTGGATTTGTTGATGCTGGTTATATCTCTTACCCGCATAAAGCACGTTCCCAAACTGGTTATGTGTTCACCATTGGGAATACGGCGATATCTTGGCGATCTACCAAGCAGACCCCGATTGCTACTTCCTCGAACCATGTAGAGATAATTGTATTGCACGAATCCGTAAGGGAGTGTATCTGGCTTCCGCCAGTCATAGACCATATACGAGGAACTTGTGGATTAAAGTCCACTACAGCGACCCCTACTTGCATCTTTGAGGACAATGCGGCATGCATTGAGCAGATGAAGTTAGGTTTCATCAAGGGTGACAAATCAGCAATAGCAGAAATTGCTGAATATCGAAGTCAAATAAATGAGTTCCAATGAGAATATCGCAGACTTGTTCACTAAGTCTCTGCCAAAATCTACATTTGAGAAACAAGTGAGGAGCATCGACATGCTTCGATTGTCCGAGCTCAAGTAGTGATAGCCCATTGGAATAAGTTATTGTGTATACTTTAGGGGGAGTATACTCCACATGATTATAACATTTGTAGTTGGTACATTGCGCTCTTTTTCCTCACCAAGTTATTTTTCCCACGGGGTTTTATTTGACTTGGAAAGATTTTTTACCGAGGCAACATCTTATGCACCAATGATAGTATTAATGCTCGACACAGGGAGAGTGTTCCGGGATATCCTTCACTTGTTGGTGTCTTGCCTATTATTGGTTGTAGGAAGATACATATATGGAATTTTGTACATCCTTCTAGAGGTAGTAAGATCCCATTTAATTTCTTATCTTATCTAGGAATCTTATGTATGGAAGGACTCTCATTGTAATGCCTATACAAAAACTCTCTCTATCAGTGTTATGAATACAGGTGATTGATTCATATTTACAACTTTCTTACTTTCTCCTGAAACAGTAAATTATACCTTTATAATATTGTTATAAATATTGTAAATGACGTTGATACAAAATAACTAGTTGAAAAAAAGCATCCAAAATTATATTCTCTATTAATTTTGTTTTAAATGGGATTCAAAAGTGTCTACACATTGTCATTTAGTTCAGTCAATTTACTAGTTTGTTATTTAGTCTAAATGTATTAGTTAATTGATAAATGTACCCCTCTTTTTGCTTAATAACTAATTATTCAACTTTTTTGTCTAAATTGTTATAACTTTCCCATCCGACTTTTGATTTAAGTAATTTACTTTTAGAAATTCTCACCTCATCGAGAGGATGTTGGAATAATACGATACTTGCACGTGTATTACAAATAAAATTCTGAACTTAACTATAACAAAGAACAGAAAGAAAATATTACACTTGAAACTAACGAACAGTTTTTAATAAACTACAGAAGATCGTCCGAAGCTAGAGCTTCTTCCCGCAAGACGAGAATACACCCCGGTAGTGCTCACGGTGAAGCGGCTCGTCCCCAAAGGTTAAAACGATCTGAACGTCTCGGCAGTAGCAGCACCGCAAACTGACCGAGCACCTGCGAACTGGACTGGAACGAAGACTGAACTTTATATGCTATGCTATGGTATGATAAAAGATGCACTCTTTTTCGTGAAATCTGCAATGACCAGATGATAATATATATAGCAAATCTCGATCAAGTGAAGGGACTCTTTGCCATTAATCCTGCCATGATGGCTGGCGGTTTCAGACGCCCAAAGAGCTCGGTCGGATGAAGAGTCTTGCCAACTCAAGAGTCTTGTACATACCAAAAGGCTAGTGGACTTACGAATTTGGTCCAAAAAGATAAGCCCAAACACCATCCCAAAGCACCAATTGCCAAGATCCAAGTCCTGGGCCTGGCCTGAGCCCGTGCCCGACCCGACCCGACCCGGACGGACGGACGGACGGTCGGTCGGTCGGTCGTCGTCGGCGGCGCGCGCGTGTGTGTGTGTGTGCGCGTGAGGACACCCATACACACCAACCCACTTGTTATTAAGCCCATAAAGGCAAAGACTTTAAATACAAGCCAAAACATCCATCCACAATCAATGTGGGATAACTAACATCATATACCTCATGTTAGTTCCTACTCCAACATCCAACTTTAACATATAATATCTCACTCACCGGAAATCGGTTTAGAAATATTAAATATACCACGTTCATCTACTCACGACGTAGATTAACATTCAATAAATATTTTAATTAAATAATAAATATTTAATTAACAATAGTTATTCTTAATAAATGGTTAATTACTAAACCATTTCCAACAATCCCCCACATGAGTGAGAATGCCAATGCAAAATGAATGCAAATGCATAGTTCAGTCCTCAAGAGACAATATTGCATTTGGCTAGGTGGCTTGTGACCTTGAACCTATCCATTGTCAACATCATCGAGTATACTGGCAGCATAGTGGTCATGAAAACCTTGAACTAGTCCTCCATGGTGTATACTGAGACAATAATATAGACACAATATCATCTCAATTCCATCCGTTCTAACGTTTTGTGTCCTTTTCGGCCTTGGACACCCCTTTGGATTCATAAGTGTATCAACTGAAGCGGCCCTCACTTCACACTTATATAGGTGATTCTTATTCCCAAGTATCCTACTATACTTGACCTCTCCGAGGTAATCAAGAATCATTAAAAATCATAAGACTTAACCTCACCACATGTAGGTAAACAATCACTCAATGTTCTCAGAGAATAGATATGTTTGAGTGTTTTAACACACGGATTATTATAACTTCGTTATCCCATTGAACCAAGCTCTTGGGATCCTCCAATCTACAAGGTTGGGTTTCCGCTATAATCATCCTTAAGATGTAGATTTAACACCCATTCCCTCTAACAATTTATACATTTTATCTCGATTAATACTCTTCGTCAACGGATCCGCTAGATTATCTATTGACCTTACATAGTCAATTAAGATAATCCCACTCAATATCAAATGCCTCACGGCATTATGTCGTCGATGAATATGTCGAGACTTACCGTTATAAAATATATTTGTGCCCGTCCAATAGCAGCTTGGCTATCACAGTGTATCAACACAGACGACACAGGTCTCGTCCAACATGGAATATCCTCGAGGAAATTTTTAAGCCATTCAGCTTCTTCACCAGCTTTATCCAAAGCTATGAATTCATATTCCATGGTAGACCTAGCAATACAAGTTTGTTTCTTGGACTTCCAAGATACAGCACCACTTCCAATAGTGAACACATATCCACTCATAGAAAATGAGTCTTTCGATTCGGATATCCAATTAGCATCACAATACCCTTCAAGTACAGCAGGCTCTCTTGAATAATGAATCGCAAAGTTCTGAGTATATTTTAAATAACTCAGTACTCGTTCTAGAGCCCTCCAATGTTCTTTACTTGGATTAGCTGTATAGCTACTCAACTTGTGAACCGAGCATGCTCTATCAGGACGGGTACAATTTGACAGATACATCAAACTTCCAATGATCTTAGCATATTCATCTTGACCCACAGGTTCACCCTTATGATAATTCAGATGAACATTCGATTTCCAAGGAATCTTAGCAATGGGTTTATCAAAAGCGTTGAATTTCCTTAACACTTTCTCAACATAATGAGATTGCGTCAAAGCAATTCCGTTAGGCGTTTTCAGAATCTTAATTCCAAGAATAGTATCAGCCAAACCCATATCTTTCATGCTAAAATTCTTACTTAGCATTCGTTTCGTTTCACCAATCACACGAGAGTTGCTACCCATTATCAAAATGTCATCTACATATAGACAAACAATGACGTAATTGTCACCCGTTTTCTTAACATATACACATTTGTCACTCTCATTGATATTAAAACCATTTGACAACATCACTTCGTCAAATTTCAAATGCCACCGCAGAGGTGCTTGTTTCAAACCATATAAAGACCGTTGTAGTTTGCATACCATGTGCTCTTTCCCAGGTACTACAAACCCTTCCGGTTGTTTCATATAGATTTCATCTTCCACTCCCCATACAAGAATGCGCCTTAACATCCATTTGATGAATCTCGAGATCGCAGCAAAGAATAGCGAGTAGCACCCTAATAGAAGTAAGTTTTGTCACTAAGTAGTAGGTATCAAAGAAATCATAACCAGCTTTTTGCCTAAAGCCTTGAACTACAAGTCGGGCCTTATATTTGTCAATAGTACCGTCAGACTTGTACTTCTTCTTTAGGATCCATTTGCATCCTAAAGCCTTACAACCCTGTGGTAGTTCAACTAACACCCAAGTTTGATTCAGCATAATAGACTAAATCTCAATGTCTATTGCCTCTTTCCAGAAAGCCGCATCTGGACCGAATAAAGCTTCTTTTACAGATACCGGTTCACCGTCTAACATCAAAACGACGTAGTCGGGTCGTATATCTTTACTTTCCTTATTCTAGTACCTCGTCTAGATTCTACATTGACTGGCGTAGACCTAGGTCGCTTTCTGTTCGGTCGTTCAGATAACACTGGATTCGAGCTAGAGGTTTCATCTATGGTTTCATAACACATAGGCTCATCTACAAGTTTAGAACTTGTAGCTTCATCATCAACTCCTTTGCTAGAGTTAGGATCAACCTTATTCTTATAAGGATAGATATTTTCAAAGAATACAGCATTCCTTGATTCAATCGTTGTATTTACATGAATGCCGGGTATCTCGGATTTGTGTATAACAAACCTGTAAGCGCTGCTGTTAAGTGCATAACCAATAAAGATACAATCGATCATCTTATGACCAATTTTAATTTGTTTAGGTAGAGGCACCTCAACTTTCGCCAAACACCCCCACACTTTGAGATATTTGTATGATGGTTTTCTTCCTTTCCACAACTCATAAGGAGTAACATCCTTACCTTTGCGTGGAATTTTGTTCAATATGTAGTTGGCTGTCAAGACAGCTTCCCCCCACATGTTCTGGGGCAACCCTGAACTAATTAATAAGGCATTCATCATATCTTTAAGTGTTCGATTCTTACGTTCGGCAACGCCATTAGATTGTGGAGCATATGGAGCCGTGGTTTGATGAATTATACCACTTTCGTTGCATAATTCCTAAAATGGAGCTACATATTCACCTCCTCTATCAGTTCGAACCATCTTAATACGACAGCCTAATTAATTCTTGGCTTCATTCTTGAAGTTCTTAAAGGCTTCAATAGCCTCATCTTTACTTCTCAAAAGATAAAGATAACAATATCTTGTGCAATCATCGATGAAAGTGATAAAGTACTTCTTACCACCTCTAGTTTGCACAAATTTTAAATAACACACGTCTGTGTGAATTAATTCAAGGGGTTTTGTGTCCCGTTTTACCGAATGAAACGGTAGTTTCGTCATTTTTGCCTCAACACAAATCTCACATTTGTTTTGATTTTTGATTTCATTTAATTTTAGTAAATCTAAGTTTACTAATCTTTTTATAGCATTTAGATTCACATGACCTAATCTACAATGCCATAAATTTGAGCACTCAAGCAAATAAGCAGAAGTAGTAGCATTATTATTAGCAACTGCCTTTGGAGGCTTACAAGTACGAATGCTAAGTTTGAACATGTCCTCGACAATATGACCTTTCCCGAGAGTCTTGCCAAACTTGCGTATTATCATAAAATCGCTACGAAGGTCTACATCAAATTTATCTCTAACTAATTTGACACCAGACACCAAATTCTTGCGGATTACCGGAGCATGCAGCACATCCTTCAGAGTTATCTCCACACCGGAGGTGAATTGAAGCACAACAGTTCCAATTCCAAGAACTGGAGAGGTACGATCACTTGCCTCTGTGATGAAGCGGTCTTGAATCTCCTTGTAAGTGAAAAACAAGTCTCGGTTCACACAGATGTGAACAGTCGCACCTGTATCAAGAAACCAAGTAACAGGGTTAGGTTCCGAGACATGATTTACCTCGGTGATCATTGCGGAAAGATCATCTTTGTCCCAAGAGTCAAAGTCCTTCTCGACATGGTTGCCTTTGCCTTTTCCCTTGTTCTTCTTCGGCTTTCGGCAGTTTTTCGCCATATGGCCGAGCTTGTCAAAGTTGTAGCACATTCCGGTAAACTTCGTCGGAGGTGCCACATCCTTTCCCTTGCCTTTGGTAGGAAGTGGACGCTTTTTGGAAGGTCCGCCCCTACCTTCAGTTAGATTAGCCTTAGCATCCATAGGAGCTTTGGTTCTCAAGTCTTGATCACGGACTTGAGCTTCAGTTTAGAGCTTAGCAACCAAAATTTCTAGAGTCATTTCCTTTCGCTTATGCTTAAGGTATCCCTTGAACTCCTTCCAACTAGGCGGCAACTTGTCAACCAAGAGCGCCACAGTGTACGCCTGGGGTAGAGGCATCCCCTCATAATGAACATCATGTATAAGTGTTTGGAACTCTTGTACTTGGGGCATCATTGGACGAGAATCCACCATTTGGAATTCGGAGAGCCTCGTCACAACAAACTTCTTCGTGCTAGCAGGATTAACACGATATTTCAACTCAAGAGCATCCCAAATTTCTTTGGCAGTCTCCTTGATGTTGAACACATTGAACAGGCCATCATCAAGCCCATTCAGCAACATATTCCGACACAGATAGTCAGAATGAACCCAGGTATCATAGTCGGTACGCATTTGAACATTCGCCTCATTCTCAGCAGGGACAGGAGGCTTTTCTTCACGCAGGAAGCTCGCAAGCCCCATTGTGGTAATGTAAAACAGCATCTTTTGAGACCAGCGTTTGAAGTCGGTGCCCAAGAAAATAGGAGGTTTCTCGGCGATAGGCATTAGCCGAGCAACATTGTGAATGGGAGCCATTGAAGAGCTTGATGATCCAATGGTTCCAGAACCGGTGGATGGATTAGTGGATGCGCCGGTGCTAGCATTGAACGACATTTTTCTCCAGTAAAAGTTTTAGGATGACACGAACAAGTATGGTTGATTATTCTCGTCTTGCGATTGTTGGAATAATACGGTACTTGCACGAGTATTACAAATAAAATTCTGAACTTAACTATAACAAAGAACAGAAAGAAAATATTACACTTGAAACTAACGAACAGTTTTTAATAAACTACAGAAGATCGTCCGAAGCTAGAGCTTCTGCCCGCAAGACGAGAATACGCCCCGGTAGTGCTCACGGTGAAGCGGCTCATCCCCAAAGGTTAAAACGATCTGAACGTCTCGGCAGTAGCAGCACCGCAAACTGACCGAGCACCTGCGAACTAGACTGGAACGAAGACTGAACTGTATATGCTATGTTATGCTATGATAAAAGATGCACTCTTTTTTCGTTAAATCTGCAATGACCAGATGATAATATATATAGCAAATCTCGATCAAGTGAAGGGACTCTTTGCCATTAATCCTGCCATGATGGCTGGCGGTTTCAGATGCCCAAAGGGCTCGGTCGGATGAAGAGTCTTGCCAACTTAAGAGTCAAGCCAACTCAAGAGTCTTGTCCATACCAAAAGGCTAGTGGACTTACGAATTTGGTCCAAAAGATAAGCCCAAACACCAATTGCCAAGATCCATGTCCTGGGCCTGGACTGAGACTGAGCCCGTGCCAGAGCCCGGCCCGGCCCGGCCCGGCCCGACACGGACGGACGGACGGTCGGTCGGCGGCGGCGGCGCGCGTGTGTGTGTGTGTGTGCGCGAGGACACTCATACACACCAACCCACTTGTTATTAAGCCCATAAAGGCAAAGACTTTAAATACAAGCCAAAACATTCATCCAGAATCAATGTGGGATAACTAACATCATATACCTCATGTTAGTTCCTACTCCAACATCCAACTTTAACATATAATATCTCACTCACCGGAAATCGGTTTAGAAATATTAAATATACCACGTTCATCTACTCACGACGTAGATTAACATTCAATAAATATTTTAATTAAATAATAAATATTTAATTAACAATATTTATTCTTAATAAATGGTTAATTACTAAACCATTTCCAACAGAGGATTGATACAAGATTAAACATGGAGGAAAAAATATTTTTAGTCCCATGATTTAGTCGTCTTTCGATTTTAGTTTTAAAAAATTTAATAATTTAATATCAATTCCATAATTATTTTAATTATCCAATTTTAGTTCAATTTCTATCGAAAAAATTACGCTGTTTTGGATCGTATGACAGTCACATGCCGGTCGAATTAGGGTACTATTTTTTCATACGATGTCGTTTTCATTTTACGACGGAAATTGGACATACTAAATAGTTATGAGACCAAAATTGAATATTCATTTTTTGGGACGAAAAACTCGTTGGAGCTCAATCATGTGTATTTGTCTAGCTTGTACATGATTTGGAAATTTTTTAACGAGTGCAAATCGAGCTCAAACACAATAAAAAACGAACCACAATAAATTAAGTAAACCAACAAAGCCTCCACTCTTTTAGGTTCCTTCACACTAGGACTTCACACGAACCGCGTAGCACGAAACTCATTCGGTAAACCTGATTCCAAGACGAGCTTGAAATAATTTTGGGTCGCATCCGAATTTCACTCAAAACTCGAATTGTTTTCAAATAATATTCAAACTCGACTAAAAAATTAGAAAAATAAAATTACTCGACTTTAAAATTACCCGATCGATATTCGATCCATATTACAGTACACCACTAGACTTGTTCCAAGTAAAGAGTGAAAATGTACAATTACTATGAGGTAAATAATTTCCCCAAGTCCCCATGGGCATAGACCGATGGTAAGTTGCAAGGTGATTGAGGTGGAACATTCCGACATCGCGGGTTCGAATCCGTGTGGTGACAATACTTTGCTGAAATATTGCAAGATTTGTTGCTGAGTTCGTGTCTCGTTGGTCCTCTCCCTTGCAGGGCTGCCATTAGTGCACATCCCTCGATTTAACACCCGCCTGATCAAGGAATCTCTGATACAGGTGGGGTAGTTTCTCGTCTCTCCCTCAATAAAAAAATAATTTTCCCCAAATCCCCCCCTCTCCCCCAACCAAAAAAAAGTCGTTAGGGTGGTGGCAATGGGCTCGGTATGCAAGCGGTTTGGCTCCATACCGCCGGTGAACACCATTGCCACCCCAGCAGTATGAGATGCGGTATGGGTTGAGCGGCAATCTTTGCTGCAACGGCATGGAAGAATTGTAACGTTGGAATAATTAATTTTTTGACCGTTTGAACTAGAAGAGTACGTTGGAGTGGGGTAAAACAAAAACAAAAAAACAAAAAAGTTGGGCACTAGAAACATAATTTTTTTTCCTATATATACTACTTAACATTACAATTTTTATATACTACCAATTCATATATACTTTCAACCTCAAATATACTTCCAATTCATATTAACTTACAAAAAATATAGCATGGATCAAAGAAAATCAAGAGGTGCTTCAACAAGAGGTCGTGGTCGTGGTCGGGGCTTCCGTCCGCAAGTTCAACCACCAACACCGATGACTCAACAATACCTACAATCGGGCTACTATCCTCAACATCCATCACCGATGAATCCACAACCTCCACCACCGATAAATCCACAAACCCTTCAACAACAATATTATACCCAACCTCCACCACCGATGAATCCAAGCCAATATAATATCAATGACAAGTGAGTTCGACCCGTTTATTGACTACCGTGAAGGTCCTTCGCGTCGTGAATCAAGTGTTGAACGCGAACTACCTCTATATGGTGACCATGATGATGATGATGAGTTTGTTCCCGAAACGCAATCCGAAACTCAATTCGGTATTAATTTTTAATTTGTTACGTTATTACTTTATATGATATAATTTTATATGTTCTAATTTTAAACGTTATAATTTTATACTAGATGAAGATGTTCAAGTCGTTAAAGGGAACACAAAGAATAAAGCGGATAAAAAAGCTTGGACGTCGGCCGAAGAGGTTGCTTTGACTAAAGCGTGGAGTCATATCTCGACATGTAAAAAAGGCGGGATGGAACAAGGTCGAGAGAAGTTTTGGGAGAGAATTTTGGAACATTTCAAGGATACCGTGGGAGATACTCCGCGAACTCGTCATGGATTGAACACAAAGTGGAAAAGTATGAATGTCGCCATGGGTGTCTTTAAAGGGCTATACATCCAACAAGTAATTTTTTTAACTATATACTTGTGTTAATTTTATATACTTGTGTTAATTTTTTATAATTGTGTTAATTTTATATACTTGTGTTAATTTATATACTTGTGTTAATTTATATATTCTTACTTTTATAATTATAGACTCGTATTCGTGAGAGTGGGTGTGACGATGTTAACATCTTCACTAATGCCATGTCCGATTATGATAAGAAAAACAAGGGCAAGTCGTTTACTCATGTTGAAGCGTGGAAGGTTGTTAAGCGAGAAGACAAATGGTTGAAACAACCATGTTTTGTTCAAGCATCTTCGACATCTCATTCCGACAAACGAAGAAAATCGTCGGAATCTACATACTGCGAGTCGGGAAGCAATGAGAATGTCGAAACTGTTATTCCCGATCTAAATGACGACACAACTCCTACTCGTAAAAGAAAAGGAAAAAGACCGTTAGTGAGGCGTCGACAAAGAATAGTGTTGTTGAGAACTTCGAGAGCTACTCGATAAAGAAAGCACAAATGTTTGCGGAGGCGATGGAAATTAAACGTGCAAATGATGAATTGACCGCAAAGTTGATGGCAGCACAACTCGCTAATGCTGAAGAAAAGACTTTTGTTCGGGCGATGAAGTTCTATAACGAACCGCACGATCACATAACCAATCCGGCTATGCGAGAAATCACTCTTGCCAAGAAATGTCAATACGCGGAGAAATATGGATGGCCTATCGACTTTTAGATAATGTTTTTTTTTTCAAGTATTATGTAATGTTCTTTTAATTTATTAATGAAATATTTATGTTTTTATTAAATTGTTTAATATAATTTATGAAAATAAAAAATAAAAAAAAATTATTTGGTGGATCGGGAGGTATGAAAAAAGTATGGTTGCCACTGAAAAAAGGTTGGGAGGTATGAAAAAAGTGTGGGAGTATTTTCTTGCTGGGAACCCGGATGTGCTGACCAATCAGTGGCTGTTCTCCTGAGAACTGTGCTGGGAACCTGAGGCGCTGTTAATCAGTTAAGGATTTCTCCTTGTGCGCAGAAGTGTACAGAAAAGGCATTGGGAACCCTGGAATTGCTCGAGCGACTCGCGATTTACTTCTCTCAATGGGTTAGGAGTGGGTTCATTGAGAGACTAGGATTAGTCCGGCTAAGCTGGGATCATCTAGTTATCAAAAAAAAAAAGTATGAATGAGGTGGAATGATATTATTGGTGAGTTGGAAGGTATGTGATTTTTGGGGAGGTATGATTGCCACCACCCTTATATATCTATAATACTATAAGATTCAGTCCTAAAATTAAATGTGTAATTATGATGATAGAGGTTTTAGAGTTAGAAAATTGTGGAGTAATCATGATTTAATGTGGAGTAGTGTTAGAGTTAAATTTCTAATTGCGAGCATGTAAAGAGTTGTACCTGAGTAATTGCAAGTATGCAAAAGGTTTATGCAGTTATATACAGGAGAATATACAATCAATATGAAGTTACAATCTTTGTGGAATACATTTACAACCAAAAAGAATATAAACCATCCTCCATTTATAACCAAAAAGAATATAAACCGATTAGTCTTTCCATATACATATAATGAGTAGTATAAATACGTACTTTGACACACTAAACCCGGCCATCAAATACAATCGATCTATTACTTCAAAAAAAAAAAAAAAAACTAGCGCCAGCAAGAAGACGGTAGTGGTGACTTGCCGCCGTTAAACTACCCCTTTTATAAAAAGATTTATGGCCGATCGAAAAAAATAGAGATCAAAGTAGAAGTGAAACCGCTAACTTCAACATATCTCCTTTCGACAAATCAAACAAAAAGCATGAAAGAAAAAGTGCAAGATCTCAGTTCCCATCATAGATCTTTTTTAATATCCGAAAGTAATAAAGAAAGAATTATAACAAATATGTTATAATCTATCTTTGTTTCGTGGTAAGAAAAAAAAACATAATAACCTACCTTACATCTTATACAAGATCTTTTGAAGCCTCCGTTTTGAAGAACGTAACAAGATCAAGAATAAGAGAGTCGTGTGTTTGAAGAACAAGAATCAGAGGGTTGTGATTTCCGTGGATTTTTATTTGTGGTTTGGATTAAAGACGAAAGAAGGAAAGGGGTTTGTGTTCATGGTGTTGTTTGTGTCACTGCATTTCAGAGAAGGAATAAGGGAGGCTAATGAAATGAAAAATAGGGTTATATGTGACAAGTTTTAGGATAGAGTAGATTTTATTACTCCTTTTCATTTATGTTTTGGGCTTATCAGTTTTGGGCTAAAGATAATTACATTCCAATAGAATTGCCATTTAAGTTTTGGACATGCGAAATTGTGAACAAGAAGTTTAATATGCTAAAGGAAATAGCAAGATGTGTTGTCGATCATTCGTATAGTCCCATTAATCCATTATCATTTTTGTAAATCAAGTTGATGGTCCCGCTGCTCAAATGTGTTTATCAAGTTGGAATATCAATATATTATGTATAATTTATGAAGCGACAGAGTGAGTAAACTTACAAGTTATATATAATAATACAGTCCCGAGGCAAGCTTGTGTGTATCACAAGGGCCCCGAGGCGGCCCAAGTGTATCATAAGGCTATGTAATAGACCAAAAGAAACAAAGACATTTTTTTATCATACAAATAAGTAATAGATCAAAATAAACAAAGCCATCACAACTTAGTAACAAACAACATCAAACATTTTTAATTTTTATACAACAAAGTTAAAACATTTCATACAACATACTAAATAATGCTTAAATATACACTCGCCAATATACATAAAGAATACACGATTAACAATTAGATGCTCGGCTAGACGTCTGCCGGGCCGGAATCACGGTTTCGGGCCTCGAACCGGCGGTCCTCGGTCCCCAAAACAAGGGACCGAGCCCGGCTCAGAACTTGCTCCGCCCGTGCCGCTAGAAACCCACGGCCCAGAGTCGGGCTAAAACCGGCGGCCCGGCCGCCGCAGCTTTTTTTTTTTTTTTTACTTTTATTATTATTTTTTTTTTATTCTTGTATATTTATTACTTTTATGAATAGAAAATGATAATTCTTAATGTTTTGATTTTTTTTTAAATATTTAAAAACTCATTAAATTGTTGAAAAATGAATAAGGAAAATTATAACAAATAAGTTTGCATTAAGAAAGAGGAAAATTACAAATTAATAAGGACACAATAATTTTGCAAATAAATAAGGACAATAATTTTGCATTAAAAATGAGGAAAAGTACAACAAATAAGTGAAGCACAATTTAAGAAGTTTTACACTTGAATTCTTGAAATGATAAAATAATAATAATAAAGGACTTGAGCTCTCTACTCCACATCCGATCGATCCGTCTCGGTGAAGGCTTCGTCTTCGCTCTCATTTGCATCGTCCCATTCCGGTTCTTGAGCTCTAAGGTCGGCCCTACACCAATCGTCGAGCAACATGGTAGCTTCAATGTTCGCCGCTTCATCCTTGATCTTCTTTGATCTAGCATAAGTCCTCCGATGCTAAAGGCTTGTTCTACGGACACGGTGGATGCCGGACGGCAAATAACTCCTTTGCAATGATGGAGAGTATTGGGTACTCCTCTCTCTTCGACCACCACTTTAACACATCGATCGACGGACCACTATCTTCAACACCAAATACAAAACGAGTTTGCAAGAACATATCTAATTCACTATTACCTTGCCCCATTGGAAGTTCATTGCTTCTATTTTGCATCATTCCATGCATTTGTTGAACTAAAGGATCACTTTCATTCATCTCAAAAGGAAAATCACATGAAGGCATCATAGATGAAGGCATTGTAGAAGAAGGAAACTCACTACCATGTTTTAATCTATATTCTTGAAAAATAGATCTCAAACTCCTATCAAGATCTATCTTGATTTGTGGCACGGAAGGAAGATCAAAGAAGACCCCTTCACCATCAATTACAACATCACTCAAGTCCATTTGAGCAAAAGCATCATAATAAATACCAAGCATTTGACAAACACCATCATACTTCCATTTAGGATCTAAGCACTTAGCAAGTAAGAAAACCATAGGAATCTCCCTAAAATACTTGAGCCATTTTTGAACCATAAAATAAATCACACCTTGCATGTTTGGCCTACTAAAACAACTCTTAAAAGACAAGGCAATATACATGCAATATTCCAACACTTTAACTAAGTACAATAATAAACACCCGATAATTGTTTAGTAGCATTATGAAAAACTTTTAACAAACGATACAAATCCATACATGAATCCCAATGACTCTCATTAAGAACTAATTGCATGTTTGAGAACTCTTTCCTAAAAATCGCATAAATAACTCTTATACTCTAGTGTACTATTAATCATCTCATAAGTAGAGTTCCAACGATGAGATACATCTAATTTGAAACAAGTATAAACAATACCCTTTGCACGACAATATTTTTGCCATTTTTTCCCCAATGTTTTTATTTGTGCAAATACTTAACGGCATTTTTAATAGGAACAACGGAATCTTGAAAATACTAAGCGCATCTTGAACACATAAATTTAAAATATGACAAATGCATCTAGAATGAAAATATTTTCCTTCAAATGATGGTGCACATGCTTCAACAAGTTCCGAATACTAGCGGTGTTCGCGATGCATTATCAAAACCAACGGAAAATACCTTGTTAACCAAACAATACTCATTTAAAACCGTAATAATAATTAAAGCAATATTTTGAGCCGTGTGAGGCTCTTCAAACTCCCTAAAGGCAATCAAACGTTTTTGCATAATCCATTTTGTATCAATCCAATGACAAGTAATTCCCATGTAACTATTTTTATTATAAGCATCGGTCCAAACATCGGCACAAATAGAAACTTTTTGAGACAAACGAACTAAATATTTCATTAAATCTTGTTTTTTGTCAAAGCATTGTCTCCTAATTCTCTTAAGCATTTGAGTTCTAGCTACCTTGCTAACATTAGGCCCCAAACCATCTTTATAAGAAGCTTCATACGTTATTCTATCCGCATAATTAAAAGGTTGTTTTTCCATGGCACAATATCTAGCACAAGCATCTTCATATCGATTTTTTCAAATTTAAATAAAGCGGAAGAAGACATACCCGTCGCCGAATTTGAACTAGTAGTACCTCGAATTTGCGTTTGAGTAGTAGATATTCCATACTCGAATGGATGAAACCCCTCCATGTGCCTTTGTAGTGTTCCGTAGCCTCCCTTCTCGATCCATTTGTAGTGCTTTGTGCAATAGTTGCAATAAGCAATGAATCTCTTTCGACCATCGGATAAAGGAGGTTCTCCTTCGTTGATAGGAGCCAATTCTCTTTTAAAATGTTTAACGAAGATTTCGGACTTGAGAGGCTTAGGCTTACTTGTTGGCGGAGGAGGAGGTTGGTTTTGTTCGTCTTCTTCGTGCTCTTCGTCCTCTTCATGTTCATCATCATTTGTTGAGCCACGAAATTCGTATCCCGTGCTCTCCATCGTATGAACCATTTCTTCAAATCGGGCATCTTCTTCGGCTTGAATTCGTTCGGCGACTTGTCTAGAAATTTCCTCCGCCAAATCGGCCCTTCTAGGCCTTTGAGTTTGAGGTTGAAAATTTCCTCCTCCACTTCGTTGGCCAAGTTCAATAGCCTTGCCCTTGCCCTTGTTAGTGTTATTCTTTGAGGTAGACATAGAGATAGTAAATAGAGAGTATAGTAGAGAGAGTAGAGATTGAATTTTTAGAGAGAATTAGAGTGTGATTATTGGTGAATTTTGAGTTAGGAAGATGTAGTATTTATAGTGGGGATGGGTAGGGAAAATGGGGATTAATGGGGAAGTTTGGGGGTGGGGAAGGGGTCGCCAACGCTAAAAGGACATAGCCGTTGGCAATTGGCGTGATCACTCACCGGATCGCTGCCATTTTTTTCCGAATTAGCCGTTAGGCCTGTCAGTCGGCCCGCCGGCCGATGCAAACCGACGGCCTTTTAGGATCGGCGCTGAATCACGGCCCGCGGTTCCAATTCCCCCGACCCTAGCCCGGCCCTAGCTTTTCGGTCCCGGGCTAAAACCGTTGACTTAGGGCCGGTTTAGGGCCAAAACCGACGGGCCTGAAAGCCCAGGTACGTCTATGCTCAGCCCGTGCGTAGCACGGGTTCTGCCTGTCTCGTATATGTTAAAATAATGTAAGTAGGTCGCAATTCAAACATTTATTACACATGCTACTCTCTCTTCCTCTCTCTCTCTCCAAAGTCCGCCCCCACCCAACCCTACAACTTTCCATCCTCTATATACCTATATATTACACACACCTCAGCAATCAATGGAAGAAGACAGCTACATTACATTTTAAACCCCGCAAATCAGAAAAAAAAAAAAAAAAAAACTCAATGCTCATTGTTGAATAGCATCATTCTCACATCCCATTGTCCCATTTCTCAAATCTTTACCCATCTAATCTGTATATTCCAAGATTTCTATTTCTTTTTTCCAGCAATCCTGAGCGATCCAGGTATTTAAAAAAAAAAAAATCACCTTTTTATCTTTGCCCAATTCTTTTTCTTTTTTGCTACATTTTAATTTTATTTTATCCCTCATTGTTTCTATGAGAAAAATATTAAGATTATAAATTCATCATTTGGATTTCTTTAATGTAATTGCACTACTAATAGTAATTTTTAATTTTTTTTTTTGTTGTTATTTTCTCAAATCCTTATATTATATATATATATATATATCACATATATACACATATGCATTTTAATATTTAATTTTACAGCTTCATTGTTTCATAGTTTTTCAAGGACAACCTGGTTTAATGGGTTGAAATTTAAGCATTCACACTACAGTTTCCGGCACCAACTAAAAATATAAAATATACAGATTGTCATAATTTTTTATAAAAAATAAAAGGGAAATAAATATGGGGTCACTTGTATATTTTGTACTCCTTCTATCGCGGCCAAAGGTTGCCGGAAGACGTATATTTGGTCTATTTTAGGTAATGATTGGTGTAAGTAACCACTGGCGGAGGTAGGGGGTCCACGGACCCCTCCAGTGGAGTCAAATTCCCCTATAAAATAGGGGAAGCTATATAGATAATTGTCCGACCTTCGTAATTTTTATAGTTCCGGACCCTACACTGAGTAAACGTTCTGCTTCGGCCACTGTAAATAACGATGGTAAATATATTGTGGAGATTAAAAAGTAAAAAGTGTTGATTATGAATGTGTGGTGTAGATTAAAATGTAAAAATTGATTGTTTGATTTGATTTTAAAAAGTGATATGTAAACTTACTACGGAGACTATTTTTTGATAGAAATGTTAACATTTGAGAGGAGAGGAAGTATTATTTTTTATTTTTCACATTTCGACTAATACTACAATTACTCGATGAACGGTAACTGTGAAAGTTATCGTGGGACGGATGTAGTATTACTTATGTATATGTAACTAAGTCATTTGTCATTCACTTGAAATCCAGGTCTCATAGACTAATTAAACTGCATGGGTGTATCATGTTCATGTCCACTGGCCCTTTATTTGGATTTAGAAAACGGTTTTGAATCGATCGTTAGATCCATCGGCCTAACGAATGTAGAAGATCCGACGACGACAACGCCACCACTCATTCGATCCGTTAGCGACAATCCGGAACCAAAATTGTTACTACATTCGTCAGGTTCCGGAAAACTAGAAGGACCCTTTGTTAGGTTCAGAGCAAGAAAGACTCAAATCATGAGATTCATTGAAGCTCATCATGGCGGGGATAATAGATTATTTATGCGTCGGGACATGTTTGGCCAGTCGCCTGGATCAAGTGAATTGATGGAGTTGATTCCGAGTCCCACCACATTGTATCCAAACAGCAGCCCTGAGGATGAGGCTGCTGCTGTTAAGCTGCAGAAAGTTTACAAGAGTTTCCGGACAAGACGGAAGCTGGCGGATTGTGCTGTTCTGATCGAGCAGAGCTGGTGGAAGTTATTGGATTTTGCGGAACTCAAGCATAGTTCGATTTCTTTTTTCGAGATTGAGAAACACGAAACGGCTATTTCACGATGGTCGAGAGCAAGAACAAGGGCTGCCAAGGTTTTGATTATACAATTATTCGTTTCTACAAATATGCTTTATTTTGTTCATTCTTTTTGCGATGAAATCCGGAGTCGAACTTGATTTAATTGTTTTGTAATTGTAGGTAGGGAAAGGTTTATCAGAAAATGGGAAAGCTCAGAAACTTGCTTTACAACATTGGCTTGAAGCTGTAAGTGGCCTTTTTTTTTTGCTATATGTATTGAAGAATATCTTTGTACTAAGGAGGAAATACTGATTTATTTTGAGTTGGTTTCGCGTAGATTGATCCGCGGCATCGTTATGGGCATAATTTACATTTCTACTATGTGAAATGGTTAAATTCTCAAAGCAAAGAGCCCTTTTTCTACTGGTAATTATCTCTAAATTGGATCTAAAAAAACTGTTTATTTTTCTTGAAGATTCATTCCATCAAAGATTACTTTTTTAGTGCATGATGCTAAAAAAACAAATTGGTTACAATTTCGCAGGCTCGACATAGGAGAAGGAAAAGAGGTCAATCTTGTCGAAAAATGCCATCGTTCGAAGCTTCAACAACAATGCATCAAGTATCTTGGTCCGGTGAGTACTTTACGTATATCCCTCCTCCTCCTCATCATCATTATTATAATAATTATTATTATTAATAATATTTTTTTATTATATTAATAATCACTTTATTAGAAACTCATAGGGTTTACAAGAAATTAGTGGGGAGCCGAGAGACAATCTGAGCCCCCA
Source organism: Orobanche coerulescens (assembly GCA_033398695.1). Classification (NCBI taxonomy): domain Eukaryota; kingdom Viridiplantae; phylum Streptophyta; class Magnoliopsida; order Lamiales; family Orobanchaceae; genus Orobanche; species Orobanche coerulescens. Next base: position 143,665,647 of record CM065817.1, read on the forward strand.
CTCCTCTAGCTATAGCGAAGCTAACCCTACTAAAAAAATATGAGCAGCAGCACGTGCTCCGATGTCTTGAGTCGTCGAGAATCTTCGGATACGTTTTAGTAAGGCCACCGCATCCTTCTCAAGTTCACCAAAAGAAGAGAATGAAAAGGGGAGAAACCCATATCCCATATCCAAGCATTTAGCCTCGTACTTGACGCGGCTATGAAAATGTGAAATCTTAGAGTTTATTGAACACTTTTAGAAGAACTTGCATATTGATAAATTCCTTTGGTTTTTATGTGTGCAGATGGAAAGAAAGGCTTATGAAGTCGCGGTGGAGGATGGGAAGCTAATATACAAGGAAACGGGGAAGCTTTTGAACACGACTGATGAACCAAAGGGTTGTAAGTGGATTTTTGTTCTGAGCACCTCGAGGACCTTATATGTCGGGACGAAGAAAAAGGGCTCGTTTCAGCACTCGAGTTTTTTGGCTGGAGGAGCTACACTAGCTGCCGGGAGGATTGTAGCTGAAAATGGCGTCTTAAAGGTATACTTCAGAAAAAAAAAGTGATTGTCATTTTAGATCTTTTTTATTTGTTTTTTTTCTTTTAAATTAACTTTTACGAACAAATAAAGCACTTTTACAACTTATTCACGAGTTACTATCTTTATACTTGTTCGAAATTTATGTTCTATATAGAACCACTACCAAGAAATCACTTCACTTCCTCTAAAAGGACACAACACACACACACACACACACATTGACAAACACTCCCTTAATGATCCAACATTCTAATACAATGAAAAATGCTTTGTTTGGATTTCAACAGGCAGTTTGGCCTCATAGTGGTCATTATCGACCGACCCCCGAAAATTTCCAGGACTTCTTATCGTTTCTTAGGGATAACGATGTGGATCTCACTGATGTTAAGGTACGACAAAACGACCAAACTCTCTCGATTTTTTGTTTTCTTTCAAATTTCAGATGCGTTTTCCAGAAACTCAGTATGCTTAATCACCTTTAATCTCATTAAATATATATACATATCCAGCTCGATTCTACTGACGACGAAGATTCTTCCGTTGGAAAGCACGCGAGAAACAATTCCTCCGGAGACGATCTTATCGGAAAAGATCGCCTCGAGTTTGAAGAAAACGCGGGCTGGGATTCCAAGAAGGTTATTATTTCAGAAAAAGAAGACGAGAGCGCCAAACACGGCCTAAGTCAACTGAAATCTCTTACGATACCAAGTAAAGACGAGTTAATATCGGACATGTTGAGGACCGAACACGAAATGGCCGAGTCTAGTACTGAGACTTTCCTCTCGGAATCACAAGACGGAGCGATTATCCCGGAGGAGCACATTTTGCATAGAATCAATTCGCATAAAGATACGAAGTCGTTCCAATTGGGAAAGCAATTGTCTTGTAAGTGGAGCACGGGGGCCGGGCCTAGAATCGGATGCGTGAGAGACTATCCGTCGGGCTTACAGTCTCATGCATTAGAGCAAGTGAATCTATCTCCGAGAAGTAAACGCCGACTAAGATTTGAATTTCCTTCTCGTTCGTCAACGCCAACCGGTAGTAATCTCTCCCGTTGTATTGGAGGCGGTAATCACATGCAAACGACGGACTGACAGATTTTACAAATTTTTTTATTTTTTTTATATTTTTTAAAGAGGGCATAGTGAAACACAGTTGATTCTTTATTATTCTTGATATTCTTTCTGATATGAATCTTTTTAAATAGTATACACAGACCCCCCCCCCCCCCCTCCCCCCTGAAATGGGGAGATCCTTTGTGCAATTTTGAATACCTTTGTGATTCAATAAAGAATGATTCCATTTTTTTTTTTTTTTTTTTTTTTATCTTAATAATGGCTTTCTTTCTTGTGTTTGATACTCCAAGTAATAATATCACATCACGGACCATCATCAAATGTATATATTCCATTTTATTGGTTCTTAGAGCATCTTCATAGCAACCGTAAAATGAACACTATTTTTATGTTAGGGTGGTGGCAACTATAACTCCCAAATTTTCTCATACCTCTCAACCCACCAATAATATCATTCCACCTCACTCATACTTTTTTTATACCTCTACATACTTTGTTACCGGCAATGGGTGCTTCCATACCTCTAACTAATTTTATTTTTTTTATTTTTTATTTTCATAATTATATTAAATAATTTAATAAAAATATAATATTTCATTAATAATAAAAAGAAAATTACATAATACTTAAAAAGAAAATTACATAATACTTGGAAAAAAAACACAATTATTTCTAAAAATCGATAGGCCATCCATATTTCGCCGCGAACTCACGTTTTTTGGCAAGATGGATCTCTCGCATAATCGGATTGATTATGTGATCATGCGGTTCGTTAAAGAACTTCAAGGCCCGAAGCATAGCCTTTTCTTGAACACTAGCGAGTTGTGCCGCCATCAACTGTTCGGACAATTCATCCTTTGCACGTTTTTTTTTTCCATTGCATCCTTAAATATTTGTGTTTTCTTTGACGTGTAGCTCTAGAATTGTTCAACAACACTATTCTTTGTCGACGCCTCGCTAGGGGTCTTTTTCCCTTTTCTTTTCCTTGTAGTAGTTGTGTCGTCATTTAGATCGGGAATAACAGTTTCGACATTCTCATTGCTTCCGGACTCGTAGTAGGTAGATTCCGACGACTTTCTTCGTTTGTCGGAATTAGATGCCGAAGATGCTTGAACAAAACATGGTTGTTCCAACCATTTCGCTTCTTTCTTTACAATCTCCCATGCATCAATATGAGTAAAAGACTTGCCATTATTTTTCTTATCATAATCGGCCAAGGCATTTTTCAATTCATCCACATCGCCACATCCACTCTCCCGAACACGCTTCTACAATTATACAATTAAGAGTATATAAATTAACACAAGTATATAAATTAACACAAGTATATAGTTAAAAAATTACTTGTTGGATGTATAGGCCGTTAAAGACACCCATGGCGGCATTCATAGTTCCCCACTTTGTGTTCAAGCTATGATGAGTTCGAACACTACCTTTCACATTTTCCGTGAAATGTTCAACAATTCTAACCCAAAACTTATCTCTACCTTGTGCATTCCCGACTTTTCGACATGTCGAGACATGAACCCACGCTTTTGCCAAAGCCACCTCTTCGGCCGACGTCCAAGGCTTTTTATCCGCTTTAGTTTTTGCTTTCCCTTTAACGACTTGAACATCTTCATCTAGTATATCAAATAATAACGTATAAAATTAGAACATATAAAATAATAACATATAAAATTATAACAAGTAAAATTATAACGTATAAAGTTAGAACATATAAAATAATAACGTATAAAATTAGAATATATAAAATGAATAAATAAAATAATAACGTATAAAATTGTAACAAATAAAATTATAACGTATAAAATAAAAAATTAATACCGATTTGAGTTTGTGGTTGCGTTTCGGGAACAAACTCAACATCATCATCATCGTCACCATATAGAGGTAGTTCGCGTTCAACACTTGGTTCACGACGCGAAGGACCTTCACGGTAGTCATTAAACGGGTTGAACTCACTTGTCATTGATATATTATATTGGGTTGGATTCATCGGTGGTGGAGGTTGGGTATAATATTGTTGTTGAAGGTATTGTGGATTCATCGGTGATGGAGGTTGGGGATAGTAGGCCGATTGAGGACTCATTTGGTGTTGAGGGTATTGTTGATTCATCGGTGGAACTTGCGGACGAACATGTTGTCCACGAAAGCCCCGACCACGACCTCTTGTTGACGTTGAAACACCTCTTGATTTTCTTTGATCCATGCTACACTTTTTTTTTTAAAGTATGAGATATAGGAGGAAGTGGTTATTTGAATTGGTTAAGTCTAGTATTTATAAAGGAAATTTTTGTGTGTGAAAATATGTGAATTGTTTGTGTGATTTGTAGGTAATTTATAAAGAATTTTTTTATATTCAAACTCCTAACGTCTATATTTCAAAAGGAATTTTTTTTTATCCCAAACGGTCAAAAACCCAACGGTCATATTTTTGTCCACTTCTTCCAAACCGTTCAATTGTTTCTTGCCGCTATGTCCAAACCGCTAATGAAACCTACTATATGTGGCAGCGGTGTACACCGCCGGTTTGGGGCCAAACCTCCCTCAAACCGCTGCCATTGCCACCACCCTTAGACATCTCCAATAGTAACTGCAAAATGGTACTAAGTATTACTTTCGTGTTGATGCTTTTCCAACAGTTTCTGTAAAAGTTTCTGTAGTTTTTGGATATCTACGGTGTTCCTCTATTTATAGCGTAATACCTTCATTTCACCGACATTATTCCATCTTTTATATATATATATATATATATTATGTTTAGCTATAGCTTTCAAAAGATATTTATTAAATTGTATTTATGCACATAAATTTGCACCAATTATTTGTTGCTCAATTTAAAAATTAAAATCCTAGCTATTTTGATGCTTTAAAATGTATTGATTGAATATTTGTGATAATATTTTCCTAATATATAATTTTATAATATAATTATAATTTTCGCATTAATTCAGCGAATCTGAATACATTTAACTTTATCATTAGTTAATGGAGATAAAATATATTTATATTTGTACATAACATGAAGATTAAAAAAATAGACTAGAATATCCATGTTTACTGCATTTTTGTGCAAATTGTTGGAGGTGTATTACTAATTTCTGTGTTTTTGTGTAGATGTTGGAGATGCATTGTTGATTTTATGTATTTTTGTGTTTGATGTTGCCGTATTTTTGTGTAAATCATTGGAGATGGTCTTACGTGGCATGTGCGCAAAAAATAAAATTTTAATAATAAAACCACTAAGAAAATCAAAGTCAACCACATTTTTTTTAAAAAAAAAAAGCAAATGCGGACTGGGCCAGGCCGCGTAAATGCGGACTGAGATCGGTCCATAAAGGAAATGGGCAAGTCATGGGCCGATCCAAGAAACCTTTGCACCATTCGCACGACGGCTATTACTATTCCAAAAGGAAAGCAGCCATTTTTTTTTCTCCACTTAGAGCAGAGGGAAATGGGTCTAAAATCACCAACAGAAGCTGGGCTACCATGCTTAGGTATGAGAGAAATAGAAGTAAAATTAACCCGGTCTTCCACTTCAAGTGGGAGACCCGGGTTTGAATCCAGGACAAGAATTTTTAAGAGTACCAAGTAAAGAAGAGACGATAGCCATCCGGGTACGCTGATGGAACAATTAAATATTGAGGGCTTGGGAGATCAGATCTCGGTGGGAACCTGCGGTTGGATTAAAGGGGTCCAGCATGGAGTAATCACTTGGGGAACGACTCCTTGCGCGCGGAATTGAGGATATTTAAGACCCTGGGACATCTCGCGATTTAACTGATAGCAGTACTGTGGGGCCGGGGCTGTTATTCCGAAGATTAATCGGGTGTAAGTTTGGAAAGTCGGTATCCAAAAAAAGAAATAGAAGTAGAATTAACAGCTTTTAGGCCTGGGCAACTAATCCTGAAGGCTCGGGCGCGTCTCGGGCCCATCTCGTCCCGCATCAGGACGAGACGAGACCAAAATTTGAAAACTCAGGGCCCGTCCCGTCCCGTCCCATTTTAAAAACTTGGGACGGGCCGCGAGCCCAAATGTCGAATCTCGGTGGGATCCCATCCCGTCCCGTAAGAATGTCTAGTTACTAAATTTCTCCGACTATCAAGCCCAAAGCAGTCTTATCATCTAGCATTTCTAACTTATCTCGTTTACTTCTTTCGGGGAACGAAGCTTCCATAAATCATGAAGAACTTGTGCATAGAAGTAGAGATCAATGAGTATCTGACTATTTTGTAATGTTCTTTATATTTATTACTTCCGGTGAAATAAGAAAGCATTCAGAGTTCTATGAACCATTTATTCAAGAATTAACAATTGACTCACAACGATATTTGATAAAAGATTGGATAAAAAAAATTATTGTCGTGTAACAAGTCCAAATATTGTATTCATTTGAGAGTCAATATTGGTCAATGGGACCATTTTTCGTCCCGTTCGTGTCCTGATCACGTCTTGATCCCATTCGGGATCGGGACGATCGGGATCAATTTTTCAAAAGTGTAATCCCGTCCCATCTCGTCCCATAATTTTCAAATGGGACAGGATCGGGATTACCTAAAAATGGGCCCGTCCCGTCCCATGCCCAGGCCTAACAGCTTTGAGTAACTTACCCGTTGAAAAGAGTTATTTTAATAGCTCGACAAACATCTCTTCCGACAATGGACCAAGCATTCTTGAAAAAGTAGGAATTAAAACCATCCGAACTTGGGGATTTATTTGAACCACATCGAGAACATGACATCTTTTAATTTCTACATCCGAAAATTACTGGTGCACCGACGTAGCACAAAGAGAACGCAAGAAAAAAATTCTTAATTTTCCACTTTTTTAATAAAAAATGACCAAAACAACATCAAAACGACGTCGTTTCGGTTAAGTTTTTGGTGGTGCACGTGCAACACCAGGCAATCGGTGGATCCGCCTATGGTCTGGACTAGACCTGGCAAATCATTTGTGTCGTGTACTTTCGTATCGTGTACTTTCGTATTTCGTGTACCAAAAGTCCAAACTCATACACGACACGAAATGAATTCGTGTCGTGTCGTGTACCGCATAAATTTGTGTCATCTCGTGCCGTGTTTTCGTGTCAGACACATAATATAAAATAAATTTTAAAATATTATAAAAATAACAATTTTAATATTTTAATATTATTTTTATAGGTTTTAGTAGACGAAACGAAACGGATGGCAACGAAAACACGAACATTTACACGAAATTTGTGAAAGTTCATCTTATATTTTCGAATTTCAAAATTTAGTACAAACAGAATTCATAAAATGTATGTTTTTATAAATTAAATATAAAATTTCAAATTATATTATAAAATATTATATATATATATATATAAATATATTTATTTATTTATTTATTTATTTATTCCGTGTACCTCATGTCGTGTCGTGTACCCAAAGGGTAAACACAAAACCGACACTAAATCTCGATCGTGTACTTTCGTGTTCGTGTATTTTCGTGTCGTGTACTCAAAATGCAAATACAAACACTGAATTTTCTTGTCGTTTTTGTGTTGTGTTTTTGTATCGTGTGGTAAATTGTCGGGTCTAGTCAGAACCAATGTTCTTACCTAAGATATCTCCATAGCCTCAGGAGAATAGTTGTAGGCAGGTTTGCCCTCTGGAGCCCAAAAGATTCTCAAAGTAACCCAAGATCTCCTCCTCTAATTCTCCCATACCATCCATTCTCTTTAGAGTAGAAATATTGTTGTTTGTTCTTCCAACCTTTGATTGTTGTTGCACACGCTGAGTTTTGTAATTAGCCGATATGGGATTAATGCTTCAACACGCCCCATCACGTATGGTTGGAGTCAAGACTTACGGCGTGGACTTTTTAACTCGGGTGATGCGGAGCTAAAACATCGTGGGCCATTGGGCTCGCACGTGTAGAGAGTGTGCTCCGATTAGGGGTGGCAAATCGTGCGGGTTGGGTCGTTATCGGGTTGACCTGATAACAACCCGACCTGTTAAGGTCAAACCCGAATACGACCTGATAAGGATTTTCTAAACCCGAACACGAACCCAACCTGATAAGGTCAAACCCGAACACGACCCGAACACGACACGAACACGATAAAAACACGATTGGATTCGTGTTGACCCGACACGATAGCAACACGATAACGACACGACACGTTAAAAACCTGTTTCAACACGATAACAACCTGATAACCTATAAATACTAATAAAAAAAGATAAAAAACAATAAGAATTATAAACCTCAAATAAAAGTCTAAAAGAAATAAATTATTAAAAAATTATTTATTAAATATTTATTAAATATTTAATTTTTTAATAAATATTTATTTAAAAAAAAAATTATAACGGGTTACCTGAACCCGACCCGAACCCAACCCGAACCCGACCCGAAATTATCGTGTCCTTATTGGGTCAACCTGATAAGAACCCGAACCCAATAAGACTTGACACTAACCCATTAATTTCGTGTCGGTCCGTGTCGTGTTTTCGTGTCGTGCCGAAAATTGCCAGCCCTAGCTCCGATACCATGTTAAAATCTGGAGTTCCATCTTAAAACCAATTGACAATAAAAGAATTAGTTCATAATCTTTATATATTGAGTGGATTAATGATTTAACAACTCCAAGATCTCAAGGCCTCCCAAAGTGCTAACCTTTCCTTATGAAGCACCAAGAAACAAAAGCTACTCCTAATAATATTAATACACTCACTAGCCTTCACTTTGGTTTCAAGAATAGCAACGTACGCAATGTAAAAGACATAAGCTACTCGATGTCACTGGACTGATCTTATGTCCGCTACAAAAAGTGGATTACAGCCGCTATGCCACTAACGTACGCAAGGGACACGGTGTAACGTACGTTATTGAAGAGAATTGTGCTATCTTTCACTTGGATTCTAAAGGCTATAAATAGATGGTTTTTGGAGGAGTTGATACACAAGAATACATTGCTAGCACAAGACTATCATCTGATCATACCGAGCTTATTTCATATTCACTTTGAGCGAAAAAATAACGTATCGTAAATATACAAGAAGAATTGTTCAAACAATCTTCTATATACATTCTTGTATCACTCTGAGCTATCATTCTATAAGTCGAGTAATTGTACTCGAAAATTCTCCGTAATTTTGGTGAGGTAGTCTACTACCCAGAAAAACAAGAGTGTTTTAGTAGTGGTTGGTCTTGGGCCGAAAAATCAAGAAATCGAAGTTCAGCTTTAATCTTCAAAGTGCTATTATAAAGAATTAGCACTAAACTATAACGTGCAATCATTTTGAGAAAAGGTCTAGTAGGTAACTCTAGGTAGGTGACATAGGGTTCTGGATAGCCGAACCTCTGGAACAATCTCTTTTATCATTTCCTTTCCGCAATTTTCTTTTATTTACTCCCATTTTATTTGCTTCCACATGAAAAGAGTTCGATACTCTATACCGCACTATTCATTCAACCCCCTTCTAGTGGCGGTACAAATCTAACAATAGATATCGGAGCTGCATTTTTTATCGATCTAACAATGGATAATTCTCAACTTTTGAAGGACGCCACTCATATTTCGGGGACCAAAATGACTATTAACTCTTCACAAAAATATAGAAATGCCATAGGCATATAAGATATACATCACATACTTTGTTAAAATTTAGGAAACACATTCTTCCTCCCTTCGGTTTAGATTCTTCAAAAACCTTTTCATTTTCTTGGGCTATCTACGTTCTCTATTTCTCAAATTTGGCTTCAAATGTCGCAAATGCGGCTTCAATCGATTCTACAACCCTCACATTTGTAGCCTCATGTGTAACTGTTATTTGATTTCTTCGCGAGCGACGTAGTAATGAGCTAATATTATATTTGGATGTGGTTCACAATCTTGGTGAAATTTGTTAAACATATGCTTTTGTAACTGCATGCTAATTTGTTTTTACTATTTTATTTTATTAAGTGGTTCCTACACTTTAGCAAGAAGTTAGGTTGTTTATCCAAAGTTGGCTGCAAGATTCAATTTCTAAGTTAGGACAATGGAAACTCAATTTGATTATCCATGATTCTCATGTTCATAGTTTCCCTATATGTTGACGACGATCTTCTAGTGACCGGAGACGACATGTGGCTAATTGAGGAGTTCAAGCAAGAAATGACGCAAGCTTTTGAAATGACAGATCTTGGTCTCATTACCGATTTTCTTGGAGTTGAGATCAAACAAATTAAGTGAGAATGAAGTGTTCGTCTGTCGGGAATATGCAAAGGAAATTTTGAAGAAATTTCAAATAGAGCTATGCAACTATGTTAGCACACCGATAAATCAAAAGGAGTTGAGCAGAGAAGATGGCGCTAATAAAATTGATGAAGAATATCATAGGAGCATGATTGGATTGTCTTATGCATCCCATAGCAACGAGGCCGGACATTCTATTTCCCGTAAATTTCGTCTCAATTTATGCATTGTCTTAATTTGTATTATCCATGTGTCGGCTTTGTGTTTTCGTTGTTCTGATTTCGATTTGTGTTGGCCTTCAGCCACGCTAAACGACATCGTTTAGTTAACAGGCAGGATGCTTATGTGTTATGTAACTGACAACTAATTGTCCTGGACACAAAAAAAGTTGTGGTTCCGGTGTTCTGATTGCACCACGTCGGGCACATTTGTCCCTATCGTCTCTAAACGGGGTTAAAAACTTTTAACAACGTCAGAGACTAAATTACCTGGCCTTAACAGGTTCAGGATAATTTCTTACAGAAAAGGCACGTAGAAGTGACTTATAAGACTTGGGGTTTCTTAATGTGCGCCCTAAAACTTAAATCTTACGTGAAAGAAATTGAATATTATCCTTTCTACCAACAAAATTAAATTAAAAAAAAACTATAATTTTATTTTGCAATAATTTGATTTTTGATATAGATGCAACTGTAAAGCATACTCTCGTCCTATCATCTAAATGACTAGAACATTCGTGCTGACAAAGTGTTATAAAACTGCATATAGAATAGAATAGAACGAAAATATTTCATTTATACGTAAATTTCACAGTCATAATTACATAATTAAATTAGTCATTCCTATACGATAAGCTATACTTCCTCCGTTACTTTATTATTGCAACGTGTTGACTATTACACTGTTCACATACTCTCTTTTGACCATCTTTTGTGATTTATACATATAAAAAAATATAGTCATGTGAAATCTTGTTAGATTCATCTCGAAATATACTTTCAAAATATCAACGTCTTATAATTTTTAAAAATAAAGAATTGAAGATATTAATAATCAAAGTTGTGTATTGACAAGCGTGAAAGTCCAGATGTTGCAGTTATAAAAAAACGGATGTAGTATAACACAACTTTCATAAGAATATAGTATTTCACTGTTCGCCCATGGGGTTTATAACATACTATTCATTTAAAAAAATCCTTCAAGTATGGGACTAATTATGCATTTTTCCAACCAACCAACAGGTACACTGCAAAGAAATAGGAATTTGGGGACACTAAACTTAACACTATGACTCATTTTCCATTCACATTACCCTCTCAATACACTCAACAACTTTTTTTGTTAAAACTCATGTCGAAGGTGCACAAATTTGCGGAATGGAGGGAGTAATATTTTGCATTTTATATCTTATTTTTTATTTAAAAATATTTTTATTAAGATGGATCGAATCGGGTATCCGGCCTACCGAACAGGTTTTGCGGGTAACCAAAAGAGTCGGTATCCACCATATATGGACCGCTTCATGGTTTAATTAATTTTTGCTGAACGATAGGAGCAGGTTGTTTCGTATAAATTGGCCGTGGACCAGGTACCCGATCGATGGGGGCCCCTGATAACCGGCCAACCGAACGGGTTGTTTCGTATAAATTGGCCGTGGACCAATTTATATCTTATTTTATAAATTGGTTTATTTTTTATTTAAAAATATTTTTATTAAGGTGGATCGAATCGGGTATCCGGCCTACCGAACGGGTTTTGCGGGTAACCAAAAGAGTCGGTATCCACCATATATGGACGGCTTCATGGTTTAATTATTTTTGCTAAACGATAGGAGCAGGTTGTTTCCTATAAATTGGTCGTGGACCAGGTACCCGATCGATGAAGGGTTGTTTCGAATAAATTGGTTGGACCAATTTATATCTTATTTTATAAATTGGTTTAATTTTATATCCTATTTTTTATTTAAAAATATTTTTATTAAGATGGATCGAATCGGGTATCCGGCCTACGGAACGGGTTTTGCGGGTAACCAAAAGAGTGGGTATCCACCGTATATGGACAGCTTCATGGTTTAATTTTTGCTAAACGATAGGAGCAGGTTGTTTCGTATAAATTGGTCGTGGACCAGGTACCCGATCGATGGAGGCCTCTGGTTCCCACACATAGCAACATATAATAGCAATGATCTCGTCCAGAAGAAAAAACGAATATAAAAATTTCTTAAAGAAAATACAACAGAATCCCACATGTGACAAACCCATGAATGAAATCAACAATGCACAATCCACTTAACCACATTGAACAGTTCGGAAACAAATATCCATCCCAAAACCAACAGAATGTTGCAGAGGGAGAGAGAGAGAGAGAGAGAGAGAGAGAGAGAGAGAGAGAGAGAGAGTACTTGATTAATCTAACATTAGCATGTATTGATACCATCCTTGCAATCCGTCGTCAAGTCATAAAACGTCTCCAACCGTTTCTTCGCCCTATAAAGAACCTCAGTATCCACCGCAACCCTCATATAACCGTCAAACTCAACCGGGCGGCCCCCGTTCAAAACACTCGTAGCGTTATACCACTCGCTCGTATTACCCCACAAATATCTATAATCATCCAGCAAGTGGACTTTATAATGAGACCTCAACTTATCAAAGTAATTGTAAAACGGCTCGTTTGTCGCAATATACAAATTCCTCCAAGGCGCAATCTTCCCTTCAAGTTTCGTAACTATAGCATTTGGCGAAGTATCACCGTCCAGATTCGGCCATAGCTTTTTATTCTCCGCTTTCGCTCCTCGGACAACATGGACCGCATCAAAATCCCAATCCATGCTCCCACTAATCCCCGAAACAATATTCATCAATCTCTTCGATTTCCAAAGCGCTTGCCATGGCCGCTCGATGTATTTAGCGGCAGGACCTTCACAAACCCTATACCAATAGTTATCCGGCTCAGGAGCATCGAATTGTCTCCATAAGATCGTGCTTCTATCTTTCTTCAACTGCATCGGCGTGACCTTATAGCTCGGGACTCTTCTAACCGGGATTTTGGTTTTTTGACTTTTGTCCCATTTTTTCCAATCTTTTAGAAATTCGCCTTCCTCCACAATCGAGGACATCTCTTTCAAATGCTCGAAATCGAAATAGAATCTGAAATCTTTGCCTTCCTCGTCTTCATTACTCCTTGTGTGAGAAGACGACAAGCAAACACTGAAATCCATCACGAACGTACGATTCAAATACCGCGCCTCGCCTAGAGCGCACAGAAAGCTCCAAATATAGTGGTTCATGTTCTTGCAGTAATCCCCCCCTCTGGAGTAGTACAAGTATTTCCCCTTCCTAAAAGCCGGACCAGATCCAAAAATCGGAATTGTATCATTAATTTCATCGTCCCGAAAAACAGTCGGGGGAACAACTTTCGTCCGTTGACTGTTTCTAGTGGCGTTGACTTTCGTCATCGGACGACGGGCGTTTAAACCAGAGTGCCAACGTCCTGGACGGACAACTTTATAACTACAATCACCATCCTTAAACCCTATCTTAAATCTACGAAAATCCCTATACTTCCTCCAAGACTTCTCTTTCTTGTTCCTAAACCTCCACGACACGTCACACTCGTCCGGCTTCGACCCATTCACGGGTGTTTGGTATTCCAAAAACGAAATCGCCTTAAACGCCCTCAAATTAAACCTCTGGATCGCAATCAGAACCATAGGGTCCGAACAATTGACCACAGACACATCCTCACAACCAGATTTTACAAGGGTGTCGTTTTTTGAGATTTCCTCCTCGGATTTTACGATCGTAGATTCCGTAATAGGTGTCAACGATCCGACGGGTGCTGCCACTGGTGCAGTGGCGATGTCCTCGCCGGTTTTCAAAACCGACGTGTCTGTTTGAAAAGTGGCATTTTCAACTTGGGTGAAAACCTTAGTCAATGCTCTAGAGGATTCCCATGGATCCGGGGGCTGATATGTGATGGCAATTACAGTGAAAATGAGCACTGAGAAAACGAACACTGAGAAACACACATTGCTTATCAGCTTTATTATGTTTTGCCCAATGGGATCCGTTGGATCTAGTTCTTTCATTTAATCAGAGCCCTGGATCTTGCCCCCAATACGCCCAAATTGAACCCGGAAACCCTATAAATCTCAAATCAAGTAGATTTTGTGAGTTCAAACAAAATTGAAACTGAAACGGCCGAAATTGAACAGAAATTAATCTAGATAAAGCAAAAATCACTTACCAGTGATCTCGGAAATGATTATTTACTTCCAGACATTGAGGTAACAAGAAAAGTTTTAGGATCTTGGGCTTGAATGTTTGCAGAAACAACAGTTTTCTTGAACGCGACGAAATTGCGATTGATGAGACAGAAAGTGGTCTGAGAGACCCAAGTTCTTCTAGACAGCAATGATGGAGAAGATTGGATCCTGAAGTGAAATTTGGGAGCTCTTCAATCCAGAAGGGGGACTGACGGAGCCAATTTGATGAGGAAGATGAATGAAAATGATCTGAAGTAAAAACTAAAAGGAAAAACTCCAAAAGATAGAAACATACTTTCATTGGTTCCTATTTTTAGCAATCATCTTTAACGATCCCCAGTAATAGTAACGAATTATCCATTTCTTGCAAGATTAGAAACTTTTAACATTGACCTCTGTTAAATGGTGACGTGGCCGTTAATATAATTTTTAAATATATTTATATTTCACTGTGTATTATTTGTAGGGTGAGTTGGATGCTGATATGTCATATTTTCCACTGTCTCTCTTCACGATTCAACTGCCTCTTCGATTCAGATTTCACTGGCGGGCGATTTCACGGGCGATTGGAAGGTAAAATTTTAGGGGTTTTTTCAGTCTTCTTCTTCAGGCTCATTATATATGTTCTTGTGTGTCTGCATTGAATGTACAATTTTAGGGTTTTTTTATTTTTTTATTTTTTGTTATTTATTTGCAGATGGGTGAATCTTCCGTTTGTAAGGGAATTTCAATTGAGATTTATCACTCTGGATTGTTTCTTAAGCATCCATTGTGGTATGCCGGTGGTAACAATCAAACCTTTGAAAATGTAGATTTTAGCAACCTCAGTTTTTATGAGTTAAAAGATCATTTAATGTTGTTAACCAACTCAAGTAAGTGTGAATCTGTTTATTATTGTGTCCCTGGTAAAGATATACGAAATGGGGGTCTTAGAAGAATTGAATGTGATGTGGATATTAAATTGTTCATGAATCATGGGTTTAAAAGTCCAAGAAAAATATGTGTTTATATGAGCCAATTTATTGATGACCTTAGTGAGTGGATTGGTAAGGATGAAAATGTCAATGTTATCAATGGGGAGGGTAGTGTGGATATGGGAACTAAGAATCTTATTGATGAAAATGATGAGAATGTTGAAAAAAATGAGAATGTTGAGAATTCTTCTTCTAGTGATGAATGTGATGAGAATGATGAAGATATTGAAGTAGATATAATGCATTTACGAATCGACATTTGCTTCTTTAGATCACATATCTGATGGAGAGGATGAGGTGTTAGAGGTTAGGTAAAAAAACTTGAAGAAAGATGCTTGTACAATTGAGTCATTCATATTGTACTAGAAAGCTAAGGATAAATCAAAAGTGACCCAAAATGAAATTGTTGATAGTGAAGGGAATCAGAAGGATAAGGCAAACAGTGAGGGAGTAGAGTTTATGGTGGTAGAACATGATGAGTTCTTGACTGATTTATCAGGTTATTTGCATAGCCTTAACAATGTTGAGTCAAATGTTGACAATGAGGATGAGTTTGGGTCACTTGAAAATGATGAGCAAAAGGGCCCCAGGCATAACCCGAAGGTTCACTGGAAACTAATGAGACCTTATATAAAAGAGAGGTATGAAAGCCCTATGCAACTAAAAGATTGTTTGATTTATAATGCATTGGCCAATGGTTATCAGATCAGGTTTGAACATAATGATCATGCCAAGGTGTTGGCTGTTTGTGGTAAAAAAAGATGAAGTTACTAAGAAACGTCATTGCCCATTTAGGTTATGGGCTACCTGGAAGAAAGGAGAAGCTTCATTTCAAGTTAAATCATTAATAGATGAGCATAGGTGTACAAGAAACTTTCAGTCATGTTCCATAGTACATTACAGATGGATTGCAGAAAAGTTTGGGGCTAAAATAAGGCAAAATCCAAAGATACACTTGAAGGATTTGCAGGCTGCTTTCTTGAAAAAGTATAAATGCACCATCACCACCAGTCAAGCAGCAAGGGCTAGAGATTATGCAAAGTTTCAATATGAGGAATCAGTTAGGAAACATTATGAGAAACTTAGAGACTATGCAGCAGAGATTTTATTAACTAATCCTGGTAGTACTGTTAAGCTTAAGGTTGAACGTAATCCTGATGGGCAAATATACTTCCAAGGCTTTTATGTATGTTTTAAGGGTTTGAAAGATGGTTGGCTTGATGGATGTAGAAAGATTATTGGTCTAGATGAGTGCTTTTTGAAGACAATTTGCAAGGGGGAGCTACTTTCAGCAATATGGAGAGATGGGAATAACCATATATTCCCCATTGCATGGGTTGTTGTGACTGTAGAGAATAAGGAAAACTGGGAATGGTTCATAGACCTTTTAAAAGATGACCTTGATTTGAGAAATGGTGCTGGTACAACTCTAATGTCTGACCAACATAAGGTATTTCTTTTATCAACATAAGGTATTTAACTTGGTTATATGTGATTGTTATTATTATTACTTGTATTCTACTAATATGTGTAAGTCAATCTCAGGGTTTAATTGAATCTGTTAAACAAGTGTTGCCTAGTGCAGAGCACAGACAATGTGCTAGGCACATTTATGCAAATTTCAGAAAAAGATTCAGTGGTGTTTTGTTTAGAAATATGTTTTGGAAAATTTCAAAGTCAAGTTATCCTACACTCTTTGAAGAGAATATGGATGAGCTGAAGAAGGCAAACATTGATGCATGTAACTACTTGAAGCAAAGGGACCCATCAACCTGGTGCAGAGCATTTTTTCGTACTAATGCTGCTTGTGAGGCTGTTGAGAATAGAATAAGTGAGTGCTTTAACTCACTTATTCGTGAACTTATAAGAAAGCCTATTTTGACAATGCTAGAAGCAATCAGGGTTATACTTATGGAAAGATTGGAAAGTATGAGGAATAAACATGCAAAATGGACTGATGAAATATGTCCAAACATTAGGAAGAGGCTTGAAAAAGCAAAAGATGAGCAAAGGTAATTTCTTTTAATTTCATTCATCAAATTAGTGTAGAATCATTATGTATTTTTTTTTGTATGTTTTTTTGTAGAGACTTATAGAAACATTTATTTTGTATATTTTTTTGTAGAGACTGGAAAGTTATTGCAAGTGGTGGTCCTAAGTTTGAGGTGAGCAAAGGAAGAGAGGGATTTGTAGTTGATGAGGCAGAGAGGTTATGTTCATGTAGGATGTGGCAAGTTACTGGTTTGCCTTGTACACATGCTGTAGCAGTAATTTTCTACATTAGAAGATTACCAGAAGATTATGTCAGTGACTATTACAAATCTGCAATGTTTCAAAAAACATATAGTCATTTCTTGCTGCAATTGCATGGTATGAGGGACTGGCCAAAGGTCAACTTGGATAACCCTTTACCTCCTATAGAAAGAAGGATGTCTGGCAGACCAAAAGTTGATAGAAGAAAGGATGCCAATGAGGATGTGAGTCATGCTAAGAGATCAAGGGGACAAATGAGGAGAACAGGCATAGTGATGACATGCAAAAATTGTCTTCAGGAAGGTCATAACTCAAGAAGTTGTACTAATAAAAAAAAAGAAGCACCACCAAAAGTTAAGCGGCCACCAGGAAGAAAAAGGATAAATGATGAGTATCAATGGGGTAACAATAAATATGGGAGAAGAAATGCTAATCAGGGTTGAATATTATTGCACCACTTCTGTGTAACCAGTTCTTTTGTAGACTTTTGAAGCTTATTTCCAACTTTTGTGTAACCACTTTTTTTTTGTAGACTTATGAAGCTTTTTGGCATGTTTGTTTTTAGAAGTCTTGTTTCTGTAATGAAGAAGCTTTTTGGCATGTTTGTTTGTAGAAGTCTTGTTTCTGTAATGAATCAGATTTGCCATGTTTGTTTTTAGAAGTCTTGTTGCTGTAATGAATCAGATTTTCCATGTTTGTTTTTAGAAGGTTATGGTGTTGCTGTAATGAATCAGATTACCACTTTTTAGGTTATGGTGTTGCTCAGATTGCCAATGATGTATGTTTCAGATTATGAATCAGATTTGCCAATGATGTATGTTATCACTCAATGATGTATGTTTCAGATTATGAATCAGATTTGCCAATGATGTATGTTATCACTCAATGATGTATGTTATCACTCAATGTATGTATGAATCAGATATGTAATGGATCAGATTACCACTTTTTATAAAGTTATCATTATGTATGTTTCACAATGATATGAATCAGATATATAAAGTTATCATTATGTTTCTGTAATGAATGAATCAAATTTGCCATGCTATGGTCTAATGACATTCATCACAAAACCTATGACATTAAACACAAACTTATATTGAAGATACTAAAAACCCATTTTCATTCATATTGAAAATAAATCCAAACCATTACATTACATCACTCAACAAATACTAATTAACACCACCAATAACTAAATACCAAAAATATCAATATCACCAAACATCTTTTATACAGCTTATTGATCCATTTGTATACATCAACTTCTTCATTTAGAGATTTTAAATCTTCCAGTAACTCTTCCTTTTGCATCTTTTCTTCCGCTAAAGCTTCAATTGCTGCTTCTTTCTCATTCCTTTCATGAGTTAGAGACTTCATTAGTTCTTCTTTCCCATCCCTTTCATGACCAATTAAACGAAGCTCGTACATTGCTTCCTTATACCTCTGGTCGCTTAAAGGAGGATCGATCCAGTCAAAAGATTCACAATGCTCACTTTCAGGTCCCTACATACATAGAAACATAAAATAGAAGATGAAGAAGACACTTTCAGTCGCTTAAACAATCAATCTCAAAAATTACAAACTTACTGTATATTTACGACAACCCATAAATCTTCGGTTTGGGTTCTTCTTTGTCCAGGATGTACGCTCAACTCTTCTAAGCGGATGGTCACAATCACACAATCCATCTTTCTTGCTCGAATTGTTGCTGCGATTTACAGAAGATGAAAAAGACATTTCAGTCGCCTTTTTTTTTTCTTCGAACGACTAATGGGTAAAAACCCTAAATGGGTAAATTTCCCTTCTTTTCTGAAATCGTGAAGAAGACCAGAAATGGGTTCCATTTCTGAAATCGTGAAGAAGACCCATAAATGGGATCCAACTCACCCTACAAATAATACACAGTGGAATATAAATATATTTAAAAATTATATTAACGGCCACGTCACCAGTTAACAGAGGTCAATGTTAAAAGTTTCTAATCTTGCAAGAAATGGATAGTTCGTTACTATTACTGGTGATTGTTAAAGATGATTGCTAAAAATAGGAACCAATGCAAAGTATGTTTCTATTTTATGCCGTTTTCCCAAACTAAAAAGACATACACTCCAAGAATTATTATCTTATTATTATATTGTTATTATTATTACTGCATTTTTACTTCTTAAATTATGGGATTAGGAAATGTATTAATTAAGAATTGTGTTATTAATTAAAAATGAGTTAAAAATTAAAAAGTGGATCATTAGTGTGTTATTAATAAAAAAAGTGTGTTGATAAAATAATTATTTTTTAATAATAATATTATTAAAACAGTCGAATTTTATTACACGTCCTTTGAAGTTATTAATTTATTGAGATTCCAATGTATAACTAAGTTTCATTCTTGTTTAGTTGACCTGATAAAGCATTGGTGTCGTGTACTTTTGTATCGTGTACTTTCGTATTTCGTATACTAAAAGTACAAACTCATACACGACACGAAATGAATTTGTGTCGTGTCGTGTCGTGTACCACGCAAATTCGTATTGTTTCGTGTCGTGTTTTCGTGTCAGGCACATAATATAAAATAAATATTAAAATATTATAAAAAATAACAATTTTAATATTTTAATATTATTATTATAGATTTTACTAGACGAAACGAACGATTGGCAACGAAAATACGAATGTTTACACGAAATTTATGAAAGTTCACATTATATTTTTGAATTTTAAAGTTTAGCACAAACAGAATTCATAAAATGTATGTTTTTTTAAAATTAAATATAAAATTTTAAATTATGTTATATATTTATCGTGTACCTCGTGTCATGTCGTGCACCCACAAGGTAAACACAAAATCGACACTAAATCTCGATCGTGTATTTTCATGTCCGTGTATTTTCGTGTCGTGTACTCAAAATGCAAAAACAAACACTAAATTTTCGTGTCGTTTTTATATCGTGTGGTAAATTGCCGAGTGTATTGTTTAGTTGCAACACATGTCAATTACATTCTTTGACGTATAATCTGTCCATTACTTATAATTATACTATTATATTACTACAATTATAAATCATCCCTCAAAAACTTTTTTCGATTTTTTTTATTGAGGTATCACTCAAAAAGTTGTCTCATTTATAATTTTTTTTTTCTTCTCAAGAAATAGAATCATTTCTTCATTAAAATCACTTTATAACATATTTTTTTAAAAGTCATGTCATCTTAGTTTGGTCAAGGGAAAGAATAATATTTTAAAAATATATATTGTAATATATCTCAGAATATCTTACATATTAACTGTTGTTTTTATATTACTAAAGAAATATATAATCTGAAATTAGTCATGAATAGTGCAAAATTTAAACATCCTTAAAGAAACAGCAACCGGTTGGTAGAAGTTAAAGAAATTGAGATTCCAAATGATTTTTGTCAATAGAAAGGAAAAATAAAAAGGGGATAGAGAGAGTTGACCTCACATTGTTCGTCAAAACTTTATAAATATATATAAATTATACGATAATATTTTCATATGTTTGAATAGATGTTGGAGTAAAAATTATCATCTAATACAAATTTGTAAACTTTGATTATATATTACAATTAATATATATAAAATATTATAATGAACGTATACGAAATACGCTAACGTATGTTAATAGTTAAGACCAACTAATCTCAAGCATATACTACAATCCTCACGTAATTATCTAAGATTACATATGTTGTGAACTATTTATATATTTTATAAGATATCGATAACGTGATTTCCCGTGACACCAACACACACATTATCTACAATGTAAAATAAATCGATGATGTTTGTATAACAATATATGCAAAATATATGACGAAAAATGAATTTAATATTTGCATATATGATACAGGAAAATAAGATAGTACAAGCTTAAAATATATTTTGATGTATCCAACCTTAATACCTTGTTAATCATCAAAGAATTCATAATGATAGTATGATAATGAATGGTTTTGAAAAGGAAAAACATGCAAGGTTTTCAACTTGTGATGTTAGATCTAGTTCAAGTAAAAAATCAAGATTGATTGATTTTTGGTTGAACCAATCTATCTGATCCACTTGTTGGTCACAATATACTCAAAATGATAGCTTAGTGGATGGTGAATAAGCTATATCGATTTTTGATTTTATAGTGTTTTGTGGAAGATTTTATAGTCTCTGGTGTAGGTGTCGGAGTGACAAAATTACATCGAACAATTTATCAAGTGTAGGACAGTGCTTACTACAATAGTGTTGTAAGAGGCTTTCTAACATTTTAATAAGTCACCATAACCTATTACAGTAATTCAAGACAAAATTTCGGCAGCGCCTCCTCTATAAAACGACTATCCCAACTAAAAATAACCAACATATATGATGAAAAATATAACCTTTAAATTAAACTAACATATAAAGAGAGCCGTCTACTGTTTAGTTGATTTTGATATGTTTTTCTAATGTTTTAGTCGTGTTTTATATGCGTGTTCATGGGTTTTGTCTTCTTATTTTTAGTTTTTTATTATTTGTGTTGTTTTGCATCACGTGGTATTTTGTGTTGATCGTGATAGAAAATAGTAGAATAATGAGACATGAATGAAAAAATGGATGTACGGAAAAATAAACTCATATAACTGAGATTCGATGATATTCAAATAGAAGGACGAGTGGTGAAAGAGCTAATTAACATGAAGTGTAATTGATTGTTGTTCAAATTTCTTAATTGAATTGATTTTTTTTTTTTATTATCGATTGATTGGACATCTTTTGATTAGTCTTAGGTAGTAGAAGATGCCGAGAAATAATTTTATTACTGAAATAAATCCAATTGAGAGTAGATGCGAATCGAAAACGTATCATCTATTCAAATAATATATTAATTGATCATGTTCATGAAGGAAAAACCCATTAATATAAAAGTAATTGGATTTTAATGATTGTTACCATCATCTAATAAAAAGCACGAATACGAAAGTAATTGAGTTTATTAGTTGCCTTGATTGAATAATTTATTATGTGTGACCTTTATTTATTTTTACCCGGATTGAAGATTCCAGTGAATGGAGCTGGATCCCTAGATGTTTTTCTCCATAACTTGAATTGAAAAGTACTTGCTAGTTGGTTGAGTATCTTCGTTAACTTTAATTTGTTCGTTCTTATTGGGATAATTTATTTTTTTTCCCAAAATGTGGTTATAGTGTTTATCTTTCAATTTTTTTAATTTTTGTGTGATCAATAATTATTTCTCCGGCTAAGTCTTATTTGAGAAGATGACTTGTATTCAAGAGACTAGGGTTGATGTGGCTTGTATTCAGGAGACTAGGTGGAAGGGGGCGCAGTCCAGGGAGGTGAACGGTTATAAATTGTGGTATTCAGGCTTTGCTAACTCGAGCAATGGTGTGGACATTATTTTGTCTAAGGAGCTTAAGGACAATGTCGTGGAAGTGAAGAGGTGTAATGATAGGATTATGTTCGTGAGAGTGGTGGTTGGGGAGAAGGTGGTTAACGTGGTATGTGCGTATGCCCCACATGTTGGTTTGGGTGTGATTGATAAGGAAGTTTTTTGGGTCTGTTTAGATGAGTTGGTCGGGTGTATTCCGGACGATCAATTTATTATTTTGGGGGGCGATTTCAATGGGCACATTGGTGACGGGGTGGATAGTTATCATAGTGCGCATGGGGGTTTCGGCTTCGGAGTTAGGAATGCAGGAGGTTACGCACTGTTGGAGTTTGCCACTGCGCATGACTTGGTAATTGCTAACTCTGTTTTTCAGAAGAGAGCTGAGCACCTCATCACCTTTAGTAGTGGGGGGCACAACACGCAAATTGACTACCTTCTCTTGCGCAGTCGTGATGCTAGGGCGTGCGTGGACTGCAAGGTATTCCGGAGCGAGGCATGTGCTTCTCAACACCGGCTGCTGGCTATGGATTTATCCATGGGAGGTCGCGTTGTTAGCAGGGCTAGAGAAGCTAGACCTAGGATTCTGTGGAAGGATCTGAAGGGTGAGAAGGCGACACTATTCAAAGAGTCTCTGACCCGCGAAGGAGGTTTTTTACGTGGGGGCGATGCTAACCTTATGTGGACCAGCATGGCTAATGCTATTAGGAGAGTGGGCGAGAAGGTGGTGGGGGTTTCTTCGGGCAGGTGTAGTGGAGCTAGGGAGGCATGGTGGTGGACTGAGGAGGTACAAAACAAGGTTAAGGCAAAACAAGCACTATTTAAGGAGCTTTTGTCGGTTAGTGCTGGGGAGGAGAGAATCTTGAAAATTGTAGCGTACAAAGTGGCGAAAAGAGAGGCTAAGAAGGCAGTGGCTAAGGCTAAAGGTGAGGCTTACGAGGAGATGTACAGGCGCCTAGACACCAAAGAAGGAGCTAATGCTATTTTTAAACTAGCGAAAGCTAGGGAAAGAGGGCGGCGCGACCTGGGTCCCGTTAAGTTTATTAAGGATGATTTGGGCCAAGTGTTAGTGAACGATGTGGCTATTAAGGAGCGGTGGAATAGGTATTTTTTCGAACTTTTCAATGAGGCTAGAGATAGTGACTCGGTGGTGCAAAGAGTTAGTCTATCTTCTGCTCGTTCGTTTAGTTCCTGTGAGAGCATCAGCAAGGAGGAAGTAAAGGGTGCCCTAATGAAAATGGGTAGAGCTAAGGCTGTAGGTCCGGATCAGATCCTTATTGAGGTGTGGCTTTGTCTTGGGGAATTCGGAGTTCAGTGGCTAGCAGAGCTGTTCAACATCCTCCTCAGAGGTTCTAAGATGCCGACAGAGTGGAGGCATAGTATTGTCGTGCCTTTTTTCAAGAACAAAGGTGATGCTCAGAGTTGTAGTAACTATAGGGGTATTAAACTCCTCAGTCATACTATGAAACTTTGGGAAAGAGTGGTGGAATGCAGGGTTAGAAGAGAAGTTGAGATCTCAGAGAACCAATTTGGCTTCATACCGGGGAGGTCCACGACTGAGGCCATTCATCTCGTCAGACGCCTTATGGAGAAGTTTAGAGAGCGGCGTAAGGACCTCCATATGGTGTTCATAGATCTAGAGAAGGCTTATGATAGCATTCCACACGATGTTATTTGGAGGAGCCTAGTAGAGAGGAGGGTGTCGTTGCCGTTCGTTAGGGCGATCTAAGACATGTACCCCCAAGCTAGGACGTGCGTTAGGACCCCAGTTGGTGATACCCAGTATTTTCCGGTTGAGATAGGGCTACACCAGGGGTCGGCGCTAAGCCCTCTTCTCTTTGCTCTAATCCTTGACGTCATTTCGCGAGGGATTCAAGATGGCATCCCGTGGTGCATGCTTTTTGCTGACGACATTGTGTTAGTGGCGGAGTCGAGGAGGGAGGTGAACTCGAAGTTGGAGCTTTGGAGGGCTAAGTTAGAATCCCAGGGATTGCGTGTGAGCCGGTCTAATACCGCGTATCTTTGGTGTAACTTTAGTGGTGAGGCCAAAGAGGAAGATGTAGATGTCATGATTGCGTATCAGATCGTACCCCGTACGGATAAGTTCAAGTATTTGGGTTCGATCATTCAGAAGGAAGGTGAGTGTGAAGATGATGTCACGCATCGCATCAATGTGGGGTGGCTAAGGTGGAGAGCAGCGACATGGGTCCTGTGCGACAAGAAAGTCCCTCTAAAGTTGAAGGGTAAACTCTATAGAGCGGCAATCCGACCTGCAATGTTGTATGGCTCCGAATGTTGGGCGATGAAGAAGTCATTTGAGAGCAAGTTGGAAGTGGCTGAAATGAGAATGTTACGTTGGTCGTGTGGTCGCACAATGCTAGATAGAATCGCGAACGGGGTTTTCAGAACGCGCTGGAAGTGGCGCCCATTTCAGCGAAAGTTAGGGAAGGGAGATTGAGATGGTTTGGCCACATCCGCAGGAGGCAGGCATCTGCTCCGGTGAGGAGGGTCGAGAGTTTATTGGTTGTCGGGGAGAGGAGGAGAGGCAGACCGAGGAGAACGTTGGAGGAGCAGCTGAGATTAGATTTGAAGACCTTAAACCTTTCCGAGACCATGACTATTGATAGGTGCGCTTGGAGGCGCCAGATCAGAGTTGTGGATTCTTTTGTAGGGAGCGGTTCTGTAGTTTAGAGCCTCAGGGTTGGGTTATCTCGGTTAGCTTTGACCTAGAGCATTGCATTTTTTATTTTATTGTATATTTTATCCTATTGTCTTTGCGTGGTGTATTTTTGACAGGGAGCTGTGCGCAGAGTCAACCTCTCTTTTGTTAGAGCAGCGTTCATCGGGTGTGAAGTAGCCAAATTCCGCGTAGGTAAGTCCCATGTGGATTAAGCCATGGGCTCATGTATGGTTTCGAGCTTTTTTCGAATCATATGTTTTCCTTTGTATTTATCACACGAGATTCTGCTGTGCACTAAGCTGGGGGTCTTCACGGAAACAGCCTCCCTACCGTAATAAGTAGGGGCATGGTCTGCGTACATCTTACCCTCCCCAGACCCTGCTCTGAGCGGGATATACTGGGTATGTTTGGTTTGGTTTGGTTTTACTTGGATTGACTTATTGCATCTACAATTGACCTCGTACTCTTGCGAGTGATCCTACATTTTTGTAAGGTGCAATAAGTCGCACAAAATTTTGGCGCCATTGCCGGGGAAGGCTTTAGGCGAAATAATTATTGTATTTATTTTTTGTGTTTCTAGTTTATGTTAAAAATTCTCTCGATATTTTTCTATTATGTATTTTTGTTTATAACTTTTTCTCTTTGTTTCTTGCTTGATTTGACCGTTTTTTTATTCTTGTATGAGGTACATTATTGAACGTGCTATCATGGATGATTATTGTTGGCCATATGATACTACCTCGTCTTCTAAATGTCACCAAGTTCTTAACTATGCTCAAATTGTCGTACAAATACATCATCTTAGCGAGATGGTTGCCCGACTTGCTAATCAAACACCCGATCCACCGTCTCCATATTGTGATGGTTACTCAACTCCTTGGAATTATGGACCACGCTATCAACATCAAACTCTCGAGTTGATTCTGATCATTGTAATCCGAGTTACAATAATTATTTTGCACCTCCTCCCTCCATCAACGGTCCAAGTCCTCCCCGTTTGAAACTCCATTTGGGCTATAATAACTATGGTTGTTACCCAAAATATTATTCGGAATGATTTGCTGGATATGACTACGGGTGAGTAACAAACAAAATGTGAGAGCACGTCCGATGGAATGTAAATAACACAAGATTTGCCGGGGTTATTAATCCCGGGCTTGAATACTCTCGCGAGATATTATTAATAAGAATACGACTTCGGAGTACAAATATTAATGTTGAGTACGATTACAATGAGTGTAATGACCCTAGTTATCTAGCTCTTGAGTGCTGATGATTGCCGGAAGAACCAGAGTTAATGCTCTGTGAGTTCTTGTTACAAAGATGAAGTGTTCTCTGTATTTTCAACTGTAGGATTCAACTGTATGGAATTTTTTGCTGTCCTTTTCCAAATGCTGGAAGTCTCCTATTTATAGAAGAGGAGGTAGTTGAGATGTCTTAAACCCAAATGGGCGATCGCTTTTAATGCATTGAATTAAACGGGCGATCGTCTCAGTACGTGGGTCGGTTTCCTTAAAGTCCGCAACTACTACTAGCAGCCAAATACGCGAACCAATGAGAAGACAACACGTGCCTCACATTGCAGTCTTGGGAGGTCCCACCTAGGGCCTTTTTGCGGGTTTGTCGGTAGGTGAGAGGCTGTCATTGTCACCAACAGCTGGTGACGGACTGGAGTCAAAAAGCCTTTTCTCGCGGCGCCGTTTGCGGGTCTGCACGTGGGCCTTCATCCCGAGATTCGGTCTTCGTAGACTTGACGGATGTTGGCTATACACGTGGCATAATACGGTCGTCCTTGGTCGGGCACTAGAGTCGGTCGCTAGGTTCCAAGAGACGATCGCCTTGGACATCGATCGTTCGGTACTTGATCTCGATCTGGAATCTTTGTTTGGTAAGTCTGCCTTGGTTCATTTGATGCTTACTTTGGTCGCTCGGCCCTTGTGCCGATCGCCGTTGAGGCATATTAATCACCACACAACAATTGCCCCCCAACTCGCTCCGATATTTAAAGACGTGGGGTGAGGTGGTTCTACTGGAGATCGTTTGAATTAAAGACGAGCGACTTAACACTTTATGGAACAGACGATCGTCTTCTCGAGCGAACTTCGATTTTAAATTTGGACGACCTACTCGATCGTTGAAAAGAGCGGGAAGTGAAAGCTGACATGAAACGTCATTGGGGCACGTGTCGCGTTCCTGTTGGGGGAGTCCGACGGTTTGTCAGACTTATCCTTTGGCGTGTGCTCGAAACGATGCGCACGCGGGATTTGAGGGCGACATTAAATGTGGAATTTTCCAACCCTTGCGCGTCGGCCCCTGAGACTTTGTTTATTTACCCATAATGTTTTCGCCTATAAAAGGGACTAGGGTTTCTGGGTTACAACCTTATCTGTATTTCGCCTAAGAAGAAAGTAACGCCGGATTCCTCTGAAGATTTTTGCGTTGCCGAGCGTCGTTCGACTAGACTTTTCGGGTAAGAAAAAAGCCTTCTCTTTTTCCTTTCTTTTTCTGAAGATGTCCGGAAGAAAACGAACGGTACATAAGACGGGTAGCACCTCCGCTGCCGAAACTTGGGCCGCCCGGGATGAAATCTCTATGGAGTTCCATGTGGAGATGGCCGTCGAGGCTATTCGTGCCGGGATTGAACCCGCGGAGGTTGAAGAACTCTTTAACGAAGGTGATGCGGCCAGGGCGGAGGAGGCGGAGCGAAAGCGTTCGCTGGCCGAAGAGGAGATGGCAGTGAAGGCATACTGGGAGTGAAAGAGTGCGTTCGGCAAAGCCTTTTCAGACTTTGCCGAACTTATGCAGAAACTGGCCGGCCCGAATCCCAAGTTTGACTTCCGCGAGTACTCAATCGCCCATCCCCATGAACCCGAAAGACGGACGTTGTTCCGGGCCGCGTGCCGCTCCCCGTGGTCCCTTGGCCAGATTATAAGCTCGGCGATCAGGAAAGATTTGGTCCGTTGGAGGGCGAAGTTCCATGTCCCCTCTGATGTTTCCCTCTATGTGCCCGCCGAGAATGAACATGCCGACCAACCTCCTGAGGGCATGGTCGCCGTTAATGAGGGATCATGGAGTCCGGACTGCGGTTCCCACTGCCGTTCATCGTGTCTTACTTGATGATTGCCTGGAATGTGGCGCCGCTTCAACTGACGCCGAACGCCTGGCTGTAGATCGTCTGCACCCTTTCCTTGTTCGGCGGTCACCGGCTGTACCGTCTTCCTTTGCCACTGGAGATGAACTCTCTCTTCAAGATGACGGCTCAGAAGGGTTCTATTGGCGGATACCACATTCAAGGTCATTCCGGCCAGGTGATTCTTGGGGTGCCGAACAAGGTCCGGGGCGATTTGACGAAGTGGTTTTGGGTCGGCGGTGCGTGGAAATCCACCGCGAGTGACAATCCCACCGACGAGTTGGATATCCCCACCGGCTTCCGGGAGAGGAATCCGAGTAAGGTTTTTGACTCTCCCTTCGTTCGGATATATTCTGAACTGATCTAATTTGGCTTTCTTTTTGTAGGTGTCCTTGTTCCGGCGGCAGACGAGCTAGCCTTTGATTTTGTGATCGTTTGGGAGCGGATGCGTAGTCTTCTAGATTCTCATATTCACGCTCGCCAGATAAACAACGAAACCTGCTGGTTGGCCGCTCGACTGTTTCGTTTTCCCCACCACTTAAGGGTTCCAGGTACGAATTTTCACGATCTCCATTTGCTTGACGATCGTCTTGATTGAGGAAGGTGACTAATCTTTGTCGATCGCTTTCTTTGTAGAAATCCACTTCCCTCGCTTCCCAGAGACCCCGACAGAGATCGCTATGTCGAACCCCGGGATTATGAGTCGATCCGACCTATCCCGGAGGCAAGGCCTGTCGTGGAGCCGGTCGCCGGTGAACAAGAGCCTCGGGAGGAGGGAGGTCTCCGACTCAATCGCAAGAGGTGGATGGCGGAGGAGCCCTCGGCCTCTGCAACTGCTGCGCCTACTGTGGCACCGCTGATCGCCGCGCCTCCACTTTCTACGATTCCAATGGCGGAGGGGTCCACGCCTTCCTCGAGCTTCTTGGAATTCGCGGCGGTTGCCTGCGCTAAGACCTCTCGTGGGAGGCCGTTCTTTTGCCACGACCCAGAGAAGGTCGCAAGGTGAGCTTGGTTGCTTTGCTGGGTTATGACATTTCCTTGTTGGAAATATACTAACTCTTTTGTTCTTGGTGCAGGGTCCGTCGCTCTGACCCGAACTGCTCGCCGATGGTGCTGGATTTCTTATCGAGCAATGCCCCTCGCGAGGCCTGCGATGTCCCTCATTACGTTGCTCGGGCTGTCGCTGCCCTGCCGAAGGCCTGGATGCGATCGCTCGCCGGCGATCCGCTAACGCAATGCATGCGACTTTCGCTCTAGCCCTTCAGACGGCGACGATGGCTGCTCAGGCCGTGAAGGACTATGAGGGGCAGCCCTCCACCGCTCGTCTTTAGGAGGACCTCGAGGCTGCTCGAAAACAAAATGCCGAGCTTGCCGACAGGCTCATGGCGATAGTGAAGAGCTCCGTGGAGGCGGCCAACAGGGCGAGTCAGGACCTTGACCGGGCCCAGGCGGCGAATGACCGGATGTGGGATCAAATGGCGGACGCCCACCGGTCGCATGCGGCTGCACAGAAGGAGGTCATCGAGCTGAAGGTGACCATCGACCGGCTGACCAGTGAGCTAGCGTCATCGAAAGAAGAGGTGGCCGCCAAGGATGCCGAGCTCCAGGGCGCGAACCAAATGGTTGCGGGGCTAAAAGGAAATGTGGAGGCGACCGAGGCCGATCCCTTCCTCAACGTGGAGTACGTCAGCGAATTTGCATATTATATGGCTTATGCTGACTCAATCCGTGCCGCTAAGAAGGGTGGGCTCGAGGTTGGCCCTTTAGCTGATAATTTCAAAGCCTACGCGCTTGAGCACCCTTTGCAGCCCGCCTTCTTCGTGCCGATCCTAGACCTCTCTTTGGATCACGGGGTCGACTTGACCTGGTATCCGTCGCCCGGCAACCTTGTTCACCCGGATGTCCCGGAGGACGGGGGTGCCGTGCCTGATGCTGGCGAGGGAGCAAATGCTGATCCTGCGGTCGGGGGCGACGGCTCGACAGGGACACCCTGAGCTTTTTTTTTTTTACTTGTAATTTTCTAGGCTTCCCTTTTTTTGTATTTTACCCTCGGACGATCATGCTTGTATTTCAAATGAAATGAAATGAGTATTTCCTTCTCTGATTTCTTGTTTGTATGTTCGTCTTTTCGAATCTTTTGCATTTGACTTTATACAAGTGTTTGAGGATGAGCGATCGTCGTACCTGCAGCTCCAAATGAATTGATATACTTAAACTCATACTTGTAACTTTCAGAACAAAGTCGATCGTCGTATGTATATTTGAACAAAGCCGATCGTCGTATGTATAGCTCCGCTCTCCCCCTTGTTTTTGCTTACTTGGTGAAAGGGAACGAAAATAAATTGTTTAGCGAGCGATGTTTGGTCTAGTTCTTGCGATCTTCAATTTTGCAGATTCCTCGAGAAAGGCCGACCATCTCGGCCTAGAGGAACCTTGCACGGTCATAGAGTTCGATGGAACCGACCTCCGCGACCATGTCTTGTGCACAAGCGATATTCCGTCTGAAGGTTTACATCTCGCAACTCACTTAATTGTGAGGGTCCTCCGTAGGCTACGATCTCAGCCTAGAGGAGTCCTTGCACGGGGCATCGTTGGCTTAATCGACTCCGCAATCGTGGATTCTTAGTACTTTTTTGCCCGAGACCGACATGTTAGATGACGGACCTTCGAGGGCATACGTTGTGACGGGGGGCGGGACGCGTCGCATTGTCCGGGTCCACCATGTTAGATGATGGACCTTTGAGGACGGGCGAGCGTGTCCACAGATCTATTTTGGAGGGTCCTTCGGCTACGCTCGCCTCGTATTTAAATGAAAGGGCGAGCGATCTTTGCCCAAAGGAACCTTGCATGGACGGGCTGTCGGTTTCATCGACCTCCAGAACCATGGCTGCACTTTTCTATCTTGGATCGTCATGTTAGATGACGATCCTCGACAGTATACGTTGTGCTGGGGAAGGCGATCGCTTGCCTAGGTCCATCATTTTAGATAACGAACTTTAGAGGGCGAGCGAGTCATCCTCTTGAGGACTAGGTCGCCCACTTGGAACCGTCTCTCATTGACCTTTGAATTGAAGAATTTTTCAGATTTCCTTTTGTGGATCGTGTTCTTCATTTCCGAGGTCAATCGTCGTTTTTCGAGCATATCCAAGTCGATTCGCTGAGCTACTGGTGAGTAACAAACAAAATGCGAGAGCACGTCCGATGGAATGTAAATAACACAAGATTTGTCGGGCTACAACATTATCCGTCGTCAGTGGTTGCACAGTCCGGTGGCTGAGGATGGCTATCTCCGATGGGATCACTCCTTCTGTTCCGAAAGCGAGGGCGAATGGGGTTTCGCCGGTTGAATTTCTTGTTGTCGTTCCGTAGGACCACAAAATATCCGGGAGCTCACTCGCCCAGCGCCCTTGCTTGGATTCGAGTCTGGCTTTGATCGTGTGCTTGAGGATCCTGTTTACAGCCTCTACCTGCCCGTTTGTTTGAGGGTGGTAAGGGGCCGAAAACAGCTTTTTTATTCCCCAATTTTCACAGAATTGCATAACTTCCAAACCGTCGAACTACTTTCCATTGTCGGAGATGATAGCCTGAGGTAGACCGAAACGGCAGATGATGTTTTTCCAAATGAACTTGATTACTTGCTCTTGGCAGATCTTGTTGAGTGGTTTGGCCTCTGCCCATTTCGTGAAATAATCGACCCTCACGATGGGGAATTTACATCCCCCCGGTGCTGTCAGCAAAGGACAGATGAGGTCGATGCCCCATTGGGTGAACGGCCACGGACTATACATAGAGATGAGCTGCTCGGGGGAGAGCTTGATGTTCGGGCCCATTATTTGACACCTGTGACAAGATCGGGCGTAGGCGATCGCGTCCTTTTGCAGGGTAGGCCATAAAAAGCCTTGCCTGGTCGTCTTGTGGATGAGGGCTCGCACTCCCGCGTGATTTCCACAGATCCCGTCATGGATTTCGGCTAAAACAAGTCGGCCTTCCTCTGGTGTAATGCACTAGATGAGAGGAAGGCTGAAAGCTCGCTTGTAAAGCCGGTCATCCAAGAAGGTGTATCTGGTTGCTCGGAGCTGAAGCTGGCGAGCCTTGACCCGATATGTGGGGACCATTCCGTCCTTCAAGTATTCAATGAACGGGGTCATTCAGTTCTCTTCGGCGATGGCAACTGTGGCGACCAAGCTTTTGTCGATCGCCGATCTTGCCAATTTAGTGATTTGGATGTTAGAGAAATCCGCTGCCCCATCCGACGATGTGAGTTTGGATAGGGCATCGGCCTGGGAGTTGTGTTCTCTCGGGATTTGCTCGATCAGCACTTCTTCGAAATTTGTGCTCATTTCGGCGACCAACTCTTGATATTTGATCATATGTTCACCGCGCGCCTCATATTCTCCCTTGACTTGGTTGACGACCAAGAGGGAGTCCATAAAGATGTGAAGGCGGCGAACGCCCACGGCGAGCGCTAGATCGAGCCCGCCTACTAAGGCTTCATACTCGGCTTCATTGTTGGTCGCTCGGAAATCGAAACGCACAGCATTTGTGAAACTCTGATCGTCGGGGCTGATGAGGACAATCCCTGCCCCTGCCCACGAGCTGACCGACGAGCCATCTACGAACAGTTTCCAAGCGGGACGGCCGACTTGGGTCGGGCTAGGCGGAAAAGTTAATTCCACCACAAAATCCGCCAACGCCTGGCCCTTGATCTCCGTGCGAGGAGCATACGTGACACCATATTGGGCGATCTCCAGTGACCACTTGAGGAGTCGCCCGTTGGTGTCTGGCCGGTGCAGAACTTGTTTTAGAGGGAGAGTCGTCAGAACCTCCACTTGGTGTTCGAAGAAATAGGCTCTCAGCTTTCCAACACTCATGACAAGTGCGTAGGCGAGCTTCTCTAGAGGCGTGTAACGTGTCTCCGCGTGTAGTGCTTGACTAACGAAGTAGATCGGCAAGTGGGTGTAATATCCGCAATTTCGATTTTCGGTAATTTTCTTTTTTTGGCGAGAGTCCGTTTAGACGACTCTCTTGGGACCGTTTCATCATTATGAGAATGATTAATTCTGCACTTTTTGTCATCCGAGTTCGTTTCGGTATCGTTTTGTTGAGTTTCGTGTTTCTTAGCAACTTTTCCGCACTCGAGTTCGATTCTTGTGAATCTCGTTCGAAAATACTGTTTCGAGTTTCCCGTAAGTCCGTTTAACTTTGTTAGACGTGTTGCGAACTTTGGTTAGGTTATTCGATCATGTATCGTGATTTTCGGGCATTTTGGGCCATTTTGTAATTTACTCAAAGTTGTGGGTATCCGCATTCGTATTTGTTGTCTTGAACCTTTTCATGGTCGCGTGTGATTAATTATTTAATGGTATTTCATTTCGGGTCGATGATATTGCCCACGAGCGTTTTGTCGTGTTCGTTCCGTACGATTTCGGAAAATTGAGTCGTCGAGTCCTGGCGGTCGGGCACTGGCCGGACGGTTGCGGCACTGGCCGGACGGTTGCGGCACTGGCCGGACGGTTGCGGGCACTAGCCGGACGAGTGCGACAGGAACCGGCGTAGCGCACGCTACGGCCGGAACCGGCGTAGCGCACGCTACGGCCGGAAGGTAGCGCACGCTACGGCCGGGTGGCAGCGCACGCTACGGCCGGGTGGCAGCGCACGCTACGGCCGGTTAGCTGCGCGCGCTAGTCGGCCGAGACAGTAGGGGCAGTGAGGTTCTGGACTCGGGTGGGTTGGCAGGTAGTGCACGCTACTGTCAAGCACTGCGCACGCTACGGCCGGCAGGTAGCACGCGCTACAGCCGGAAGGCTGTGCACGCTACCTAGCCGAGCAGTCTAGTCCAGGAAGTCCTTGGATTGCGGCCCTGGCTGATAGCGCACGCTAGCTCGGCAGCCTAGCGCGCGCTAGTCCGGCCCAGTATAAATGTGATAGAGCAGTCCAGTTTCGGTCATTTTTCCCATTTCTCTCTTTCTCTTCCGCGGCTGGGGCCTTGGGGATCTTGAAGCCATGTTGTTGAACAACAAATCCACGAGGTTCTTGAGTTCATATCAATGATTGATCATCCTATATCATCCTTTGATCCAGCGAATCAAGGTGAGATTTCCTAGAACCCTATTTTGAGAAATTTTGGGGTTTTTGCGTTTTTGTCCGACTCGTTACGTATTACTGATTAATCCATGTGGGGTATGATTAATCTTAGTAGTATTCGTGTGTTTAACATCATTTAATCCATTGTTCTTCGTCGAATCAAAGTATATTTCTTGATTTCCTTCGAATCGACTTTTTGGGGGATTTGTTCTTGATCTCGTTTTTCGTCCGTTTTTGATGGATCGATTGTTGTTAAACATATCCTATGGATTGTATATCCATATTTCGATTTGGAATTCCGTTTTCATGTTTTGACGGGACGAATCGTGTTCTTGGCCGTTTTGGGGGAAACACTTGAACTTTCGTCATTTGTTCTTTGAATTCAATGGCTTTAAGTCGTGCTATGGAATTCATTTCATTGTTGTTATTGTCCTTCGTAGTTTATTATCGCGAGTTAGCATTCGGTGGAGTCAGCGGGTTCGTAGTCGGTTCGTGCTAACCTACTTCGGTCGATTCTCCGCGTTGTTCCTATTCGAGGCAAGTACCTTGTCCATACCATTCTTGTTTGATCGTTTGATTTTGAACTTTCAAAGATTCGGTTTAGCCTCGTTAAAGGCTCCACTTTCAAAACGCGTGTGTTTTGTGAAGTGAACCCTATAAATTCGCTTGTTGTTGTTGTTGATGATGATGTTGTTACGCTTTGATAATATATATACACATATTATCTCTTTTCGGTGCGTTATGGTTTGACGTGGTATTTTGCTAAGTGTTTGATGCCTCTGGGTGAATTATTTGGACATCCTTGGTGTGATATGTTATTTGTACTTGATTGTTTCGCTAGCCAGCTCGGGAGGGTCCTTCGAGGCCTCGAGTGGGATTTGTGGCTTCGTCCCGGTCCTAGGCGATGTGTGTGCTTGATTGTTTCGCTAGCCAGCTCGGGAGGGTCCGACGGGGCCTCGAGTGGGATTCGTGGCTTCATCCCGGTCCTAGGCGATGCTTGTTTAGTGAATGTATTTTGCTCACCTCGGGAGGGTTCGACGGGGCCACGGAGGGAGTCCAATGGTTTCGCCCTGGATTCACGAGTAAAAACTTCACAGGTTGGTGTGTATGTTTTGTGAATGTGTTTGCTCACCTCGGGAGGGTTCGACGGGGCCACGGAGGGAGTCCAATGGTATAGCCCTGGATTCACGAGTGAAACTTCACGGGTGCGTGTGTATGTTTTGTGAATGTGTTTGCTCACCTCAGGAGGGTTCGACAGGGCCACGGAGGGAGTCCAATGGTATAGCCCTGGATTCACGAGTGAAACTTCACGAGTGCGTATGTATTTTATGTCCGTCGAGGACGCGTGACATGGGTGTAACACCCCCAATCCACTCAGGGATATTACACGCCGTAGACCCTCTCCTCGAGGATCTACCAGGCTGATAACTAAAATCAAACATCTAAACATCGCCTTTAAGGATAAAATGACTCAGTAGACCGACTTGGTCTTTCAATAATAACATACAACTCAATTCCAAACACATACCCACGCAGGGGTCAAAATACAATAAACTCCCGTACAACGGGGAAAAGATACCGCAGCAGTAAAGAAAATACAACTGGACCAATACGACATCAACAGAACCTCGTGTGATTAGTATCGTTCATCTTTCATCATCCTTCGTGCCGACCCTGTGCTATGCTCCAAAACCTGAATGCAAAAATAGACATCCACTCCCCGAATACTCGGGGGTTAGCAAAACTCCACTGTTTTGCTAGTGCAAGTACAAGTGCAAAAATACGAGCCATACAATACAAGTTCCAAGAACAATAATAATCAGGAATCCTCAAAGTTCCAAACGTAATAAAAAGCACTTCCCGAGGCATGAGTTTGGTAAAACATTCCAAAACCGAAAAATCACAAATCAAGGGAAAACAATTTATAAAACAGTTTAAAATGCCATCGAGAGTTTTAATAGAAAACAATTTAGGATTTCCGAATCCTTCTCTTTCCAAAAATCAACAGGGGTCACAGCCCAAAGGTTTTGTTTTCGCAAATAGAAAACAGACAACAATTCACAGGGCCCGAGCCCAACATCACGTGTCCTCGACGGACATAAAAATCAACACAACGTAATCACGCACGCGCATCGCCTAGGACCGGGACGAAGCCACAAATCCCACTCGAGGCCTCGAAGGACCCTCCCGAGCTGGCTAGCGAAACAAATCACACACATCTCACGGTTGGATCAATCGCTTGTTGCATCCTGGCCACATGATCGCATGCCATGTGCCACCATAGATTATCTCAGGCTCTCACGGTTGGATCAATCACTTGTTGCATCCTGACCACATGATCACGTGCCATGTGTCACCGTAGACCTTCAACCATATCCACACATTCACACAAATAACACAATGCAACAAAGATATCCAAACAATTCACTCAGAGGCATCAAACACTTAGCAAAACACCACGTCAAACCACAACGCACCGAAATGAAATAATATACGTCCACACGCAAATACCAAGTGCATCATCAACACCAAATATATCCATAGGATTCACATAGTCATTTACAAGACACAACATTCACAAAACACACGCGTTTTGAAAGCAAGCCTTTAACAAGGCTAAACCGGATCCTTTGAAAGTTCAATTCAAACGACCAAACAACCACATTTAGACAATCACTAATTATCATATCCATAAAACAAGAATAGTATGGGCAAGGTACTTGCCTCGATATCACGATCAATGGAAAAATAAACGGATACGGCCAGGTAGCCCTCAAATTCCCGAACACTATCTAGAACGCGATAGCACCGAAATTACTACGGGAAAACACCACATGAATCATCAATCACCAACGGAATTCAACATCGGAATCATCGAGAACCTATAATCCTCCGTAAGGAATAATAAAACATGATTACGACGAGAATCAAGGCCAAAAACAACGGAAATCCCAACAAACTATCAAAGGGAACTCATTCGAACATTTAATCGAACATTAAATGTTCAAGACCCTTCAAGAACAAAGAAATCACCCCTCGGGTCCAACGAACCAAAGATACGAGTATCCAATCCGTAGAACAAGTTCAAAACAACGTTTATACAATAATTAATTGATTAAAAACAGATTGGAATCGAAATCAAAAAGGAAAATCCCCAAATCTACAAAAACAAGGGTTCAAGCCAAAATACCTTGATTTGGATGAATGATTCAAGTAGAGGTCGAAAATCTACAACAAGACTTGAGGTGGATGATCTCTACAAGTTTGGGAGCACTCAAATCGCCCAAGATCTCCCTTAGAATCGCCTAGAATGGGAGGAGGAAGAAGAGAGGAGAAAATAAATGTTTCTCCTCGAAAATCTGCTAAAAAGTGCAGAAAAAGCCCGTGTGCCGCGGCACAGGACGAGTGTGCCGCGGCCCAGGGCCAAAAAAAACGCCCAGGAATCAGCTTAGTGCCGTGGCACAGCTGAAGTGTGCCGCGGCACACGGCATGACCCACTCCAACACGAAAAAGGCACATCGTGTAGTCTTAGCTATTTCGACCATAACTCCCTCTCACGGACTCCGATTGACTCACCGTTTGAACCATTGGAAAGCTAACTTGATGCTCTATAATATTGCAAAGATTCAGAATTTTTGGAGTTTCCAAGAATTAATGGTGACTTTACAAAGTCGAACTCCCACGTGAAAAAGTCGATTAAGGACACGGAACTCAACAAAACGACACCGAAACGAACTCGGATGACAAAAAGTGCAGAATTAATCATTCTTGAAATGACGAAACGGTCATGAGCGAGTCATCAAAATGGACTTCCGCCGAAAAAAGAAAATTACCGAAATTCGAAATTGTGGATATTACATTCTACCCTCCTTAAAAGAAGTTTCGTCCCGAAACTTAAAACAAGTAGGGGGGAGCAATATACCCGCCAGGAAAACTCGACGAGATACACAAAAATAGAAAACTCGCGCCCATCGACGAAACGCTGCAAGAATCGCAAAGAGACATACGGCGTGAAAACACGCTCCACGACGACCAACACAACGTCGCCGTTAGGGATACAATAAAACCAACAAATGACAAGCGTCATCAAACGGATAATATAGCCAAGTCAATTATCCGACAATCACAAAACACAACGAACGAAAGTCAGTATGATTGACCAACCCAACGGTACATCAATCGAAACGCGAGCCAATCGCTGAACTAATACGGAATTCCACCGCCCAAGGGTTGGAAGATCGAAAACGAGACTAATTTCCCGAACTTAAGGGAATTACGAAGGAGTCTGAACGTTCAACAATCACAAAACGAGAACAAAAACCGAACAAACAAATGATCGAAACAACAAAAATCGAACAATCATGTCCGAAACACGAAGGATAATAAAACTCAAACAACAACTCCCAGGATGATCTGGTGAGAACTACAAGGCATGCATTCCCATAAGATCCACAGGATAGGGAATAGCGATTGAAAAGTCACAGCGACCAACGAGTTATTCCAAAACAATACCACACTCGTTCGATCAACAAAAGCAAGGGATAGGGAAAGTTCAGAAATGTCAACGAACATAAACGAGTCGACGGAGTTGAAAATACAGAAATTCAAAATCCGATCCACGTCGAATAGAAGAGCTAGTAGAACCAAAGTGTGTTACTTCCGAACAAGGTTCACAAGAATTGAACCGAACTCGAAAAAGTCACAGCGATAACCAGATCGACCCAAAACAAGATCACAGCTCGTTCGAACGATGAAACCGGAATACAGAACAAGTTCAGAAAGTATCAACGAACACAAGCCAGTCTATAGAATTGAGAAAGAGAAAATGCAGAAGCCAAAAATAATACGGGTATTATATTCGACCTCTTCTAAAAGAAGTGTCGTCCCCGAAACTCACAACAACGAAATCAAGGTGACGACACAACAAACAACCGACAGAAACATCCTTCGAAGGCCTCTCAAAGCCGTTCTGATATCTGTCTTTGGAGCGCGAACTCCGAATGTCTCGTGAGCCACGCAAAACCGAATTCGGTGTCCTTCGAGTCCACACTTGAAATGTGTTACCGACGAGAAGGACAATTTACACGTGCATGCCCCGGCACATCACGGCTGAAACGCCTCGGCTCGGCATACCGAAAATACAATGGGGCATAACGTCGCAAAACAACATAGCGGAGATGCCAACTCAGCACAACAAAGAATCATAACACATATCATATACAATGATTACCATCGTAAAGTAATACACACACAAACACTACAACAACGACGGTATCGTTTGGCGACCTCAATGGCCCGAACGATAACCAGCACGTAATACAAACATCATGAAACAATCACATATGTACACCAACGTACAAACCCAAGCTTCAACATCTCACACTCGTGTGGCACACGCAATCCACCACGAGACGACAACATTTAACACCAACATCCCGCCTCTCACAGGGGGCTAACACAACAATTGTGTGGAAAACGACTCAATGCTCACACCGCCAATTCGATCATACTCGGGAGCAAACATCAAAATGACAATGCAAACATCACACATACATACCCAGCCCTCAAACGGGAATGGATAGGTTTTAAAACGAAAACCTCATTTTGAAAATAATTTAGAAGAACACGGGTTGATCTTGAGTATCACCTTTCAAAAAGTACAAACGTGAAACATTGTTATCGAGACTTTGGAGAACCATTTCGCATTTGATAAAAATGAGGACACTTTCACTTAGTGGAAACTTTCGGAAATATTCGACCCTCGGGTCTAAGTAAAAGTGTTTATAAAACATTGAAAATATCTCAAAACATTTTGGGTCCTCGCGGTAGAAGAATTTCGAAACATATTGTGGCATCTTGGATGTACCACGAGAAAATAATTCATTTTGAAAGTACGTCTCGAAATTTATTTTCTAAGATACTCAAGTTTTTCAAAGATAATTCAATGGGCTAGAATGCCCAAAAATTTCAGGTAATTACACAAAACATTATAGCGTCGTGGGTCCCGCGCCGGAACTCACCAGGCTAAAAACCATTTACAAAAACGTCAAAAAGGCCGATGACGGTAATATTTCAAAAACTCACGAAAGCCATTTACAAAATACTAGATACCGTCATAAGAATTTCGCCAAAACGATCAAGGCCATAATGCCAAAAACTCGGTTAAGGGAATCGGTTTTCGAAATAAAACTCAGTCGGTAAAATACCGAACGTCATTACCAAAGAACTCACGCAGCGGATAAAAGAAATACAGTCCAACATGCACAATCCAGCAACACTACTCCTCACATGAACGAAATATGAGAGTCAAATAACCACATATCACGAAATCAAAATACATAAGAGGATTCCGTCACTAATCAAATAATCATAAAATAGCTCGTGACACACGAGGCACAACACAAGGAAGGGAGACTTACAGCCACAAGTCGCACGAAGATGATGATCGCCCACGATACTAATCACGACCAACAAACTCAGACGACGCATCGCGACACGACTCAGTCAGACAAATTCTGACGAGACAAAAACTCAAAAGACACCACTAAACCCGACAATCTAGGTTTCCACAACCTAAGCTCCGATACCATTTATGTAACACCCCCAATCCACTCAGGGATATTACACGCCGTAGACCCTCTCCTCGAGGATCTACCAGGCTGATAACTAAAATCAAACATCTAAACATCGCCTTTAAGGCTAAAATGACTCAGTAGACCGACTTGGTCTTTCAATAATAACATACAACTCAATTCCAAACACATACCCACGCAGGGGTCAAAATACAATAAACTCCCGTACAACGGGGAAAAGATACCGCAGCAGAAAAGAAAATACAACTGGACCAATACGACATCAACGTAACCTCGTGTGATTAGTATCCTTCATCTTTCATCATCCTTCGTGCCGACCCTGTGCTATGCTCCAAAACCTGAATGCAAAAATAGACATCCACCCCCCGAATACTCGGGGGTTAGCAAAACTCCACTGTTTTGCTAGTGCAAGTACAAGTGCAAAAATACGAGCCATACAATACAAGTTCCAAGAACAATAATAATCAGGAATCCTAAAAGTTCCAAACGTAATGAAAATCACTTCCCGAGGCATGAGTTTGGTAAAACATTCCAAAACCGAAAGATCACAAATCAAGGGAAAACAATTTATAAAACAGTTTAAAATGCCATCGAGAGTTTTAATAGAAAACAATTTAGGATTTCCGAATCCTTCTCTTTCCAAAATCAACAGGGTCACACCCAAAGGTTTTGTTTTCGCAAATAGAAAGCAGAACAATTCACAGGGCCCGAGCCCAACATCACGTGTCCTCGACGGACATAAAAATCAACACAACGTAATCACGCACGCGCATCGCCAGACCGGACGAAGCCACAAATCCCACTCGAGGCCTCGAAGGACCCTCCCGAGGCGCTAGCGAAACAAATCACACACATCTCACGGTTGGATCAATCGCTTGTTGCATCCTCGGCCACATGATCGCATGCCATGTGCCACCATAGATTATCTCGAGCTCTCACGGTTGGATCAATCACTTGTTGCATCCTGACCACATGATCACGTGCCATGTGTCACCGTAGACCTTCAACCATATCCACACATTCACACAAATAACACAATGCAACAAAGATATCCAAACAATTCACTCAGAGGCATCAAACACTTAGCAAAACACCATGTCAAACCACAACGCACCGAAATGAAATAATATACGTCCACACGCAAATACCAAGTGCATCATCAACACCAAATATATCCATAGGATTCACATAGTCATTTACAAGACACAACATTCACAAAACACACGCGTTTTGAAAGCAAGCCTTTAACAAGGCTAAACCGGATCCTTTGAAAGTTCAATTCAAACGACCAAACAACCACATTTAGACAATCACTAATTATCATATCCATAAAACAAGAATAGTATGGGCAAGGTACTTGCCTCGATATCATGAGCAATGGAAAAATGAATGGATACGGCCTGGTAGCCCTCAAATTCCCGAACACTATCTAGAACGCGATAGCACCGAAATTACTACGGGAAAACACCACATGAATCATCAATCACCAACGGAATTCAACATCGGAATCATCGAGCACCTATAATCCTCTGTAAGGAATAATAAAACATGATTACGACGAGAATCAAGGCCAAAAACAACGGAAATCCCAACAAACTATCAAAGGGAACTCATTCGAACATTTAATCGAACATTAAATGTTCAAGACCCTTCAAGAACAAAGAAATCACCCCTCGGGTCCAACGAACCAAAGATACGAGTATCCAATCCGTAGAACAAGTTCAAAACAACGTTTATACAATAATTAATTGATTAAAAACAGATTGGAATCGAAATCAAAAAGGAAAATCCCCAAATCTACAAAAACAAGGGTTCAAGCCAAAATACCTTGATTTGGATGAATGATTCAAGTAGAGGTCGAAAATCTACAACAAGACTTGAGGTGGATGATCTCTACAAGTTTGGGAGCACTCAAATCGCCCAAGATCTCCCTTAGAGTCGCCTAGAATGGGAGGAGGAAGAAGAGAGGAGAAAATGAATGTTTCTCCTCGAAAATCTGCTAAAAAGTGCAGAAAAAGCCCGTGTGCCGCGGCACAGGACGAGTGTGCCGCGGCCCAGGGCCAAAAAAAACGCCCAGGAATCAGCTTAGTGCCGTGGCACAGCTGAAGTGTGCCGCGGCACACGGTACAGCCCACTCCAACACGAAAAAGGCACATCGTGTAGTCTTAGCTATTTCGACCATAACTCCCTCGTCTGGACTCCGATTGACTCACCGTTTGAACCATTGGAAAGCTAACTTGATGCTCTATAATATTGCAAAGATTCAGAATTTTTGGAGTTTCCAAGAATTAATGGTGACTTTACAAAGTCGAACTCCCACGTGAAAAAGTCGATTAAGGACACGGAACTCAACAAAACGACACCGAAACGAACTCGGATGACAAAAAGTGCAGAATTAATCATTCTTGAAATGACGAAACGGTCATGAGCGAGTCATCAAAATGGACTTCCGCCGAAAAAAGAAAATTACCGAAATTCGAAATTGCGGATATTACATTCTACCCTCCTTAAAAGAAGTTTCGTCCCGAAACTTAAAACAAGTAGGGGGGAGCAATATACCCGCCAGGAAAACTCGACGAGATACACAAAAATAGAAAACTCGCGCCCAACGGCGAAACGCTGTAAGAAACACAAAGAGACATACGGCGTGAAAACACGCTCCACGACGACCAACACAACGTCGCCGTTAGGGATACAATAAAACCAACAAATGACAAGCGTCATCAAACGGATAATATAGCCAAGTCAATTATCCGACAATCACAAAACACAACGAACGAAAGTCAGTATGATTGACCAACCCAACGGTACATCAATCGAAACGCGAGCCAATCGCTGAACTAATACGGAATTCCACCGCCCAAGGGTTGGAAGATCGAAAACGAGACTAATTTCCCGAACTTAAGGGAATTATGAAGGAGTCTGAACGTTCAACAATCACAAAACGAGAACAAAAACCGAACAAACAAATGATCGAGACAACAAAAATCGAACAATCATGTCCGAAACACGAAGGATAATAAAACTCAAACAACAACTCCCAGGATGATCTGGTGAGAACTACAAGGCATGCATTCCCATAAGA
Organism: Orobanche coerulescens; assembly: GCA_033398695.1. NCBI lineage: Eukaryota > Viridiplantae > Streptophyta > Magnoliopsida > Lamiales > Orobanchaceae > Orobanche > Orobanche coerulescens. Next base: position 143,709,922 of record CM065817.1, read on the forward strand.
TCCACAGGATAGGGAATAGCGATTGAAAAGTCACAGCGACCAACGAGTTATTCCAAAACAATACCACACTCGTTCGATCAACAAAAGCAAGGGATAGGGAAAGTTCAAAAATGTCAACGAACATAAACGAGTCGACGGAGTTGAAAATACAGAAATTCAAAATCCGATCCACGTCGAATAGAAGAGCTAGTAGAACCAAAGGGTGTTACTTCCGAACAAGGTTCACAAGAATTGAACCGAACTCGAAAAAGTCACAGCGATAACCAGATCGACCCAAAACAAGATCACAGCTCGTTCGAACGATGAAACCGGAATACAGAACAAGTTCAGAAAGTATCAACGAAATCAAGCGAGTCTATAGAATTGAGAAAGAGAAAATGCAGAAGCCAAAAATAATACGGGTATTATATTCGACCTCTTCTAAAAGAAGTGTCGTCCCCGAAACTCACAACAACGAAATCAAGGTGACGACACAACAAACAACCGACAGAAACATCCTTCGAAGGCCTCTCAAAGCCGTTCCTGATATCTGTGCTGGAGCGCGAACTCCGAATGTCTCGGTAGCCAATTCGCAAAACCGAATTCGGTGTCCTTCGAGTCCACACTTGAAATGTGTTACCGACGAGAAGGACAATTTACACGTGCATGCCCCGGCACATCACGGCTGAAACGCCTCGGCTCGGCATACCGAAAATACAATGGGGCATAACGTCGCAAAACAACATAGCGGAGATGCCAACTCAGCACAACAAAGAATCATAACACATATCATATACAATGATTACCATCGTAAAGTAATACACACACAAACACTACAACAACGACGGTATCGTTTGGCGACCTCAATGGCCCGAACAATAACCAGCACGTAATACAAACATCATGAAACAATCACATATGTACACCAACGTACAAACCCAAGCTTCAACATCTCACACTCGTGTGGCACACGCAATCCACCACGAGACGACAACATTTAACACCAACATCCCGCCTCTCACAGGGGGCTAACACAACAATTGTGTGGAAAACGACTCAATGCTCACACCGCCAATTCGATCATACTCGGGAGCAAACATCAAAATGACAATGCAAACATCACACATACATACCCAGCCCTCAAACGGGAATGGATAGGTTTTAAAACGAAAACCTCATTTTGAAAATAATTTAGAAGAACACGGGTTGATCTTGAGTATCACCTTTCAAAAAGTACAAACGTGAAACATTGTTATCGAGACTTTGGAGAACCATTTCGCATTTGATAAAAATGAGGACACTTTCACTTAGTGGAAACTTTGAAATATTCGACCCTCGGGTCTAAGTAAAAGTGTTTATAAAACATTGAAAATATCTCAAAACATTTTGGGTCCTCGCGGTAGAAGAATTTCGAAACATATTGTGGCATCTTGGATGTACCACGAGAAAATAATTCATTTTGAAAGTACGTCTCGAAATTTATTTTCTAAGATACTCAAGTTTTTCAAAGATAATTCAATGGGCTAGAATGCCCAAAATTTTGTAATTACACAAAAACATTATAGCGCCGTGGGTCCCGCTACGAACTCACCAGGCTAAAAACCATTTACAAAAACGCCAAAAAGGCCGATGACGGTAATATTTCAAAAACTCACGAAAGCCATTTACAAAATACTAGATACCGTCATAATAATTTCGCCAAAACGATCAAGGCCATAATGCCAAAAACTCGGTTAAGGGAATCGGTTTTCGAAATAAAACTCAGTCGGTAAAATACCGAAAGTCATTACCAAAGAACTCACGCAGCGGATAAAAGAAATACAATCCAACATGCACAATCCAGCAACACTACTCCTCACATGAACGAAATATGATAGTCAAATAACCACATATCACGAAATCAAAATCCATAAGAGGATTCCGTCACTAATCAAATAATCATAAAATAGCTCGTGACACACGAGGCACAACACAAGGAAGGGAGACTTACAGCCACAAGTCGCACGAAGATGATGATCGCCCACGATACTAATCACGACCAACAAACTCAGACGACGCGTCGCGACACGACTCAGTCAGACAAATTCTGACGAGACAAAAACTCAAAAGACACCACTAAACCCGACAGCCTAGGTTTCCACAACCTAAGCTCCGATACCATTTATGTAACACCCCCAATCCACTCAGGGATATTACACGCCGTAGACCCTCTCCTCGAGGATCTACCAGGCTGATAACTAAAATCAAACATCTAAACATCGCCTTTAAGGCTAAAATGACTCAGTAGACCGACTTGGTCTTTCAATAATAACATACAACTCAATTCCAAACACATACCCACGCAGGGGTCAAAATACAATAAACTCCCGTACAACGGGGAAAAGATACCGCAGCAGAAAAGAAAATACAACTGGACCAATACGACATCAACGGAACCTCGTGTGATTAGTATCGTTCATCTTTCATCATCCTTCGTGCCGACCCTGTGCTATGCTCCAAAACCTGAATGCAAAAATAGACATCCACCCCCCGAATACTCGGGGGTTAGCAAAACTCCACTGTTTTGCTAGTGCAAGTACAAGTGCAAAATACGAGCCATACAATACAAGTTCCAAGAACAATAATAATCAGGAATCCTCAAAGTTCCAAACGTAATGAAAAGCACTTCCCGAGGCATGAGTTTGGTAAAACATTCCAAAACCGAAAGATCACAAATCAAGGGAAAACAATTTATAAAACAGTTTAAAATGCCATCGAGAGTTTTAATAGAAAACAATTTAGATTTCGAATCCTTCTCTTTCCAAAATCAACAGGGTCACAACCCAAAGGTTTTGTTTTCGCAAATAGAAAATGCATAACAATTCCACAGGCCCGAGCCCAACATCACGTGTCCTCGACGGACATAAAAATCAACACAACGTAATCACGCACGCGCATCGCCTAGGACCGGGACGAAGCCACAAATCCCACTCGAGGCCTCGAAGGACCCTCCCGAGCTGGCTAGCGAAACAAATCACACACATCTCACGGTTGGATCAATCGCTTGTTGCATCCTGGCCACATGATCGCATGCCATGTGCCACCATAGATTATCTCAGGCTCTCACGGTTGGATCAATCACTTGTTGCATCCTGACCACATGATCACGTGCCATGTGTCACCGTAGACCTTCAACCATATCCACATATTCACACAAATAACACAATGCAACAAAGATATCCAAACAATTCACTCAGAGGCATCAAACACTTAGCAAAACACCATGTCAAACCACAACGCACCGAAATGAAATAATATACGTCCACACGCAAATACCAAGTGCATCATCAACACCAAATATATCCATAGGATTCACATAGTCATTTACAAGACACAACATTCACAAAACACACGCGTTTTGAAAGCAAGCCTTTAACAAGGCTAAACCGGATCCTTTGAAAGTTCAATTCAAACGACCAAACAACCACATTTAGACAATCACTAATTATCATATCCATAAAACAAGAATAGTATGGGCAAGGTACTTTCCTCGATATCACGAGCAATGGAAAAATGAATGGATACGGCCGGGTAGCCCTCAAATTCCCGAACACTATCTAGAACGCGATAACACCGAAATTACTACGGGAAAACACCACATGAATCATCAATCACCAACGGAATTCAACATCGGAATCATCGAGCACCTATAATCCTCCGTAAGGAATAATAAAACATGATTACGACGAGAATCAAGGCCAAAAACAACGGAAATCCCAACAAACTATCAAAGGGAACTCATTCGAACATTTAATCGAACATTAAATGTTCAAGACCCTTCAAGAACAAAGAAATCACCCCTCGGGTCGAACGAACCAAAGATACGAGTATCCAATCCGTAGAACAAGTTCAAAACAACGTTTATACAACAATTAATTGATTAAAAACAGATTGGAATCGAAATCAAAAAGGAAAATCCCCAAATCTACAAAAACAAGGGTTCAAACCAAAATACCTTGATTTGGATGAATGATTCAAGTAGAGGTCGAAAATCTACAACAAGACTTGAGGTGGATGATCTCTACAAGTTTGGGAGCACTCAAATCGCCCAAAATCTCCCTTATAATCGCCTAGAATGGGAGGAGGAAGAAGAGAGGAGAAAATGAATGTTTCTCCTCGAAAATCTGCTAAAAAGTGCAGAAAAAGCCCGTGTGCCGCGGCACAGGACGAGTGTGCCGCGGCCCAGGGCTAAAAAAAACGCCCAGGAATCAGCTTAGTGCCGTGGCACAGCTGAAGTGTGCCGCGGCACACGGTACAGCCCACTCCAACACGAAAAAGGCACATCGTGTAGTCTTAGCTATTTCGACCATAACTCCCTCGTCTGGACTCCGATTGACTCACCGTTTGAACCATTGGAAAGCTAACTTGATGCTCTATAATATTGCAAAGATTCAGAATTTTTGGAGTTTCCAAGAATTAATGGTGACTTTACAAAGTCGAACTCCCACGTGAAAAAGTCGATTAAGGACACGGAACTCAACAAAACGACACCGAAACGAACTCGGATGACAAAAAGTGCAGAATTAATCATTCTTGAAATGACGAAACGGTCATGAGCGAGTCATCAAAATGGACTTCCGCCGAAAAAAGAAAATTACCGAAATTCGAAATTGCGGATATTACATTCTACCCTCCTTAAAAGAAGTTTCGTCCCGAAACTTAAAACAAGTAGGGGGAGCAATATACCCGCCAGGAAAACTCGACGAGATACACAAAAATAGAAAACTCGCGCCCAACGGCGAAACGCTGCAAGAAACGCAAAGAGACATACGGCGTGAAAACACGCTCCACGACGACCAACACAACGTCGCCGTTAGGGATACAATAAAACCAACAAATGACAAGCGTCATCAAACGGATAATATAGCCAAGTCAATTATCCGACAATCACAAAACACAACGAACGAAAGTCAGTATGATTGACCAACCCAACGGTACATCAATCGAAACGCGAGCCAATCGCTGAACTAATACGGAATTCCACCGCCCAAGGGTTGGAAGATCGAAAACGAGACTAATTTCCCGAACTTAAGGGAATTACGAAGGAGTCTGAACGTTCAACAATCACAAAACGAGAACAAAAACCGAACAAACAAATGATCGAGACAACAAAAATCGAACAATCATGTCCGAAACACGAAGGATAATAAAACTCAAACAACAACTCCCAGGATGATCTGGTGAGAACTACAAGGCATGCATTCCCATAAGATCCACAGGATAGGGAATAGCGATTGAAAAGTCACAGCGACAAACGAGTTATTCCAAAACAATACCACACTCGTTCGATCAACAAAAGCAAGGGATAGGGAAAGTTCAGAAATGTCAACGAACATAAACGAGTCGACGGAGTTGAAAATACAGAAATTCAAAATCCGATCCACGTCGAATAGAAGAGCTAGTAGAACCAAAGGGTGTTACTTCCGAACAAGGTTCACAAGAATCGAACCGAACTCGAAAAAGTCACAGCGATAACCAGATCGACCCAAAACAAGATCACAGCTCGTTCGAACGATGAAACCGGAATACAGAACAAGTTCAGAAAGTATCAACGAACACGAGCGAGTCTATAGAATTGAGAAAGAGAAAATGCAGAAGCCAAAAATAATACGGGTATTATATTCGACCTCTTCTAAAAGAAGTGTCGTCCCCGAAACTCACAACAACGAAATCAAGGTGACGACACAACAAACAACCGACAGAAACATCCTTCGAAGGCCTCTCAAAGCCGTTCCTGATATCTGTGCTGGAGCGCGAACTCCGAATGTCTCGGTAGCCAATTCGCAAAACCGAATTCGGTGTCCTTCGAGTCCACACTTGAAATGTGTTACCGACGAGAAGGACAATTTACACGTGCATGCCCCGGCACATCACGGCTGAAACGCCTCGGCTCGGCATACCGAAAATACAATGGGGCATAACGTCGCAAAACAACATAGCGGAGATGCCAACTCAGCACAACAAAGAATCATAACACATATCATATACAATGATTACCATCGTAAAGTAATACACACACAAACACTACAACAACGACGGTATCGTTTGGCGACCTCAATGGCCCGAACAATAACCAGACGTAATACAAACATCATGAAACAATCACATATGTACACCAACGTACAAACCCAAGCTTCAACATCTCACACTCGTGTGGCACACGCAATCCACCACGAGACGACAACATTTAACACCAACATCCCGCCTCTCACAGGGGGCTAACACAACAATTGTGTGGAAAACGACTCAATGCTCACACCGCCAATTCGATCATACTCGGGAGCAAACATCAAAATGACAATGCAAACATCACACATACATACCCAGCCTCAAGCGGAATGGATAGGTTTTAAAACGAAAACCTCATTTTGAAAATAATTTAGAAGAACACGGGTTGATCTTGAGTATCACCTTTCAAAAAGTACAAACGTGAAACATTGTTATCGAGACTTTGGAGAACCATTTCGCATTTGATAAAAATGAGGACACTTTCACTTAGTGGAAACTTTCGGAAATATTCGACCCTCGGGTCTAAGTAAAAGTGTTTATAAAACATTGAAAATATCTCAAAACATTTTGGGTCCTCGCGGTAGAAGAATTTCGAAACATATTGTGGCATCTTGGATGTACCACGAGAAAATAATTCATTTTGAAAGTACGTCTCGAAATTTATTTTCTAAGATACTCAAGTTTTTCAAAGATAATTCAATGGGCTAGAATGCCCAAAAATTTCAGGTAATTACACAAAACATTATAGCGCCGTGGGTCCCGCGCCGGAACTCACCAGGCTAAAAACCATTTACAAAAACGCCAAAAAGGCCGATGACGGTAATATTTCAAAAACTCACGAAAGCCATTTACAAAATACTAGATACCGTCATAATAATTTCGCCAAAACGATCAAGGCCATAATGCCAAAAACTCGGTTAAGGGAATCGGTTTTCGAAATAAAACTCAGTCGGTAAAATACCGAAAGTCATTACCAAAGAACTCACGCAGCGGATAAAAGAAATACAATCCAACATGCACAATCCAGCAACACTACTCCTCACATGAACGAAATATGATAGTCAAATAACCACATATCACGAAATCAAAATCCATAAGAGGATTCCGTCACTAATCAAATAATCATAAAATAGCTCGTGACACACGAGGCACAACACAAGGAAGGGAGACTTACAGCCACAAGTCGCACGAAGATGATGATCGCCCACGATACTAATCACGACCAACAAACTCAGACGACGCGTCGCGACACGACTCAGTCAGACAAATTCTGACGAGACAAAAACTCAACAGACACCACTAAACCCGACAGCCTATGTTTCCACAACCTAAGCTCCGATACCATTTATGTAACACCCCCAATCCACTCAGGGATATTACACGCCGTAGACCCTCTCCTCGAGGATCTACCAGGATGATAACTAAAATCAAACATCTAAACATCGCCTTTAAGGCTAAAATGACTCAGTAGACCGACTTGGTCTTTCAATAATAACATACAACTCAATTCCAAACACATACCCACGCAGGGGTCAAAATACAATAAACTCCCGTACAACGGGGAAAAGATACCGCAGCAGAAAAGAAAATACAACTGGACCAATACGACATCAATGGAACCTCGTGTGATTAGTATCGTTCATCTTTCATCATCCTTCGTGCCGACCCTGTGCTATGCTCCAAAACCTGAATGCAAAAATAGACATCCACCCCCCGAATACTCGGGGGTTAGCAAAACTCCACTGTTTTGCTAGTGCAAGTACAAGTGCAAAAATACGAGCCATACAATACAAGTTCCAAGAACAATAATAATCAGGAATCCTCAAAGTTCCAAACGTAATGAAAAGCACTTCCCGAGGCATGAGTTTGGTAAAACATTCCAAAACCGAAAGATCACAAATCAAGGGAAAACAATTTATAAAACAGTTTAAAGTGCCATCGAGAGTTTTAATAGAAAACAATTTAGGATTTCCGAATCCTTCTCTTTCCAAAAATCAACAGGGGTCACAGCCCAAAGGTTTTGTTTTCGCAAATAGAAAACAGACAACAATTCACAGGGCCCGAGCCCAACATCACGTGTCCTCGACGGACATAAAAATCAACACAACGTAATCACGCACGCGCATCGCCTAGGACCGGGACGAAGCCACAAATCCCACTCGAGGCCTCGAAGGACTCTCCCGAGCTGGCTAGCGAAACAAATCACACACATCTCACGGTTGGATCAATCGCTTGTTGCATCCTGGCCACATGATCGCATGCCATGTGCCACCATAGATTATCTCAGGCTCTCACGGTTGGATCAATCACTTGTTGCATCCTGACCACATGATCACGTGCCATGTGTCACCGTAGACCTTCAACCATATCCACACATTCACACAAATAACACAATGCAACAAAGATATCCAAACAATTCACTCAGAGGCATCAAACACTTAGCAAAACACCACGTCAAACCACAACGCACCGAAATGAAATAATATACGTCCACATGCAAATACCAAGTGCATCATCAACACCAAATATATCCATAGGATTCACATAGTCATTTACAAGACACAACATTCACAAAACACACGCGTTTTGAAAGCAAGCCTTTAACAAGGCTAAACCGGATCCTTTGAAAGTTCAATTCAAACGACCAAACAACCACATTTAGACAATCACTAATTATCATATCTATAAAACAAGAATAGTATGGGCAAGGTACTTGCCTCGGTATCACGAGCAATGGAAAAATGAACGGATGCGGCCGGGTAGCCCTCAAATTCCCGAACACTATCTAGAACGCGATAGCACCGAAATTACTACGGGAAAACACCACATGAATCATCAATCACCAACGGAATTCAACATCGAAATCATCGAGCACCTATAATCCTCCGTAAGGAATAATAAAACATGATTACGACGAGAATCAAGGCCAAAAACAACGGAAATCCCAACAAACTATCAAAGGGAACTCATTCGAACATTTAATCGAACATTAAATGTTCAAGACCCTTCAAGAACAAAGAAATCACCCCTCGGGTCGAACGAACCAAAGATACGAGTATCCAATCCGTAGAACAAGTTCAAAACAACGTTTATACAATAATTAATTGATTAAAAACGGATTGGAATCGAAATCAAAAAGGAAAATCCCCAAATCTACAAAAACAAGGGTTCAAGCCAAAATACCTTGATTTGGATGAATGATTCAAGTAGAGGTCGAAAATCTACAACAAGACTTGAGGTGGATGATCTCTACAAGTTTGGGAGCACTCAAATCGCCCAAAATCGCCTAGAATGGGAGGAGGAAGAAGAGAGGAGAAAATGAATGTTTCTCCTCGAAAATCTGCTAAAAAGTGCAGAAAAAGCCCGTGTGCCGCGGCACAGGACGAGTGTGCCGCGGACCAGGGCCAAAAAAAACGCCCAGGAATCAGCTTAGTGCCGTGGCACAGCTGAAGTGTGCCGCGGCACACGGTACAGCCCACTCCAACACGAAAAAGGCACATCATGTAGTCTTAGCTATTTCGACCATAACTCCCTCGTCTGGGCTCCGATTGACTCACCGTTTGAACCATTGGAAAGCTAACTTGATTCTCTATAATATTGCAAAGATTCAGAATTTTTGGAGTTTCCAAGAATTAATGGTGACTTTACAAAGTCGAACTCCCACGTGAAAAAGTCGATTAAGGACACGGAACTCAACAAAACGACACCGAAACGAACTCGGATGACAAAAAGTTCAGAATTAATCATTCTTTAAATGACGAAACGGTCATGAGCGAGTCATCAAAATGGACTTTCGCCGAAAAAAGAAAATTACCGAAATTCGAAATTGCGGATATTACAGTGGGTTTTAACCTTGTGTATTGTTGTTGGTTTCATTTGTGAAAACAAAACCTTTGGGCTGTGACCCCTGTTGATTTTTGAAAGAGAAGGATTCAATAATCCTAAATTGTTTTCTATTAAAACTCTCGATGGCATTTTAAACCGTTTTATAAATTGTTTTCCCTTGAGTTGTGACCTTTCGGTTTTAGAATGTTTTACCCAAACTCTTGCCTCGAGAAGTACCTTTCGTTACGTTTGGATCTTTGAGGATTCCTGGTTATTATTGTCCTTGGAATTTGTATTGTATGGCTCGTATTTGCACTTTGTTCTTGCACTAGCAAAACAGTGGAGTTTTGCTAACCCCCGAGTATTTGGGGGGTGGATGTATGTTTTTGCATTCAGGTTTGGGAGCATAACACAGGGTCGGCACGAAGGATGATGAAATATGAACGATACTAATCACACGAGGATCCGTATGATGTCATTGGTTTAGTTGTATTTTATTTCCGCTGCAGTATTCTTTTCCGTTGTACGGGAGTGTGTTGTATTTGACCCGTGCGTGGGTATGTAATGTGTTTGAGTTGTATGTATTTATTGAAAGACCAAATCGGTCTACTGAGTCATTTTAGCCTTAAAGGCATTGTTGAGATGTTCTATGTTGTTACCAGCCTGGTAGATCCTTGAGGAAAGGTTCTACGGCATGTAATATCCCTGAGCGGATTGGGGGTGTTACATAAATGGTATCGGAGCTTAGGTTGTGGAAACCTAGGTTGTCGGGTTTAGTTATGTTTGTTGAGTTTTGTCTCGTCGGATTTTGTCTGACTGAGTCGTGTCGCGACACGTCGTCTGAGTATGTTGGTTGTGATTAGTATCATGGAGCGATCATCATCTTCGTGCGACCTGTGGATGTAAGTCTCCTTTCTTTGTGTTGTGCCTCGTGTGACATGAGCTGCTTGTATGATTATATCGTTTATTGATTGAATCCTTCCGTGGTTGTTGATTCCGTGATATGTGGGTATTCAATTGTAATATTTTATTTATATGAGGAGTGGTGTCGCTGCGTGAGTCCTTTCAAAATGACTTTCAGTATTTTGCAAACTGAGTTCTAATTCGTAAAACTGATTCCCTAAATCGAGTTTTGGCACTTTGGCCTTGAATGTTTTATGACGGTTTGATAGAGGATTTTGTGAGTTTTGGGCATTCTGGCCTATTGAATATTTGAAAACCTTGAGTATCTTAGAAAATTAAATTTCGAGACGTACTTTTAAAACGAATTATTTTCTTGCGGTGTTTTCAAGGTGCTTTGTAGTGCCGCAATATATTTCAAAAATTTCCAATTGAGGACCAAAAATATTTTGAGATATTTTCAATTATTTGTCCGATTCGTTCCGTATTATTGATTAATCCATGATGGGTATGATTAATCTTAGTAGTATTCTTGTGTTTAACATCATTTAATCCATTGTTCTTCATCGAATCAAAGTATATTTCTTGATTTCCTTCGAATCGACTTTTTGGGGGATTTATTCTTGATCTCATTTTTCGTCCGTTTTTGATGGATCGATTGTTGTTAAACATATCCTATGGATTGTATATCCATATTTCGATTTGGAATTCCGTTTTTGTGTTTTGACGGGACGAATTGTGTTCTTGGCCGTTTTGGGGGAAACACTTGAACTTTCGTCATTTGTTCTTTGAATTCAACGGCTTTAAGTCGAGCTATGGAATTCATTTCATTGTTGTTATTGTCCTTCATAGTTTATTATCGCGAGTTGGCGTTCGGTGGAGTCGGCGGGTTCGTAGTCGGTTCGTGCTAACCTACTTCAGTCGATTCTCCGCGTTGTTCCTATTCGAGGCAAGTACCTTGTCCATACCATTCTTGTTCCTATTCGAGGCAAGTACCTTGTCCATACCATTCTTGTTCCTATTCGAGGCAAGTACCTCTATTTTTTGGCGAGTGGGAGCTAGATGGCTGGCCTGTTTTTTGGGAGTCGGGTATTCCGAACTCCTCGTGACAGATTCAGACTACGACGTCTCATGAGTGGGGCCAGAGTGCCCAGGTTTCTATGAAGGATCATTTCCTAGGCGGCTGAAGACGGAACTGTCCCGCCTTGCGAGTGCCTTTTCTCGTGAATTGGGGCTGTCTGACGATTGTTCGACATATAACCCCTTGAGCTTTCGTTTGTCCGCACGGCGGATGGCTGAGGGGGTAATAGTGGGCGCATCGTATGCTCTCCGTCCCTCCCTTAGGATGGCTATGGCCTCCTCGATTTGTTCCGCGGTTTGGAATTGATCGAGTGAGAGGCTGGGGCCGTCCCTCGGGGGCGGGAGTGAGAGTCTAGCGTTGCCGCGGCTGCCTTCCGCCGTAGGTTGGGACTCGATTTGGGCCGGAATAAGGCGTTCGGTGGACCGTAAGGTGGCTTCTCTTCGAAGTGGTGGCATACGTCATTATCACGAGGGTTTTCCTTTGAAGAACAGTGAGTGTTTCTTCAAGTATATGTTCCGGAGAACAGTGAGTGTTCTTTGAAACGGTCAGAGAGAAAATAAGGGTTAAATTCCCTCCTTCTAGCGCCAATTGTTGTTACCCAAAATATTATTCGGAATGATTTGCTGGATATGGCTACGGGTGAGTAACAAACAAAATGCGAGAGCACGTCCAATGGAATGTAAATAACACAAGATTTGCCGGGGGTTTTAATCCCGGCTTGAATGCTCTCGCGAGATATTATTAATAAGAATACTGCTTTGGAGTGCAAATATTAACGTTGAGTACGATTATAATGAGTGTAATGACCCTAGTTATCTAGCTCTTGAGTGCTGATGATTGCCGGAAGAACCAGAGTTGATGCTCTGTGAGTTCTTGTTACAAAGATGAAGTGTTCTCTGTAATTTCAACTGTAGGATTCAACAGTGTAGGATTTTTTCCTGTCCTTTTCCAAATGCTGGAAGTCTCCTATTTATAGAAGATGAGGTAGTTGGGATGTCTTAATCCCAAACGGGCGATCGCTTTTCCTGCATTGAATTAAACGGGCAATCGTCTCAGCACGTGGGTCGGTTTCCTTAAAGTCCGCAGCTGCTACTAGCAGCCAAATGCGCGAACCATTGAGAAGACAACACGTGCCTCACGTTGCAGTCTTGGGAGGTCCCACCTAGGGCCTTTTTTCGGGTCTGTCGGTAGGTGAGAGGTTGTCCTTGCCACCAACAGCTGGTGACGGACTGGAGTCAAAAAGCCTTTTCCCACGGCGCCGTTTGCGGGTCTGCACGTAGGCCTTCATCCCGAGATTCGGTCTTCGTAGACTTGACGGATGTTGGCTTTACACGTGGCATAAGACGGTCATCCTTTGTCGGGCACTAGAGTCGGTCGCTAGGTGCCAAGAGACGATCACCCTGGACGTTGATCGCTCGGTACTTGATCTCGATCTGGAATCTTCATTTGGTAAGTCTGCCTTGGTTCATTTGATGCTGACTTTGGTCGCTCGGCCCTTGTGCCGATCGCCGTTGAGGCGTATTAATCGCCGCACAACAACTATTTTGCCCCACCTTCCCCACGTTCCTATATTCATCAATGGAAGGTTCAAACAAGTCATTCATGGAATAGGAATCCTCATCCAACACAAATTGAACATTTATATCCATCTCAAGAGCATACTTCAAGACTTCAAGAGAGCCTTGCCAACTTTGCTGCTCAAAGTAAGGCAAACAAACGTGTCAAAGAATTCATATATGGGCAAGAAGAGATATGCAGTCGTCTTGATGACTATATTTGGGACATAAATTATATTTATTTCATGAGATGATAAAATGAATAAATAAGAGGACGTTCGTGAGAATTTGACAAGCATTGAGGTTAAGGAGTCTCGTACGGGTGGTGATGACTTGACTGACGATATAATACTTGAAGATAATGGTGTATTGGAGGCCTTTGAGGAAGGAAATGTTCCTGTTGATCCTCTTTCGAAGCCTTATCCACATCATATTACCAACTTTGAAGGTCATGAGGTTACAACCTTTTCTTTTGAGGGTGATCGTTTGTGCTTAGATATTACAAAGGAAAAAGAGAGTGAAGAGATTATGGTGACAGAGGAAGAGCCTATGTGTGGTGATAATATTGTGCTTCAGGATTATTGCCGAGGCACCATCTTAGGTGAGTTTGTATTTGTACTGTTATAGAACACTCATCTCTTGCTATTGATTTGTGTGCTTCGATTAAAAGATCTAGGGCGCGTTCTTTGCCTACTCTACCGACTCATGAGCTCAAAAATGCAAAGTCAACAAGCACTCTTCAGGTGATCGGCATCCCATACTTCTGCTCAACGGATATATTTATTTATGATGAATGCACCTTTCTTGATTTATTTGCGAGTTGCGGCTACATATACTTCTTGGTCGATAAGATTGTCCGTTTCGAATCCGGCAATAGCATAGAGTGTCTCACTTTTGATGTCCGACTTCTTTGCTCCACAAGCTTACCCTTGCACTTGGAAAATACAAAGGCGTAGCATGACCGACACTTACTTTTAGATCCCGAATAATTTTTCTATGGATCGTCAAGATAATGATGTTAAACAAGCTCTTCTTGGGAGGCAACCCAAGTACTTTTATTGCTTCATGTTTATTTTTGGTCTTCTTTTGTGTGTTTTGTGTGTTTTTATTCTATTACGCATTGGTACTTTTTTTGGTCGTGTTTTGTAGGTTGTGTGAGTTTTGGTGCTAGACGAGCCCATTTCCGGATGTCGATACATTTCAGGGATGCTTCCATTTTCTTATCTCTCATTAAGTGTCTTATTTTTTTACAATGAGAAAATTGCTTATGATAATGTGGGGGAGGGGAAAATTAAAAAGTTTATGTCATACATTTTATTGGGTATTCATCAAGCATGTATTTTCATATTTTTGGTTTTTGTTTGTTGTATATCCTTGGAGTTTACTTGGTCAATTAGGACGTGTAGACGACTTTAAAGGCTTGAGAAATTTGTATTGGTTGTGAAGTTTTATGTGTTGAATTGAAATCTATGATTTGAAATCCGTCTTGTGATTCAATCATAGTAATTATATATATGGATTTAGTTAGGAGATAATCGTAGTTATGTGACATGAAGTGTGGTGTATTTCAAAGGGAGTGAGTTGAGATCTTTTATATCGATACAAGCTTATGAGTCTTTGCCGTTTAAATAGATTTTTCAATATGCTTCTTATGATGTTTTGAGAATTATTGCTTAGAAATAATGTATTTATGATACAGAATAATACGAGTATGTTGAACTACCGCCAAGTATTGACACGCCGCGACTATCTCGCTTAAGTAGAACAAGGCTTTAACTAATAATAAATTAGTCATTTAAGTAATGAAACACAACAACTTAAATAACATTAGATAATGAAACATAAGTCGTTCTATGTAGAACTAGACGGATATTAAAATAATGCTAGTATTTTTTAAAAGATGGCAATAAAAATTCAACTACAATTGTACAAAGTGGGCGAATATTTAATAAAGAGGCTAATGCTTATGAACGAAAAATAGCTTTCACGTGGAGGGCAACGCACTTTGGTTTGAACTTAGTCTTTATCCAAATTGAAAACAAGACGAGATGGGGTTTTCATAAGGATATTGTAACACCCCCAAAACCATAAGGGAATATTACACACCGTAGACCCTTTCCACAAGGATCTACCAGGCTAAACATCCATAAACAACCAAATGCTTGTCCGGCCAGGGTCAAACAATATAATAATACAGACCGTTAAGGTCACTTACACATGAATACACAGACCGATCAGGTCACACAACTCCATCAACAGAACTGACTAAAACAACATTACCCACACAGGGGTCGAAACACAATACAGTGGAAGACTGAAATCAACTCTGACAATACAACCAAACTCTACCAACTCTCGACTCTTGATTAGTATCGAAGCTCGTCATCCTCTTGTGCCAATCCTGTGACTGCTCCCCTGAACCTGCATGTACCTGGACGCAAAATGGACATCCACCCCCCGATTACTCAGGGGTTAGTAAAACTCCACGGTTTTACTAGTGCAAGTATAATACGATACGAAACGCAACAAGTAAATAGCAACTACAAATTTAATACGGAAATCAATTATCAAATGTTCCCGAGAAGTTTTAAAATTTCGAACTCAAGCAAGAGATATTTGAAAAGGAACTCATCATCTCGGGGATTTTTAAAGTAGAAATTCTTTTGGACCTCGAGCCCCAATTTACAAAACCGTTTCGAAAACATTAGGGCCTTAGCCCGATTCTCTTTTCAAAACACAATGGATAAGATATCATTATGAGTCCGAGACCCGTATTTAAAATGTTATCCAAATAATCACTGTTATACGATCGTTGTTCGTACACATCATGTACTGAACTCCGGAGACCTCGACGGACCTTACCTGGACCACACACACTGTTCGTACACATCATGTACTAAACTCCGGAGGCCTCGACGGACCCTACTCGGCCACAAACATCGTTCGTACACATCATGTACCGAACTCCAGAGGCCTCGTCAGACCCTACCTGGATCACACACCTTATTCGTACACATCATGTACCGAACTCCAGAGGCCTCGTCAGACCCTACCTGGAACACACACACACATCGACACGACATAACTCATAATCATCAAATGTCAAGCCATTCCACATTACACCGAAATGTATAATCAGGTATGTAAACCAAAACAACATAATTATCATAATCATCACAACAACTCAACAATGACCAACCATGCCCGACACAAACTTAGATGATTTGCACATCCAACACAATTCCACGATGTTAACTAAGTGAAGGTATTATTGTTACCATCAATCGTTCATAATAATAAATTCATACGAAGCATATTCGCTAAGATAAATCAATTCATCATAACCATAACACGACGTCCCTATTCACAAGACACAATTCGTATAGTAAAATACTCGGACCCCGAAGAAGACAACGAACGGAAGGGTTCCGACTCGAGTTCTTCACAAGAATTTCGTCCCTAAGTCATACCAATGATAAATCAACAATCGTACAATGGATAATAATCATACAACGCCCAATTCCCCCCTCTAAGACCTTTTGTCGGACACCTTCAAGGCGTCGACTAAGAACTCGACCAAAACAACAAATCGATACGATCCAACCATGGAATAACAAGGGAAATGATATAATACATCTAAATAATCATCAATCCATCATAATCCTAAGTTAAATCGGATTAAACGGACGAAATCAACCAAAATACCCAAATTCCCCAAAACTAGATTTCTAGAAAATCTGACCTGATTCGCTCGATCAAAGGATGTTATAGGACGGATGATTGATGATATGAACCTCAAAACTTCATGAATTCATTGTCTAACAACATGCCTCCATGATTAACCAAGCTCCAGCCGCGGAAGAGGATGAAACGAGTGAGAAAATGGTTGAAGAAAACGTCTGTTGGCCTTAAATAGGCCGACTGCCGGCCACATAACGTACGTAATCGGCCATGGCTTACGGCCGTAACCGGCCATGGCCGAACCACTGCCCCAATTCTGCCGGCCCGTTACGTACGTTACCGTCCAGGGCCTTACGTACGTAACCGGCCCTTACGGCCAGAATCGCCGGCCATAGCGGCCGCATTTCGGCCAGTGTCCTCCAAATGACTCGGTCGATCCGACGGTCCGAAAAATCCCGAAACTCAGACCTGAACATAAACCGAAAACACGGTGACGAAGTACTCGTAAAGACGAATCCGAACACTAAGAGAACACATGATTCCGACCACCCAAAGGCTCGAAATTCGACAACGGAAAGTAATTACCCCAAACTTTGGGAAATTATGAAAATGGCCCAAAACGTCCGAAAATCACGATACGCGATCGAAACACCAAACCAAAGCTCGCAACATGAATAATAACATTAAATGAACTTACGAGAAACTCGAAACAACAGTTTCGGATGAGATTCGCACGAATCGAACTCAAGTGCGGAAAAGCCGCTTAAGGACACAGAACTCAACAAAATGATACCGAAACGAACTCGGATGACAAAAAGTGCAGAATTAAATATTCTCGGAATGTCAAAACGGTCATGAGCGAGTCATTAAAATGGACTTCCGCCGAAAAAAATAAAATTATCGGAAATCGAAATTGCGGATATATGATACTGTATCATGGATAGATTGAGGCACCAATTTTTATGAGTTTTCTTGTTGTCTTAGTCGAGATAATTGTTTGCTTGAGGAAAAGTAAAATACTAAGTGTGTGGGAGTTTGTTTAGTTGATTCAGTATGTTTTTCTAGTGTTTTGGTATCATGTTCTCTATTCGTTTTTATGGATTATGTCGTCTTATTTTTCATTATTTTGTGTTATTTTGCATCATGTGATGTTTTGTTGATGGTGATAGAAAATAACGGAATAATGGGACATGAATGAGAAAACTTGAGGCAAGGAAAAGTAAACTCGTGTAACTGAGATTCGATGATCTTCAAGTAGAAGGACGGGTGATCAAAGAGCCAACAGATCAAAATTGCACATAAGCTAAGGAAACCTACATGAAATGGTGCAAGAATACTCATAAAATGTCGAATACTTGGAATATGAGAATGATAAATATATGGTTGGAAATATATTCGAGTTAGCTTTCTAACTCCATTCACCGTTCGTAAATCTGAATTTTCTAGAGGAAGTTATGACAAAAACAGCAAAACTGCATGCAGCAAATGAGCGCCCACAACCGCCTCCACTCAGATGTGAGTGAGGCGGTTGCCAGTGAAGTGAGTCGGCGCTCACTTTGCTGCCCTTCGTGATTTTTTTGTTTTTTAATTACTTTTTTTGTCTATGACTCCTACTAGCTGTTGAAATATAAAACGCAGCGGAATCGATATTGAATTTAGAGGTTTGTTTGGTTTTATAAACTAACCAACATAAATAGCGGATTTATTTAGGCTTATCAATTAATTAAACAAATTAATAAACAATTTAAATATACATATTTACGCAGTACAATTGATAATTCATACTTTTGAAGCTAAGTTGTAGAAAATCCCTTTGTGTCGATCGAACTCCTCCTCGTACTCCTCCTTGATCTTTTTGTATTTCTACCTCAAGATCTTCTAGAGTATGTCCCGTATAAGATCCGGATGCTGTGTGGGGAACAATCTCCCGGTCAAAACTTGAACTGCAGTATGGGATCGACCGAATTTCTCCAAGAAATACCTCACGAATTTTTCTCTCTATTTTTCTTGAATATTTGTGTATTTAGAAAAATATTGTGTTAGCTAAATTATGAAATCCAAGACATAAGTCAAGATCCACAATTAAACACAAAATAGAAAAAAAAAAGGAAATTCTTGTTCAAGAAGAGTGTAAAAATCGGCCAACACCATGGTCCTATTTATAAGTGTAATGAGCTACTCTAGTAACCTTAGGGAAGATAAGGTAAGGACTCCCAATAGATCTCATCTTACCATATTAGGACTCTTCCTAATATAATGAGTCTATTAATATCAACTTAGTCCACTAAAAGATTGATATTGCACTTCATACCAAAATTCCAAATTACGAAATTGGGCTCACTTTTGAATTAATTATTTCTCGTGTTTAAGATATCTCATATCCATTAATTAATTTAAACCACTGACACCTTTTAATTAATTAATATATTAGACATGAGTATACCATTTGATCTTTATTATTATATCGGAAAATTAATTCCATCTGCATGTAGGGGTGTTCAAAACTACCCGACCCGATTGACCCGACCCAATTACCCGACTACCCGGTAACTCTTTACCGGGTAATTTTTTTAATTACCCGGATTTAGCGATCCGGGTACCCGGCCCGCTAAATTTTTGAGTTACCGGGCCGAGTAATGGGCCGGCCAAATAAAATTACCGGATACCCACCGACCCAGTAATTTTTTTATTTAATTATTTTTTTTCTCACTACATATTTTATTTTAACCATTTTAAAATTTGTGTATAGAATTAATATGTATTTACTTACATTTTAATAATATTAACATTACATTACCTATATAAAAGTTGGTCCATATTAATCTTATTCTCTATTTTTTTTTCCTTTTCATGAATCATATTTTTTTAGAATTTAAATCTCATTAATTATTTTAAATTATGACATCAAAATTACAAAACTGGGTATGTATTAATATAATATAGTAGTCTAGTTTCAAAGTGAGTAGAATAAATATTTCATATAATATCTTAATATGTTAGAACCAATGATAATAAAATGAATGTTATAATTATTGTAAATAATTTTCTTACTTTTAATTTAATTTTTTTTGTAGAAATCAATCGAGCAAATAAATTAAATTAAAGTTAAATTTTCTTAATATTTGATTTAATCATAACGCATGACTTCAAAATCAGAATCAATTCTTGCTAATTTAAAATTAAATATTTTTGTTGAACTAAAAGTTGAAAAAAATACAGTAAAAAAATCACATATATATAATAATAATAACAATAATATATTATTAAAAAAAACTCGGGTACCCGGGTACTAGGGTGACCCGATCCAAAAAGTCGGGTACCCAAAAAAGCGGGTACCCGAATTTTATGGGCCGAGCCATGGTCCGTTTAAATAGGTACCCGGAGTTCCGGGTACCCGAAAAAATGGGTACCCGAAAAGCCGGGTACCCGCTTATGAACACCCCTACCTGTAGGGTTTAATATAATAATCCTTTCGAGTACCTCAGGGACATGATCAACCCGACTAGTCGGGACACGGTTTCTAGCTATAATATTAATTGTCATATAAATAGTAATATTGTCCAAAATATCGAGCATGTTGAGTCAATCATTTTGGCTCCCACTCATGATAAATCAAAGCAATAAATATTAAGTATATATATAATTACTAGAATTAAGAAATAATAATTGTCCGAGATGTACGTTCTTCTTATCGTCAGTTCAGAAGAATCTATCTCACATCGATCCTGTTCAACGTATACCGAATACGCTAGTATATGCTAATGGTCAAGACCAACCAATATCAAACACATACTACAACCTCTCACACAACGGTCTAATATTACATAGGTTGTGAACTAATTATTACTATATAAGGAATTGATAATGTGATATTTTGTGTGACTCGACACACCACATTATCTACAATATAAAGTAATTAGATAATATTTGCATAACCATAGCGTGAATAAATATGCGAAACATGTGATGAAATGAATTAAATATTCTCATAGATAAAGACCGGAAAATTAGGTAATACAAGCATAAAGTATTGTTTGATGTATACAACCCTAACACTATCTACTTAAGATATTGAAGTGTCCAATTAAGCTTTATTCAACTCTAGAAACATTTACTTTACTTTCTTTTCATCTTTTGGAGATCAACTTAGAGTTTTTAAAGAATAATTCAAGATCCATAATTGATATTCAAGTAATTATTTTTCTCTTTTTTCTTTTGTGTATGATTTAATTATTCTTAAATTCTTTTCATAGCATGATGAAGTATGAACCATTTTATCCTGTTGAATCAACCAAATGTATGAGGAGCTAAACTTCATATCTAGGGTTAGACAAATTGATTTGAATTAACATGAAAGGCAAATAATTATTATTCATATTTCTTAAATAGATTGGTTTTTATAAATGAATAATTGATTAACCATCTTTTGATTAGTCTTAGGTGATGGAAGACATCAGAGATAATTTTATTTGCGGGGAAAAATCCAATTGAGAGTATATGTGAATCAGAAATGTATCATATATTCACATTGTTGGCCACAAAGTATACAGTAAACAGCTTAGATGGTAAAGATACAGTAAGCTATACGATTTTCAAAGTTAATTGCGTACCGGAAGACTGTTTAGTGAGTTGCTGTAAATACAACAACTAGGTGTTCTCCTGTTTGTTTGATGCGTACAGGGTTTTACATTGTATACTTAATAAATCACACTAGAATGAAAACACTAAAGACAGAAGGTCAATAACACACATTTTAAAGTGGTTCGAGGTGAACCCTTCTACGTCCACTGGTCCTCCACACAGGAGTAAAAAGTTTATTAAAATCACTAGGTACACAATTACTGACTTTAGCTAAACCTGTCTCTGTATCGTTCACACAGATTGATACAGGAATTGTAGCTTTAGGCCGTTCACACAGATTGGCTAGAGCTCTTTTGACTTGCTTCTTCTCACACAGATCGAAGCTTCATCTTCAATGCTATTCTTCCTACACAGGTCGGAATACGCAAGGATCTTTAGTCCACACAGGGCTAATGATAATCTCAACGGTAAGGGTAGAACAATTCCAAACAGTAGCTATATCTTTGATAAACTTTGTTGTATGCTGTGTTGTTTGCATTGAGGACTTAGTATATTTCTTCACTTGAATACTGTTGTATGCTCACGAAATATACTGCTCTTTAATAGCTAGTTTGTCAGAGTAATCTATCAGAGTATCTGCGAGAATGAGTAACTTATTTTTGTGTGCAAAGTCCTCTTGGTTGGGGGCATTTATAACCTCGAAAATGTATCCATTATAAATGTATCCATTGCTGGTTGGTGAGATGATGACATCTCTGATTGGCGGCTGCCGATTGTTTGAATTAAAGCAGACCGTATTTAATGCTTCAGACATCCTTTCTGTCTTTGCACTAAATGCTCTTCAGAGCGTTCAGACTTGTCTCTCTCCAGCCGCATTAAATATTATTCTATCAGCATTAAATACTGCTTTTGACCGTGAATATTTTATGAATAAATAATGTGTCTCACAACGATTTAAAGCTTATTCCCTTCGGTCATGTTGGATGTATTTTACCTTTCCTAAGTAAAACACCTACAGCCTTACTGCTGTATCCAACATACTATTTCTCTTGTTGCATGAAGTAGGCTCTGTAGGATGGACTCTGTAGAAGATCTCTTTGCTGTATGGACGGGCAGTATGGAGAATCCTAACAGCTTCCATTCTTAACAATATTCCGACATCTTTGAGACTTCTTTGCTGTATGTTGGCAATTATCAAAACAGGAATATTTATCCTAACAATTTCCCCTTTTTTTGATAATGCCAAAACTTCCTCTATATACCTTTTTTCTGGATACAAATATGCTATCTTCAAGTCTTCTGTCGATTGATCTGATCTTCGTAACTTATTCTAGAAATTTGAACTCCTCTCCGACAAGTTCTAAAATGAAAAATCCTACATGACTTAAGTGTATTACAACTGATCTTATGATTGGCGCGTAGGCACAATATTATAGGGTAAAAAATCTAAACTGCATACAACTTAATCTACGAACTATTCACAGAAAGCTTCTCACAACTTTGAATATTAACAAGTTTGTACTTGTTAAAATATAGCAAAACTTCGTAATCAAATAGTAAAAATGGTAAGCATAGATTACGAGCTGTAATCTTTCAAGAAAACAAGTTTTATTGATAGTGGTAGGAAAATTACAAGTTCTTGAAAAATAAAGATACAGACAGATGCATACTGTGGTAAGCCTACAGAAGAAATAAATACAGCGTAAAGGTTAGCTCCTATAATGAGAGTGCTTCCAAGGCCTCCGGTCGGGATCATTTACAGTTCCTTTCCACCATTTGACTAGGGAGTCCTTGCCTCGATCCAATAAATGCTTCTTCCTTCAGGGGATTGATCATAAGCCATGATCTAGTCTTCCAGATGGGTGAGCCATTCACCTTTCTAGTGCCTGGATTTCATCAGCATTTGCATAGGGAGCCTTCCTTCTGCTAACATCCTTGAGTATTTATTTGTGGCATCCTTCAGCGTTTTGAATCGATTGAAGAGGGCAGACTCCCTGATAAGAGTACAGAAGTATATCATCAGTTCATTTTTCTTCCAACTCTTCAGATCATATGCTGAAGGCTGTTTGTCAGTGGGCAGCAAAATCTCGGATGGCTTTCACACATTTTTCTTCCATGGGATGTTAGGATCCTGGAACTCAGGTCGAGATCCAGTCACCCTATATCCCTTTGTAGTTTGACTTGACCCAATTGCGTCCCGACGACCAATTGCAGCAGCAACACTCTCTTCCAGCACTGCATCCATCTCTCTCTCTCTCTCTCTCTCTCTCTCTCTCTCTATTTCTCTCTCTCCAATCTCCATCTCCGGGTGGCCTCTCTGGACTCTTACCCCTTTTTGGCATCATCAATAACTGATACATTGGTATGGATCTCTTGTAGGAGCTTCATAGACTCATCCTGTTTGGTCTTCAGATCATTGACTCTTTGAACCAGAGTACCGACCACTAAACACAGATCATCGATCTTATGATCATGCTCAGTTAGTCTGGTCCCAATATTTTGAAGGCAGCAACCGTTTTGACCTCGGCAACTCTGAGCTTCTCTTGTTCCTGTCGCAGGATCCGCTCCTGATGTTGTTTTAGTTGGTTGAGCGCCTGCCACAATGCTGTAGGCATTATGCAA
Source organism: Orobanche coerulescens (assembly GCA_033398695.1). Lineage (NCBI taxonomy): Eukaryota > Viridiplantae > Streptophyta > Magnoliopsida > Lamiales > Orobanchaceae > Orobanche > Orobanche coerulescens. The sequence goes on from CM065817.1 coordinate 143,734,195, forward strand.
AATGCGTCTTCCACAATGTTGATAGCGGATTTCAGCTTGGGGAGCTCATCCTGTGCAATCCCACGCATTCAGTCAAGTTTTTTTCCAACGTTATACAGGGCCTTGACGGCGTCCTGCAAGAACATAGTTTGGCGACCAATGCGTGGAATTGCTCTATGCGGGCTTCGGTGCACGGGGAGCCAGGGTGCGCAATTTTGGAATCCTCAGATTCTACAAGTTGATGAACAACAGCATGATGATGGGGTCTTCGTGGTCTGTCCTCGGGCAGAAAACCGTCATCAGAATCTGATTTGAGCTAACGGAGGTGGGAGATGCAGGGGTATCTAGAGCAGGAGCTTCAGAAGTAGGGGCTTCGGAGGGTGGTGTTGTATGTTCATTCTCGAAGACAGAAGGGACTTATTCCTCCTGTCTGGATTGCTCGTATGTAGTTGGAAAGTACATGAGGGACTGAATCCTCCTACCGACTCTCAGCTTCTGCCTGATCCGTAGGAGGGAGTGAATCCTCTTGGCGGATGGTGCAGGCGACATCTTCAGATTGGTGGACATGCTGGGCATCCTGTTCGGGAGCAGATTGCTCTTCAGAGATGACAGGAAGGATGGATTCGACATGTGTTTGTTCTTGAGCACCTTCCTATTACGGGGGAGGGGGCTATTGTCTGTCAGAAGTCCCCTGACCCTGTTGGTTTTGGAGTTTGGCTATCTCACCTTCCCTGGCCTCTTCGCGGCTGATCCTTCGACCGACCTGTAGGACATCATCGTCGTCGTCCGAATCAGGGTCGGAGTGGTCACTGGGTGAAGGAGCTTTGTCACTAGACTGTGACTTCCCTTTGAGTCTAGCCTTTTCTTTTGTAGTGTATGTTGTGTCGAGAATTATACACTGTAATACCCGAGATTTCTGATATGTATTTGAACCTTATGATATTGTATTTGTTGTATTTTGATCTGAGTATTATTCTCTGTATTTCATGATCCGGTGTTGTTGAGCGGATGATTTCATGATTGTGTTCAATATTGTGATTTTGCACATGTAGCGCATGCTATCGACTAGGAGTAGCGTACGCTAATTTGGGTTTAGTAGCGCACGCTATAAATGAACCTTAGCGCGCGCTATACGTAGTCAGCATGATTGAGACATGTTGGTAGGTGAGATCAGGTCGCGGATCTCGTTGGGATTATGTCGGGATGATCCTGGATGGCTTTTGGGAAAAGCCGAGTCAACGTTGTAGCGCACGCTACTGGTATAAGAATAGCACACGCTAAATTTTGAGATCAGTGAGGTCAGTAGAATGCATGACCGTTAGCGCACGCTATGAATATGGACTAGCACGCGCTAATAACCATTTTCTATATATAGGACAGCACCCTTTTTCATTTTTTTCAGCTTTCATCACTTCCCTAACCCAAATTCTGAGACATAGAGAGTCACTCTCTCCACCCTAAACCCCTCATATCATCATCCTAGCTCGAGTATGAAGATTGTAGATCATTGGAGATTGGTGTTCAAGCTCTCGGTGTTGGATTTCTTCAAGTTCCTCCTTGTTCTTCACTATTTTGAGGTAGGTGATTCTTCACCAACTGGAGTAGTATTCTTAAGGATGTTTTGGAACATGTTTTGAGATTATCTAGTCAGATAAATTCGTACGTAGTCGAAACATCATGTTGTTAGAAGGATAATTTCGATGTTTCGGTACTTCTTCATCGTATAAACCATTGAACCTTTTTAGTGTTTGAACTCCTAAGCATATTCATGTAGCTTCAAAACCGATTATGACCAGTGTTTGGAGATTATCAAGTTCTTATGGAATTATACGTTTTGGGACATAGAATGGATTGAACTTAGGATATTTTCTTGAAGATCAAGATGAATTATGGTGTTGTGAAGACTATACATAGCCTTGTATCTCGAAGTCGTTTAATCCATAAGATCATCCATAAACCGTATGAGCATGATATGCATAGAGATGACATGTATTAACACTGAAGATTTCATGAATTTCATCACCATTAGAACTAGTCTGCTGCCCAACGGTGAACTGCCATGCACGCTTAGCGTGCGCTAAGCTTTGTGAATTAACGTACGCTAACGGGCTTATATAGCATACGCTACGATTGAAACTTAGCGTGCGTTAAGTCATCAGGCGGATCAGTCGGCTGCTCAGTGAGGTACTGACCGAGCATGGTTAGCGTACGCCAGGCTGTGAGTAATTGCGTACGCTAATGAGTAGCCTTAACGTACGCTACATAGGATGCGTAGCGTGCGTTAAGCAAACCAGACAGATTTCTTTTAAGAACTTCCGACCGTATCGTTAAAGGTTCGTCTGTTTAAAACTTGTCCTGAGTTGCCGTTATTTTTCCTGTTTGTTCAAAGGGCCGAGCATTTTACGAACGTTGATTGAAGGAGGAGGCCTTCGAGTGTGTTGAGATCATTGGAGTAATTAGTTATTACCATCTTTGAGGCAAGTATCGTATTTTAAGCTTATTGATATTGCATTGTTGATCATGTGTACGATTTATTCGTGTTGTTGAACATGAGATTATATTCTTTGAGTTGTCATGATATTTACGTCGATGAACGTGTTGATTTGCATATGTGTATGCATAATGGTAATGTTTGTGTTGTAAATGATCCGAGGGGTTCATGAGGATCTATGCTGAGGGCGCTGGATCGAATGTCCACCATGCGTTGGTCCGACGGGATCATCATGGGGATCTATGCTGAGGGCGCTGGATCATTGGATGGGTTTTCCACCATGCGTTGGTCCGACGAGATCATCATGGGGATCTATACCGAGGGCGCTGGATCATTGGATTACCCTGTATCGTGTTGATGGAATCGTGAGGATTCACATCGTTGGATTCCGATGACGGAAGTCCGTTTTGTATGTTTTATGATGCATGGATGATTTATGTATTACGATACTTGTACTAGCATTGTTTTGCTAACCCCTTCGGGGGTGGACATTTGTTTTGATGTTCAGGTAGCCGAGGAACGGGGAAGCAGCCACAGTACCGACATGACGATGAAGTGGCTCAGTGATTTGGATTATGTTGTCTTATTTTCCAGTTATTTCAGTACTCGAGTACGTTTATGTTGTTGTTGTCTTGGGAACATTTTGTAATAATGAACTTATTTGAATTGTCGAACGGGTTTGAATTTCCTTTTATTAATGACACTTTTGTATTATTTCCGTAGTCTTCAAATTAGCCTTGTAAATTCTTATACAAAGGATTTACGGCGCTGTAATTATTCCGAATATCTCGGGTGTTACAGAATATGGTATCGGAGCTAAGATTTATGAATATCTTGGCAGTCGGGTTAGTTGGGTCTGTTTACGTTATTTGATTATTGGTCGTTTGTAACATCACTGCTGATCCAGCATCGTCGTGTGGACCGTGGTTATAAGTCTCCTAATCCAAAATACTACTGTTTTATTTAATTCCTGTTTTGTGAATATTGACGGACTTTCTTTTAGAAAAGTTTGCCCTGGATATTGAGTATTTATGTTTACAGTATGTTGATGGGAGGTCGTGGACGCGGACGTGGTCGTGGATGCGGACGTGGAAATGCGAGACAGGAGGATTCGGCGTCTACCCCAGAATTATCCGCTAGTCGAACCGATTCCCATTCTGGAGGACATCAGGGATCAGCTAATAATAATGCAGATCCTAACGTGCCGGGAGTGCTTCAACAGGTGGTTGCTCAGATAAACCAGTTTGCTCAGGTTGTTGATCGCATGCAGACGGCGATGGGACAGCAGCATAACGAGGATAATCGGGGGGGACAAATGGCTTACTGAGGTGGTCAAATTGCACCCTCCGAAATTTGACGGTTCTGCTGAGATGCTTTCTTGGGATCACTGGCTGAAGGAGTTAGAGAAGATCTTTGCAGGGATTAACTGTCCCAAAGATATAAAGGTTCCGATCGCCCAGTATCTTCTGACTGGGGAGGCTTTCGATTGGTGGGAGGCCATTCGACCTGAGGAGCATAATGCTGACTGGACGGAGTTCAAATTAATGATGGAAGCGCAATATTGTCCTCGCCCAGTTATAGAGGCCCGAGTCTAGGAGTTTTTCTCACCACAAAATTCAGAGGCATCTGTGATAGACGTGATTAAGACTTTTAATCACCAGCTGACTTATGTGCGCCACTTGGTCAGAACCGAGGCGGAGAGAATTTTCCATTTCGACATGCGGATGAAGCCGGAAATTCAGCAGTATATGTCCGGATTTGAATGTACCACCTTGCGACAGTATCAGGACAAAGCACTGGCCTATGATATGAAAGAGGCGGCAGTAGAAAAGTCAACGGAAGCAAAGAAGCAGAAAGTGTATGGCAACTTCACGGAGAATAAGAGTAGTGGGCCCCGCAAGGGCCAGTCCTCATTTCATTCATCCAGGAGGCCTCCGCATCCTTCTCGAGGTGGAAAGAAGTCCCGGGCAGCACCGACCGTTTCAGACGCAGGGAGGAAATGTTATAACTGTGGCAAATCGGGTCATGTTCGACGTGATTGTTTTGCACCTGCTGTAACCTGTTTCGAGTGTGGACAGGAAGGACATCGCGCGACGTTTTGTGGGAATGCAACTCGATCTTTTGGTACTCGCGCTCCTGCACCGGTTTCGAAGGACACTAGTGTAAACCAGACGCAGCAAAATCGTTTCTAGCAGCAAAATGTTGGGAAAAGAGAGGCATCCAGCACTGGGTCCGTTCCTCCGCGTATTTACGAGATGAAGAAGTCAGACGATCAGAACACGGCTGTTGCATCAGGTACGATTCAGATCCTTTTGCAACCAGTTAGTGTCTTATTCGATTCAGGAGCTACACATTCTTTCATATCTTTGAACTGTGTTAATCGTTTGAAAATCTCGTGCTTGTATGATTGTGAACCTTATGTTGTGGGATTACCGAGCGGAGAGAAACTTGTGGGAACCCTAGAAACTATAGATTTTCCAGTGACTATAGGAGGGAGAGATTGGCTATCAAATCTTATTGTAGTCGACATCCTTGGTGACGATTTAATTCTCGAAGATGATTGGCTCAATCGTTATGGAGCTATTTTGAATTACCAAAAGAGAGTCATTTCTATCATTTCCGATGACGGGTCTGAACATTTATTTAAGGGGTGGAGACCGGGAAGCTCAGGAAAATTGATCAAAGCGATGAAAGCAGCGAGATTGCTAAACCAGGGTTGTTACGGATTTTGGTGTTATGCCATGAAGAAAGAAGTAGGAGTAGAGCTCTCATCTATTCCAGTTGTGAATGAATTCTCATATGTATTCCCTGACGAACTACCTGGGTTACCTCCGCAGAGAGAAGTGGAGTTCACTATCGAATTAGAGCCTGGAGCCACTCCTATTTCTAGGGCACCATACCGTATGGCGCCAACCGAGATGTATGAATTAAAGAAACAACTTGAGGAATTATTGCAGAAGGGTTATATTCAACCTAGCGTCTCTCCTTAGGGAGCACCCGTTCTCTTTGTCCGGAAGAAAGATGGATCCCTTCGATTATGTATTGATTACAGGGAGCTAAACAAGGTGATGATCAAGAATAAGTATCCTATACCTCGAATCGACGACTTATTTGATCAACTGCAAAGGGCAAGGGTATTCTCGAAGATTGACTTGCGATCAGGATACCATCAGTTGAGAATTAAGGAATCGGATATACCGAAATCTGCTTTCAGATCCCGGTACGGGCATTATGAATTTGTAGTGATGCCATTTGGACTTACCAATGCTCTTGCGGTATTTATGCAATTGATGAATCGGGTATTCTTAGAATACCTAGATAAGTTTGTGGTCATTTTCATTGATGACATCTTGATCTATTCGAAAGACACATAGGAACATGCAGAGCATTTGCGTATCGTTTTGAGCACTTTGAGAAAGGAACATCTCTATGCGAAACTTTCTAAATGCGAATTCTGGCTTAAAGAGGTGACCTTCCTTGGGCATGTAATATCAGATGACGGAGTTCAAGTGGACCCGAATAAAGTCGAGGCAATCTTGGAATGGGAATCTCCTAATAATGTGAAAGAAGTCCGGAGTTTCTTGGGACTTGCTGGATATTATCGCCGTTTTGTAGAGGGATTTTCCAAAATTGCTCGTCCGCTCACTCAGATGTTACAGAAAACTCAAAAGTTCACATGGGATGAGAAATGCCAGGCTGGTTTTGATGAACTTAAGAGGAGACTGACGACAGCACCTATATTAGCGTTACCAGATGGAACTGATGGATTCATGGTATACAGCTATGCTTCAAATCAGGGTCTGGGATGTGTATTGATGCAAAAGGATAAAGTGATTGCTTATGCCTCTCGACAGTTGAAGCCGTACGAAGTTAATTACCTGACTCATGATCTGGAGTTAGCAGTTGTGGTCTTTGCTTTGAAAATTTGGCGACATTATTTATACGGCACTCATTGTCAGATCTTTACAGATCATAAGAGCCTCAGGTATATTTTCAGTCAGAAGGAATTAAACATGAGGCAGAGAAGGTGGATGGAATTGATTAAGGATTACGACTTGGAAATCCTCTATCATCCGGGTAAAGCAAACGTAGTAGCTGATGCACTGAGCTGTAAACCTGCTTCTCTTCAAGTGTTGGAAGCGCTTACATCCCAAACCAACATTAAACAAGAACTAATCCGTGAAGGAATCGAAGTGTGGTCGCAATGAGTCCAAGGGCAATTATGTGTGATGGAACTAACTTCGTCGTTGGTTGAAGAAATCAAATCTAAGCAGTTGGATGATTCTCTGATTATTCGATTATGTGACGAAGTGAACAAAGGGAAGGCCCCAGGATTCGTGATACAGGATGATGGAGTTCTGAGATTTCAGAGTCGACTTTGCGTTCCCAATGATGATATTTTGAGACACACAATTCTGAAGGAAGCTCACAGCGCGTCCTATTCTATTCGCCCGGGCAGTAGTAAGATGTATAAGGATCTAAACAAAACTTTTGGTGGGGAAATATGAAGAAGGACGTAGCAGAATACGTTTCGAAGTGTTTGACTTGTCAGCAGGTTAATATTGAACATCAGCGACCTGCCGGAATGTTGAAGCCACTTCCGATCCCTGAGTGGAAGTGGGAGGATATCTCGATGGATTTCATCACTAGTATGCCAAGGACCAAGACAGGAATGAACATGATTTGGGTTGTAGTTGATCGACTAACCAAGTCGGCTCATTTCCTAGGAATTAAAGATACTTGGGGACCCGAGAGATTGGCGCGAGTATTTATTACAGAGATAGTCAGATTACATGGGACGCCGAAGACCATTATTTCAGATCGAGATGGTCGCTTCGTGTCGCACTTCTGGAAGGCAGTTCACAGGGCTTTGGGGACCGAGCTGAACTTTAGCACGGCTTATCATCCTCAGACGGACGGCCATCCAAAGGACTATTCGATAAGAGAAGACATGCTTAGAGCTTGTGCCTTGGATTGGTCAACTGACTGGGAAGTTCACTTGCCGTTGATTGAATTCACAAATAACAATAGTTGGCATGCTTCTATTAAGATGGCACCGTTTGAAGCTTTGTACGGGAGAAGATGTCGATCACCCCTGTGCTGGGATGATTCTTCGGACTTGATCGGGACGGAGCCGGAATTAATAGTTCAGACTCAGAAGAAGATAAGTTTGATTCGGGAGAGACTGTTGACTGCCCAGAGTCGACAGAAGTCTTATGCTGATGTGCGCCGTCACCCACTGGAGTTTGAGATTGGGGACCACGTACTATTGAAGGTGTCTCCTACCTGGGGAATTTTCCGTTTTGGAAAGAGAGAAAAGCTGAGTCCGAGATATATCGGACCATTTGAGATCCTCGAGAGAGTTGGGGATTTAGCATACAGGTTGGCCTTACCGCCATCACTGAGTCACGTTCATAATGTGTTTCATGTATCCCAGTTACGGAAGTATGTACCAGATCCCAGTCATATCATTGATTTCGACGAGATCGATATAGCTATTGACGGCACCTTCGAAGAGAGACCAATCAAGATACTTGAGAGTCGGATCAAACAATTGAGGAATAAACCAATACCCTTGGTTAAAGTGTAATGGTCACGACACGGAGTTGAAGAGGCCACTTGGGAAACGGAGGACAGTATGAAGGCTAGGTATCCAGAGTTGTTTTCATCTTAAGTTTCGGGACGAAACTTCTTTTTAGGGAGAGAGGATGTAATACCCGAGATTTCTGATGTGTATTTGAACCTTATGATATTGTATTTGTTGCATTTTGATTTGAGTATTATTCTCTGTATTTCATGATCCGGTGTTGTTGAGAGGATGATTTCATGATTGTGTTCAATATTGTGATTTTGCACATGTAGCGCACGCTATCGACTAGGCGTAGCATACGCTAATTTGGGTTTAGTAGCGCATGCTATATATGAACCTTAGCGCGCGCTATACATAGTCAGCATGATTGAGACGTGTTGGTAGGTGAGATCAGGTCGCGGATCTCGTTGGGATTATGTCGGGATGAACCTGGGCGGCTTTTGGGAAAAGCCGAGTCAACGCTGTAGCGCACGCTACTGGTATGAGGATAGCGCACGCTAATGTTTAGATCAGTGAGGTCAGTAGACTGCATGACCGTTAGCGCACGCTATGAATATGGACTAGCGCGCGCTAATAACCATTTTCTATATATAGGACAACACCCTTTTTCATTTTTTTCAGCTTTCATCACTTCCCTAACCCAAATTCTGAGACATAGAGAGTCACTCTCTCCATCCTAAACCCCTCATATCATCATCCTAGCTCGAGTTTGAAGATTGTAGATCATTGGAGATTGGTGTTCAAGCTCTCGGTGTTGAATTTCTTCAAGTTCCTCCTTGTTCTTCACTATTTTGAGGTAGGTGATTCTTCACCAACTGGAGTAGTATTCTTAAGGATGTTTTGGAACATGTTTTGAGATTATCTAGTCAGATAAATTCGTACGTAGTCGAAACATCATGTTGTTAGAAAGATAATTTCGATGTTTCGGTACTTCTTCATCGTATAAACTATTGAACCTTTTTAGTGTTTGAACTCCTAAGCATATTCATGTAGCTTCAAAATCGATTATAACCAGTGTTTGGAGATTATCAAGTTCTCATGGAATTATACGTTTTGGGACATAGAATGGATTGAACTTAGGATATTTTCTTGAAGATCAAGATGAATTATGGTGTTGTGACGACTATACATAGCCTTGTATCTCGAAGTCGTTTAATCCGTAAGATCATCCATAAACCGTATAAGCATGATATGCATAGAGATGACATGTATTAACACTGAAGATTTCATGAATTTCATCACCATTAGAACTAGTCTGCTGCCCAACAGTGAACTGCCATGCACGCTTAGCATGCGCTAAGCTTTGTGAATTAACGTACGCTAACGGGCTTATATAGCGTACGCTACGATTGAAACTTAGCGTGCGTTAAGTCATCAGGCGGATCAGTCAGCTGATCAGTGAGGTACTGACCGAGCATGGTTAGCGTACGCCAGGCTGTGAGTAATTGCGTACACTAACGAGTAGCCTTAACGTACGCTACATAGGATGGGTAGCGTGCGTTAAGCAAACCAGATAGATTTCTTTTAAGAACTTCCGACCGTATCGTTAAAGGTTCGTCCGTTTAAAACTTGTCCTGAGTTGCCGTTATTTTTCCTGTTTGTTCAAAGGGCCGAGCATTTTACGAACGTTGATCGAATGAGGCGGCCTTCGAGTGTGTTGAGATCATTGGAGTAATTAGTTCCTACCATCTTTGAGGCAAGTATCGTATTGTAAGCTTATTGATATTGCATTGTTGATCATGTGTACGATTTATTCGTGTTGTTGAACATGAGATTATATTCTTTGAGTTGTCATGATATTTATGTCCATGAACGTGTTGATTTGCATATGTGTATGCATAATGGTAATGTTTGTGTTGTAAATGATCCGAGGGGATCATGAGGATCTATGCTGAGGGCGCTGGATCGAATGTCCACCATGCGTTGGTCCGACGGGATCATCATGGTGATCTATGCTGAGGGCGCTAGATCGTTGGACGGGTTTTCCACCATGCGTTGGTCCGACGAGATCATCATGGGGATCTATACCGAGGGTGCTGGATCGTTGGAGTACCCTGTATCGTGTTGATGGAATCATGAGGATTCACATCGTTGGATTCCGATGACGGAAGTCCGTTTTGTATGTTTTATGATGCATGGATGATTTATGTATTACGATACTTGTACTAGCATTGTTTTACTAACCCCTTCGGGGGCGGACATTTGTTTTGATGTTCAGGTAGCCGAGGAACGAGGAAGCAGTCACAGTACCGACATGACGATGAAGTGGCTCAGTGATGTGGATTATGTTGTCTTATTTTCCGGTTATTTCAGTACTCGAGTACGTTTATGTTGTTGTTGTCTTGGGAACATTTTGTAATAATGAACTTATTTGAATTGTCGAACGGGTTTGAATTTCCTTTTATTAATGACACTTTTGTATTATTTCCGTAGTCTTCAAATTAGCCTTGTAAATTCTTATACAAAAGATTTACGGCGCTGTAATTATTCCGAATATCTCGGGTGTTACATACACCTCAACAGGCGATCGGCACAAGCGACAGGCAACCGGGTTAGAGTCGAATAGACCAAGGCAGATTGGCCGATCGAAGGTCCCAGGTCAAGTCCCAGTGCCGAGCGATCGACATCGAAGGCGATCGTCCCTTGGCACCTGGCGATCGACTCTGGTGCCCGGTCAATGACGACCGCCTCATGCCACGCAAAGCCAGCATCCGTCTAGTTGGCGAAGGCCGAAGCTCAGGACAGAGACCCACGTGCAGATCCGGAAAAGGCGCCTGATCGGTCAAAAACTTATCCTAAAAATAGGAGTTCTTGAGTCGCTCGCAAATATATACGAGGTAGAAGTAGTTTGTGGTAAGTTCTACCAAGGTCTTTTCTCTCGAGGATTGTCCAACAGGGCTTCGTATAATTTTTTGTTACAAATTGCGAGAAATAAATACTAAAATATTAAAAAAGATATTTTTGGGTTTTTTAAAAATTAACTAAATTAAAATGCACTATATTTAATCGGTCACTATTTTTAATAAGACTATTTTAATAAGACTATTTTTAACAAGACTATTTATACTAGACTATTTATATTAAGACTATTTATACTAGACTATTTATACTAGACTATTTATATTAAGACTATTTATACTAGACTATTTATAACTAGTGAAAATGAATAGAATTAAAATGAGTTGGGAATTTATAAAATCTAGGGGAATACGGGTTCATTAAATTAGGTATTTAATTAAGTATAGGAATTGATTTATATGGATGTAAAAGAAAAAATGAATGTTTATCGAGTAATCAACTTTTCACCTCCGTACTTTCGTAATCAAAGATGTCTTAATCGCTGTCACTTTTTTAAGATGTTGATAACAAGATTAACACTTGATAGATTGAAAAGATGTGTTTCCAATACACTTAACAATCAATCAAGGAGGTTTCACTAGTAGAAATAGGATATGATCAATCTCTATTTAAACCAATTAGTCCTTTCATTTCTCTAACTTGACTATTTTTAGGATAAACGATCGTTCATCGAGTAATCAACTTTTCACCTCCGTACTTTCGTAAGCAAAGATGTCTTAACCACTTTTGCAATCTTAAGATGTTGATAACAAGATTAACATTTGATAGATTGAAAAGATATATTTCCAATTCACTCAACAATCAATCAAGAAGGTTTCATTAGTAAAAATAGGATATGATCAATCTCTATTTAAACCAATTAGTCCTAAAAATAGTTTAAATCAATCAAATACTCAATATATAACCTAATATAAATCCCCTTCCCTAGGAAGAAAGATTAGCTACTCATCGGTTTATACATACTAAAATTATAATAGAAATAATTGATATATATAATATATATATATAGAAACTTTTAATTACTAGAACTTAATGACAATAGATAAAACTTACTTGAATATGATGAATCAAAGTGCAAGAAACAAACTTCAAAATATAACTTCAAACTTGTTTAAAGGTTACAAGCTTAAAAAAAATTGAAAGTAAAATACTAAGTGCTTATTGATCAAGCACTTTTCAATTACAAACTAAATGAAAGAAAAACTTCAAAGCAAAAATAAAATACAAACTAAAATTGAAAATTCTAAGGAAAATATATTGCTAAAGGAAAGGAGTATTTCTTAGCAAGAAGTTGAGGATTTCTTGGTAAGAATGTGGGTGATTTTGCAATGGGTGAAGATGCCCTTTTATAGGTGATTTTCAAGAATACAATTGATTATTTAATTCAAAATATCTATTGTAATATCATTTTTAATTCTTTGTTCACACTTCACCCATGTCTTTGAATTTTCAGATTTTTGACCAAAAATATCTTGTGGTTGAGTTCACAAGTTGGTCAAAAGTGGACTAATTTTGCATGGCATCTGCCGAAAACGGCGATGAAAACGGCTCGGTTTGCCCGTGTTGTGCGCCGTTTGTGCCGACTCGGTCTCTTCCGAATACGCGCGAGGACACGGCGCTAAATGCCGGCCGTGTGTGAAACGCCCAAGACACGGCCTCTTTTGCGCCGTATGTGAAACGGCCGACGTAACACGGTCCATTTTGGCTGCTTTTGTATGGTCGTTTGTCTGGAAAAATTCCGTCGTTGGATTTGATCTTGTTTTCCGTCCTTTTTATACTTCATGTCGATGAATCTGTAAAATAACCATTTTTAGCTCATGTTTGGATATATACGTAAAATATATATTTTTAATCACAAATCAAGATAATTATGCCCTAAAAATGAATATTTTGTATATGAATTTTAGATCAATTATGCACCAATCAAATACCCCACACTTAAATTCTTGCTAGTCCCGAGCAAGACTCTTTATTAATCACACACAAAATAAAAATTAAAATAAGACATAAAATAAAAAAATAATACACACAAATTTAAGAAAAATAATTATATATAAAGATAAAAAGAGATCAAATGCCATTAATACACAATAACCAACTTTATACAGTAGATAGAAATGAATCAAGATTCAAAATAAATCTACTAACGATTTTGAAGTTAAAACACGGTTTTTATTTTTGTAATTCCAAAATACAAGGTTTTCCACCCAAAAGGTTGATTATTTCTTTCCCACTCGTGACTTCACACGACTCCCTTTAATGGTTGCTCTCGATCACTCGTTTATTTTTCGACTCAATATGAAGAAGAATTTCATCGGCGTCATCAAATATTGTGATTTTCACAAAATTGAGTGTATTGAAATTCAAATTGCTAATTAATTCAAATCTGCTCATAAACTACATCCCTTTTAGTGATAGCTTTCACACCGTTATTTGCTAACGTGTAGCTCTTTTCACTAACACAATTTCTATCTCATTATTTTTCTTTCGTAAAAAGGTGATAGCTTTCACACCGTTATTTGCTAACGTGTAGCTCTTTTCACCAATTTTTCTGAGACGGCAGCTACGCACCAACAATGGTTAGTCCTTTATTTTTCGCAAAATTTAATACTTCCAAAATTAGGCAGCTGTTGCTGCTCAACACTTCTCCTTTTCGTCATTTTTTTTTTTTTAGGTGATAGCTTTCACACCGTTATTTGCTAATGTGTAGCTCTTTTCACCAATGACTCCTATTTTTTTTTTTAGGGAATAGAATTTTTGCAGAAAATCATTTTTTAGTTAAGCATGAAAAATCAAAAACTCCACAAATTAAGTAAATTTCAGTTTTATTTTTCATCAACCAATTGATTCTTCTTTTCTCAAGGTAACGAATGACTCGATTTTATATGATAATTACAAGGCTTGGAAAGAGAGATTAAGGCTCAAAAAAATTTTTTGGAATATACAATTTTTTTTACCGGTTAAAACGATTTTAGAAGTTTGTATATAGCTAATTTATTGGTGTTATGGCCAGATCTAAAAATCTCAAAAATCAAAATACTATAAATATATATATAATAAAAAAAAATTAAGGCAAATAACCAAATCAATCAAAACACACCAAAATTATTAAACAAACCACACCAAAATTACAACACACCAAAATACTAAAACAAACCACCCCCAAACTTGAAAATAAAACTGTCCTCAGTTTATAAAATAAAAAATAAAAATCAATGCGTAAAAGGAGAATACTCCTGTTAAGAAAGTTGATGTCTGAGCCTAACGCCTTTTAGAATCTGCAAGAGAATAAATATACGAGGCACACACAAAAGAAAATAAAATATACTTGTAAGTATAACATAATATTTTAGATGCGCATCAAGAAAGTCTGAAGAGTCGCCTTACGCTGCCATCAAAGTTTTTATAAAAGCAAAACACGAAATAAAAATTACAAAGAATACATAAATCGCGAATAGATGCGCGTCAAGAGATCAAGAAGAAACTCCTTAAGCCGCCATCATTTAGCACGATTATTACACAACGTAAAGTAAAAATACAAGAGGTCCGTGGGTTATCAAAGGGAGAGGAATGAATCCACTTTTCGCTTTCTCACCGTAAAATCTTCTACCTGCACAATTTTAGCTAGAGCCGGATCTGGTTGAGGAACAAATTCATTGAGTTTTTGATTAGTTCTTCGGTGTTGTTGCAACGACTATGATTCGCTTTGCACGCTCGGAAATAAAGCCCTTTTCGGCAGAGTAGTCGATGAAAGACAAGAAACCATCAAAGAAACCATTGACATTAAGCACTCTATTGGTTTTGATGAACATTTAGCCGGGCTCGTAACCACATGAAAAAGTTCCTCAAGGGTGCCAAAACCACGGAAGGGCGATAAAGGCGCCAATTATTTATCATGTGAGTTATGCGATCTTGCATATTCACAGATCTAAACTCATCTCCAATAGTTGACCGGTGATTTTACTTTCACAGAGGTTTTGGGATTACTCCCAATACTCTTACTCCTTCCATATAGCGTAAAGCGACTCGTCCCATTAATCCTAGACTTCCTCCTCCGTAAACTACATGAATGCATTTTTCTCCTAAGGTACGACCCAAGTCGTGGGCTGCTTCAGTGAAGCATGCCTCTTTTCCAGAACTAGATCCACCAAAAATGCAGACTGTGTAAAATTTTTTTGTGGAAGATGATGACTCCATTTTTGAAAAGAATTTTTTTTAGAGAGAAAAAAGAGAAAAGTACAAGTTTGAAAGATGAATAAAAGAAACAAGCACAAAGGTTATTTATAGAAGAAAAATGAGGAAAAATTGTTTAACAAGTTTGTGATTTCGTTTGATTGTGCTTCAACTACTCAATAGAATAATGAAAGCTTTTATCGCGTATCACATTTTTTATTCAGAAAATCTCACCACACGACAAAAATAAAAGATACTTACGCGTATGTACAGTAGTTGTGATTGTGGCTCACATCTTCCTCTGATTTTACGTTCAGAAACGGCCTAAACGCCTTCTATGAGTCGGGGAGAAGCTTCCCATCCAATTTTCTTAGAAATTGGCAAACAGGGTCTTTTAACGTCAGATTCCCAAGACGTTGTTCATATTCTGGTTTGAATTTATTCCACAAACATTGAATTCCGTAATACACAAGTCCACTAGGATGCGTGTCAAGAGAAATTTCGATATTATCTAAATTCTCCTTATTCAGACCATCATTAATGAACTGAATTTTATCTTCTCTGTTTGTAGATGGAATTCCTAAAGATCGACATTTTGCATTACTGTTCCATCTAGCACATTTATAGCAAACGGCTAGAATCTTTGCTCGTCGTTTCTTGGCATATGAACTTTTTCCAAGCCCAGTAAGAATCTAGTTGGTGTTTCTGTGAATTCACCTTCTATTCTTACTTTGGCTTCGATAATGAATCTTATGTCAAAAGGTATGCTTTTATTCATAAGCAACCTCATCCTTTCAAGCCTTGTCTTGTAAATCTTTAAAATTGCATTTTTGCTTAGAAAGGGAAATATATTTTCAATTTTATACAATGTTTCTTCCATGACAAAAAATTAAAATGAAAAATGATAAAATATCTACAAATATCGCTTGTTTGTGGGAAATCAAAAATCCGACTTTGATAGTCACGGAGTACCGTTATCCGCCACTTGACCGGACAGAAAAATTATATTTGGCCTAAAACAATCCCCGGCAATGGCGCCAAAATTTGATCGGCGGAAAAACTTATCCTAAAAATAGGAGTTCTTGAGTCGCTCGCAAATATATACGAGGTAGAAGTAGTTTGTGGTAAGTTCTACCAAGGTCTTTTCTCTCGAGGATTGTCCAACAGGGCTTCGTATAATTTTTTGTTACAAATTGCGAGAAATAAATACTAAAATATTAAAAAAGATATTTTTGGGTTTTTTAAAAATTAACTAAATTAAAATGCACTATATTTAATCGGTCACTATTTTTAATAAGACTATTTTAATAAGACTATTTTTAACAAGACTATTTATACTAGAATATTTATATTAAGACTATTTATACTAGACTATTTATACTAGACTATTTATATTAAGACTATTTATACTAGACTATTTATAACTAGTGAAAATGAAAAGAATTAAAATGAGATTGGGAATTTATAAAATCTAGGGAATACGGGTTCATTAAATTAGGTATTTAATTAAGTATAGGAATTGATTTATATGGATGTAAAAGAAAAATGAATGTTTATCGAGTAATCAACTTTTCACCTCCGTACTTTCGTAATCAAAGATGTCTTAATCGCTGTCACTTTTTAAGATGTTGATAACAAGATTAACACTTGATAGATTGAAAAGATGTGTTTCCAATACACTTAACAATCAATCAAGGAGGTTTCACTAGTAGAAATAGGATATGATCAATCTCTATTTAAACCAATTAGTCCTTTCATTTCTCTAACTTGACTATTTTTAGGATAAACGATCGTTCATCGAGTAATCAACTTTTCACCTCCGTACTTTCGTAATCAAAGATGTCTTAACCACTTTCGCAATCTTAAGATGTTGATAACAAGATTAACATTTGATAGATTGAAAAGATATGTTTCCAATTCACTCAACAATCAATCAAGAAGGTTTCATTAGTAAAAATAGGATATGATCAATCTCTATTTAAACCAATTAGTCCTAAAAATAGTTTAAATCAATCAAATACTCAATATATAACCTAATAGAAATCCCCTTCCCTAGGAAGAAAGATTAGCTACTCATCGGTTTATACATACTAAAATTATAATAGAAATAATTGATATATATAATATATATATATAGAAACTTTTAATTACTAGAACTTAATGACAATAGATAAAACTTACTTGAATATGATGAATCAAAGTGCAAGAAACAAACTTCAAAATATAACTTCAAACTTGTTTAAAGGTTACAAGCTTACAAAAAAATTGAAAGTAAAATACTAAGTGCTTAAGCACTTTTCAATTACAAACTAAATGAAAGAAAAACTTCAAAGCAAAAATAAAATACAAACTAAAATTGAAAATTCTAAGGAAAATATATTGCTAAAGGAAAGGAGTATTTCTTAGCAAGAAGTTGAGGATTTCTTGGTAAGAATGTGGGTGATTTTGCAATGGGTGAAGATGCCCTTTTATAGGTGATTTTCAAGAATACAATTGATTATTTAATTCAAAATATCTATTGTAATATCATTTTTTTAATTCTTTGTTCACACTTCACCCATGTCTTTGAATTTTCAGATTTTTGACCAAAAAAATATCTTGTGGTTGAGTTCACAAGTTGGTCAAAAGTGGACTAATTTTGCATGGCATCTTTGAAAACGGCGATGAAAACGGCTCGGTTGCCCCGTGTTGTGCGCCGCTTTGTGCCGACTGTCTCTTCCGAATACGCGCGAGGACACGGCGCTAAATGCCGGCCGTGTGTGTGAAACGGCCCAAGACACGGCCTCTTTTGCGCCGTATGTGAAACGGCCGTAACACGGTCCATTTTGCGTCGCTTTTGTATGGTCGCTTGTCCCGGAAAATTCCCGTCGTTGGATTTGATCTTGTTTTCCGTCCTTTTTATGCTTCATGTCGAATCTGTAAAATAACCATTTTTAGCTCATGTTTGGATATATCTGTAAAATATATATTTTTAATCACAAATCAGTACAATTATGCCCGGAAAAATGAATATTTTGTATATGAATTTTAGATCAATTATGCACCAATCAGCGCCGCGGAACATGGATCGTTGACCACAGCCTATCAGCATCTACTCACCTACCGACAGACCCGCCGAAAGGTGCAAAGTGGGACTGCCCGGGACAGCGACTCAGGACGCGTGCAGACTTCTCATTGGTCCGCATAGCTGGCAGCCAGCCCATGTCACGGACTTTAAGTCAACCAACCCACATGCTGCAAGACGATCGCCCCCTTTATTATATTACAAGAAAGGCGATCGCCCGTCACGACAAAAGGCATCCCCAGCTCCTATAAATAGAAGGCATCCTGCACTTGGAAACCTCTCGGCTTTTCTGCACACAAACAATAGGCTGCTCTCTGGATTTTATTACGGCTTGGTTTTCTCTCTTGGCAACGCTATACACTTCGGACATTTGTTCATCTCTCACTCTCAGAACCTCTTAATCCTAAGACGGTCGGCAGAAACGAGAACAAGAACACATAGAGCTTCGCTCACAAGCTAGATAACTAGGATCTTTTACACTCATTGTAATCGCATTCTTACATTAATATTTGTACTCAAACGTATTCGTATTAATAACATCTCGCGAGAGCATTCAAGCCAGGGCCTAACAAACCCGGAAAATCTTGTGTTATCTCCATTCCCATGGACGTGCTCTCGCAACCTTGTTTGTTGTCCGTCCTTTCCAGCAATATCTATCTCCGGATAATATTTCGGGCAGCAACAATTGGCGCTAGAGGAAGGGGATCTAAACCTTCATTTTTATTCCGTCCGTCTCGAAGAACACTCACTGTTCTCCGGGGCATATACTTGAAGAAACACTCACTGTTCTTCAGAGAAAAGCCTTCAGAATAATGACTTTTGCCTCCGCATCGAAGAAAGCCGCTGGCCGATCCGCCGGACGCCTCATTCCGTCTCAATCTGAGACCCAGCCTATGGCGGAGGGTAGCCGTGGCAACCCGAGACTCTCGATCCCGCCCCCGAGGGATGGCCCAAGCCTCTCGCTCGATCAGTTCCAAACCACGGAACAGATCGAAGAGGCCATGGCCATCCTACGGGAGCGACGGAGAGCATTCGACGCGCCCGCTATAACCCCCTCGGCCATCCGCCGCGTGAGCAAACGGAAGTTCAAGGGGTTACTGGCCGAGCGATCGCCAGGAGGCCCCGATTCGCAAGAAAAGGCGCTCACAAGGCGGGACACCTCCGTTTTCAGCCGCCTTGGAAGCGACCCATCGTGGCAACCGGGGCATTCTGGCCCCAGCCACGAGACGACAGAGCCCGAGTCCGTCACCAGGAGTTCGGCGTACCCAACTCCCAGAAGGCAGGCCAATCATCTGGCTCCTCCTCGCCAAAGAACCCAGATCGGCAGAGACGACCTCATCACCTCCCGCGGAGCCAGGAGATCGGTACACGATCGCCTCGGTGCCCGCTCCGAAAGTCGAACCACGAGAGACCAAGCTACAGCGATGGCTGCGATGCAATGCCAGCTCGACGACATGAAGGCGCTCCTAGAAACTGGGGCAGGAGCCAATAGCAAGATCGCCGGGCTGAGCGAGCCACTCGCGGTCCACATCGAGCTTGCCTCTGTGCAGCGTAGGATCGATCCTCCGCAAACGCCTCTGTACGAGGGGAGGTCGGACCCCGAGACTCACCTGAGCAAGTTCCGGATCTACAGGACCGGATGTGGGGCATCAGACGCGACCAGGTGCCGAATGTTCCCATTAACACTGGGCGACCTGGACCATAGGTGGTACATCTCATTGCCACCACGATCCATCAGTTCCTTTGATCAACTAGCGAACAACTTCACATCATACTTCGCCACCAAGGTCGCTCGACCAGAAGGCCCCCACCGCATGATGAAAATCAGGCAGGGGGAAAACGAGTCCGATGCAGACTACATCGACCGGGTGGATGAGATAATCCTCAGCGGCGAGCCTGTGAGCGACGAGATCGCCCTCTACTCGGTCCTAGGGGGATTCGATGGTCTCTCACCCATGTTTAGACATCTGACGAAGGACATCCCCCCAACCTACGCGATCTTCCGCGCCAAGGCCGCAGACTTTCTGGCCAGGCAAAGGTTACTTTTCCACCTATGAGTAACGCGATCGGCAACCGAACGACGATCATCAGTCTTCCAACCTGATCGCCAGAATCAAGCAACATCTCCAAAAACGGAGGACTCGCTCGCCATCTACAGTTCATCATCTAACATGATGGGCTAAGGCACGAGATCGCCTCCCCCGCACAACGTACACCGTCAAGGGTCGACATCTAACATGACGATCTGAGGTATAAGAGTGCAGCCATGGTCCTGGTGGTCGATGGAACCGACTGCTTCGGCCATGCAAGGTTCCTTTGGGCTGCGATCGCTCGCCCTTCGTTTAAATACGAGGCGGGCGTAGCCGAAGGACTCTCCAAACAAATCAGTGGACACGCTCGCCCGCCCTCAAAGGTTCATCATCTAACTTGGTGGACCCGGACAATGCGACGCGTCCCTACCCCCGTCTCAACGTATACCGTCGAGGGTCACCATCTTAATGGCGGCCCGAGGTAGAAGAAGAGCTAACAAGCCGCGGACGTGGAGTTGATTAATCCGACGATACCCCGCGCAAGGAATCTTCCAGACCAAGACCGCACGCCCTTCGTTTAAATACGAGGCGAGGCGCAGCCTTCGGAGGACCCTACCAATTAATTGAGTCGCGAGACCTTAGCCATCAGACGGAATGTCACTCGCGCACAAGACACGGTCGTGGAGGTCGGTCCATCGAACTCCGCGATTGTGCACGGTTCCTCAAGACCGAGATGGACGGCCTTTCGAGGATTCGACAAAATTGAAAATTGCAGGTACAACACCGAAGATAGCTCGCCAATCGATCAGATCGCCCAAGTCCGAAACCAAAGTCCGCACAACGGGTCGCCCGTCTTTATCCTCAACGATCGCCAGTAAGAACCACCTCACCCCATGTCTTCAACATCGGAGCAAGCTGGGGGGCAATTGTTGTGTCGAGAATTATATACCTCAATAGGCGATCGGCACAGGCGACAGTCAACCGGGTTAGAGTCGAATAGACCAAAGCAGATTGGCAGATCGAAGGTCTCAGGTCAAGTCCCAGTGCCGAGCGATCGACATCGAAGGCGATCGTCCCTTGGCACCTGGCGATCGACTCTGGTGCCCGGTCAATGACGACCGCCTCATGCCACGCAAAGCCAGCATCCGTCTAGTCGGCGAAGGCCGAAGCTCAGGACAGAGACCCACGTGCAGATCCGGAAAAGGCGCCGCAGAACATGGATCGTTGACCACAGCCTGTCAGCATCTAATCACCTACCGACAGACCCACCGAAAGGTGTAAAGTGGGACCGCCCGGGACAGCGACTCAGGACGCGTGCAGACTTCTAATTGGTCTGCACAACTGGCAGCCAGCCCATGTCGCGGACTTTAAGGTAACCAACCCACATGCTGCAAGACGATCGCCCCTTTTATTATATTACAAGAAAGGCGATCGCCCGTCACGACAAAAGGCATCCCAGCTCCTATAAATAGAAGGCATCCTGCACTTGGAAACCTCTCGGCTTTTCTGCACACAAACAAGAGGCTGCTCTCTGGCTTTTCTTACGTCTTGGTTTTCTCTCTTGGCAACGCTATACACTTCGGACATATGTTTATCTCTCACTCTCGGAACCTCTTAATCCTAAGACAGTCGGCAGAAACGAGAACAAGAACACATAGAGCTTCGCTCACAAGCTAGATAACTAGGATCTTTTACACTCATTGTAATTGCATTCTTATATTAATATTTATACTCAAACGTATTCGTATTAATAACATCTCGCGAGAGCATTCAAGCCCGGGCCTAACAAACCCGGCAAATCTTGTGTTATTTCCATTCCCACGGACGTGCTCCCGCAACCTTGTTTGCTGTCCGTCCATTCCAGCAATATCTATCTCCGGATAATATTTCGGGCAGCAACAGTGTAGAAGTTTGAGATTAGCTCCCGGTAAAAGTGATCCTCTCGGCGGATCAGGACTTCGACGTTATGGGTGTCTGTCACCTCCAGAGCAAATAATTCCTCATCCTTCCAGTCGGCCCAATGATACAACGTGTCGTACGGGGCGACCCTGTATGACTTCCAGATTTTGAAGTATTCAAATGCTTCCTCTATTCCAAACTTGCTCATAATAAAATTTTCAGACTCAAAAACTAGTCTAAACCCATGACTAACTAATAAAGAGCCTGAAACTAAATTTATTCGGATGTGTGGGACATGCAACACATCCTTAAGAAGAAGCTCCTTTCCAGAGGTTAGCTTTAAGATCACGTTCCCCACACCTGCAATCACAGAAGAAGCAGAGTTTGTCATATGCAATTTCCTACCATCAGTAACAGTGTAGGAAGAGAACATGTCTTTTTCAGAACAAACATGACGAGTAGCCCCAGTATCAACATACCAGGCGCGGTGATTCTCCACCATATTGGTTTCAATCACCATGGCTGAGACCTCCTCGTCCAGCTCCTCAACCATAGCTGACAGCTCCAGATCTGGCATGTCAACATCGCCATGTTCAACCACATTGGTAACTCGCTTTCCTTTATTTCGCTGACCAGTTGAACTTATTGGCAAGCGACAGTCGTTTGCCTTATGTTTTGGTTTACCACAGTTGTGGCAATTTCCAGTGAATTTCTTTGCCTTAAATGGCTTTTTCCCTTTGTCCTGAACATGGTTCAGTTTCCTCTTTTTGCTAGAGGACCCATGTTCAAGCAAATTTACTTTGGCCTCCATAGGGCCTCTCTTGAACTTAGAATCAGATTTTCGATTGTCTTCCTCAATTCTGAGTCGAACAACCAAATCCTTTAAGCTCATTTCCTTTCGTTTGTGTTTCAAGTAATTTTTGAAGTCTTTCCAACTAGGAGGCAACTTCTCAATTACCGTTCCCACAACAAACGGTTCCGGAAGGATCATTCCTTCATCATTGATTTCATGCACATCAATTAAAATTGTTGGACTTGTTCGATAATGGTTTTGAAGTCCGTCATCTGAAAGTCCAGACAGCGTCCGATCACGAACTTCTTGGCACCAGCATCATCAGTTTTATACTTTTTCTCCAAAGAATTCCAGAGCTCTTTGGATGTCTTGATTTGACTGTACACGTTGTACATAGAATCAATCAGCCCATTCAATATCGTATTACGGCACATAAAGTCGCTGTTATACCACTGATCGTAAGCAAAACGCTTCGTACGATCAGCTTCCGTCTCACTGACCACAGGAGGATCATCCTTGAGGTAAACATCAAGCCCCAAGGTGGTGAGATAAAACAACATCTTTTGCTGTCATCTCTTAATATAAACAACCGAGAACTTCTCGGGTTTCTCAGCCTGAACTGCAATGGTAGCTGCAGTAGCTTTGGCAGCGGCAGCAGCGACGGCAACATCAGCATCAGTTGCTATTGGAAATTACAGAAAAATAAAAAAATTGTCGTTCGATTGTTGGTTCTGTCAATTTCTAACAATGTAATTACTATAAAAATTACAAAGAAAGGCAACCTACTACAATCTTAATAAATTAAAAGCTGAATTGAAAACTGCAACTTTAGTAGAGGCGAGTAGAACTCTTTCCGTAAGACAATTTTGCCCCGTATAAGAGCAGACGGTTCAGGCAATATGTCCCCAAGATACAACTGCTACACATTTCTGAGTTAGGTGCTCTCCAAAACTCAGAACTCCAGCGAACGTTAAGTGCTGGAAATTGGGCACGAAAAATAAGAGAGAAATATGCTGCAATATATGGTATGTTGTATTCGTTATGTTATATTTTCTGTGTTATGAAATGAAATGCATAAGACCCCCTTTTATAGGGTCCAATTCCACTCCATCATGTGGGGAGTTACTACAAATTAAAGTGCCATTAATTCTCTTTAATCCTTCAGCTCAGGAGTTACATCTATAAATAGTCTCATTTAATTCGGACGTTACATTATGGAGTGTGAAGAGTCATATTCCAAAAGCTAAGTTCTCAACCTGCTTCATTTTAGTCGAGACCAAATATCAGCTGAGTATTCAGCACCCAAATATCAGATCTGATAGGTTTTCAGCCCAAATATCATATCAGATAGCTTTCAGCCCAAATATTAGATCGGACAGCTTTCGGCCCAAATATCAGATCGGACAGCTTTCAGCCCAAATATCAGATCGGACAGCTTTCAGCCCAAATATCATATCAGTTAGGTCCAGCCCCAAATATCACATCGGATAGGTTCAGCCCCAAATATCAGATCAGATAGGTCCAGCCCCAATATCAGATCAAATAGGTCCAACCCCAAATATCAAATCAGATAGGTCCAACCCTAAATATCAAATCAGATAGGTCCAGCCCCAATATCAGATCAGATAGGTTCAGCCTCAAATATCAGATAAGATACGTCCAGCCCCAATATCAGATCAGATAGGTCCAGCCCCAAAATCAGATCAGATAGGTTCAGCCAAATATCAGATCGAATAGGTCCAACCCCAAATATCAGATCAGATAGGTTCAGCCTGGTTTACTCTTCACCTTTTCAATTAAATGACCAACTTTAACCATTTATTTCTCACTCACCGGAAATCGATTTTGAGAAAAATAAAATCCTACGCTTATCTTCTCGAAACGTAGATTCACAACTTATTATTTAATTCCCAAGAATTAAATATTTTATCATTATTAAATTAATTTTAAATTGAGTTAAAACTCATTTTTTAAAACCAATTTCCAACAACAGCTTGTAAAACACGTACCGTAATGATTTTTGTCATTGGACTGAACATCTCGTCATAATTTATGCCATCTTTCTGAGCAAATTCACTAACAACTAATCGAGCCTTGTACGCTCGATCGTACCATTTGGGCGAATCTTCAACTTATAAACCTATTTGCAGGATATGAGTTTAATACCTTCAATTTTTGGCACTAAATTCCAGGTTTAATTTTGTTCACCGACTCTCTGCTTGTGCGCTAATGCAGACATACATTTATTAGTAATAGAGAGATCAAGGACAAAATATAACGAGCATTCAAACATAGGAGATGTAAGATCTTGAAGTTAATTGTATAATTGCCTTTGTTTCCCTTATATTGCATTGATTTTTGACTTTGTTTTTTAGAAAAGAAGATTAATTGTATAATTGTGCCATGCCACTACACATTACACACAGAACAGAGAGACCCAGACACGGACACACATACTCAGACCCAGACCCA
This sequence comes from Orobanche coerulescens, assembly GCA_033398695.1. NCBI lineage: Eukaryota > Viridiplantae > Streptophyta > Magnoliopsida > Lamiales > Orobanchaceae > Orobanche > Orobanche coerulescens. Next base: position 143,759,545 of record CM065817.1, read on the forward strand.
GACACAGACAAATGTTATACATATCACGGACACACACCCCACAGATCACACACACACCACTCAATTTCCACATACTGCACAAATTAAAAATTTAATATCTCTATAAACAACTGGAAAAAAATATAAAACCTGCAATCAAATGTCTTTCAAAATTTCACAAATCCCCATAGCAGTTTTAAAGGTTTCTCTACCGGGCTAGAAAAACTTGATCTGATATAGGCTGGTACTAAAATTATATATTTTTTATATTTGTCGATTTCACCGTACAGTTCAATCCTAACAAGACGAATATATAAACTGAAATCGACAAATATGAAGACATGTAGTATAATTAAGATGTATTTTCTTATCGCCAGGTCATGAAAACTCGATCTTATATTAGGTCAGTACTAAAATTGCATATTTTTTCATATTTGTTGATTCCAATCCATCAGCTAAATTTATCTGATCTTACGGTAGAAAACCGCTACTTTCAATAAAAAATAGAAAGAGTATCTTCCGTTGGCCAGTTACTAAAAGGAAACCACAAATTACAGCCCTAAGCAAACAGAAATTTCATTATTAAACTATGAACATCAAACAGTGAACACAAAATCAATTGAGATACCTGTTGTGCGGCGATTTATACGCCTCGATGGCGATCAGTATGATGGTCAGGAGCCAGTCAAAGAAGACATACAATGGGCAAGCACCTAGCGATCGGCGTCTAAGGCGATCGTCTGTAGGCATCTAGCGATCGCCAATGATATCTGACTGTAGACGATCGTCCCATACTGCATGTGAACCCGACACCCGTCAAAGTCTTCGAAGACCGAATCTCGGACATAGACCCACGTGAAGATCCGCAAAAGGCGCCGCGAGATAAGGCCTTTGACCCCAGCCTGTCACCAACCTCACACCTACCGACAGGCCCGCCGAAAGGTACAAGGTGGGTCCTCCCCAGACAGCGACTCAGGACGCGTGCAGGTTTCCCATTGGCTCGCACAGCTGGCTGCCAGCAGCAGCCTCGGACTTTAAGGGAACAGTCCCACGTGACGGGACGATCGCCCACCTTATTCTAATATAGAAAACGGCGGTCGCCTGCGATCGCCAGAGAGGACCCAGCAACCTTCTCTCCTATAAATAGGAGGCATCCAACACTGGCCAAAGGGACAGTGAAAAACGTACAGAGAGAGATACATTCTGAAAAGAGTGGACATACACACTGATATTCATTCACATATACAGAGCATCAAAAGCAAGAGCTCACAGAGCTTCATATCTGGTTCTTCCGGCAATCTTCACGCTCTATAGCTAAGATAACTAGAATCTTTACACTCATTGTGATAGTATTCTAACATTAATATTTGTACTCTAAAGTATTTATATTAATAACATCTCGCGAGAGCATTCAAACCCGGGACTAACAACCCCGGCAAATCTTGTGTTATTTACTTTCCCACGGAAGTGTTCTCGCATTTGTTTGTTACTCGACCATTCCAGCAATATCATCTCTGGACAATATTTCGGGTAACAACAATTGGCGCTAGAAGGAGGGCATCTTAACCTTCATTTTTATTCCGACCATCCCGAAGAACACTCACTGTTCTATGGGGCATATACTTGAAGAAACACTCACTGTTCTTCAAAGAAAAACCCTTCAGAAACATGACATCTGCCACGACCTCCAAAAGAGCCACCCTGTGATCTGCCGGACATCTCATTCTGGCCCAGACCGAATCCCAGCCTACAGCGGAAGGCAACCGCGGCGACGCTAGACTCTCACTCCCGCCCCCGAGGGACGGTCCCAGCCTCTCACTCGATCGGGCCTGCATCAGGAATGATCGAGGAGGCTATAGCCATCCTCAGGGAGCGACGGAGGGCATGCGACTCGCCCACCATAACTCCGTCAGCCATCCGCCGTGCAGGCAAATGGAAGCTTAAGGGGCTATACGTCGAGAAATCGTCGGAAAGCCCCGAGCCGCAGGAAAAGGCTCTCATTAGGCGGGATGATTCCGTCTTCAGACGCCTAGGGAGCGATCCCTCATGGCGACCCGGGCATTCAGGCCCCAGCCGGGAGACATCGGAGTCTGAATCCGTGACCAGGAGTTCGGCATATCCGACTCCCAGAAGACAAGCCGGCCAACGGGCTCCCGCTCGCCCGAGAATTGAGCCCGGTGGCGGAGAACTCGTCACTTACCATAGGGCCAGGAGATCAGTACTTGATCGCCTTGGCTCCCGCTCCGAGAGCCAATCAGAGAGCAGTCAGGCTACGGCTATGGCCGCCATGCAGCGCCAGCTCGACGAAATGAAGGCGCTCCTAGAGACTGGGGCAGGCGCCAAGAGATCGATCGTCGGACCAAGTGAGCCGCTCGCGGCCCAGATCGATATCGCCCCAGTTCAACCAAAGATCGCTCCCCCTCAAACACCTCTATACGAGGGGAGATCGGATCCTGAGACCCATTTGAGCAAATTCCGGATTTACATGATTGGATGTGGAGCATCGGACGCGACGAAGTGCCGAATGTTCCCATTGACATTGGGTGACCTCGCCCATAGGTGGTACATCTCACTACCACCTCGCTCGATCAATTGTTTTGAGAAGCTGGCGAACGACTTCACGTCGTACTTCGCCGCCAAAGTGGCTCGGCCAGAAGGCCCCCACCGCATGATGAAAATCAGGCAGGGGAAGAACGAGCCCGATGAAGACTACATCGACCGGGTGGATGAAATAGTCCTCACCGGTGAACCTATTAGCGACGAGCTCGCTCTCTACTCGGTCCTAGGGGGATTCTACGGCCACTCGCCCATGTTCAGGCACCTTACAAAGGACATCCTCCCGACCTATGCGATCTTCCGCGTCAGGGCCGCTGATTTCCTGGCTAGGCAGAGGATGCTCACCCTCCGTTTAGGTGAGGGATCTGTCGGATAAGGGAAGACGCCATCCCACATCCAGAAGAAGGCGGTCGCCAAGCCCAAAAAGGCGGTCGCAAAGCCGCCAGGTGAATTCAAAGCCTTCGAGGATGTGGAGGTTCACCTCCTCCGCAACCTCAATCTATCTCCGACCCACATCTTTAACGCCATCAAGGGGCGCGAGTGGATCAACAAACTAAAGTCGATAAGGGACAACGGTCATCTGGACCGCAGCAAATTTTATGCCTACCACAAGAGTCCCGGCCACAACACCAGCCAGTGTCGCGACCTCCTCAGACAGCTCTGGAGACTGTTTGAGGAAGAAAAATTGGATAACTTGGTTACCAAGCCAGAGCCACGAGCATAGAGGACCGGGGGGCACGAGCGCTGACAGAGCGACGGGATCCCCCCGAATCCGGTCGCCACGATCGAGCAGAACGAGCCAGAGTATTATGACGAATCGATCCCTCCGATCAACCCTGGCGGTCGGATCAATATGCTTCAGGCGGGAGGTGGAAACCTCAGAGGACTTTCCCCGGTTTCCACCATGTCGAATAGAAAGCGGAATGCCGAACTGAGGGCGTTCGCCGGGGTCCATGTTGTGGTACCCCCAGAGCCGACCATCTCCAAAGACGCACTCATCACTTTCTCTAACAAGGATAGGGAGGGAGTACAGTGCCCTAAAGAGGATGCATTGTTGATCTCTGCATGTATCCTTGGGAAAATGGTCGATCGCGTGCTGGTTGATAATGAGAGCTTCTGCAATATCATATTCAAATCCGCTCTTAACCAGCTCGATAACCTGACCAAGTTCATCAAGCCGTTTGACACCGTGCTTCAAGGGTTCGGCGACAGCACAGTCCAAGCCTATGGAAGGATCAAGCTCTGTGTCGAGCTAATATGCTTTTACGATCCCAAGGTTAGGATTACTAGGAACCTAAATTTTGTAATCATAGATAGACCCAGCATCTATAATGGGTTCCTAGGTCGTCCATTTCTAGAAACCATCGAGGCGGTCGCCTCTTCTTTCTTTTACTGTATCAAATTCCCCACTGCCGATGGGACGGTCGGTACTGTAAAAGGAGATCAGCTAATGGCTAAGAAATGTTTGAATTACTCCTGTGTCGTAACTTCTTTCAACACTTCCCGTACTATTTTTAACATTGAGACGATCGACAATCAACCGATGGAGATCGACGAGCCGAGCACCTCGAACCAACCCAACTCAGAGGACGCCATCTCACATCGATTAACGGACGACATCGAGCCAAGGATCGGTTTCGAGCCAATCCTCGACATCGACCCAAGGATCAAGTTCGTAAATCGTTCCAAACGAGAAGCGACCGTCCCCATTGAAGAGTTGGAAAGTATAACAATAGATCCGGCTCGCCCGGAGTGGGAAGTACAGATCGGCACAAGCGTCGACCTCGAATTAAAGGATGATATGATCAGCTTACTGCGTAAGAACATCGGAGTCTTTGCCTGGTCGCATCAAGATATGGTCGGCATAAGTCCTGAACATGCTTGCCATTATATAAAGATCGACCCGACAAGGAAAACTGTTCACCATAAACGTAGGAAATTCGGTCCTGATAAGTACGCAGTGCTCGACATAGAAGTCAAGAAGCTACTCGAAAATAAACTAATCGGAGTAGCTACCGACGAACCACAGTGGGTAGCCAACGCGGTGCTCGTCAAAAAGCCGAGCAACTCCTGGAGGTTATGCATCAACTTCACCGACCTCAACGCGGCATGCCCGAAAGATCACTTTCCGATGCCTCATATCGACCACTGGTCGATAGCACTGCAAGCTGCGAAATGATGTCGTTCATGGATGCCTTCGCCGGGTACCATCAGATCCCCATGGCGGAGAAAGACATAAAACACACATCGTTCCACACGGAAAAAGATATATACTTCTGGGTCCGGATGCCGTTCGGTCTGAAGAATGCAGGGGCGACCTACCAACGGCTAGTCAACGGGATGTTCGCCAACCAGATCGGCAAGACCATGGAGGTCTACATTGAAGACATCGTGGTCAAAAGCCTCAAAAAGTAAGATCACCTCAATGACCTAGACGAGACGTTCGTCATCCTCGAAAAGTTCAATATGAAGCTTAACCCCAAGAAATGCAACTTCGGGGTGAGCTCCGGAAAATTCCTGGGGCACATCGTGAGACAAAGAGGAATCGAGGCGAACCCCACCAAGATCCAGGCGATCCTCGACATGCAGGAGCCACGGAATGTCAAACAGGTGCAACGCCTCACCGGTTGTTTAGCTGTCCTCAACCGTTTCATATCTCGGCTCGGGGATAAAAGCAAGCTATTTTTCACGACCATAAAGAACAAGAAGTTCGCATGGACAAAGGAGAGTCAAATTGCATTCGCCAAAATTAAGTAGTATCTATCTAACCCCCAGATCTTGGCGAAGCCGATCCCCGGCGAAAAGGTATTCCTTTACCTGGCGGCCTCGGAGGTCGCGCTGAGTGCTGTTTTAGTGCGAGCAGAAGGGCAAGCCCACTTGCCGATCTACTTCGTTAGACAAGCGCTCCATGATGCGGAAACGCGATACACGCCTCTGGAGAAGATCGCCTATGCTCTAGTCATGAGTGTTCGCAAGCTAAGGGCATACTTCTTCGAACATCCAGTGGAGGTCCTGACAACTCTCCCCTTAAGGCAAGTTCTGCACCGGCCAGACACCAACGGGCGACTCCTCAAGTGGTCACTGGAGATCGCCCAATACGGTATCACGTACGATCCTCGCTCGGCGATCAAAGGCCAGGCTCTGGCGGACTTCGTGGTGGAATTAACATTCCCTCACAGTCCAACCCAGGTCGGCCGCCCTGCTTGGAAGTTGTATGTGGATGGCTCGGCAACCAACTCGCGAGCAGGGGCAGGGATTGTCCTCATCAGCCCCGACGGTCAAAGTTTCACAAATGCCGTGCGTTTCGGTTTCCATGCGACCAACAATGAAGCCGAGTACGAAGCCTTGGTAGGCGGGCTCGATTTAGCCCTCGCCCTAGATGTTCGCCGTCTCCACATTTTCATGGACTCCCTCTTGGTCGTGACCCAAGTCAAGGGAGAATATGAGGCGCGCGGCAAACAAATGATCAAATACCAAGAATTGGTCGCCGAAATGTGCACGAAGTTTGAAGAAGTGCTGATCGAACAAATCCCAAGAGAGCACAACTCTCAGGCCGATGCCCTATCCAAACTAGCATCGTCAGATGGGGCGGCCGATTTCTCTAACATCCAAATCACAAAATCAGCAAAGCCGGCGATCGACAGAAGCCTGATTACCACAGTTGCCATCGCCGAAGAGAACTGGATGACCCCTTTCATCAAATACTTGAAGGATGGGACGGTCCCCGACGACCGTATAAAAGCTCGCCAGCTCCAACTCCATGCAACCAGATACTACTGAACGACCGGCTTTACAAGCGATTCAGCCTTCACCTCCTCAAGTGCATTACGCCGGAGGAAGGCCGGCTCGTTTTAGCCGAGATCCATGACGGGATCTGTGGAAACCATGCTGGCGGGCGAGCTCTCATCCACAAAACAACCAGGCAAGGTTTTTTCTGGCCTTCGCTTCAGAAAGAGGCGATCGCCTATGCCAGATCATGTCATAGGTGTCAAGTGATGGGCCCAAACATCAAGCTTTCCCCCGAGCAGCTCACTTCGATGTACAGCCCATGGCCATTCGCCCAGTGGGGCATCGACCTTATAGGTACCTTGCCGACGGCACCAGGGGGCTGTAAGTTTGCCATCGTGGGGGTCGATTACTTCACGAAATGGGCCGAGGCCGAGCCGCTCAACAAGATCGGCCAAGAACAAGTAATCAAGTTCATTTGGAAGAACATCATATACCGGTTCGGTCTACCCCAGGCTATCATCTCCCACAACGGAAAGCAGTTCGACGGCTTGTAAGTCATGCAATTCTGCGAGAAATGGGGAATCAAAAAGTTGTTCTCGGACCCTTACCACCCTCAGACGAACGGGCAGGTAGAGGCTGTAAACAAGATCCTCAAACATACGATCAAAGCAAGACTTGAATCCAAACAAGGACGATGGGCGAGCGAGCGCCCAGACGTTTTGTGGTCCTACCGTACAACGACCCGAAACTCAACTGGCGAAACCTCGTTCGCCCTCGCCTTCGGAACAGAAGAGGTGATCCCTTCAGAGATCGCCGTCCTCAGCCACCGAACTGAACAAGAGATGACGACGGACAATGATGTGGCCCGGCGGATCGACTTGGACATGCTCGAAGAACGGCGACTAACCTCGGAAATGAAGAACACAATCCACAAAAGAAAATCCGAGAAGTTCTTCAATTCGAAGGTCAAGGAAAGACGGTTCCAAGTGGGCGACCTAGTCCTCAAAAAAGTCCAGACTCATACAGGAGTCTTTGGCCCGAATTGGGAAGGCCCCTTCAGGATATCTAAGTGGCTAACTAGGGGAGCCTACGAACTTGAACACCCTGACGGCACTCCGGACCAATATCCCTGGAACGCCGTACATTTGAAGAAATACTACCAGTGAAAACTTTATATTCAGTTTCATTTACCCAATGTACAAAGAGTATAATGAAATTTTCCTATCCCATCTATATGATTTGCCTCGACGAAAATGAACAACTAAATAGAGGAAGGCTCGCTCGCCCTACAAGAGGTCGTCATATAAACCTGACAGACCTATGCAAGCGATCACCCCTCCCAGCACAACGTATACCGTCGAGGGTCGCCATCTAACCTGGCGATCCGAGGTAGAAAAAGTGCAACCATGGTCCTGGGGGTCGATGGAACCGACAGCTTCGCCCATGCAAGGTTCCTTTGGATTGCGATCGCTCGCCTTTCATTTAAGTACGAGGCGGGCGTAGCCGAAGGACCCTCCAAATAAATCTGTGGACACGCTCGCGCGCCCTCAAAGTACATCATCTAACATGATATACCCGGACAAGGTGACGCGTCCCTACCCCGTCACAATGTATACCGTCGAGGTCGCCATATAACATGGCGACCCAAGGTAGAAGAGTGCCAACAAGCGGCGGACGTGGAGTCGAATAAACCGACGACGCCCTGTGCAAGGACTCCTCCAGACCGAGACTGCTCGCCTTTCATTTAAATACAAGGCGGGCGCAGCCTAACGGAGGACCCTAACAATAAAGTGAGTCGCGAGACATACCTACGGATGGAATGTCCCTCGCACATAAAGACGCGGTTACGGAGATCGATCCATCGAACTCAGCGACCGTGCACACAGTCGTCCTCCCTCAAGGAATCAGCAAAACTCAAGATAGCTCGTCAAACATACTATTTTCGTTCCGTTACTTACGCTAAGTAAACAAAAACAAGGGGCAAAGTGGAGCTATTCCTGAAATGCGATCGGGAGGAAGGGACCATACACGATCGGCTTCGTTCAAACACACACATGACGATCGGTTTTGTTCAAGAAATTTACAAGTAAGAATTTTCAAGTGTACCAATACAATCGGATCCATTCAACATTCAAACAGTCGATCGTACAAACAAGGCATCAGATGCAATTGTGTAAACACTTGTACAAATTCATATGCAAACATTCGGAAGAGACAATCATACATGTAAGGAATTAGATGCGAAGAAGCAGTATTTTATTCCATTCAAAAGGATTGTACATTCAAGCCCGAAGGCAATACAAGAGAAAAACAGAAAAGTACAAGCGAAGGAAAATAAAACAACTCCACCATCACTCAGGCCGCCCCCGACTGATCTTCGCCCCCAGCAGGCGGATCGGCGCGCGCTTCCTCACCGGCCTCAGGATAAATAAGTTTATCAGGAAACGGATACCAGCTCAAATCAATCCCTAAGTCGGTGAGATCTAGGATCGCCAGGAAGAAGTCCGGATGCAGGGGATGCTCGAGTACGTAGGCCTTGAAGGTTTCCATCATAGGGCCGACCTCGATCCTTACCTTCTTCGCGGCACGGATAGCGTCGGCATAGGCCATGTAATAGGCGAACTCGCCGACGCATCCTACATTAAGGTAGGGATCGGTCTCGATCTCCTTCAACTGCCCCTTCAACTCCACAGTCGTCTTGTCAGCATCCGCAAGCTCGGCTACCTTGACGGCCAGTTCACCCTTCGCCTTCTCCAGCTCGCCGTTGAGACGATCCACTGTCGCCTTCAGCCCAGTCACCTCATCCTGTGAGGCCGCGTGCAACCGACGAGCATCCGTCATCTGGTCGCGGAAGCGATCGGCCACCTCCTTGGACTGGCCGAGCTCTTGCTTCATCCGGTCGAGGTCTTGCTTGGCCCGTTTGACTGTCTAAATTGTTCCTTCTCCATGGCCATGATCCGGTTAGTGAACTCGGCATTCTGGTTCCGAGCGACCTCGAGATCTTGATAGAGGCGAGCAGTAGAGGGTCGCCCCTCGTAGTCCTTAACGGCTTGGGCGGCCATCGTCGCCGCCTGTAGAGTCAGGGCGAGCGTCGCCTGCATGGCATCTCCAGACCGCCGATGACCAATCGCATCGAGGTCGGTCGTCCAGGCCTTAGGAAGAGAACTGATGGCCCGGGAGACGTACGAAGGGACGTCGAGGGACTGGCGCGGAGACTTGCTCGCCAAAAAGTCCAACACCATCGGCGAGGTGTCCGGATCGGCACGACGGATCCTGCAACACAAACAAAAAGAAACAAAAGAGTTAGTATACATCCTACACGAAAAGCCTAACTCAGAAAGATCAAATCGGTCTTACCTGTTGACCAACTCGGGGTCGCGGCCGAAAAAGGGCTTGCCCCGAGGAGTCTCGGCTTCAGCGATCGTCGCGGTCTTCAGGAAGGTAGCTGATGGTCTGGACCCCTCCGTCATCGGAATAGCAGAGATAGGTGGCGCGGCAACCGGTGGCTCCAAAATGGATACCTCCGCATCAGCAGTCGGCAGGGACTCCTCTGGCCTCCGCCTCTTGCGGTTGCGCTGGAGCTGTTCTTCCTCCTGAATTTTCGGCTCGGCGACCGGCACCGTAGTAGGTCTCACCGCAGGGAAAGGATGGGACGTCGTTGCTGGGGCACGACCCGTCTTCTTGCCCTGGTGAAGACAACCCAAAAGACCGGGATTCGACATTGAGATCTCTCTTGGTGGCTCGGCGTAGCGGGGAAAATGGATCTTTGTCAAAGAAGAATTTCGGACAAGTTAGACATCTACTTCAATCAGACGATCATCATACAGGAAAGAGGAAGTAAAAATTCATACATGGAACCTTTAGGTAGAGAGGGAAACGAAACAGTCGAGCTCCCAACCGATGAAGTTCGTGGTCGAGTGAGCGAAAGTCGATGTAGGAGTCCGGAAGACCGCGAATTCGCTCCCAGACGATCAAGAAATCAAAGGGGAGATCGCCGATCGCTGGAACAAGAGAACCTGCAAAAAGGAAACCAAATTAGATCAGTTCAAGATGTATCCAAATAAAGGGAGAATTAAAACCCTTACTCGGATTGCTATTCCGAAAACTGGTGGGGATATCCAACTCTTCCTCCGGCTTATCGCTCGATGCCGATCTCCGTGCTCCACCGACCCAGCACCACTTTGCCAGGTCGCCCCGAACCTTGTTCGGCACTCCAAGGACCACCCTACCCATGCGACCCTGGATATGGTAGCCACCGATCGATCCCTTATGCGCGGTCAGCTTGAAAAGATAGTTCATTTCCAGCGCAGAAGGAAGACGGAACAACCGATGACCGCCAAACAATGTCAAGGTGCTGATAATCTGCAGCCAGGTGTTCGACGTCAACTGGAGCGGCGCCACATTCCAGGCGATCATCAAATATGACACGGCGAACGGCAAGGGGAACCGCAAGCCGGCCTCCAGAATCATTTCGTTGACGGCGACCAGACCCTCGGGAGGTTGGTCGGCACGCTCGTTCTCCGAGGGAACGTACAGCGAAACATCAGAAGGAATATGATATTTCGCCCTCCAGCGACTCAAATCTTTCTTGGTCGCCGAACTCCGAATCTGACCTAGGGTCCACAGGGAGCGTTCCACGGCCCGAAACGCCATCCGTTTCACAGGCTCATAGAGGTGGGCGGCAGAATAGGCTTCGAAGCCAAACTCGGGACATGGTCCGACGATCCTCTCCATAAGTTTGGCAAAATCTAAATAGGCGGGGCCGAACATGCTATTCCGCTCTCAATCCAACCTCACCTCTTCATCCTCATCCACCGGTGAGTCCCTCAACACCGCCGCTGCCGACCTCGCCACGTCAGCTTCATTGAAAAGCTCTTCAATCTCCGCGGGTGCAATCCCCGCACGAATGGCCTCGACGGCTGTTTCCATATGAAGAGCCACGGGGGTTTCTTCCCGGTCAGGCGAAGCCGCGGCGGCGGAAGAGCTACCGGCCTCGAATGTTTTAGATCCTCATCCGGACATGTTCTTAAAAGTAAAGGGGGAGAGAATGTTTGTTCTTACCTAGAAGGAAAGTCGGTCGGCACAAGAACCTTCAGAGAAATTCTGCAGAGTCTCGTCTGAAAAGCAAGGGTGTGTGAAGAGTTGAACTGAAATGGCCCTAGCCCTTTTTATAGGCTGGAGCAGGGGTCTCTGTGCAAATAGGCGAAATCCTGGGGGCTGGAGTGCAACCGTCGGGGGGGACACATTAAATGCATCCCTCAAGACCCGCGTACGCGTCGTTTCGAGGGCACGCCAGACGAAAAGTCTGACAAAACCGTCGGACTTCCCCAACGATAGCGCGACGCGTGTCCCTGCAACGTTTCGAGAGCCCGCCTCCATTTCCCGCTATTTCCAGCGCATAAGGAGATCGTCCGGATTCGAAATCGGACCGTTCTGGCGAAGATCGTCCTTGTCATAAACAGACGAGCCAGTCGTCTAAAACAGGCGATCGCCAACAGTGCCACCTGACCCCATGTTTTCAACATCGGAGCGAGCTATGGGGCAATTGTTGTGCGGCGATTTATACGCCTTGATGGAGATCGGTATGATGGTCAGGAGCCAGTCAAAGAAGACAGACACTGGGTAAGCACCTAGCGATCGGCGTCCAAGGCGCACGTGAAGATCCGCAAAAGGCGCCGCGAGAGCCAGAGCCGCAACCAGCACGCGATCGACCATTTTCTTCTTTACGCCGATCGTTTGTAGACCCACGTGAAGATCCGCAAAAGGCGCCGCGAGATAAGGTCTTTGACCCCAGCCTGTCACCAACCTCACACCTACCGACAGGCCCGCCGAAAGGTACAAGGTGGGTCCTCCCCAGACAGCGACTCAGGACGCGTGCAGGTTTCCCATTGGCTCGCACAGCTGGCTGCCAGCAGCATCCTCGGACTTTAAGGGAACAGTCCCACGTGACGGGACGATCGCCCACCTTATTCTAATATAGAAAACGGCGGTCGCCCGCGATCGCCAGAGAGGACCCAGCAACCTTCTCTCCTATAAACAGGAGGCATCCAACAGTGGCCAAAGGGACAGTGAAAAACGTACAGAGAGAGATACATTCTGAAAAGAGTGGACATACACAGTGATATTCATTCACATATACACAGCATCAAAAGCAAGAACTCACAGAGCTTCATATTTGGTTCTTCCGGCAATCTTCACGCTCTATAGCTAAGATAACTAGAATCTTTACACTCATTGTGATAGTATTCTAACATTAATATTTGTACTCTAAAGTATTTTTATTAATAACATCTCGCGAGAGCATTCAAGCCCGGGACTAACAACCCCGGCAAATCTTGTGTTATTTACTTTCCCACGGAAGTGTTCTCACATTTGTTTGTTACTCGACCATTCCAGCAATATGATCTCCGGATAATATTTCGGGTAACAACAATTGGCGCTAGAAGGAGGGCATCTTAACCTTCATTTTTATTCCGACCGTCCCGAAGAACACTCACTGTTCTCCGGGGCATATACTTGAAGAAACACTAACTGTTCTTCAAAGAAAAAGCCTTCAGAAACATGACATCTGCCACGACCTCCAAAAGAGCCATCCTGCGATCTGCCGAACATCTCATTCTGGCCCAGACCGAATCCCAGCCTACGGCGGAAGGCAACCGCGGCGACGCTAGACTCTCACTCCCGTCCCCGAGGGACGGTCCCAGCCTCTCACTCGATTAGTACCAGACCGCGGAACAGATCGATGAGACTATAGCCATCCTCAGGGAGCGACGGAGGGCATGCGACTCGCCCACCATAACTCCGTCAGCCATCCACCATGCAGGCACGCGGAAGCTTAAGGGGCTATACGTCGACAAATCGTCGAAAAGCCCCGAGCCGCAGGAAAAGGCTCTCATAAGGCGGGATGATTCCGTCTTCAGACGCCTAGGGAGCGATCCCTCATGGCGACCCGGGCATTCAGGCCCCAGCCGGGAGACATCGGAGTCCGAATCCGTGACTAGGAGTTCGGCATATCCGACTCCCAGAAGACAAGCCGGCCAACGGGCTCCCGCTCGCCCGAGAATTGAGCCCGGTGGCGGAGAACTCGTCACTTACCATAGGGACAGGAGATCAGTACTTGATCGCCTTGGCTCCCGCTCCGAGATCCAATCAGCGAGCAGTCAGGCTACGGATATGGCCGCCATGCAGCGCCAGCTCGACGAAATGAAGGCGCTCCTAGAGACTTGGGCAGGCGCCAAGAGATCGACCGTCGGACCAAGTGAGCCGCTCGCGGCCCAGATCGAGATCGCCCCAGTTCAACAAAAGATCGCTCCCCCTCAAACACCTCTATACGAGGGGAGATCGGATCCTGAGACCCATTTGAGCAAATTCCGAATTTACATGACCGGATGTGGAGCATCGGACGCAACGAAGTGCCGAATGTTCCCATTGACATTGGGCGACCTCGCCCATAGGTGGTACATCTCACTACCACCTCGCTCGATCAATTGTTTTGAGAAGTTGGCGAATGACTTCACGTCGTACTTCGCCGCCAAAGTGGCTCGGCCAGAAGGCCCCCACCGCATGATGAAAATCAGGCAGGGGAAGAACGAGCCCGATGAAGACTACATCGACCGGGTGGATGAAATAGTCCTCACCGGCGAACCTATTAGCGACGAGCTCGCTCTCTACTCGGTCCTAGGCGGATTCTACGGCCACTCGCCCATATTCAGGCACCTTACAAAGGACATCCCCCCGACCTATGCGATCTTCCACGTGAGGGCCGCTGATTTCCTAGCTAGGCAGAGGATGCTCACCCTCCGTTTAGGCGAGGGATCTGCCAGAGAAGGGAAGACGCCATCCCACATCCAGAAGAAGGCGGTCGCCAAGCCCAGAAAGGCGGTCGCAAAGCCGCCTGGTAAATTCAAAGCCTTCGAGGATGTGGAGGTTCACCTCCTCCGCAACCTCAATCTATCTCTGGCCCACATCTTTAACGCCATCAAGGGGCGCGAGTGGCTCAACAAACCAAAGCCGATAAGGGACAACGGTCATCTGGACCGCAGCAAATTTTGTGCCTACCACAAGAGTCCCGGCCACAACACCAGCCAGTGCCGCGACCTCCTCAGACAGCTTTGGAGACTGTTTGAGGAAGGCAAATTGGATAACTTGGTTACCAAGCCAGATCCCCGAGCAGAGAGGACCGGGGGGCGCGAGCGCCGACAGAGCGACGGGATCCCCCGAATCCGGTCGCCAAGATCGAGCAGAACGAGCCAGAGTATTCTGACGAATTGATCCCTCCGATCAACCCTGGAGGTCGGATCAATATGCTTCAGGCGAGAGGTGGAAACCTCGGAGGACTTTCCCCGGTTTCCACCATGTCGAACAGAAAGCGGAAGGCCGAATTGAGGGCGTTCGCTGGGGTCCATGTCGTGGTACCCCCAGAGCCGACCATCTCCAAAGACGCGCTCATCACTTTCTCCAACAAGGATAGGGACGGAGTACAGTGCCCCAAAGAGGATGCATTGGTGATCTCTGCATGTATCCTTGGGAAAATGGTCGATCGCGTGCTGGTTGACAATGTGAGCTTCTGCAATATCATATTCAAATCCGCTCTTGACCAGCTCGACAACCTGACCAAGTTCATCAAGCCGTTTGACACCGTGCTTCAAGGGTTCCGCGACAGCACAGTCCAAGCCTATGGAAGGATCAAGCTCTCTGTCGAGATAATATGCTTTTACGATCCCAAGGTTAGGATTACTAGGAACCTAAATTTTGTAATCATAGATAGACCCAGCATCTATAATGGGTTCCTAGGTCGTCCATTTCTAGAAACCTTCGAGGCGGTCGCCTCTTCTTTCTTTTACTGTATCAAATTCCCCACTGCCGATGGGACGGTCGGTACTGTAAAAGGAGATCAGCTAATGGCTAAGAAATGTTTGAATTACTCGTGTGTCATAACTTCTTTCAACACTTCCCGTACTATTTTTAACATTGAGACGATCGACAATCAACCGATGGAGATCGACGAGCCGAGCACCTCGAACCAACCCGACTCAGAGGATGCCATCTCACATCGATTAACGGACGACATCGAGCCAAGGATCGATTTCGAGCCAAGCCTCAACATCGACCCAAGGATCGAGTCCAGAAATCATTCCAAACGAGAAGCGACCGTCCCCATTGAAGAGTTGGAAAGTATAACAATAGATCCGGCTCGCCCGGAGCGGGAAGTACAGATCGGCACAAGCGTCGACCTCGAATTAAAGGATGATCTGATCAGCTTACTGCGTAAAAACATCGGAGTCTTTGCCTGGTCGCATCAAGATATGGTCGGCATAAGTCCTGAACATGCTTTCCATTATCTAAAGATCGACCCAGCAAGGAAACCTGTTCACCAGAAACGTAGGAAATTCGGTCCTGAGAAGTATGCAGCGCTCGACATAGAAGTCAAGAAGCTACTCGACAATAAACTAATCGGAGTAGCTACCGACGAACCACAGTGGGTAGCCAACGCGGTGCTCGTCAAAAAGCCGAGCAACTCCTGGAGGTTATGCATCGACTTCACCGACCTCAACGCGGAATGCCCGAAAGATCACTTTCCGATGCCTCATATCGACCACTTGGTCGATAGCACTGCAGCCTGCGAAATGATGTCGTTCATGGATGCCTTCGCCGGGTACCATCAGATCCCCATGGCGGAGAAAGACATAAAACACACATCGTTCCACACGGAAAAAGACATATACTTCTGGGTCCGTATGCCGTTCGGTCTGAAGAATGCAGGGGCGACCTACCAACGGCTAGTCAACGGGATGTTCGCCAACCAGATCGGCAAGACCATGGAGGTCTACATTGATGACATCGTGGTCAAAAGCCTCAAAAAAGAAGATCACCTCAATGACATAGCCGAGACGTTCGTCATCCTTGAAAAGTTCAATATGAAGCTTAACCCCAAGAAATGTAACTTCGGGGTGAGCTCTGGAAAATTCCTGGGGCACATCGTGAGCCAAAGAGGAATCAAGGCGAACCCCACAAAGATCCAGGCGATCCTCGACATGCAGGAGCCACGGAATGTCAAATAGGTGCAACGCCTCACCGGTTGTTTAGCTGCCCTCAACTGTTTCATATCTCGGCTCGGGGATAAAAGCAAAGCCATTTTTCGCGACCATAAAGAACAAGAAGTTCGCATGGACAAAGGAGAGTCAAATTGCATTCGCCAAAATTAAGGAGTATCTATCTAACCCCCAGATCTTGGCGAAGCCGATCCCCGGCGAAAAGCTATTCCTTTACCTGGCGGCCTCGGAGGTCGCGCTGAGTGTTGTTTTAGTGCGAGCAGAAGGGCAAGCCCACTTGCCGATCTACTTCGTTAGCCAAGCGCTCCATGACGCGGAAACACGATACACGCCTCTGGAGAAGATCGCCTACGCTCTAGTCATGAGTGTTCGCAAGCTAAGGGCATACTTCTTCGAACATCCAGTGGAGGTCCTGACAACTCTCCCCTTAAGGCAAGTTCTGCACCGGCCAGACACCAACGGGCGACTCCTCAAGTGGTCACTGGAGATCGCCCAATACGGTATCACGTACGCTCCTCGCTCGGCGATCAAAGGCCAGACTCTGGCGGACTTCGTGGTGGAATTAACATTCCCTCACAGTCCGACCCAGGTCGGCCGCCCTGCTTGGAAGCTGTATGTGGTGGAATTAACATTCCCTCACATTCCTTCACTAGATTGTTGATAGCCCATCCACCTTGGCATACACGTAAGCACTCCAGGCAGCTGAACCGGCCGATCAGAGCAACAAGCCGGACCGGGTATGAACCCGATTTTCGCCCGGGCTCGCTGAAGAGCGGACTGGGCAGAGATACCAAGGCCGACCCGATATCCAGATCGGGAGGACCGAGCAGATCGAAGATGAAAAACGCTTTGACTCAAGATTACGACAAGACCGACCAGAACGGCGGGAGACCCGAGGACCGACCCCAGTGGATAAGCATCGCCAGAAGCATGCGGGACAGGCATACAGGACAGTTAACGCTTACTGTCACATCCCTTCCCGAAGCAAGTCTTAGAAGCCGCCACGTGTCTATGGCATGTTTGCAGTCTGACAATTGTTTTGGGCATATTCCCCAAAATTCTCCAACTGTCATCTCCTAGTTGGCTAAGGTTATCTATATATAGAGAACGTGTACAAACAATGAAAGGACTTTTGGCATTTATGAAAAAAGAGAAGAGAAAAAAAAAAGAGAATTTGTAATAGGTGAAAAAAACAGATAGACCGGCACAAAATATTCAGCGCGGCTCTATTTCATATTAAGATCATTAATAAAATTTAGTGATTCAATCCTTTTCATCTTGTTTATTATTTTCTATGTGGCTTCGATCCATTCGTCCAGATCAGCACACGTGACGTTGACCAAATCAGACGTCAACAGATTGGCGCTAGAAGAAGAGACCTTTTGATAAAATAAAAGATATATAAAAAATACTACTCACCGAAGATGTCTCACGAAAGTTCAAAAAACCCTCAGCCCGCGACGGAGGAAGAAAACCTCCGCAATGTGGTGGAGTGCTTTAAACATCCAACCTTCATCCAGGGCATGACAGCCCTTATGGCACGGGTTACTGGGGGCGGAACCCTTCAAAAACCCGAAGACCATATGGAGACAGAATCTCAGACGACCCGCCCAGCTGCCTCGGGACGAGACAAAAAGAGGACAGCCTCTGGGAAAGGGCGGAAAGCCATGGAGAAAGCTCACATCCCTCTCGAAAAAGTCGGCTTTCGCGCCCCATATCCGTTTTGATCGGCTCGGGGCAGAGAAGAAAGTCGAAAAAGCGGCGCCGACTCCCACTATCCAGAGCCAGAGCCGTAAAGAAGAAAAAGCTCCCCACCAGTCCCTGAATCCAACACAAGTATTACCTCAAACTCCCGGCGATAACTCGAGTGAGATCGAGTTTCTTAAAAAATACCTTACGGAGCTCGAAAACAAGCAACTCCAGCCATCCCAAAGTTCGGAATGGCTTAACAGCCAGGAGAGCCCCCTGGCCCCTAGTGTTCTCGCGGAACCCCTCCCAGAGAAGTTTAAGATTCCACAGATTCCGCCATACAACGGGGAGACAGACCCCAACGCCCATCTTGGACATTATAATTCCTGGATAGACCTGCATGGGTCTCAGGACGCGTTTCGGTGCCGAATGTTCTCTTTGACTCTGGGGGAGAAGGCCCAGAGATGGTATCGGACGCTGCCCCACCATTCTATTCAGACATGGGCCCAGCTCTCGACGACATTCCGATCCCATTTCATGGGGTCCCTAGTGCGAGTCGCCCCACGCTCATCCATCGCTTCCGTCCTACAGGGGCCGAACGAGTCCCTTAAAGATTATATATCTCGTTTCAATAAGCGGATATTAGAGACGGAACCCATGTCGGACGACGCGCTGGCCATTATTGCTCAGGTCGGCCTTCTTAAAAATTCTTTTTTCCGCTGGACGGTGTGCCAGAATGTCCCACACACCTATCAAGAATTCTTGGAGCGCGCCAGCTCCCATATTGCCGCCGAGGAAGCTATGCCGGCACCGGTTTTAGTCATGCCCTCCGACCAGAAAGGGTCCTACAAAAAGAAAGAAGATAGGCATGACTACAGAGAGGCCAGTCAAGAATACCGCCGGGAGAATAAGGCTCCCGCCTCTTCCTCGACAGCCCCAACAACCCAGAGCTATCGGGAGCGTAGGCCCGAGCTCATGGCTAGTTTCGCTGAAATATATTCTGTCGGGGCCGCAGCCATATATGATCAAATAAAGGACAAGAATTTGCTCCCGATTCCTCGGCCGATTATAAAGATCAGAAGGATATGGACCAGACCCGCTTCTGTAAATACCATGAATCGGTGGGCTATAACACCGAACAGTGTCGGGATCTCGTCGCCGGCCTGATCGCGGTATGCGACGATACTGGCTTAAGGCGATTTGCCTGGAACCCACCCCGTGATCGCCAGGATCGGGCCGACTCAACAAGAGCCAAGAACGATCGGGTGCCTCCAGCCCCTAAGTCCCCCCGGGAAATTCTCACCATCATGGGGACAGCCGAGGTTGATGATCATCGATCAAAACGGCAGAAAAAGGCATCCATTCGAGAGGCCACCACCTCCTATCAACGGACAGAATGCCGGCCCGAGGGGTTTCTATCAATGGCCGAAGAAGCCCACAAAAACCCCCAGCTGGCAGTTACTTTCGAAGAGTCAGATGCAGATGGCCTAGACCATCCCCATTCCGACGCCCTTGTCGTCACTCTGCCCATAATGGGGATTCCGGTACACAGAGTGTTGGTAGACTCTGGGCCTATGCCAGCATCATCTACCTTCATACCCTCCGCAGGATGAAGATAGATCAGTCCTATGTCCGACCCTGCAACGAGGACATCAGGGGGTTCGCCAACTTCCGCACCTCACCATTGGGGGAGATCGACCTCGCCCTGTAATTTGGTCAGGGGCCGATCAAGAGAACGATGATCACTACGTTTAAGATCATCGACGTGCACAACGACTATAATGCCATCATAGGCCGACCTGTGATGTCAAGGCTGAGGGCCACTCAGTCTACTTATCACCTGTATATGAAGTTCCCCACCCCGGACGGCGTCGGGATACATATAGGAGATCAAAGGGCCGCCTGGGAATGCAATCTCAGTATCCGGGCTCACGAAATTAATGCCGCAGAGGGCACCCCGGAAAATTTACCGGAAGAAATGGGGGCCACCAGCTCCGAATAGCTGGCAGAAGACGCCCTACTCGAACAGGAGACCGAAGGTCCCGAGGCCACACAAACCCTCGAAATAGAAACTGACCAGGATGCGGACCGAGCCCGCAGGCCAGGGAAAGAGCCGATCCTGGAAGAGGATCCTGTCGACCCGCGATACCAAAATCCAAAAGGAAAAATCCGCCATGTTGAGCCAACAGAAGAGTTGGACCAGGTCGACATGGACCCATCTGATCCCGTCCGACGGCTAGAGATCGGCCACAACCTCCAAGAGCCGATCCGCTCCGAGCTAATCTTCCACCTGAGACATAATTTGGATGTCTTCGCGTGGACCCATTCGGACATGCTGGGGATGGACTCGAAATTTGCGTGCCATCGGCTGAATATCGACCCCAGTTCAAAGCCGGTTATTCAGAAAAGGAAGAAAATGGGGCCTGAACGACAGAAGGGGCTGGAAGAGGAAGTAGAAAAGCTGATCGACAACGGGTTCATCCGGGAAGCCAAGTACCCGACCTGGGTGGCCAACCCGATCCTGGTAAAAAAGCCGACAGGACTATGGAGGCTCTGCATTGACTTCTCTAATCTGAATAGAGCCTGCCCGAAAGATAGTTACCCTCTACCTCATATCGACTATATGGTGGCTGCAACGGCCGGACATGAGCTAATGAGCTTTATGGATGCATATTCCGGATATAACCAGATCCCGATGCATACCACTGATGAAGAAAACACCTCCTTCTACTCAGCTCGTAGCCTATACTGTTACCGAATGATGCCTTTCGGGCTAAAGAATGCCGGCGCAACATATCAACGCCTGGTAAATAAAATGTTCAATAGCTTGATAGGTCATACAATGGAGGTATATGTAGATGATATGTTAGTAAAGTATTTGCGCTCGGCCGATCATGTAAATGACCTCAATAAAATGTTTGCTATTTTGCGAGAGTACAAGATGAAGTTAAATCCAAAGAAATGTTCATTTGGGGCAGGTTCTGGAAAATTCATCGGCTACATGGTGAGCCAAAGAGGGATTGAAGCCAACCCCGATAAAATTAAGGCAATGACCGAACTTGTTCCACCAAATTCGGTCAAAAAGGTGCAGAGCCTAACTGGCCGACTAGCCGCGCTAAGTCGCTTTATCTCCCGCTCAACTGATAAATGTAAACCTTTCTTTGGGGCAATAAAAAAGAACAGAGATTTTCAGTGGACAGACCCTTGCCAAAGAGCCTTCGAAGCTATCAAGGAAGTCCTGGCAGAGGCCCCGGTCTTGCAGCGACCGGTCCAAGGGGAACTTCTCAATTTACACTACTAGGAAAATAGGATTCAACATCGCCCAATTTACATCGGTTTTTAAGAAAAACGATGTAAAAAAAAGACGGTGGTGTAATTGTAATTTTTTTAAACGTTAACATCGGTTCTTAGAAGAACCGATGTGAATTTCAGTTGTTTAACATCGGTTTTGTAAAAACCGATGTGAATATCAGTAGTTTAACATCAGTTTTTTAGAAACCGATGTGAATATCGAGAGTTTAACATCGCTTTTTTAAAACCGATGTGAATAGCAGTAGTTTAACATCGGATTTAATGTGTAACCGATGTGAAACGTTTATATTTTTTTTCAACCCTACGCAGGTAGTCTTCCTCCTTTCATTTGTCTTCAACACTCAACGAACAGTCTTCCCCTTTCATCTTTCTTCTCCAAACTTGTCCAAGAAAACGATAATTAGTGTTCCTTCATCATCCCTAATCTCAGTCGCTCTACATCATCCATCATCCCCGTTTCATCAATCCCTCAAAGGTGAAATCTCCCGGCAGCCAAATTTAGGGATAAACGCGGTGAGAACATGATTGAGTATTACGCCGTTTTAGTGTAAAGACCTAGGGTTTTTTTGGTCGTCGTCTCCGATTAACCACACTAGAAAGAGAGCCGCCAGTTCCCCAACAAGCGAACAGCAGATATCGCCGGCAGTCGTATTCTCCAGAGGTAACTCAATCCTTTGTACTTTTCGTTGCACTTTTGATTCTATGGTATGGTTTTCCTTCTTTGTTTTTGTGTGCATGAATTTGAAGCTTGGCGAATGGTTTTATTTGAACACTTAAACATTCGTATCGGGGAGTCACTTCAAGCTCTCTTGCGAATTAGCCTGCTTTCCTAAGAGCATTCTTATGCCTTTTATTGCTAGTTTGATAGTACCTGGCCGGCCTGAACCCTTTTTCTTTATCCCTGATCGCCCAAAGATCTTTTTGAAATTGAAAGTAGGATACGGGTAAGTTCGTACTGGTTCAACTAGATAGAAAGGATCTTCGCTCCCCTGACTTAACCGGCGTCACCAACCCATTTCGGACTGTTTTTTAACCCGTTTCTAGTCCGAGAAGGGGAAAACTTATAAAAGTGTAAATCATGTTTTTACCTTTAAAAGTAGTGCTCGCGCACGTCGTAACTCTTAAAAACGAAGAAGTTATGGTCTATCAAAAGATATGCTGAAAATATATATTTTTACACTATTGATAGCTTTTAGTTTATGCTGAAAATTAACTTCAAAGCCATTTTTGGACGCCTTAACATCGGAATTAACTGAAACGGACGAAATAAAAGTTGTAATGTTTTATATATACATATTAGTCAAGTCGGATACTTTTCAAAATGTTTTATACTTGTTTAGTCGCTAAAAGTGTATATTACGACTATTGATAGTCAACATCGACAAAACTATATTTTACCAACTAAATCTTTATACAAACATGTACGGGCGATATAACATTTTATAAAATGCATACATAACATATCATTGTTGTGCAACCCAGTGTCAAAACAAACATAATACCATAATAGTTACATTCTTGTGGAATCTTACTAGTTACATTCTTGTTAGATGTTACTTTCGTTTTGAATATCTTCTCGTCATTTGGTTTTGAAACTATTTTGTTTGTCCAAATTGATCTAACAGTCTTAAAATGGATCGAGTTTGGATGAAAGCTAGTCGAATAAGTGTTGAATATGAGAATGGAGTTGAACAATTTCTAGAATTTGCGCAAAAAAATCGACCAGAACCCGATCAAAAGTATTATTGTCCTTGTATCAATTGTGTGAATGGAAGAAGACATGAAGTTGGCAAGATTCGAGAACATCTTCTTTGTGATGGAATTAACAAGAATTATAAAATATGGACATGGCATGGTGAATTGATGGACTTTTCAAGTGAGCACTCGAAAGACACTCATGACATTGATGTGGATACATATGATTGAGTTGAAGACATGATTCGTGATGTTGGACAAGAATCTTTTCAACGAGCACATGTGTATGATACATTGAAAAGTGATTCAGAGATACCTTTGTGGCCGGGATGTAAACTCTTTACACGGTTGTCAGCAGTGTTAAAACTGGTTAATCTGAAGGCAAGAAATGGATGGAGTGATAAAAGCTTTACCGAATTGCTTGAACTGTTGGCGGAGATGCTTCCAGAAAATAACACATTACCGAATCGTAATTATGAGGCAAAGAATATATTGTGTCCGATGGGAATGGAGTACAAGAAAATTCACGCATGCCCCAATGATTGCATATTATATAGAAAAGAGTTTGAAACATTGCATAAGTGTCCCACATGCGGGGTATCGAGGTACAAATCCAAGTCTGATGATTTTAGTGGTGATAGCACAAAACGAGGTTCCCCTACGAAGGTGTTATGGTATCTTCCAATAATTCCAAGGTTTAAGCGATTGTTTGCTAATGCAGATGATGCGAAGAACCTCATATGGCATGCGGATGGGAGAAAATGTGATGGACAGCTTCGCCATCCGGCTGATTCTTTACAGTGGAAGAAAATTGATAACTTGTTTCCAGATTTTGGGAATGAGGCAAGAAATCTTAGACTCGGACTTGCTA
Organism: Orobanche coerulescens; assembly: GCA_033398695.1. Taxonomy (NCBI): domain Eukaryota; kingdom Viridiplantae; phylum Streptophyta; class Magnoliopsida; order Lamiales; family Orobanchaceae; genus Orobanche; species Orobanche coerulescens. The sequence continues at coordinate 143,783,428 of CM065817.1, forward strand.
CAGATGGGATGAATCCATTTGGTAACATGAGTTGTAAGCATAGTTCATGGCCGGTTATGCTTGTGATTTACAATCTACCTGATTGGTTGTGCATGAAACGGAAATATGTTATGTTATCTATGATGATTTCAGGCCCAAGACAACCAGGAAATGACATAGATGTTTATCTAAGTCCTTTGATTGAAGACTTGACAATGTTATGGAAGGAAGGGATAAACGTGTTTGATGGGTATCGTTAGCAAAGTTTCAAGTTGCGTGCATTGTTATTTTGCACCATTAACGACTTTCCAGCATATGGAAATGTGAGTGGGTATGGTGTTAAGGGGCATCACGCATGTCCTATATGTGAAGAAAACACAAGTTACATACAACTAAAGCATGGGCAAAAGACTGCTTACACTCGACATCTAAGGTTTCTTGAACGTTATCACCCTTATCGTAGATTAAAAAAGCTTTTAACGGATCTCAGGAGGATGGAACTGCACCTACACCCTTGACGGGTAAACAGGTTTATGATCGGGTTAAAAACATCAATATTATATTTGGGAAGACCAAGAAGAAGGCTATTGAGAAAAATATCTGGAAGAAGAGGTCGATATTCTTTGATCTACCATACTGGTCCCATCTAGATGTTAGGCATTGTATTGATGTTATGCATGTGGAGAAGAATGTGTGTGATAGTGTAATTGGTACACTTTTGAACATTAAAGGCAAGACGAAAGATAATGTGAAGGCTCGACAAGATTTGCTTGAGATGGGTATACGACCAGAGCTACATCCACAATTAGTAGGTAAACGTACCTATTTGCCTCCTGCATGTCACACTTTATCAAAAAAAAAAGAACAAGTTTTTGCCAGTGTCTACGGGGCATGAAAGTGCCGCAGGGATATTCTTCCAATATCAAGAGTCTTGTGTCATTGCAAGATCTTAAGTTAGTTGGATTGAAATCTCATGATTGTCATGTATTAATGCAACAACTCCTGGCGGTGGCCATACGTGGCATCTTACCTAAAAAGGTAAGACATGCCATAACTCGCTTGTGCTATTTCTTTAATGCCGTATGCAGCAAAGTGGTTGACCCTATGAAGTTGGATGAGTGGGAAAAAGAGGCTTCCGTTATCTTATGTCAATTAGAGATGTATTTTCCTCCTTCATTTTTTGACATCATGGTTCACTTAATTGTTCATTTAGTAAGGGAAATTAGAGTATGTGGTCCAGTTTATTTAAGGTGGATGTATCCTGTTGAGCGGTACATGAAGATCTTAAAAGGGTATACCAAAAATCCACATCATCCGGAAGCATCTATTGTCGAGAGATACATTGCCGAAGAAGCTATTGAGTTTTGTACAGATTACTTGTCAAAGATAGAAGCTGTAGGGCTACCGAAGCCTCGTCATGATGGGAGACATGAAGGTAAGGGAACTCGCGGTGTGAAAGTCCAAACTAAGAGTCGAGACGAAGTGTTTCAAGCGCATTTGTATATATTAAATAACACTGACGAGGTCCTCCCTTACTTGACTGCTCACAAAAATCTTCTAAAGATGAATTATCCTCGCATGAACGAAAAATGGTTGTTGAACGAGCATAACAAAACTTTCTTAAAGTGGTTTAAAGAAAAAATTAGTCTTGATAATAGTGCTTCCGATACATTAAAATGGTTGGCACACGGGCCTAAGTTTGATGTCATTACTTGGAGTGGATATGATATCAATAATTGCTCCTTCTACACAAAGTCACACGATGACAAGAGTACTGTTCAAAACAGTGGGGTCACTCTTCAGGCCGAGTCCATGCACTTTTCTAGTTCTAAAGATAAAAATCCTGTTATGGCATTTGTAACTTACTTTGGAGTCGTTGAAGATATTTGGGAGGTTGATTATGTCATATTTCGAGTGCCTGTTTTTAAGTGTAAGTGGGTTGATAATAACACAGGTTTGTGAATTGATGAGTTGGGATTTACATTGGTAGACCTTCGCAAGGTAGCTTGTATGGACGAGCCTTTCATCATGGCATGTCAAGCAAAACCGGTGTTTTATATCAACGATCCATGTGATGAAAGATGGTCAGTGGTGCTTCAAGGTAGAAGCATGGATGTTACTCATGAAGATGAAGGCTCAACACTTGAAAATTATGAGACTGTTGCACGCATGCCTTCTATGATGGAAGAAAATGAAGTGGATGATGTACATGCTACTCGTCATGATCATGATGAAGGCATATGGGAGAACGTTCTTATATAAACTAGGCTTACCTTTGGATTTTTATTTTGTTATTTTCTAATATTTAATATGTGTAATGTTAAACGTGATTTCAGTTTACAATCTTGGGAATGAATGTTTAATATGTGTTATATGAATATTTGCTGAAGAAATAAGTTTTTATTTTTATTTTTCTAAAGATTACTTATTCGTTGAGCCCATTTGGTGATCGCATTGTTATTTTGTATAAATGTTTTGGTAGTATTGCCTGATAATGAACTTGGATTATTTTACTTTTGTGTTGTGTTCTTTATGTGATTGTGGTTTTCATATTCTCAATTTTTGGTATCCAAATCTGTCGTGTGGTGAAGGTTATGCAAAAACTATTTTTCTTGCTTTTCATAATGCACTGATCTTTACCCCCTTCTTTTTCCGTTTTTTCTTTATGTCGTTTTTTCATTTAACAGATCTATTGCTTTATAATTACTCTATGTTATTTTGCACCCTAGATGGTTAGAAGTACCAGAATCGGATAAGAATATGATTTGGCAGGATGTTTTGGTATATTCAGTAAAACCTTATCCACTTAACTTGCATGTTTGGACATTTTAAGATATTTTACCGTATTATTATTATTGCCTAATTCTTTAATTTTCATTGTTATTGTTAGTCCAACTTTGATATTAGCAATAACGAACAATTGAAAGATAAGATATTGCAATCAGTGGGCTTAAAGTGGAGACAGTTTAAATCAGAATTGACACGTGACTGGGTATATGGTGCATACAAGGACATGTCTCCTTGTGAAAAATACAATATCTCGGAGACTGATTGGGACGAATTCAAAAAGATTAGACTAGATCCTTCTTGGGAGGTAAATCTGAGTTTTATTGTCTACTGCAATGCTTGTGTATTGTTATTCTTGTGTTAGTGTTTCTCTTCATAATCACAGGTAAAAAGGAAAAAAGCACAGGACATCCAAAAACTGAACACGGCTCCCCATACGATGTCTCGTGGAGGTTATGATTGGCTTGAAGAGAAGATCATGGAAAGTAAACTAAAGCAACGGCACGAGGAAGCCAAACAATCTGGTGCTGATACAATTGTTGATCCTCCATCTCCTCCGACACGCCACCAAAAATATAAGTTGGGTCGAATTAAGAAATCGGGTGAGATGACATCTGATGCAGCACGCGAGATCGCTAAGAGAATTGTAAGTTATTAATTTTGTTCTGCTTTTCCTATATGTACATAATAAAACTCTGTGTTTAAGCTAAAATGCACCAAACAAACACCCCTGCATAAAATCCTCTTCCGTTGAATTTCCGCAAAAAAATTAACGGCGTTCATTTTTCGTTAATAAAATATAAAAATATTAAAAAAATATTTAAATTCAAATGATTTAAAAATCAAATTATTTTTGAATTTCAAATTTGATCTAAAAAATCGAAAAATTAATCGAATATTTTAAATTATTGAAATTCAAAAAATATATGTGACAAAATATATTTTGAATTCCTTTAATTTTTTTTTTGAAGGAATTCCTTAAAAATTAGCATGAAATAATTACATTTTTTACAGTCAAAAAATTATATAATTTTAGGTTAGTGTATTATTTTAGGTACTGTGCACTCGTTTTTTCTATTTTCTCTTAATGATGAGTTATTTGATTACATGCAGATGGCTGAAGATTATTACAAGTACAATAATGTTATCATCAAAAAAATAAAAAACTTAAATCACAATAACTCATTCGTTCAATAACTAGAAAGCTCTAAATGCTTAAAGACCATTTCACTGTTTGACTTGTTGTTATTAATTTTTATTTAAATATATGATTGTTTTACAAGTTATTCAAATGCTCTATCTTTATTTGTTGTAGGATGAGTTTGAGGAGCAGTGCTCACAGGGTTCCTTTGTTAACGAGGGTCGCAAGGATATATTAGCAGCTGCAGTTGGGCGACCAGAGCACCCGGGTCGTGTTCGTGGTGTTGGATTCGGTGTGGGCATTCGAGAGTACTTTGGAGGTCGTTCTCGTGGGTCGGCAACATCATCAGTAAGTCCAATTTTGAAGCGCCTAACACAAGAGATTACACACGAAGTCACACAAAACTTAATGAAGCTTCGCCGTTTTGGAATCATTGAATCAATCTCAACATACTCCAGTACATAATGACACACCTCCTCTACGTGTCAGCACAAAGGGGAGTTGTATTGTCGCTGCAAACCCCTTAGGGGAGGAGAAAAACGTGGACAAGATCGATCGAGTTGAGTTGTATATCAATGAGCATCCTCCTCGTCTGGTAGCCCTTGGGAGAGTTATTGAGGGGGGGCCAACCTTACACGGTGTGCCTCTATCTGGTGATTTAGCTAGAGTGATGGTTGAAGATGTTCGAGACCCTGATGCTCCAGTCCCGGTTCCCACGTCGGAGGTAAGTTTAGTGGGGCAAGCCGTAGGTGGTTTTATTGCATGGCCAAGGCGTCTAATCAAATCTGTTTTAGCACAGGTATTTCTTCCTTTTGTCTTTATTAGAAAAAGTATACATTTTATTAAATAGAAATAGAATAACTAATAATAGTCGGATATAAGGGGTATACATTTCTCTTGTGTCACACATTTGCTGACATAATGACTATTGCTCGATCCATTTCAACAACCACTCCTCTTAAAAGCAAAACATATAGTAAAATTTATGGCTTAATGATCCATGCTGCAAAAGAGCAGGGTACTTAATTATCTGATGTTGTATTATAGCCAAGGGTATATCATGTTTAATTCAACATTTTGAAGGGCCAAAAATGTAAATATTAAAAAAAAAATCTTCTTACTGCAGATAATTTATCTGCTGCTCACAGTACAACAGTGATGACCAGCCCAAAATTTATAGATATTAAATTTAGAGTAATCTGAATTTAAGCCTGACTGCTATGAAACCATTTCCTCACTTGTCAACCTGAATGCCTGAGTTTAAGCCTGAATTTAAGCCATTTATGCCTGAATTTAAGCCTGAATTTAAGCCTGACTGCTATAGATTAAAGCCTTTGAATGCTGCTGATCAACCTAACTGCTATGAAACCATTTCCTCACTTGTCATTATGTCAGCAGACATTTTTTGTTGAAATGGATCGAGCAATAGTCATTATGTCAGCAAATGTGCTTTTAAGGGGTATTTTAATTGCAAAACAAAAAATGTTTTGCTTTTGTCTTCAGTTCATGTTTCGAAAACACTTCTCATCCCATTTAAAGAGTTCTATTGTTTTATATCCGATGTCCTTACTTTTATATTATTTCATATTTTTTAAGGATATTGTGCAACCAAAAAAGAAGCGAGTTCGACCGGTTGATGATTCAGAATCCGTACAAGATCCAATTTTGGAATTGCTTAAAATTTCCCCATCCCTTTATAAGAATCCTTTGCGGGTGCCGTTGGGTGATTTCTTTGGCGTAGTTGATACTGAGGTGCCATTGTACATATGCCACACCGATGTTTTAGAAATCTTTCAGGGGAATGATTGGCTTAGCATCTCGGTTATGCAACTCTGGATCACGTAAGTAAATTTTATAACTAATTTTTAATAATATGAGTTTGTGTTAGTGTTATGTCTGAGATTTTGTTAAATCGTTTTTCTGTGAAACGTAGCTTTATCATGATGATAGTGTTAATTGAGATTCAATGTTGTTGATGATTATTACATACATTAAACACTTTTGCTAAAGTCAGTGAACAAATTGTGATTTTATAGTGTCAATCGGTTATACAACTCTGATAATAATCTGCATTTAATTTATAGTTATCAAAAGTTAAACTTCTTTTTATTGGATATTAGGTACCTAAAATCATTAATCGTAGACACGATGAATGATAATTTGTATGGATTCCTTGAGCCTCACCCATACAAAGTATGGGTAATAAGAAGTCCAAGCCACATCGTACATTCTACGACATATCCAGATTCAAAAATGATTTTTCTAGGAGCTTATCACCACGAGTAAGTACAACGACCTAACAGTTAGCGTCAGATTTTAAACAATGCAACACTTTTGGTTAAATAAGAAATTTTATAACTTGTTTATCAAAATTAGCTTGTTTCTTTTCAAAATGCAGGCGACATTGGCAACTCTTGGTAATTTTACCTAAGCAAGGGACTGCCGTGTGGTTTTGTTCATTACAGCGTAAGCCCCATCAGGATATCAAATTCATAGTGCAGAGGTAAGCTTCTGAAGAAGTAAAATGAATAAAGATAGAATGATTTATACATTTCTATTCAGTTTTTTTATTAAGCGCACGTTTATGAGACCTTCCCACCCAAAGCTGTTGGAGGCTCTTCAAGACCTGCCCTTTCTCTCTTCTTTCCACTGGAGGAAACCGTGGTTTTTTATGAGCAACTCAAAATTCTCTATTTGCGTAAGGCGAACTGAGATCAACGAGAAAGAGGCCCAAAAGGCTTTTAGCATAGATCATGAAGCCTTCAACTTTTATCAATTTTTATCAACTTCATTTGAATCTATCCATTTCAGTGATTTAGCATACCTTGATTTAGTTGACTGTCTTATAATCATGTGACTTCTTGTACTATTCATAACACAATTATGTTTTCCTTACTTCTAGTATTGTGACCTCATTGAGAGTGTTGGATGGTGCGCACACGAGTAAATCCAAGCAGGTCATTCAATGGATTTATCCCAAAGTAAGTAAAATTTCAATCCCAAAACTTACGTATAATTTTGTGTGATTTTATCTTGCTTGACAAATATTCTTTTACCGATTGCAATTTTTAATATTTCTTTTTTTAGTGTAATAAACAAAATGGTGGTTGGGAGTATGGATATTATGTCATGAACTGGATGCGGACCATAGTTCAGCCGGGATTGCGTAAAATGGATGGAGGTAATTTTATCAAGTCAAATTAATCATATTTTTTTCTGTTTTGTATCGAAAAGTATTTTCATAAATTATATGACAGATATTTAGTGATACTCAAGCGCTTCTGAAGAGAGCATTAAAGAAATTCGAACGCAATGGGCGAAATATTTTCTTACCAAATTTGTTTAGATTTTTTCTATGACATACAAACGGTTGGTTCTTGTTATTCTCGAATCGGTAAGTTCATGAAGTTAAAAGTTTTTGGGACTTTTATAAGGATGTGTATTTTTATTTTGTAGTTAGTTGATAATGCTTGTTGTAAACCGTTGAGATAGTTACAAAATTCTTTGCTTCATAGTTCATAATACATTTGTTGCTTAAAAATTATGTTTGGTTGGTTGTTGTTTGAGATGTTGTTTGGTTGGTTTTCGTTCGAGATGTTTGGTTGTTTTCGTTTCTGATCAGAAAAAATTATTGGTGTAGGTTGGGCCAATTTTTTTATACAGGAACTGGGCAATTCTGGGAACAATCCACATCGGTTTGAAACCGATGTGAACAACCGAAACAACATCGGTTTTCAACTGATGTGAATAGAAACTGATGTGAATTAAGTGTTATTAACATCGGTTGCAACCGATGTAAATTCACATCGGTTATAAACCGATGTGAATTCAGAGTTATTTACATCGGTTGAAAACCGATGTGAATTAGAATTTTTCACATCGGTTAAAACCGATGTAAATTCACATCGGTTATAAACCGATGTAAAAAAACGACATCGGTAGATACGACATCGGTTTTATGACCGATGTGAAACAACTAAAAAAACCGATGTCATATCCTGTTTTCATAGTAGTGTTATACCTCACGGTATCCGACTCAGCGATCAGCGCCGCTCTGATCCGAACGGAGAATGCAGTTCAACATCCAGTCTATTATGTTAGTCATGCCCTTTATGATGCCGAGCTTAGATACGCCCCAATGGAAAAGCTGGCCTACACGCTCATAATAGCATCCCAGAAGTTAAGACCCTACTTTCTGGAACATCAGGTAGTCGTCTTAACAAACTACCCTTTAAAGCAGGTTATGCACCGACCTGACGTATCCGGCCGGATGATCAAATGGGCCGACGAAGTCGGACAGTTTGACATAGCTTTTGAATCGCGCACTGCCATAAAAGGGTCAAGCCCTGACGGATTTCATTGCAGAATTCACACCAGCGATCACACAAGAGAATGACCGATCAGAAGAATGGTCACTCTACGTAGACGGATCCTCAACCGCCGACCGGTCAGGTGCAGGAATAGTCCTCGTCAGTCCCGAGCAACGTTTGTTCTGCTCGGCCATTCGCTTAGGTTTTCTGACCACCAACAATGAAGCAGAATATGAAGCTCTCTTGGCCGGTCTAGAAATGGCGACCTCCCTCGGTCTTGCCCGCCTCACTGTCTTGAGTGATTCTCAATTAGTGGTGAACCAAATCAACGGCGAATACGAAGCCAAGGAACCCAAACTGGTTAAGTACCTCAGCCTGGCGCGGGCCCGGCTGCAAGATTTTTGGGGAACTATACAACACATCCCCAGAACCGAGAACATCCAAGCCGACTCCTTGGCCAAACTCGCGTCCAGCTCCGGAGCCGAACATATGGACGAGTTCAGCATAGGATATCATGCATCAATAGCCTTGGAAATGGCCGAAGTCCGGGCAGCTGAACAATCAGAACCGCAACGATGGATGCAACCTATAATCCGATATCTTCAAAGCGGCATTTTACCCGAAGACCGAGTCCAGGCGAGATCGTTACGAACTCAATCCACCCGGTTCACCATCGTAGATGGAACTTTATACAAAAGAGGATATTCGGTTCCATTACTGAAATGCCTGTCCGAGTCAGAAGCAGAGTATGTCCTCAGAGAGGTGTACGAGGGTATATGCGGTAATCATTCCGGCGGCCAGACCTTGGCCTATAAATTGATCCGACAAGGATATTACTGGCCAAATCTTAAAAAAGATGCCATCACGCTCGTACGGAAGTGCGTCCGATGCCAAATCTTTGCTCCGCAGATCCGATCCCCACCGGAAACCCTCACTTCCGTATATTGCCCATGGCCATTCGCCAAGTGGGGGATCGATTTGATCGGTCCCTTACCTAAAGGACGGGGATGAGTACAATATGCCATCGTCGCAGTCGATTATTTAACAAAATAGGCAGAGGCCGAGCCTATGGCGCGGACAACCGAGCAGAAAATAGTTGATTTTATATGGAAGTCACTCATCTGCCGGTTCGGGATCCCTCAATCTATTGTCTCTGATAATGCAAAACAATTTGACAATAAGAAGTTTCGGGCTTTCTGCGACGGCCTCCAAATACGAAATAACTTCTCCACACCATACTATCCGCAATTCAACGGGCAGATCGAGGCGGTCAACAAAATCCTAAAGCAGCATCTCAAGACACGCCTCGAAGAACTCAAAGGTTCCTGGCCCGAGGAACTCCCCGGAACCTTATGGGCTTACAGAACAACGCATCAGTCCGCCACCAGAGAAATGCCTTTCTCCTTGGCTTTCGGATCGGAAGCCGTCATCCCAGTCGAAATCGGAGCACCTACCTACCGAGTAGCCCATTTGGAGGAGCAAGATAACGACTTGTCCCTCCAAGTAAACCTAGACCTCCTTGTTGAAAAACGGGCCCAAGCGGAAATGCGGAACGCCGTCTACAAAAGAAGAAGCGAAAAATATTACAACTCCAAGGTTCACCATAGGAGTTTCCAAGTCGGAGATCTCGTTCTTAAACGGGTATTGGGGCCGGATCCCGGGCCACTTAAGCCCAAGTGGGAAGGACCGTATAAGGTTAGTGAAGTCCTTCAGAACGGAGCCTACCGTCTGGAATATCTGAACGGCCAGAGATTAACTTATCCATGGAATGCTATGTATTTAAAGAGGTATTATCAATAAAATTTGACGTTATTTCATTTTTAGCATTGGTGCACCTCATAAGACCGGCTCATCCGGCACTATAAGACCGAGCACGCCTCGTCACCACATAAGACCGACTCATCCGGCACTATAAGACCGAGCTCGCCTCGGCACCACATAAGACCGGCTCATCCGGCACTATAAGACCGAGATCGCCTCAGCACCTCATAAGACCGGCTCATCCGGCACTATGAGACCGAGCTCGCCTCGGCACCACATAAGACCGGCTCATCCAGTACTATAAGACCGAGCTCGCCTCGGCACCTCATAAGACCGGCTCATCCAACACTATAAGACCGAGCTCGCCTCGGCACCACATAAGACCGGCTCATCTGGCACTATAAGACCGAGCTCGCATCGGCACCACATAAGACCGGCTCATCCGGCACTATAAGACCGAGATCGCCTCGGCACCTCATAAGACCGGCTCATCCGGCACTATAAGACCGAGCTCGTCTCGGCACCTCATAAGATCGGCTCATCCGGCACTATAAGACCGAGCTCGCCTCGGCATCTCATAAGACCGGCTCATCCGGCACTATAAGACCGACCTCGCCTCGGCACCACATAAGACCGGCTCATCCGGCACTATAAGACCGAGATCGCCTCGGCACCTCATAAGACCGGCTCATCCGGCACTATAAGACCGAGCTCGCCTCGGCACCTCATAAGACCGGCTCATCCGGCACTATAAGACCGAGCTCGCCTCGGCACCTCATAAGATCGGCTCATCCGGAACTATAAGACCGAGCTCGCCTTGGCACCACATAAGACCGGCTCATCCGGCACTATAAGACCGAGCTCGCCTCGGCACCACATAAGACCGGCTCATCCGGCACTATAAGACCGAGATCGCCTCGGCACCTCATAAGACCGGCTCATCCGGCACTATAAGACCGAGCTCGCCTCGGCACCTCATAAGACCGGATCATCCGGCACTATAAGACCGAGCTTGCCTCGGCACCTCATAAGACCGGCTCATCCGGCAATATAAGACCGAGCTCGCCTCGGCACTCTGAAAGTACGGGCTCAACTCGGCACAATCAAGAAATGATGAACACGAAAGAAAGGCAACGGCCTAACCAACTGGGCCCAAACATCCAAAAAAAAAGCAACAGATGCTATAAAGAAGATTTTATTCACTTAGAGGCATTTCTACGAAGTACATATGACAAAAACAGAAAACAAAGGAAGACTGGCACGCAGGCCATACATGAAGTAAAATAAAAATCTACTCGGCCCCATCCTCCTGGCCAGCTGCCTGGAAGGACTGTCCTTCACCTTCACCGGGCAGAGCCAACCCGGGATCTTCAACGACCTCGGCGACATTTGGCTCATCATCTCCATGGATATCAACATGCAGATCGGCCGCCTGGGATACTATATAGGCCTCGACCTCCTCAACGGTCTTCCCGCCCTTCATGAGATCTAATATCTCGTAGCAGGTGGAGACGTAATTCAGGTTGATCAGCTCCTCGAACGCAGGCGTCTCCTTAAAGGTCGCCACCCCTTCGGCAAGACCCTTGGCGTAGCCCGAAGCCTCGCAAGTATTAACACGCTCGGTTAGGTTTTCAACATGGGCCTTAGTTTCTTTCAGATAAGCCTCGTGCTCAGCCCTGGTGTCTAACCACCGCTTATGCGCCAGCTCGGCCGCCGCGGTCATCTCTTCAGCCTTCACTTTCCATATATCGGTCTCGAGGGCCCGACTGTCCAGGATCTCCATATCACCCTTCAAGGAGGTTATCTCCTCCTCTAGGGACTTGATCAACGAAGGACAGAGATGGTGCTCTTCCTGCAAGGCCTTGAGATCGGCCTCCACCTTCTTATGCTTCTCGACCAGGGCCATTAGCTCATCGGTGGCCTTCACATAAGTGCACATTGCACAGCCGATCAGAGCGTTTCCGAATTGGATCTGCTCAGCCGGATCCATGTCGTTGGTCACCATCTCCAGTTTGGGCGTCCATCCCCTGATTGGAATGTGACTGGATGCAGCCACCGCAGGGGGAACCCGATCGAGCATCTCAGCGGTTGGGGTAGCCGTCTGGACATAATCAAGGAACCAGCGCGGCCGCCGCCCCTTCATCTGGGCACAAGGTTCCTCCCGATCCTTGTTAATCGGGAGATAATGACCCTACAAGTCAATTAAAGGCTCCTTGCCAGTCGCACGATCCGTCCGGACAGGGCTCGGCGCGGATACCGGAACTTCAGGAGCGGGCCGAGCCTCCGCCTTATTCACGCTGCCTTCAGGCTCGGTCTCCCCTCTTTTTCGTTTGCCCGCATGCTCCCTCCGCTCGGCGGCCTCAGCAACCAGCCTCGCCACCCGCTGCGCAGGCGTCTCTTTCCTTCCCGACGGAACCTTGGCCCTAGGGACTGGAGAAAGGAGATATGTTAAAAAAAATACCTGATGAAGACATGATACCCGGATCGGTAGATCGAAATCCGGCCGCCCAGAGGTTTTCCTCGGTAACCAGAAGATGCGACTTCCTCTGCTCAGCGGGAAGATCCAAAAGCTGTTCAATTCGATCGTCGAACTCGGAGGAGGTCTCTTGCGCCGGAATACGTTCTGCACAAAAAGCAAATGATGAGCGTTAGACAAAGGAGGAACAGAACAGAAAACACAACACTTACTTATTTTAGCAATAAAATGCTCCGGGATCCGAAGCTCCGCGTCTATGACGCCGGGCTCCCACTCATCCACCGAGCTCCTCCAAGGCCCCCCGACATAAAACCAATGTTCCTTCCAACTGTGGATGGTCTCCGGCACATCCACCACCTCCTTGTGCATGGCATGCCGGGCTGTCAAGTAAAACCAGCCGGATCTGCCCACCGATCTCCACAGAAAAAGGCTGTTGAACTCCTCGAAGCTGGGCTCGGGCCAGCCGTGCTGATGGAAAAGAACGAAAAGGCCCACCACCCGAGCCCAAGAATTGGGGTGAATCTGAGCCAGCGGAAGACCCCAGTGCCTTAACCAGCGGGAGAAAGCCAAAGGAAGCGGAAACCTTAACCCGGCCAGCAAGGAACGATAGTACACCGCCGCACAGCCGGGAGGCGGGGTGTGGGGCCTCTCCTCAGGAGTCGGAATAAACATCTGCACCCTAGTCGGGATCTTGAACCGCCTCCGCCAAGCCACCAACTGCTCTTCCGTGACGGTACTGCGAATCGAAGCAGAGTCCCACCCGGCCTCTACGAAAGGGGACGGCCGAGGCCGAATCCAAGACGCCGAAGGCTCAACCCCTTCCTCCTCCGGAATCCCGCCGACCGCCGTCAACGGCGCCGCCATCTCCACGTCTCCAGATCCCGGCGACCTCGCGACCTCGCCACCTTCTTCCTCGACGCTCCAATCGACGGGAACTCCGCCTACCGACAGATCCGCCACTCCCGTGCGGTCCGACGACACAGTGAAATCCTCTGCCGCCCTCTCATCCCTCAACTCCGACATATCGAACAGAAAGGAAAGGAATGCTTACCGAAAATTTCTCTCTAAAATCGGAAAAACAACACCGGAACTTTTTTCTCTCTTTCGTCTCTGCAACAAAACACAAGAATGGCGGAAGGAAAAGTAAAGAAGAAGACGCCCTATATTTATAAGGGAAGAAAGGCATTAAATGCCCAGCGCGTGAGGCGACGATTCACACTGAACCGTCGCAAAAATCGAAGGCGCGTGAACGCGTCGTCAATCAGATCCGGCCACGCGTCTCCCTCATCATGACACCTAGAAACCCTGAAACCGAATCGACGCGACTCCCGAAGAGGCATCCCTTCGAGAGATCTTATCCTCCCACAAGCCGGATCGGCCTCACTACGAAACGACCCCAGTCCCGGTCAACGCGGCACGGCCCTGGACTCGGGGGCCCTTGTTGATAGCCCATCCACCTTGGCATCCACGTAAGCACTCCAGGCAGCTGAACCGGACGATCAGAGCAACAATCCGGACCGGGTATGAACCCGATTTTTGCCCGGGCTCGCTGAAGACCGGACCGGGCAGAGATACCAAGGCCGACCCGATATCCAGATCGGGAGGACCGAGCAGATCGAAGATGAAAAACGCTTTGACTCAAGATTACGATAAGACTGACCAGAACGGCGGGAGACCCGAGGACCGACCCCAGTGGATAAGCATCGCCAGAAGCATGCGGGACAGGCATACAGGACAGTTAAAGACCTTACTTATATATAAAGCCTAGTTTGTTGTAGTAAAAGCACACAAGACAAGAATTAGGGCACTAGAAATGTGTATTCTCATTAATGGGATCCCTTTAAATAGAGAGAGATTACATATTCCAGAACATTCTAACAGGCCTAGTCCTACCCTAATTAGAAGAAGCCCATTAACCCGTAGACTAAGGCACACACTGTGTATTTACTTTAACACTCCCCCTTGTGCCGAGTCTTCAGTGCATGTCAAGTTACCTCGTTAAACCTCGTCAAGCAAAAACCACATGGGAAAAATGCCTTGATCGTACGAAAAAGAGTACAACATCGAGACATATAGGTTATGCTAATTTCGTTAAGCCAAAACCTCTATTGATCATTTCGTCGATCAATGTGCTCAAGAACGTGATAAGTTCGTCGATTAGTGAGCTAAACGTCTAGTTACCTCGTTAAAAATCTTTTCAAGTGATAAAAACCTAGTGGGAAAAAAAGAATCATTGGTTAAGGAAAATAGTGTAACTTTGCGACGTGGATGTAGGACTCCCCCTCAAGTCTACATATCCCCCTGATTAGTTCGTCAATCAAGGAATCTGAAAAACAGTGCATGTGATGTTGCCTCATTAAAAACTTTGCCAAGTAACAAAACTCATTAGGACAAAATAAACGTTGGTCAAAGAAAAGAGTACAACATTGGTGGGTAAATTCGTTATACCTCACCCTTCCATCCGATCCTTACTTCAATCTCGGGAGTTTAGAAATCCTACACATTCCGATGTTTCTCACATGTTTTTCAATTACGGCTTTGGGCATTGATTTAGTGAACAAATCAACCACATTATCCTCAGACTTCACTTGCTTAACTTGGATGTTGAGGAGGGCCTGTTGTTGCTGATTGCAGAAAAACTTTGAAGAGATATGCTTTGTATTATCCCTCTTGATATACCCATACTTCATATGTTCGATGCAAGCGGCATTATCTTCGTATATGCATGTGGGCGCATCAGTGACATTACTTAGTCCACTGTTACCTCGATTATGTATAACAATAGTTCTCAACCATATATACTCGTGCACCACCTCGTGTAGAGCGATAATCTTAGCGTGATTCGAGGAGGTAGAAACAAGGATTTGCTTAGTTGATCTCCAATATGTCGCGATGTTCCCAGTGGTAAAAGCGTAACCAATCTGGGAGCAATCTTTATATGGGTCTGAAAGATACCCAGCATCAGCAAAACCTACCAACACATTCATCGGGGTAGTTTTCTCGGCATTCACACTTATTTTAGTGATTGCACATTCATGGGCAGCTTTGTTAGCCTGATAGGGAAAGAAAAGTCCCGAGTCAATGGTTCATTTGAGGTATCAAAAGATGTTTTTGATACCATTACAATGATATTGCGTGGGCTCAGAACTATATTTAGCCAACAAGTTCATTGAGAAAGCTATATCAGGCCGAGTATACTGAGCCAAGTACAATAATACACCTATTGCACTTTAGATAGAGAATTTCGTCTCCCAAAGCTCTTCGTCACATTCCTTCAGACAAAATGGATCTTTCTTCAAGCCCAAACAACGGTCGATCATGGGAGTGCTAACCGTATGTGCCTTGTCCAAGTTAAAACACCTGATTTTCTTTTGGACATAGGCAGACAGGTGGATGAGGATTCCACTAGCTCCATATTCTAGCTCCATACCTATATAAGACCGAGTCTTCCCAGATCATTCATCTCAAATTTGGATTTTAGATAGCTATGTTTTTTCTTAATTCGTCAAGAGTACTGATTATGTTCATATCGTCGACATATACAACTACAATTATTAATCCGGAACTTGTTTTCTTAATAAACACGCATGGACATAATTTATCGTTCTTATATCCCCTTCCAATCAAGTAGTCACTTAGGTGGGTATACCACATCCGTCCGGGTTGTTTTAATCCGTAAAGTGAGCATTTCAACCGTATTGCAAACGCACTCTGTGGTCTAGAGTCACTTGACTTGGGTAATGAAATGTCATCGAGCACTTTCATATATATATCTCTATATTAAGATCCCCATAGAGATATCATTAACCACATTTATAAGCTGCATTTCCAGTCCTTTAGAAATTACTAAGCTAATGAAGTAGCTTCGGGAAGAGTACGTCCCCTCAGTCAAGTCCATGGCATTTATGAGAACCTTCGAGCCTTGTACTTCAGGACTTCATTCTTCTCATTATGCTTACTAACAAAGGTTTATTTTATGTCATATAGGATTTACACTTGGTGAGGTTAGCACTACCTACCAATTACCTGTCTCTTTGTCAAAGAATTTAGTTCTGCGTGGAATGCTCTATCCTTTAAGGCTAATCAACTCAATGTTGATATCATACAACAGAGTGAGGTTCGACATCGTCTTGTTCTATACTTTGAGCAACGATAGATCATCAAAGTGGGTGGATGATCAGTCCACGCTCTCGTAATTCATCGAGATTTCTTGATTTTCTGAATCATATCAATCTTCGGGGCGTCCCCCTTGTCATGACTCATGGACATAGTAAAATCAAGTATGATATCATGAAACGAGTTCATTGATGACTAATATATAAGTTTGTGCCTTACTCTACCTCCTCCTTAGGTGAGTATTAAGTCGGACCAATTAGCTTCCACCTTTTTCTTTAGGGAGCTATTGCCTAAATCACACATCCACCATGTGCGATGGCAGCACTCGATTCGTCGGTGTTGCGCCCCTTACCGAGGACTTTCAACCTTACAGGTTGCAGCTGGTATATATGATCTCGTCACTTTCACAATATCGACAAGCGCATCAGGCATCGAATCTGCTACGTTCCGAAGATCGATAATTTTCACTATCACATAACGAAATTCGGGGATCAAAATGAGACAAAGTAGGGGCACACCATGACAATTCCTGTCGTTCTCTGTGAAAGTTTGTCTTCTCTACTCCCCCTAACGACGGGAAGGTTGTCTCATCAAAGTGACAATCCGCAATCAAGCGGTAAAGAGATCACTTGTCGAAGGTTCTAAATAGCGGATAATCATTGGGGATTCGTATCCAATGTAACTACTTAATCGTCTTTAAAGACCGATGCATTATGGGGGTGCAGAAGGCACAATAATACATAACCAAATAGCACAATTGGCACTCAAGCTCGTCTGAGTCCAAAATGTAAAAATCAGGACTTATCGAGTTACCAACTGGTACGCATAAATCGTTTGGTTAGCAGATGGTCTAAAATGAGCGAATAAGTAAAGTTGCATGCAAGACTACATAACCCCAGACAGAAATAGGCAAATTATGTGCATAACCAATGCCCGGGCTACCATCTGATTTGTTCTATAGTTTTGTTCGCAAGACCGTTTTGCATATGCTCGTGGGGGATTGGATGCTTTTCATCACTCCCGATCGACATGCAGTATTCATCAAGTACTTTAGATGTGAACTCTCCAGCATTATCAAGTCTTATAGACCGAACACAGTGGTCAGGGTGGTGAGGCCTTAAACAGATAATCTGTGCTAGGAGCTTTGCAAAAGCAGCATTTTTAGTGGACAAGAGGGCGTCGTGTGACTAACATATCTAGACGTCAACCAGAACCATAAAACATCTAAATGGTCCGCACTCTGGTTGAATCAGTCCACAAATATCTATTTAAATCCTATGTAAGAATGGAATTTTCACATCTTTAGCGTAGGAAGGTCTCGCTCCTACTTTGGCTAAAACACAGGCTTTGCAAAAGAGACGATGTGTATTCGACAGGGTTAAATGTGTAGAACGGGCGGATGTCTCTGATGCTTTGGATGACATAGCTTGAGGAACACCAACAAAGTTCGTTATGTGGGTTCGTTGCCCACTTCTACTTTGCAGGCGAAAGAAAAGGATGTCCGTGCAGATCATCATGTCATGACCTGGATGCCCCAATCGGTCATGCCAAAGCCTGTACGAGTCAGCGTCCCAAAGTTAGTTATAGGTAATCGCATAGGATTCAACAACCCTAATTGCAGTGACGTACAGTCCACTAGATTGACCAGTAAGTTTCTCTAAGATGCGCTTTCGACTGTACTCATCAGAGGTAATATAGAGATACTCTATTCCATTATCACAATGGGTCTGTGTTAGGATTGCATACTGCAAAGCATACTTTATGCCTGTATTACCTAATTTCCATGTTACTACCTATGAGGATATTAATTACATTTAATCACATATTTTGCATATTAATTCACGTTATGGTTATGCAAATGAAATGTCTAATTATTTTATATTGTAGATAATGTGGTGTGTTGGTGTCACACGGAAGATCACATTATCGGTGCCTTATAAAATAATATAATAGTTCACAACCTATATAATTATTAGACAAATTATATAAAGGGTTGTAGTGTATGCTTGAGAATAGTTGGTCTTGACTATTAGCATACATTAGCGTATTTGCATACGTTGAACTGGATCGAGGTGAGATAGTGTTTTCTCTACTGACTGTAAGAAGAACGTAAATCTCGGATAATTATTATTTCTTAATTCTAAGTATATAATATTTAATTATGTATTTATAATAATTATTACTTTGATTTACCATAGGTGAGAGTCAAAATAATCGACTCAATAAGCCTCGTATCTTGGGCAATAATTTGTTTATACGACAGTTATTATTATTACTAGAAATCGTGTCCCGACTCGTGTGGGTTGATGATGTCCCCTTGAGGAGCTCGATAATGATTATTATATTAAACCCTGCAGGTGGATTTAATTCCGATATAATAATAAGGTTCGAGTGGCACTACTCTTGGATAAGATGTTAATTAATTAAAGCTGTCAGTAGCTTATAATTAATTAATGGACATTCGATATCTTAAACACGGGAAATAATATATTAAATAAGGAGCCCAATTTCGTAATTTGGGATTTTGGTAGGAAGTGCAATATCAACTTTTTAGTGGACTAAGTTGATATTAATAGATTCATCATATATTAGGAAGAGTCCTAATAAGGTAAGATGAATTAATTGGGAGTCCTTCCATAATCCTCATTTAGATCCCTAGTAGTAGTCCAAGAGCCTATAAATAGGACAATGGGGAGGTTGGCCGATTTGGTATATGCTTGGTGAGCTTGTGTGATCAATTTTTTCCTCTTGTGTTTAATTGTAGATCTAGACTTGTGTCTTTGATTCTACAATTTAGATAACACAATTAATTTGCTAAGAGTGTTCATAAAATACTAGAGAGCAAGGAAAAATATAGTGATCACATATCAAGGTGAAATCGGCCGATCACATAGGTGTCCAAACAAGATCCGGTAGCTCGTTGCCCACACAACGTCCGGTTCAAGGCGGATCATACTCTAGAAGATCTAAAGGTAGAAATACAAGGCGATCAAGACGGAAGTAACAACACGCTTCAAAAGGTAATATCCTATGATCTTGGATCTAGATTAGGATATTTTAATTAATCAACATATTTAATTAATAAATAATAAATAATATTTAAATTGCTTATTAGTCTTAGTAATTAATTAATTAGCATGCCTAAATAGATCTAATGCTCGTAGATGCGTAAAACGCGATTATCAACTTTATCAAACTTCGCTTCCGCTGCGTTTTACTTTCCAACAATTGGTATCAGAGATGGATTTTTAGGCTTTTGCTATTTTAATTAATTTTAGTGATTAATTGATAGCAATTTAAATATTCATATATTTTGATGTTGGAATATTTTGCTAGATGTGTTCTTGCAGGTGATATGATCCAATTATCATGGTTTATATGAATGGTGTATTTATTTATTTTTTTATTAATTATGCAATTGTTGGTTTGACCCGTTTTGAGGCATGTAATGGTTTTTCTCGTGAGAAAATCCGCGGGTAGTTCTAAGTGATTTTATTTTTCGTGTAATCTTGATGTAATTTCGATGTATTTTATTTCGTATAAAATTGTAATCGAATTCGGAAAAAAGCAAAGGCCGAAATAGACAGCGGCCGCAGTGCAGCGGAAGCTTCGGTCCGGGCGATTTGGTTCGGCCGTCGTCGAGCTTTAGTCCGTTCGTTGCTGCCGTTCATTGCGTCCGCTGGGAAGTCGGGATTTAAAATTAAATTTTTTTTATGTAATTAATTTTGCATAAAAAAGTGAAATTTTAATTTTGAAAATCCATGGCCCGGCCGGGGAGGAGCGACGAGATGCTTGATTCAGTGGGAGAGATCGAGTCGAAGATTTTCTCGGATTCAACTCAAGGAAGAAGACCATGATAATTGGATAAATTTAATTATCCATGCTTTATTTTTGGTTTTTATTGTTTTGATGTATGGCATGTATGGATGTATGCGTGATATGTTTCCTTGCATGTTAGGACGAGAAAATTAAAAACCTTAAGGCTAAAATAACTAAGTGATTAAATTGATTTATTTTTTTTTAAAATAAAATCAAATTGGCATCCATAATTAATTTAAATTGTGAAGTAATTAGCATGCGCGTTGACATTAGAGTCTTCATCCATATCGGATGTGCTAATTATAGGTTCACCAGTTTTAAATTTCAAAATGATAACATAAGGTAAATATTACTTTTTATGGACCTCTCCATATGTAGGACTATTATTTAAAAAGATAATATTTTAAGGATGTTAAATTATGGTGTTCACTTAGGTGTATTAATTAATAAGCTCCCCATTGGAGTCTATGTTAATTAATACATGGCCAAGAGGAACCAACTATTAATTTTACTTGTCATAACATAATTTGACTAGATAGTAAAATTAAAGACGTAAAACTTTACTTGAAAAATGTGTGTGTAAACGTCCACACGATCGTGGCTTGCATGTGCGGATTTTTCGAGGTGTTGATTGCTAGCATATATATTGTGTTTTGAGGTTTTTCGATATATTTTGCTATGCATTATGTGATGGATGTTTTTAATTTTTTATTCTCAGATGTCTTTCAATCCACTAGCTGTTATTCTCAAAGAAAATAAACTTGATGGCACTAACTTTGCCGATTGGAAAAGAAATCTTGACATTGTCTGATCACGAGGGGCATAAATTTGTCTTAATCGAGGAGAGCCCTCTAGAACTGAGAACGGATGCCACTCCGAAGAGTTGGCTGAATTAGAAAATGGAAAAAGTCGATGAGATGGCTCATTGTTACATTTCGCTTCACCGACAAATGTATTGCAAAGATCGGCATCGACGATGGGTTCGGCCGCGGAAATGATGAAAAGTCTCACCGAGATGTTTGGTCATCAGAACCGGGCAGCTAGACAAAATGCTATGAGGGTATTGATGACAACCCAAATGTCTGAAGGGACTCCAGTAAGGGATCATGTTCTGAAAATGATGTCTCATTTGAACGAACTGAGCATATTGGGGGCTACTATCGATGCGGAAACGCAGGTCGATATTATATTAGGCAGCTTACCTAGAAGCTTTGAGCAGTTCCGCCTTAACTACAATATGAACCGTAGAACATATAATTTGGCGGAACTTCTGACAGAGCTTCAGTCTGCTGAAGGTCTCTTCAAACAAGGTTATCATCAAATTCTTGCGGCAACCGGTGCTACTTCTTCCAAACCAAAATGGGGAAAGAAGAAGAAGCAGGTTGGCCAGAAGCAAGTGGCGACCCTCAAGGTGAAAAGCAAGGCTCCTCACCCCGAGGCGAACAAAAAGCCAAAGGGAAAGTGCTACAAGTGCGGTCAGAAAGGATATTTTAAAGCGGACTGCCCTGCTCTTAAGAAAGGTATGTCTCGTGAACTAGTAGTCAAAACATGTTTGGCAGCTTGTTCTTCCACTTCGTGGATAGTTGATTCAGGCTCCACTGATCATGTTTGCTTTGACTTGCATGGTTTTCAGGTAACCAAGCAGCTTAGTGCGGGCGAGATTACCATCAACTGGGGCGATTATTCCAGGCTTATGGTACATTGCGGTGAGTCGTGCAGTTGAAGATTAATGATAAATTATTAGTTCTCAATAATGTATTATTAGTACCGGATTTTAGAATGAATTTAATTTCGGTTTCTAAATTAAAAAGCGATGGTTATTCAGTTTCTTTTGATGATGATGCCATTATTAAGAAAAGAAGCGGTGAATATATTTGCAAAGGTACTTTTAATGATGGACTATATGTCGTTCATACTGCACAAACTCCTATGCATAAATCACTTAACTCTTTGTCTAAACCTAAAAAGAGAAAAGAACCTTCAAGCATAAACCAAACATATCTGTGGCATTTACGGTTGGGACATATAAACCTTCGAAGGATTCAAAGATTGGTAGATGATGGCCCATTGGATGATCTCCAAGTTGAGTCATTTCCAATTTGCGAATCTTGTCTGGAAGGTAAGATGACCAAAAGGGTTTTTAAAGCCAAGGGAAATCGTGCTCAGAATGTGTTAGAATTGGTTCATACGGATGTATGTGGTCCAATGAATATCCAGGCTAGGGGTGGTTTCGAATACTTCATCACGTTTATAGATGATTATTCGAGATATGGATACATCTATTTGATGTGACGTAAGTCTGAAGCCTTTGACAAGTTCAGAGACTTCAAGGCTGAAACAGAGAAGCATCATGGGAAGAGTATCAAGTCACTACGATCTGATCGTGGTGGCGAATACCTTAGTGGAGAGTTTTTGGATTTCTTGGCGAATGAGGGGATTTCGTCCCAGCTCACCGCGCCGGGAACTCCACAACAAAATGGTGTGGCTGAAAGAAGGAATAGGACTCTTTTAGAAATGGTTAGATCAATGATGAGTTATTCAGATTTACCTATTTCGTTTTGGGGATACGCCTTAGAAACAGCGGCGTACATTCTAAACATGGTGCCTTCGAAATCAGTTCTAAAAACACCCACAGAACTGTGGAGTGGGTGTAAGCCCAGTCTAGGACATGTTCGGATTTGGGGTACTCCAGCACATGTGCTGAATAAGGAAGCTGATAAGTTGGCATCTCGTACAGAAGTGCGAGTGTTTGTAGGATACCCTAAGGGAACGAAGGGTGGCTTGTTCTATAGTCCCCAGGATCAGAAGATCATTGTTAGCACCAATGCCCGATTTCTGGAAGAGGATTATATGATTATTGATTAGTCACAAGCCCATGAGCGAGATAATTCTGGAAGAGCTGAGGGACGAGACTCCGTCTATACCAATCATACAAGCGCCAACTAACACTGCACCACATATCGATTCTGAAACTTTTACACCAACTCAGGATTTGCCTCGTCGTAGTGGGAGGGTTGTTTGTCAGCCCGAATGATTCATAGGCATGGGAAAGTCTTCGGACTCAATCCCAGGCAAAGATGAATCAGTTCCCTGGACCTATAAGGAGGCAATCCAAGATAAAGATGTTGACTCCTGGCAAGTAGCAATGGAATCAGAAATGGGATCTATGGATTCCAATCAAGTGTGGGAGCTAGTAGAGCTACCTGATGGTGTACAAGCCATTGGGAGTAAATGGGTCTACAAGCGAAAGAAAGGACGTGACGGGAAGGTTGAAACCATCAAAGCGAGGCTTGTTGCAAAAGGTTATACTCAGAAAGAGGGTATCGATTATGATGAAACCTTTTCACCGGTAGCCATGCTTAAGTCAATCCAGATTCTTTTAGCTATAGCTGCGCATTTGGATCAAGAGATTTGGCAGATGAATGTCAAGACTGCATTCTTGAATGGGAGTCTAGGCAAGGAAATCTATATGCGCCAAGCAGAGGGATTCATTGCTAAAGGAGAAGAGCACTTGGTGTGCAAACTTAAGAAATCTATTTATGGACTTAAGCAAGCATCTAGATCTTGGAACACTCGTTTTGACGAAGTAGTCCAGTCATATGGATTCGTCCAATGTCCGAGTGAGAGTTGTGTGTATAAGAAATGCGATGGAAACGTGTTGGTGTTTCTTGTACTGTATGTAGACGATATTCTTCTGATTGGAAACAACGTGAAGGAATTGTCGGACGTACGGGTATGGCTATCTGAGCAGTTCGATATGAAGAATCTAGGAGAAGCAGGACACATCCTTGGAATCAGGATCTTTCGTGATCGGAATAAGAGGATGTTGTGCTTATCCCAGGCATCCTATATCAATACAGTGCTGAAGCGGTTTAGCATGGAGAATTCCAAGAAAGGTTTTCTACCTTACCGGCATGGAATTCAACTATCTAAGAACATGTGTCCTAAGACACAAAAGGAGATAGATGACATGAAGATGGTCCCTTATGCATCCGCTGTGGGAAGTCTCATGTATGCTATGCTTTGCACCAGACCAGATATCTGTCATGCCGTGTGCATGGCTGCTAGATATCTGTCCGAACTCAGACTGTGACAACTGGATTCTTTGTCAAGCACATACTCAAGTACCTGAGAAGGACTAGGGAGTACATGCTTGTATATCAATCAGACGACCTGTTTCCGGCGGGTTACACTGACTCAGATTTTTCGTCTGACAAAGAAAAGTCCAAGTCTACTTCGGGTTATGTGTTTATCCTGGGAGGTGGAGCCATTAGTTGGAGGAGTGTGAAGCAGAAATGCATCTCGAACTCTACCATGGAAGCCGAGTACGTGGCAGCCTCTGAGGCAGCCAAGGAGGCAGTGTGGCTCAAGTACTTCCTGCAGGACTTAGATGTGATTCCCGATTTGCCAGAGGGTATTACACTTTATTGTGATAATACTGGTGCAGTCGCAAATTCAAGGGAACCACGAGCCCATCAGGAAAGTAAACATATCAACTGCAAGTACCACATCATACGACACTTCGTAAAGGAAGGAGACGTAGTTGTAGCCGGGGTTGCATCGGAAGATAATCTTGTTGACCCTTTCACGAAAGGCCTACCTTCAAAAGTTTTTGAAAGGCATGTGGAAGGAATGGGATTACGGTGTATGGCAGCATTGCTTTGAGTATAAGTGGGAGAAATGAGAGACTATGTAATAGAGTAGTATACTTAAAAGCATGCTTTGAGTATAAGTGGGAGATTGTTAGGATTGTATACTGCAAAGCATACTTTATGCTTGTATTACCTAATTTCCCTGTTACTACCTATGAGGATATTAATTACATTTAATCACATGTTTTGCATATTAATTCACGTTATGGTTATGCAAATGAAATGTCTAATTATTTTATATTGTAGATAATGTGGTGTGTTGGTGTCACACGGAAGATCACATTATCGGTGCCTTATAAAATAATATAATAGTTCACAACCTATATAATTATTAGACAAATTATATAAAGGGTTGTAGTATATGCTTGAGAATAGTTGGTCTTGACTATTAGCATACATTAGCGTATTTGCATACGTTGAACTGGATCGAGGTGAGATAGTGTCTTCAGATCGTTGTAAGAAGAACGTAAATCTCGGATAATTATTATTTCTTAATTCTAAGTATATAATATTTAATTGTGTATTTGTAATAATTATTGCTTTGATTTACCATAGGTGAGAGTCAAAATGATCGACTCAATAAGCCTCGTATCTTGGGCAATAATATTGTTTATACGACAGTTATTATTATTACTAGAAATCGTGTCCCGACTCGTGCGGGTTGATGATGTCCCCTTGAGGAGCTCGATAATGATTATTATATTAAACCCTGTAGGTGGATTTAATTCTGATATAATAATAAGGTTTGAGTGGTACTACTCTTGGATAAGATATTAATTAATTAAAGCTGTCAGTAGCTTATAATTAATTAATGGACATTCGATATCTTAAACATGGGAAATAATATATTTAATAAGGAGCTCAATTTTGTAATTTGGGATTTTGGTAGGAAGTGCAATATCAACTTTTTAGTGGACTAAGTTGTTATTAATAGATTCATCATATATTAGGAAGAGTCCTAATAAGGTAAGATGAATTAATTGGGAGTCCTTCCATAATCCTCCTTTAGATCCCTAGTAGTAGTCCAAGAGCCTATAAATAGGACAATGGGGAGGTTGGCCGATTTGGTATATGCTTGGTGAGCTTGTGTGATCAATTTTTTCCTCTTGTATTTAATTGTAGATCTAGACTTGTGTCTTTGATTCTACAATTTAGATAACACAATTAATTTGCTAAGAGTGTTCATAAAATACTAGAGAGCAAAGAAAAATATAGTGATCACATATCAAGGTGAAATCGGCCGATCCCATAGGTGTCCAAACAAGATCCGGTAGCTCGTTGCCCACACAACGTCCTGTTCAAGGCAGATCATACTCTAGAAGATCTAAAGGTAGAAATACAAGGCGATCAAGACGGAAGTAACCAACACGCTTCAAAAGGTAATATCCTATGATCTTGGATCTAGATTAGGATATTTTAATTAATCAACATATTTAATTAATAAACAATAAATAATATTTAAATTGCTTATTAGTCTTAGTAATTAATTAATTAGCATGCCTAAATAGATCTAATGCTCGTAGATGCGTAAAACGCGATTATCAACTTTATCAAACTTCGCTTCCGCTGCGTTTTACTTTCCAACAGTCTCAACATGAAAGTTGTTGATATGTATATCCTTGAAGCTTTATAAGGTTCGAGTTAGTCACTCTCAATACATATAGAGTGTCGGTGACAGTAAAAAATGTTGTTAGGCATCAAGAACCGGGGGTACCGCGTCCTTGGGTGAAGTGGAATGATCTAATCATCATAGTCACTGATATGTTATAAGCTATTACCATCAGCCTATCACTCTAGTATTCCTTGATTCATTCGTCAAAGAGAACACGAGTAATTAAAAACTCTGAACCATAAGCATAGGAACAATATTCGGTACTTTGGATAAAGTCAATCACTTGTATACGTAAACAACAATAATATCTTGTTCCAAACCAAAATACATCAGACCATTACTGAAAAATATCAAAATGTCTACCGATGAAATTAGTCATAGAGGAGGGGCGTTTAATGACTTCGGTACGTATGGTGTAATACTGCCATCGACAAATGTGAAAGTGACATTGGGGGTCATGTCATGATCGTCTTTCTTTATATAGTGAGTCTTCTATTCGTTAGAATCTCAATATCTCTTCAAATACAGAAATCTCACATTAGGAGTCAACTCATTTATTGGGAGCCAGGAGCATCATCTCTTCTCACTACATTGGAAGATTGAAAGAGCCTCCATGACCACGACCACAACCACATCCACGACTGACACATCCCTTTCCACCATGCAAGTTCGTTCCATGTGGTTTGGGATTGAAATGTCCCGTCCCCTTTTCGTCGGGGTTATTTCCACATTTCATTTGCCATTACTGGCCTCAGGAATTTGCTCCATCCCTGCAGGCCTGGCATAATCGTACTCAAGCATATACTGGTTCGCTAGTATAAGCACTTATGTAGGGAAATTGGAAAGTTTTTTTTCTGGATCATGTCGTACGTCTTCGGTGAGTTTCTTTTCACGTAAAAAAATAACCTTAAGGCGGAGTATATCTTTATCGAAATTGTTGACTCGTTATAGTAAAACAAGTGGATTTCGTCCCACTGTACGATCAACTCGAGAAATAGTATTCTCGAAATGGCCCTTAAGGGCATCCCGCAGTTCGTTGGGGATTTCAACTAAAGATATTCCTACCATAAGTTAGGGTCGATATTTCACCTAAGAACATTAGCGCGCTTTCTTTCACCTTTTAAAACGGTTCGTCGTTTGTATGAACAACAAGTGTGGCGCTAACGTCATAAAATTAGAATCTCATCTATGGCACTCAAATCCTTCTGAGTTCAAGATGTTGAATTTCGAACGAGTTGGATTAGCCATATTCGTAAATAAGAGAAGGAAGCGAATACGTTTCACATAATCATGAGTTGGTCCATGATAAATTATTCAATAATGAGATTATTTTGTTTAGAACCAAGATATGGTCACGATTTCGATGCGATTTAGGAATACAGATGAAGTTTCGTTATCATGGTACTTTGTAGGGAATAGAATTTTAGTCATCTAAAGTCAATTAGGAATGTAGCCTAATTGCATGTCATATCTATATATACATGCAAGCAAATTATATATATAATTATATATATATATATATACATATAATTCCTTTGTGGTATAACTAGATACACGTTATGCAGTCAACTGTATTAATCTAAGAATATGAATTAATTAATTCTAATTCAAGTGGTTAATTAATCTATTTGATTTTAACTAGGAATAATTAAATTAATTTATAAATCATATTATGTTATTAAATCAAATAAAAGCAAATTAAATTATTCACGAACAAATAGTAGGTCGAGTTCGTGTACCTCACTTCACGAGTTGGGTTAAAAAAATTGATTGAAATCTGTCGGGTCGGGCTAGGCAGCAACTGGATCAGCTATTAACTCGGCCAAAAAAACAACGGACTGGATCTACTATTGGGTCGCGCGGGCCGGGCTGGAAAAGAGGCGCATACTGGGGGGTCAGCGAGCGAAATATAGAGCCGTGCAAGGCCCGTTCGAGCACGGAAGGGTCGAGTTCGAGCGGGAAACAGCTTGTGGCCGTGCGGATTCGAATCGATCGAACGCTCATGGAGTCGACCGGATTCTGGTGATGGGAATCGAGGGATCCGGGGGTTGGTTGCGGGTCGTGGGTTCAGACGGATTGAGAACCAGATGACGATGGGGAACCGAGTGCAGGCGTCAGACGCAGGCTGTGACGGGAATTAGGTTTCCCTTGGTGGAGATGGGGTTCGGGCGGCTGTGCGGTGGTCGTCCGAATTGGATGTGCGACGGTGGTCGGATCTGCGTTGGACGAATCTATGCGACGGTGGACGAACCCGCTGAAGGTGGAAGAAGACGGCTAGGGGTTTTAGAACAATTTTCGATTTTTTTTCCAGAATTTTCTGAATTTCGGACGATTTACTTGCTCTCGGTGGGTAGACTACGTGCTGATAATGTGTTGTAGTAAAAGCACACAAGACAAGAATTAGGACAGAAGAGTGTGTATTCTCATTAATGGGATCCCTTTAATTAGGGAGAGATTACATATTCCGGAACATTCTAATAGGCCTAGTCCTACACTAACTAGGAGAAACCCATTAACCTGTAGACTAAGGCACACACGGTGTATTTATTTTAACATAGTTATCCCTGTCACCTTTCACAGCCTCACAGAGTTTGCACAGTCATTTACTTTCTCTCTAACTCTCTTTCTTTCTGCCCTCGTTCTCTTCATCTCTCTTTCTTTCTGCCCCTTTTCTCTTCATCTCTCTCTATATATCTAATATTCTCAATTTCTTATCTTAAATATATAGTATATGTCCTACATTTTAATTGTTATTTTTAATGTATGTTAGGTGTTTGATAAAATTCTCCTTAGAAATTTGATCTTAAGCACATACTTGATTACTCTTAAAAAATGACTCGCACACTTGACATTGGGTGGAAATATGGGTCTGTAGTAGACAAAGATAAGTCAAAAGTTCAATGCTCGTTTTGTAAACAAACATACATCGGTGGAATTAATCATTTCAAGAAGCATCTAGCTGGAGGATACAATAGAGATGCTATACCATGTGATAAAGTACCAGGTCCTGTTGGAGATGAAATTAAAGAATTCATGGGGAAGAAAAAAGAAGTGAAAATGAGTAGAAATTTGGAGCAAGTAAACATAGAGGAAGAAGATTCTATGGATGCAGCTAGTGCTTATACAACAACAACAACAACAACAACATTACCCCAATGCCTCAACGGCTCACGCAAAAAGCGGGGTAAGGGGGGATCAGATGTACGCAGCCTTACCCCTGTCTTAACACCCTGTTTTAACACAGAGAGGCTGTTTCCGGATGATCCAAAATGAAAATCGCATCGAGAAGTACCCAACAGAACTCAGATAAATTCAAGCACGTCAAGTACCCAACAAAGGCACACTAGGGGACCAATAGATGCTTTTTTCATGCATGATCCTGAAGCAATATCACGTCAGGGGAAAAGAAACCTGATCGCAAACGAAGATTCAAAAAAAGTCATGGAACATTTCCGAAATCAAGCTTGCAAGATGTTGGCGAGGTGGATGTATGATGCAGGGATTCCGTTCAATGCTGTTAATTATAGCAGCTTTGGTCCTGCAATTGAAGCTATTGATCAACATGGTCCAGGAATGAAACAACCAACTTACCACGAGGTTCGAGTCCTTTTACTTAACAACGAGGTGGAGGAAACAAATAAAATAGTGGAAGAACATAGAAAAGAATGGGAGAAAGTTGGTTGTTCAATTATGTGTGATGGTTGGAAAGATAAGAGAGAAAGGGCATTGATCAATTTTTTGGTAAATTGTCCTAAAGGAAGCATCTTTCTTGAATCAGTTGATGCTTCTGATTACTCAAAAACAGATGATAAAATGTTTGAATTGATAGAAAAATGTGTCAAATCTGTTGGAGAAGATAAAGTTATTCAAGTTGTAACTGATAGTGCCTCCACCAATGTAAAGGCTGGTAAGTTATTGATGAGAATGTATCCTCACATGTATTGGACACCATGCGCAGCACACTGTATTGATCTTATGTTAGAAGATATATTCAAGATCACTAAATTGAAAAAAAAACATGTTCAAGTGCCATGGCGTTGTGTGGATTCATCTAGTCGAGACCTGGAATTGTGAATATGCTTCGATATTTCACTAAATTGAAGGAGTTGCTTAGGCGTGCAAAAAACAGATTTGCGACATCTTGTATTATGTTAGCAAGGCTGCACTTTCTTCAAAATTCATTGCGAAAGATGTTTACTTCCGACGAATGGAATGCGAGCAAGTGTCTAAGGAGAATTCTGGAAAGAGAGCTGCAGCTACTACTTTGCAATCATCTTTTTGGAAAAATATTTTTGACTAAGGTTTGTGGTCATCTTATCAAAGTTTTGTGTATGGTTGATGGTTGGATGTAATTGCCGATTGTAATGAGTGGTTGCTTGGAAAGAGCCTTGATGATGACGATGTAGATCCGAATTATGTACATGATGGATAAGATCTTACTTTGGATGATGTTTGTATTGCTTCTGGAGCTGAAGAACCACTATATCGTACGAGGCGCTTGACAAGAAATATGAATACCTCAAAATCAAGTGACAGAGCTTCTTCTTCAACTCTTTAAGATGAAGATGATGACGATGAAGAGAGAGAATTCGAGGGAACCGAGATTGAGCTAAATGATTTGGAAGCATTTGACTTGCTAAATATCATCGATTGATAGTTTAAGACTTTTTTGTGATATTCATACTAAGTTGATATTTCTACGAAGACTTTTTATTATGTTTGAAACTATTTTAAGTACTATTCTAATGTTAAATATTAGAACAAACATATTTAGAAGTATACAAGTATCAATATAAATAATTATATAATATAATTAATTTTTTGGCAAAAAATTGTGCGATTAACCGCGCTTCGCGTGTCGTGCTTCAAAATAGAACATTGCACGTTTTTCGATTTTGCGCATTTCACAACACTGATTATTATTATTATCATTAGTATTGTGGTTGGTTGTAATATAAATAATTTTATTATTGTTGTATCTATTGTCATGCGATATTATTATTTTATCTATATAATATTATCAAGTGTATTATATATATATATTATTGAATATTATTATTATTGTTGTAATATATATTATTATATATATTATTATCTAACATTAATAATAATTATTACTATTATTATTAATTAAACGTCAATTTATTTCAATTCAATTCAATTTAATTCAGTAAAACTCAATTTAGCAGCAAAACTCAATTCAAAAGAATAGAGCTCAAACCCACGTACAATTTGGAGTATTGAATGACATAATAGTTGATGTGATAATCAATTTTGTGTTTGATTAGAAAATCATTAATAATTGAGTTTATCTTATTTGATCATAGATTATAATTGACACATCATATTAATCTTGTATTAACTTTAGACTCCGAATTATACTTTAACTTTGTGATTGTATTATAAAATTTATAAATTCCATAAATAGAAATTAATCCCAAATTGATTAATATAAATTAATTTATCTCATAACTACAATTAATTAGCTGAATATTTCTCATCAAATCACAATTTCTGATAAAATTAATTTCCTAAATCCTTATTAAATACTAAAAACTCAAAAAAAGGTCAAATTTAGGCAGATATTTAAATTTGACGTGTAAATTATGGAGTAATTCCAACAATTAGATCAAATTAAACTTTCAATAAAAGAAGGATTCATGTAATTTTGACTGATTTTCTTTCCACACATCTTTTTCAATGGTTATATTAAGAATTATTAATAAAATTAATAAAATATAATTTTTTGCCACCCATTATACAGCTAATCACAGACCGATACAATCCCCACCTTTGCCCTAATCAGTCCCTCCAGTCTCTTTGTCCAGGACATTGTACAACGCGCTTCAAGTACTTGTACATTCCCTACATAGATTTCCCATAATACAGTAAAATCTCGATAAATGAATATGATTGTGACCGGATAAAAATATTCATTTATCAAAAGTTGAACATGTTATAAAGAGTTGAGACCGAAAAAAATTATTCATTTGGCAAGGTTATTCGTTTATCGAACGTTCATTTATCGAGGTTTAACTGTATATATAGATAGACGAATATATAATATATATATAATCATCATTTATACAAACCCGTAGTGCGCGTGTTTCTGTGTGTGAGATAGAGAGAGAGAGAGAGACTGGAGAGAGAAAGAAGGGGAGAAAACAAAAACCCTAGTAGAATCGCTGTGACTCAGTGTGATGGATGCCGAGTCAACTCAGCTCCAGCAAGCCCAATTGATGGCGATTCTGGGGCCGGACCCGGCGCCGTTTGAAACCCTAATCTCACACTTGATGTCGACGGCCAACGAGCAGCGGTCGCAGGCGGAGTCGATCTTCAATTTGGTCAAGCAGAATGATCCCAACTCTCTCGCTTTGAAACTTGCCAACCTGCTCTCATCCTCCGTCCACCCCGAGGCGCGCGCCATGGCTACCATTCTCCTCCGGAAGCAGTTGACTCGGGACGATTCGTTCATCTGGCCGAAACTCACTGAGTCTACTCGATCTATTGTGAAAAACATTCTCCTATCAGCTATCCAGAGCGAGGAAACTAAGTCGGTTATTAAAAAGCTCTGCGACACCGTTTCAGAGCTCGCCTCCTCGCTCATCCCCGATAACCAGTGGCCCGAGATATTGCCATTCATGTTTCAATGCGTGACTTCCAGTTCTCCTAAATTACAGGAATCCGCTTTCCTTATGTTTTCTCAATTGTCTCAGTACATCGGGGAAACATTGATTTCACATATCACGGATTTGCATACCGTGTTTTTGAATGTACTGAATAGTTCTCCCTATCCGGATGTTAAAATTGCCGCCTTGAGCGCGATTATCAATTTTATCCAGTGTTTGTCTAGTTCGAATGATCGGGATAGGTTCCAGGATTTGTTGCCGTCAATGATGAGGACGTTGACCGAGGCACTTAACTCGGGGCAGGAAGCCACTGCCCAGGAGGCTTTGGAGCTGTTGATAGAGTTGGCTGGGACGGAGCCGAGGTTCTTGCGCAGGCAGATTGTCGATGTTGTGGGCTCCATGTTGCAGATAGCCGAAGCTGATAGTTTGGAAGAAGGCACGCAGCATTTGGCTGTTGAATTTGTGATTACTCTGGCCGAAGCACGTGATAGAGCCCCTGGGATGATGCGCAAGCTACCCCAATTCATTAGCAGGCTCTTTGCCATTTTAATGAAGATGCTTTTGGATGTGGAGGACGATCCTGCGTGGCACAGTGCAGAGACCAAGGATGAAGATGCGGGTGAGATGAGTAATTATAGTGTTGGCCAGGAGTGCTTGGATAGGCTTGCGATTGCCCTTGGTGGAAACACTATTGTTCCTGTTGCATCAGAGCAGTTGCCGGCTTATCTATCTGCTCCCGAGTGGCAGAAGCACCACGCAGCCCTCATTGCCCTTGCACAAATTGCGGAGGGTTGTTCGAAGGTATAAGGACTTTATTGTTAGTATTGTTTTTATTGATGGATGTTATTTTGATGACCGGGTTTTGATGATTAATGGCTTTGGCTTCTGATTGTTTCATGCACATATTGTCTTGTGGTATCAACTTTATTGAAAGCTCATCAATGATTGATTCAAATTTCCAGAAAGCTTTTACGATTCACTAATTTTTACGTGCATTGGAGAATTCATATGTTGTTTGGAACATGTGGTGTCTAATGTGTAGACAGTTAGTGATTATGGTGCATTCTCACTTGTCAAAAAATGAAGGATGATGCTGAATAAATTTTAATATAACATTTTAATTTCCGTACTTAAATTCTTTTTACCCATTCTATCACAAAATATAGCTGATATTTTGTTCTTTGTACTTTAATATTGTAATCCTGTATAAGAAAATGTTTTATTTGACTGCCTTCTATATTTTATGGTCAGTAGCATAAAGATAACATACGGGATTTGGTTAGGAATAATTGTGGTATTCTGTTGGTTTCTGGTTTAGCAAAGGCACTGAGTGTGTTGGCCTGTTGTCGTTTCTGGTCACTTGGGAATTTTCCTAGAAACTTATCTGATTTCTTTTTAGTTGACATAACCTCTTTCCTCATCTACAATCACAGGTGATGATTAAGAATTTGGAGCAAGTGGTGAACATGGTTTTGAATTCCTTTCAACATCCTCATCCTCGTGTGAGATGGGCAGCGATTAATGCGATTGGTCAGCTCTCAACGGACCTAGGACCAGATTTGCAAGTACAGTACCACCAACGCGTGCTCCCAGCACTAGCTTCAGCTATGGATGATTTCCAAAATCCACGAGTGCAGGTTTGTAATTCCGAGGATTAACATCTATTTTAAAAATGATTTTCTTTTGTGGGGGAACTCTTATTTTGCTCATCTTGCAATGTGGATTTGAAAATTCTGCTAACAAACCAATGCAAGTAAAATCGCTTGTCAACCAATATGTCTTTAGGTTTTTGATCCGTCTTTCGGGGACGTTCTTCTCCCATGTTGATGAGGCCCTTTCTAATTATGTAGGATACGATGGGGTTATGGATAAAAGTGACTAGAGGCATACTGCACGCCATTTGTTTGTCTTTTCAATGTGAATAGTGGCATAAACTATCTATCTCTTTTACCAGTTAGTAATTTTGTCCCATAGCCAACTTAGGCTAGAACACTGAATGAATCTGAACTGAACCGAATGGAACTGAACTGAACTGAACTGAATGGACCTTAACTGAACTGAACTGAAATATATATTAAGGGTA
Source organism: Orobanche coerulescens (assembly GCA_033398695.1). NCBI lineage: Eukaryota > Viridiplantae > Streptophyta > Magnoliopsida > Lamiales > Orobanchaceae > Orobanche > Orobanche coerulescens. The sequence continues at coordinate 143,818,793 of CM065817.1, forward strand.
ATAATAATAATAATAATAATAATAAAAATAGAAATAATAAATATAAGAAAATAATATTAAAATTAATAATATAATAAAATATAAATGATAAGTTGAGATCTGTTTGATAAGTGTAAATTATAATAATATTAATGATATTAATAACAATAACGATAATAACTATAATAATAATAATAATGATAAATAATAATTAACACTGATAAAAATGGTAAATAATAATAATAGTAATCAACAACGATAATAATAAATATTATGAATAATAATAGTAAATATTATTAGTAATAATAACAATAATAATAATTAAGATTAATAATAATAATAATAATAATAACACTGATAATAATGGTAAATAATAATAATAGTAACCAATAACAACAACGATAATAGTAAATATTATTACTAATAATAACAATAATAATTAAGATTATTATTATTAATAATAATAAGAATAATAATAAAATAATAATAATAATAATAATAATAATAAGAAGAACTGAACTGAATGGACCTGAACTGAATGGACCTGAACTGAACTGAACTATCATTTTTGTGCGTCATTTTTGTATATGTTCTTCGGTGAAAAATCCACTCTGGTTCTTTTTCTTCTATGGAGCTGCTTCTGGTTTTAATGTGATCGATTTTCTAATTGTAACTATCTTTGACCCTTGTATACTTTATTTCTCCAGTCCCAAAATAATTTTCATGGTTTAGACTACTTCTTGAATTTGTTTGAGTGAAGGTGGATAAAGTTTGTAATTAGGTGGTTTTTCTTCTCTATCATTTCAATTTTTGGACTAGCAGCATAGATTAGTTCTCTGTCTGGGTTTGGATAGGCTATCTATAGATAGAAATTATCCAACTATTAATTCAATATAAAGCAAAAGGAGACGTTGATTTATTGTCCACCCCAACTCTGCGAAAGGAACAGTGGGGTTTGTTTCAGGAAGGTGAAAATACTTTTTTAAATTTTTCGAAATATTGGGGTGTAATGGGTGTATACTTTCTAATGAAAGGGATAAAAAATGTTGGAGAGAACATCTTTCATGGACCTCTTTGGCTTTCTGATTTGAGTTTAGTGGGTTGCCATCTAATGCATTACTTTTATATTGGCTACTTTAGTTTTGTTGTTGAGTATATTCATCTTGTAATGTATCATTCAGTTTTGTTGTCGATGTATATGCTCTTGTCTTGATAAAAGTTCAGGTTCTCGTGCTTCATATTGTCTGCCAATTTCGTAGTTATATTTTTTTCTGTTCACGTTTTTGCAGGCACATGCTGCTTCAGCTGTGCTCAATTTTAGTGAAAGCTGCACCCCGGAAATTTTGACACCTTATCTAGATGGTGTAGTGCATAAGCTGCTTCTACTGCTGCAGGTATAACATGCTAGAAGACATACCTTGATTTTTTCTCTATGTTAGAGCACATCTGATATTTACTAAACTGATTATGCTTTGTACATTGCAGAATCCCAAACAAATGGTGCAGGAGGGTGCATTAACTGCTTTAGCTTCAGTTGCTGATTCATCTCAGGTATACCGTTGTTGTGAATGTGCTTTAAGTTGTATGTGATGATGCTTCACATAGGTACTGAAGCCATAGATGTTATTATGACAGGAACACTTCCAGAATTACTATGGTGCTGTCATGCCTTACTTGAAGACTATCTTGGTAGGTGCAACAGATAAGTCTAACCGCATGCTTCGTGCCAAAGCAATGGAGTGCATCAGCTTGGTTGGGATGGCTGTTGGAAAGGATACATTCAAGGAAGATGCTAAACAGGTAAAGAACCAAAAACCCTGACTGTGGTTTTCTTTTGAAATGCGCTCTTTTGCTCCTGATATGTCTTTGTATGTTTTTTGGAGTTGCCGTAATACTCTTTCTTACTCATATCAATTGTTGGCTGCAAAAGCCAGTTAAGGCTTATCAAGATTGTCATAATTTTTTGGATTCATCTCTTTGTCTTTTGGGTTGAAGGTCATGGAAGTTCTTATGTCATTGCAAGGATCACAAATGGAGACAGATGATCCCACTATTAGTTACATGTTACAAGTATGCCACTGTCCCTGAAAGCTGAACGTTTGAGTTTTTTTTTGTTTTTTTTCAATTATGTTTGTATGAAAGTTCTAACTAGACATTTTATCCAATTGTAGGCATGGGCCAGACTTTGCAAGTGTTTGGGTCAGGATTTCCTACCCTACATGAGTGTGGTTATGCCTCCTTTGCTTCAGTCTGCTCAGCTAAAGCCTGATCTGACCATCACATCTACTGACTCAGATAATGAATTTGATGAATCAGACGATGACAGGTCTTTTTCAATCTTATTTTCTATGTTTCTCTCTTGAAGTTCCTTTCATTTTTCACTCACGTGTCGTGTTAGTTGATGTAAAGACTCTTATTTAGTGATAGTTATATGATATGATACTGGGGATCTTTTCCTTTTATTGGTATAAGTTGTGAGATTAAGTTTGAACAGATTTATGTGTTTTGTGAATTGGCTGGATCCTTCTATTTCGTCTTTCAAATATTTGGCAATATGAAATAAGATTGTTTAACTCTTTGATGGCATGAAAAAGAAGAATCTGCCTTCCCTCTCTGATCTAATCAAGATATTGAAGGAAAAGGCCTTCGGTGCCCCTTCAGGAGTTTGGGCCTTCCCAACCACTAACCACTAGACTTTTTTCTCATGTCTTTCTTTGTTCATGGTTATTTCTATATATAAACATGCCTGTTTGCGAACTAAAATTTAGAATCTCAGTTCCCTGATTCCATGTACGAATGGAGCAGTAGCCGATAGTGACAAGTTCATTCATTTGGTGTAAAGTTAAAATTATTTGCTGATGCATTTATTACAGCTATTTTTGCTTAAAGGAACATATGGTGTAGTATATTTGTCTGGCATCATGGAGTTCCCTGATTCCGTATACCAATGGAATGTCAAAGCAGTAGCCGGTAGTGATGATTTCACTCATTTTGTGTTAAATTAAAATCATTTGCTGATGCATTTATTACATCTATTTTGGCTTAAAGGAACATTTGGTGTAGTATATGGCATCATGGAGTTCAAAAGCATGATTCCTACTTATTCAATTGTTTATATTAAAGGATTGTAATTTAATATTTGAACTCAGTTTTTTTCTCTATTGCAGCATGGAGACCATCACCCTAGGTGATAAAAGAATAGGGATTAAGACTAGTGTCCTCGAAGAGAAGGCCACTGCTTGCAATATGCTATGTTGCTATGCTGATGAGTTGAAGGAAGGTTTCTACCCTTGGATTGATCAGGTTGGTGATGGTATGTTTACTTTTCCTTTGTGGCTCTCACGGTTGACGCCAAATTGAATCATGGCCCATTGTAATTGGTTCAGGTTACCCCAACATTAGTTCCCCTTTTGAAATTTTATTTCCATGAAGAAGTCAGAAAAGCTGCTGTTTCAGGTATATAGTGTGTGCTCTAAACAAATTTCCTCGTGTATGATTTGTACGTGTTAACTAATTATAGACAATTAATTGGCACTACAATCTTCAGGCCACCGACCCCAACATAATTGGGATTAAGATGCAGTTGTTGTTGATGATGATGATGATTTTGTACGTGTTCCATAATGTTCTTTGTTTATATCTAGCAATGCCGGAGCTATTGCGGTCTGCAAAGTTGGCTGTGGAGAGAGGGATTGCCCAGGGTCGTAATGAGACATATGTTAAACAGTTGTCTGACTACATAATTCCTGCTTTAGTGGAAGCTTTACATAAGGTGATGGTTACACTTGTTGATACCGGTTCTATGAAATAAGCTAGTCACAATAGTATTAATTAATTTGTGTATAATTATATAAATTTTTCATCTATTGCAGGAGCCTGATACCGAGATATGTGCAAACATGTTGGATGCGCTAAATGAGTGTATACAGGTGGGTCAATTTTAATGTAAAATGAAATGTACTGTACACCTTTAACTGCAATTTATAATATATGCTTGAAAATGCAAGCGTAAAGTACAAATGATGATTTTTGATCGACCTTCTCATATTTGCATAAAATGTTTGGCCATTTTTGTGTCACTATAATCATCCGTTTTGTGTGCCCTCATCCTTATGCTGGCTTCAAGTGATAAAATTGCAAAACCGGTACTATTTTATTTATCTTGTTTGCAATTATTATGTTAGTTCCTTTTACGACAATAAAAAAACTTGGAAATAATCATATTTTCACATTTGGAACGTAAGAAATTCCATTTAGGGTTATGCATCTTGAGGGGACTTTTTGGTTATGCTGTGGACGTGGGGGATTTATTTATGAGCTCCTCACTGGATTGATTTTTTTTTTGCTGAATTTCTTTTTAGTATTATTATTATATTTTCTGTATTTCTTGGAGTTTTATTATTTATTAATTTATTTCACTATGATGCACCTGTCGAGCTATAACAGTAAGTGGGCTCTCTAGCAGTTTGACTATTATGAATGAATTGACAATTAAATACCCCCCATTAAATATACGATACACACATTCCTTTTAAGTTCTACCTAACCTAAAACCTTTGAATGTGCTTCTAAATGATGAGAATTTGCAGTATATTAGAAGAGAAGGAATTTAGATCAGATAGAACTAAGATGGGGTACGTGCATTGTAGATTTTGTTTGGGGGGTGTGGTGGGTGGGTGGGTGGGGGGTGCAGAAATTAGAAAGGTGAGCTTGGATGAAGTAGCATTACCTCAAATCACTAGCTTCACGTATCTTGGATCTATCTTTCAGTGGTAGGTTGTGAGGAGGATGTTAACCAGAGGATTAAAGTGGGATGGATGGAACGGAGAAAAGAATTACGGTCTTATGTGAAAGGAAGATGCTACATAAACTCAAAGGAAGTTTAATTGCACAAATTTCCGTCCGTCCATCTTGTACGGCAATTAAGGTGAATGAGGCTTCCTAGATGAGTGTTTCAGATATGAAAGTGCTAAGATAGATTTGTGGGCATATTAGGATGGGATCAAATTATAAATATTAACATTAGGGATAAGGTGGGAGTTTGTTCCCATGGTCGCTAACTTGAGACATGTTCCTTGTCGACCCTTATTAGACGCACCAGGTAGGAGATGATGCCAGGATATTATGGTGGAGGTAGCTAGAAGACGTAGTGGCATACCTAGGATTACTTGGAGTCGTGTGGTCCAAAAGGACCTAGATACTTTACATTTTATGTAGATGTTGCCGACAGTCTTTCAGAATGGAGAAACAAGATCCATATAGCCGTTCACGAATAAATTGAGACTGAGGCTTAGTTATGTTGATCTCTGTTGGCTTTTACAAAAGAGAAGTGAGATGAAAAAATTTAAATCTTATTGTGCTGTCAGATTTTAAATTTACAGATGTTTGGGGGTCTATTATCTCCATATCATATTTACTTCATCTATTTAGTATCCTGGAATTTACACTCTTGAGTGGCATAAGTAGTCTAAATTATATTTTATATGAACAAAGTTTGTCTACTTCTGTCGTCACTTTCATCATTCACCAATACAGTTTATCTTCTCAGATTTCGGGACCCCTTCTAGGAGAGAGTCAGGTCAGAAGCATAGTGGACGAGATAAAGCAGGTGCTTACTGCTAGCTTAAGTAGAAAAGGAGAGAGAGCTGAAAGGGCCAAGGCTGAAGATTTTGATGCCGAGGAGGGGGAATTGCTTAAAGAGGAAAATGAGCAAGAAGAAGAAGTGTTTGATCAAGTTAGTCCTTTATGATACTTCACTTCTTCAATTCTTACTTATTTATTTCCTATATTCGAATTCTGATGTTCTCAAATTTGCTTATTTAGGTTGGCGAAATCTTGGGAACATTAATAAAAACATTCAAGGCCTCTTTTTTGCCTTTCTTTGATGAACTATCATCATACTTGATGCCTATGTGGGTAAGTTCTAGTTATTTTGCGGTTGCCATTGCCACCCTTCTTAACTCTTCTCTTCTTATTTCTTTGGTCGAGGGGAGGATGACCAAGGAAACTTGCAGGAGAATTCAACCAAACAGGAATTGTGTATGTTCATCTCGTCCTCACCACATCATGACTACGGCTTTTTTCTTGCAGGGAAAGGACAAGACAGCTGAGGAGAGAAGGATTGCTATTTGCATATTTGATGATGTGGCTGAGCAATGTCGTGAAGCAGCTTTGAAGTAAGTAACCATACTACAATAAATTCCGAGGAGTTTGTTCGAGTATGGAGTTCCTGATGCACTTCTTTTAAACTAGGTATTATGATACACATCTTCCTTTCCTCTTGGAAGCATGCAATGATGAAAATCCAGATGTCCGACAGGTTTGCAGACATTTTTTCTCATAATTTATATTGGATGTCGATAATGCTGTGTGGACATTTCTAAATTGCCCCAGTGTCGATCTCAGGCTGCTGTGTATGGGCTTGGGGTGTGTGCGGAGTTTGGTGGTTCTGTATTTAAACCGCTTGTAGGAGGTAGATGTTCTTGCACATGCACTAGTAGGATGGAGATTTTCAGCTTAATATTTCACCTAACCTTGTTCATTTACTTCATTCAGAGGCTCTTTCGAGGCTCAATGTCGTTATCAGACATCCCAATGCTTTGCAGCAAGAAAATTTGATGGCTTATGATAATGCTGTTTCAGCTCTGGGAAAGATATGCCAATTTCATCGTTACAATATTAATGCAGCTCAGGTATTTGTTTAGTTTGTTATTGGATTCATGGATAATACTTTGGGTGTTGAAAATATTACATGGCTTGGTTATCAGAGGTAGCATGTTGAATGAGTCTATGACTGCGTCATGGCATCTTGCATTCTAGCTAACTACTCCCTTCTAGGGTAAGTACAAAACAATTTTGTCCCACTTGAAGAGGTTACTTTCAAAATAAAATCTTAATATCTAATTAAAATTTATATATTATTACTTAAACTTAAAGTTTTCCGTTACATAAATTACAGTATTAAGTGATTGAAAAATGGTAAAAGATGAGTGAGGATATGTGGTTTAAAAGGAGTTGTACCTTCGTTAAACTAACTAAAATTAGAAAGTTGTACCTTAACCAAATTACACTCTTCAAATTCTGTAACATCGCCGCTCCGCCGTAGCATGATATTGTCCGCTATGGGCACTCTCCTCTCTCCTCTGAGTTGGCCCTCACGGTTTTTTTTGTAGGAGCCCGCGAGCAGCTTCCCAGAAGGTCACCCATCCTGAATACTAGCACGACACGAAACACGAGCACGAGTACGACACGAAAGGTTGAAACACGGGCACGACACGAACACGACACAGACACGATATTTTTCGTGTTGACACGACACAATAACGACACGAATCGAAAATAAACTAATAATTTAAAATGATAATAAAATTAATGCTAAAAATATATAAATATTATCGTGTTACACGAACACGACACGGACATGAAAGTTATCGTGTTACACGAACCCGACACGAACACGACACGAAATTAGCGTGTCCTTATCGTGTCGACACGATAAGAACACGAACACGATAAGGCCAAACACTAACCCATTAATTTCGTGCTTGTTCGTGTCTGGTTATTGTGTCGTGTCGGAAATTGACGGCCCTAATCTTCAAGATATAGACAATACTAGTCCAAAAAGTGGGCATCTAGATAATAGAAGTCACATCTTTGTCGCCTTCTTCGTTAGCCCATTTACTACCAAAACATTTGAAGTGAACATCTTTTGCGAATTATTTTTTTGCTTATGTATGCGTCGAAGAGTGAGAAAATCTGTAGCAAAGCTTGCCACACCATGTCGAAAGTTCATTATGTCCGGTGAATTCTCTAAGCAAATAATCAATTCCCGATCGAACATAAATATAAGCGTTCAAACTCATTGCTCGCAATGTCTTCTGAAACAGTAGGCAATTTCCAATATCTTCTAATATTAAATCAATGCAATGAGCAAACAAGGAGTCCAATACAAATGCGGTCTCTTTGCCATTAACATTTTTCCTGAAAACCAATAAAAAAAAAGAACAGGCAACTGACATTCTTGGAGTTAAATTTAATGAAAAAAAGAGTTCTCACCGGCAGCAATACTTGAACTTGCACGGTTACCCCCCCTACCCACCCACCCCCTCTGGTAACTTTGTCACGCAAATTGCAAACCAAATCATTCGTTTGGGGTGGCTTGAGCATTCGTACATAATTCCAACATTTTTCATTTTTGCTATTATTATTAGGTTCTTGAACCCCCACTTTTGCTCCATTTATTACAAAATCAATCTTCAAAATAATTAAGAATAAAAAACAAACACCGTAATATTAGTTAATCCAACACAAAATAATCAAGAACAAAAAATACACTAAGAAATACTGGATATTTAAGGAAAAAACTGGACTATAAAAACCGGAAGAAAATAAATGTTGCAGCAATATTGGGCTTTAAAAACTGGAAGGAAAAATTGGACTATAAAAACTGCAAAATTGGACTTTAAAAACTGAGAAAAAACAAAAAAATATATCAAATGATCTTCACCTGAAAAATAGCAGCGCCGGTCGGATGTGGTGGAGCTTCAGCAGCGGTCGGAGGTGGCGCTGCTCCGGTGCGGACGCATGAATCGGGCTTTTCCAATTAAGTTCTTTTATTTTCTTTCTAAAGGTGAAAACATGGTTGTTACGTCGACCAGTCGAGCCCAGTCGACGGAGGGTCCGGCAAGTCGAGTCGTAGACTAGTCGTGACTAGTCGTAGACTAGTCTACACTAGTCGACGAGGTATAAATAATAAATAATAATTATACATGCAGAATAATATATGCTTCTAACATACCTAATACAACAACAAGCAGCCAAATTATAACATTCAACATATATAACAATCAACTAGTATATGTAATTATATATAATATATATATTATAAACAGAGTATATATATATTATATATACGTTTGTACTATATATATACAGAGTATATTTACAGACGATGGAGGTGACGGCGATGGAGCCGACTGGGTCGCGAAGCGATGGAGCCGACTGGGTCACGAAGCGATGGACTGGAGGCGATGGAGACGGGTCGCGATTTCTGAGCATATGTATACAAATACAATTAGGTTAAAATTAGATTACTTAATACTTTGTTTTTTGCAACAGGGTCGGAAATTCTGAACCAATCCGACTGGGTCGCTAAGTCGACCCGCCTAGTCGACTCAGTCGACCAGTCGATGGCGAGTCGCTCGAAATAGTGACAAACAGCCAGTCGAGGGCTCCAGTCGATCCTTCCGGACCGACTGATCGACTAGTCGTCGACTAGTCGCGACTAGTCGAGCGACTTAACAACCATGGGTGAAAACCCTAGGCCGCCTTTATTCTGCTCTGCTGCGTAAGTAACTTTCCCCAGCCACTAAGTAATGAAGGTATAAAAATGCTGGGAAAACTTGTTAAAATGCTGGAAAATTTAATAAAATCGCTGGAAAGAAAAAACGGTGGGTTGGGCGGGCCAGCCCACCCTAGCTCATCTTAAAAAATATATATAATATCCAATTATAGTATTAATTATTCATAATATAAAATGCCTAACATAAATATAAATCTAACATTCATAAGTAGGGTTTAACAAAAGCTTTATTTAATTTATTCAGTAAGACCCGCCTTTTCAGCGCCTGGATGGAAGCAGAGAGGCACCCCAGGTGCAGGCCCGGCAGAGGTCCCCCACCTTTGGGCTTAAAAGGTGATACGCTGTTTAACATGCGCGCCTCGTGCCTGAGGCGCCTCGTGCCTGAGGCGCCTCGTGCCTGCCTTTCACAACTATGCTTACTGTCACATGTGATGGCTCTATTAGATGTGTATTCCAGGGTTTGTGGGTGTGGGTTCACTAGTGAATTTTTTTTTTCTTTCCCAAAAATTAAATAAATTGAATATATATGAAAGTGTATATATCTATATATACACACACACACATGTATGTGTGTGTATATATATATATATATATATATATATATATATATTATATGACAGATCTTAACTTTTCTACATATAGAACCGACAGAACTGACTAGTTGAACCGACCGAACCGAATTTTTGAAAACCGATTTAGATCGATTAGATTTGTGGTGTTATTGAAAACCGATTTAAATCGGTTTGGTTGTCGGTTACTGGTGCGGTTTGGTTACCGAACTGATTTCAGCACTACTTGCGGACCTAGCTATTATGGAGTACATGAAAGAATGAACCGTAACTTGCACTAAATTGTAAGAAGAAAATATCATCTGTGCTCTCTTGACTACATTGAATGAAATACGTTATCAATTTGATTTTGCTACTTTCCTTTTTTTTCTGGGGTCTCTATGATGCCCCTCAGTGGTATCGAGAAATGTTTTAGTTCACGAGTTTTTCTTGCTTTTTTATATTAATCTGGAACAAGAAAATTACCTGATTTTTATGAAGTCAACTTGTTTACACTGTTCAGCTTTCAACAAAATCTGGTGCTAATATTTTCCGTGTCCTACTTATAGGTGGTTCCCGCCTGGTTGGGTTGCTTGCCAATAAAAGGTGATCTTATTGAAGCAAAAGTTGTTCACGACCAGCTTTGCTCAATGGTAGAGGGGTGAGAACCTGACACCATTCTGGCTTACGATTTTTTATATCAAATCTTTCATTTCTGTTTGCATATTGATCATTTTATTCCTCCGTCAGGTCGGATGGGGAACTTTTGGGTCCCAACAATCAGTATCTTCCAAAAATTGTCTCCGTATTCGCCGAGGTTAGTCATCTATGCCGTTTTCAGGACCTTGAGATGTATCTATACACTAGTCAAGTATACCAATTGTGTTTACAAATTTTGATGAGAGCTTGTAGTGACTGTGTTGAACTTTGGTGGGGTATTAAAAATTTTTTTTGCAGATTCTTTGTGCAGGCAAAGATCTCGCCACAGAACAAACTGCTAGTCGAATGATTAATTTGTTGAGACATCTACAACAGACACTGCCCCCATCCACCCTTGCGTCGACATGGTCTTCCTTGCAGCCTCAGCAGCAGCTCGCCCTACAGTCGATCCTGTCATCATAGTCGGATTCCTTTTAGAGTGAATTACTGCTCGTGTATTTGTACCTCAATTTCTTTTCAATCGAGATGCCAGTTGTGTCCGCCGTTCATTTGCATGTGTGCATGCGTCAACCTACCGGTTGTTGTTTTTTTGGATCCGAGTCGGTGGGGTGGGGGGTGGGGGGGTGGGGGGGTACATATCGCGGGGTCCCCAAGACTTTTCTGTATAATGTGTATAAAAGAAAATAGCCATGAATTGCTTCATGGCATCAAAACAATATTTTTTTTTTCGTGAAGGGGGGTGGGCCGGTGGGGGGGGGGGGGGGTGATTTTTGCGAGATTTTTGTAGGTGAATCGACACTTTTGGGGTTCGCCAGAGAGGCAATACCTGTCACAGTTTTGTTCCCATAATTGTGTTATCTGCCCTATAGATTGTTACAGAGCAAGGACTTGGTTGTGGACATGGATTTCTTTTTTAATTTTTATTTGTTTACATTGATTAGTGATGAAACGATCAAATGGAATATATATATATATATAGTAAAACCTCGATAAATAAATATGATCGAGATTGAAGAAAAATATTCATTTAGAGAAATTATTCATTTATCGAAAAAAAAGTTGAACATGTTACAAAGGGTTGGGACTGGAAAAAATTATTCATTTGGCGAGGTTATTCGTTTATTTAACATTTATTTATCGAGGTTTAACTGTATAGGGTAAATTTTTGTGATATTTTTATTTTCAAAATTATAAAATTAATATTTTGAAAATATATATTGTGGTAAATTCAACATTTGACATGATAATATTTGTTTTGTATTAGGAGAAAAAAGTACAATCAGATTAGTATGTATGAATAGTCTGAATTGTGAAACAATAATACTAAAACAGACAAAAATATTTGCCCCCCTTCCAAATTAAATGTAAGGGGTGATTTGTAATGTTCATTCAGAGTTAATTTGACATCTAACATTGTTTTTTACTTTATGAGCTTATACATTTTTATTGATGAATTTTTTAGTTGATTTTTGCTTAAAGGTAAAATTATCGATATATATTTAATAAAAAATAAGCGATTGATTAATGAAGAGATTTTGAAAGTAAAATACTATAAATTAAGATTTGTAAACCATGTATTGTAGTGTATAATATAAGAGCCCTCTTTTCGTCGCCTGGGTGCTGCTTCCCCTCCGTTCTTCACCGCCTCTGACTTTCCTCTTTGCAGCCCCTTCTTCCTTTAATTGACAGCACTTTCTTCGTTTTCTGCTCGCGCGCTCCAGAGTTATTGCCTTTTCTATATAATAAGTTCTTCAATTTCAATGAAATCAGGAAGAAGATTTATGTTCTTCCATATAATCTGGAAGCCTCCAGGTATCAGAAAACTGGAAATCCATACAGTTCTAATGATGAAAACACTGATAAATGGAAATTTTACCCTTCTACTGACACTTCTGAAGCTTCAGATAGGTAAGCTTGGAGAAAATAGTTGCCTAAGTTAGTTTATCGGCCATCTCTGAGTTGTAACTAGAAATATTTATTTTACCCTTTCAGGCTTAAACTTTTGTTATTGATAGTCTCTTTAATACTTAAAAGATGCATATTAATTGTTGATGTGTGATAAGTTATAAATTTTAATCAGGGCTGAACCAAGGGATATTCTGGATTCGGAGGAAATTTTAAAAATAAATGAATTCGTATAATTAATTTAATTGTTGTAGTAAATTTAATCTGTGACCTTAAGTTTGCAATCCTTTGTTGATTGACCAATTTGTGGGCATAGGGTGGAGAGGTACCTTATGCAGAAATGTTTGGTATGTTTACCAACAACGATGGCAATATGGATCAAACAAGGTATTATTATTCTGTTTTGTCAAAATTTGTCTTCAGGCGATTTTTTTTATGCTTTTATTAATCTCTGTCTTGAGTGTTGGTTTTTTTATTTATTATATTCTTTTTGCATCTCGTAGTAGCTAATAGCTATCTCAGTTACTTTCCTTCGTTTGTTATTTTGACATGTTTTCTCTACTTAAAGGATAAACAAGATGAATGAATGAATGGACGGCTGATTTCTTCTGTTGGGTTGTTAATTAATTCTAATATGTCAGTTTTACTATTGTTGCTCATAATTTTTAACATGCTTTTATTTCAGGTTATAAAGAACGGGGAGATGCTAGAGGTGTCACATTTAAAAAACAGAAGAGTTCTATCTAATGGTTTCACCTCTCTTGGTCTGCAGGTTATTATTGAAACCTCTCTCTCTCTCTCTCTCTCTCTCTCTCTCTCTCTCTCTCTCTCTCTCTCTCTCTCTCTCTCTCTCTCTCTCTCTCTCTCTCTCTCTCTCTCTCTCTCTCTCTCTCTCTCTCCCTCTCTCTCTCATGTAAACATGAGGCCAATTTTGATACAATATTTGTTACATAGACGAATGTCCTGTTTATTTGTCATTTCAGTTCCTGTTTATTTGTTACATAGACGAATGTCCTGTTTCCTACATTTTAATGTATACATTAATTTTATTATGTTTTTTAGTTTCACAAATTCAAGACGACCCTACCAAGTTCAGTATAATTCATTTTTATCTTACATTCTTCATGAAATAATATAGTCAGCAAATAGAGCCCAAAATATTTCCGCTCGATGCAATAACTCCGGAAACGAGAAACTGGACTGCGAAGGTTTCTGTCCTTAATAAAAACAGAACCTCGAACGTCGTATAAACTTTCAGAAAATGCTCCTCGCAGATAACGAGGTAGATTCTTCTCTACAACCACCATTATATCTCATTCTTATTCGTATTTTTCACGTATCCTCTTCTCACACCAAACAGGGAAATAAGGTGGAAGGAATGTTATATCGAGGAATTATTTCTTCGTTTACTGTTCACTCGCCCCAGCCTCCGCAGAGGTTTGGTTGTTTCAAAATAGAGTTTTTTTTTGGTCTTTGCGTTGTCTTTTCCGCTATTTCTTTCGCTTTTTTTGCTTAAGTTTCTTTCGAGGGGATATTTTTTCGATTTTTTTTTTGGGGTCTTTCTTGTTCTGTATTTTTTGTCGCCTTTGCTCAGGTATGTTCTTGCCTGTATTTTCTGTCTCTTGTGTCTGTGTTGCTGAGGGAAATTTTTTCGGATTTTTTCCTTTTGGTCTTTCTTGTTCTGTATTTTTTTTTTCGGCCTTTTTTTTACTATGGTCCTGCATTCGATTGACAGTTCAAGAGTGTGAACCTTAATACAATGTGGGCGTCTATTATTCTTGATAACTAAAATCGATCCCCAAAATTTGAATGCCTACGTTAAATCATTTTTATTAGAAAGACATTTCCCATGACCAATTTATGGTTAATTGTTGTTCTTCCAATGTAATAATTGTGTAGTTCATAAGTCTAATTTAGCTTAGCCTCATGCATGACTTCTTCTAGGTCAGATCATGTTTTTACAAATACTGAAGAGATTTCCAGTTTTCATTGGAAAAAATTACTGCAAGAAAATTGTCTTACATAAATTTTCCAAGTATGTTGAAATGTGTATATATGTATACATATATAGCCATATATATCTATTAAATTTGTCTTGCATGTGCAACCACTATTAAACTTAAATGTTGAGTGAATGCTTGTTACAAAGCAAAAGCACATTTACATAAATTAAACATTGCAGTCCATTTATTTAATGCATTTCATATAAAATGATAATTTCTATTTATCTTGAAATATACTTAGTGGACTTTTTCCTAATCAAATGTATATAAGTTCAGATTAAGTGCGGTTCAATTACTAGGAAAAAATGTTGAACGCAAAAGAAGCATCATATTTCAAACAAAATGGACGTTAATAAAAAATAGTCTAGGTAGTGTTATAACATCATTATACAAAATATCTAGATTTGAAAAAATCTCATTTTTTTTTTCTTATTTAAGATTCTGCTAATTCTAAAATCTAGGTTATAAATGAATATAAATTAATAAAAACATATAACAAACTCACAAAGTATATGAAATATGCCATCAAATTTTTACATTCACGTTTCCCGTCCTTTATTATAATTGCACGTATTTTGAAAATAACTGTAACAATAATTGTATAATGAACATTAATAAAAAAAATCTATTAGAAATCTGCTATTCTAAAATCCAGATTATAACTGAATATAAATTAAAAAAAACATATGGCAAACTCACAAAATATATGAAATATTCAAACTCCACCTCATAACTGTAACATATACAATATAAGTATCTAAAAAGAATGTATTCTACTAATATAACACTAAAATGATAATAACGAACATAAAACAACATATATGGGCAATTCCGTGTATTGCACCGGACCAAAAACTAGTATTAACCTAATAGACATCCAAAAATCTATACTATACAATACTTATCCCCCTTAATTTAATGTGGAAGAGGGATTTAATTGTAACTTTTAATTGTAAATATATGAAGAGACTATTTTAATTGTAACTTTTAATGTAAATAAACTAATTTAAATACAAAAGTTATGATAAACATCACAATGCAAATGCACCTTCTAATACACAAGGTGATTAAAATAAACTGTATAATACTTATCCCCCTTAATTTAATGTGGAAGGGGGATTTAATTGTAACTTTAGTGGTGAGGCCAACGAGGAAGATGTAGAGGTAATGATTGCGGATCAGATCGTACCCCGTACGGATAAATTCTAATATTTGGGTTCAATCATTCAGAAGGAAGGTGAGTGTGAACATGATGTCACTCATCGTATCAAGTCGGGGTGGCTAAGGTGGAGAGCAGCGACAGGGGTCCTGTGCGACAAGAAAGTCCCTCTAAAGTTGAAGGGTAAATTCTATAGAGCGGCAATCCGACCTGCAATGTTGTTTGGCTCCGAATGTTGGGCAATGAAAAAGTCGCTTGAAAGCAAGCTGGAAGCGGCTGAAATGAGAATGTTACGTTGGTCGTGTGGTCGCACAATGTTGGATAGAATCTCGAACGGGATTTTCAGGAACGCGCTAGGAGTAGCGCCTATTTCAGCGAAAGTTAGGGAAGGGAGATTGAGATGGTTTGGCCACGTCCGCAGGAGGCAGGCATCTGCTCCGGTGAGGAGGGTCGAGAGTTTATTGGTTGTCGGGGAATGGAGGAGAGGCAGACCGAGGAGGACGTGGGAGGAGGAGCTGAGATTGGATTTGAAGGCCCTAAACCTTTCCGAGACCATGACTGTTGATAGGTGCACTTGGAGGCGCCAGATCAGATTTGTGGATTCTTTTGTAGGGAACGGTATTGTAGTTGAGAGCCTCAGGGTTGGGTTGTCTCGGTTAACTCTGACCTAGAGCATTGCATTTTTCTTTTTACTTTTATTGTATATTTTATCCTGTTGCCTTTTGCGTGTGGTGTATTTTTGTGAGGAGGCGTCTTGAGTCTACCTCTCTTCTGTTGGAGCAGCGTTCATCGAGAGTGCAGTTGCCAAAGTCCACTTAGGTAAATCTCATGTGAATTAAGCCATGGGCTCAGGTATGGTTTTGAGCTTTTTTGCATCATATGCTTCTTTGTATATATCACTCAATACTTTGCTGTGCACTAAGCTGAGGGTCTTCACGGAAACAACATCCCTACCGTAAAAAGTAGGGGCATGGTCTGCGTACATCTTACCCTCCCCAGACCCTACTCTGAGCGGGATATACTGGGTATGTTTTGGTTTGATTTGGTTTTTAATGTAAATAAACTAATTTAAATACAAAAGTTATGATAAACATCACAATGCAAGTGCACCTTCTAATACACAAGGTGATTAAAATGAACTTTTAAATGATAGTATAAATTACAAGATGGTTAAATTTTAGCTATGAAATCTTAGATACAATCGGTGCATCGCACGGGTTGAATAAACCAAAAACAACCCCGGAGCAACATACGGGTTAGTAAAACCTCATTTCATATAACTAATTACATAGACTAAAATAATAGGACAATAACAATAAAAAAACATAGAAACTTCTCTAAAAGGCATTTAAATTCTGCCATCTGCTCATTTAACCGTCTGCCCCAACATTAGGTACAAAACACGTAGATATTCAACCAAAGACCGTGCATCGCATGGGTTGGATAATGCCTCGTACTATGTTATGCTTGAAGTACTGTAAACTAAGATTCATAAATTACGATACAAATATAATACATAGTGAGAAATGCTTCACTTTTAATGGCATTCTGGAAAAAAGAAAGTCCTTTTGTAACTTTATTCAATATTACTATGTGTGAAAATGTTGAACGAAAATGTGACGTGGGCAGAGAGGTGGACGTTGAGTCAGCAACAATTGATCGAATTTAGACGGAAAATCATTTTGGGGCCGATTTGATAACGAGGATAATTAGAGGAGTAACATCGTGTGGTTTTTTAGTCGAGGGTGAAGTTTAATAACTTACCATAGTAGGGGGCAACATATAACTTACCTTTTTAATACGTTAAAATTGGGGATTTGGACGAAAATTATTTCGGGGACCGATTTGATAAACGACGCAAATATAAGTGATAGTTTGATAACTTGCCATGGTGAAGACTAAAAGTATGGTTGTCACGATCATTAGTTTGTCACTATTATGTATTACAAATATATACACATATTTATTTTCATGTTTAAATTAAGTTTATTGATTATTCTCAATAATATACAATTCACATGCTTAGATTATATTACAAAATAATTTTTTTTAATTTATATAATTTCATAAAATTTTATATAGATTATGTGAAACTCTAGAAAATGAATTTAATTTTGAACTTTCATCAGAAATATAACTTTAGTTACACAAGTTTTTGGTTTGGAGATACAAAATTAAAGAAGATTGGTATGTAATTTCAGTGAATGTAAATAATAATCTTCATAGAAAATTACAATGATCGAAATGATCTCTTTATATATAGGAAATTATCTCTTTATACATATAGGTAAAGAAGGATTAAATCATACTTGGATTGAATTATGGATAACATAATATATACATGTATTTTGAATGCCAGGGATATTTTATTTTATCTGTATTGTAATTTTTCATTTATATACTCTGTTCGTCCCACAAAAATCGTTCTCTTTTTTATTTTGATTTGTCCCACTTCTATATTCATATCATTAATTAAATCTCATATCTGCTATATATTTTTTATTTCTACTCTTAATTTTAGTAATTAATGCTTCAGTTTCAATTATAAAGTAAGAATAAATATGGAATGAAGAAAATGCAATTTATTTTATTTATCTATTTAATATTTATCTTAATATTTGAAAAAAGAATCAAAGAAAATGATATTTGTGGAATGGAGTCAGTACGGTCTAGAATTATAATATTTTCATATGTCAGCACAAATAATAAGGATCACTACTATATTTCTTAGAGTAAATAGTGTGAGTAATTGTTGGACAAGCTACGGCATCAAATATCCTGCCCAACTGAAAAAGTCAATTCTCCCAATCTAGGGAGTCAGTAGAGCCAGCGAAACGAAGGGGTGCATCTTGGTCACTTTCTGAAGCCATTTACTAGCTTCATCTTCTGGAGTCGGGGGCGGATTCTGACGTCCACCCTAAGCGAGCTGAGCTACCAACTGCTGAAGTACAGCAGTAGCTTCAGTGTCGGCATTAATACCCGACCAAATTCTGCTGCCCGTTAGAACTCAAGGGTAGAGTATTCGGCACTGAATGAAAGGCCAAATCTGCAGAGGACTGAGAAAGCGGAACTTCCTCACTACTAGCACACGACCACGGCCTCGGCCGCGCCCCCTAGATGGTCTACCGCGACCTCTCAACATACTGAAGAAAAGAATTGAAAAGGACATGATCGGAAAAATTCTCAATTGCAAGTTGGTACCACAACTCATCGTTCCAATCTACACAAGAGAAATATAAAATACAAAAATACAAGAGTTCGAGGAGACTTACAGCCACGGGTCGCACGAAGAGATGGTAGCACGATGATATTAGGATCCACGACTGACTCTTACGACACGACTGACAGACCCAGAATTAACCAACAACCTAGGCACTCATAACCTAAGTCTCCGATACCATAAATGTAACACCCCAAATCTCAAAAGGGACATTACACGCTGTAGAACCTTCATAAGGTCTACCAGGCTAACACATGAGACATAATCCACAAAATAAGTCCCATAAGACACCTTAATAATAATAAGTAGGGCCGCAGCCTCGGCCAAAACAGTTTAATTAAACGCCAACAAAACAGAAAGTGACATGAATTCAATTGCCCACGCAGGGGACTTTAACAGTATCTATAAAACAACCAGACTAACACCAACACCTGAGTAAACACGATAACAAACGTCTAACATAGACTCGAGCCTTGTCATCATGCTGGACCATCATTTGCATGCATATCCCATGCCAGCTCCTCATCTCGACCGATACCTGAAATGCATACAACGCATTTCCCCAATTTAAGGGGTTAGCATTCGAATAGCTAGTGCAAGTACACAATTACACTACATTATATACAGATACGATTCAAAACAGTCATCTCATTTAGAAAACAATTGAAAATCATATTTCGGAATATTCTATTGACATCAAAGTAGTAAATCATCTCATATCAATATCACAACCATTCACACTTGGTAACCCGTGGCCGTACCCCTTAGTATCGACCCCCAGACGCCCCGTCGAACGCTCCAGATGGGAAACCACTTCTGCAGCCATACCCCTTAGTATCGACCCCCAGACGCCCCGTCGAATGCTCCGGGTGGAAGAGCAACAACTCACACACACAATATCATAATTCATAAGTCATATCACAACCATAACACACCTAACGAAATGTAATACATGTACTCTTGAATAATATGACGTGAAGGAAATGGCGAAAGGACAGGGTTTCGGTCCGAATAATCTTCACAAATTCGCTCCTATCGCAATAACGATATACAAACAATCTCAATATTGCGGATACGTAAGAATTCATCCTAATTCTACCCGTTGGAACATTTCATCGAAAAAAACGAGGTCATAAACGATCCCAACCTAATAACGGAGAAAACCTCGAATTCTAATCCGCAAAACTACAATAGAAGTAAGGGATTATGATTACGCTATCGTAATCTAACAATCATATAAGCCAAATTGAACTAGAAGGATGAATATCAAAACAAAACCCCAAAATTCCCAAAAGCTAGGGTTCTAAGGATATACCTCGATTTGAAGGCGAACCACGAATGATTTGGGGTTAGAGTGATGATATGATGCCCCAAAATGCTTCTCAACTGAAGGTTGGATGAAGATTGGCCGAGCCCTAACTCAACGGAGTGTTTTCGTCGCGGAAGGGAGAAGAAAGGGTGAAAAATGGCTGAAATCGTCCGCTGTCAGTTTTAAATACTGGCAGTCGTTACGGCCGTAACACCTATACCGTTACGGTCGTAATGGTATTCACGACCTTACTGCCCAAAATGCTCAATCCCATTACGGCCGCTACAAAAAGGGACATTACAGCTGTAATGTATGAAGCCTTACGGCCGTAATGCATACCACCTTACGGCCGTAATGTATACCTGGCAGCAGGACAGACTAGTCTGAAAACAACGGTTTGCCAACAACCAGAATGAAAGTACTGTAATATCCGGAATTTCTTCTACCGTTGTTTAATATTATTTTATCTAACTTAGATTGTACAGCATGGAATCTGTACAGTATAGATAAAATAAATGAAGGACTGAGATGTCAGTATCGGTATAATTATCGTACTTGGTCGATAATTGTATTAGAGGATATAGTGCGTCATGTATACGTATCCGATATGTCGAGACGTTGGACAAGAATAGCTGAAAATGGTTGAGTATAGCCTTATTAGCGCACGCTAATAGTTAAGCTTAGCGCACGCTACCATTCAGGGTTAGCGCACGCTAAGGGTAAAATCATAGCGCACACTAATGCAGTCAGATCGGAAGGAATCTGCGTGTGGACCAGGCCACTTTCGGCGCACGTTCTGATAAGTCAACGGATGTTTGTAATGTAGTACTAGCGCACGCTAAACCCTAAAGATTAGCGCACGCTAATGGTATATTGGACAAAAAGGAATCTTATCCTCGTCAGCACTTTCTACGTGTGGACCAGTCTTCGGAGCATACAGACAAACGAGTCAACTGATATTAGCGCACACTAAACGCAAGGACTTGCGTACGCTAGAGAGTGTAAATTACGTACGCTAATGCATGGGCATTACGTACGTAAGCGCATGTACGAAGCCAGACAGTAGCCCCTGGACTGTGATAGCACACGCTAACAAAGTCAGTTAGTGCACGCTAAAGCCGTAGCGCACGCTAAACATGAGATGTTAGCGCACGCTAGTAATGTATTCTATATAAGGGGACAGACGGGTATTATGAAGCATTTCGTCCATTCTCTTCTTGCAACCGATAGAGAGAACCTTAGGAGGACTTTTGGAGTTCCTAAACACTGAGGGATGATCCTCTTTAACAAGATTAAAGATGGAAATCATGGATTAAAGCTTTGTTCTTTAAATCATTGGCGATTCTTGGAAATGGATTCAAACTTGGGATTCAATCCATTCCTTCAAAAAGGTAATCACTCTTCATCTTTGGATTTCGTTTTGGATTGAATGTTGATGTTCTTGAGTTGATGATTATTACATAAACGAGTTGATAAGCATGGTTATGAGATGGATCACCGGAGTATGATGATATTAATATGATTCGTGTGGTTTAAATTGTGTAATTCGTTTTCTTGAGATAAGTTGGTGAATCCTTCTCCTCAGTTTCGGATGTTGATGTTATTGTCGATGATTACTCTCTGTAATGGAAAATTAAGGAAGTGTTGTTACGTTCTTGATGTTTCATGTACTGATATTAAGGAAGATGATATATGGATATAGAACTTGGATTATAAGTTGGATGATTGTTTATATGTTAAAGGATATCGGATTTCATTGTTTTGATGACTATAAACATGGTTTTGGATCACTTAGGGTTCTTGATAATCGTCATATGTTGATCGGTACCTGAAAAGTATGAAAACTGTATAGCATTAGCGCACGCTAAGCTTATTGTCTAGCGCATGCTAACGGGAGCAACTTAGCGCACGTTACATTAAGTGATTAACGTGCGCTAAGTAGGCAGACAGGGTAGTGTATTCTGTTTCGGTTATGAATTCGTGATCGTTTAAGTTGGTTTGATCAGACTTGTGGTTAACCGAGATATTGTCGAGCCGTTGGGTTTGTGAATTGGTTTATCGATTGTTGATTGTTGTTGAACTTGTTGTTTATCAAATTACTAGGTTGAGAATATTGATCGTGATTATAATCGTGTGTTGCGGTCGAGTTCGAGGATGTTCGTGAATTGCTTTGGTCGGGACCGAGGAACTTGTAGACGACGGCAAGGAATTGGTAATGGCTCCATCATCGTCGTCTCGGTATCGAGGTAAGTTATTACTTGCTCAGTTTATATTATTTAATAAATGGTATAGCAATGTTTATAATCATAATCACAGGAGATTTGGGATTATAAATCGTATTCGGGTTTTGGGAATCTAAATCATAATGTATATGATTTACTTTTGTATACTTGTATATCGAGAATATATTGTGATAAAGACGAAGATATGAATTATCTGTAATCCGTGATACTTTGGACCGTCAAGTATTGATGATAATGGTTCGTGATGGTTTAGACATTGAGATCGCTCTCGAAGGACTCGAGGCAAGTACTCTAATCATTTTTATCATTTGTGTCGATCATGTCGTGATACATTCGTGTAGTCGTTGTCATGCATTTGTGCATTGTTGTTGTCGTGTATTGTGTACTGTTATTTTGTGCAGTTGTGCATTGTTGTCATATGTCCACCTCGTGTTGGTCCGACGGGATCATCGGGGGATCTATGCTAGCGTGCGCTGGATCATCGGACGGGTTTTCCACCTCGGGTTGGTCTGACGGGATCATCGGGGGATCTAGGCAGTGAACGTTGGATCATCGGATTGCCATGTATTGTTGTTGTGCATATGTATATTATGGGTTTGCCATAAGTATACATTGTCGTTATTGTTGTGATCATATTGACGTTGTCATATGAGTATGCATTTATAGGTCTCGTGTTAGGACCATGTCCGTATGTTGTGTTGATCTGATCTCGGATTAGACTCGCGTGATTGTCATGGTATTTCGTATCTTGAGGTATGTTCCGTATTTCCTTGGTACTTGTCTTTGATGGACAATCGATTATCGTATTGGAATTGTCGACGTTATCCGATGGATTGAATTGGCCAGAGTTGGTATAATTTCTGTATCGCGAGTTATGATAATGTTTTGAGAACCTTGGGTATTGTTGAGATACTGTACAGATATTTCGGTTTTATCTTATTGTGTTGTTAAGGATACGAATCGTGGATTTTCGTAAAGTTCCGACAGTAAGATTACATTGGTCGTATTCTTACTTAGTATTTCCATTGATATGTAATTATTGACGTGATGTGATGGTTATCATTGTTGGATATTATGGCTGACCCCGTCGTGGGCTTTCTTTTTAGGTTCTTGGATTATCAAGCTTGTAGCGGTCGTGGAGAGATGAGCTTCCCGGAGGATACTGGCTAGGGCATGTATTTGTGTATTGAGTTTCCTGATCAGTTCTTGTATTCCGCCGTTAGAGTATTTTAATTGTTTGTCTTTACCCGCTGCGTGAGTATTTTTAAATGGTCTTTTGGTATCTGGTAACTTAGGTTACTTTGAAAATCGTTCTCTAAATCTTTTTAGTCGGTACGTGTAAGCGATAGCTTAACGTATGTTTTTAAACTGTTGAGTTCTGGCATTTCAGGCCTTGTCCTTTCAAACGAGATTTTACGACGGTTTTGATAAATAGATTTTATATAGTCTTCAAATGTTTTAAAGATAGTACCGTCGTTGGCCTCTTGGGCATTTGTAAATGTTTGCGAAAATTTCTTTTAGCCTTGTGGGTTTCATTCCGGGGCCCACGACGCTGTAATATTTCCGGTCGGATCTGGGGGTGTTACAAGTACGAGGAATGGAACCGCAGATATACGAAGATCTTTATAGACGAGATAAACATAAAAACCATCACAAGCCTACGGTCATCCGAAGTCCGGAATAAATGAATATTAGCATCAACGCCCAAGATAATAATAATTTACAAAAATAACCCAAACATTCGAAAATCTGAACTCGAGACCTGAACGACAACTTAGAAAGTTGTAACATATCCAGAATCATTAAAGGAACTTGAAGAAGTAATGAAACGTCAGTATAGAACGAGATTTACGAGAATTGAGCCTCAATGCGGAAAAGTTATACAATAAGTAAAATCTCATAAAAACAACTCCGAAACTCGTCCGGATGGTCATGGATACTGAACAAAATAGTTTCAGAATTCCAAAACAATAACAAGCGAGTCGACCGGAATAAAAATACACTAAAAATAGAAATTACTAAAAATAGAAAGTGCGGATATTACAACATATCCGTACCCTACCCGATCCATTGACATCCCTAGTCCTCACACAGGGCCAGTTCAACGACCTTTCTGGGGTGCCATATTTATATAAGCTATATATACAAGGATCCAATGATTTTCAATAAAAATCAATAAAAAAAATACAAGTTATATAGTCTCATCTATAAAATTAGAAATTATTGATACCAACTACAATAATATTTTTAAAACTGATAGAAACACAAACTCAGCGATCGTGAGCAAGAAAACGATCGTTGCACACTGCAAGCAGCGATCGTGTGCAGCCATCGTGGAGGAGGACACGATTACTGCACACGACAAAAACAAGATTGTTGCTCATGAAAAGTAAGGTCCTTTAGTAAACATGTCAACTTTTAAAAGATTATAGGACTGAAATTGTAATTAAAAGAAACAAAAGAAAAAAGGGTCAAAACACACACACACACAGCAAATAGTAGGAAAGTGGAATTACACGAAAGAATGAATAGCACACGAAGAAGGGGGGAGGGGTAGGGGGGCATGTAATGTAATGGGTGTGTTGCCACGTCATCTCCTCTCCTTTCCCTTTCGACCATAAAAAGAGGAAACATTTGAATCAAATTCTCTGATGTTATTATTACAACCTCAAACCTTCACTTCTCACTGTTCACGAACTTTCCTGTTAGAAGAAATTGAAGTATTTGTTTTCACTGGCGCTGCTGTTGTTTTCCTCCTTGACAGCTAAATTTCGTTCGTTTACTACAGAGGTACGGTCAATTATCTGCTTAAATAAATTCGGGATGTTGAATTGAAAGAGTAAAATACTGATGCGCAGCTCGTTTATTACTGTGATTTTGTTCGAATTACGTTTTTTTTTTTTTTTTTTTTTTTTTTTTTTTTTTAGAATCTTTGCTCGGTTGTGTTTCGGTTTCCCAGTTGTGTCTTAAATAGGGTTCGTCCGATTCTACCTTTTTTTTTTTTTTTTTTAATTCAGTATTCGATATATATAATATGGGCTCTTTCTGTGAGCTTTTATTCTTGCCTGCTGTTTGTCACGCACTTAGATTTTACCCTCGGCTAAAGTATTGCGTCTCTAGGGGCAGTGCATTACCTTTTTTTTTTTTTTTGGCTTTTTTATCGAGGCTAGAAAGTTGGGGAACAAGTAATATCGTGAATGGTAGAGGAAGACCCAAGAAAACTTGGATAGAGATAATTGAAAATGATATGCGTTTTCTTGGAATTGGAGAAAGTTGGCGATGGAGAGGCAAATGTGGCGGGAAGGAATACGGATGGTGGATGGAATCTGATTCTTTTTTTTTATCTGTATTTTGTTCCTATTTTTTTTATTTCATGTTATCTTTTAATTTATTTTTCAGGATTTTTCATTTTTTTTTCTTTTTTTAACATTCATTCTCTTTTTTTATTTGCTATTTTCTCTACTTTTTTCCCTTTTTTTTCCTTTTATGTTATTTATGTAACGATCATTGACGGTTTCAGAGTTTGATTCATGTTAGCCGACCCCAAATCATTTTGGGACTATGGCTTAGATGTTGTTGTTGTTGGCTTTTTTATCCCTCATGTTGTAGATGTGAATTTGAAGCGAAAATAATTGTTTTGTTTTTGAAATGATGTTCTTCGTAATATAGTAGTTTCGAAACCATTGAATCATTTTCCGTGTTACTGAACGAATATTGAAATTACCAGACATGGAATGAATTCCTACTTAACCTAGAGACATGGTGTTCGAGTCCTGGCGAGGGCAAAAAACCTGAGACTAGGCTCAACGTAAACTCATGAGTTGCAGGAATGATAAGAAATCTAGTCTTGAATTGAGTCGCCGTCATTAATTAACAATGTTGAGCTGTTTCCATCATTTACAAGTAAGGTTACTCTTTTTTTTCGTATGTGCCACATTTATAGGTCGAAATTCGCAACCGGCTAACTCCAAAAGAACAAGAAAATAGAGGAACATGAAGTAGAAAATTAATAAAATTTGAGGAAAGATGGTTTTTTCATGCTCTGGTTTTTACACTCTTGAACGGCGACGATCTTGTGGTAGGAATTACGAAGTTTTCCTTTTCAAGTTATGATACTCGGGTGATGTTATCTCGAATCACGATTACTGGTTGGTGTTTTGTTTTTTTACGCTTGATTGATTTGCAGTTAGTTCTACGAACTTGTTGTGTTCTCGTTTCCTTTGTTTCATGTACTCGGCTGCTATTGCCAAATGTTGTCTTTGTTGCTTTGTGTGGCTTATGATGCTTGCAAATCGGGGGAATTAGGTGTCGTCCTGCTGAAAAAGAATCGTTTCAAACATTAATCTGATTGAGTTCGAGGTCACTATGACGAACATGCCAGGTGGGGAGGAAAGAAAACTCTCGAATCAAGATATACAGCTGGTAAGTTTCCTGCTTCTGAGTGTGTTGTTTTTGTTAAATAGAAAATACAAAAGGGAAACAGGAAGACAGAGAACAGCTCGTGAAATTGTGTGTTGTAAATCGGTTTTATTTTCGACATCATCAGTAACCCAGTTTACCTCAGCAAGTTCTGATGGCCTGTCAGTTACGAGTATTTATGTTCTTCCTCCTTATCATCAACTGCATCTTAATCCTAACCCTCGTTAGTAATTGCACGTATAATATGTATTTTATACGTGAAAAATGCGACCGAAATGTGCCTTTTAAATCCGTCATACGTTTGAAAAATCGGAAATTTTTAGGGGCTAGCGTTAATCGCGTTTTAAACGTAATTTTTTTTTTTTTGGAAATTTTCAAAAAGAATCGGAAAAAACTTAGAAGTTCGAGGAGAAAAGGGATTTTTTTGTAGACTCGGTCTAATTTAAACAATTTGGCTGAATTTTTTACCACCGCTCTTTTAACTATGAAAACATCATTTTATTCATGTCCTGAATATTTTGCCGTCTTACGTCTTGTTAACAAGATCCCAACTATGATGGGGTCGGTGTCATGAAGATTATAGTGTCTACTAATGGTCTAAAATCGGTTAACACTTTAAGTTCATGCAAAAAGCCCAAGTATCGAAATTTTGCGTTGCATATTCTTCCCGTCGCAACCTTCATATGAAGGAGAATGAGATAAAATTCCAAAACCGTTTTCATCATAGGTTTTTCCGTTTCATAGATAATATCATGAGATGAGTCGAGATATTTATGTTCCTAAGTTTATTATTTCATTATGCTCCTGTTTTTTTCTTTCTGGAACACATATTACATGCATATCTGTAGTGGATCAGTTGAATTTTTGTTTCAACTGGAGTCTCCAGTCCAGATTTATTGACAAAATTAACATTATAAATAAATGATGTTTTTACCTGGCGACGTTGTTCTTATTCACTTTTTCGACCTGTCCTTGGTAGAATACAGACAAACGACTTTGCTTTTTTATTCTCCCTTTTGTTAAGGAGGAAATGTCTTAGAGCTACAGGAGGTAACGCGATTGTGGGAAAAGATATGGTTTTAAGGATATTTTCATTGTAGTGATTGTTTGTGTCAGTCACTAATGAAAACATCTGACAATTTATCATTAAAAATGTATATGGTTTGTAATATATGATGACATGTCATCGTGATAAGGTTATGGAATTAATCCAAGCCGACTTATAATGACCTATAAGGTTTATACGTTTACAAATAAATGTTTCCTGATCTCAAAGCTTCTTTCTATTCTGTATCTCATTTAATTTCTATTTGTTTATCATAAACAAAATCTTGATGTGGTTTCACCGAATACTTAGAAAAAATGTCGATTGGAAGGACAATTCCTCATCGATTATGAGGAGAGATCAGTTGTTTGGAAAATAATGACAAACAATCTGGTGATATATCCTCAGGTTCAAAATCGTATCGAACAGTGTCTCCAGCATTACATGAACAAAAAGGAAGTCATAAACACTCTCATCGTTCAGGACAACATTCAGCCATGTTTTACTGAACTAGGTACGTTTGTCTTATTTTATTTAGGGTTGTTAGCGAATCAAATTTTTTTGATTCGATTCGTGATTCGAATTCGTTTAGGCCGATTCGTATTCGTTTTTTTCGAATTCGAATTCGAATTCGAATTCTACTTTATATTCGCTGACATAACGAATCAGAATACAAATCTGATGGTATTCGATTCGTTTTGTTCACGAATATTCGATTCCAATCAATTATTTATATATTTGGTATATTATATATATAATCAAAAGGGTTTCATTTCATTTCTCCGCCTTCTTCTACTGCTGGTCCTGTTTTCATATCACATTATGGTGGTTTTTGGCTTGTATTATTTTTTTTGGTGAATTGGATTATTATTTTTAGGTTGTATTGCAACTTTTTTATGATAAAATTTTGAATCTTTCATTCAATTCTAAAAAAATCAAATCAAATCGAATACTCGAATCGAATCGAATAATTCGAATATCCATATCGAATCGAACTCGAATCAACTTTTAATATTCGAAAAAAAATCGAATCGAATCGAATAGTTCGAATAGTTTCACGAATACGAATCGAATACAGTGGTATTCGCTTCGATTCGATTCGTTTACAACCCTAATTTTAATTCATATATGTTTTATTGCTGATAAAGCCTGAAATTCCAGTACACTTGTTGGATAATGCTTTTGAACTTATTCATCTTTCACCAGTTCTACTGTTGTTTTCAACCTTCGACTCTCAGTTCTACCTTTTTTTATTTTTAAAAAGCATGTGCCTGTATGTACATGCATCTGAGACTGTACTCTTGTCTACCTAGTTGTGTGCGTGTCTGGGCCCCACTCGATCTGGATGTAGTGAGGATTTTCGAGTTGCATTTATTTTCTTGATCAGTTTTTTATTGGACTTTGAGATATCAAGAATACGACTCTGTGGATAGTTTGGACTAATTACAGAAGAACTTTTAAGTTTCCTTAAGGTTTGGTTTTTGTACTTTGTCTCATAAGTTTTGTGTTTTAGCACATTGCCCGCTAAACTATGTTTTTTTTTTCATTCCCCCGGCCAACAGAAAAGTTGACACCTGTCTACTGTTCATTACACGGGTCCACGCATGGTTTAGTGTGAGATGGCTCAGGGGCAAGTGAAAAAAAAATCATAATTCAGTGGGGTAAAGTGCAAAAAACAAAAAGTTTAGTGGACAAAGTGCAAAAAATCCCATAGTTCAGGGAGTTTGGTGTGATGTGGTGAGTTCATGCATAGTGTTTGTCACAGTAAAATGGCGTTGAATTTGGCACAGTTGGAAAGAGAGAAGACGAGGTGGACGTTGAAAATAGATTTACCTTTGACCTTAAATGGCTCGAACGGTTCTTAAATATGAGGCTGCCTTTATTTGTCCTCTCGGTATTACAGTTCTACGTAAAGCAATCAATTCATGACTTTATAACTTAAAAGTACGTATCAAGAATTATAACATATCCTAGTTTGTTTCTCATTTGTCTATATTTGTTGCTTTGGCTTTATGAGAAACTTGTTTATACATGTCATTTTTTAAAACACATGCGGAATTTTCGGGATGTGCTCAAATTTGCTACTGAAATAATATAATTTGGAAATTGGAAAGAGAAATTTCCCCATTTTTCACCATTTCCGTTCCATTTACTTTTTAGTTTCCTTCAAAATTTCTTAAAATGCTATATAAGTTAGTAAATCATCCAAAATAAACCTATAGATATAATTGAGAGCCGATATTTTAGCATTATGCTTGTGCTGTAGAATATTACGATGCAGTAGGTTTATGTTTTATATGCATTGCCCATGTCGTTAAGTTAGTAATTGATGCTTGTTTCTAATTTCCAGTTTGGCAGAGGCTTGAAGAAGAAAATCAAGAATTCTTCAAGGCTTATTATCTCAAGTTGTTGGTGAAGGACCAAATAATGGAATTCAACAGGTTGCTTTCGGAACAGGTTGACCTTATGCATCGGATTGGATTAAGTGGGATGGGTCCGGTGCTCCCCTCTAACAGGTCGCATGTTTCACCAAGTAAGACAGCTTTTGGACACCTTTTTTTTTTTTTTTTTTTCCTTTCGAAGAGCTTATAAGATCCTTAAAGTAGGCCTGGGACTTTTTAAGTCGAGAACCGCGGAACCGATCTGAACCGTGCTGGAACCGACGGTTCGGTTCGGTTCCTGCAAGCAAAATTTATATTTTTTTAAGCGGTTCGGTCCCTTTTTTTGTAGCGGTTCGGTTCGCGGTTCCTATTAAGATTTACAAAATAAACCATAGGAACCGAAAAGAACCGAAAAAACCGAAGGAACCGAAAGGAACCGATGGATATTACGAATTTAATTACATTTATAATAGATATTTTTGTCGGAATATCGCCGAACCGATCTGATCCGTGTAGGAACTGAAGGAACCGAAAGTAACCTAACAGAACCGTGTCGAAATCGAATGGATCCGCGAGAGAACCGAACCGAGAACCGACTTATAGATATTTTTTTTCCAAATCTCACAGAATCGAGGAATCGCTTGAAACCGCTAGTTTTTCCGGTTCGGTTCTAGCGTGGTTCCAACAAAAAAATCCAGTAAAACCAAACCGATATTTTTTGCAGCGGTTTGTCCGGTTCCTTTAATATTTACAGTGGAATTGATTTGTCCCAGGCCTACCTTAAAGGGCCATTTAGAACTTATTAGCTGTACTTTTGACATCCTCGTTTATTTATGATGATTTTAGTTACAGAAGTGTCGTGAGTTACTAGCATTTCAAAAACTTAAATCATTTTATTTTTATCCAAACACCAAACATTTCAACAATTTAATTTCAAAATAAGATCTAACATATTATAAGCGGTAAAACATTATATCTTAAATAAATTTAGACAGACACCTCTCAAAAATCTTTCTGATGCATGTGATGGTATGAAATTAACGAGTCACGAAGAAGTATTTATTGCGATCCCTCTTAAATAGTGAAAGATGGCTTATTCTATTATTCAATGTTGACACATGTTTTAACAATTGTACAGCACAGCATATCCCAACATGTGTCGCGCAAAATGCCAGACCGCTGGAAACAGACAACGTGCAGCCGGCAGAAGTGTTCGACAATTATAGGAGGTGCATGTCAGGGAATGTGGTCGATGGGTCTGTTCACAACAGAAAGATTGATGTGTCGCCAAACATGTTCTTGTCTAGAAACGGGACCGTGGGATTGGCCCAAACGATGATGAATGGGAAGATTGCCAAACCTGGGGGTGGTGATTATGCTTCCGGTAGTTTGCCTTTCGATTTCACTCCAAATAGTAGAAATTATGTGGAATCACATCCTATGACGGGTGATGCATCTGTATCCTCTTTCAGTAGTGTAGATTCTAATGCTCAGCATATAAATGGGGCACTCTTGGACAGTGGTGGTGATGCTTCGCCTTTTGGTTTTTTGGCGCAAATGCAGCAGAATTTGAGTCTTCCTGAGTTTGGAGCTGATTTCGTTAGTGGTGCTGGTCTGATCTCTCTCTCTCTCTCTCTCTCTCTCTCTCTCTCTCAAAAAAAAAAAAAAAAAAAAAAAAAAGTAAATTTGCTTTTGATTTTTTAGAAGCCAAAACAGAGTAGTATTAGAGTAACTACATAAAATACCCTTGAGGTTTGGCCAAATTATAAGGAAAAAAAAGAAAAGAAAGTGCCAACTGACTTTAAAAATTACGAAAGCTACCCTTAAAATACATTCATCTTGTATTTCGTGCATATATATCCTTAATGGTGTTTTTGGCAGATTATCTCACTGTGTTTTACAAAATGGGCCATTTACGTCATGTGTAAATTAAAATCATATTATCCCCCTGTTTTAGAAAAATAGCCGATTACCCATTGTGTAAATTAAATAGGCACATTTCTCCAATGTGTTTACAGAAAAAGGTGCATCATGCGCCCTGTGTTGCCTTGTGCATAAGGGGGTAACATGCACCGTCTCAATAGAACACATGGAGGAGGGGTTGATCTACACTTTTTGAAACACAGGGTGTAATATGTCAATATAACTTATATAATGGGTAATTCCTATACAACAACATTACCCCAATGCCTCAACGGCTCCCGCAAAAAGCGGGGTAAGGGGGGATCGGATGTACGCAGCCTTACCCCTGTCTTAACACAGAGAGGCTGTTTCCGGATGATCCAAAATGAAAATTGCATCGAGAATTGCATGGAATGACTAGTACTTCATAAGAAAAAAAAGTACAGCCAGTCAGTTTAGTGAGTCATTTTGTTTTATTCCATTATAATCCAGAACCAAAGAATAAGGAGTCTTTGCCTCCATTGGAAACAATGGGTAAATGAGTAATTCCTATATTTTCTAAAAATAGAGGGGTAATATGACTTTAATTTACAAAGGGTAAATGGCATATTTTGTAAAACACGGGGGTAATCCACCATTCACCCTGGAGCTAAGAGAAATTGATGATGTCACCAAATATATTTATACTACACCGCACATTTTTTTCTGAATATCACAAATAACCCCAAATTTTGTCCTGCATTTTTACATCCCTCATTTTTGAAGTATTACAAATAGCCACGTCGGAAATTGGGGCTATTTGTAATATTTTGAAAGTTGAGGGGTGTATTGTGTGAACTATTTGATGGTGTCGTGTAAGCGGAATCAAATCACAAGGGTGGTGTAATCTACTAATCTCCAAAGCTAGGTGGATTTTTTCGTAAATACCCGAAACTCAGGGGATAGTTTCTTTAAGCGTCCCTCCAAAGAGAATGCTCTTGAGGTTTAGCGCCTAATTGCATAAATCAAATCTCTTGTCATCTTTCAGTATCAAAAGCCCCCAGTTACCTTTCAAATTGACGGTACTCTCTTAAATCATTACAAATGCCTTCTTGAGGTTTGTTTTCACCTTAGAGACGCCCCCGTCCCCCCTTTTTGTGGGGCGCAATTTTTAAAGAGGAAGAAATGTGAAGGGATACGTGTAATTTTCAAACCCCGTTTCTTTCGTCATTAAATTTCATTTCGGTTTAAACCTCATATAGGTTAAACCTCGGGGGTAGCTTTTGTAAATAACATAGTATTCAATATTGACCAGAATTTTGGCCGTCTAACGAGTGAAACGAAACTTATAGTGCATTGTTTCGGTCTATCCATCTTCTACGCCGTAGATTTACTGAAAAATGTTGATCTAGTTTTGAATAATTCACCTTTTTTTTTTTTTTTTGAATAATTCACCTTTTCTCTTCCATTTCAGAATTACTGGATAGTTACTGTAGGCCTCCCTTCATAGGAGCAGACGCCAACAACTTCGTCGATCCCCATGGTGCGTGACATTACAAATTTTTTTCTTTTTTCATCACAATGGATACAAATGCTGTATTTATTCTAATCATCTCTCGAAGAATATATATAAACGTCTTGTTCAATTCTTCGTATCTCCAGGGAATGTCGAGAGTTTGGACCCTGAATGGCGAATTTGAAATTTCATTGCTTTGGTGGTGACTGATTGAATAATTACTTGGGTAGGTATTTCTCTCAAACTCTATAGATATCCGTTTAATGCTACTTATTTATTTATTTATTTATGTATTTGTTATCCGATTATTATACTGCAGGTTCAAACACGAGTAGGGACACACTTGTTGTTGTATATTTAACTTCGTACGAACAAATTGCGTTGGCTGGGCATCTCAACTCGGAAGTACTTTTGCCGTTGGAGACGACTCTATATAGTTAATTTTATTTTGGGGTGTTTTAGTTACGGTTTTGACTATGGAAAAAAATGGAGATGTTAGCATAATGTTGTTTTAAGGCTATGTATAAATGGGGGAAGTGCGTTTGTATATCTTTTGCCGTATAAAAGCGAATGTTTTCTTTTTTATTTCGTGTTTTAAGTATTTGGTAAGGATACATGCATTACTATTTACTACACAATGTAATTACCCTTTTAGCTTGTTGAGGATTAGGAAAAATTAGTGTCCACTCCGTCGAAATTTGGTGGAAAATCACACTACGTTCTTTCAAGATATTGCTACCTTACTTTTCATAAGTATAAATAAAATAAATAAATTAATATTTAGCTAGGGTTCAGTCATCCGGAGTCGTTTACCACGGCGAGTGACAGGAATCGAAATAATAAGATTAGATTTCGACCATCAGAATTCATTTAGAATTTATATATTTGTATTCATCTCAAATCCAAGTAAATAGTGATTTACTATCTGGTTGTGTTTTAGATGCATATACTAATATCCGAAATGATGAGTATAATTCAGCCACTCAGACCCCTGTAGAATTTATATACACGTGCTCGTACCAAATCAGATTGAAATGTGATCTTACTACTTATTCCTATCTCAAACCCATATAGTAGAATCCGCTATTTACCAAACTCATTTAAATATACAAACAGTTAAATATAAGTTGTTACGATATTGCTATCCCTCTTGATAAAAACTTGAACATTAAGACTAAATAGTATAAATGCTAAAAGATTAAAAATTAATTTTGAATTACTAATTTGGAAATAATACAATCTATGAAACTCGATATGAAATTTTTATACTCATACCCGCGTGTCCAAAATCCGGTTAAAAATTGATTTTACTACTCATTACGTTTGATACCCGTATAGTAATACCTATTAATTCTCTGAACTCATTTAAATATATAAGATATCTAATTAACTGATACGGACAATACAAAGCTAGATCAAATTTTTGGTCCAAAACGTTGATTTTGAAAGAGTTAGATATTTGCTAATTATCTGAACTCTTTAAATTTATAAAATATCTAATTACCTGAAACACGAAATAGAAATTTATATCGACTTTTTTTTGGTGTAAAACGTTGATTTTGAAAAAGCTGATGGATGGACTTTTTACCTAAAAGACTTGTGTACGAATAAAATGATAATTTTTCAATAAAATGACCATCGTAAGTTCTTCAAAGATACTTATCATTTTGCATACAAAGCTATTAACAATATTAATTAATATTTAACTACTATTAATAAATATCTATTTGCAAAAATTTGAATTGTGACCATTTTAAATAATTGAGATTTATGGAATATTATTTTATTATTCAATAAATTCACCATATTGATTAGAATTATTAATCAAACAAATACTTTAATATTCTTATTATTCATTTTATACAATCAAGAAATTATTAAACACATATAGACAAATTAAATAGCTAATACAACCAGCTAGTTAAATTAATTATCAAGTATCAGCTAATACAGTTTGCTTTCAACTATCCTCTAATCACCAAACATGGCCATAATCTTATTTTTTATACATCAAGAACAATTAATATTTCATAAAATACAAAAAAACTTAAAAAACAATATTTATTAATGATATTGTGTAAGCACTCATCTATTTACGGGTATATTTATAAGTATACATACCAAACTTGATTAATGATACTAATTATTTTTATTTATATATATATATATATATATCACGAAACACCACTATCGAAAATCATCATTGATGTCTGAGAGCTATAGCGGTCAGTTTTCCTTTCCTTATTATTCCTTGGGAAATCGTACAATTCCATAATAAAACACTCATGAGGATGCTGAAGTTTAATTTAATAGCCTATATACCCCGTGAAATTTGTTTTTGCCCTGCAAAGTGAACCCTCAAGTGGGGGTATTTGTAATTTTATTACACCAAGTATTTTTCTCCCTAATTGGACTAACACATGAATATTGAATACCTCTACAACACTCCACTCTTCGATATGTCTGACTAGAAATCAAACCACCCGAGGAGAGCACACGGATGAATGAACCAACGTAAATTTCTTAGCAAGAACTCAACGAAAATCGACCGACCAGCAACACGAAACACAACGATACAACAACTAAGGTAGATGAAAGAAAGATATGTGTGTGTGCGCGCGCGCGCCTGTGAGATATACAATATGCAAAAAGAAAATGCCAATTTTTCATTAATAGTCTTCATCTTCATCATCCACACCTAGAGGTGCCCAAAGCCGGGTCCGAGTTCGGGTCGGGCCCGCCGGGTCGGCAGGACAGGACAGGACCCGGACCCCACCCGTACATATGAAATGTACGGGTTGGCGGGTCGACGGGTCGGCCACGGGTCCGGGTTCGACCCGCCGGGTCACGGGTCCGACCCGTCTCATTTTTTTTTTTACTATATAAAACTTTTATTTGTTATCATTTTATACACGAAAAATAACTATAAGTGAAAAAGGAAATCATTTGAAAAAATTAGCTTGTATTTAATTTTAAGTTTTTACTTAAAATTAAATTGCCTACGTATCCCCATGAGGATTCAAAGCTCCACGTAGTTCTTTTACTTGAGAAGAGTTAAAAAAAATGGGTTTGTATTTAATTTTAAGTTTTCACTTAAAATTAAATTGCATACGTATCCTCGTGAGGAATCAAAGCCCTACGTAGTTCTTTACTTACCTGACTTACCTTACTTACCTTTAGTCGAAGTCGATGTCGTCGTCGTCTTGATCATCGGTTTGACTCATTTGACTAGACTGTCCTTCAGTAGTGCCTTCTTGATAGGCATCTTGGTCCGCTAATAGGCCATCCCATTTATTTTCTTGATCCCGTAACTCGGCTTTTGTTGGTCTTTAAGTATCATTTGAGCCTCGAGATTTTTTGGCGTCATTCGGGATCTCCGCTCGTCTAACATATAGCCTCCTTCACTTAGGGATGGCAAAAAAACCCGAACCCGACGGGGAAATCCGAAACCCGATCATAACGGGGCGGGGCGGGGCAGACATTATCGGGTTACGGGGCGGGGATCGGGGCGTTAGCGGGGATTTTTTCGGGGTTCGGGGTAGTGACTGGGGTGATCGTGCCCCGCCCCGCCCCGATTTTATATTATATATATTTTTTATATTTATATATATATATAAAATTATATTATATATATTTTATATATATATATAGAACGGGGCAAAATAATATATATAATATTTTTATATATATATATATTTTATATATAATATATTATATATATTTTTTTATAAAATAATATATTATATATATTATTTTATATATATTTTTTATATTATATATATAATATAATTCTATATAAATATATAAAACGGGGCAAAAACGGGGAATGGGGAACAGGCGGGTTCGGTATGTCAGAGCCCCAATGGGGCGCCTGATAAGATCCCCGACGGAACGGGCGGACGGCAGGATTCAGATTTCGGGTTCGGGGATGGGGATAGCCTGCCCCGCCCCGATCCCGCCCCATTGCCATTCCTACCTTCACTAAAAGCACTCTCAACGGGGACTGTGGATGCGGGCACTGCAAGAATTTCTTGTGCCATAATGGAATGTATGGGAAATTCGGTTACCCTTCTCTTCCACCAATCCAATAGATCAAAGGTACCTGCATTGTCATCCTCCGGCACAAAACTAGTTGCATAATATCTACTAAGGTCATTTCTTTGACCGACGTTACTACCACCCCTATTTCTTGCTATATTATAGAGTTGTTGTTGAAATGGGTTAGTGTGAGTTCTGTCGAATTCCATGTTAAATGTATTTGTAGTCTTAGTTCTTGTTTTTTGAGTTTGAATCTTATCACCATATTTAGAAGAATATTCAGAAAAAAACAGTTTCTAAACTATTTTTCAAATCAATTTTTACTTGTTCAACGTCAGGAATATTTTCAAATAAAGTTTGACTTTCAACACTATCCACAATATTAGGAAAACCCAAATTTTTAAGAATATTATAATATATTTCAAGTAATTGTTCTACTTGAGCTAAATTCAAATCGGAAGATAAAACTGCACTAATCAAGAAAACATCATGAATACGATTAAAGTATTTTAGCCATTTTAAACACATATTGTAAATAGCATTCGATAATCTTTCGGATTTACTACAAGCATCCATTTCAGATACAATAAAACAACAATGAAATAAAACTTTAGGAGACGTGGGATAATAACAACCAGGTGGAGTTTCATGTATAGCATAATAGATATTTTCATGTATAGCATCATATTCAGCTTCTTGACTTTCATTTTCAAACCGGGTGGAGTTTGGTTTTGGGGCTCCCGAATAATTATTCCAGATGGTTTCTTCGATTTGCCCCAAAGACTCATTCGCTCAAACTTGGACATTTTGGATTTTTTGGGAGATGTAGCAATGCCCTTTCCCTTGTAAGAACTCGACATAATAATTAAATGCGAAAAAAAGAGAGAGATTAAGTAGTATAGCAATTAGCAATGAGAGTTTGAGAGATAGATAATATTGAAGGTGTGAAAAAAATGTGTTGGGGAGGGAGGTATTTATAGATAGGAATTTTTTTTTTTTAAAAACTGGACTAGCCGTTAGACCCGCCGGGTCACGGGTCCGACCCGCCGGGTCCAACGGCCATTTTTCAAATTCTTTTTTTTTTTTTTTTTTTATACGTGAAAATACTTCGGCTACGACAGTGTTGTTCTAATCACGCACACGACCCATTGTACTTTAGCAAGATCGCCATTGGGTACCATTGCCGGCGGTTGGCAGTTAATTCCATATTTAATGCCGGTAGGGCACATGTTAAATCTAAAAGGTGGCGTGAGACTTTCTGATTGGACTTTCTAATTGGGTAGATGTCGAAAAACGAGAAAAAAAAAAGGAATCTATTCCTACTCCATATTATCATGCATGAATTACCAAAAATGTCCCAGAAGTAGAAACCCTAGCTATCTTTTATAACTAAAAATATCTCTTTGATCTTTCTTTTTATTGCACAATGATGAATATTTGTTAAACAAAAAGCGAACTTCAAGGGGTTGTTTTTACTAACTTAAGAAGGTGACTGTAATTCTGAAAGGTGATTGTAATTTTTCCGTCGTTAGGTCAAACCTAGGGTTTAGGGATTAAGACTTAGATGTTGTTGTTATTGTTGTAGGTCAAACATATGTGTTGTTTTCGTAATTATCCTTAATATTTTACCATTTCCCCACCATGTCTCTATTGGTATATACGTGATCAGTTTCCCATCACGAAAATAGAAATTTGTACATCGAACCACCAAAATTCCATGTATTTGCACATCCCACCCCAAAACTAAACAACAGGACAAACTAAAGCTAACACGTCATAAAATGGAAGTTGCAACTTGTCAAAATATATAATCTTCACAATTGATATTTGGTATAATTACAAATACTACCTAGATATTTAACCACATTTTGAGAGGACAAAGAAATAGTTATCTTTCAAAATCACAAACACCCCCAACATACATTTGTATTTTACAAATTGCACCCTACTTAGGGGTACTTTGTAAAACAAAATACAAGCCATGCAATTCTCATGTCTCGGATCGCACTTAGCCATCATACTCGATGGCTCAAGCACTGGATTAGTGATTTCAAGGATCGATAACTGCCGCTGGCATGCATTAGCAGCCAAGATCACGGGGGCATATGACGAGAGAATGAAATGGATACGAGGGTAGGGGACAAGGTTGGTTTGGAATTCTGTGATATCTACATTAATGGCTCCATCGAACCGTAGAGAGGTAGTTTGGGACGAGATGATCTGGGAAATCGATCGGTTTAAATTTGTATAGGTAGGCCTCTCGATATCCAATGACATGCGGCGAATGTCGTAAATGGCCGCTTCATTGTCTAAGAGAACTGAAACATCTGCGTGTTCGAGAAGGGAGTGAGTCGAAAGGATGCTATTGTAAGGCTCGACAATTGCAGTTGAAACCTGCATTAAGAATAAACTCCCACTTGTCAGATTGAAGACATCCAAGATACACTATTTTTAAATTGTTTATGTCATGTTTACAAGCACTTGCACAATAAAATTCATCCAGGAAATAAACTTTTTATCAAGTGCATTCTGAAGAAGTGTCTTTACATTAATAACACGTGATACCCACTTATAAAAATAAAATTAGAAAAAAAAAAGCTGAAGTTAGAATATAAAACCCAAAACACTTTCAAAACAAAAATGTTCAAGTGGTGTTTTAAGTCACAATGTCGATTTGAGATCACTGACTACACCACCTACAGTTAGGACTGTGAACGAGCTGAACCCTACCGAATATTGCAGGATTTGAGTTCGGCTCGAAGGGTTCGAACCTAGGGTTCGATTCTAATCGAATGGGCTGAGCTTATTTTTGTTATTGTGCTCGAGTTTGAAGGGGTTTTTCAGCATTAACTTTCGATTCGATTCGGGTCGAATTTTCTCGAACAGTTCGAACATGTTCGGCTCGTATTAGAGAAAATCTACAATATTCAATTTTCTCATAAATCATGAAATTATAAAGGACTTGAACAAAATTAAAAGTTTACAACATAAGACAATTGAACATTTGTATAAGTCCATAACAAAAACAGTCGTAACAAAAGGTGAGTAGATAACTAATCAACCAAAAATATGAACATATATATATATATATATATATATACACACACACACATAATTGGCCAGAAAAAACAAGATGGTCGAGCCGAACATGCTCGAGCTATTCGGCTACGCGGAATAACAAAAACAAACATTCAGCTCGGCTCGTTGATCACCGAATCGAACATCAAATCGAATTATTTCGAGCCCAATATACCGAATCGAATCGAACCTTTACGTTCGTTCACAGACCTATCTATAGCATTAAAGACCAAAAACCCTTGCAAACCCGTGAAGTTATCAGCCAACTTTGTTATTCTGTTGGGGCATAGATCAACAATCTCCTTCCCACTACAAAGATATCGGTAAAAAAAATAAAAAAAAAAGGTGAATCAAATTTCCACCACCACTCGAGGAAATTATCTGCTATTGTTAAAAAATTTCAATATGATGTGTGAAGATTACCAAAGTAACATATTGAAGTCTCTTATGAATTCGTACGGCCTACTCAACTCGAGATAAGGATAAGCACGTCCAAGTGTTTGAATATGAATCCATACGGCTTACACAGTTAGGGATGAAGGCAAGTACACTCAAGTCTTCAAATATGGATACATACGGCCTACTCAGCTCGAGCTGAGGGGAAGTACATCCAAGTCTTCGAATATGGATCAATATGGCCTACTCAACTCGAATTGAGGACATGTATACCCAAGTCTTCAAATAGGGATTTGTAAACTCAGGTCGAGCTGAGGCAAATACCCCCAAGTCTTTAAATCGGGATTCTTACAGCCTACTTACCTCGAGATAAGGGCAAGTACGCCCAAGTCTTTAAATAGGGATCCCTACGGCCTCCTCAGCTCGAGCTTAGGGCAACTACGCCCAAGTCTTCGAATAAGGATAAGTATGCCCTACTTAGCTCGAATTGAGGGCAAGTATGCTCATGTATTCAAATAGGAA
Source organism: Orobanche coerulescens (assembly GCA_033398695.1). Lineage (NCBI taxonomy): Eukaryota > Viridiplantae > Streptophyta > Magnoliopsida > Lamiales > Orobanchaceae > Orobanche > Orobanche coerulescens. The sequence goes on from CM065817.1 coordinate 143,860,456, forward strand.
TTCGTACAACCTACTCATCTCTAGTTGAGGACAAGTACACATAAGTCATCGATGGGGATCCATAGGGCCTACTCCGCTCGAGCGGTGGGCAAGTACGCCCAAGTCTTCGAATAGGGATATGTATGGTCTATTTTGCTCGACCTAAAGGCAAGTATGCTTAACTCTTCGAATAGGAATTCGTACATCCTACTTCCTCGAGCTGAAGGCAAGTACGTCTAAGCCTTCAAATAGGAATCTTTACGGCCTACTCTAGTCGAGCTAAGGGCAATTTTGCCCAAGTCTCCAAATAAGGATTCGTAAGTATTCAAGTGGTAGGGTACGTGGGTCCATATCTTTTACGATCCTAGATCAAGATGTTGACTTGTAGGGCCCAATAATATATTTGGGCCTTTTGTCAAATATTGGGCCAAGTTGTTCGGTCTGCTTGCCATATTGGGCCAACAGTTTGATTTTATCGGATTGTAAACATGTTCAGACTTAACCCATTTAGTAAGTCTTCGAATCCATGTGTGGGCCCTAAGTGACCTTACTAATATGTACATTATGGTCTAGCTTGACTGTCTAGTTGGGCTGCCCAAGTAGACAAATTTTATCTACTATAATACCTTTAAATATAGAAATTATATCATTATAATCATGTTTAAATATAGTGGAAATCAATTTTTTAATACCAAATCATAAAATTGATAAGTTTTATATCCCCATTCATAAAAGTATAAGTTTTTAGTACCATTTTGATTAAAAAGACTAAAATGTCCTCCCAAAAGTTGTAATGTTGATTTTCTCTTTTCTTTTTGTATTTTATTAAATTTAAACTACTTTTCTTTTCTTTTTTCTTTTTTATTTTCCTCATCTGCTCAAAGCCGATCATTAATGTCCAACAACCAAAATTTAACTACAACATATACATCAAAACAACACAACCATTTTTTTATAAAGGGTCTCTCAAGAATCTTATAAAAACCACAAGATTATTCGAAAAGAAAAGTTGACGTTCAAATAAGACTTCATTTGTCGTGCTTCTGGGTTCATAAAGAAGGTATGCATCAATATTTTACCGCTGGAATTTTTTTCCCGACAAGTTCTTACGGACACGATCGATGCACATGATGGGAAGCCACTGTGTGCAACGATCGTGTGCAACGGTCGTGTCCAACGGCCTTGACATCGTGCGCACAACTAACGTGTTCACGATCGTTTAACACGATCGTCTACAATCGTTTACAGCGATCGTGTTCATGGCCAGAAACTTGCACACGACCGCTGCACACGGTAGCATATGACCGTGTGCATTGATCTTGTCCAAGCCAGGCCGTTTTAGAATATTGTTCGCTCAGTTTTCTAAATAGTTTTCATCTTTTTGTAATCAGATGTCGTGGCAGCGTATTTTGATACATCACGGTGGTCATGGGAGCGATCGACATATGTAGACGGGGACTCCTTTTTGTCCACATCGACACGATCAAAGTTAGTCGTGCAAACCTCGTGGAGGTTATCAGAGAGGGTTTGGGTGGTCCAAATGAGTCCGATTACAAATTATGGTACTTGACACACATGGCCAAGGGAAACAAAGTAAAAGTCCTATTACGAGGCGATACCGAGATACTTTGATTACTAGTAGAATACAAGGAGGATCCTGAGATCTATGTTGAGAACGACAGCTCCTCCACTCCCGAGGTTAATATGGGATGTAGCAGCTCGAGAGTAGAGATGAAGATGAAGATGAAGATTGATGTAAAGACTTGCTTGAGTCACTATCTGTGGAATTTCTTGTTTGGGTTCGCCAACCGGCCCAAATGGATAGGATTATGAGTCGTCGAAACTTCTCATCCGACCATCAATCTGCGAGCAAGCATGAGCATCTACAATCAATGCGTAACTGGATCGTTTTATTTCCGGAACCCGGTAGTGCTGGGACTTTGGGTTGGGTCAAGCAGCCTCCACCGGTCACCGGTCAGCTAGAGGTGGGGTCCATATTTCGGTCCAAGACAGAGTTGAGGATAACTGTAGGAATGTATCATTTGGAAAACATGCTACAGTGTATCACGGATCGATTCGTCGATAAACGTATAGTGTTTGTCTGTAAGAGTGGGCGAAACAATTGTCAGTTTAGGTTGTGTGCTATTGAGGGTGCAACTATTTGGAGAATTACTAAGTTGACCTTGGAGCACAACTATCACCCTGATTTGAACCATGCTGCCGCACGGTCGGTCACTTCTGAGGTTGCCGCCCATTATTTTGCTAAAAGATTGACCGGTGAGGGGTCACTTTGAGGCCAAAGGAGATGATTGCAGATATGTGGAGGGAGTACGGCATTGACATGCTATACAGTTTTGCTCTCCGGACGAAGAATATAGCGATAGAGAATACATATGGCGGCTTTGATGAGTCGTATCAGAGGCTCCCACTTATATGTATTTGTTAAAACAATGGAATTCAGGGACAATTTATGATTTGCAAACGACTCTTGAGAGAGTGTTTTGCCACATGTTCGTTGCACTCGGATAGAGTATTAGGGCATTTGAAGTTGATGGGACCCACCTGAAGGGAAGGAATAAAGGAACTCTATTTGCGGCCGTCACATTTGACGGGAACGAGCAAGTATTTCCTCTTGCAGTTGGTCTCTGTCCGATAGAGAACGACGAGTCATGGACTTATTTTCTGTATAACCTGGGCAGATGCTACAATCCGATGGAAGATTTACTGATCGTGAGTGACCAACATAAGAGCATTCAGAATTCTATTCGAGCTGTCTATCCGAATGTATTCCACGGGTTGTGCTATCACCATCTTGCAAAAAATCTGACCTCCTACGGTGTTCATGCTATAGGAATCTTTAGAACTGCTGCCTACACGCATCGTGAAGAAGTTTTTGAAAACTACTTTTCGAAACTACATATTGAAAGCCCTAATGGGGCTCACAGGCGCCTTTCTGAAATTGGGCCAGAGAGATGGGCTAGGTCGAAGTGTCTGGTACGATGCTATAACTTCTTGACGTCCAATACTATTGAATGCTTTAATAATCGTATGTTGTGGGTGGGGCATTTACCTGTTTGCTCGTTACTTGAGATATTTTGCCAAATTTTAGAGAATTGGTTTGATAAGAAGCGGGGAGAAGCTACATCAAGAGACCATGAATTGACAATGCACACTTTTGAAAAGCTCTCTAACTCTGTGCAAGCCAGTCTGACTCTTACTGTTCGAGCTACCACCCCACTTGTTTATAAAGTCGAAGAAAACAAAGATTCTTATGAGGTCGACCTTCGAACCAGGACATGTTGTTGTCGGGAGTTTGATTTGGATCAGATTCCATGTCATCATGCTGTTGCCGCTATAAGGTAATTGTTTTGCTCTAATGTGAATATCATTCAATGTTTTTGTCTATGCTGTCGTGTGCACACGGTCATGGCCGTGGGCAATATGCACACGATTGTAACCCACAATCGGCACGATCGTGTGCTGCCATCGTGTGCAGGATGGTGTGCATACGGTCATGGCAGGATGCACACGACAGCAGCAGCCCATGACCGTGGGCAAGATGCACACGATTGTAACCCACTAAGGGCACGATCATGTGCTGCCATCATGTGCAACACATGTCTGGTCTGGATTTGCCAGCTGCACCATAAACCAGTTTACCAGATTTAACAACACAACACATCAATCTTACCAGAATATATTGTAACACCCCCAGGATATCCGAGGTATATTACAGCGCCGTGAATTCCTACATGGGACCCACCAGGCTGAACAAGCATCATACTCATCGACTCACAGAAACAACAGACAAATACCTCGTCATAAAGACGCCCACCAAAATAATTCACCCGGTTTATCAGGTCAAACATGACACCATATTCCATCACAACATAATAAACAACAATACAATCCCGACAAGTAAAAGTTCTTAAGTACTCGAGTACTTCTATTAGTTTAAAGACCACAAAGGTAAAAGATAGAAAGCAACAAGACACATTCGTGCACAATCATCACGCACGGCCATCATCCGCATACTGGTCCAAAGACCATCGTCTCGATGAACCTGACCTGAAATTCATAAAACGAATTTCCCCAAAACGGGTCCCCAGATGGGTTAGCAATTACGCTAGTACAAGTAACCAAATGAACAATTTACATCTTACACATATAGCAATGCATGCAATCAAGAAATCATAGTTCCAAAACACTCATTTCCGGAAATGCCAATAATCAAAACCACATTTTTAAAATGCACCACAATTAACCGCGGACCCACAGCTTCGTGGATCCCTACCGAGACCCCGTCGGATCTAACCCGTAGTGGTTAAAAGCAACTCGCGGTTCCACAGCTTCGTGGATCCCTACCGAGACCCCGTCGGATCTAACCCGTAGTGAGTATACACACACACAATTCCTCATACACAACTACTATGTCAAGATTGTAAGTTCATAAGGGTACTTGCCTCGGTTAATAGACGGTGATACGAACGGAAAGGAAGAGTTGAACACGACCGCAAGGAACTGACGGAAATGAACCTAACGATTCGAATAACACAATCACAACCAACTCTAGACGATTACGGAAATGGAATACACCAGGAAACCCGCCTACGATTCATGTATATTCGTACCAAAAATAACAACGAGGGCGGACTACAACCAAACCCTCTCGATTCCGTAAAAATCCGCAAAATATCCATGAATCCGTAGGAAAGCTAAAGATACTAACAATATTAATCGTATTCATCATGAATCCACCAACAAAACGGAACGAATCGGAAGAAAAACCCAAAACCCCCAAATTAATCGAAAATAGGGTTCTAGAAATATTACCTTTGAAGATTCAAGTACTAAGATCCGTAGAACACGCGTTAGATTGATTATCCGAGCCTCACAACCGAAGGAAGATGATGAAAATCGACCCCCGAATGAAGCATGCTTGAGTAGTTCTCCGACCTTAGACATCTCTCTCTCGCGCTGGTGAATTGTTGGAGAAAATTGGCCGATCTCGTCTAATTCTGTCGTGCTTGCACTGTTGACCGCTTTGTGTGCCGCGGCACGGCGAAGTGTGCCGCGGCACAGGCCAAAAATTACTCCTGTGTTTCGACAGGTGTCCGCAAGACACTGCGTGCCGCGGCACCCAGTCTGATCGGTTTTGGTCGCAGATGTCACACGGTGTGCCGCGGCACCGGACGGGTGTGCCGCGCACCGACGGGTGTGCCGCGGCATCGGATGGGTGTGCCGCGGCACAAGATGATCGCTCGACCAACAATTGAGAAATTTGTGCCGCGGCGCACACACCTTGTGCCGCGGCCCACACCCCTTTTGGGTCCCAAAATGATAAAATGATCCGGAAAGAGAATAAAAACGATAGGAATCAATATTTGGGAACTAATAACACGAAATGGATCCACGGCAACCCCGAAACGGCGGTTCCGCACAACAATAACGAGAAAACAGTTCAACAGTTGATAGGAAGGACACACTGAAAGGTACACGAGGGGCACTACGATCGAGAAATACACCAAAGATGAAAATACAAGGGAAAGAAAATTGCAGATATTACATTCTACCCCTCTAAAAATAAGTTTCGTCCCGAAACTTAAGAAACAAACAACTCAGGGTACCTAGCACGCATGCTATTCTCCGTTTCCCAAGTTGCCTCATCGACACCGTGTCTCGACCACTGCACTTTGACCAAAGGGATGGTCTTATGCCTCAGTCGTTTCTCACGATGCTCCAAAATCTTCAAAGGACGCTCCTCAAAAGTAATATCTTCAGCAATATCAATCTCGCCATAATCGATGACGTGACTAGGATCCGGGACATATTTCCTCAGCTGGGAAACATGAAAAACGCTATGAACATGACTCAAGGCCGGAGGTAATGCCAAACGGTATGCCAACCCACCGACTCGCTCGAGGATCTCAAAGGGGCCGATAAATCTCGGACTCAACTTCCCTTTCTTCCCGAAACGAAAAACTCCCTTCGTCGGCGACGCCTTTAGCAAAACGTGGTCTCCCACCTCGAATTCCAAAGGTCGACGACGGACGTCGGCATACGACTTCTATCGACTCTGGGCAGTCAACATCCGTTCCCGAATTAATTCTATCTTCCGCCTCGTCTCTAAAACGACATCCGGCTCGGTCCCAACCAAATCGGACGCCTCATTTCAACAAATCGGTGATCGACATCGCCGCCCATAAAGTGCCTCGTACGGTGCCATCCGAATCGACGCGTGCCAACTATTGTTGTACGTGAATTCGATCAATGGCAAATGTTCCTCCCAGTCACTACTCCAATCGAGAGCACAGGCACGCAACAAGTCCTCGAACGTCTGGATAGTGCGTTCCGACTGTCCATCTGACTGGGGATGAAAAGAGGTACTCAAACGCAATCGGGTACCCAACGCCTTATGCACCGCCTGCCAGAAGTGCGATACAAAACGGCCATCACGATCCGAAACAATAGACTTCGGGGTACCATGAAGTCTCACGATCTGCGCGATAAACACACGGGCTAACTTCTCCGGGCCCCAAGTGTCCTTGATGCCCAGAAAATGTGCCGATTTGGTCAGACGATCGACAATCACCCATACCATATTCATGCCCGACCTCGATCTCGGCAGACTCGTAATGAAATCCATCGATATATCTTCCCATTTCCATTCCAGAACGGGAAGTGACTGCAAAAGCCCAGCCGGTCGCTGATGCTCGATTTTGACTTGCTGGCAAGTCAAACACCTTGCTACAAACTGCGCGACCTCCTCCTTCATGTCATTCCACCAGAAGTTCCTTCTCAAGTCCTTGTACATCTTACTCGAACCAGGATGAACGGAGTAAGGTGTAGCATGGGCCTCCCGTAAAATACTCTGTCTCAACTCTGAGTCGTTCGGCACACAAAGCCGACCCTGAAACCTCAAAACGCCATCTTCGTGAATCACAAATCCAGGAGACTTTCCTTTAAGAACGTTCTCTCGGATTTGAGAAATCATCGGGTCCTCTGACTGCTTCAGCTTAATCTCATCGATCAAAGACGACGAAATTTCTAAAGCACGAAATTGCCCGACAGTTCCCGGCAACAGAACCTCAACATCTAACTCGATTAAAGCTCGCCGAAGCTCGGACTGAGACGTAAGGATCTCAAGCGATCGCAATGCAATCGGTTTCCGACTCAAGGCGTCGGCCACGACGTTCGCCTTGCCCGGATGATAAAGGATTTCGAGGTCATAATCCTTAATCAGTTCTAACCACCTCCTCTGCCTCATATTCAACTCCCGCTGAGTAAATATGTATTTCAGACTTTTATGATCGGTAAAAATCTGACATGCAGAGCCGAAAAGATAGTAACGCCAAATCTTGAGCGCGAATACGACTGCAGCTAACTCCAAATCATGAGTGGGGTAGTTAAGCTCATACGGCCTCAACTGTCTCGACGCAAAGGCAATGGTCTTGCCGTGCTGCATTAATACGCACCCAAGGCCCTGACCCGAAGCATCGCTATAAACGGCGAATCCCTCGTTGCCACATGGCAATGCCAAAACCGGAGCTGAAGTCAAACGCTTCTTCAGTTCCTCAAAGCTGAACGCCTCTCGTCATTCCGCATTTAACTTCTGATTTCGAGCAACTGTGTAAGTGGTCGAGCCAGTTTCGAGAAACCCTCGACGAACCTACGGTAGTAGCCAGCCAAACCCAAGAAACTTCAGAGCTCTCTCACGTTTTTGGGCGGTGCCCAATCCAATACCGCCTCGATCTTCTGCGGATCTACACGAACCCCCTCGGCTGAAATCACGTGACCCAAAAACATCACTTCCTTCAGCCAGAACTCACATTTCGAGAACTTCGCATAGAGTTGCTCGGCCCTCAAAATGTCTAACACTATCCGCAAATGATGGGCATGCTCATCCTCGTTCCTCGAATAAATAAGAATATCGTCAATGAAGACGACGACACACTTATCCAAATACTCGATAAAGACGTTGTTGATCAACTGCATGAACACCGCCGACGCATTAGTTAACCCGAAAGGCATAACTACAAACTCATAATGTCCGTATCTCGTCCGAAAAGCTATCTTCGGCACATCGGACTCTCTCACCCGGAGCTGATAGTACCCCGATTTAAAATCAATCTTTGAGAATACCGCAGCTCCCTGCAACTGGTCGAACAAGTCGTCAATTCTCGGCAAAGGATACTTGTTTTTGATGGTCACCTTGTTTAGTTCGCGATAGTCGATACACAAACGTAGTGAACCATCCTTCTTCCGCACAAACAGGACCGGTGCGCCCCAAGGCGAGGCGCTCGGTCGAACATACCCCGACTCAAGAAGCTCACTCAACTGCTTCTTCAACTCGGACATCTCTGAAGGTGCCATGCGATAGGGCGCCTTCGAAATAGGAGCCGCACCCGGCTCTAACTCTATAGCGAACTCGACCTCACGATCCGGTGGCAATCCCGGTAACTCGTCAGGAAAAACATCAGAAAACTCATTAACGATTGGAATCGACGAAAGCTCGACTCCACCACTCTCCGTCTTCAAGGCGTAGCACCAATAGCCGGTACACCCCTTTCGCAGGAGTCTCATCTCCTTCAAGGCGTTAATAACGAATTTCTGGTTTCCCCTCTTTCGCCCGGCGAAAGAGTGCTCGGTGCCATCATCGGCTAACATGGTGATGATTCTCGTGCGGTAGTTCATGATTGCACCATGCCGCTCGAGCCAATCATCCCCGAGAATTAAGTCCTTACCCTCAATACCCACAACAATAAGATTAGAGGGCCAAGCCCTCTCACAAATAAACACAGAACAGTCTCGAACCTCCTGATCACCAACGATCCTATCACCGCTAGGAAGCTTAATGATGAAGGGCTCTCAAGGCGTCAAACGGTCGAGACTCAAACGGCGCACACAATCCAGAGATATGAACGAATGCGTAGCACCAGAATCGAAAAGCACACTGACGGGATGAGAAAGAATATAAACGGTACCTGTCGCCACGGTAGCCGCTGGGTCATCGGCTCTCCGCATCTCATAGACACGCGGGTGGGCTGAGCCGACACTGGAAGCTCCCCCCTTAGAGGGCTGACCCCGACCTCTCCCCCGACTAGCACTCGGCGGATATTGAGGAGCAAACGATCCCTGATTCACACTTGGTTCCCTAGGCGCTGGAATGGAAGCCCGGGCACCAAGGATTTTCTCCCTCTCAGCACAGAAAGCAGCCTTGTGACCCGACTGTCCACACTGATTACACGTCAGCAAAGGGTTCGGACAAATACGACTGATGTGGCCCTGCTGGCCACAGTTAAATCATTTCACCTCTCGAGAAGGGGCACTGGCAGCCCTACGGGGAAACTCAGTAGATCGAGCTGGGCCACCACCAGCGGAAAAGTTAGCAGGCTGAAATTTCTGCTGACCCCCACCTTTGTGGCCCGAAAAATTTCCGGCGGACTTCTGTTTCTTACTCTCGCGGGCCGCCTCACTCGCCGTCACAGACATATCGTAAGCAAGGGCCCTACTCTGGTAATCCTTCAAGGTAGTACAGACGAGCCCCGACATGTAGTCCCGAATAGACAATTTCATCCTTCTGGAAAAATGGAAAATTTTGTCGCTCTCCTCGACAACTTGGGTCTTCACATAACCCAACTCCTTGTTAAAATCAGCAATAGCTTGAGATACGGGGATATCCCGCGGTTGAGCATCATAAAAAGCATGTACCCGAGCCTGTCTGACCGGCCACGGGCAATATTCAGTCTCCATCAATTCTTGAAACTCAGCCCACGAAGCAGCATGATCTTTGGGCCCAACGGCCTCCCACCAGTCCGTAGCGTCCCCTGTAAGAAAGTATTGAGCAATAGGGACTTTACGGTCCTCGGGACAGTTGGTAGCAGTGAAGACTTTAGATATCTCCTTGATCCACCCCTCCCAGCCGATCGGGTCTGAAGCTCCCGAAAACTGAGGAGGATGCATCTTGATGACATCATGAAGCCAACGGTCCGCTCCGCCCCGATTAGCATGGGCCGGACTGAACCGCCTGAGCTATCGCCGCCATTTGATTCACCATTTGCTGCATAACAGCCGCAATACCAAGGTCGGCGCGCTCCTGAGAGGAAGCATGACTGTGGCGGTCGCCGGTACTGCCGGCTCCCGAAGACTGTGACGTGGCCGCCCCACCGGCTGCCCCACGTCCCCGGCCGCGTCCACGACCACGACCACGACCTCTTCCAGCATCCATACTGAAGTTAAATAAGTAGCAAAAGCCATACGATGGTAAGTACAAGAAAAGAACGATCGCAAATCGAGAACTAGGGGTACGATACAAGAGTATAAGGAACAGAGGAAAGAAAACTTACGGGCACTGGTAGTACCGGAATCATGGCAGCGTGATGATGATGTGCAAAACAAAATACAACAAGACCCAATAAACCGACAAGCCTAGGTATCCATAAACCTAGTGCTCCGATACCATTTTCTGTAACACCCCCAGGATATCCGAGGTATATTACAGCGCCGTGAATCCCTACATGGGACCCACGAGGCTGAACAAGCATCATACTCATCGACTCACAGAAACAACAGACAAATACCTCGTCATAAAGACGCCCAACAAAATAATTCACCCGGTTTAACAGGTCAAACATGACACCATATTCCATCACAACATAATAAACAACAATACAATCCCGACAAGTAAAAGTTCTTAAGTACTCGAGTACTTCTATTAGTTTAAAGACCACAAAGGTAAAAGATAGAAAGCAACAAGACACATTCGTGCACAATCATCACGCACGGCCATCATCCGCATACTGGTCCAGCACCCGCTCGTCTCGATGAACCTGACCTGAAATTCATAAAACGAATTTCCTCAAAACGGGTCCCCAGAGGGGTTAGCAATTACGCTAGTACAAGTAACCAAATGAACAATTTACATCTTACACATATAGCAATGCATGCAATCAAGAAATCATAGTTCCAAAACACTCATTTCCGGAAATGCCAATAATCAAAACCACATTTGTAAAATGCACCACAATTAACCGCGGACCCACAGCTTCGTGGATCCCTACCGAGACCCCGTCGGATCTAACCCGTAGTGGTTAAAAGCAACTCGCGGTTCCACAGCTTCGTGGAGCCCTACCAAGACCCCGTCGGATCTAACCCGTAGTGAGTATACACACACACACAATTCCTCATACACAACTACTATGTCAAGATTGTAAGTTCATAAGGGTACTTGCCTCGGTTAATAGACGGTGATACGAACGGAAAGGAAGAGTTGAACACGACCGCAAGGAACCGGCGGAAATGAACCTAACGATTCGAATAACACAATCACAACCAACTCTAGATGATTACGGAAATGGAATACACCCGGAAACCCGCCTACGATTCATGTATATTCGTACCAAAAATAACAACGAGGGCGGACTACAACCAAACCCTCTCGATTCCGTAAAAATCCGCAAAATATCCATGAATCCGTAGGAAAGCTAAAGATACTAACAATATTAATCGTATTCATCATGAATCTACCAACAAAACGGAACGAATCGGAAGAAAAACCCAAAACCCCCAAATTAATCGAAAATAGGGTTCTAGAAATATTACCTTTGAAGATTCAAGTACTAAGATCCGTAGAACACGCGTTAGATTGATTATCCGAGCCTCACAACCGAAGGAAGATGATGAAAATCGACCCCCGAATGAAGAATGCTTGAGAGGTTCTCCCCCCTGAGACCTCTCTCTCTCGCGCAGTGAAATGAAGGAGAAAAATGGCCGATCTCGTCTAATAAGGACGAGATTGCCTGATTGACCGCTTTGTGTGCCGCGGCACGGCAAGAAGTGTGCCGCGCACGAGCCAAAAATTACTCCTGTGTTTCGGCGGTGTCGCGGCACCCAAGATCGGGTTTTGGTCGCAGATGTCACACGGGTGTGCCGCGGCACCGGACGGGTGTGCCGCGGCACTGACTCGGCACTGTGCCGCGGCACCGGATGGGTGTGCCGCGGCACACAGTACAGTTCGCTCGACCAACAATTGGAGAAATTTGTGTGCCGCGGCGCACACACCTTGTGCCGCGGCCCACACCCTTTTTGGGTCCCAAAATGATAAAATGATCCGGAAAGAGAATAAAAACGATAGGAATCAATATTTGGGAACTAATAACACGAAATGGATCCACGGCAACCCCGAAACGGCGGTTCCGCACAACAATAACGAGAAAACAGTTCAACAGTTGACAGGAAGGACACACTGAAAGGTACACGAGGGGCACTACGATCGAGAAATTCACTAAAGATGAAAATACAAAAGAAAGAAATATGTGGATATTACATATATCTGAATAAAAATAAAATACATACTCATCAGTTTCAAAAATACATTATCCTACACCACATCCTTGACATAATTGCTTATTCTAACATGCGCACCGGCAATGGTTTGTCTGTGTATGATTTTTTTAGTCGTTATTTCAAGCAACAAGGCCTTAGAGAGACTTATAAGGAGCATATTAATCCTATCCCACATCCTGATAAGTGGAATGTCCCACCAAGGATCTCATCCATCATTAGCTTACCTCCAGAGGGGGTACGACAAGCCAGCCGACCAAGGATGAGTCATGCACGGTCCGCTGTTGAAAATTTACCCGCAGGTAGACAGCCTCAGGTGTGCAGTAGGTGTAAGGGAACCGGCCACAATAGAAAATCTTGCAAAGCATTCATTCTAATAGGTGGTGTGGATTTGAATATCCCTCCAGAAGAAACTCAAGGAATGGATGAACAAACGAGGCAAAGGTGCCGGCAGAAGAAGAGGTGTAGAATTTGTCGTAATGATGACCATAAAATAAGGGGATGTCCATACCATGAAACTTAAATTGCTTATGCATTTTTTGATCCTCGGTGGACCATGTATTGATTCATTATTCTGATTATTAGTTGAAATGCATAATTTTGTCTCTATTTTTTTTATCTTTGAATTGAAATTTAAGGTTCAATGATGTAAAGCAAATAAAGGTGAATATGGAGGCAAACATTAACCATAACAAAGTAGCTCACTTTAAAGAGCAATAGTTTACACCAAAAGCATATAACTTTACATAACAAAAGTTCATCACCATCATACCAAAATATCTAAGATTAACTTAAAAACCACAATCACTTGGATCCCTTTTTCCCCATCTGTTGTTGTTTCTTTAGTCTTGTATCATCATATCCATGAACTTCTTCTTCTAAAATAACTTCTTTACTTTTTCTCAGAAATCTCTAAATCATCATCATCATCACCATCTAGTATAACCGGAGTGCTCGCAGTGTTTTTAAATAGGCCCTGTTTCATGAAACACATTAATTCGCAGTACACACTATACATACAACAAAATCAAAAAACTTACTCTAAGCATTGAGTATCTTCCTATTAGCCTAGTTCTGTATGGTGGGTTGGGAGGAGGTATCCTCCTTCTTTTTGGTGGAGGTGCTTTGATTCCTCCTAAATCGCTTTCTCGTAATCGGCCGCTCATTTCGCGTACTTGATTTTAATGGATTTTAATTGATTTTAATTGATTAGGGTTTATAGTGAAAAGGGGGGGCTAAGGTTCAGGTATTTCACTCTCGGTCCAGAAAGATGGGCTTATATTGAAAATGGGGGGGGGGGGACCCACGATGGGATTTTATAATAAAATAATATGATGCTGCCCTTTGTAGTGCACAGGATGGGGCACACGATGGGTACGATCGTGTGCTTCGATCATGTGCCACGTTGGCAACCAGGTGTCTACAATGTCACCATGTCACTGTATCCACGTGGGCACACGATGGTGCACACGGTCGTGCCCACGATGGGACACACGGTCGTGTGCACAAGAACATCAACATTTTTCACTAATTTCTCAAATTACTTGTCAATTTACGTGTTGTTACTTATATATTAACAAGTATTTGTTAACGATACACTTATTTTAAAAGTTATTGATTGAATTAACATAATATATTGCATATCATGTGTAGTCTATATGTTCTCAATGTATTAGTTCGTACGTATAAGTTCATCATCTGTATGAAATATCTCATATACTAATGAATTATACGAAATGACAAATGCGAGTTTGTATGAGAAGTCATGTATTAATTAATGTTTGAACAAGCAATTTTAGAATCACAAAACATCCTTCTAGATAACACAATAAATCAAATTGGCAAAAATCCCAAAAGTTCATGTGCACATGATGGTGCACACGGTCGTGCCCACGATGGGACACACGGTCGTGTGCACAAGAACATCAACATTTTTCACAAATTTCTCAAATTACTCGTCAACTTACGTGTTGTTACTTATATATTAACAAGTATTTATTAACGATACATTTATTTAAAAAATTATTGATTGAATTAATGTAATATATTGCATATCATGTGTAGTCTATATGTTCTCAATGTATTAGTTCGTACGTATAAGTTCATCATCTGTATGAAATATCTCATATACTAATGAATTACACGAAATGACAAATACGAATTTGTATGAGAAGTCATGTATTAATTAATGTTTGAACAAGCAATTTTAGAATCACAAAACATCCTTCTAGATAACACAATAAATCAAATTGGCAAAAAAACCAAAAGTTCATGTGCACACGATGGTGCACACGGTCGTGCCAACGATGGGACGCACGGTCGTGTGCACAAGAACATCAACATTTTTTACTTATTTTTCAAATGACTTGTCAATTTACGTGTTGTTACTTATATATTAACAAGTATTTGTTAACGACACACTTATTTAAAAAGTTATTGATTGAATTAACATAATATATTGCATATCATGCGTAGTCTATATGTTCTCAATGTATTAGTTCATACGTATAAGTTCATCATCTGTATGAAATATCTCATATACTAATGAATTACACGAAATGACAAATACGAGTTTGTATGAGAAGTCATGTATTAATTAATGTTTGAACAAGCAATTTTAGAATCACAAAACATCCTTATAGATAACACAATAAATCAAATTGGCAAAAATACCAAAAGTTCATGTGCACACGATGGTGCATACGGTCGTGCCCACTATGGGACACACGGTCGTGTGCACACGGTCATGGCAGCCATCGTGGGAACACGACAGCAGCAACCCCTGACCACGGGCAGGTCGCACACGATCGTAACCCACGATGGCCACGATCGTGTGCAGCCATCGTGTGCAACACAGAGCTGGTCTGGATTTACCAACTGCACCATAAACCATTTTACGTGTGATTTAACAACACAACACATCAATCTTGCTAAAATATATCTGAATTAAAATTAAAATACATACTCATCAGTTTCAAAAATATATTATCCTACGCTACGTCTAACGACAACATAAAGATTTTAGCAGCTAAACCATATCGATATTTGTTAATATATTTCTCATTAAGTTCCTTGATTTGGTGCCTTCCTGCTGGGTTTGCAGAGATGAGTCAATCCAAGTGCATGCACGCGAAGGGGCCACAACTGTGATTGTCGTTTTGTATGAACTGTAGTTCTCGTGGCATGATTTTGAAACTCATCTCCGTGTCATACTTCTTCTTCTATTGATTGTTCATCCAGTACCCGGATTGATCTAGCACATGAGGCATCAGACGAGTAATTGGTCGCAGTTGGTTAAATCGGTATCGACCATATTGGTGTTGGTGTGACAAGGAATCGTACAACTCCATAGTCCATTTTATGATGTTAATCTTGATAGTCACCCAGTGGCTCTGGTCGAGGCAACAAATGGCAATGATCTGTTGAAACAAAATATGTAATCATATAAGATCATCACATCAAACATAGCGAATCATTTATAAATATCAATTTCAAACTTACTTCGTCGCAATTTGACCATGGAACCGCATTTGGTGTATCAAGACAAGTCATGTAGTCCTCGATGGATTTAGGAATTTTCCAATCCTTGTAAACCCGCTTCCTTGTCACCTTGATACCAAGTGGATCATCCGGATGGAGTATTGCAAACTCGTTGGCCATAACTAACTACAAAAGGCCAAACCACAAAATAAAAAAAAAAATCCACATCACACCAATGATATACAAGCGAGTAAAGGATGGTAACTCTACCGTGCAAGTACAATGCCAGCTCTACCGACACCAACACTACGACTCCCTTCCTAAGCCTCGCTTGAGTCGCAAGCACATAACAATCTATCACTTCGGCATCAAAGTCTTCACGGCTAGAGTCTATCCGGTCAAATAATGCCTGGGTGAGAGCATGCCCAGTCTCCAAACACCGGACAATAGCATCACGTGGCTGCTCCCTAAACTGTAGGTACAACTTCTTCAGAGCCTCGCTATCTCTTGGAGGCGCCACCACAAAAGGCTCCCGAAGAGCAGTAGAGGGTCGACTCACTCGCGGTGGAAGACTACGCTCACCCAAATGCTGCGTCCCGGCACTCTCACCAACTTCATCACCCTCAGCATCCCTCTCGCAACTATAACGATCAGAGACCTGTACAATCGGCTGCTCGATCTCAAATACTGGCTGCTCGATCTGAAATGGAGGCTGCTGCTGAGGACTACTACTTTGGACGGGAAACATCATACTATAATGATGCTCGTCCTGAAACCAATTGAACATCATCCCATAATGCTGAAACGGCGCGTCAAATGGCTAATACTGATGCTCATAATCTAGAAACCGCAGAGTTGGCTCAAGGGGCTGCTCAGTCCGCTCAAAAGAATGATGAATCTGAGAATGATGACTGTGCTGGATCTCAAAATGGTGACTATGCTGGACCTCAGATTAGTGACTAGGCTGACGCTGAGAATGGTGACTAGGCTGACGCTGAGAATGATGACTAGGCTGACGCTGAGAATGGTGACTGTGGGCTGCACCAGAGACTGAGTGGCGTGGAGAGTCAGGAATCCTCCGCTGGGCGCTGCTAAACAGATGTAGAATGATGAGGCCTATCGGGAAACCTATCATGGCTCCCAGCTGAGTAGTGCACCGGGCTCCTAGAATGTCTATGCGTAGTTCCAAAGAAATCTACGATCCCAGAAAGCACCTGGCGAGAAACTCGAGCAATAAATCATGTCTCAGACTCGTCGTACAAGATCGCCTTCAAACGGCGATCGAAGTACTCATCCCTGCTCGCGTCCTGGGTGTGGTCCGGACAAGGAAGTCCATGGACACAACACACCCTCTCTGGATGTCTCTCCCGGTCCGATGTCTCTGCATCATCTACTGGTAGGGTACTCTGTCGGCGTCACTTCGACACTTTATGTGCCAACTCATATGTAATCAATTTCCCAGCAGCCTTCTTCAACCTATCCATAACTTTCTTTCTCGGCATCAGCGCATGCTCATCCTCTTTGTTCTTCATAGCTATTCTTATAGGCTTTATGAACTTAACGTCATATGGCGAGCCATTCTCAAAACTCAGGTAGTAGTACTCAGTCTCATCCTCCTCCAGATGCGGTAAAGAGGGAAGTACTTTGTGCTGCAAAAGTAGTCATTAAAGCATACCATTCGATGGGCAATCACATAACATTGAAGAGATGAGTGAAGTCAGGAGAAAATACTTTTATAAATTTATGTACCTTATCGTTGAAGAAATGAGTGAAATCACAGAACATCTTTCTTGTAGTCCACATCAAACACCGGGGGACTTGGACAGATTTATCTCGAATTCCACACAGTTCTCCCAATGAAGGAATCATCTCATATGACCATATCTGTAAAGCCCAAATATGACCATAGAAGTGATAGTCCTTATGTTCATGTCCCTCCTTCATGGCAACATTGCCTATGTAGTAAGACAAAACCCCAAAGGCATAAGAACCCCAAGGAAACATATCCCACTGCTCGAAATCCTCAACTAATGCCCATGTCTCGACCATCATGTCGTCACGGCATAGGATAAAGTAGTAGTATATAAGCAAATTGGCAACCTTCACATAATCTCTTATGTCTCTACCAAAATCTCGAGCATTGAACCTCTTCCGCAGAATACTAACCTTAATATTTTTTCCATGGAGTATTATGTGAAAAACACCGTCAGACCGAAGGATATGGTCGTCCTGTTGATGGAAGGTAGAGTTTCTAAAATGCAGTCCAGTGATCATGGCAAAATCACGGGCCGTAAAATGAATGGTCCTCCCGCAAACCTGGAACCACGACTCATCTGGGGGATTTGATCACCCTCCAACTGACGAGCAATCAAGTGATGTAGGGCAGTATTTGTACTCTCATTTCTCCTAACTTTAATCAAACGCCCGAGGACCCCCTTGGTCAAGCTCTCGATAGCTCGATAACCAACTGCGAAATTGCGGCCCATATTTCTTAGTGTCTCAATGATCTCTTTAAATACCGCCTCCCGTATGTAAAGATTCACTTGTCGTGTAACAAAGCGCAATGTAGGTCTATTCCATACACAAAGAGTCTGCAATATAGACATACAAATCATAAGAATATGATAGAATGCTTAAGAGAACGAAAAAGAATGACACTGCTTGCACACGATCGATGCCCGTCGTGTGAAAACCATCGTGTGCAACGACGGCTCACACTACGGGCATCGATCGTGTGCATGACATCGTCTGTACGGCAGAAGCCTTTGGTCTTCTTGCCCACGATGGCTCACACAATCGACGATCGTCGTGTGTAAACCATCATGCCCACGAAAGACCATCGTGCACACAATGGTATCATCTTCTTCAGCACCATCGTAAGACGATGAACAACCATCGTGGCACGATCGTGTGTGAATAAAAATACACTAACCGGCGGCTCATTAACGAATTGCTCTTCAGATGGAGTGTCACTAGCGTGTGAGGAACTTTTGGCGTCTTCAGATTCTCTGTCGTAGTCGGAGTTCGACATTTTCTGGCCGGCGAAAGGGTTTCACGACGGGGGTATTTTTGTTTCACGAGAGATACAGCGAGAGAGTTTTTTTGCCGGAGAGATAAATATTGAGTTGGGGGACCATTTAGATTATTGTTGTTTGCTTTTAATAATTTTTTATTTTTTATTTTTTTATCTTTTAGTGGTAGACTTTAAGGGTAATAATGTCTTTTAACACATTTTGGTATCAAAAACTTATAGTTTTATGAATGGGGATATATAACTTGTTAGTTTTATGTTCTGGTACTAAAAAGAGAGACCCCTTAAATATATTATAATATTATTTTTTTGATGACTTTTTATAATATAATTAAAAAGTTATCCATGGTCAAAATTTAGTCTTCAAAGCTAAAAAGACATCTAAATAAGGAATCTATTCGTACTCCATATTATCATGCATACCAAAAATATCCCTGAAGTAGAAACCCTAGCTATCATTTATGATTACGAATATCTCCTTAATCTTTGTTTCTATTGCACAATGAGGGATATTTGTTAAGAAAAAAGCGAACTTCAAGGGGTTGTTTTTACTAACTCAAGAAGGTAATTGTAATTCTAAAAGGTGATTGTAATTTTTCTGTCGTTAGGTCAAACCTAAGGGTCGTTTTCGTAATTATCCTTAATATTTTACCATTTCCCCACCATGTCTCTATTGGTATACACGTGATCATGCATGGTTTCCCATCCCGAAAATGGAAATATGTACACCGAACCACCGAAATTCCATGTATTTCCACATCCCATCACAAAACTAAGCAACTGGACAAACTAAAGCTATGCCGTGTAATGGAAGTTGAAACTTGTCAATGTATATAATCTTCACAATTGATATTTGGGATAAATACAAATACTAGCTAAATGTTTTAACCACATTTTGAGAGGACAAAAAAATAGTTATCTTTCAAAATCACAAACCCCCTCTAACAAACATTTCTTTTTACAAATTGCACCCTATTAAGGGATAATTTGTAAAACAAAATACAAGCCATGTACTTCCCATGTCTCGGATCTCACTTTAACTTAGCCATGATACTCGATGGCTCAAACACTGCATTAGTTATTTCAAGGATCAATAACTGCTCGTGGTATCCCTTAGCAGCCGAGATCGGGGGGCATATGACAAGACCATGAAATGAATACGAGGGTACGGGACAAGGTTGGTTTGGAATTTTGTGATATCTACATTAATGGCTCCATCGAGCCGTAGAGAGGTAGTTTGGGACGAAATGATCAGGGAAATCAATCGGTTTAAATTTGTATAGGTATGCCTCTCGATATCCAATGACCAGCGGCAAATGTCGTAAATGGATGCTTCATTGTCTAAGAGAACTCAAACATCTGTGTTCGAGAAGGGAGTGAGTCGAAAGGATGCTATTGTAAGGCTCGACAACTGCAGTTGAAACATGCATTAAGAACAAACCCCCACTTGTGAGATTGAAGACATCCAAGATACACTATTTTTAAATTGTATATGTCATGTTTACGAGCACTTCATCCAGAAAATAAACGTCATGTTATTCTTTTAGAAGATTCATATTAGGAATACAATTAACAAATAAATTCATGTTATAGCTGTTGAAACTGGGCTTTTCATTATTAAGGTAGAGCCGCAAACGGGTCGGACTCGAGACGAGTACACCTGAACTCGAGTCGGGTTTTTTATTTTTTGAATTCGGGTCGAGTTATCCCGAGTCGAGTCGGGCAGCGCATGAGGCTGCCGAGTTCGACCCGCTCGGGTACACTCGGGTCACCCGAGTAGCTCGTCGAGTCGGGCGGGTCGGGTAGGATTCGGGTCGAGTCGGGCTGTACCTATTTTTTTTACATTTTCTGAATATTTTTCTGTAAAACTCAAATCTTTTTATTCTACAAAAATTTACTTTTTACATAAACATCAAACAAAAAAAGAAAATCATAAAAGAAAATCATAACGTTAAAAAATAAAAGCAAGGAAAAAAACCAACATAAAATTAGGAAAAAATTACCAAGAACAAAAAGTAACTAAGAAGCGCAGAACAAAAAAAAATCACAGTCCAGTACAAAATCCGGGTAGGATTCGGGTCGAGCCGAACCCGGGTATAAAATTCGAACACTCCGGTCGGGTAGTCGAGTACACCCGACCCGACTCGACTACAAAAATGAGTTGAGAGATCGCGCCGAACTCGACCCGAGTCGAGCCCAAAAATCCGAGTCGAACCCGGGTATACCCGATCGGTTCTGCAGCCCTATATTAGGGTAACTAAATAAAAATAACACGTGATACCCACTTATAGAAATAAAATTAGGAAAAAAAAAAGCTGAAATTAGAATATAACCCCGAAAAAGCTTTCCAAAAAAAAAAAAAAAAAAAAAAAAAAGTTCATGTGGTGTTTTAAGTCACAATGTCGATTTGAGATCACTGACTACACCAATAAATGAATGAGAGCTGAGTTTTAGCACCTGGGGAGACGGATATATGGTGAAACCAAGCCTAGACTTCTTCCCATATTCGACGGACAATCGCTCAAGTAGCAACGAACCCAATCCAGATCCTGTACCACCACCTACAGCATTGAATACCAAAAACCCTTGCAAACCCGTGCAGTTATCAGCCAACTTTCTTATTCTGTCTGAGGCATAGATCAACAATCTCCTTTCCTTCTACAAAGAAATCGGTAAAAGAAAAAAACAAGTGAATCAAATTTCCACCACCACTCGAGGAATATCTGCTATTGTTAAACAAATTCAATACAGAGGTATGAAAATTAACAGTAGAACCTCGATAAATGAATATTCGATAAATGAATAGCATCGTCTAATGAATAAATTTCTCCGGTCCCAACTTGGGCCAATGGGTTTGACGAATAACCTCGCTTAATGCATTAATGAATAAATACAAATGAAGTCTTTATAGGCCCTATGTAAATATAAATGAATAATCACTATATTTCAAATAATATATTTTATGTATATAATATATCATGAATACATTTCATCCAATGACTAATTTTCAAACACATTAATAAGTCATATTTTTTCGAAACATGCCTCCAAAGTTGATTGTTTCTTTCCTCCCCAAAATGCATATGGTTCTTGATTTTGTGTAAAGCACGCACCACTTCTGGAATATTTTGATCGTGTTGCATCAGGTAATTTTTTATAGTGAAAATAGCTTGAAAAGCTTCTCTTGAGGACACTTGTGGTATATAGTGATACTATCATCGGGTTCGGGATCATTTGCCTCATCATTTAGTACAGCTTCAATGATTTCTTCGTCCGTAGGAGATTCCATAACCACATTATTCTCTTCAGGATAGTTCAGAAGATGTTCAACACCCATCACATTTCTATAGCTCAATTTAGAAAGGAGTTTAGTTAAATCTTGGATCTCTTGCTCTAGTTGACCATCTTCTCCTTCAGGAACATCAACTTCTTCTGATCGAATTTTACAGTGGCGAAAACAATTTGCTATTGTTTTTGTTGTCACATCAAAACTCCAAGCCATGGTAGCAAAATTAATAGCATCCAAAATATTTATTTTTTCAAGATTTGGTGAGCCAACCTCAAGAATCTGCAAAATGCTAGAATAGAAACGACGTCGATAATAAACTTTGAATGCTCTAATAATCCCGGCATCACATGGTTGAATTTTAGAAGTTGTGTTAGGCTCTGTTCTTTTGGACTGAATGAATGAATCGAATCGAATCAATCGAATCGAATGGATTCGAATCGAATCGAATCGAATCGAATCGAATCGAATGGACTGAATCGAATCGAATCGAATCGACTAATCGAAATATATATTAAGGGTAAATAATAATAATAATGGTAAATAATAATAATAATTAACAACAACAACGACAATAGTAATATTATTAATAATAATAACAATAATAATAATAATAAGAAGAAGAACTGAAATGAAATTGAATCAATCAATCGAATCGAATGGACTCGCATCGAATCGAATCGAATCGAATCAAAATCAAAAATAAGTCCAAAAGAACAGGGCCTTACGGGGCAAAAAATATAACTCCACAATTTTCAAGCCTTCAACAATCTTTGGATGTGCCGGAAAATTGTCTACTAGCAAGAGAACCTTTATACCATTCATTCTCTTGTCAAACCAATGACAATATTCTTGAAAAAACAAACCAGTCATCCAAGCTTTCTTATTAAATCGATACTCGCAATTAAGATTATTCATATTCACATTCTTAAAGCATCTGGGTTTTGCATACTTACTAATAACCCAAAGAGGCACTTTATCAGACCCGTCACCGTTACAGCAAACAGCAATAGTGATTCTCTCCTTATCTTTCTTCCGCCCTTCAAGCTGCTTCGTGGCTAGTGAATGGTCAGCCTCCAACCGATAAAACAATCCGATCTCATCCATATTGTATATATCTTTAAGGTTGAATTGGTCTAGTTTTGACCGTATCTCGGGTAAAGCATTTGCAATATCGCGTCGGTAAGACTTGATTGAATATCTTGCCTTAAAATATTCGAGCCATACACTAGAAAAGCTAAATTCTGAGTTTGTTTCTCCATACATTTTCTGCATAAACTCTTTTGCTTTACTCTGGATCATTTCTCCTAACATATTCACCTTCTCTTGTCTTTGAAGAAACCATTCATATAAAGCTTTCTCTAGCTGAGGGCAAGTACACATAAGTGTTCAAATAGGGACCCATACGGCCTACTCCGCTCGAGCGGAGGGTTAGTACGCCCAAGTCTTCGAATAGGGATCCATATGGCCTACTTTGCTCGAACTAAGGGCAAGTATGCCCAACTCTTCGAATAGGGATCCGTACATCCTACTCCCTCGAGCTGAAGGCAAGTACGCCCAAGTCTTGAAATAGGAATCCGTACGACCTACTCAACTCGAGCTAAGGGCAATTTTCCCCAAGTCTTTGAATAAGGATTCGTAAGTATTCAAGTGGTCAGCTTGTACATGGTCCATATCTTTTACAATCCTAGATCGGGACATGGACATGTAGGGCCAATAATATGTTTGGGCCTTATTGTCAGATATTAGGCCCAAGTTGTTCGGTCCGCCTGCCACATTTGGCCAACGATTTGATTTTATCGAATTGTAAACAAGTTCAGAATTGACCGATTTAGTAAGTCTTCGAATTCGTGTGAGGGCCCTAAGTGACCTTACTAATATGTACATTATGGTCTGACTCTGATTGTCTAGCTGGGCTGTCCAAGTAGACAAATTTTGTCTACTATAATACCTATAAAAATAAGAATTATATCATTATAATCATGTTTAAAAATATATTATAACACTATGTTTTAATAACTTTGTATAATATAATTAAAAAATTATTCATGGTCAAAGTTTTGATAACTAGTTTTAGGCCCCGTGCAATGCACAGGGTTGACCATATATGTTATTTTATGTTCGTTATTATTATTATTAGTTTTATAATAGTAGAATAAATTCCTTTTAGATACTTATATTGTATTTGTTACAGTTATTTAAAAATACATGAAATTATAATAAAGGAAGAAAAACTTGAATGCAAAAATTTGATGAAGATTTGTGGATATGCAATGGTGTGGAGTTTGGATATTTTACATATTTTGTGAGTTTGTTATATGTTGCAGTATCGGACAACATATATTTTTAATAATTTATATTCATTTATAACCTGGATTTTAGAATTAGCAGATTCTTAAATTAGAATATTTTTTTCAAACGAGATTTTTTTGAATCTAGATATTTTGTATAATGATGTTAGAAACATTTAAACAAATGAAATAGATAAATATTTTATCAAAATATATTTAAAATAGATTCAGCACTATCTCGACCATGTTCTACAAATCATTCCTTGTATATATAGTATTTAGTGTAGATCATAAATTGTTTGAAATACGATCCTCCTTTTGGCGTTAAACATTCTTTCCCGGTAGTTGAACTGCGCCTATTCTGAATTTATATACATTTGATCAGGAAAAGGTCGACTATAAGTATACTTGAGGTTAAATAAAAATTATTATTTTATGTGATTTGCATCCATTGAATGGCCTGCGCTGTTTAATTTATGTAAATGTGTTGCACAGCTTAGGTTCCAATGATACTTTTACTTTGTAACAAGCATTCACCCAACATTTAAGTTTATTAGTGGTTACACATATTGCAAAGTGATGATATAATGCTTATATTACCAGGAGAGAATAAACCGTTAATGTACATTTAGTATAAAACAGGCCAATTTTATAGAGGAGACGAATTTAATAGATATATATGGCTATATATGTATATATACACACACATTTCAACAAACTCAGGGAAAATTATATAAAGAAATGAAAAAATTTCAATAAAAATCTCACGTTCCCCTCATAACACCAACAAAAGAAACCTAGGCATTCAGCTTTTGGACATTGATTTTAGTCACCAAGAACAATCGAAGACACTGTACGTCGGCCTTTATTTAGATAAATTCAGCAGCACCAAAAAGATATATGAAGAAATAACATAACCAATTTAATCTTACACTTGTCATTGGCTATTATCAAGGACAAGAGGAAATAATTGCAAAAAAAAAACTCAAATATATATAATCACCGGCACTGCATTTCAGATCCAAGCAAGTCTGATCACACCACAATTGACCCAGGAAATACTTATTCACAGTAGAAAGTAAGTCAGATTTGTATGGAAAATCAACAGGAAAATAACATAAAATTTTCAATTGTAATCCACCAATAAAAACCTCAAAACTGGCCATAGATAACGCACGTAAGGATACTCATTGTTGAAAGCATATTTCTAACAGTTTTTTTTATTTGAATGAACTTGTAGAAGAAGTTCGAATATACAAGTAGACATCAAAGCTGATTTAAGTGTGAATATACAAGTAGACATCAAAGTTGATTCACTCGACTCTTTTTGCTTTCAATGCTCGTTCGGAAACGATTT
Source organism: Orobanche coerulescens (assembly GCA_033398695.1). Lineage (NCBI taxonomy): Eukaryota > Viridiplantae > Streptophyta > Magnoliopsida > Lamiales > Orobanchaceae > Orobanche > Orobanche coerulescens. Next base: position 143,886,222 of record CM065817.1, read on the forward strand.
TGAGGTCTTAACTCACAAAGTTAACATCGCTAAGATTTTTGTTCCCCTTATTGTTATCTAAATCCAACTCTTTACGTTTCAAAAATAATTGTATCGAGTGTCACTTGATCTTTGTCGTACTTAATAGCAGATTTAACATCACTATATGAATTAGGGATGGTATTTAGGAGAATAATCGGGGTGTATTCATCAATATTTTTATCACCGGTCTGTTTGATATCTTGGATCAGTTTTGTAAAAGTATCCATATTATCATTTATATCTTTCGCAATATCAATTTTGTACCGAAAAAAATTTTCAAGCAAAAATAATTGTTTAGGCAGGGAATTTCGATGTAAATTATTCCAATTTTTCCCAAAGTGCCTTAGCATTATCATGTTTACCAATTTTCCGTATCACATAATCAGACAGGTTTAATATAATAGATGAATATGCAAATTCATCAGCATCAGTCCTTTTATCGGCAGAAATATTAGCAGCAAAAGTTTCATCAATAGCTTTGAAATTTTTTTTGTTGTATAAGAGTACCCTTTATTTTTTAAATCACACAGATTCAAAGAAACAACACACAGCAAAATAAATAGGCAGAGTTGACCGACTAGAATCAACTTCAAGGAATCTATTTTGAATTTTGAGATTAAAATTCATTAAATTAAAACCGGGATCCACAAGCTCAGATCCTTGGGACACTTGCAGTCCTGGCATGGCATGATTCAATGCCTTTGGACTTTAAGGTTTTAATTCATTTAGATTTTAATTAAAGAAAACGAGAGTCCACAAAAGATGAATTCACAGAGTCAACAAGCACAACAAGTAGTCCGCGACAAGCGGATCAAACAACAATGGCACAACTCAGAACAACAACAATCACAAAGATAGAGCCGCGACCACTGGGAATAATAAAGTAGTAAAAAACGAAAGGTCAAGCCGATATACCTGAGCGGAAACCCAAATGGGATATTCCGTGTCACTGAGAGCAACTCGAACTCGATACCTGACAAAACCTGGCTCCGATACCAGTATTGGGTATCGGTCCAAGCTTAAACAAACAAGGATCAATAATATAATACGAATTACAACGAATATAACTACTACAGAGATTATATCCTACGGGGAAAGGAATTAAGGATTACAGATCAACTATCAAATAAAATAATCAACAAAACCAGATCAAGAAAGTTAGCTGGGCAGCGAACAAAATGAACGAGGGAATTTTCAGACAACACTCCAAGATCAGTAAACCCCAACGGATCTTTAAGAACAATCAAGTCCTGAACAAATCACAAGAACAATAGAACACATTAGTTAAGTTCTTAACAAAATGAGAATGCTTGAACCCTAACAAAAACGAGCAGCCCAGATATATATATATATCTTAACAATAACTAATATATAATATATCTAAAATTATGAAATTGAATAAATAATAAGAACAGATTAACAAATAATCAAAAGAAAATTGAGATTCGTAGAAACCTTCTTATTAACATTTTTTTGCAGATCAGATCTCCTGGAATTCTAGCAATTTTAACACCGATCCGTCGTCGGTCGGCCACAAAGCCTAGTAGCTCCTTCAAATAACCCAAAACCTCAAAAACACCGATCCATCGTCTCCACAAAGGAAAAAACACCAATCCATCATCGGTCGGCCACAAAGCCTAATAGCTCCTTCAAATAACCCAAAACCTCAAAAACAAGTCTTGATCTTCTACCAGTTCACACAAAGAGGAATAAGAAAGATCTTCGCACGATTTTAGATAAAAATTGATGTTTTCTCAATTAAATAAAAATTGTGCGAGTCTAGGTCAAGAGTCGGCAAGCACGAGTGTGTTTGGGGTGGTCCAAGTGTTCCGTGTCATTTCTCTTTTTTAAAGCCTAACAACCTAGCTTTATCTCTTCTTTGCAGCGTCTTTCTCCAATTCCAAGACAAACGTTCTAATTGTGTTTTCCTCTTCAAGGCTTCAACGTCCGACTCAACTCCCAACAACATCCGTCTCTCTTCGTCATCTTGTAATTCTTTAATCTTCCCTCCATGATTCGGGTTCTTTATCGTCTTCAATTTGGTTGATTAATTTAGATATTTCATCCATGTCCATCCTATTTATTTAACTTGCTTTTTGAATTTTGATGTTAGGTTTTCATATTTCGTTAAATGTAATTTCAATTATATTTTTCAGTTTAATATGTGTAATTTTTACTGTCTAATTTCTCTACATCAATTTATTCATTGATTTATAAAATGAATGAACAGAGCTAGTTTATCAGTGCTATAATTTATTCATTGATTTCTTTTTCTTCTTTTGTTGGTTAGGTTTTCTTGAATCGCTTTGCTCTGACGGCTACTCGTTGAGTCGTTCTTGTTTTTTTTTTTCTTCTTCTTTCTTGTTCTTCTTGAGCTGACAGATAGACAAGAGACATGGAATTCTAGTCAAAATCACTCAATCGGCTCTGCAAATCCTCATCCCTCCACCTCCCCTCGAAAATGTGGACTTCTCGTCGGGTCACTGATAAAACTGGGCTGATACATACGCCGAGCATCTTAGGTACTTCAGAGATGATGCACGACAAACTCAAGTTTCTGATAGCGCGAAGACACAAAGGATCCGTTTATTACACTACATTTTCGACTGGTCAGATCGTCCTGAATGGTGATGATCTCTACTTCCCCAATACTATGCGTAGTTATTATTATTATTTCCTTTCTGCTAGTTGCAACGCGTTGTTGTTTGCGTATGTTGATGATCGCAGGCTATCGGCTGCTCTCTGGAACCCAGCAACCGACGAGCTCAAAAGCCTTCCTAAATCCACTGTGCCACACCCACCTTTGACGAAAACCGCGTACCTGATGTCTTTTGGTTTCGGGTTTGATCGTGCGTCTGAGGACTACAAGGTGATAAGATTCATCACCCTTGACTATGATTTTGGTACAGACGGTGATGTTTTCCAAGTCGAGCTTTATTCACTCAAAAGTGATTCTTGAAAGGAAATCACTTATCCTCGATTACCGGTTGCTCCGATGAGTCAGCCTTCTTCTATTCACATAAATGGCTTCAGTTATTGGGTGACATCTAAGTTTATCCTTCCGTTCGACTTTGCTAATGAGGCATTCTCCACCGCTCCTTATACTATTCCTCTGCCCGAAACCGACAAGCTTATGGATATACCATCTAATTGTCTCCTTGCCGAGTTCGATGGGTCGCTTGCTGCTTTTATTTACGCATATCGCCATCCTCTTGATGAAAAAAAGCCTTTTGGTTTTGAAATTTGGGTATGGAAAGATGAGTCATCGTGGGCTAGAGTAGTTTCCGAAATAGTTATTGATCAACTCCCTGCTGCTGCTGTTGAGAAGACACTGTGCCTCTTAAACAGTGATAAGTTTTACTTTCAAGATGCGAAGGGTCAATTGTTGCTCTTCGATTGTGCAAAAAGAGAGTTGAAGAATCTCATTTTGAATGCTGATGTATTGATGGTTTCCGTTCTTCCTTATGTGCAAAGTGTCGAGCCAATCAAAGCCTGAAAGGCCATCTGGAAAAAAATTGATTTGTATGGTATGATTTTGAATTCTCTTCACCAAAAAAATTGATACACATTGTGAATCTCTCCTAGTGGGTAGATTAAGGTCACTGTTATATTATTCATATGGTCAATCCTTCTTGAGTGGAAGTTGTGTGCGGCGTGCGTGTTCTTTGGGTCTTTATGCATTATAAGATCTCGAACATTAAGATCACTACTATTGTTTTTTTCACCTTTTGTTCTCAGGTCTTCTTTTCTTTTTTCTTTTGTTTCATTTAATGTATCTTTTTCTTGTGTACTTATACAAATATGTGTCTTTGGATTAGATGGCAACACAAGAATTCAGTTGGCGGGTCGTTCCCGTAGCCCTCCCCCCACCCAAGGACCAAACCAAAGGCATACTCGTATATATAACTATCTTAGTTTGATTTAGTTTTTAACGAATTCTTTTAGGCCTTATTTGTTTTTAGAAGAATGAGGTAAACGAAAGAAAATAAGTAGAACAAAATTTTGTAGAGAACATTTTGGAGGAAAATGTTATGTATAACCAATTTTCTTTTAACACATATTCAATATTTTTTTTCGTTTTAATAATTCATCAATTATAAGGAATTTCTGTTTTGAAAGAACTCTTAGGAAGTTTATTCAATATTTTCTTCTTTTTTTGTTTCATTATTTTTCAGGGAAAACAAAGAAGGCTTAAAAGTATTTCATAATAACATCACCTTTTGTGTTCTTGTAGTGTTCTGTGAACTCTATTTACAATGTACACTTATGGAAATAAAAGTTAAGGCATCTCTGCCAGAGGAACAGTTGGGCTGATAAAGACTCTAGAGTCTCTGTTCCGCTGGCAGTGATGTCCTACCTTTTATTTCCATAAGTGTAAGTTGTGATAGGGTTCACAGAACGCTACAAGAACATAAAAAGACGATGATATTATGAAATACTTTTAAGGCCTTCGTTGTTTTTCCTGAAATAATGGAACAAGAAAAGAAGAAAATATTGAAATCAAACTTTCTAAGTGTCCTTTTAAAACAGGAATTCCTTATAAATCGATGAATTATTAAAATGAGTAAAAAATATTGATTGTGTTTAAAGAAAATTGGTTATACATACATTTCCCTGCAAAATTTTGTTCTGCTTATTTTCTTTCGTTTTCCTCATTGTTTTTAAAAAACAAATAAGGGTTAAAAGAATTTGTAGAAAATTAAGGTAGTTATACATACGGGTATTCCTTTGGTCCTTAGGTGGGGGGAGGGCTCCGAAAACGACCAGCCAACTGAATCATTGTGTCGCCATCTAATCCAAAGACACATATATTTGTATAAGTACCCAAGAAAAAAATACATTTAATGAAGTCAAAGAAAAAAGGAAGACCAGAGAACAAAAAGAGAGAAAAATAATAGTAACAACGATCTTATAATGCATAGGGAGTAGGGACAAAGAACACACAATTTCCACTCAAAAGGACTGACCAGATGAATAATATAACAGTGACCTTAATCTAGCCTCTCGGAGCGATTCAAAATCTGTATTAATGTTTTTAAAGTTTCAACATATTAAAACTACAAATAACATAGAATTTGATGCAATTAATTAACACTTATATACAGCCTTAAGGACGGCATATATCCAAACCCATATAAACATAGCTCTTTTATGGAGTTTTTGGCCGATTACCACTTGTATTTATAAAATACGCCTTTTAATCTCCTATGTAAATTAAATAATCATATCTTCTTGCGTGTTTTTAAAAAATGGGTAGACTACCCCTAAGGTAAATAGGCACATTATCTCGTGTGTTTTCAAAAAGGTGCATCCCAAGAGGGGGCTGCCCCTCTCTATCTTCTTGTGCACTCTGATAAAACACAGAGGTTAATTTGCAACTTTTTGAGAACACCACCTTAATCAGCTTATTTTTTTGAAAAAACCTTAGGACGTATAATCACCATTCACGCATTTAAAGGGCTATAATCATTGGTAAATACAAGTACTCTGTAATTCGAATTGTGTCGTGTCATAATTAACTAAAACTAGTGATTAACTAGCAATTTCAGCAGAATATATGGGCTCTTACATGTTCTTTCTTCTTATTACGTGTTATATGTAGGAAAGAAAACCCAATATCGAATAACTGGGTTTTACCAACTATCAATGATCTTTACCAAATATCAATGATCAGAGAAGAGAGAAAGAACTTGGCCAGAAATTGCAAAGTGTAGTATATAATTGCAACAGCATACGACAGTTGAGACAATCATTTTTGTGATAGAACATAATAAAGCACTTCTTGTTGGTTTATATTATACTTTTTTTAATTTTTCTTTGGTCTGGCTCGATTTTTATAATTGTCATACACTTAAATACTTGTATTTTAACTTGGATTAAAAAGTAGTGTAGAAGGGGAGTTGGAGTTGATATTTCGTCAATGATTAAGGTTTGAATTTATCGGAGTTAAACCTTCTACATCTGTAGGATCACAATGATGTTCAAACACTATATGAACTGACTCCTCAATGGTCAGTTACCTCTCATTGAAGATCCTAAAAGTTTTGCTGACATTATAATACCCAACGATTATTCCTTCATTAGACTTCTCATCGAAGATCTTGCGCTGATTTTTCTCATTGTTGAGAACAGAACACGTGCAATCATATGAAAATATGCAATCAAGGCCGACCTGGGCCTGGTTGATTAATCTAGATAGTTCATCCATCTCCATCCTATTTATTTAATTCGTTTTTGAATTTTGATGTTAGGTTTTCATATTTCGTTAAATATGTCATTTCAATTATATTTTTCAGTTTAATATGTGTAATTTTTACTGTCTAATTTCTCTACATCAATTTATTCATTGATTTATAAAATGAATGGACAAAGCTATTTTATCAGTTTATTTATGCTATAATTTTGTTTTTGCAGATTTCTATTGTTCTTTTGGGACTCGAAGTTGGCTTCAAGTGAAATATTTTTTTTTTTTTTTTGGGTAAAGAAATGTATTTATTGTTTTTAACATTATGCATCGTACGATATTACTGAAATATTTTTTGTTTATTAGTAACTAAAATTTATATATATTTTTTCTTTAATTAAAGGCCCTTATATGTAGGCCCCTGAAATGTCAGGATTGGCTCTGGGCGGGTCGGAGCCGGACCCGAATTTGGGCACCTCTTAATATAAACATCTAAGATTTGAGAAGCACTCCCTCCATCTCGGCCCAAGTGCAACATTTAGAAAAAATATGGTGTATTTTAGGTGAATGATTGGATGTGATAGATGTGTAAGTTTTGTAAGTATTGATGGTGAGAGTATAGTGTAGATTAAAAGGTGAAAAATATTGATGGTGAGTGTGTGGTGGAGATTAAAAAATAAAAAGTGATTATTTGATTTGATTTTTGAGGTATTTTATAGACCTGACAATTTACCACACGACACGAAAACGACACGAAAATTTAGTGTTTGGGTTTGCATTTTGAGTACACAACACAAAAATACACGAACACGAAAGTATACGACAGAGATTTAGTGTCGGTTTTGTGTTTACCCTTTGAGTACACGACACGACACGAGGTACACAAAATAAATAAATAAATAAATAAGTAAATATAATATTTTATATTTAATTTAATAAAAATATATATTTTATGAATTCTGTTTATACCAAACTTTAAAATTTGAAAATATAATGTTAATTTTCATAAATTTTGTGTAAACATTCGTGTTTTCGTTGCCATTCATTTCATTTCGTCTACTAAAACCTATAAAAATAATATAATAATATTAAAATTATTATTTTTTATAATATTTTAATATTTATTTTATATTATGTGTCTGACACGAAAACACGACACGAAACGATACGAATTTGCGCAGTACACGACACGACATGACACGAATTCATTTAGTATTGTGTATGGATTTGGACTTTTGATACACGAAATACGAAAGTAATCGACACTAAAATATACGATACGAACGAATTGCCAGATCCAATATTTTATGAAGTGTTGCATTTCGGACGGAACGGTGGGGGTATGTTTATCCTGATTACATTTATCCGCACCATCTATATATTTTTGTCATTTTATAATATTATGAAGATGCTTTTGGAAGATAATTGACATAATTATTTAACAAGGATTAGAGCGATTTTCTAACGTACGCCGTCGATGGGCAAACGCGGCCGGCCGAGGAAGGTTGCGATCAATATGAGGATGTCGCCGGTTTCGCCGGAGGCAGAGGAAATGCCGAAAAAGGGGAAATTGGATGAAATAGCAGCGATTTCTACCTCCAATTCTCCATTGAATTCAAGTTCAATAGGTGAGCGTAGGCAAAGCGAGATGAAATCAGCATATCAAGCACCATCAATTGGAAAATCCCATACCACACCAACCTCAGAGTTCTGGACCAGTTCTATCTACTCAAAAAATGAAAGAGTCGGAATACTGTACCTAAAGCTTCAGGTCAAGGTATGAAATTATGTTTTGTTAATCCAATTCTGAAGGATGGTAGCCCTATTGCTAAGCTGGATAAGAGTGAAATTGAAAAACAGGAGGCTAAATGGAAATTTGCTGTAGTTCTTTATGTCATTGGTAGTTGTCCCTCGATTAATATGTTAAGGAATTACATGTTGAATAACTGCAATGTGTTGGAACCAGAGATCTTCTATCATAATGAAGGCTATTTCGTAGTGAAGTTTCTGTATATGGAGGATAGAGATGCTATAATTAAATTATCCCCATACAATAGCTAATAGACCGAGCCGATTTGAGGCTACTCGGGTCAGAAACCGGTTTTGTCCAAAATCGGGTCACACTCGGTCAAAATCGGTCAAATTCGGACTAACCGGGAGAGTACTCGGATTTTATTGTTTTTCATTAAGATTACTTTTTTTTTTTTATTCAACCAAATTAAGTGGTCTATTTCTTTTTTTAAAGTTATATATCGATATGACTACATATCATTTTCCATTAATAAAAAAACTACGATAAAATGATATATCCTACTAAAATTTTCGAATAACCTTATAATTGGATACATACTCGGATATAGAGATAATTTATAATTTTAAATATGCTCAAAATCATTTAATATTTTCATTTGTTATTACTTTAAATCATTAGGTTTTATCTATTTATAAATAAAACTGATAATGCTTAAATAAATAAATTTAAGTCATTCTTTTTATTATATATAAGAAATTAAAAATATTCTTTCATCCCGATTAGTTCTCCGAGTACTCATTTCGAGTACTCTCCGATTATCCGAGTAGGACCGAATACCGATTTTTACAATCTTTATTTATGATTGGATACCTCCTTTCTGCATTAAATGTAATGTTGCAGGACACAATTGTAACACTAAACAAAATGGAAAGCAAGCAGGACCTAAGAAGCTGAGCCTCAGAAAATATGGCAGCCTAAAGTGCAGGAGAAGAAGCCAGAAGAGGAGATACCTGCAGCTGCGAAGCAGGAAAATAATGGAAATGAGCAATGGGCTATTCCCCGAAAAACATTTAGTCAAGCTGTAACCGGAGAATGTGCAACTCCGGTTGGTTTGAATAATTCATATGATATTTTGTCTAGGAAAATACAAGAGGAAGTTGAGGTTGAAGAGGGCGGGGACCTATTCCCCTTTGTTGGGACATGAAGCTGATGTTCTGGAACGGGAGGGGCTGTAATAAGCCCCTCAAAAGGAAGGAGGTAAAACTCTTTCTACGGAATAAAAATGTTGATATTGCAGCTCTCTTTTATTTTTCTCTCTTTTTGGATCGTTGTTACTATTTTTTCTCTCTCTTTTTATTCTCGGGTCTTCCTTTTTTTCTTTGGCTTCATTGAATGTATTTTTTTCTTGGGATACTTATAAAAATATGTGTCTTTGGATTAGATGGCGACACAAGGATTCAGTTGGCGGGTCGTTCTCGGAGCCCTCCCCCCACCTAAGGACCGAAGGCATACCCGTATATATAACTACCTTAGTTTGATTTAGTTTTTAACAAATTCTTTTAGGCCTTATTTGTTTTTAGAAAAAATGAGGAAAACGAAAGAAAATAAGGAGAACAAAATTTTGTAGAGAACATCTTGGAGGAAAATGTTATGTATAACCATTTTTCTTTTAACACATATTCAATATCTTTTTTCATTTTAATAATTCATTAATTTATAAGGAATTTCTATTTTAAAAGAATACTTAGAAAGTTTGATTTCAATATTTTCTTCTTTTTTTGTTTCATTATTTTTCAGGGAAAACAAAGAAGGCTTTAAAAGTATTTCATAATAACATCGCCTTTTTATGTTCTTGTATCGTTCTGTGAACTCTATTCACAACGTACACTTATGGAAATAAAAGTTAAGACATCTCTGCCAGAGGAACAAAGAGACGCGCTAGAGTTTTGGTGGAACGAATCCATAACAAATTGGGCCGATAGAGCGTCTCTCTGTTCCTCTGACAGAGATTCCAACTTTTATTTCCATAAGTGTAAGTTGCGAATAGAGTTCACAGAACGCTACAAGAACACAAAAAGGCGATGATATTATGAAATACTTTTAAGGCCTTCTTTGTTTTTCCAGAAAAATAATGAAACAAAATTTAAAACAGAATTTCCTTATAAATTGATGAATTATTAAAATAAATAAAAAATATTGAATATGTGTTAAAAGAAAATTGGTTATACATAACATTTTCCTCCAAAATGTTCTCTACAAGATTTTGTTCACCTTATTTTTTTCCGTTTTCCTCATTTTCCTAAAAACAAATAAGGCCTAAAAGAATTTGTTAAAAACTAAATCAAACTAAGGTAGTTATATATACGAGTATCCATTTGGTCCTTAGGGGGGGCGGGGGGAGGCAGGGAACGACCCGCCAACTGAATCCTTGTGTCGCCATCTAATCCAAAGACGCATATTTGTATAAGTACCCAAGAAAAAAAATACATTTAATGAAGTCAAAGGAAGACCAAAGAACAAAAAGAGAGAAATAATAGTAACAGCGTCTTATAATGCATAGGGACCCAAAGAACACACAATTTCCACTCAAGAAGGACCGACCATATGAATAATATAACAGTGGCCTTAATCTAGCCTCTCGGAGAGATTAAAATCTGTATTAATGTTTTTAAAGTTTCAACGCATTGAAATTACAAATAACATAGAGTTTAGAATAACTAACAGAATTTAATGCAATTAATTAACACTTATATACAGCCCTAAGGACTGCATATATCCAAACCCATATAAATATAGCTCTTTTATGGAGTTTTTGGCCGATTGCCACTTGTATTTATAAAATGTGTGATACGACCCAAAGAATGGGTCGGTTTGGCAAGGTGTATCGCAGGCGTGGCTAGGAGGGAAGCAGAGGATAATTAGTAGAGTTTATTTTTAATAGTTATCTTTATTTTGGTATTTTATTTACTTTCCATAATTAAGTCTTTTCTTTAGGGTCAAGTTTTGTCTGAGAAGGACACCAATCTTTATTTTGGTATTTTATTTACTTTCCATAATTAAGTCTTTTCTTTAGGGTTAAGTTTTGTTTAAGAAGGATACTATAAATATGGTGCTCCATTCCCTGTTATTTTTTATGCAAGTAATAATAAAACTTTGAGTTTTGTTTGAGTTCCTGCTTTCTCGAATTACAGAATCGACAGTGGATCCTACCTCTGGTTCGATCTTAATCTTATCAATTGGTACCGAGCACTCGCTCGAGCCATGGCCGGAAAACTAACCAACACCGATCGAATTGTCATGCTAGAAGAAGGCTTAGCAAGGATGCAGCAGAGGCGAGGCAAGCGGGATAGACATGGCCATGCGATTTCAAGAGATATCGGCCATTGACGATTCTAAGAAAAAGAAGAAGAAGGGAGCAAAGTATGACTCGGACTCGTCTCAAGAGAAGAAACCAAAAGAGAAGAAAGAACCTGTATGGCACTAATCCTCTCGAGGAGGGGGACGACACATCCTCGACTCCAAGAAAAACATCTTTGGCAGAAAAACAAAGATCCTCGCGTGAATGCCGCAGGATCAAGATGCCGATTTTGAAGGTGACGACGCGTATGGATGGATTTATCAAATTGAGCGTTACTTTGAAGTTCGGGGAATCGACGGAAGGATCAATCGAGGCGGCGGCGTTGTGCATGGATGGTCTGTCTTTGGTATGGTATCGATGGGTGGAGGCAAGATCTCCTTGCCGCTCGTGGGAGAGGCTAAAACAGGTTGTTGGTCCGTTTTCACCGACATACGAGGGAAGCGTATATGAGCAATTTCGCTATTCACCAGGAAGGTACGGCCCGAAACTATGTATGCGAGTTCGAGAAGTTGGCGGGTCGATGCTCGACCTTCCGAATGTATCGAGGGCACGTTCATCAAGGGTTTGAAACCCGATTTGAGGTCCGCAGAAGAATAATGGAACCAGAGAGCCTCGCCAGGCAATGAGGGCGCAGTAATGATCGACGAGAACAAGGGTAGCGTGGCTCTAAGGCACGGACCGGTGGTCCTAATCGCTTTAAAACGGCAACCCATGGACCCTACGGCCACACGGAAGGAGGGCGGCCAAAGAATACCAAGAACACCAAAGACCACCGCAAATAACACCGGCAATTCGTAAGGTTAACGGAGGCGTAATCACGATAAGCGTGCTAAAGGGCTTTGCTCCGATGTGACTAGAAGTTCGGCCCGGTCATCGATGCCCCAAGAAACCTTGCAGGTACTTATCGTCGACGTGGAGGGGGAGCAGGGCGACTCGGAGGGAGAAAGTGATGATCATGCGCACCTGGACGCGGTGGAAGTCTCTCTCAACTCGGTAAGTGGTCTAACACCTCCTCGCACTACTGGGGATACAGGAGATACACAGGAGACAGTATTGATTGACTGCGGGGCCACCCACAACTTCATCTCTAATCGAGTATTGGAGAAATTGGGGATGGAAGTTTCAAAAACGGGTTCCGTCAGAGTGGAGCTAGGTAATGGAATGGTGGACCATAGTCGAGGGATATGTGAGAAGGTAGTTCTCAACCTGCCTGAGCTACAAATCGTGGAAGATTTTTTGTCGCTCGACCTTGGTGGATCAGATTTAATCCTCGGAATAGTTTGGTTGCAAAAATTGGGGGATATGATCAGACCGGAAGGAATCGCGCATGCGCTCGGGAAGATGGTAGGAAGATCACAATAACAGGAGATCCCAATTTGTCGAGGTCGGCGGTTTTGAGTAAAACCCTTTGTAAACTCGTACAACAGGAGGTAGAAGGGTACCTTCTCCACATACACGTTAGCGAAAACAAACAATACCCACCTCCCATACCCGCAGAAATTCAAACGCTGATTGAAACATTCGGGGATGTGTTCGATCTACCATCCGGGTTGCCACCTCAACGGAGCCATGAGCACGCAATAACACTGCATAAGGAACCGCACCCATCAGCGTACGTCCATACTGCTACCCACATGTTCAAAAAGACGAGATCGAAAGGTTGGTGCGAGAGATGCTTGACGCCGGAATCATTCAACCCAGTACCAGTCCATACTCGAGTCCTGTTCTCTTGGTAAAAACGAAAGATGGAAGTTGGCGTTTTTGCGTAGATTATCGGGCACTCAACAAGGCTACGGTCCTAGATAAGTTTCCTATACCTGTTATTGATGAATTCTTTGGACGAATTGCATGGGCTACCGTATTCTCTAAACTTGATTTAAAACCGGCTACCACCAAATCGTAATGAAGACCAGCGACATCCGTAAAACTTTCTTAACGCACGAGGGCGTTATGAGTTTCGCGTAATGCCGCTCGGTCTAACTAACGCCCGAGCAACCTTCCAATCTCTCATGAATCAAGTATTTCATTCTATTTACGATGTTTCAGTCCGGTATTTTTTGACGATATCCTTATTTATAGCAGAACGGCACGCGAACACTTAGAGCACTTGGGAACCATTTTACGAGTTCTACAAACGCACCAACTATATGCAAACAGGAAGAAGTGTACATTCGCGCAACCTCGGGTCGAGTATTTAGGACATATTGTGTCGAGAGAAGGGGTGTCGGCTGACCCTTCCAAAATTGAAGCCATGTTAAAGTGGCCGGTACCAAAGACCCTAAGGGAACTTCGGAGGTTTCTGCTTAAGCGGGTACTACCGCAAGTTTGTGCGTAACTATGGGAAGATTGCTTGCCCCTCACGGAACAACTTAAAAAGACTATTTCACTGAATGATAAAGCAACCAAGCTTTTCACCAACTACAAATCGCCATGACCTAGGTACCGGTTCTTGCCTTGCCCGACTTCACTAAAGAATTTGTTGTTGAAACAGATGCGTCGGGCTACGGGTTAGGAGCTGTTTTGATGCAGGAGGGACGACCTTTAGCATTCTTTAGCCATACTTTGGGCACCCGCGCACGCCTTAAATCGATATGAGCGTGAATCGTGGCTATCGTAATGGCAATTCAAAAGTGGCGACCATATCTTCCGGGCCGAAAATTTGTGGTTGAGACGGACCAACGAAGCCTAAAATATTTGCTTGATCGGCGCATTACCACCGAGGAGCATCAAGTGGTTAAGCAAACTCCTTGGGTATAATTTTGACATTATGTACCGGCTGGAAAAGAAAATGGAGTAGCAGATGCGCTTTCACGTCAAAAACCCGAGGCGACTAGCGATGTTAATGACTTCTTGGAAGATTGATCAAGGTGTCCGTGAGTGAATCGAGACCAACACCGAAATTCAGGCATTAAAAAATACCGTTGTTGAAGGGGGGTCAGCGCCGACGGGATATACGGTCGAGGGTGGGAGACTCCTTTTTAAGGGACGGTTAGTGTTGCCAAAGGGGTCGACATGGATACCAGTGTTGTTTCGGGAAATCCATAGTGGCGTAATGGGGGGACACTCGGGCGTGCAGAAAACGTATCAACGATTGGCGCGAGAAGTTTATTGGGTAGGAATGAAAGGGGACGTGGCTAAATTTGTGGCTAAATGTGACGTATGTCAGCGACAGAAGTACTCGACTATGGCACCCAGTGGATTACTACAGCCGTTAGCTTTACCCATGGCTGTATGGTCAGAATTGACGATGGATTTTATTGACGGGTTACCACGATCGGAGGGTTATACGATGATACTAGTCGTGGTGGATAGGTTGAGCAAATATGCGCATTTCGTACCCTTAAAACACCCTTATACAAATTTGAATGGTGGCAAAGAACCTTTATTCGGGAGATAGTCAGATTGCACGGTGTTCCGGAGTCGATTGTTTCGGATCGAGACAAAGTTTTTCTAAGCAATTTCTGGAAAGAATTGTTCGAATGTTGGGCACTACTCTCAAGCGAAGCACCGCATACCACCCTCAGACGGATGGGCAGACGGAGGTGGTTAACCGCTGCGTTGAAACATATTTGCGGTGTTTTGTAGCTGATAGGCCAAGGAAGTGGGTCACCTGGTTACCTTGGCCGGAATACAGGTACAATACGTCTTTTCACACTTCAACAAAGACGACCCCGTTCCGCGTTTTATATGGACGAGACCCACCTCATTTGTTGCATTATGGAAACGTGTCAACTCTGTTGACCAATATTTACAAGAAAGAGAGCAGGTCCTGCAGGAATTAAGAGGGTACTTATTTCGCGCCCAACAACTCATGAAGACAAGAGCTGATGAACATAGGCAAGATGTGCACTTTTCGGTTGGAGATTGGGTGTATTTGAAGCTTAAACCTTATCGTCAAAAGACGGTGGCTCGGAGATTAAATGAGAAGTTAGCCCCAAGGTACTTTGGGCCGTTTGAAGTGCTGGAAAGGATTGGGGTTGTTGCGTATCGTCTAAAGTTGCCAGACACGGCTCGTATTCATGCTGTTTTTCATATCTCTCAGCTTAGAAAGGCTATTGGAAATCGTGAGGCATCACCACAGTTGCCCGCAACTTTGACAGAAGATATGGAGGTACTATTACAACCAGGAGAAGTTGAGGGTGTGCGTCAAGGAGAGGTTGGTCAGGAGGTTCTCATCCGTTGGAAAGATCTGCCAGAATATGAAGCAACTTGGGAATCTTATGATTGGATAAATCAGCAATTTCCCGAGTTCAACCTTGAGGACATGGTTCGTTTTTGGGAGGGGAATAATGATACGATCCAAAGAATGGGTCGGTTTGGCAAGGTGTATCGCAGGCGTGGCTAGGAGGGAAGCAGAGGATAATTAGTAGAGTTTATTTTTAATAGTTATCTTTATTTTGGTATTTTATTTACTTTCCATAATTAAGTCTTTTCTTTAGGGTCAAGTTTTGTCTGAGAAGGACACCAATCTTTATTTTGGTATTTTATTTACTTTCCATAATTAAGTCTTTTCTTTAGGGTTAAGTTTTGTTTAAGAAGGACACTATAAATATGGTGCTCTATTCCCTGTTATTTTTTATGCAAGTAATAATAAAACTTTGAGTTTTGTTTGGAGTTCCCTGTTTCTCGAATTACAGGAATCGATTAGGGGTCCTACCTCTGGGTTTGGATCTTAATCTTATCAATGTGCCTTTTAATCTCCTATGTAAATTAAATAACCATATCCTCTCGCATGTTTTTAAAAAATGGGTTGACTACCCCTAAAGTAAATAGGCACATTATCTCGTGTGTTTTCAAAAAGGTGCCTCCCAAGAGGGGCCGCCGCCCTTTATCATCTTGTGCACTCTGATAAAACGCAGAGGTTAGTTTGCAATTTTTTGAAATTTCGATGATTTGTCTTAATTATTTTGTTTAGTGAGTTTTGTAACTTACCGTCCGATATCCAAAATCTTTAATTTCCACACATTCACGTACTTGATATTCAAAGACGTCGCCAATATCCTCCTTAACCACAGTCAAATGACAATTAGACTTCCGATTGAATTGTTCCTGGAACTCTTTAAATTTCGTACGTGTGTAAGCACTCTGAAATTGTTTCTCAATCAACCAAAGAGATACTAAGATGTAGGTGGAGTTGTACGAATTGAAATCTTCTAACTTCTCACTTTCTACCCTTTTGCCCAATGCATTCTCATATTGTTCAACAAACTGTTTCAAAGTGGTCTTCGAGTGGATGTACCCATCAAGGAAAGAGTTCATGCTTTCACTCCGTTGCGTGGTTGACATTCCCGCCCAAAAACCATCATTTAGAAAAGAAGGTATAACAATGTCTCTCATTATATAATCCAGATACCATTCATTGTCCTGTAATTGAAATTTGTTAATGAACTCTCCCCAAGCATCTTCAAACTCAATTCTTGACAATGAATTATGAACTGCTCTTTTCATAGCATATTTGATTGATTTATATTCATTGTATCCTTTTAATTTTTCAGGCAACTTTCTCATAATATGCCATAAACACCATCGATGTCGTGCATTGGGAAAAACCACCTTTATTGCTTTTTTCATAGCTCTATCTTGATCTGTGATTATTGCACTGGTTGCCCAGACATACATTTAAGCCATGACTGAAATAACCAAATAAATGTATCAGCATTTTCACTTGAGATTAGTCCACACCCTAGTAAAACCGACTGCCCATGATGATTAACCCCTACGAAAGGCGCAAATGGCATGTCATATTTGTTCACTAAATATGTAGTATCAAATGTAACATCACCAAATTCTTTGAATGCTGCCCTACTCCTTGCATCTACCCAGAAAACATTCTTTAATCGACCTTCGTCATTCAAATCCATCAGGTAGTGGAAGTCAGAATTGTCAGATTGCATTTTCTCAAAATAATTATACATCGCATTAGCATCACCTTCGACAAGTTGTAAATGCCTAACTTGTCTCACATAATTTCTGGCATCCCTCTCCGTAAATGGAACATTTTCATCACCCCTCGACGCAACCACAATTGAATTAAAACTCTTGTTCGTTGGAATCCCAGCTTTATCATTTAAAAGAAGTCTTTTTTTCACATTTGCCTCAATGTGCCTATTACACTTGGTAAAATTGGGATTTACTTGGACTCATTTCATGATTATGATTAAGTTCAATTGTTCTCACCAACCATATTCCAGCGGGGCTACAAAGTGTCGTAACCTTTGTTTTGCAATCAATTTTGGAGGTTGGCCGCATCTTAAGTAGGTTGCTTGATTTGCTCTTGTGCTTGGCGCCACGAGTACACTGAAGAATCACACATGACACCAACCCGTTACTTTTTTTTGTGGATCTCTTAAATATGGCAAAACCTAATTCCCTCGCGTAAATGGCATAAAAACTCATAAGTTCTTCCAAAGATACAAACTCCATTCCTTCCATAGGTTTGATAATCTCACTCGAACTATTCCCGCCCTCAATCATCAAACACTCATCTTCCTCGTCAACATCAAAATCAATCATGTTTTCAAGTTCAAGAATCGCACCTTCTTCCTCGTCAACACTTATGAACACTTGGTATTTCGTTTTCCATACAAATGAGGTTGAGGGAGCCCGAGAGTACCTCGCTGCGACTGGAGGGAGGGAGAGAGAGCGACCCGCGAGCGACCCGATACCGAACCTTAGACCTGAAATTGGGATCTCCGACAGCAAGAGAGAGAGAGAGAGAGAGAGAGAGAGAGAGAGAGAGAGAGAGAGAGAGAGAGAGATGCAAGGGAAGGATTTGGTGAGGGTGACGGAATTTTTTTTGCGCCGGGAGGGAGGAAGTCCAAGAGAGGGAGGATTGGGGGGGGGGGGGAGAACCTGGGAGAGAGAGAGAGAGAGAGAAAGGCAAGTTGAAAATGGGGGAGAAGACACCTGTGAGGGATTTTGGGGTGTTTTTTAATGTGGGGCCCACTAGGTGTTGATGGGGTGTTGGCCACTAGGTGTTGGGGTATCATTTCCCTTTTTTCCAATCAATTCTCCAATTATGTGGGTTGTTGGGAAACTGGATGTGTTCATAATTAACGAGCCGTGGGCCTAGATCCGACTTGGGCCTATTTTCCCCCGCTCTCTCTCTCTCTCCCTCTCTATAGAGAGAGAATGGCAAAATTACCAAAAAAAGTATGAACTTTCCAAAATTTTCCACTTATGGGTGCAGATCTTTTTTGTATCATTTAGGGGTATGAAATCCATTCCCGTTGAACCAAGTTAGGGCATCAGTGTTATTTTCGTTAAACTTGCCGTAACGGAGTGCCACATTGCAGTTAAACTCCACGGCAACACTCCCAATCGTTGCCTGTCAGCTCATTTTACACGTCATCGGTCCAAATTGACGGTTTCAAAGTTTGATTCATGTTAGCCGACCCCAAATCATTTTGGGACTAAGGCTTAGATGTTGTCGTTGTAGATCGTCTTCTTCCGTTCTTCGTCTGTGTAGTGTCTTCTTCGATCGTTCGGCCTAGGGTTTTCTGGACAGCAAGTAAGCGATTAACTGGTTTTCTTCGATTGTTCGTCCTAATTCATTATTTACTTTTGCGAAATTTGTTGATCTACTTTTCACTTCAAAAACCCTAAATGGGAGCAGCAAGTCCCAGCGCGAATTCGAAAATATTTTACAGCAAATGGGAACAGCAAGTACCAGCGCGAATAAAGGGAAGAAATTTTTCGGGTGCGGCAAACTATGGTAGTAAAAGTGAAGAAAGATGCGATTTTTTCAAATGGGCAGTTGAAGACATAGAGTCGTCAGAGCAGAAGCTTTATTCCCATTTTAGAATTGAAGCACTGGAACAAAGGAACAAGACATTAGAGAACCAACCGATTGGATTTAGAAAAATCAGCAAAAACAGAGTACAAAATGAAGAACGAATGGTTGGTTTTCAAATTGAAGTTTGTATTTGTCCTGTTAGTTGTTTCATTTACTTGGTATTTATCTATGCAACACATTTCATTAGTGGAAATATCCTGGTTTGTTGTGTTTGATTATGCTCTGTTTTTGAAAAGTGATTAACAGAAATTTGCAGTACCCTTCTTTTATCTTTTGGTACTGGTTATTTCTTACAAGTCTTCTTGTTGTGGCCTATTTGTTGACAGTTAGTACAAGTCATTCTCCTTCTACTCCTGCTAAGCTTGAACCCAGTGGGACCTTGTTTCTTTTCCTCCCCAGCACCCTTCCTCCTTGCCTTTTGTGTTCTACCATGCATCCTCCTTTGAGGTGGTGGTAAGATTATCTCACCATCATCAATTGGCCACATATTTTGCCCATTCATTAAGTACTCACCGTTTGCTATCCTACACTTTTCTACCTTTAAGCTCTCATGAATGTATTTTTGTGGGCCGTCATTCATATTACATATTACAATTGCATTTCTTGGAATTTAAGTCCACCACATACCCATCCAGACCCATCTTTACCTCAAACATAAGGTTACCATTATACAGTGTGCAGAAATACCTATGATTGTCTATACTTTAATCTAACTTAGCTAGCACTCTAGGACAATACTCACCCTCCCATTTTTCATCAAGTGTTCTCCTCATAAGTCATGTGCTTCACTACACAAATCTTTTATTTCCTTCATCACAAACAAGAATTCTTGTCCTGTACCACTTTTTGATGCTTTCCAGAACAAAGATTTCAATTTAGAGCCTACATTTTGACACAGATTGTACTACTCAATAAATAAAATAAGCACATTATACAGATATATACAATTTATGAAGTTATGAATTTCACAATTTATATTGTTTGTTGTGCATATGGTTCTGTTTATATTGGTTGTTTTTGCATATTTTTGGTGTCTTAATGAAAAAAAAAAAAAAATGGGAGATAAGAAGCAAACTAGGAAAAGGAAGAAGCAAGTGGTTCAAAACCTAATGCAAAAGGAAAGAACAGAGAGAAGCAACTTCTGAAAGTTCATCATGTTGCTGGAAATTTCTGTTAATCACTTTTCAAAAACAGAGCATAATCAAATACAACAAATCAGGATATTTCCACTAATGAAATGTGTTACATAGATAAATACCAAGTAAATGAAACAACTAACAGGACATATATATATATATACATATATTAATTCCAAAATTATTTTGATTTTATTGTAATAAAATTATACTTGTGGTATATTAGTTATACGAGATTCTTTGACATATATAATATATATATATATATAGTAATAAAATAATTTTAAGATATGAAACTATTTAATAATAATTTCATCCAATTTTGACTATATTTCTAGGTAATTTTTAAGATATATGATGTGGTGTGTGGAGTATTAAATTTTAAGACATAAAATGCATATAAAATTAACAGGTGGTTGGATTTCGCCTAAATTTGTTATATCGTATTATTGATGTTTGTTTCTTCATAAATTTTTATTTAGTACGTAATCTCATTGATGGGATTATATAACGGGACAAGACTTGTGATTATAATCTATAGCACACACGTATCCGAATGTAAAAGTTCTACAACCGGATAAGGTATTAATTCTCGTGTGACATTAATATCATTCAATCTTCAAATATCATTTAACAGTCAGCGAAAACAGTTGTTTCTTATGGTCTCCTATTATATAATTATAAATAAGAGTCAAATACTCTTATGGTGGCTGGCTTACCTCTTGTGGAATGGAGAGAAAACAGAATCTTTTAAGCCGGAGAGAGGGCTTAGACAAGGTGACCCATTGTCTCCATACTTGTTTGTACTCTGCATGGAAAGGTTGTGTCACCTGATAGAGTTTTCAATCGCTTCGAAAGAATGGAAACCAATCTGCCTCTCTAGAGGTGGCCCAAAACTGTCACACATCTGTTTTGCAGATGATTTGATATTATTTGCGGAGGCATCAGTGACGCAAATAAGAGTAATTAGAAAAGTACTCGAGCGATTTTGCTTGTCTTCGGGTCAAAAAGTCAGCCTAGATAAATCCAAGATCTTTTTCTCGGAGAATGTTGGTAGAGATCTTGCGAAACTCATAAGCGATGAAAGTGGAATTAAATGCACAAAGGATCTAGGCAAGTACTTGGGGATGCCGGTTTTACACAATCGCATCAATAAAGATACATTTGGAGATGTCTTAGCAAGGGTCTCGTCACGGTTGTCAGGGTGGAGAGGCCGATTTCTAAGCCTAGCTAGCCGCATAACACTGACAAAATCAGTTTTGTCATCTTTACCCGTCCATACTATGTCTACCATTGCCCTCCCACAGTCTACGTTGGAGAATTTGGACAGATTGTCAAGGAACTTCTTGTGGGGTAGCTCAACAGAAAAGAAGAAACAGCACTTGTTGGCATGGGATCAGGTATGCTTACCTAAGGCTGAGGGGGGCCTTGGGATCCGATCTGCTAAACCAATGAACCAGGCCCTGCTGGCTAAAATGGGGTGGCGCCTGATGCATGAGAAAGAAGGTCTATGGGCCAGAGTACTACGTAGCAAGTACAAAGTAAAACATGTGAAAGATCCATACTGGTTGAAATCAAAAGGTACATGGTCCTCCACATGGAGAAGTGTAGGTCTCGGGTTGCGAGAAGTTATTATTCCGGGCATGAGTTGGGTCATCGGAAATGGCCGTGATATTAGCTTCTGGCACGATAAATGGCTCACATTCACACCACTGTGCCAATCGGCAGTTGGTGATTTGCCAGGAGACATGTCAGATATGAAGGTTAGAGATTTATGGGTTGGTAATGCGGGTTGGGATTGGCAGAGAATAACGCCACACACTTCTGAGCATACAAGAATGGAGTTGGCATCAAGGGTGGTGGATACAATCACCGGGCTGAAGGATAGAATTTCTTGGGGAGGCAGTGCGGATGGCAAATTTACTGTGAGCTCGGCCTATAAGAGTTTGATTGAAGACGGCACGCCAAACCAGAACATGAAATGCTTCTTTGATCGGATTTGGAAAGTTACAGCCACGGAACGGGTTCGTGTCTTTCTCTGGCTCACGGGAAAGCAATTGGTGATGACGAATGTGGAGAGACAACGTCGACATCTCACCAACTCGGGGCTATGTCAGGTATGTAAAAGTGGGGATGAGACACTTATGCATATCCTACGTGATTGTGGGGCGATGTCGGGAGTTTGGGTACGGCTAGTACTGCAGAGGTTAGCCCCGGCTTTCTTTCACATGTCGATCCTTGAATGGCTATTCACCAATCTAGGCGATGATACGGATATGGGAGGGTGTTCATGGGCTACTCTGTTTTCAATGACAATTTGGTGGGCTTGGAAGTGGCGATGTGATAATATCTTTGGAAACAGAGGCAAGTGTAGAGACCGGGTGAAGTTTCTTAGAGATATGGCTGTCGAGGTAACCAAAGCACATATCAGTAGGTGTGGCGGATTACGGCTGACTGAGCGAGTGGAACGATTGGTATCATGGTCACCTCCAAGTGGAGATTGGTTTAAATTAAACACGGATGGAGCCTCGCGAGGTAACCCGGGTTTAGCTACAGCCGGTGGGGTAGTGAGGGATGGTGAGGGTAATTGGTGCTGCGGTTTCGGACTTAATATTGGTATATGTTCGGCACCATTGGCGGAATTGTGGGGTGTTTACTATGGTCTCTATATTGCGTGGGAGCGTGGGATCACGCGATTGGAACTAGAGGTGGACTCCGAAGTTGTGGTTGGGTTTCTCAAAAAGGGGATTGATGATTCACACCCTCTCTCTTTCCTAGTAAGTTTGTGCTACGGCTTTCTATCAAAGGACTGGATTGTCCGAATATCTCATGTGTATAGGGAGGCTAATCGTCTTGCGGATGGATTAGCGAACTATGCGTTTTCATTGCCTTTAGGTTTTCATATATTTTATGTATGCCCGGATGATAATAATTTGATTTTGTTGGAGGACGCCAATGGTGCTACGCACCGGAGGCATATCCGTTTGTAATTTTCTTTAGTTTATGAATAAATTTGGGGAGAAATCCCCTTTTCCGACCAAAAAAAAAAAATAAGAGTCAAATACTCCCTCTCTCTATGTGTTGGAAAAAAACCCAAGTGTTTTGATAAATGCACCCTACAACCTGTCCCAACAGCGCCACTCCATACAGCGCCCAAAGAAGTCAAATCCTACAGTTAAGCTCCAGCATACAGCAAAGAAGAACCGCTGGCTACAACAAAGATGTTGTAGGTGTTTTACTTAGGAAAAGTAAAACATAATTCCAACAGGATATAGACTGAACTTTAAGCCGTTGTGAGATAACTATTTCTTTATTCACAAAGTATTCATGATTTTAAAGTAACCTTTAATGCTGGCAGGAAAACATTTAATGCGGCTGAAAAGATTGCGGACAGAAGAGCATTTAATGCGGATCAAAGAGAATGTGTGAAGCATTAAATACGAAACATCTTTAATTTAAACATTCTGAAGCCGCCAATCAGAGCTATCTAAATCTCACCAACAAGCCAACGACTATATTTATAATGGACCTATTTCCAAGTTAATAAATAGCCCAAGCAAGAGGACATTGCTCACTTAGTGCTCACCACACACGACTTACGAATTGAAACGAACTTACTGCTTATCGTCCAAGAGCAATATATTTCTTCACGCATACAACGTATATCTTGAGAGAAGAAATATCAAAGTCCTCAATAGATGATAGCACACCTACAACGAACCCTACAAAACCTACAGCTGTTGTTTTATTCGCGTACTTCAAAAAATAATTGTTGAGACCCTTAGCCCTGTGTGGTTTAAGTGTGGGAAGAATAGAGTTCAAGGACGAAGCTTCAATCTTGTGTGAGAAGAAGCAAGTAGAATAAGCCTACAGTCAATCTGTGTGAACGGCTCAAGCTACAGTCGGATGTACCAATCTATGTGAACGATACAACGACTGGTTTAATTAAAATCATATAGTTGTGTACGCCTTGATTTTAATAAACTTCTTATTACTGTGTAGAGGACTTGTGGACGTAGAGGGGTTTACCACGAACCATATGAACTATGTATTATTACTTTCTGTCCTTATTGCTACTGCCTATGATTTTAGTATACTTGCTTTGAAACCTCTCTAAGCACTAAGCTACATGAGATTGTCTAGTTGTTGTACTTACAGCAACTTAGTCTAAGACTTCCGCTCGAAAAAGAGTACAACTTATTCAACCCCCTTCTAAGCTGTAAGATAGTATATTGTGACCAACTCTCTCTCTCTCTCTCTCTCTCTCTCTCTCTATCGATCGATAGATCGATCGATCGAGATGGTCCATACCTTATGAATTTGGTCTTTAGTCATGGACAACTATATGTGGCTGTTTCTCGAGTGACTAAACTCAAAGAATTGAAGATATTGATTTACCGCGATGATAATTCAAAAACTAACCAGAAAGGTACTCGATACAAATAAATATTTAATAATATATAAAAATTAGGTGGTATAATTTATTTTTTATAGTATAAAATTATACTTGTATATTAAATCTCACTCTATATTGCACCATGTGCGTCGCACGGGCCAAACACTGGTATAATTAGAAAAAGGGTTATTTAAAACATACGTGATTAGGTTCTTAATAAACACTATTCGATCTATTTTTTAATTAAATACTTAATAAAAAATAAATAGTAAAATTTTTGATACAAAATAACATTTTTTATAAAAATCATATATGAAAAGTGTGAACTTTATTCACAAATTGTTAGGAGATGTGTGGACATGGCACACACACCAAGGCAAAAATTTGCCTCTAAAAGAAGGTTGAAGTGAAGCATTCTATATACACGAGTGAAAATTACAAGTCTCTTCATCCATATTATCTCTACTATTGTATGTTTATGTATTATTTTGTACTGTGATTCTTGAATGCTCTCAATACTGAAATACATATATTAGCTTGGGTTGAATTTTACAACATGTTATCAGCACGAACGTTCGAAGCCCTTTTAAGCAACTCGAACGGTAAGGATGTTCTTGGAGATATTTCTCTATATCTATACCCGTTATTTTAATATCGTATGTCACCATCATCGTGAGATAATAAGGCTCTACCACAATCTTTAATATTTGGTGAGAATACGAAATAAAATTTATTATTGTAGTATACTATGATAATATATATTATATGCTTAAGTGGATAACCCCGAGCAATTAATCAACTATATATTATATGCTTGAGTGGGTAACCCCGAGCAATTAATAAGTTATATTTTGTATGCTTGAGTGAATAATCCCGAGCAATTAATCAACTATATATTCTGTCCATGATCTGTTGACACTATTGCCTTATTCGGATGTCCACAATCTCTTGAACCTTTCTATTTTAGGAAGTAGATCTCACAATAAAATTTATATTTATACCCTTCAATTACATAAATTATTACTAAAATACATGATGGACCCACAATTTAAATTTCTCTAAACCTAATTAATCTACCTAATCCAAAACCGAATAATTAAAATCAATCTACCTACCCCAATTAATCTATGTTCTTGATCTTTTCCTCTCGATCTGAACCCACTAGATCTGGTCAACCCCTTTCTCTCTCTAAACCCTAATTCCCTCCACGCTCTATCGTCGTGAAAGGCATCTCCATGAAATCGCATTCTTCAATATCCCCTAAATCTGGCCCCCAGTCGCCTTCTTCCTTCGAAGACACAGTGGTTCCGGAGACGCCGAAAATTGAATGCGACAGAGAAAGCTTGGAGGATCTGCCCGAATGGGGACATGCAGTCTCCGATTCGCTGCTAGATCTGAAAGGCTGGACGACTGATTTGAATTATTAATTTAGTTTTTTATTTAAATATTTTTAATTATTTTATTCAAATGTTTCTATTTAATTATTTTTATTTAAATGTGTTTCATTAATTTATTTATATTTAATATATAAAGATATCAGTCCATAATCATCAACAATTAAAAATAGCTAATCTACTCTAACAAATGGGACCCAAAAGAATCACTTTAACACATCATCACAATACATTAAATACCGTGTCGCGCATTTTGGGTGAAGAGATCATGGACGGAGGGAGTATATGCTTGAGTGAATAACCCCGAGCAATTAATCAATTATATATTATATGCTTGAGTGGATAACCCCGAGCATTAATCAACGATATATTATATGCTTGAGTAGATAACCCTGAGCAAATAAATTAAATATATATTATATATGCTTGATCGGATAACCCCGAGCAGCTAATTGCATGTATATATTATTATTATTGCTTGCGAGATAACCCCCAAGCTACAAACTGAGTACTGAGTACTATATATATTGTTGGTATATTTACCATGTTTTGAATCTCCTGCATGAGCTGCAAATCATGTTTTGAATCTCCTGCATGAGCTGCAAATCTGAGAAGAACAAAGTTATCAATATCATCATTACATTCAAACTATCATCTTGAAGATCGGTTAACAATCCACCCGTTTAAGATATAACAAAACCTTCGAAGATCCTTTTCTTAAGTCCGTCTAACAAAAGTGATATCAATATCAAGTCTACGATCATTATGGAAACACCATTCAATACGGATTTATCAATCTCAGAAAACTTCCCTTACTTGTTCATCATAACAAGATTCAAACTAAAATGTTCTTAACCATGGTAACTAAAGCATAAACATTCCAACTTCCAAAAATATGATGCTCGGTTAAAAGTCATCTATGGAGCTTAATAATCTCGGTAGTATGTTCATAACATCCTTAAGAACACGAATACAAGGGTTGGAGATAGCATTAACATACCTTAATATGAAGAAAACGTCGAGACAATAGGTAGAATCCAACTCTGGTTGCTTGAGTGCCAATCCAAGGTGTTTCTTAACTTCAATGATCGAGTATATATGATATCCAATCTTCAATGATCAAGTATAAGTGATCTATATGTGTTTTAGATGGCTGAAGACTCTTTGGAAACGAAGGAAGGTGAAGGACAAGTGAAACAAACGAAGTGAAATGAAATGGGGTGCTGTCCCTTTTATAACTTTTCTGACTTTACGTACGTTAGCCTTCGTGCATAACGTAAGTTATCTACTTAGCGTACGCTATAGGTTATGCTTAGCGTACGTTAACGTCCAAATAGTTTACTGTCTCGTTCCTGTACACTCTTACGTACGCTACATCCTCAAAGTTACGTACGCAATCAGTTATAATTAGCGTACGCTATATACATCACTTAGCGTACGCTAATCCCCGTTGACCCAAAGCTGTTCAGGTTCATCCGCGGGAATCTTATCCGGACCCACCAACCAGCTGGCTCGTGTGCTAGCCGCCCTGATCAATTATTGACTTCCTTATGTACGCTATGCCTTGCTCATAGCGTACGTTAACCTTGGCACATAACGTACGTTATGCTTACTGCTTAGTACGTTATGACGTAGTTGCATGTGAAAATTTTCAAGTTGATACTATCATGTATGTGGATATGAATACAGAAAAGATCATACTTCGATTATCGATATCACAAATTCGAATAATACAGGGTTCAAATACAGTCGAAAATACTCAACAATTTATCTGGATATTACAATTGGAACCCATAATAAAACTAAAAAGCCGGTTGATTATCTCACAGGATAATTTGAAATGAAAGACCTCGGACAAATAAAATACTCTCTTGGTTTACAGATAGAACACTTACAAAATGGAATATTTGTACACCAATCATATTATACAAAAAGGGTCTTGAAGCGCTTTAACATGGACAAGGCAAATCTTGTTAGTACCCCGATAGTTAACAGAACATTGAATGTTGAAAAGGATCCATTTCGCGCTTGTGAATATAACGAATAAATACTTGGTCCCAAAGTACCATATTTAAGTGCGATTGGGGCTCTTATGTATCTTGCCAATTGTACACGATCGGATATAGTTTTTGTTACTAATCTATTGGCGATATATAGTTCATCCCCAACACGTAAGCTTTAGAATGGGATTAAGCACATATTTTGTTATCTACATGGAACAATCGATTTAAGATTATTTTATCCTAAATAGAGATGAAATAATTGGTTTTGCAGATGCGCGATATTTATCAGATCCCCATAAAGGTAAATCACAAACCGGTTATATTTTCATGATCAATGGCACTACAATATCCTGGCGTTCCCAAAAGCTAACACTTGTTGCTACATCTTCAAATCATGATGAGACTATCGCACTTCATGAAGCAAGTAGAGAATGTGTGTGGCTTACATCTACGACTCAACACATCAAGGAAGTCAGTGGATAACCAATTAATAAAGACCAGACAATATTATTTGAAGATAATGCTGCGTGTTTGCCCAAAACAAGGAAGGATATATCAAGAGCGATCGGACTAAACATATTCCCCCCAAGTTCTTCTCGTACACTCAAGAACTTGAAAAGAACAAGGAGATTGATATTTAATATGTCCGAGCAAGTGAGAACGCAACAGATTTATTTACAAAAGGGTGCTTCCTAGTTCCTACTATAAATTTCAGAAAACATATTCGTAATATTGAGATTCGGCACCTAATTATAGTGCAACATGTCACACACACCAAGGCAAAAGTTCGCCTATAAAAGAAGGTTGAGGTGAAAGCATTCTATAAACATGAGTGAATAAAAGTCTCTTCCTCCATATCTCCCCTATATACTAATGCAGAATACGCTGAGCCTAAGTGGCAGCTTCTCATGCTTCGGCTGCCACATGTCTTCTGCTGGTGCTTTGTGTGCTTATGTGTCAGCCTCTCATGCTTCGGCTGGCACATAATCAATTACTGGCATAATCATCATTGCATTAATTACATTATAATTATATCTCAAATAACTCCTACCTACCTTATTAATTTTCACGAATTAAGGAATGTAAATTTCGAAAGAATAGGAATTGATTATATTTACAGAAATATTTCACGTTTTCATTAATTAAAAAATATAAATCTCAAACAAAGAGAAATTTAATATAATATTGTGGACTATATATTAAAAACTTAAACCTAAAATTTCGCGGAAATATTATATATTTCGACTAATTAATTAGTTTATATTAGATAGTCACTATGGTTAGGTATATCAATAAAAGAAATATCAACTCAAATGAAAGATACTTGGGAGTATTGGAAAAGAAGTATTGAATATATATAATTAAAAAGGTACTCCAAGTCCTAATTAATTAACTAAATTGAAATAATCTCATTAAAAGATATTATTAAAAGTGTAGAAATAATAGTTTTAATTATTATTTATAAATAAATCAAAGAACTATGAAATAAATCAATTAGTCTATTTTAGTTTTAAATCTTATTTAATTAATATAAAATAAAAAATAAATGAAAAAGCTCATATTTAGTAAACTATATAATTAGTAATTTTATGAATTTTCAAAGAGATGTTTCTAAATATATTAGAAATTAAATTTAATAATAATATACTAATCCGTAGATTCATCTTTGTACATAGAGAATTTCAGGAAAAAAATAATCGTTTTAAGTGATTTTTAAGTGAGTTTTTATTTTTTTTAATTTTAAAAGATTTGTTAATTTCTCTACTAAATCAACTATATATTTTTGAAATTTTTGGATTTGCTTTTGTGTTTTAAATTATATCAAAATAATTTATGTAATTTTTTCAGATATAAAGATTAAATTATCTCCTTTTTGGTCAGTTAACATAAATCAGTTAATACTTAACGATTTGGACCATTTTGGCAAAAAAATGACCTACTATTTATGTCCTTCTCTTAATCAATGTAAAATGTGCCAACTTTAATACTTCTATATATTGAGTTAACTGTTTGAAAATAATATCATATAAAAATGATATAAAGTTTCAAGTGAATCAAATGTCACTTGGATTTTTTGTGATACAAGTTTCACAAATTACTAAAAATACTCTAATTATTTTCTCTTTTTTTGAATGTAAAATTTCTAGAATTTAGTACTCTTAAATATGAAGTTCAATGCCTGAAAAGTACCATATAACTTTTCTCGGCTAATCTATATTACAAACAAAATTGTGCCTTTTTTTGCTTTTAAAAAATTGGGATAAGTTTAATTAGTCTAGGATGTGGATGTAGTTTTCTCAGTTAACCCTGCGATTGTTATATTTACAATAAGTCATACAGGTAATTTACTTATATATATATATATACTACGATGCTGCTGCTTCTTTTTTTTGGGCAAATTGGTATGTACTTAATTTTAAGTTATAAGTCATAATCTCCTTACTTTTTAATTCCAAAACCTATTTTAAAATGAATTTACATATAGTTTCACTTCAACCAAATGCCGTCGAAAGTTTTTGTAATACAAATTTCAGAAATTACTAAAGTACTTCAACTCTTTTTCTATTTTTTTTAAATATAAAATGGGTAGACTTTAATACTCTTAAATATGAAGCTAAATATTTGAAAAGCTATCATATACGCATAAATATGCCGTTTCACTTCAATCAAATCAATTGAGTTTTTTCTTTTGTAAATTTCTAAAATTTTAAGGTCGTTTGTAATTAGGACAAAATTCTGATGTGTATTTTTTAACTTATCCAAGCTACTCTTATATTATAATCTAAATTGTTAAATTTCCTAAGGCTAGGACTTGGACGTAGTTTTCTAAATTAACAGGTATATTTATAATAAAAGTAATTAAATTATATATACTACTATTATACTTTTTTATTGCAATTTGAGAAGTGCTTAATTTTAAATTATAAGTGAAACCCTCTTATGTATTTCCAAAAACTTTTTAAATTTCAAAGATATTACTAAAATTACCCTTGCCACAATTATTTAGTATAATTCTACATATGAAGTTGTATCAAAGGACAATGCATATATCATTTATTCAAGTATAAGCTCTTCTTCACTTTGGCATCATTGCAAACTCATGAGACTGACTAAGAATATGAGATTAATTGTTGGACACACAATGTCATCTCACCATCTACAAGAAATTAAGGACTTATCCGAATGAATCCTCAAAATTATAGATGGTGAGCTGGGTGAAGAAGTTGATAGAGAAATCTTGATTGATATTCTTGATATTTACTCATCCGGAATGCCAAAAATCATATTGCAACCATTGTTGAAAGCACTACTATTCACTTATAAGTAACATTCCATAAAGTAATTTTTGAAGAAAGAGCAATCTTGGCGCCAACAAACGACATTGTGGAGATAGTAAACGATTACGTGATGTCTATAATTTCAAAAGACAAGCGGATATATCTTAGTTTTGATAGTATATGCAAAATCTCTGCGACCTCTAAAAGTCAAAATCAAGTATATCCAATTGATTTTTTTTTTAATAACATCAAGTGTTCTAGAATTCCAAATCACATCTTGAAATCCTAAGTTAGAGTTTCAATTATGCTAATTCAAAATATGGATCAATTATCAGGATTATGCAATGTCATTAATAATTATCCAAATTCGTAACCATATTATTGAACAAAAAAATTCGGGGAATAATTTTGATAGTAAAGTATTTATTCCACAATTGATATGAACTCGTTAGATGACAAATTACCATTTAAATTTTAAATATGTCTGTTCCCACTTATTATGAGCTTTGTCATGACTATGTTTAAGAGTCAAGGTCAAACGCTCTCTCATGTCAGTATGTATCTTCCAAGACCCGTATTGGTCATGGTTAGCTTTATGTAGCCATATCAAGAGTGAAGATCATGAAAGACTAGAAATCTTTTGTTGCGATGAGAATGGTGTAATCACAAACAGAACAAATAGTGTAGTTTATAAAGAAGTATTATTAAATTTATACTATATTTACATAAGAGGTCTTTTTTGCGTTCCCGTGTAATTACACGGGTGTTATATTAGTTATTTCTATTACTGTATATTTGTGTACTATTTTATACTGTGATTCTTGAATGCTCTCGATACGGACACACATGCAACATAGGATATGTTTGGATGCATTAACTGATAATCTAGCTGATTGTTGATAATCTAGATGAAAACCAATAATCTAGATTATATCAGATAATCTAGCTGAAAATTGATAATCTAGTTGTAGTATGGTAATTTAGATTATTGTATTTAAAAGTGTTTGACAAAACTAGCTATCATACTAGCTGAAATATATAAAATGACATAAATGTACATCTTTTATATTTATTGTTATATTATAATATTACAAAAATAACCTTAATATTTATATATTAACTCTTATGTTGCTTATATTTCTTTGACATTATGCAATATTATTATTTATTTTGTTTTCAACTTCTAATTGTATTTTAGGGTTTTTTTATGTTATCACTTATATTATTATACAAATTTATACAAATATTTATTAAGGGTAAAATCGGAATGAAAAAATAAAATTTGTATATATATTATATATATAAAAAATATACATTAAGGGTAAAATCGAATAAAAATAAAATCAGTAGCTTTGGGTTGAAAATTTATATTCGAAAGCGTTTGAATTTAATCTAGATTAAGATTATAATCTAGATTAAATTAGCACAATCCAAACAAGATTTTGAAGGTCAAATTAGATTATTTGACCAATTTTAATCTAAATTAAAATTATAATCTAGATTAAGTGGTCATCCAAACATACCCTAAGATTATAATCTAGATTAAGTGGTCATCCAAATATACCCATAATCAATTAGGTAGAGTTGAATTTTACGACACAAATCAATATAATTCAGAAATCTTGAAATTCGGAAAGATGACAAATTTGGGTTGGTCAGTGTCATTCATGGTGTTGGGCTTTTCGTCTCTTATTGACATTTGAGCTTCACTTCCCGCAAAGGTTAACTAACATGGGCTTTTCTCAATTTGGGCCGGTGATAGGACATGTATTCATACTCAACCTTTTCCTATATATATATATCCAACCCTCAAGCCCTAAACCCTACTTCTCTGAGCTGTTTATCAAAACCCTAAAAAAAAATCTCTCTCGTTGCAGCTTCAGAACGTAGGAACTGTGCTCGAATTATCCGCCATCATGGTAACTCCCCCCGCCCTCTATTTTGCTATTAGCTTTCCAATTCAAACTTTTGGTTTATATAAAATCCGTTCTTTGTGAGTTTTCCCCAATTTTTTTTTTGAATAATCTTGTGCGTGTATTGTGTGTGTGTGTGTGTGAACAGACTGGAGAAGCTGTGAACCCAAAAGCGTACCCGTTGGCTGATACCAAGCTCACAATTACCATTCTTGACATGGTTTCTCAAGCTTCTCAATCCAAACAGCTCAAAAAGGGTGCTAATGAAGGTGTGTTGTGATTATTTTTTTTAGGATAATTATCCTTGACTTATTTAATTTTCTCTAATTGAAAGTTTTAGGTCATTCTTTCGATCGATGTTCTTGAGTAATAGAGATGTTTTTTTTTTTTAAAAATAATAATTAATTTGCTGCAGCTACCAAGACCTTGAACAGAGGAATTTCTGAGTTCGTTGTGATGGCGGCTGATACTGAGCCACTTGAAATCCTTCTTCACCTTCCACTTCTTGCTGAGGATAAGGTAAAATTTATAGTTTTGTTTCGGAGATTTTCGTTTTGGTAAGTTGCGCAATAGATCTATGGAGACTGCTTTGCTGATGAGATATTGGTTTATGTGAAGAGCTATATACTATCTGTTCTGTTCTCTTGTAATTGTAACATTTTGACTTCCATGCACAATTTTGCTATTAATAAAGATTATAAAATTACGTTTTAAAAGTATATTTCGAGACGAATATCACAAGATCTCATATGACTATGTTTTTCTACATGTATAAACCATAAATGATGGTAAAAAAAGTGTGTGAACCCCATATTAGTCAACTTCTCCAATAATAGAAGATTGGAGGAAGTATTTATATACATAAAGACTTAACCGATGTTAAGAAGCTCTAACTCGGAACTCGGACCTCGGAACTCTAAACTCAGTCTCTTCGATAAGAAGCTTGAACTCAAGTTCGATAAGCCAAAACCTTCGAAATAATCGAGCTGCTCTATAAAACCTCTAATTCGAACTTGATAAGCTCTGCTTTGTTTCTTTCAACAAGAAAACGAGCTCGAGTTTGAACATAAAGTTTTGTTGGATAAGCTTATCGAGCTTGGCTTGACACGATAAGAAGAGGTTCGAACTTGAGTTTGGTAATGCAAAACTTGATTTGGCTCGGCTTGTGTGTGTTTGTGTCTGTGTGTATATATGTATTTTGGGGCTGGGGGTTGGGATATTATGTTCGAGTATGAAACTGGCGATACTTGAAACAGTCCCCTCTTAAGATGAGAATCTTAAAAAACTAAAAAAAATTCCTGAAAAATTAGAAGAATTCGAAACTTAAAATTCATATTTTTTTTAAATTAATACTCAGGTCAGGAATATGACGTTTTTTTATACAGAATTTTTGCCTTCTTGTTTTATGTATGTATGATGAGAATATGGAATAGGCAATATTTTTCGCTATTGTTTGTAACTAGAAAGTAGAAAAACGGTGATAATTTTATGTTCAACGTCTGATTTTCATGATTGAAAGAAGCCATTCCGACAGCCACCTCTTTTGTTCCCTTCTCTTTCTATCAATGCACTCAACCCGAATCACATGATTTGATTTGGTCACTTGTCCATATGCAAAACCACTCTTTTCATAATAAAAGCTTATATTTCTATGCAACTATTGTTCCCTGTGACTAAACTTAACTAGTTATGTATCCAGTGACTATTACTTCTTACATATATTTCCTTAAGTTTTTCCACATGTATAAACCATAAATGATGGTAAAAAAAGTGTGTGATAAGCTCTGCTTTGTTTCTTTCAACAATAGAAGATTGGAGGAGGTATTTATATACATAAAGTCTTAACCGATGTTAAGAAGCTCTAACTCGGAACTCAGAACTCTAAACTCAGTCTCTTCGATAAGAAGTTGGAACAGGATTTTTTTGTCTGATAAGCTTATCGAACTAGAGGTTTCAATAAGAAAAAGCTTGAACTCAAGTTCGATAAGCCAAAACCTTTGAAATAATCGAGCTGCTCTATAAAACCTCTAGTTCGAACTTGATAAGATCTGCTTTGTTTCTTTCAACAAGAAAACGAGCTCGAGTTTGAACATAAAGTTTTGTTTGATAAGCTTATCGAGCTTGGCTTGACACGATAAGAAGAGGTTCGAACTTGAATTTGGTAATGCAAAACTTGATTTGGCTCGGCTTGTGTGTGTTTGTGTCTGTGTCTGTGTATATATGTATTTTGGGGCTGGGGGTTGGGATATTATGTTCGAGTATGAAACTGGCGATACTTGAAACAGTCCCCTCTTAAGATGAGAATCTTAAAAAACTAAAAAAAAAATCCTGAAAAATTAGAAGAATTCGAAACTTAAAATTCATACTTTTTTAAATTAATACTCATGTCAGGAATATGACGTTTTTTTATACAGAATTTTTGCCTTCTTGTTTTATGTTTGTATGATGAGAATATGGAATAGGCAATATTTTTCGCTATTGTTTGTAACTAGAAAGTAGAAAAACGGTGATAATTTTATGTCCAACATCTGATTTTCATAACTGAAAGAAGCCATTCCGACAACCACCTCTTTTGTTCCCTTCTCTTTCTATCAATGCACTCAACCCGAATCACATGATTTGATTTGGTCACTTGTTCATACGCAAAACAACTCTTTTCCTAATAAAAGCTTAGGGTGTGTTCTCTTTGTTGTTTTGAGGTCATTTTCTGTTTTTATTTTCAAAAACACTAAAAATGTTTTCTTTTTATCATTTTCGAAAATGCATTTTCGAAAATGAAAAAAATATTTGTACACAAAACGCAAAATTGCCAAAACCTTGTTTTGAGCGTTTTGTGTGTATTTCAACAAAAAATCTTCAATATGCTCAAAATGCATTTTGAGTTTTTTTTTTTGGATTATCCTAATTTGAAACTAAGTCTAAAATAAAGATTTATGAATTTAATATTAATATTACAAAAAAAATATTTTGCAATATAAATTTAACAGAACACGTTTTCAGCAATTTTGAAAACAAAAATAAAAACAGAAAAATACAAAACATTTTTCAAAATGAAAATACAAAATGAAATACAACTATTGTTCCCTGCGACTAAACTTAACTAGTTATGTATCCAGTGACTATTTTGTGTGTGTGTGTGTGTGTGTAGAGAGAGAGAGAGAGAGAGAGAGAGAGAGAGAGAGAGAGAGAGAGAGAGAGAGAGGACAAGGGGTGAGAAAAATGAAACTCAAGTATTAA
The DNA here is from genome assembly GCA_033398695.1 of Orobanche coerulescens. Taxonomy (NCBI): domain Eukaryota; kingdom Viridiplantae; phylum Streptophyta; class Magnoliopsida; order Lamiales; family Orobanchaceae; genus Orobanche; species Orobanche coerulescens. The sequence goes on from CM065817.1 coordinate 143,922,690, forward strand.
ATATGTTTTTTTTTTGTGCAGAATGTGCCGTATGTTTTTGTTCCATCCAAACAAGCTCTTGGTCGTGCATGTGGAGTTACCCGACCAGTTATTGCTTGTTCGGTTACTACCAACGAGGGAAGCCAATTGAAGGTTCAAATTCAGTCTTTGAAGGTAATTTGGGGAATGGTCTACTAATTATATCTTTTCGTATTTAAGATTTTCTTTATTTTTTTTGGTATTTAACTTTTTTTTTGGGGGTTACTAACTTTTATTTAGGATGAAATTGAGAAGCTCCTGATCTGATTATGTAAAAGCGAACTATGATTTCCAGCATGATGGGCCTCTGGAGCAACCCCGAGGCTTTGACTGATATACAAGGGATTGTCTCAATGTCCGTTTTTGCGGTTGTCTTGATCCCATCTTTTCGTAGAGTTTTTTGTGTGCTACTATTTGAATATGGACAACGATTTAGACTTTGATTCCGTTGCTTGTTGCAAGAAGATTGGTTATATTATTTACCTAGTGAAATTTCCATTTTCCATGGGATTTGTTACCTCTCCCACCCTTCGTCATCTCCATTCTCCCTCAATTTTTTTTTTAGGTTCTGATTAAGTTCGTCACGATAAAGGGAAATAGGGGTGGAGTCGGCTCCAGGCCATAATCCCTACCTTTTGTGACTGGGCTAGCCCCACCTCTCCCTCGACTCGACCCGGTTATTTTTGAAAGTAGAAGTTAGTTTAGGAGTCTTTGGTCTCTGATTAAATCAGAAGCAGATTTTTTCTCCGTAAAACACCAAATATTGAGAATTGATCTGAAAGTCTTTGTTTTTTCTTCCAAATACTTGTGCCCGTTTGTAGATGCTTACCCAGCACTTTAAAGTATCTTTTTCCGACTTTACCATCAAAATTAGTACTCACTCCGTCCGTCTTCGGAGCCCGTGCGGCGTCCCAGGGGTCCTCACACCTCGGGACCAGCCTATCCCACATAACATGCCAATTGGTTTTGCCCTGTCATGGGCTCATCAGGGAGACGGCAGTAGTCCCTGACCAGTTGTGTCCTACCCGCAACGATCACCTTCATAGTCAAGTTCTCGACCAGCGACAAGCTCTCCGGACTAAACTGGATCGGCATGCCTGACTCGGTCAGATTGATGCATCCGGGCAAACGCCTTAATGTTAATGTCGCCCCTATACCCCTCTTGTGGCAAGCTAATGAGAAGGCACGCCTCATTTGGACGGTCAACACAGACACGACATATCGGGTCGTGTCAGTTGGGACGGCACGGGATTTAAGAAAAGTTTGTATAAATTGATTTTAGTGAAGAAAATGTCCTACTTTTGAGAAGAATGATTTTCGTTTTATAAATGAGACAAATTTTTGGTGGACGGAGGGAGCATTTGATAAACGCAAAATTATTTTCTTAAAAATTGAGAAAGATGTGCTCAAGAAAAGTTGTAATTTGTAGCTTTGGGTGGAAAGTAACTATCATAGCTTTGTTGCTAAAGTTGATGTCACTATTTTTAACAAAAATAAACCAAATTGATCTCATTTTTGTTTTTTTTATTGTATCGATCAGACTATTATTGACAATATAATTGTTATAATACAGGTTCGATCTATAATATAAAAGATAGTGGTATTTTTTTAACGTCGTAGTATGTACTTCAAAAGGCTATTCTACCCCTCCCCTTCCCTTGTGTTCAACTGAATAATAATATCAAATATTTAATAATAATATATTTCCATAAGTATCCTTAAAATATAAATTAACTGATCAAATAATCTTCAAATAAAAAATTACCTTTCGTTGTGAGTTCCCCGGCAGACTTACAGTGGGTCGCCGGTCTATCTGTTTTCCCGGGTCAGCCGGTCTATTAGTTTCTCCGGGTCAACGACATATCTCATCGGTCGGCAATAATATATTTTTAGTGCGGAAGGTCTATTAGTTTTTCTGGGTCAACGACAAATCTCATCGGTCGGCAATAATGATTTTTTAGTGCGGAAAGCTCGCCGTTAGACCTTCAACTTAAATTAATTAATGGACATTTGATATCTTTAACACCAAAAATAAAATACTTTAAAAGAAACCTCGTTACAGAAATGGGATTTGAACATGAAGTGCAATATTAATTCTTCAGTGAACTTAGGAAGAATTTAATATGAAATATTGAGATCTACTAGGAATCCTTGTTCTAGTCTTCCTAAATTCCCTAAGTAGTCGAAATGCCTATAAATAGGACTACCTAGGGGTCGGTCGATTCATTACTCTTGTACAAGAGATTTTTGATTTTTTCTGCGTGTGTTAAATTGTGGATCTTGACTTGTGTTTTTGATCCATAATTTGGAGGTTGGAGCTCACTTTTATTTTCCAAAAAAATACCGTAAAATTCTAGAAAATAGAGAAAAATCGAGAGGTGCTTCTGTGAGAATTCCGGCCGATCCAGGTTGAAGTTCAATAAAGAATCAGTAGCTTGTTGCCCACATTATATTCGGATCTGGAGGGATATACTCTACAAGATCTAAAGGTCGAAATCAAGAAAATCTACAACCACGCTGCAGGAGTAATTGTTACTTGATTGTAGATCTAGATAGTAATAATATATATTACTAATATAGACTATGCAAGTATTTATTTATTTAAATTAATTATTAATTTTAATAATTAATCAATTATTAAGTCTAAATAAAATTTATGCTTGTAGATATATACAATGTATTTTTTTTTAAATTATGCTTCCGCTGCGTTTTATTCGAGCAATAAGCTCCCGTCTAGGGGTGGCAAATCGTGCGGGTCGGGTCATTATTGGGTTGACCTGATAACAACCCGACCTGTTAAGGTCAAACCCGAACACGATCTGATAAGGATTCTCTAAACCCGAACACGAACCCGACCTGATAAGGTCAAACCCGAACACGACCCGGACACGACACGAACACGATAAAAACACGATTGGATTCGTGTTGACCCGACACGATAGCAACACGATAACGACACGACACGTTAAAAACCTGTTTCAACACGATCACAACCTGATAACCTATAAATAGTAACAAAAAAAATGATAAAAAACAATAAGAATTATAAACCTCAAATAAAAGTCTAGAAGAAATAAATTATTAAAAAATTATTTATTAAATATTTATTAAATATTTGTTTTTTAATAAATATTTATTAAAAAAATAAATCATAACGGGTTACCTGAACCCGACCCGAACCCAACCCGAACCCGACCCGAAATTATCGTGTCCGTATTGGGTCAACCTGATAAGAACCCGAATCCAATAAGGCTTGACACTAACCCATTAATTTCGTGTCGGTTCGTGTCGTGTTTTCGTGTCGTGCCGAAAATTGCCAGCCCTACTCCCGTCTTTTCTAGCTGTACGTAACCAACTTTGTTCAGGCTTCCATGCCTCTTCTCCTTATAAACCGTAGGAACGCCAACAATTCTGAGCAATGGGTATAAATAATTTCAAATGAATTAAATGTGTGTCGGGTTAAATTTATTTAAAATTTTATTGAGCCTTCATTATGTTTTGGATTGATCTAATTAGTCTAGTTCGAACGAATTTTTTATCAAGTCAAATATAAATTAAATTCGAATATTTTATTTTTATATGTATTTTCATAATTTATATTTAAACCAAGTTGAGTTATAAATTATATTAAACGATAAATCATGTTCAAGCTTGATTTAGCATAATGAACCAAGCTCAAATGGGCTCTTTACAAATTAAGCACTAATCAGTTATCGAGTAGTTTTGTTTGATTTCTAGCTCTATTCTAAACTAACTTATATAGTTATAATCGAATGATATTTCATAATGATAATCGATTTCTTAAAGATAAAATGAGAGACGTGACGATATCTTTTTTCATTAGTAATTGAGTTGGACCAATGGTAATATTATTAAATAAACAATGACAAATGTTAGTGTAATTACTAGGTTAAAAAATTATATAAAATTCTTTTCTCATTTTTTTTTTGGCTTCTTTTACTTGCTATATCTCACTCTTGCTAACTATTTTGAGAGTGTACAACATTTGAGCGTCGGAAGTCCTTTGGCTGACACCCCAATAGAGTGTTCTTTCTCGTTGACATATTTTTGGTGTCCTCTCTTTATAATTGTACATGTATCTCTTTCTCGTCGAATACTTGGAAATAATGTAAATCTATATATTTTTTTTTTAAAATTTATTACCTAATAAAAAGTCTAATGCATCTCATGGTGACATGGTTAACCTATTAATGTTATTAAATAATAAAAGTTTACTTTGTAAATTTCAAATATTCAATGAGATGTCTGTTTCTAGATTCTAAAAAGGTAAATAAGTTGATGTATTAAGTCTTAAAATTAGGTGTAAAATGTGTTTATCAATAATGCACTACTCCCTTCGTTTCGCAAGAGTGTGTTCAATTTGTCACAAGAGTGTGCCCATCAGTTTTTAGAAACTACCATTTATATTTTTACTCTACATTTTCAACTTATTTACAGACAATATCAAGGATGACTCACACACTTTATCATTTAATCAATCAACAAAAATAATTTATATACCTCTACAATAAAAGTGGTACCCTTTCTCCATTCAAATCCACCCCTACTTAACTTTTATTAAAACTCGTGTACATAAAGAGTGAACACACTCTTACGGGACATATCGAGTAATAATTAATTTGTAGAAGGGAAATATGTCATACCTAGGGGTGGCAAAATATACCGAAATGCCGAAATACCGAATTTACCGTACCGAAAAATTACCGAAATTACCAAAAATTTTGGTATACCGAATTTCCGGTACGGTATGGTGCCGTACCGAAAACTTTCGGTACGGTAACGGTATGAAATTTTTTTCTTTTCGGTATTTCGGTATATACCGAGATACCAAAAAAAATCGGTATTTCAATATATATATCGGTATGTCGATATTTTCGATATTTTTTTACTGGTATTTCGGTATATATCGGTATATCAAGATTTTTTCGATATTTTGGTAATTCGGTATTTCGATAAGTTCGGTATATACCGATACCGAAATAAAATTCGATGTACCGAAATTTCGGTACGGTATCGGTATGGACCGAAAGCCATATCGAAATTTCGGTATACCGGATTTCGGTATACCGAAACTTCCAGTACGTTATCGGTATAAATTTTGTTGTATCGAAACTTTCGATACGGTATACAGTATCGACAAAAATATTCGGTACGATACAGTATACCAGCCCTAGCCATACCACTATACCTTGTCTTTGTATATTGCCAATGTCATTATGGAATAGTCCCCATTGATTCAACACACCTTACAAATTTGTCATTAAAAATTCTTCCATATAAAACGAGGCTAAATATGTTGATAGAGGGCCATCTTCCAAGCTAAGCGTCTGTAGTCCAACGGTTAGGATAATTGCCTTCCAAGCAATAGACCCGGGTCCGACTCCCGGCAGACGCAAAAATTCAATATTTTACTTTTTATACTATTCTCTTTCCAACTTTTTTTTTTAAATACTATTCTCTTTAAATACTATATGTATTTTTTCCTCAAACTAAATAATTTCTTCCAAATAAATATTTTTCATATCAATTTTTATGAATTGAAATTAAACATATGATGCATGTAAATTATAAGGCTTACTTTAAAAGTTTTTTTTTTTTTTTAAATTGAATCATTCCTTTCATGTTAATACTTTTTCATACCAACTTTTATGAGTTGACATTATTTGTTTCTATAAGGTGTAAATTATTAAGTTCTCCCTCTAAAATAATTTTTTTTAAATAAAATAATCCTTTTCGCACAATAGTTTTCCTATCAATTTTTATTAGTTTTTTATTTAATTAATATTATTTCCTGCACAGTAAAATAATAGGATGAGGCATTTTAAAATATCGACTTTAACTCAGCTCCATAATAAGTTCACGAAGTAGATACGTTTTCATTTTCCACGCGCCATGCATCGACCCTCCTCACACTGCATCTAACAAGATAAACACTTAGAAAAAAATATTTTAACATTGTACTCGACCTAACCCGTCCCGTCCCATAACGCCCCGCAAACTATTGTGCAGTTCATTATTCAATTATAAATGACCTGCGCCATGTTTGAAATCTCAAATAGCAGGAAAGAACCGTTTAAAATGTTAATTTCAACTCACTTCACAATAAATCTGCTTGCGATGCGGGGTTACCCTTTATTTAAAAAGAAAAAAACAATTTTCGTTGATAGTTTGTTTTGAAATGACAATAATAAGCCGGAGCAAAAGGTACCGAATGCTGGAGTATATATTTTAAAAGCAATATTTAGTAGCAGTCAAATTTACTTAGTGATATCGAGGGTAAAAAGTAAAAAAAATATGAATGATATTTTACATGAACAAAGAGAGACAAATATGTAGTAGAGTTGCAAATATTCTGCATAAATAGTACTTTGTATTTTATTTTGAAAATTATCATGTCAAAATAGTCACACATAATAATAAAAATAATTTTATAACTGAATATCTTATAATTTTTTAATTAAAGAGTACAGTCATTATTCAGTGTTGATTCCACGAATTTTGTATTATTTATTTATTTGTTTTGATCCGAGATGGATCGATTTGTCTGATTTGTCAATTTCTTCAAAATCTCTAGGGCCGTTCTCGGTCCGGTTCGGTCCGGATATTGTCTTCTCGGGTCCGGACCGTTAAGGTATCGAGTATTACCGGTTTCGGTCTTTACCAGTTTCGGGCCCCAACTTCAATACTTGTATCCGGACCGCTAACGTTTTAGGTGAGTATCAGTCTCGGGTATTTCGGGTGGATTCTTGGGTATCTTAAATCATTAAAAGTCCTAATCACCAAAACCTCATAATCGAAACAAGAACGGAGGTTTTTTTTCAAATGTATGCTAAGAAAATTAAGAGATAAGGTCTTTTAAACTTATTTTTTCTATATGTACTAATACCTTATGCAATGTTTTGTAAAATGTATATTTATGAAAAATTACCGTTTTTTTACCGGGTTAACGGTTTCGGTCCTTATCGATTTCGGTTCTAACTTCAGTATTAGTATCCGGACCGCTAACGTTTCGGGTGAGTATCAATCTCGGGTATTATCGGACGGTTCTCGGGCTGTTCTCGAGTATACTTGGACCGCTAACAGCCTTAATTCCAACACACACACCATCCCCAAATCAAGACTAAATTTGAGATTAAAGTCTACCATACCATTTCCCCTAAACTAAACATGCCCTCAAAAAATAAGGAAATTTCTGAAAATAACTTTTGGCTCATTTGAAGAAAATATATGAGCTAATCGTTGAAGAAAAAATAACTGAGACAAAAGATATGCAAAAGATAAGTGTATTGTCATTAATGGTATTCATATATATAAGTGGATATTATAATACTGGAGGCCTAATCCTACTCAAAGAAGGAAAGCCCATAACTTACAGACTAAGGGAAATAAAAATATTCCTTTAACACTCGTCCTTGTGCCTAGTCTATTAGCACATGTCATGTTGCCTCGTTAAAAGTTTGTCAAGCAAAAACTTAGTGAGGAAATATCTTGATCGTGGGGAAAAGAGTATAACATCTAGATATGCAAGGCTTAGACTTCGCCCTTTCAGCCTATCCCTCCATATGATCGTTACTTTAACCATAATGCTCTAAGGTGATCACTTCATCGATCCCTAAATTGATACATCTAGTTACCACCTTAAAAACCTTTCCAAGTGATAAAAATCATGTGAGAAAAATGATCCTTGCAAGGAAAAGAGTATAATATACGACGTGAATGTAAGACTCCCTCTCAAGTCTATATCTCCCCCTGATTTGTACGTCAAAACTCAATGGGAGCAACAAAGGTCCTTTATAAATCACCATTTTCTTGTGAACTTTACATCAATCACAAAAGTTGAAAAAATCTACAGCTCCCCCTAATATTTACATCCATATACCATTGCCTCGTTAAAAACCTTGCCAAGTAATAAAATCCAACGGGAACAAACATTGATCTAAGGAAAAGAGTGCAACCCTTGTGAGTATGCTCTTATATCTCACATATTTCCCTTTATGATCCTACCATTGATCGAGATAATTTACAAGTTATATTATGCTCTTAAATGTATGTATGCTCATGAGTGGTAGTACTTAACTACTAGTTTCTCACAAGTGTAGAATGATAGTTCTTAGTCATGTACACACATGGACTGATTCATTCAAAGCAATAATCTTGTTGTGATTCGAGGAGGTAGCCAAAAGGGTTTGCTTAGTCGATTTCTAAAATATCATCAAATTCTACCAACATATTCTTCGGGGTCGTTGCTTCGGCACCAACATTTACTTTAACATTTGCCTTTTTTAAAGCACCTTTCTTTACGTGCTTATAGGGAAAGAAAAGTTTTAAGTCAATGGTTTCTTTTAGGTATCAGAGGATATTGTTGATACTATTCCATTGATGTGTTGTGGACGTTGAACTAAATCTAGTCAGTGAATTAACTGAGGAATGATATCAGGTCGTGTACATGGAGCCAAGTACAATAATGCACTATTACACTCAAGTAGAGGATTTCAACTCTCAAAACTCTTCATCACTTTTCTTTAGACGAAAATGGTCTTTCATTTGCATCTAAACTTTCGACCTATCTTGGGAGTGCTAGTCGAGTGTACATTGTCCATGTTAAAGTGCCTAAAAATCTTTTGGACAAATGTAGACTGGTAGAATGAATTCCACAGCTCGATGTTCTATGTCAATGCCTCGACAAAACTGAATTTTTCCAAGATCGTTCATCTAAAGCTTAGATTTACAGTATCCAGTGGTTTCTCTCATTTCATCAAGAGACCGATTATGTTCATGTCATTGACATACACTGCAATGATCACGGATTCAGAACTTGTTTTCTTTGTGAGGACGCAGGGATACAATTCATCGTTCTTATATCCCTTTCCAACCAAGTAGTCACTTAAACGGTTGTACCACATCCTTAGGGGTTGCTTCAAAATCGTAAAGTCAGAGTTTCAATCGAACTGCAAATGAAAAAATGCCATCAACACTTTCATATAAATCTCCATATCTAGATCCCCATAGAGATACACAGTAACAAATGCTAGGAATTTAATTTATTCAACGTAGTAATTATATTTATTTTATTAATAATTCATTTAATTATATCTAATAAATTATGTTACAAACTAATTATATATGAAAAATATTTCAAGTATCCCACGTTGCTATATCGAGTCGAGTATCGAGTATCTCGACTTGACTCGTTACTATATCGAGTCGAGTTCGAATTTGAATCGAGCCTATTTGAGGCGAGTGTTGATCGAGTTGATCTCGAGTAACTCACGAGTTGTCTCGTCACGTTCACACCCCCAACTATATCTTGGCTTTGTTTATTATCAATGTCACCATTGATTCAACACACCTTTTTTCTCCTTTCGTTTATTTTTCCATTTTCTTGTGATTCAACACACCTCAAAAGTATGTCTATTAACCCACATATAATTCAGAAATAGCTGATAGTGAATTATCTTAATCGTCTTTCAAGCCAAGCGTCTGTAGTCCAACGGTTATGATAATTGCCTTCCAAGCAATAGACCCGGGTTCGACTCCCGGCAGACGCAGAACGACAATATTTTATATTTTTTAACCTATTCCCTTTCCAACTTAACTGAAAGAGTTGCGAATTTTTTCATTCTTAAAGCAAAACTTTCTTTTCTGATAAAGAATTTACATTACTGTTATTTTCGATTATTTTTTTTTGTTTTTTAGACGATATCTTCGGTTTTATTGTTTTAGAATATTTTTTCGTGAGAAATTATTTACGATCTATTTTGCGACGAAATGTTGTTTCCAAACAAAATTGTCAAGAAAGAATATATTTTCTTGTTCTACGAATTCTAATCATGGGATGTAGTCGCAACCCCTATCCCCGTATCCGGATCTGGTGCAGTACAATATCATGTTGTGCACCAGATCCACCATTAGATCACACACGCGCACACACACGTGCGGGTGTGTGTAATCCAATAATGGGAGGGTGCGTGTACTAGTGCATCCCCCCACCCCCTATCCCATTGGCATCCTTAATCCTGAGGCGTGCACAGATCCACCATAATTGCTATCCATTTCGTTACCTCATCTAATACTACAAACATTGCTATTATTTTTTTCTATATATAATTCGCGAAATTTAATTTAATACATTTTAATTAATTAAACTATCAATTATTTATAATTCAGTTGAGATTATTCCATACTTCATCTGGTATCTTACATGTTTTTTTTATAAATTAAATTATTTAACATAGGTCAATTATCCAATTAAAACTATTCACACTCTAACTAATATCCTAGATGTCTTTTTTTTTTCTAAATCAATCTTTTCAAATAGTTTTTTTTCTTATCAATATTTATCAACTGAAGTTCAATTTGTATATAAGACGCCTAAATTATTAAGATTTACCTTTAAGTTTTTTTATTTTTTTAATTAAAAATATTTTCAAATAAATATTATTGCTATTATTTTTATGAATTTATAATTCAAATTAATTATTTTTACTCTAATTAATACTCTATATGTATTTTTTTCGCAAACTAAATAATTTCTTCCATGTAAATATTTTTCACATCAATTTTTATGAACTGAAATTAAACATATGATGCATGTAATATATAAAATTACTTTAAAAGTGTTTTTTTTAAATTGAATCATTCCTTTCATATTAATACTTTTTCATACCAACTTTTATGAGTTGACATTATCTGTTTCTATAAGGGTGTAAGTTTTCCCTCTAAAATTTCATTTTTTTTAAAGATCATTCTTTTCGCATTATTTTTCCTATCAATTTTCATGAGTTTGTTATTTAATTAACATCATTTCCTGCACAGTAAAATAATCGAATGAGGCATTTTAAAATATCAATTTTAACTCGCTCCACAACAAATTCACGGGCAAATATGTTTCCGTTTTCCACACGCCATGGATCGACCCGCCTCACACTGCATCTAACAAGATAAACACTTAGAAAAAATATTTCAACATTGTACTCGACCTAACCCGCCCCGTCCCATAACGCCCGCAAATTATTGTGCAATGCAGATTTCAATTATAAATGACCTGCCCCATGCTTGAAATCTCAAATATTTTCCATATCAATATTGATGGCTTCAAATTAATTTTCATATGAAGTGTGAAAATTATTAAGATACTTACAAATTTTCATATTTATTTTTTTATTAAATTATTTATCTTAAATCAATAGTTTCTTATGAATTTATAATCCAATTAAAACCATTGCCCACAACATAAAATAGCAGGACAAACAGTTTAAAATGTTAATTTCAACTCACCTCACAATAAATTTGTCGGAGAGGACGATGCAGGGTTACCCTTTAAATTAGAAAAAAAAGACAATAATAAGTCGAAGTGAAAACTATCGGATGTTGGAATATATATTTCAAAACCAATATTCAATAGCGGTCAAATTTACTTAGTGATATCGAGAGTAAAAAATGAGAAAATATTGATGATATTTTACATGGACAAAGAGAGAGATATATGTAGTAAATTCGCAAATATTCTGCATAAATAATACTTTGTATTTTATTTCGAAAAAAATTCATGTAAAAGATGGCACCTTTTGAAGCGTTATACGGGAGGAGATGTAGATCACCCCTGTGTTGGGATGATTCATCAGACTCGATCAGGACAGAACCGGAGTTGATAGTACAGACTCAAGAGAAGGTAGCCTTGATTCGTGAAAGGCTGTTGACTACCCAGAGTCGGCAGAAATCTTATGCACACGTGCGCCGTCGCCCGTTGGAATTTGGAATTGGGGACCACGTGCTTTTAAAGGTTTCTCCTACTCGGGGAATTTTTCATTTTGGGAGGAAAGGAAAGCTGAGTCCGAGATATATCGGATCATTCGAGATTCTTGAAAGAGTTGGAGAATTGGCGTACAGGTTGGCCTTGCCGCCATCATTGAGTCATGTTCATAATGTGTTTCACGTGTCTTAGTTACGGAAGTACATCACAGATCCCAGTCATGTAATTGATTTCAGTGAGATCGAAGTCGCTGAGGATGGCACGTTCGAAGAGAAACCAATCAAGATACTCGAGAGTCGAGTCAAACAATTGAGGAATAATCCAATCACTTTGGTTAAAGTTCAATGGTCGCGACACGGAGTTGAAGAAGCCACTTGGGAGATAGAGAACAGTATGAAGTCTAGATACCCAGAACTATTTTCGTCTTAAATTTCGGGACAAAACTCATTTTTAGAGGGAGAGTATGTAATATCCTAATAATTGTTGAGTATTTTCATCTGTATTTGAACCTTGTAATTGTAACACCCCCAAGTCATTCAGGGCATATTACAGCGCCGTGGACTCCACATTATGGAATCCACCAGGCTAACGTACCAACAAGACATTTGACAACGACGAACAATCATCAATAATACGACAATTCAAATAAGACTACAACCCGACAAATAGAATCCAACATCAATCCATTTCCCAAAACGGGAACACAACATTAACAATTTTGAAACAAGAAGTACTCGAGTACTTAAACCAATTTTATAATACAAAAGTCCCAAAACAAGACATCAAAAATAATAGACAGAACTGAACACCAACAGATGACTACTGATCAGTATCATGCTTGCCCATCATCCTCATACGGCTCAAGTGCTCGTTTGTCCCCACGATCGATACCTGAAATACAAAAAGTATTTCCCCCATTTAAGGGGTTAGCGACAACTGCTAGTGCAAGTACAATCCATTTGAACTACATTCTAATCAGATGAATATATGCGCCAAAAAGTCATTTTAGAAAACATTTTATATACCGGAATATTTACATTGTACAATCGTAAATCACATTATCTCCATCACATTATTAATGAGTGAAAATTACTAAGTGACAAATACTTACTGATAATTACTGAATGATAATGAATGAATTACAACCGGGTATTACATACTCCCCCCTTTAAAAAGAGTTTCGTCCCCGGAACTAAGGGTCAAACAACTCGGGATGACTCTCCCGCATACTCTCCTCGGTTTCCCAAGTAGCCTCTTCGACTCCGTGTCTAGACCACTGAATCTTGGCCAAAGGAATCGTCTTGTTCCTCAACTGTTTGATTCGTCGCTCTAAAACTCGTATAGGACGCTCCTCATACGAATGATCATCCGCGATATCGATTTCGTCGAACTGAAGTATGTGACTCGGGTCGGCAACATACTTCCGCAACTGAGAGACATGAAACACATTATGAATTCGGCTTAACGCCGGAGGTAAGGCCAATCGATAAGTTAACTCGCCTACTCGATCCAAAATCTCAAACGGTCCAATGAATCTCAGACTCAACTTTCCCCGTTTCCCGAAATGGAAGATACCTCGACTCGGTGATACTTTGACCAAAACGTGGTCACCCGTCTCGAACTCTAGTGGTCGACGACGATTATCGGCATATGATTTCTATCGACTCTGAGCGGTCAACAGACGACTCCTGATCAAAGCTACCTTCTTACGGGCGGCTATAAGCATATCGAGCTCGGTCCGATTGATTCTGATAGGTCATCCCAACACAAAGGAGATCGACAACGACGACCATACAAGGCCTCGTAAGGTGCCATCTTAATCGAAGCATGCCAACTATTATTGTACGTGAACTCAATCAACGATAGTTGGGCTTCCCAATCATCTTTCCAATCGAGAACACATGCCCTCAACATGTCCTCCAAAGTCTGAATAGTCCTCTCTGATTGTCCGTCGGACTGAGGATGAAAAGCGGTACTGAGATTAAGCTGAGTTCCCATAGCACGATGAACTGATTTCCAAAAATGTGACACGAATCGTCCATCACGATCGGAAACGATACTCTTAGGAGTACCATGCAATCTCACTATCTCTTTGATGAACAACTGGGCAAGTCTCCCGGGACCCCACATATTCTTAATCTCAAGGAAATGAGCTGATTTAGTTAAGCGGTCCACAATCACCCAGATTGTATTCATGCCACGACGACTCGTCGGCAAACTCGTGATGAAGTCCATAGAAATATCTTCCCACTTCCACTCTGGAATAGGGAGCGGTTTCAGCATTCCTGCCGGTCGCTGATGTTCTATCTTGACTTGCTGACAGGTTAAACATCTCGAAACAAATTCCGCGACTTCTCGCTTCATATTACTCCACCAGTAATTATGTTTCAAGTCCTTGTACATCTTGCTAGACCCCAGATGGATGGAATAAGGGGTAGCATGAGCTTCTTTCAAAATCGAGTTTTTTAACTCGTCATTCGCCGGTACGCATAACCGATTCTTAAATCGCAATTGTCCATCCTCGTGGATCACAATTCCAGGGGCTTTCCCCTGAGCCACATCCTCACGGATGCGTAACAATGATGGGTCTGAACCCCGATTCACTCTGATTGCCTCCTCAAGTGGCGATGAAATTTCTAACATGCAAAGTTGCCCTTGCACTCGCTGAAGCCAGACCTCGATCTCGGGTCTAAGAAATTCCTGCTGAAGCTCCTTCTGAACTGTTAATCGAGCAAGCATCTGCTCCTGAACGGACTTACGACTCAAGGCGTCAACAACCACGTTTGCCTTACCTAGGTGGTACAGGATCTCGATATCATAATCTTTGATTAGTTCCAACCACCGCCTCTGTTCCATATTTAACTCCTTCTGAGTAAATATATACTTCAAACTCTTATGATCGGTGAATATCTGACAGGTGACGCCATAAAGGTAATGACGCCAAATCTTCAACGCGAAAACCACGGCTGCTAGCTCCAGGTCGTGGGTCAGATAATTAACCTCGTAAGGTCTCAATTGCCGTGAAGCATAGGCAATAACCTTCTCATTCTGCATTAATGCACATCCGAGACCGTGTCCGTATGCGTCACTATAAACCACGAATCCTTCCGTCCCTTGAGGCAAGGAAAGTACAGGTGATGAAATTAACCGGATCTTGAGTTCCTCAAAACTCCGCTGACACGCGTCGGACCACGTATATTTCTTATCCTTTCGCAAAAGGTTCGTCATTGGTTGGGCGATTTTAGAAAATCCTTCCACAAACCGCTGATAATAACCGGCTAATCCGAGAAAGCTTCGGATTTCCTTAACATTCTTCGGAGGTAACCAATCTTGGATGGCCTCCGTCTTCTGAGGATCAACACGCACCCCGTCTGATGAAATTACATGCCCATGAAACGTCACTTCGGACATCCAGAACTCACATTTGGAAAACTTTCCATAGAGTTGCTCTCGTCTCAACACGTCGAGAACCTGATGAAGGTGAAACTCGTGCTCCTCCCGGTCACGAGAGTAAATCAAAACGTCATCAATGAAGACAACCACGAACTGATCCAGATAATCGATGAAGACTCGATTCATTAACTCCATGAATACCGCAGGTGCATTAGTTAACCCAAACGGCATTACCACGAACTCATAATGACCATAGCGTGTACGAAACGCTGTCCTTGCGATATCCGACTCTCGAATTCGCAACTGATGATATCCAGATCTTAAGTCGATCTTGGAAAATACTGAAGCTCCCTGAAGTTGATCTAAGAGATCATCAATACGGGTTAGAGGATACTTATTCTTGATCGTCACCTTGTTCAACTCCCGATAATCAATACACAAGCGAAATGAACCATCCTCCTTCTTGACAAACAACACTGGTGCACTCGGTCGAATATAACCTTTCTCAAACAATTCCTCAAGTTGATTCTTCAACTCCTGGATTTCGGTCGGGGCCATCCGGTACGGTGCCTTCGATAACGGGGACGTACCGGGCTCCAACTCAATCGTGAATTCCACATCTCTCTGTGGAGGCAAACCAGGTAACTCGTCTGGAAATACTTCGGCATATTTTCTCACTACCGGAATATCCGTCAACATTATTGGTGATTTCTCGGTTTTGGTCATATAGCACCAATAACCAACACACCCCTGACTGAGTAATTTCACTGCTTTCATCAAGTTAATGACCTTACGAGCAATGTAGGATTGCCTCCCTGAAAAACACATTCGACCCCATCGTCTGAAATGATAGTGACCATACGCTTACGGACACTAATGATAGCATCGTGACGATCCATCCAATCAATACCCAAGATGACGTTGTCTCTTAGTAAATCCACCACGATTAGGTCTGCTATCCATACACGGACATGAAACTGAATCGGACAATTCTGAATCTCACGATTTCCGATAATTCGTCTACCATCAGGTAGACCAATGACATACGGCTCACAACTAGTAGCACTACCCAGACGTAGCCTACTCAAACATGACTCGGAAATGAATGAATGCGATGCACCAGTATCAAAAAGGGTACACACAGGTTGAGATAGAATATCGAGTGTACCAGAGATCATCCGGGCCTCCGGATCGTCGGTCTTCTTCATCTCATAAATTCAGGGCTTGCCGGCCCCCGAACCGGACGCTCCCGTCTGATAGCTCTTGGCTCCGCCTTTGTTTGCTCCCGTCGTCTTGAACGACGCAGACTGAGTGGCCTAATTATGAACAACTGACTACTTCGGGGCCTGAGATGACGTCGGAGTAGGTTTGGAGTCCCTTCGGCAAAAACGGTCCTTATGCCCAGCAATCCCACAGTTATGACACGTGATAGTCTGCCTCGGACACTTGGTGCTGACATGACCAAGATCCCCACAGTTAAAACAGGTGATGGACGAACTGGCCGCTCGGGACTGCGATTCCGCCGGTCTGGACGCCACAGGAGGTCGCTAAGAGAAAGTAGTGCCCGCACGAGGCTTCTTGAAGGTTGTCTGACCGCCTTCAGACTGATTACGATTCTTGGACTTCTTGCTAGCAGATGAAGGTTGCTGCTTAGCAATCTCCTTAGCAGTAAGCTCATATGTAAGAGCCTTCTCAATGAATTCGGCTAGAGTGGTGCAATTATGATTAAGTAACTGCATCTGCATACGGGGTTTCAGCCTCTTGCTGAAGTACTTAATCTTATCCGCCTCGGAGTGAATTATAGATGAGGCGAACGGAAGAAGTTCCTGAAATTTCTCGGCAATGGCGAGAACATCCTCGTCTGCTGAGGGGTCGGGAGTGAGTAATTCTGACAGTTTGGCCTCTCTGAGTGGGGCCGGATAATACCTCTCCATCATGAGAGTCTTGAATTGATCCCAAGTACCTGATCCGTCGGTGGGCTTCAACGACAACCACCAAGAATGAGCGCTCTTACCCAGATAGTAAGCCGCAACTGAAACTTTGTGTCCATCGGGACACTCTACCATAGCAAATAACTTCTCGAAATGCTCGAGCCAATGAACAATATCCGCCGGCTCAGATGAGCCCTCAAAAGTAGGTGGCCTTTGGCGAGAGATGTCGCCGATGATACTGCCCACACTCCTCTCTTGCCTCTGAGGTGGCGGCGGAGGAGCATATTGATTTTGAGTATCTGAGTTATGCATCATCTCCATCAGTTGTGCCATCTGAGTTATTTGGGCCATCATGCCCTGCATAAAAGCGAGTGGGTCAACCCGAACACCTTGTGACTGAGCTGTGTCCCGGGTACGACTCCCTGATAGTGAATGATTACGTCCAGGTGAATGAGTGGAAGCGTCGCTGCTCGATGAATTAGCATTATTCCTAGCATTCGCACGTGTATTCACACGAGCTCTCGGGTTTCGGCCCGCACCGCGGCCTCGTCCCCCGCGTCCTCTGCCTGCTCTCTCCATACTGAAGTAGGAAAGTCACATGATGATTATATCTCCCGCATGAATATCACGTTATGATTACGTCGTGAAATGATGAAAATGAGCATACACGCTCTAACACAGTGATTACATGAATGATTAACTGAGGTGACATGATTATCTGATGAAATTCTTAAAATGATTATCTTGAACAAGTTAACAAGATTAATGATATGATCCTCAAGATCAACAACAGAACTGTGAAATGAACTGAGTGATTAATGAGTTAACATGATCGTCCTGATCAAAATGAATGATGATGAGGATTGTTGACTGATGAATGATGAATGAATGATTATTGCTAGAAATTATACCATGGCGTTAGAAGTCTTACAGTTCTTTCGGTCTGATTGGCTCGGCATTTGCACAGGTCACACGTGACGCGAAAGTCCAATGATACTAGTCCGATGACGATGATTTCAAATGAGACATGACTCGGAAGGTAGTATTCAAAACCACTCTCCGATACCAACTCTGTAACACCCCAAACTAGGCGGATATTACAGTGCCGTGGACCCCCGATTAGGACCCACCACGCGAATGAAAACTGATGAATTAAATAATATAATTGTAGTACCGAACCACATTATATTACCAAATACTCCGATAAGGAGCTTAAGTACAATACACCAGGACAATACAGAATACTAGTATATTTTATATGAAGATAAAATACACCACCCTGAATAAATAAACATCTCAAACGGAATTTGCAGCGGAAATACATGTGAAGAGAAACAAGGATGACTGAAAGAACTGGGGGGCCCTACTAGTATCACTGGGACTCCTCTCCGTCAACATGCTCTTCCCGTGCCTTTGCCTTGCCGTGACCTGAAAACAATATCCCCTAACGGGTCGCCATACGTAACAACAATCCTCAAGGGTTGAAAATACACAATCATGATATATCTTTAGTTATGAAGTATCCTTAGTTATGATTTAAGCTGAAGAGGAGCATCATAGTACGCCCGTAATGTTCTGTGCAAGTGTACAAGACGAATGACCGGACACACCCGTCCTTGTACCTAATTAGTCTCACGGAGGTAATCGTTACTGCAGGCATACCCAATGTATCGGTGACCCAATACATGACCATCGCGTGCTCGACTAAAAATTCCACACATCCGCACCCGACCACGCAATATGAACCCAGAAGGTCATATGAACGAGAATGACCATAATGAATATCAATGAATAATAATCCGACAAGCTCAAGAATGACTCACCGAGATGAAAATAATAGTGAAGTGATTGATAGCTCAATGAAATTATTGGAACCGTCGTTCCTCGTGAATGAAGTGATTATTCGACAATTACAAGTCTCAATACGATTAATACAATGATGAATGAGTTATGATTATGAATGAATAACAACAAAAGGAATGAATATCCTTTTAACCGAGTAAGAATTAACTTACACAACACCGGTGATAATTGTCCTTCCACGAACAAACTACCTAAATGAGATGTCGGTCGCTCGAACAACCTTGAATAACACAATTACCAACAATCCGCTCAATATACGTATCAAACACGATTATTACTAATTCAAAACGTCGATACGACTAAACCAAGTTCATTGGGGCATTATATCAAACACGTTGTAACCAACCTTCGATTGTTTACAATCAATCCTCAATTATACCAATATCAAAGCCCCAAGAAGTGTTTCAAACCAACAAAACATCTTCAATACGATCAATAATCCAATATGAATATCCAAATTCGTGATTTAACAACAATTAATCGAAAACCCCCAAATCCAACTCAATATTCAAAGTGTTCTTGAATAATACTTCAATAATCCAATGAATATTCATACAAACTCGTAATCATATGTATATCTCTTCATACAACAAGATTATAATGTCCAAAACATCATATGTCAACACAAAATCGAAATCCAAGATGTTTGAAGAATATTACCTTTGAAGATCCAAGCACTTTGATCTGATGAACACGCGTTAGATCGACTATCCGAGCTTCACAACCGAATGAAGATGATGAAAACCGAGTACTCAAGTGATAGATGATGGAAAATCTCTCCCTCAAGCCCTCTCTCTCGGATATAAGTTGAAGAAATGAGAAAATGAGGAAAAAGTCCCGTCCAGGCCCTTATAAACTGCCGGAAGTTACGGCCGTAACTCGGCCTTCTTACGGTCGTAACATCCCAGGTCAACGGCCTTACGGCCAGAATTCAACTAACTCAGACGGCCGTAACTCGCTGCCTGTGAATCGCCGACAGCCTATACGGCCAGATTCGCACTCGACTTACGGCGTAACTCGCCTCGTCCAAAACACTGCCGACATCCATACGGCCGTACCGCACACCTTACAGCGTAATCGAACGATACGGACGTATCCGCCAAACTTACGGTGTAAGCCCCTTCATCGAAACCGACTGTGCACTCGCACGTAACGTACGGCCGTATCCGGCCAAGCCTTACGGCCGTACCTGCCTCATCTTACGGCCGTATGCTGCAACCCTTATGGCCGTAAGTCCTTCTCGTACGACAAATCCTGAAAATTACGAACACTCCTTACGGCCGTAGCCTGCCCACCTTACGGCCGTAACTCCTCATCTTACGGCCGTATGCCGAAACCCTTACGGCCGTAAGTCCCATTCGTCCGAACTGGCCTGAAATCATCGAGCGCCTGTTACGGCCGTATCCAACAATCCTTACGGCCGTAACTCGCCTTCGTCCAAAATCATATTGAACCAACAAATGCATGTTACGGCCGTAATGTATGACTAGTTACGGCCGTAACTCGTTGCTGGACAATATGAAAATCCGACACTTCCGATACCTCGCTACGATTGATGAATGATCCGACATACCATACGTATATGAAAGTGAACAAGTCCAACACATGCCAAAAATGAAACTTCCAGCACAAGACTACCAATCATGATGATAATGATGATACTCCCGTCTCGACACTCAAACGGAGATGAAATGACGATCGGTAACTGATACACGGTTACAACATGCCCGCAATGAGCGCAAATGAATGAATCATGAATGATGAGTGATTATTAATGATTGAAAATTACTGAGTGACAAACTTACTGATAATTACTGAATGATAATGAATGAATTACAACCGGGTATTACATTTCCTGTATTCATATTACAAATAGTCATGATCGTATTAGGAAGAACTTGCTAATTCATGCATGCAGCTACGTCATAACGTACGCTAGCAGATGAGTTTAACGTACGTTATGAACTGAGGATAGCGTACGCTATGGACGAAGCATAGCATACGTAACCGGTAGCCAGGCAGATAAGGTTGGTCGGCACATGGTCCATCTTGGGACGGGGACAAGGATAAGATTCCCCGCATGGCCCGGACAACTTTTTGAAAAAACAAGTCAACGAGGTTTAACGTACGCTAAAGGACTAAGATAGCGTACGCTAAACAGAGCTTATTACGTACGTAAATGGTAATGGTTAACGTACGTTAAGGAGGTCAGAAATGAGGCAGTAGCTACTGTCGGACATTAACACACGCTAAATATTTCAGATTGTTGAATCTATAGCTGTGTGCGCTGGATCGTTGTAATACCACGTATGTTGAGATTGATATGATATGTTGTACATTGTTACTGTTTCTCGTTGGAGAGACTTGTCGTGATTATTGTTGATATTATTGACGTTATTATTCAGGGATTGTTGAATAAACCCTTGTTGTATAATTATCGTACTTGTACTAGCATTGTTGTGCTAACCCCATCGGCGGTGAACATTTGTTTTATGTTCAGGATCCAGGAGAGCGGGAAAACAACCACTGGAGCTGCATGACGACGAGGGTGCAGAGTGATGTTACGACCGGATTTAATTATCAGATGTTTGTGTTGTTTTAGTTAAGTACTTGAGTACGTTGTCATTTGTGATGTTGGATTTCGTCATGTATTAATGTTCACCGTTTGACATTTGTCTTTCAGTACTGTTTTCAGACTCGTGTTGTATTTTATTTCCGCTGCCGTTATTTGTTGGTATTTGTTATTGTCATTTTATTTCCTCAGCCTTGTATATTCTTACGTAAAGGATTTACGGCGCTGTAATATTCCTGAATATATCGGGGGTGTTACAACTGGCACTAGAACTCCTGCAGTATTTCTGAAGGTGTCCCTGCCTCCCACACAGAAAACAAGCAATAGTCTGCATCGAACACCGGGTACTGCGATGTCCGATTATATCACAGTTAAAGCAAACAACGGTCGAACTCATCGCTGGAGAGGAAGATGTTTTCCCAGCACGAAGGCGACTAGAAAACGACCTCCTGGACATCGGAGCCCGATGTCCCTCAGAACGAACCGGCATCCTAGTCCTTTCCTGAGCAAGCTCCTTGATCAAAAGCTCTGCTCCAAGAGCCTTCTCGATGAATTCACCAAGTGAGTTATAATTATGATTGAACAACTGCATCCTCAACTGTGGGTTCAGCCTCTTGCTAAAATACTTGATCTTATCCGCCTCAGTACGAATAACAGACAAAGCAAACTGAAGAAGTCCATGAGACTTCTCGACAATAACAATAACACCCTCATCCTCGACAGATTCGGGGTTCAAAATCTCTGACAACTTGGCTTCACGAAGTGGAGCCGGATAATACCTCTCTAACATGAGGGTCTTGAACTCACTCCAAACACAATCCCGATCGGTGGGTTTCACAGAAAGCCACCAAGAGCGCCCTTACTCAGATAGTAAGCCGCTACTGCCACCTTACTCTCTTCCAGACACTGAACCATGTCGAAGAGTTTATCAAAATGTTGAAGCCAATGAACAATATCAGCTGGTTCCGACGAACCCTCAAAAGTAGGCGGCCTCTGACGAGAGATATTGCCAATAATCTGACTCACTCCCCCAGTCTGCCCATGAAACGGAATCTGGAATCCCTACTGCGGTGGACCACAAACCATCGAGGTCCGCATGGTCTCCACTATTTGCGCCATCTGAGTCATCTGGGCCATCATGCCATTCATAAGCAAGAAAGGGTCGACGTGTCCACTCTCAGTCTAATCAACTTCTCGAGTATGACGTCCCGAAGGGGAATCGATCACGTAGGTAACACCACCGGCCGAACTTTGGTCCATCTCGGTATCCGCACGCGCATAGACATGAGGTTCTAGGATCCGGCCCGCTCTGTAGCCTCTATCCCCTATGCCATGTCCTCGGATTCCTCTTTCCATACTGAAAGAATAACGCTCAATCACGATCATAGCTCAAATACGCCTCAACGGCTAATCCGGAATGCCAAGTCAATATCCAAACACGAGTATACATACTCAACACATAAACAATTACATCAATCATGCTAATCATAGCCAATACAGAGCCCACACGTTTCAACAAAACATGTATAATCAATGACATAATGAATGTATGAACATAAAAGAGAATCTAGTCCTTACACAGGTCATACGAAGCTTCGAGGTCTTGCGATACTAGTCTTCACTGACGACGACGACTCGATGAAAGAATGACTCATACACTCGTTCAACTATCACGACTCACAAACCCCGATTGTCCAGGTTGTCATAACCTGACAACCCCACTACTACCGCATCGGTAGAGCCATATAACTCACATATCAGGGTATCTCACAACCCATTGCTCTGATACCATCTTCTGTAACGCCCCCAAAATCCCATTGGGTTATTACATGCCGTGGACCCCACGCCAGGAGATCCACCAGGCGAACACGACTAAAACACAACAAACTGACCAAAAAGGGGAAATCACAGTCCCTGCTATGATATCCGACATAATATTCCGATATGGAAGTTCAACGACAAGAATGGCCTACATGGTCAAAATAAAAATATAACAACATCCACGAGCCTCGCTCGGATAATACAAAAATGACAACAACTGACGAAACTGGAGTACTTCCGACCGACATGAACATTGAAACAACTCGGACTAGTTGTTGTGTCAAGAATTAGCACCTTCCGACCAGCGATCGCCTAGGAGGTCGGGCGACCAAGTCGCTGCCGAGCGTCCAAGGAAGAACTGCCGACCAGCGACCAGGCGACCTACCCTTAGCCCGGCAGACAAGCTAAATCGGCCAATCGAAGGTCCCAGGACAAGTCCCGGTGCCGAGCGATCGACATCAAATACGATCGTCTCTCGGTACTCGGCGACCGACCCCTGGCGACCGACAAGCGGACGACCAGCCCTCGGCACCTGCCGACCGACCAATGCCGACCCTCAGCAACTGGCCGATGACGATCCTCGGTGTCCAGCTAGAGACGACCGCATCATGACGATCTGGGCCGATGGCCATCCAGTCGGCCAAGGCCGAGCAACAGGACAGCACCCACGTGCAGATCCGCAAAAGGCGCTGACAAACCTGTCACCTACCTCACCTACCAACAGGGCCGCAGACCTGCAAAAGGAGCTGGCAGACAAGACATGTGACCACAGCCTGGCACCTACTGCACCTACTGACTAGTCCGCCGAAAGTAACAAAGTGGGACCTCTGTGATGATTAGGACGCGTGCCGCTCCTCATTGGGCCACTCACCGGCCGCCACTGATCTCTGGACTTTTGGCAGGCAGCCCATGTGACCTTTAGGACGATCGCCCCATTACATTAATGGCCGAAAGGCGATCGCCCACTAGGAAACAAGGCACCTCAACCCCTATATAAAGAGGGCAGCCTGCACTTGGATTCTCTCTCTGCATTCTCGCATTTCACACCATACAGAAGCAAAATACTTAACACTTGGCTAACATCCAACTCTTGGCAACAATTATCTTTCGGTCTTACTTCTCCCGGCCTATCTCATCCAGCAGATTATCGGCGGGGACGAAGAACACCGAGCTTCGCTCAAGAGCCGGATTAACAGAGTCTTTTTATACTCATTGTATTTAGATTTCTCTCATTAATACTTGTATCCACGAATATTCGTATTAATAACATCTCGCGAGAGCATTCAAGCCCGGGCCTAACAAACCCGACAAATCTTGTATTATTTATCTACTCTCGGAAGTGCTCCCGCAATTGTTGTGTGTTGTCCGACTTCCAGCAGTATTAATCTTCGGATAAATATTTTGGGCAACAACAATTGGCGCTAGAAGGAGGGCATCCAACCCTCGATTTTTTATACCTACCGTCCCGAAGAACACTCACTGTTCTCGGGGCAGATACTTGAAGTGACACTTACTGCACTTTAAAGAAATCCTTCAGAAATCATGTCTTCCGCCTCCACGTCGAAGAAAGCCGCTGACCAGCCGGCCAAACCCCCTGTTCCGTCCCAGTCCGAGCCACAGCCGATGGTGGAGGGTAGCCGCCGCGGTCAGAGACGCTCGATCCCGTCCCTGGACGGCGGCCCAAGCCTCTCGCTCGATCGGTTCCGAACCAAAGAACAGATCGAAGGGGCCTGCCGTCTACGGGAGCGACGGAGTGCTCTCAACGCGCCTCGCTATCGCCCCCTCGGCCGTCCGCCGAAGTCCAAGCGAAGCTCAAGGCATCAGCCGAGCGATCGCTGGAGGCTCCGTCCGCAGAAGAGGCGCCGCGCCCGGGGCACCTCTGTCTCGATCGCACAGGCGGTGACTCCGACAGCTACTGGGCGATCCGGCCCCTACGAGACGACGGAGTTTGAGTCCGTCACCGGGAGCTCGGCCTACCCTATTCCTGTAAGGCGCCCTAGCCGTCTGGCTCCCCCTCGCCGAATTGCCGAGGCCGGCGGCGGAGCCCGAGATCGGTACACGATCGCCTCGGCCTCGCTCCCAAAGCCGATCTCGCAAGCGACCAAGCCACGGCAATGGCCGCGATGCAACGTCAACTCAACGACATGAAGGCGCTCTGGAATCTGTGGCGGCGCCAAGAAGACGATCGCCGGGCCAAGCGAGCCGCTCGCGATCGACATCGAGCTCGCCCCGTGCGGCACAAGATCGCTCCCCGCAAACACCCGTGTACGAGGGGCGATCGGACCCCAAGTGCACTGAGGAAGTTCAACATCTACATGACCGGATGCGGGGCATCCGACGCGACAGTGCCGAATGTTCCTCCGACTGGACGACCTCGCCCACCGGTGGTACACTTCTTTGCCGCCTCGGTCCATTGGCTGCTTTAACGTGCTGGCGCATGTCGTCTCGGAGGACTTCGCCACCCGGGTCGTCCGGCGAGAAGGTCCCCTTCGCATGATGCAAATCTAGCAGGGTGATGAAGAGTGCGACTCGGACTACATCGACCGGGTAGACGTAATCATCCTCAATGGCGAGCCCATAAGCGATGAGACCGCCTCTACGCGGTCTAGGAGGATTTCGGGGTTTTTCGCCTATGTTCGGCATCTCACGAAGACCCAACCTACGACCTACGCAGCCTCTTCCGGCTAGAGCCGCAGATTTTACGGCCGTGCAAAGGTTTCTTCTTAGCACGTGAGCAGCGCGATTGGCACCCAGACGACGATCTCCCGCCCGATCGCCAATATCGACCTACGAATAAAGCGATCGGCAGCCGAGCGACGATCGCCAGTCTTCCGGCCCGATCGCCGATCATCACGCTACATCATCCGCAACCCGGAGGACGCGATCGCCATCTGATCCAAAGATATAACATGACGGACTAAGGCATAAGATCGCCTCACCGCGCATCATAAAGCCATGGTCCCGGGCAATCGATGGAACCGGCCGCCCGGCCTTGCAAGGTCCCTTTCGGCCAAGATCGCCCGCCCTTCGTTTAAATACGAGGCCGGCGTAGTCTGAGGGCTCTCCAACATTAATCAGTGGACACATGCCACAACCCCCGTCTCAACGTACACCGTCGAGGTCGGCCATCTCCATGGCTGGCCGAGGTGGAAGCAGAGCTAACAAGCCGCGGGCGTGGAGTTGATTCATCCGACGCTGCCCCGCGCAAGGACTCCTCTAGACCGAGACCGCACGCCCTTCGTTTAAATATGAGGCGAGCCGCAGCCTAACAGAGGACCCTCATAATAAAGTGAGTCAGGAGACACTCAATGTCTTCGCGCACCAAGACACGGTCATGGAGTCGGTCCATCGATCTCCGCGACTATGCACGATTCCTCAAACAAAGCGAAACCACCAAGTTTCCGAGGGGGATCGGCCAATGTTGTTTTTGCAGGTACAAGACCGAAAGATAGCTAAGCCAATCAACCATGATAGCCCAAGTCCGAAATCATAAGTCAGCTCAGCAAGATCGCCCGTCCTCATCCTTACACGATCGCCAGCAAAAACCACCTCGCCCCATGTCTTCAACATAGGAGCAAGCTGGGGGGCAATTATTGTGTCAAGAATTAGCACCTTCCGACCAGCGATCGCCTAGGAGGTCGTGCGACCAAGTCGCTGCCGAGCGTCCAAGGAAGAACTGCCGACCAGCGACCAGGCGACCTACCCTTAGCCCGGCAGACAAGCTAAATCGGCCAACCGAAGGTCCCAGGACAAGTCCCGGTGCCGAGCGATCGACATCAAATACGATCGTCTCTCGGTACTCGGCGACCGACCCCTGGCGACCGACAAGCGGACGACCATCCCTCGGCACCTGCCGACCGACCCTTGGTGACCGACCAATGCCGACCCTCAGCAACTGGCCGATGACGATCCTCGGTGTCCAGCTAGAGACGACCGCATCATGACGATCTGGGCCGATGGCTATCCAGTCGGCCAAGGCCGAGCAACAGGACAGCACCCACGTGCAGATCCGCAAAAGGCGCTGACAAACCTGTCACCTACCTCACCTACCAACAGGGCCGCAGACCTGCAAAAGGAGCTGGCAGACAAGACATGTGACCACAGCCTGGCACCTACTGCACCTACTGACTAAGTCCGCCGAAAGTAACAAAGTGGGACCTCCTGTGACAGTACTTCCGGACGCGTGCCGGCTCCTCATTGGGCCACTCACCGGTGCCGTACCGATCTCTGGACTTTTGGCAGGCAGCCCATGTGACCTTTAGGACGATCGCCCCATTACATTAATGGCCGAAAGGCGATCGCCCACTAGGAAACAAGGCACCTCAACCCCTATATAAAGAGGGCAGCCTGCACTTGGATTCTCTCTCTGCATTCTCGCATTTCACACCATACAGAAGCAAAATACTTAACACTTGGCTAACATCCAACTCTTGGCAACAGTTATCTTTCGGTCTTACTTCTCCCGGCCTATCTCATCCAGCAGATTATCGGCGGGGACGAAGAACATCGAGCTTCGCTCAAGAGCCGGATTAACAGAGTCTTTTTATACTCATTGTATTTAGATTTCTCTCATTAATACTTGTATCCACGAATATTCGTATTAATAACATCTCGCGAGAGCATTCAAGCCCGGGCCTAACAAACCCGGCAAATCTTGTATTATTTATCTACTCTCGGAAGTGCTCCCGCAATTGTTGTGTGTTGTCCGACTTCCAGCAGTATTAATCTTCGGATAAATATTTTGGGCAACAACACTAGTATCGCTCGAATGCCTCGTCGCCATCGCCATGCCCCTATGTCTCAACTCTCTTATCAGAAGTACCTAAAACATGAAAACATGTTCCGCCCCCACGGGGTCAGTCATCCAAATAATGAATATCAAATACATGTACAACATGATATGCATCCAAAGGCAGAATAAAGGGTACAACAATGGTAATACGGGATGCTCACAAACCAAGGTAAGAACCGAGCATTTGTGAAATACTATGCCCACGGCATACGATCAATACCTGCTCAACAGGTTTGAACACACGTGCCCAACGGCGAATCATCAATATAGAACACAACAATGAATTACCCGAACGTAAACCAGAGCTGAAATAGATACGAATCACAATGCCCGAAGGATCCACCGGAAATACCAAAATATCACAATAGCCTGAAAACCACTCAACCGAAGCTGCCAAAATATCATAATGGCCCGAAGCCAAGACAGCCCGAAGCTGTATCACATGAGGGCCGAAGCCACGACACGAAGCTGTATCACAATGAGATCATCCAATGACCGTGACCTACTGAACTGTAGGTGTTGGGAAACCAACCGCGAAGGTTCAAGCCCCAAACTTACCCATAACGAGATCACCCAGTGACCGTGACCTACTGAACTGTAGGTGTTGCGAAACCAACCGCGAAGGTTTAAGCCCCAAACTTACCCATAATGAGATCACCCAGTGACCGTGACCTACTGAACTGTAGGTGTTGGGAAACCAACTGCGAAGGTTCAAGCCCCAAACTTACCCATCGAGCACTAGCCGAGACTAGCCTCCAAAACACAATTAATTACAAACGGCAACGATCCCAATGTTAACGAAATCACAAGAATAATAGTGTGCTGCCTTGAGTCGGCCAACACGACAGCAATAACTCACGGATGGATACCGTCCTCGGCGGTCCCAATTCAAATATCTCGACTGCCTTGAAATGGCCAATCGATCGCAACGACTCAACGGATGGGAGCTATCCTCGACAGTCCCAATTCAATACATCGATTACCTTAGAATGGCCAATCGATAACAATGATACAATGGATGGGAAATGTCTTCAACGGTCCCAATTCAATACATCGATTACCTTAGAACGGCCAGTCGATAACAACGATACAACGGATGGGAAATGTCTTCGACAATCCCAATTCAATACATCGATTACCTTAGAACAGCCAATCGATAACAACGATACAACGGATGGGAAATGTCTTCGACAGTCCAAATTCAATACATCGATTACCTTAGAACGGCCAATCGATAACAACGATACAACGAATGCATCGGCACCTATAATCGGTTACCGACGACAGAGATGATAATCGATCACGTCAATGCCTTCAATCGGCCAATACAACATCAACAGAAAAACACCGATATCAATAACAACGATCACAACGATATCTCAATGGAACATCAGTCAACAATAACCATCGATACATCGATACCGCAAACCGGCCATCGACAACAACATAATCCAACAAGTATCTCAATGCCTTGCACCGGCCATTAACGAACAACAATAACAACAAGATGATCAATCAACAACGTTGGCATAATTACCAAAGGGTTTTGTATCAAACAATTCACTGACATCAACAGATCATGAAGAGACTACGTCTCGAAATGATACAACACATTCATACACGTATATGATAACATTTATCTCATTGACTAGTACAAGTATAAAACTTGCCTCAAACCGAAGGCGATGAAATCCTCCAACGAACGACGAATGGCGTCTTCCGAGAATCACAAGCACTCGAACAACCTTGAATGAAATACAATTCATTCAATAACACAAAATCAATAGAAAACAACACCAAAGACAAACCCGATTCAATCACGAATCGGTTAAACTCCACAACCGAATATCATAGTTCTCAACTATGAATTCTAACATCCTTCAACACCTCAATGATCAATTAACATGATCATTATGTTCTTAAAACTTGTGAAAAACAATTCAACAAGGATTATCAAGAACAACATCAAATCAACCATCTCAAAATGATTATATCACCAATATCCTCATCAATACCTCAAGAACATCATCATCCCAACAAACATGATGTCTCCACCAAAATCAATCACCAATTCTTCAAGAACTTTGGATTAATCAACAAGATTAACTTAACCATTTCAAAATTATGATAGTCACCTCCTAATTCATCATAAATCCTTACTAAAATGGTTATAATCTCTCAAGAACACAACCAACAACAATAATCATCTCAAGGCTATGTTAATCATCTAAAAATCTTAACATAACTCTTCCTAGACACGATTATAACCTCCAAGTATTCTTAAACATCGAGAACACAATCAAACTAAAGCTATATCATCATGTTCTTCATCATAAGTTCATCAAAACTATGAAGAACCATACTATCCTCCAACAAATCATCATTACGCAAACTATACGACAACAACATCAACATAATCTCGAGTTAAACACAAGATTAACCAACATACCTCTAGAAAAATGAAGAACAATCTCAAACCATCAAGAATCCACTCCAATATTCAAGTTCCTAAGCTCCAATCCAAGTTATGAAGCTCCAAATCAAGTTGGAAGAGGCTAAGTATCAAGAACAAATCCAGAGGGACGATTCTAGGGAGAGGAAATCGGTTTTGGTTCGTGAAGAAATGAAATACGAAACAAAGATATATAATCTGACAAGCTCATTACGGCCGCTATAGCACCACCTTAACGTACGTTATGCCCCTTAACGTACGTTATCGCCTCTACGTAGCGTACGCTACGTAGTCCAAAACCCACTGCCACAAAATGGGGTACCCATTATGTATGTTAACTAAATTACGTACGTAACAAACATCACCATTACATACGTTAACCTCAAGGTATAGCGTACGTAATGTGCGTTGACCTGCCTGTCCCAATCAAACTCCGTGAATCCAGCCTAGCCCGGTCCCACGCTCCGAAAGTCAGATGCGATCTGATACCCATCGTTGCGTACGTAGCACTCTAGGTTTAACGTACGTAAACATCAGCTCATAGCGTATGTAATGTTAAACATATAATGTACGTTATGGCTGGTATACTTAGCCAAAATTCCAAACTCACCAAGCAACATCCAAACGACGAAACAAAACCGACGACAAGTATAAATATTTCGATTCCGAAATATCCCAATACAATATATATTGTATCAGTCAAATACAACAACACTTGTACAATTCCAGATGAATACGTACAACACAACAGGGAAACGAAAAAAATTACCCCCGGATATTACACTTTAAGTCGTTCACACGGATTGGCTGTAGGATTCCTTGAACTAACTTCTTCTCACATAAATTGAAGGTTCATACTGAACTCTCTTCGTCTCACATAGGTCAGAAAGGGTTCCAATTAGTCCGCATAGGGTTAATGACCCAACGTAAAGATTTGTATTGCAAGTATCCGAACAACAGCTGTAAGCTTGAAGGTCCTTACTATCGTGTGCTGTTCTTAGTTGAGGACTGGCCATTTCTTCAAACAAAATGTGCGATGTAGGTTTGAAGAAATAGATTGCTCGTGAAGATAATAAGTGCTTCAGATCTCATTTTGTTTTCGATCAATCAATAAGTTAGCAATGTCCTCTGGATTGGGTGATTTATAATCTTGGAAATAGATCCGTTATAAATATAGTCATCGACCAGTTGGTGAGATGTGGACATTTCAGATTTGCGGCTTGCTGAATGTTTGAATTAAAGTAATTAATATTTAATGCTTCAGACATTCTTTTTGGTCTTCACTAAATGCTCTCCAGTCCATAGTCTGTTCGACCGCATTAAATGCTGTCCTATCAGCATTAAATACACATTTGAAACTGAGAATACTTTGTGACTAAAGAATATTTTATTTCACAATAATTTAAAGGTCTAAGAATAGACCTGTTGGATTTGTGTCTTACTTTTCCCAAGTAAAGTACCTACATCGACTTTGCTGTAGCCAGCAGTCTTTTTTGCTGTAAGTTGTAATCTTTATGAACTGTAGGAAGTCGATATTTTAAGCGATGTATGAAGATTTCTGTAGGATCAGACTGTAAGATGATTTAATAAAACACATAGTATTTTTATCCCAATAATTTTCCCTATTTTGATAATGTCAAAACTCCTTTAAAAACACAAGCCATCTTTAAGTCTTCTATCAGATGATCTGATCTTCGAGACTTAGACTAAAATTTGAAAAAATCGCAGGCATGTTTTAAAATTCCAAATCCTACAAGATTAAATGTATTACCACTTAAATTATGATTGGCTCGTAAGCACAATCTTACAACAAGTAGTTTTATTTGAATACAACTTAATCTATGAACTGTTCATTGACAAGTTCTTACAGCTTTAGACTTAGCAAGTTTTATACTTAGTAAATAATTTCAATATATCGCAATCATACATAAAAAAGAGATTATGGACTGTAATCCTCTGAAAATAAATCGATGTCTTTATTGATAACAGCAAATGATTACAGTGCTATTATGAGATTGAAATTACATCGAGAAACATGAAGAAGAAAATACAGCAAGAAGGTTTTATATATGATAATGTTGCTGTCTGGGTAATCTTCTGATGGGATCATACTCGGTCCATTTCCACAAGTTGACTAGGGAGTCTTTGCCCCGATCCCGCTAGATATTTCTTCCTCCTGGAGTCAGACCAGAGCCGAGAATTTAATCTTCCTGGTGAGTAGTTCGGCCACCCTTCATGTATCTTTCTTTTAACATTATTTGCAAAGGTAGCTTTTCTTTTGCCAGTAGCCTTGAGAACTCGTTTGCTGCAACATCCAACATCTTGCAGTTATTAAAGATTGTAGATTCCGTAACTTTCCAGTTGCTTTCCTTTCTTACTCATGTTGGTCCTGCAACTTCATCACCGCATACTATGTGCTTAAGACGTGCAGAAGATTTGGTGAGACCCGTTGCACATATAGATAAAGATATGTATTCTCAAACAATCATTGATAAGGAGAGAAATCGTTTGCGCTTAATGACCTCGGTTGTAAGCCTATGATGGCTTGCACTTCAAGGTTGTGCTTTAGATGTCATGACGAGTCTTCATCTTCATCTAATCGTGGAAATTTTATTGAATTGGTGAAGGCTTTTGCAAATATGAATAAAGAATTTAACGAAGTTGTTCTTGATAATGCTCCTAAAAATGCCCAATGATCTGGAAATTCAAAGAAATTTTGAATATTGTGGCTAATAGAGAGCGTTATGATTCGTGAAGAAGTTGGAGATAATTACTTCTGCATTCTTGTTTATGAAGCACAAGATATCTCCAATCAAGAGCAAATGGCTATTATCTTGATGTTCGTGAATGATCATGAAATTATGAGTGAATGTTTTCTTTTTGCAATTAAAAGTATTAGTGACAGCACTTCACTAACTTTGAAAAAAGAGATAAGTGATATTCTTTCTCATCACAATCTTCGGATTGAGAAAATGAGAGGTCAAATGCAGGGGTTTTCAAAATCGGATATCCTGAATTTCGGATATCTGAAAATTCGGATATCCAAAAATTCGGATAGTATATTTTGATATCCGATATCCGTATCTGAAATTTTGGATATCCGATTTTTGGATATCCGAAATTTCGAATACGGATATCCGATATCCAAATATTCGGAAAAAAATATGAATTATATTTGGATATCCTTATATTCGAAAAAAATATTCGGATTCGGATAACGGATATACGAATATCCGGAAAAATTCGGATATGGATATCAGATATCCGAATATTCGAATACCTTCTATTATTTAAAATATAAAAAAATAAATTTTTTAGGATTTTTCGGATATTTCGGATAACCGAATATCCGATTTTTCTGAAAAGTACTATCCGATATTCGAATCCGAAGTTCTGGATATCCGAACTTCGGATATCCGAATTTTCGAATATCCGGAACTTCGGATTTTTGGATATTTCGGATCGAATATCGGATATCGGATATTTTTGAACACCCCTAGTCAAATGTATGATGGTGTTAGTAATACACATGGTTCATGGAATCGACTTGAGGCTTTATATCTTAGAGATTGTCCTTATGCCTATTACGTTCATTGTTTTGCACATCCATTTCCAACTGGAATTAGTTTCAGCAGCTAAGGATGTCGGTGTTGTTTGGGATTTCAGTTCTCGCTTGGATAATGTTGTTAATATTATAACTTCTTCAACAAAGTGTGTCCCTGAATTGCATAATGCTCAAACATGAGATTCAAAGTTTATTAGTTGCAGATGAGCTTGACTCTAGACGTGGTACCAATCATATTGGTAATTTGCAATGAGCTGGAGCAACTCGTTGGAGTTCACCACTATAACTCCGTGAATAGTTTGATACACATTAATGATGCAACTTGCAAAGTGGTTGAATGTCTCATTGAACATTCTCAGAATGAAAGTTCTAAGGTTGAAATTCAAGGGATTTACAAAAGTATGGCAAACTTTGAATTTGTATTCACTCTACATCTAATGCATAAGATTATGAGAGTCATTGATTCTTTGTCAGATTCTTCAAAAAAAAGTTCAAGATATTTTAGCTGCAATTGTGTTTGTCTTTACTATCAAACTATTCTCCAAGAACTGAGAGAAGGTGGTTGGAAAGAATTTCTGGAAGAAGTGAAGATTTTTTACTTGAAAAATGGAATCGGTGTCCCCAATTTGGATTCTCCATATAAGGTTGGTCGTTATCGTGGACAAACTATAGTTGAACATCCTTGTCGTTTTGAGGTTTTTAATGGAGCAATAGATTACATCTTGATGGAGTTGACCAATAGATTTAGTGATGTGTGATTGGATTGCTTTATCTCAGCGTGGCCTTAGATTCTAAAAGTTTTTTTGAGTCATTCAAAAGTTATGATATTTGCAAGCTTGCGAGGAAATTTTACCCCACAGATTTTACTGATCAAGATATTGCTTCATTAGAGTATGAGTTGAGACATTATAAGCATAATGTGATAGTGAAGCAAGAGTTTCAAGTTTCTACACTTGCTGGGTTGTGTCAACTACTTATTAAGAGGGAACGGTCGAAGGCTACATTATGCTAAACTAGACTCATTCATCTAATTTTGACATTACCTGTTTCTACTGCTATGATTGAACGAGAATTTTCCGCAATGAAGTTCGTGAAGACGGCACTTCGTAACAAGATGGGGGATGATTTACTTGAAGATTCGCTGATAATTTATATGGGAGAGATTTGCTAAATATATAGATATAGACTCAGTTATTGATGAACTTTATGTATTGTGTTGTTACCCAAAATATTATCCGGAGATAGTATTGCTGGAATGATCGAGTAATAAACAAATGCGAGAACACTTCCGTGAGAAAATAGATGACACAAGATTTGCCGGGGTTGTTAATCCCGGGCTTGAATGCTCTCGCGAGATGTTATTAATAAATATACCGTCGAGTACAAATATTAATGTTAGAATCTATTACAAGGAGTGTAAAGACTTCTAGTTATCTAGGCTTTAGAGCGCGTAGATTGCCGGAAGAACCAGATAGGTAAATCTGTGAGTTCTTGCTTGGGATATATGATAAATGTGTATGAATATCACTATGAATATGTAAGTGGTTGCAAGAAGAATCTTTGATTCTCTCTTTGTGTGTATTTTGCACTGAATTCACAGTAAATTCGCGTCCCCTCTGGCCATTGCAGTGAGTTCTCTATTTATAGGGGACAAGGTAATTGGGACCCCTCAGGCGATCGCGGGCGACCGCCGTTTTCTATAATATAATAAGGTGGCCGATCGTCCCGTCACGTGGGCCTGTTCCCTTGAGGTCCGAGGTCGCTGCTGGTGGCCAGCTGGGCGAACCAATGGGAAGCCAGCACGCGTCTTGAGTTGCTGTCCGGGGGGGACCCACTTTGTACCTTTCGGCGGCCTTGTCGGTAGGTGAGGTAGGTGACAGGCTGTGGTCAAATGTCCTATCTGTTGGCGCCCTTTGTGGATCTGTACGTGGGCCACCGTCCAAGATTCGGTCTTCGACGACTTTGATGGATATTGGACCCACACGTGGCACGAGACGATCGCCTCTGGTTCGCTCATTAAAGACGATCGTCAGATATCAAAAGACGATCGCTGGGTACCAAAAGACGGGCGCCGTATTGTGTCGAACTCTGGGCGTTTGTCCAGAGTATGTCTTCCATGGTTGGCTTCTCTGATCGTGATGCCGATCGCCTATCGAGGCGTATTAATTGCCGCACAACAATTGTCCCCCAGCTCGCCTCGATGTTGAAACACGGGGTGAGGTGGCACTGTTGGCGATCGCCAATGTTTAACCGATCAGCCGATCTGAATTCAAATCTGGACGATCTCCTTTCGCGCCGGGAGCAGCGGGAAATAAAGGCGGGCTCTCTAAAAGTGGCAGGGACACACGTCGCGCCGCTGTTGGGATAGTCCGACGGTTTGTCAGACTTGTCGGCTGGCGTGCCCTCGAAAAGACGCGTATGCGGGATCCGAGGGCAGCATTTAATGTGTCCCCACGTGACGGTTTCGATCCAGCCCTCAAGATTTCTCCTATTT
This sequence comes from Orobanche coerulescens, assembly GCA_033398695.1. Classification (NCBI taxonomy): domain Eukaryota; kingdom Viridiplantae; phylum Streptophyta; class Magnoliopsida; order Lamiales; family Orobanchaceae; genus Orobanche; species Orobanche coerulescens. Next base: position 143,959,364 of record CM065817.1, read on the forward strand.
GCATTTAGACCCCCGCCTCCATCTATAAAAGGGCCAGGGCTTCTTCTCCTTCACTCTTTACGCGTCCTTGCATCCATAGCCGAAACTCTGCAAAAATTTCTGGAGCTTCTTGTGCCGATCTCCTTTTCTCTAGGTAAGAAAAATTAATCTTCTCTCTCCCTTTACTTTCTAACATGTCGGGAGGATCCAAAACCTTCGAGACCGGAAGTTCTTCCGCCGCTGCAGCATCGCCTGAACGGGAGGAGATTCCCGTTGGAGTGGATATGGAGACGGCCGTTGAAGCTATTCGTGCGGGGATTGCACCCGCAGAACTCGAAGAACTTTTCAAAGAGGCCGAAGTGGCGAGGACGGCGGCGACGGCGGAGCAGGGGGGCTCGCCGGTGGATGAGGATGATTTGGTGCGGGCGGCCTGGGAACGAGAGAGTAGATTCGGCCCTGTCTATGTGGCTTTCGCTCAGATGATGGAAGCGATCGCCGAACCCTGTCCGGAATTCGACTTCGAAGCCTACTCCGCCGCTTACCCTTACGAACATGTGAAGCGGACGGTTTTTCGGGCCGCCGTCCCGTCTCCGTGGACTCTTGGAAAGATCCGGAGTACGGCGACTAAGAAAGACCTGAGCCGTTGGAGGGCCAAATATCACATCTCCTCTGACGTTTCCTTGCACGTGCCCTCAGAGAATGAACGTGCCGACCAACCGCCCGAGGATATGGTTGCCGTCAGCGAGATGATTATGGAGGCCGGTCTGCGATTTCCTCTGCCATTCGCCGTCTCCTACTTGCTGATCGCCTGGAATTTGGCGCCTCTTCAACTGACGACGAACGCTTGGCAGTCATCCGCACGTTGACCTTTGTTTGGCGGTCACCGGTTGTTCCGCCTCCTTGCTACCGGAGATGAATTATCTGTTTAAACTGGCCGCGCAGAAAGGGTCGATCGGCAGCAATCATATCCAAGGCCGAATGGGGAGAGTGGTCCTCGGTGTGCCGAACAAGACCAGGGGTGACCTGGCTAAATGGTGCTGGGTCGGCGGGGCGTGGCGATCGGCATTGAGTGACAGGCCGAATGAGGAGTTGGAGATCCCTACCACTTTCCGGGAGAGGAATCCGAGTAAGGATTTTAATTCTCCCCTTGATTGAGCTTGTCTTGGACTGATCTAATTTTGTTTTCTTTTTGCAGGACCTCTCGTTCCAGCGATCGGCGATCTTCCTTTCGATTTCTTGATCGTTTGGGAGTGGATTCGTGCCTTGCCGGATTCCTTCAAAGACGTTCGCTGGCTTGGTAATGAAATTCATCGGTTGGGGGCTCGATTGTTTTGCTTCCCCCGTCACTTGAAAGTTCCAGGTATGAGCTTAAGTGGTGCTTCCTTGCTTGACGATCGTCTCCAGTAGGTGGTATCGTTTAAGTTGTTGTCTAACTTGTTTGTACCTCTTCTTTGACAGAGGTTCATTTTCCCCGATTTGCCGAGCCACCGCCAGAGATCGCCATGTCAAACCCGGGACTCATCGGTCGCCTTCACTTGGGTAAGCAGACTGGTCGCGTTCCTGCGACGACGTCTCGCCCTGCTCCGGTGACGAGGCCTGCTGAGGTGCCGGTCGCCGAACCGGTAGTTCAGGAAGAGGAACAACTTCAGCGCCGCAAGAGGCGGAGGTCGGAGGAGTCCCCGCCGATTACTGAGGCGGATGTATCCATTCTTGAGCCTCCGGTTGCTGCGGCTCCTATTTCTGCCATCCCGATGATGGAGCGATCAGGCCCTAGGCCCTCGGCGACCGGCTCCCGGTCATCGGGCGGCCCTACGAAGAAGATGGTGATCGTTGAGGCGGAAACCTCTCGGGGCAAGCCTTATTTTGGTCGCGATCCCGAGATGGTCAATAGGTAAGAAAGGATCAAAATTTTCTGAGTTAGGCATTCTGAGTAAGGTATAGGCTAACTCCTTGGTTTCTTTGGTTTGTGCTGCAGGGTTCGTCTCGCCGATCCGGACGTCGCTCCTATGGTGCTGGATTTTTTGTCGAGTAAGGCTCTGCAAACATCTCTCAACGTCCCTACTTACGTCCGGCAGGCTATCACCTCTCTGCCCAAGGCCTGGACGACCGATCTTGATGCGATCGCTCGTCGGTAATCTGGAGATGCCATGCAGGCGACCGTTGCCCTGGCTCTCCAGACGGCGACGATGGCCGTCCAAGTCGCTAGGGATTTTGAGGGGCGACCCTCCACTGCTCGTCTCCATAGCGACCTCGAGGCCACCCGGAATAAAAACATTGAATTTGCTAACCGGATCCAGTCTATGGAGAAGGAGTTTGAGGAGACGGCCAAAAGGGCTAAACAGGACGTTGACCGATTGAAGCAGGAGCTGAGCCGCTCTAAGGAGGCTGCCGACCGGTCCCGTGATAAGGAGAAGGAAACCCGCCAGAAGTATGCGGCTTCGCAGGAGGAGGAGGCCGGGCTGAAGGCGATGGTGGATCGGCTCAGCGGTGAGCTGGAGGCGGCGAAGAAGGAGCTGGAGAAGGCCAAGGGTGAGAATGCCGCCAAGGTGGTCGAGATGGCGGAGGCTGAGAAGACGGCCGTGGAGTTGAAGGGGCAGCTGAAGGCGATCGAGGCCGATCCCTACCTCAACGTTGCGCTCATCGGCGAGTTCGCTTATTACTTGGCCGATGCTGACGCTATTCGAGCCGCTAAAAAGGCAGGGATCGAGATCGGTCCCTTGATGGAGAGCTTCAAATCCTATTCCCTCGAGCATCCTCTGCACCCGGAGTTCTCCTTGCCGATCCTTGACTTTGTCGACTTCGGGATCGACTTGAGTTGGTATACTGGTAAACTCATTCATCCCGAGGCCGATGGGGGGCCCAAGTCGATACGCAACCTGAGGGCAATGACCAGCCGGCGGGGCCTTGAGAGACATTTTTGTTTTCCTCTGTAACTTGTACTTTTTGTTTTCCTTTTGTAATGCCTTCGGGCCCCGTAATGTACGAAACTTGCATTATGAATAAAATGTTCCTCTTTTCATACTGTCACTTTACATATGATCGCCTTTGAATGTTTGCGTGCAATTTTTACAAGTACGTGTATGATTGCTTTCGACGTTTTGTTCATCCGACCGGTTGTCTGAGTGTTGAAAGCATTGATATGTTTTGAATCGGAATTCTTACTTGTAATTTTTGTCGAACGACTCCGATCGTCCTGCGTGTGTTTGAGCGAAGCCGATCGTGCGTGGTTCCTTTTTGTTCGATCGTATTTGGGATTGGCTCGACCTATCTCTGCCCCCTTGTTTTTGTTTACTTATTGTAAGGAAACAAGAACTAGTTTGTCTGGCGAGCTATCTTCAGTTTTGCCGATTCTGAAGAATCATGTACGGTTGGGGTGTTCGATGGACCGACCTCCCCAATCGTGTCTTTGTGTGCGAGGGATATTGTGTATCCCGCGACTCACTTTTTGTGAGGGTCCTCCGTTAGGCTACGCCTGCCTTGTATTAAAACGAAAGGCGGGCGATCTTGGTCTGGAGGAGTCCTTGCGCGGGGTGTCGTCGGCTTATTCGACTCCACGTCCGCGGCTTGTCAGCTCTGCTTCCACCTCGGCCCGCCATGAAGATGGCAACCCTCGACGGTGTACGTTGAGACGGGGGTAGTGGCACGTCGCATTGTCCGGGTTCACCATGTTAGATAATGTACCTTGAGGACGTGCGATCGTGTCTACTGATTATTTTGGAGGGTCCTTCGGCTACGCCGGCCTCGTATTTAAACGAAGGGCGGGCGATCACAACCCAAAGGAACCTTGCATGGGCGAAGCTGTTGGTTCCATCGACCTCCAGGACCATGGCTGTATTGATTTTACCTCGGATCGTCATGATCAACGATCGTCGGCGGTATGCGATATGCCTGGTGGGGCGATCGCCAGAATAGATGGGATAGGAAAAAATCTCATTATATTCCTTGTACATCATTGTAATTGAATACAAAATTATCACTGGTAGTATTTTTTCAGATGCACGGCGTTCCAGGGGTATTGATCCGGAGTACCGTCAGGATGTTCCAGTTCGTAGGCTCCTTTAGTTAGCCATTTGGATACTCTGAAAGGTCCCTCCCAGTTCGGACCGAAAACGCCTGTGTGGGTTTGGATCTTCTTGAGGACGAGATCGCCCACTTGAAACCTTCTTTCTTTGACCTTTGAATTGAAGAACTTCTCGGCTCTCCTTTTGTGGATTGTGTTCTTCATTTCTGAGGTCAGCCGTCGTTCTTCGAGCATGTCTAGGTCGATTCGTCGGGCCACATCGTTGTCGGTCGTCATCTCCTGTTCGGTTCGATGGCTGAGGACGGCGATCTCTGAAGGAATCACCGCTTCTGTTCCGAAGGCAAGGGCGAATGGGGTTTCGCCGGTTGAATTGCGGGTCGTCGTTCGGTAGGACCACAAAACGTCTGGGAGCTCGCTCGCCCATCGTCCTTGCCTGGATTCGAGTCGCGCTTTAATCGTGTGTTTGAGGATCTTATTCACTGCCTCTACCTGCCCGTTCGTCTGAGGGTGATAGGGCGCTGAGAATAACCTTTTGATTCCCCACTTTTCACAGAATTGCATGACTTCTAGGCCGTCGAATTGTTTTCCATTGTCGGAGATGATGGCCTGGGGCAGACCGAATCGGCATATGATGTTTTTCCAGATAAACTTGATCACCTGTTCCTGGCCGATCTTGTTTAGTGGCTCGGCCTCTGCCCACTTGGTGAAATAGTCGACCCCTACGATAGCAAATTTACAGCCCCCTGGAGCCGTCGGCAAGGGACCTATAAGGTCGATGCCCCATTGCGCAAATGGCCAAGGGCTATACATGGAGGTGAGCTGTTCGGGGGATAGTTTAATATTGGGGCCCATTATCTGACACCTATGACACGATCTGGCATAGGCGGTCGCATCCTTCTGGAGTGATGGCCAGAAAAAACCTTGCCTGGTTGTCTTATGGATGAGAGCTCGCCCGCCCGCATGGTTTCCGCAAATCCCATCATGAATCTCGGCTAAAATGAGCCGACCTTCCTCCGGTGTAATACACTTGAGGAGGGGAAGGCTGAAGGCTCGCTTGTAAAGCCGGTCGTCCAACAGGGTATATCTGGTCGCACGGAGCTGGAGTTGGCGAGCTTTAACATGGTCGTCAGGGACCGTTCCGTCCTTTAAGTATTTGATGAACGGAGTCATCCAATTCTCCTCGGCGATGGCGATCGTGGTAACCAGGCTTCTGTCGATCGCCGGTCTTGCTGACTTTGTGATTTGGATATTGGAGAAGTCGGCTGCCCCATCCGATGATGCTAGCTTGGAGAGAGCATCGGCCTGGGAGTTGTGCTCTCTCGGGACTTGTTCGATTAGTACTTCTTCAAATTTTGTGCACATTTCGGCGACCAGCTCTTGGTATTTGACCATCTGTTCGCCGCGTGCCTCATATTCTCCCTTAACTTGGTTCACGACCAAAAGGGAGTCCATGAAGATATGGAGGCGACGAACATCTAGGGCGAGGGCTAGATCGAGCCCGCCTACTGAGGTTTCGTATTCGGCTTCATTGTTGGTTGCACGAAAGCTGAAACGCACAGCATTAGTGAAACTTTGTTCGTCGGGACTGATGAGGACAATCCCTGCTCCTGCTCTCGAATTGGTCGCCGAGCCGTCCACATATAACTTCCAGGCAGGTCGGCCGATCTGGGTTGGATTGTGAGGGAACGTCAATTCCACCATGAAGTCAGCCAGAGCTTGGCCTTTGATCGCCGTGCGAGGGGCGTATGTGATACCGTATTGGGCGATCTCCAGCAACCACTTGAGGAGTCGCTCGTTGGTGTCCGGTCGATGTAGAACTTGCCTCAGAGGTAGAGTTGTCAGGACTTCTACTTGATGTTCGAAGAAATAAGCCCTTAGCTTACAAACACTCATGACAAGGGCGTAGGCGATCTTCTCCAATGATGTATAACGTGTTTCAGCGTCGTGGAGCGTTTGACTAACATAGTAGATCGGCAAGTGGGTTTGTCCCTCCGCTCGCACCAGAACGGCACTTAGTGCGACCTCCGAGGCTGCCAGGTAAAGGAATAGTTTCTCTCCGGGGATCGGCTTTGCCAGGATCTGGGGGTTAGATAGATATTCCTTTATTTTGGAGAATGCTATCTGACTTTCCTTCGTTTTTGGTGAACAGGCTTCATTGCCGGGTCGATCTTTAGATAGTGGCAAGCGTGCTCAGGACTTATACCGACCATATCTTGATGCGACCAGGCAAAGACTCCGATGTTCTTACGTAGCAAATTGATCAGATCCTCTTTTAGTTTGCGGTCGATGCTCGCGCCGATCTGTACTTCCCGTTTTGGATGATCCGGATCTATCGTTATACTCTCCAACTCTTCGACGGGGACGGTCGCCTCTCGTTTGGAACGATTTCCGGACTCGATTCTTGGATCGATGTCGAAACTTGGCTCGAAACCGATCCTTGGCTCGATGTCGTCCGTCAACCGAACCGAGATGGCGTCCCCTGAGTCGGGTCGGTATGATGCGCTCGGCTCGTCGATCTCCATGGGTTGATCGTCGATCGCTTCAATGTTACACATATTATGGGAAGTATTGAAAGTAGTAACGACATAGGGGTAACTCAAACATCTTTTTGCCATTAGCTGATCTCCTTTTACAGTACCGACCGTCCCATCGGCAGTGGGGAATTTGATGCAGTAAAAGAAAGACGAGGCGACCGCCTCAAAGGTTTCTAAAAAGGGGTGACCTAGGAACCCATTATAGATGCTGGGCCTATCTATGATTACAAAACTTAGGTTCCTAGTAATCCTAACCTTGGGATCATAAAAGCATATTAGCTCGACGGAGAGCTTGATCCTCCCGTAGGCTTGGACTGTGTTGTCACCGAACCCTTGGAGCACGGTGTCGAACGGCTTGATGAATTTGATTAAGTTGCCGAGTTGATCTAGGGCGGATTTGAATATGATGTTGCAGAAACTCCCATTGTCGACCAACACGCGATTGACCGTCTTCCCAAGGATACAGGCGGAGATCACCAGTGCATCCTCTTTGGGGCATTGCACTCCCTCCCTGTCTTTGTTGGAGAAGGTGATGAGTGCGTCTTTAGAGATGGTCGGCTCCGGAGGTACTACGACATGGACCCCAGCGAACGCCCTCAGCTCGGCCTTTCGCTTCTTGTTTGACATGGTGGAAACCGGGGAAAGCCCCCCGAGGTTTCCACCTCCTGCTTGGAGCATGTTAATCCGACCGCCGGGGTTGATCGGAGGGACCGACTCATCAGAGTATTCCGGCTCATGCTCGATTCTGGCGACCGGATTGGGAGGAGTTCTCTCGTGCTGTCGGCGCTCGCGCCCTCCGGTCCTTTCCGTCCTAGGCTCTGGCTTGGTGACCAAGTTGTCCAGTTTGCCTTCCTCAAACAGTCGCCAGAGTTGTCTGAGGAGGTCGCGGCATTGACTGGTGTTGTGGCCGGGACTCTTGTGGTATGCGCAGAATTTGCTGCGGTCTAGATGACCAAGGTCACTTATCGGCTTTGGCTTGGAAAGCCATTCGCGACCCTTGATTGCGTTGAAGATGTGGGCCGGAGATAAGTTGAGGTTGTGGAGAAGGTGGACCTCTACATCCTCGAAGGCTTTGAACTCACCGGGCGGCTTGGTGACCGCCTTTTTGGGCTTGGCGACCGCCTTCTTCTGGACGTGGGGCGGCACCTTTCCTTCTCCGGTATATCCCTCGTCTAAGCGGAGTGAGAGCATCCTCTGCCTGGCCAGGAAATCGGCGGCTTTGCCTCGGAAGACCGAGTAGGTCGGGGGGATATCCTTTGTGAGGTGCCTGAACATGGGCGAACGTCCGTGGAATCCGCTCATGACTGAGTTGAGAGCGAGCTCGTCGCTGATGGGCTCGCCGGTGAGGACTATCTCGTCTACCCGGCCGATGTAATCTTCGTCTGACTCGTCCTTCCCCTGCTTGATTTTCATCATGCGGTGGGGGCCTTCAGGGCGAGCGACTTTTGCGGCGAAGTACGATGTGAAGTCGCTCGCCAGCTTCTCAAAGCTATTTATTGAGCGAGGTGGTAGTGAGATGTACCATCTGTGGGCGAGGTCGCCCAGAGTTAACGGGAACATTCGACACTTCGCCGCTACGATGCTCCGCATCCGGTCATGTAGATCCGGAATTTGCTCAAGTGGGTTTAGAGATCCTTTCTCCCCTCATATTGTGGTTTTTGTGGGGGATTGATCGTTGGTTGGGTCAGGCGAGCTCGACCGAGTCGTGAGTGGTTTGCTTGATCCAATGATCGATCTCTGGCGCTGCCCCATTTTCCATGAGCGCCTTCATCTCGTTTGGCGTTGTATGGCGGCTATCGCTGCCGCCGATCGCCGCCGCCGATTGGCTCTCGAGCGCGAACCAAGGCGATCGTGTACCGATCCCTAGCCCCGTGGTGAATGACGAGCTCCTGCCGGTGGGTTCCTTCTAGGCGGCGAGGTGGTCTCGCCGTGCTGTCTCGGGAGTCGGATATGCCGAACTCTGGTAAAGGATTCGGATTCCGATGTCTCATTTGGGCACGAGTGCCGGGTCGCCATGAGGATCGCTCCCAGCGGTGAAGACGGAATCGTCCCGCCTTATGAGAGCCTTCTCCTGCGGCTCGGGGCTTTCTGTCGATTTCTCAACATAGATCCCCTTGAGCTTCCGTTTGCTTGCCCGGCGGTTAGCTGACGGAGTGATGATGGGCGAATCGCGGGCCCTCTGTCGTTCTCTGAGGATGGCTATAGCCTCCTCAATCTGTTCCGATGTCTGGAACTGATCGAGTGAGAGGCTAGAACCGTCCCTCGGGGGCGGGAGTGAGAGCCTAGCGTCGCCACGGTCGCCTTCCGCCGTGGGCTGGGATTCGGTCCGGGCCGGAACGAGATTTCCGGCGGATCTTAGGGTGGCTCTCTTGGAAGTCGTAGCAGAAGTCATTTTTCTGAAGGCTTTTCTGTTGAAGAACAATGAGTGTTTCTTCAAGTATATGTCCGGAGAACAGTGAGTGTTCTTCGAGACGGTAGGATAGATTTCCGGCGGATCTTAGGGTGGCTCTCTTGGAAGTCGTAGCAGAAGTCATTTTTCTGAAGGCTTTTCTGTTGAAGAACAGTGAGTGTTTCTTCAAGTATATGTCCGGAGAACAGTGAGTGTTCTTCGAGACGGTAGGAATAAAAATGAAGGTTTAGATGCCCTCCTTCTAGCGCCAATTGTTGTTACCCAAAATATTATCCGGAGATAGTATTGCTGGAATGATCGAGTAACAAACAAATGCGAGAACACTTCCGTGAGAAAATAGATGACACAAGATTTGTCGGGGTTGTTAATCCCGGGATTGAATGCTCTCGCGAGATGTTATTAATAAATATACCGTCGAGTACAAATATTAATGTTAGAATCTATTACAAGGAGTGTAAAGACTTCTAGTTATCTAGGCTTTAGAGCGCGTAGATTGCCGGAAGAACCAGATAGGTAAATCTGTGAGTTCTTGCTTGGGATATATGATAAATGTGTATGAATATCACTATGAATGTGTAAGTGGTTGCAAGAAGAATCTTTGATTCTCTCTTTGTGTGTATTTTGCACTGAATTCACAGTAAATTCGCGTCCCCTCTGGCCATTGCAGTGAGTTCTCTATTTATAGGGGACAAGGTAGTTGGGACCCCTCAGGCGATCGCGGGCGACCGCCGTTTTCTATAATATAATAAGGTGGCCGATCGTCCCGTCACGTGGGTCTGTTCCCTTGAGGTCCAAGGTCGCTGCTGGTGGCCAGCTGGGCGAACCAATGGGAAGCCAGCACGCGTCTTGAGTTGCTCTCCGGGGGGGACCCACTTTGTACCTTTCGGCGGCCTTGTCGGTAGGTGAGGTAGGTGACAGGCTGTGGTCAAATGTCCTATCTGTCGGCGGCCTTTGTGGATCTGCACGTGGGCCACCGTCCAAGATTCGGTCTTCGACGACTTTGATGGATGTTGGACCCACACGTGGCACGAGACGATCGCCTCTGGTTCGCTCATTAAAGACGATCGTCAGATATCAAAAGACGATCGCTGGGTACCAAAAGACGGTCGTCGTATTGTGTCGAACTCTGGGCGTTTGTCCAGAGTATGTCTTCCATGGTTGGCTTCTCTGATCGTGATGCCGATCGCCTATCGAGGCGTATTAATTGCCGCACAACATATTGAAGTCTCACAAGGCACAACTTCTCTGAGCATCGAGATGTTTTGGTAAGTATAAAATTTAATACGTTGAAATATATTAGTTATTTGAATTCGAAATTGTAGATGTATCATGTTTAATAGTTGTAGTGAATTATTTGATTCTCTGAATAAATTTGAAATTCTCGTGTATTTTGTTTGATCTCGATTTTAGTTCTTAAATAGATTACTATTGAAAATATAAAAAATTACTTCTTTCATTCGTGAAAATGTGTATTATTTTTAATTTCTGTCAAAACTCAAAAAAATTGACCACTATTTACAATCAATATATAAAAGATTGATCGTCATGTATGTTGTATTATAAAAATACAGATCAAAATAAATATATCAAATACTTACATGATTATTGATAGGACGACAAATGTAGACCTCCCAAAAATCCGGTCTAAAGGAGCCCAAAAATGACCGACATACCGACCTTCGGGTAAAAAGGAGAGGCCCGGACAAAGGGAATCCGACCCCACTGACCCTATCCCGAGGTCAATAAACTAGAATATCCGCAAAGATTAACAAACTAGCCAACCTCTTTGACAGGAGAGGAATGTCTCGACCTAAGGGGCCCCTTCATAGAATAGACCGACCTACATAACCCCAACCCGAGGTCGAGAGCATCCGAACTCATGAAGATTAGGCTCCCGAAAAGTTAGGTTTTGACCTACCTGATAGAATCCCAGATATCCAAGGGAGGATAAAGCTGCAGCCCACATCCCGGATATTCAGGGATGGGAAGTCGCAATCTAAATCCCTGATCTGGGATCTTCGCTGAAACCAGGAAAAGGCCTCAAAGGAAAGACGGCCCCTCCTTCTATAAATAAGGGAGAAGTTTTTCCTCCCAAGGCCAAGCATTCTAGCATTAAAGAGAGAAATATTCTAAAGAGAGAGAAACATCTTAGAGGGAAAAAAGACTTTTTATATATTTTGGGGTTGTTTTAGATAAACTGTTGAGATCAACCCGGTTCTTGGTGACCGATCAGTTTGGGTTCATCAAGTGGCGCCGTCTGTGGGAACATGTGACATGGAGTCGCACCAGAGTTGAGACTTGAGATTAACAATAGCAGAGGAGATAATCCAGAAGAAGATCGGAGAGCTAGCGCCCAGAAATTTGGAAGAACAACTAGCGGCTGTGGGGGGAATTAATTCCATAAAAAACACCCGTCACCCCGGGAGAAGAAGCTACACCCAGCACAATCACCCTAACGAAAGAAGCATTAGCCTACATAATCGCTAATACAATCTAGAAGAGACGGGAGGTCGAAAAGCAAAGAATGTTGCGAAAAATAATACCCATCCTCTCGGACAGACTGGATGAAACCAGTCAGCAGGAAGAGCACGGGAAAAGCCATCCGAGGACGTGGGAACGAGCTAGACAAGAGAGTACTGGATCCCCTCATATCCAGTATGCAGGACTAGGTACAAGAGTTATGACAAAAGGTCGCGGGGAGGGACTCAGAAAACCATTTGGGCCATCCCTATGGATTCAGGGCGGTCACCTTTACTTACGACGGACTCTCGAACCCTACCCGATATCTGTATCGATTCGAAAACATGGCGGTACTCCATCGATACTCGGAACCCATCAGATGCAGAGCATTTTTGGATACGTTAACGGAATCAGCTCAGGATTGGTTCCACCAGATACCACCAGGGACGATTACCAGCATCAAGGCTTTCAACTCGGCATTCCTGACCCACTTCGAGAGCGCTAGAGCGCATCAAAAAACATTCATGTCCTTATTCAGCATCAAGCAGTACCCTGGAGAGGCGTTAAGAACTTATGTGACTCGGTTCACAAAGGCATGTATAGAAGTACCCTCGTCATCTGAGAAGGTGAAAGCAAGCGCCCTGACACAAGGACTACAGCCAGGACTACTTCGTACATTTCTCGCCAAAAATTAGGCCCGAACATATGACGAAGTCCTAGCTCGATGTTCCAAATGCATCAACATTGAAGAAGCCGAAAAAGACATGGAGGAATTATAGGAAAAGCCCGAGGAACGGGAAGGAGGAACCAGCAGGGTGGTGCAGCACGAGGTGTATACCTTCTGAGGAAATCTCCCTCGGGGAGAAATGCCTCGTGGGAAGGCAGATCGAAGCGCGGATCGGAGGAAGGTCGAGATCAACCTAAAGCGACCAAGGTTCGACCAATATAGCCCACTGACAATGATAAGAGCACAGGTCCTAGAGGCGGTCGAAGGCAAGATAGGTCGGGTTATTGACTGGCCCACATCCCATTTTAGTGGACCCACCCAATCAAAGACAGGACTTTATTGTCGATTCCAGAACGATTATGGACATAAAACGAACGAGTGTAAGCATCTCAAGAATGAGATTGGGAGGTTGGTCTGAGCAGGACATCTAATGGAGTTCACGTACTAACAAAGAAATTGAGGTCGGAAAGAGCCACTCGTACCCCCAAGAGGTACGGGGGTGAAAAGGAAAGCTCCTCGAGGGACCTCTAAGCCCCTGGTTAAGAAAAGAGTGATTCATATGATATTAGGAGGACCGACCGATGGAAATTCCAATCAGGCCCGGAAGGCTCACACGCAAAAAGCAAAATATCGCCAGTTTAAAGAGGTCGCCTCTGTATACAACGGGCCCGTTATCCAATTTGGTACGACGGACTACAACGGGATACACGCACCCTATAATGACGCACTTGTCATCACAACGGAGATAGCTAGTTATGATGTGCAAAGGGTTTTCATCGACACAGGGAGATCGGTAGATATATTATTTTACGACTGTTTCAAGCAAATGAATCTCAAGGTGGAATTAAGAAAGGTGGATAAGACACTTTACGGATTCTGCATGACCGAGGTGCAGCCAGTAGTGTAACACCCCCAGATTTAACCGAAAATATTACAGCGCTGTGGGGCCCGAGAAGGAACCCAAAAGGCTAAAGGAAATTTTCGCAAACATTTACAAATGCCCAAGGGGCTAACGACGGTACTGTCTTTAAAAAATTTCACAAAGACTTATAAAATCCGTGTAACAAAATCGTCGTAAGATCTCATTTTGAAAAGGGCAAGGCCAAACGGCCGAAACTCGATAGTTTGAAACATACGTTAAGCCATCGCTTTACACGCCGACTAGAGGTGGCCATGGGCCGGGCTGGGCTGGGCCCGGGTCGGGCTGAGGCGGGCCGGGCTGGGACTTGGGAGCCCAGGACCGGCCCATGTCTTTGGTGGGTTGGGCCGGTATGGGCCTGGGCTGGGCAGACGAAGCCCACTGCCCGCCCGCCCCTGGGCTTCCGGTGGGCCGGTCTGGGCCGGGCCGGGCTGTAACACCCCCAGATTTAACCGGAAATGTTACAGCGCCGTGGGTCACGAGATGGAACCCACAAGGCTGAAGGAAATTTTCGCAAACATTTACAAATGCCCAAGAGGCCAACGACAGTACTATCTTTAAAAATTCACAATGACTTATAAAATCCATTTATCAAAAACCGTCGTAAAAACTCATTTAAAATCGCAAGGCCAAACGGCCGACACTCAAAAGTTTAGAAAACGATTTCCAAAGTAATCTCAGTTACCAGATACCAAAAGAGCATTTCAAAATACTCACACAGCGGAAAAAGACCAACCATAAAGATACTCTAGCAGCGGAATACAAGAACCAATCAACAAACTCAATGCACAAAACATGTCCTAGCCAGTATCATCCGGGAAGCTCATGTCTTCACGGCCGCTACATGCTCGATACTCCAAGAACCTAAAAAGAAATCCCACGATGGGGTCAGCCATAATATCCAACAATGATAACCGTCACATCACACTAATAATTACATACCAATGAGAATACAACATAAGAATACGATCAACGTAATCTTACCGCCATAACATTACTTACTCAAGTAATTCTCATCAGAATAACCATTATCACATTTCACATCTCGTACTCGATTAACCAATAAACTCGAACATAATATCTGTATTGTACCTCGAAGAATACTCAAGATTCTCAAACTATCATAACCAACTCACGATACGGAAAAGTACTAGTTCTGACCAATACGATCCATCGGATAGCATCATCAAATCCCAAAACGATAACTGATTGTCCATCACAAGACGAATACCAAAGGAAATATGGAACATATCTCGAGATATGAAGTGCCACGACAATCATATCAGTCTAATCCGAGATTAGATCAATGCAATACGGACACGGTCCTAACACAAGACCTACAAATGCATACTCATATGACCACGTCAATATGCTCACAACAATAAGAATGATGTATACTCAATGGAAATCCGACGATCCAGCGCCCTCAGCATAGATCCCCTTGATGATCCTATCAGATCATCATAAGGTGGATAACCAACAATACACATATGAACAACAACACATGATAAAATCAATGATGCGAATTCACAAGATTCCATCAACACAATACTGGTAATCCAACGATCCAGCGCCCTCAGCATAGATCCCCATGATGATCCCGTCGAACCAACACATGGTGGAAAACCTTTCCAACGATCTAGCGCCCTCAGCATAGATCCCCATAATGATCCCGTCGAACCAACGCATGGTGGACATCCGATCCAGCGCCCTCAGCATAGATCCTCATGATCCCTTCAGATCATTTACAACATAACAATGCAATTATGCATACACATAAGCAAATCAATATGTTCGTCAACATGAACAACATATGAATCAAAACATGAACGACACTATGATGACACAACTAGGACGACCTCATGTTCAGCAACATGAATGACAACCTGCATGATCAACATCATCGACACTAAACCGAATCAATCCTGAATACTTGACCCGAGTCCTTCGGAAGCAATCTCGATGCCAAATCACCACCGAAGATTATCTGCAATGCTCGGCAACCCAAACGTACCATGGACTGCAGATACTCATATCCTCGTCTTTACCATAATGTATCCTCGATACCCAAAATTCCAATAATCCGAAATGAATCATAAACCTTATGATTTAACTCCCAGAATCGGAAAGACAACACATAATACAAATCTCCAGAATTTGCAGTAATAATCATTGCTATATGCATTATAAACGAAATGAAACTGAAACCATTCATTAAACATTATAACTGAGCAAGTAATAACTTGCCTCGATACCGATGAATCCGTTACCAATTCCTCGTCGTCGAGTACAAGCTCCTCGGCTCCCGGCCCAAAGCGATTCACAAACGTTCTCGAACACGACCGCAACATACGGTTCTAATCACCGATCAATAATCTCAACCTATCGAAGTAATCAAATAACACATATCCGATAACAATTAACAACCGACACGACCAACCAAAATCATCTCAACGATTCAACGATATCTACAATACAAACTACAACTCGATGATCATAATCAATCAATACAACCGATCAATAAACCCCAACAGTTCCACAATATCTCGATTAGACACAAGTCCGGACTAGGGCTGGGGGCGGGGCGGTTTGGGGCGGGACGAAAGTGGAATTGCACCCGCACCGCAATTCTTGTGCGGTGCGGTTATCTGCGGGGCGGTGCATTATCAAAATTTAAAACCGCACCACATAGCCATTGCGCGGGGCGGGATCAATGCGGGTGCGGGGCGGTTTTGCACCTATTTTTAAGTTTTTTTTCCTCCTTAAAAAACAGTTTTTTTCTTGCTGTTGCAAACCAAAAACAGAAAAATAATAAATAATAAGTTTGTTAAATTTCAACAGGTACAACCCAAACAACATATCTAAAGCAACAATAGTCCCAAATGATAGTTATATTACAAGAAATAAAAGTACAAAATAATAAATAAGCTGCAATTTGTTTTCATTGTGCCGTTTCGGAGTTCGAGCAACTGAAGCTTTAGAGTTCCAGCATCACAGACCTGTATTGTTGGCAAGTAATCAGTGTCATTGTCATTTGAACATAATAAAATCAAAACTAAAGATACTTATTTATTAGCTACAATGCACTTAGTACTCAGATATTGAGATACATGAAATCTGATAATTGAACTGACTAATAATTAATACTCACAAAATGAAATCTGATAACTGAACTGACTAATAAATAATAACCATCAGTAATTATTTCATAATCCTCAGCCACTTCTACTTAGTACAAGAAACTTGCACCGCTATGTAATTTTTATGCGGGGCGGGTTTATGCGGGGCGGGATAAAACTTGCGGGGCGGGCATTATGACATTAAAACTGCAACCGCTATGTAATTTTTATGCGGGGCGGGTTTATGCGGGGCGGGCCAAAATTATAATTTAAAACCGCACCGCCGTGCTATTTTGCGGTGCGGGGCGGTGCGGTGCGGGGCGGGGCGGTACTTTCCCCCAGCCCTAGTCCGGACAATCCAACTCAAACAATTACGAACTCAAAACCACAACACGATTCATAATCCGATTAATTCAATATACGATCGTCTTGCTATGTTAAATTCATCAAAAGTTCCTCAAGAACACTAAGGGATTCGAACTCATGTTCATAACTATTAAAACAACATAACTCGATATCCTTTAACATGAAGATAATCCTCCAATTCGTAATCCAAGTCATGAATCATCGTATTCTTCAATATACACTCTACATAACCCCAAGAATTGTAACAACAACTCCCTAATCATCATCATACGGATCAAATACGGATAATAATACCAAAAACATCAAGAACTCTATGATTTCATAATCATAATCAACATATTCAAGGTATAAACCATCATATCACCATCTTCCTTCAACATATAATTCATATAACCTCAAGAATCGAAACAACAACATCTTAATCCTCTTCATACGAATCATTTATCAATAACAACATCATAAATCCGAAATGAAAAGGAGGATTATCCAACATACCTCTTAGAAGATGAAAAACACTAGAAAACACTTCAAGAATCATCCATAGCTCCATATCCAAGCCTCAAGTCCAAGTCCTCAAGCTCAAAATCGACTTAGGAAGGCCAACATCTCTCTCTCTCTCAAAGTTTGGAGACAAAAAACGAAAAGGAAAGCTGAAGTGAAATGAAAGACGAACTTCATTATATTAAACTGCATAATTCATTACGTACGTTATCCTTCATCATTAACGTACGTAATGCACTTTAGCGTACTTTATTCGTCCCACATAGCGTACGTAATCATCATCCCAGAACTAACTGAACTGTTTTGTTAACATGCTTACGTACGTAATGTTTCCTTCATAACGTACGTAACATGTACGTTGACTTGCTACAGTACCACCCACATTACGTACGTAATACGCCATGCATAACGTACGTAATGGCCGAGGTTGACTCGCTGTCCACATCCTCCGCCGAAAGCTGCCGACACAGGGTCCCACCTGCCGACCATGACTCAATCGTCTGATTCCCATGTTACGTACGTAATGTCTCGGCCATAACGTACGTAACTCTTGTGATTTAGCATACGTAAGTCTTCAACATTAGCGTACGCTAAGTATTCTATACTTAGCCAAAATCCAACTGTTCCTGCCTGTCTCGACATACCGAAAACACATACACACATACTGAATACATATACTGGATCTAATAACATTCTTATACGATATACTCTATATCGAAAGTACGATAACCTGATACACGATATCCTCAAATGCAACTGTCGACCAGATACGACAATTATACCGATACTGACATCTCAGTCCTTTATTTATTTTACCCATACTGTACAGATTCCACGCTGTACAATATAACTCGGATAAAATAATATCAAACAACAGTAGTAGAAATTCCGGATATTACATTCTACACCACTTAAAATAAGTTTCGGGCTCGAAACTTGCAATCCATCATAAAAACAAACAAACATACGGTTCAACCAAAATATCCCAAAACCATCACGACAACGATCAATCATCATCATTCTGAATAACCAAAACCGTATACTTACAAATGCGCAAAGTCGACGATCTCCTAAGATACTAGCAAGTGACTCACTGTATAGCCTCAATACGCTTACAATCACAATTCCATGAGTCTCAACAAAATTATATCATCGTCAGATGAAATAATCTATCTGTGACAAATTCTGTTTGCCTGATCGCATGATCAGGTTCCAATAACGAATAATACACAATACATCTGTGAAGCAACTACCCAAAACAATGGCAATCAATCCCGAAACATCGACACAGAATCTGAACGTTTATACGATCATTAACAATGATCAACCAACAAATTAATCGAGTATACCATCGACATGATAAATTCCAATACGACCAATCCAATGGTTAAAACACAACTGAGAATATCATCAACATGATAAACTCCAATATGACCAACCAGAGGTCAAAGCACAATCGAGTATATCATAAACCTGATAAACTCTAATATGACCAACCAGAGGTCAAAACACAATCGAGAATATCATCAACATGATAAATTCCAATATGACCAACCAGAGGTCAAAACACAATCGAGAATATCATCAACATGATAAACTCTAATATTACCAACGAAAGAGCGATAATAATCGGGAATACCCTCACACGGTAAATTCCAACACGATAAACACAGAACCACAGAGACAGATATACGGACGAATAAAGTTCTCAAAACGACACACCAATCACATACCGTGGATCTCAATAAACATACTCGACTGGTGAGCATACTCATCGGCATACGAACAACCAATCAAGCCGACGAAAATAACCAATCATACCTGGAGTGGAAACGACCTACTCAATATCCAAAACCACCAGCATGGGTCACTATCCTCAAATCTACACTTACAAAGAAATCATTCAAAATCATTATGGTAGAGTCACAATATTACCATACCAATGGAATCACATAGCACATATGTCTCGGTTTCACAAAATCCAAAGTTCCATAATTATATTATGTGCATGATTATACAACACACGACATATTTCCTTTATCTGATCAACTAACCGATCATCTCTAGATAACCAAAATGCCATACCAAAGTTCGGATCTCTATTCATCGTACCATAGGAATGTCATAACCAGTTCGCGAGTCACACTCACAACTTCACCATGATATGCACTATGCACCAAATGCGTATGTACATCAATCATACTTTCAAAACCAGTTTGAAATCATACAGTCTCGTCAAGAAGACAAATTTTCGAAAGTTCTTTCAAAAATTTTAAAACTTAAAACATAAATTTTTGGTAAGACTGCAAAATCAATTTTCGAACCAACCGGCTCGCTCGTGTCAAGTTCTCGATAAAGATTCTTTTCAAATACACACGATTAAATAAAATGGGATTTATGCAAATGCTTGACCATATCCATACTCATGTATATCAGTTCAGCTTGTCACCAATATCCACCGATATTCCATCGGGAAAACCACACGATAGAGTTCCAAAATCTCAATGTATATAAATTCCGTTAAAACTCCTTTTTCCTCACATATGACTCGCAACGTCAATTATTAATCCATCCTGGATCACCTCAAATATGTTATGACAAAACATTGAATAATCGACAAATCAAATACAGCGAAAGACTACCCGAGAAGTTTCATTTGAATAAGTAAACCAAAACCTCAAAAGGTAGGAACGAAATAAATAAACGATTGATAAAGGGTTTTACAAATCTCGGGAGTTTTATGAAAACTAAAAAGCCTTTTTGAAATATTAGGGTCTCAGTCCGTATCTCATTTCGTATTACAAGAAGTTTAAAAAGTAGAAAGCTCTTTTGGACCCCAAGTCCTGAGTTATAAAACTATTTCAAAATTGATTGGGTCTCGACCCAAAATTATTTCCGTAAAACATCCGTAAAACATTCATTTTGAAAAGTATCATTTTCAAATGCTCAAAAGCAGTTCATATATCTCAAAATGAATTAACATGCTACATGTTCTTCTCAACCATGCACAATATTTCTCCCAAATGCACAATTCCGTTCCAAAATCTACCCAACATACTGATTTCCAAAATCATAGTTTCTCAAGATCATCAATCCTGTCCCAATCTGTCACCTTGTACTGTAACGCATAATATTCTGCTGAATCTCAAAGCATATCAACTTAGAACGGCAATAAATTTCAATGCAATTTAAGAATCCAATTACTTACAGATCGTGAAGCCGACGATTCCCCGTGATACTGGCACATGTCTCGACTCTAGAAAATACTCGACACGGATATTTTCAAAACACACGTTTTGCAAACTCAGCTCAACTCGAGAATACGACACATTTCTATCCGAAGAAACATGTTAGCACCATTTGGAAAAGTTTACGACAACCCCAGTACCACACTGGTAAATCACATAACGCACAAGCCCGAGTGAACAACAAAATCTCAAGGCTCTAGAATTAGTCAATCGACAACTCGACTGACGCAACAAAACACGACCCAACTTGACCCAAATGCCTAGGTTTTCTCAACCTAAGCTCCGATACCATATTCTGTAACACCCCCAGATTTAACCGGAAATGTTACAGCGCCGTGGGCCCCGAGATGGAACCCACAAGGCTGAAGGAAATTTTCGCAAACATTTACAAATGCCCAAGAGGCCAACGACGGTACTATCTTTAAAAATTCACAAAGACTTATAAAATCCATTTATCAAAAACCGTCGTAAAAACTCATTTGAAATCGCAAGGCCAAACGGCCGACACTCAAAAGTTTAGAAAACGATTTCCAAAGTAATCTCAGTTACCAGATACCAAAAGAGAATTTCAAAATACTCACGCAGCGGAAAAAGACCAACCATAAAGATACTCTAGCAGCGGAATACAAGAACCAATCAACAAACTCAATGCACAAAGCATGTCCTAGCCAGTATCCTCCGGGAAGCTCAACTCTTCACGACCGCTACATGCTCGATACTCCAAGAACCTAAAAAGACATCCCACGATGGGGTCAGCCATAATATCCAACAATGATAACCGTCACATCACATTAATAATTACATACCAATGAGAATACAACATAAGAATACGACCAACGTAATCTTACCGCCATAACATTACTTACTCAAGTAATTCTCATCAGAATAACCATTATCACATTTCACATCTCGTACTCGATTAACCAATAAACTCGAACATAATATCTGTATTGTACCTCGAACAATACTCAAGATTCTCAAACTATCATAACCAACTCACGATACGGAAAAGTACCAGTTCTGACCAATACGATCCATCGGATAGCATCATCAAATCCCAAAACAATAACTGATTGTCCATCACAAGACGAATACCAAAGGAAATACGAAACATACCTCGAGATATGAAGTGCCACGACAATCATATCAGTCTAATCCGGGATTAGATCAATGCAATACGGATACGGTCCTAACACAAGACCTACAAATGCATACTCATATGACCACGTCAATATGCTCACAACAATAACAATGATTTATACTCAATGGAAATCCGACGATCCAGCGCCCTCAGCATAGATCCCCTTGACGATCCTATCAGATCATCATAAGGTAGATAACCAACAATACACATATGAACAACAACACATGATAAAATCAATGATGCGAATTCACAAGATTCCATCAACACAATACTGGTAATCCAACGATCCAGCGCCCTCAGCATAGATCCCCATGATGATCCCGTCGAACCAACGCATGGTGGAAAACCTTTCCAATGATCCAGCGCCCTCAGCATAGATCCCCATGATGATCCCGTCGAACCAACGCATGGTGGACATCCGATCCAGCGCCCTCAGCATAGATCCTCATGATCCCTTCGGATCATTTACAACATAACAATGCAATTATGCATACACATAAGCAAATCAATATGTTCATCAACATGAACAACATATGAATCAAAACATGAACGACACTATGATGACACAACTAGGACGACCTCATGTTCAGCAACATGAATGACAACCTGCATGATCAACATCATCGACACTAAACCGAATCAATCCTGAATACTTGACCCGAGTCCTTCGGAAGCAATCTCGATGCCAAATCACCACCGAAGATTATCCGCAATGCTCGGCAACCCAAACGTACCATGGACTGCAGATACTCATATCCTCGTCTTTACCATAATGTATCCTCGATACCCAAAATTCCAATAATCCGAAATGAATCATAAACCTTATGATTTAACTCCCATAATCGGAAAGACAACACATAATACAAATCTCCAGAATTTGCAGTAATAATCATTGCTATATGCATTATAAACGAAATGAAACTGAAACCATTCATTAAACATTATAACTGAGCAAGTAATAACTTGCCTCGATACCGATGAATCCATTACCAATTCCTCATCGTCGAGTACAAGCTCCTCGGCTCCCGGCCCAAAGCGATTCACAAACGTTCTCGAACACGACCGCAACATATGGTTCTAATCACCGATCAATAATCTCAACCTATCGAAGTATTCAAATAACACATATCCGATAACAATTAACAACCGACACGACCAACCAAAATCATCTCAACGATTCAGCGATATCTACAATATAAACTACAACTCGATGATCATAATCAATCAATACAACCGATCAATAAACCCCAACGGTTCCACAATATCTCGATTAGACACAAGTCCGGACAATCCAACTCAAACAATTACGAACTCAAAACCACAACACGATTCATAATCCGATTAATTCAATATACGATCGTCTTGCTATGTTAAATTCATCAAAAGTTCCTCAAGAACACTAAGGGATTCGAACTCATGTTCATAACCATTAAAACAACATAACTCGATATCCTTTAACATGAAGATAATCCTCCAATTCGTAATCCAAGTCATGAATCATCGTATTCTTCAATATACACTCTACATAACCCCAAGAATTGTAACAACAACTCCCTAATCATCATCATACGGATCAAATACGGATAATAATACCAAAAACATCAAGAACTCTATGATTTCATAATCATAATCAACATATTCAAGGTATAAACCATCATATCACCATCTTCCTTCAACATATAATTCATATAACCTCAAGAATCGAAACAACAACATCTTAATCCTCTTCATACGAATCATTTATCAATAACAACATCATAAATCCGAAATGAAAAGGAGGATTATCCAACATACCTCTTAGAAGATGAAAAACACTAGAAAACACTTCAAGAATCATCCATAGCTCCATATCCAAGCCTCAAGTCCAAGTCCTCAAGCTCAAAATCGACTTAGGAAGGCCAACATCTCTCTCTCTCAAAGTTTGGAGACGAAAAACGAAAAGGAAAGTCAAGTGAAATGAAAGACGAACTTCATTATATTAAATCGCATAATTCATTACGTACGTTATCCTTCATCATTAACGTCGTAATGCACTTTAGCGCATTTTTATTCGTCCCACATAGCGTACGTAATCATCATCCCGAACTAATCGAATCGTTTTGTTAACATGCTTACGACGTAATGTTTCCTTCATAACGCACGTAACATGTACGTTGACTTGCTACAAGATTACCCACATTACGCACGTAATCGCCATGCATAACGCACGTAATGGCCGAGGTTGACTCATTGTCCACATCCTCCGCCGAAAGCCGCCGACACGTGGTCCCACTCGCCGACCATGACTCAATCGTCTCGATTCCCATGTTACGTAATGTCTCGGCCATAACGCACGTAACTCTTGTGATTTAGCATACGTAAGTCTTCAACATTAGCGTACGCTAAGTATTCTATACTTAGCCAAAATCCAACTATTCTGCTGTCTCGACATACCGAAAACACATACACACATACGAATACATATCTGGATCTAATAACATTCTTATACGATATACTCTATATCGAAAGTACGATAACCCGATACACGATATCCTCAAATGCAATCGCCGACGGATACGACAATTATACCGATACTGACATCTCAGTCCTTTATTTATTTTACCCATACTGTACAGATTCCACGTTGTACAATATAACTCGGATAAAATAATATCAAACAACAGTAGTAGAAATTCCGAATATTACACGGGCCCGGGCTGGAGATGTAAAAAAAAAATTTATATGTTGACATTAAATTAAAAATTAATTTGTAAAAATCTATTTTGGATTTTTAAGATAAATTAATTAATATTAATTAAAAAATCTGTTTTGACTTTAAAAATTTGTAAAACTTAGTAAAAAAATTGTTTCAATCTGTTTAAGAAAATCCATTTTGAATTTTAAAATATGTAAACATTAAATTAAATAGGAAGAAAAGGGAAAAAAATTGGACTTGGACTTAATTTGAAAAAAATAGATTATTTTTTGAAATTTAATCTAATTTTTAAAATTTGAATGGTTATTTATGTTAGCTTGGGGTGGGTTTAGGGTGGGCTTGGGTGGGCTGAGGGTGGGCTGGGTGGGTGTGGGTGGGAAGTGGGCCGGCCGGGCCGGCCGGGCCGGGCTCGGAGGTGGGCCGGCTGGCCGGGCCTGGCCGAGAGTTCGGGACGGGACCGCCCGGCAATGGGGGATGGGCTCGGTCAGGCCGGTTTGGCCGCCTGGCCGTGGCCTATAAAATCCGGGCTGGCCGGGCATTTGGCTGGTCCGGACTGCCCACTGGCCACCTCTAGTACCGACAAAATAATTTAGAAAACGATTGGCAAAGTAACCTAAGTTACTGGATATCAAAAGGCCATTCAAAGGACTCACGCAACGGAAAGACAAACAATTCAAAGTACTCTAGCAGCGGAAATACAACATCAAATCAGAACACTCGATTCACAAACACATGCCATAGCCAGTATCCTCCGGGAAGCTCATCTCTCCACGACCGCTACAAGCTCGATATCCAAATGACCTAAAAAGAAAGCCCACGACAGGGTCATCCATAATATCCAACAATGATATCAATCACATCACATCAATAATTACATACCAATGAGATACAAAATAAGAATACGACCAATGTAATCTTATCGTCATAACTCTACCAAAATTCATATCTCGTACTGTGTCTCACACAATACCTCAAAATCCTCAAAACATCATCATAACTCACTGTTACGAAAATTCACTAACTCTATCCAACCCAAATCTGTCACGTGATATCATCAAGTCTCAACACATAAACCGATTGTCCATCAAAGACAAATACCAAGGGAAATACGGAACATACCTCGAGATGCACAATACCACGACAATCATATCAGTCTAATCCAAGATCAGATCAGTGCAACCTACGGCCACGGTCCTAACACAAGACCTACAAATGCATACTCATATGACAACGTCAATATGATCACAACAATAACAATGATGTATACTCAATGGAAATCCGACGATCCAGCGCCCTCAGCATAGATCCCCTTGATGATCCTATCAGATCAGCATAAGGTGGATAACCAACAATACACATATGCACAACAACACATGATAAAATCAATGATGCGAATTCACAAGATTCCATCAACACAACACTGGTAATCCAACGATCCAGCGCCCTCAGCATAGATCCCCATGATGATCCCGTCGAACCAACGCATGGTGTAAAACCTGTCCAACGATCCAGTGCCCTCAGTATAGATCCCCATGATGATCCCGTCGAACCAACGCATGGTGGACATCCGATCCAGCGCCCTCAGCATAGATCCTCATGATCCCTTCAGATCATTTACAACACAAACAATGCAATTATGCATACACATATGCAAATCAATATGTTCATCAACATGAACAACATATGAATCAAAACATGAAACGACACTATGATAAACAACTAGGACGACCTCATGTTCGGCAACATAAATGACAACCTGCATGATCAACATCATCAGTACTAAACCGAATCAAACTAAGATACTGTCCCGAATCCTTCAGGAGAAATATCAATGTCAAATCATCACCGGCGATTATCCTCGATGCTCGGCGATCCAAACGTACCATGGACTATAGATACTCATATCCTCATTTTTATCGCAACGTAACCTCGATACCCGTACATACCAATAACCGAGATAAAGCATATACATTATGATTTACCTCCCAGAATCGGAAGAACGATATACAATCCAAATACCCAGAGTTCACAATAATAATCATCGCTATATGCATTATAAACGAAATGAAACTGAAACCATTCATTAAATATTATAACTGAGCAAGTAATAAATTGCCTCGATACTGATACGACGATGATGAAGCCGCTACAAATTTCTCGTCATCGATTACAAGCTCCTCGGATCCCGACCAAAGCGATTCACGAACGTTCCCGATCACGACCGCAAGCGAGGTTCTAATCACCGATCAATAATCTCAACCTATTGAAGTAACCAATTAACACATATCCGATAACAATCAACAATCGACACGACCAACCAATCAACTCAACGATTCAACGATATCTCGATCGTACACAAAACCAAATAATCCAACTCAACAAATACGAATTCATATCTATAATATAAACCGCAACTCGATGATCATACTTAACGATTACTACAACCGATCAATAAACCCAAATGTTCCACATTATCCCGATTAAACACGAGTCTGAATAATCCAATTCAAACAATTACGAATTCACAACCACAATGTGATTACGGGTACGAACGTAAAGGAAATCATATTTGACGAACAATCACAATCTTTCCGGATTCCAAGTTGATATCTTGATTCGTATTTCATCAAGAACATACGAATTCTACCACTACAATCAACGAACATTCGATCTTCATATATAAAAATACCGATAATTCAACATGCGATCGTCTTGCTATGATAATTTCATCAAGGAGTTCCTCAAGAACACTAAATGATTCAAAACCTTGTTCATAGCCATTAAAACAATGTAATCCGATGTTTTCTAACATCTAAACAATCCCTAATCATAATTCAAGGTGTATATCGTCATGTTCTTCAACATACGATCTTCCTAACGTCAAAAATCGCAACAACAATACCAAGAACATCAAGAACTCTATGATTTCATAATCATAATTAACATATTCAAGACATAAACCAAACATATCATCATCTTCCTTCAACAAACACCTCATATATCCTCAAGAATCGTAACAACAAGCCCTTAATCATCTTCATACGAATCATTCATCAATAACAACATCAAAAATCCAAAATGAAAGGGAGGATTATCCAACTTACCTCTTAGAATATGAAAAACACTAGCAATTACTTCAAGAATCAACCATAGCTCCATATCCAAGCCTCAAATCCAAGTCCTCAAGCTCAAAACCGACTTAGGAGAGCTAACTCTATCTCTCTCTCTCAGTGTTTGGAGACGAAAAACGAAGTGAGGTGCTGAAGTGAAATGAAAGAACGAACTTCATTTTATAAACTGCATAACTCATTACGTACGTTATGCTTCACCATTAACGTACGTAATGCTCTTTAGCGTACGCTACTCGTCCTACATAGCGTACGTAACCTCATCCCAGAACTAACTGACCTGTTTTGTTAACATGCTTACGTACGTAACAATTTCTTCATAACGTACGTAATACGTACGTTGACTTGCTACAGTAAAAGCGCGTATTACATACGTAATACACCCTGTATAGCATACGTAATACGTACGTTGACTCAGTTGTCCACATCCGTTGCCGACACCGGGCCCACCTGCCGACCATGACTCGGACTTGCCTGATTCTCTCGTTACGTACGTAATGCCTTATGCATAACGTACGTAACACATACCAACTTAGCGTACGTTAAATCAAAATCTTAACGTACGTTAAGGCTCTATACTTAGCCAAAAATTCAATTGTTCCTGTCCATCTCGACATACCGGAGACGCATACACGCATACTGAATACATATACTGGATCCAATAATATTCTTATACGATATACTCCATATCGAAAGTACGATAACCTAATACATGATATCCTCAAATGCAATTGTCGACCAGATACGACAATTTTACTAATACTGACATCTCAGTCCTTTATTTATTTTATCCATACTGTACAGATTCCACGCTGTACAATATAACTCGGATAAAATAATCTCAAACAACAGTAGTAGAAATTCCGGATATTACATTCTACACCACTTAAAATAAGTTTTGGCCTCGAAACTTGCAATCCGTCATAAAAATAAACAAACATAAGGTTCAACCAAAATGTCCCAAAACCATCACGACAACGATCAATCATTATCATTACCGAATAGCCAAAAGAGCATACTTACAAATATGCAGGTCGACGGTCTCCTGAGATACTAGCAAGCGATCTCACTATACAGTCTCAATACGCTTACAATCACAATTCCTTGAGTCTCAACAAAAATATATCATCTTCGGATGAAACAATCTGCCCGAATCAATTCCTGTCTGATTACATAATCAAGTACCAATTCCGATAAGACGAATAATATACAATACATCTGCGAAACAACTGCCCAAAACAACGACACGTATCCCGAAATACCGACACAAAATCCGAACGCTCAGATGATCACCAACAATGATCAACCAATAAGTCAGCCGAATTTATCATCGACATGATAAATTCCAATATGACCAAACAGAGGTCAAAACACAATCGAGAATATCATCAACATGATAAACTCCAATATGACCAACTAGAGGTCAAAACACAGTCGAGAATATCATCAACATGATAAACTCCAATACGACCAACGAACGGTCAACGATAATCGAGAATACCTTCACACGGTAAGCTCCAACACGATCAACACAGAACTATAGAAATTGATATACAAACGAATAAAGTTCTCAAAACAACACGCCAATCACATACAATGGATCTCAATAATCATAATTGGAGAACATACCCCTCGGCATACGAACAACCAATCGCAAATCGGCGAACATACCAAATCATACGTGGGGTGGGAACGACTACTCAATATCCAAAACGACCAGTATGGGGTCACCATCCCCCAATTCTATACTTACAAAGGAATCATTCAGAAATCACAATAGCAAAACACGCTACCACCACATCAATAGGGTCACATAGCACGTATGCTCCAGTTTCACAAAATCCAAAGTTCCAAGATCATATTCTGTACCGAATCTACATCCCGCAGTATATTTCTCTTATCCGATAAATTAACCGATTATCCCGAGATAATCAAACTGCCATACTAAAGTTCAAATCTCTTTTCATAGTACCATTAGGCTCTGTTCTTTTGGACTGAATGAATCAATCGAATCGAATCAATGAATGGATTCGAATCGAATCGAATCGAATCGAATCGAATCGAATGGAATTTAATCGAATCGAATCGAATCAAATATATATTAAGGGTAAATAATAATAATAATAATAATAATGGTAAATAATAATAATAATAATAGTAATTAATAACAACAACATAATAGTAATATTATTAGTAATAATAACAATAATAATAATTAAGATTAATAATAATAATAAGAAGAAGAAGAATCGAAATAATCGAATCAATCGAATGGACTCGAATCAATCGAATCAATCAATCGAATGGACTCGAATCGAATCGAATCAAAATCGAAAAATAAGTCCAAAAGAACAGGGCCTTAGTGCGTTATCCAGTTTGTAAGTCCCACTCAGAACTTCACCACGACATGCATTATGCACTAGATGCGTATGTACATCAATCACATTTTCGAAACCAGTTTGAAATCGTATACTCTTGTCACGAAGACAATTTTCGAAAGTTCTTTCAAAAATTTCAAAACTC
This sequence comes from Orobanche coerulescens, assembly GCA_033398695.1. Lineage (NCBI taxonomy): Eukaryota > Viridiplantae > Streptophyta > Magnoliopsida > Lamiales > Orobanchaceae > Orobanche > Orobanche coerulescens. The sequence goes on from CM065817.1 coordinate 143,989,138, forward strand.
AAAACATAAATTTTCGTAAGACCACGAAAATAATTTTCGAAAAAATTAAATTGATTTGCTTACGTCAAGTCATCGATGAAGATTCTTTTCGAAAACATACATTTAAATAAAATGGAATTATGCAAATGATTAACCAGATTTAACCACATCCATACTCCTGTATACCAGTTCGGCTTGTCACCAAATCTATTGACATTCCAACGGAAACCACACGATAGAGTTCCAAAACCTCAATATATAGAATCCGATAAAAACTCCTTTTCCATATATGACTCGCAACGTCAACCATTTTTCCATCCGGATCACCTCAATTATGCTATGACAAAACATTCAATAAATCAAACACAGCGAAAGACTTCCCAAGTGGTTTTATTTGATTATGTAAACCAAAATCCCGAAAGGCAGTAATAAAATGCATAAGCGATTAGTAAGGTGTTTTACAAATCTCGGGAGTTTTAAGAAAACAGAAAAAAGCCTTTTGAAACCTTAGGGTCTCAGCCCGTATCTCGTTCCGCATTACAAGAAGTTTAAAAGTAGAAAAACCCTTTTGGACCCCAAGTCCTGAGTTACGAAACTATTTCAAAATCGATTGGGTCTCGGCCCAAAAATCATTTTCGGTAAAACATCCGTAAAACGTTCATTTTGAAAAGTATCATTTTCAAATGCTCGAAAACAGTTCCATATATCATAAAATGAACTAACATGACTACATGTTCTTCTCAACCAAGCACAACATTTCTCCCAAATGCACAATTCCGTTCCGAAATCTAACCGATATATTGATTTCCAAAATCATAGTTTCTCAAATCATCAATCTGTCCCAATTCTGTCACCTCATACTGTAACGTATAATATCCTGCTGAATCTCAAAACGTATCAACTTAGAACAGCAATAAATCTCAATGAAATCCAAAAATCCAAATACTTACAGATCGTGAAGCCGACGATTCCCCGTGATACTGGCACATGTCTCAACTCTAGAAAATACACGACACAGATATTTTCAAAACACACGTTTTGCAAAATCAGTTCAACTTGTGAACACAACACAACTCTATCCGAAGAAGCACGTTAACACCGTTTGGAAAAGTTTACAACAACCCCAGTACTACACTGGTAAATCACATAACACACAAGCCCGAGTGAACAACAAAAACTCACGGCTCTAATATTTGTCAATCGACAACTCGAATGACGCAACAAAACACGACCCAACTCGACCCGACTGCCTAGGTTTTCTCAACCTAAGCTCTGATACCATATTCTGTAACACCCCCAGATTTAACCGGAAATAATACAGCGCTGTGGGCCCCGAGAAGGAACCTACAAGGCTAAAGGAAATTTTCGCAAATATTTACAAATGCCCAAGGGGCTAACGACGGTACTGTCTTTAAAAAATTTCACAAAGACTTATAAAATCCGTGTAACAAAACCGTCGTAACATCTCATTTTGAAAAGGGCAAGGCCAAACGGCCGAAACTCGATAGTTTGAAACATACGTTAAGCCATCGCTTTACACGTACTGACAGAATAATTTAAAAAACGATTGCCAAAGTAACCTAAGTTACTGGATATCAAAAGGCCATTTCAAAGTACTCACGCAGCGGAAAGACAAACAATTCAAAGTACTCTAGCAGCGGAAATACAACATCAAATCAGAACACTCGATTCACAAACACATGCCATAGCCAGTATCCTCCGGGAAGCTCATCTCTCCACGACCGCTACAAGCTCGATATCCAAAGGACCTAAAAAGAAAGCCCACGACGGGGTCAGCCATAATATCCAACAATGATATCAATCACATCACATCAATAATTACATACCAATGAGATACAAAATAAGAATACGACCAATGTAATCTTATCGTCATAACTCTACCAAACTTCACATCTCGTACTGTGTCTCACACAATACCTCAAAATCCTCAAAACATCATCATAACTCACTGTTACGAAAATTCACTAACTCTATCCAACCCAAATTCGTCGGGTGACATCATCAAGTCTCAACACAAAAACCGATTGTCCATCAAAGACAAATACCAAGGGAAATACGGAACATACCTCGAGATGCACAATACCACGACAATCATATCAGTCTAATCCAAGATCAGATCAGTGCAACCTACGGGCACGGTCCTAACACAAGACCTACAAATGCAAACTCATATGACAGCGTCAATATGATCACAACAATAACAATGATGTATACTCAATGGAAATCCGACGATCCAACGCCCTCAGCATAGATCCCCTTGATGATCCTATCAGATCAGCATAAGGTGGATAACCAACAATACACATATGCACAACAACACATGATAAAATCAATGATGCGAATTCACAAGATTCCATCAACACAACACTGGTAATCCAACGATCCAGCGCCCTCAGCATAGATCCCCATGATGATCCCGTCGAACCAACGCATGGTGGAAAACTCCGTCCCAACGATCCGGTGCTCAAGATAGATCCCCATGATGATCCCGTCGAACCAACGCATGGTGGACATCCGATCCAGCGCCCTCAGCATAGATCCTCATGATCCCTTCAGATCATTTACAACATAAACAATGCAATTATGCATACACATATGCAAATCAATATGTTCATCAACATGAACAACATATGAATCAAAACATGAAACGACATTATGATAAACAACTAGGACGACCTCATGTTCGGCAACATAAATGACAACCTGCATGATCAACATCATCAGTACTAAACCGAATCGAACTAAGATACTGTCCCGAATCCTTCAGGAGAAATCTTAATGTCAAATCATCACCGGCGATTATCCTCGATGCTCGGCGATCCAAACGTACCATGGACTATAGATACTCATATCCTCGTTTTTATCGCAACGTAACCTCGATACCCGTACATATCAATAACCGAGATAAAGCATATACATTATGATTTACCTCTCAGAATCGGAAGAACGATATACAATCCAAATTCCCAGAGTTCACAATAATAATCATCGCTATATGCATTATAAACGAAATGAAACCGAAACCATTCATTAAATATTATAACTGAGCAAGTAATAACTTGCCTCGATACTGATACGACGATGATGAAGCCGCTACAAATTTCTCGTCGTCGATTACAAGCTCATCGGCTCCCGGCCAAAGCGATTCACGAACATTCCCGATCACGACCGCAAGCGAGGTTCTAATCACCGATCAATAATCTCAACCTATTGAAGTAACCAATTAACACATATCCGATAACAATCAACAATTGACACGACCAACCAATCAACTCAACGATTCAACGATATCTCAATCGTACACAAAACCAAATAATCCAACTCAACAAATACGAATTCATATCTATAATATAAACCGCAACTCGATGATCATACTTAACGATTACTACAACCGATCAATAAACCCAAATGTTCCACATTATCCCGATTAAACATGAGTCCGAATAATCCAATTCAAACAATTACGAATTCACAACCACAATGCGATTACGGGTACGAACGTAAATGAAATCATATTTGACGAACAATCACAATCTTTCCGGATTCCAAGTTGATATCTTGATTCGTATTTCATCAAAAACATACGAATTCTACCACTACAATCAACGAACATTCGATCTTCATATCTCAAAATACCGATAATTCAACATACGATCGTCTTGCTATGATAATTTCATCAAGGAGTTCCTCAAGAACACTAAATGATTCAAAACCTTGTTCATAGCCATTAAAACAACGTAATCCGATGTTTTCTAACATCTAAACAATCCCTAATCATAATTCAAGGTGTATATCATCATGTTCTTAAACATACGATCTTCCTAACGTCAAAAATCGCAACAACAATACCAAGAACATCAAGAACTCTATGATTTCATAATCATAATTAACATATTCAATACATAAACCAACATATCATCATCTTCCTTCAACAAACACCTCATATATCCTCAAGAATCATAACAACAAGCCCTTAATCATCTTCATATGAATCATTCATCAATAACAACATCAAAAAAATGAAAGGGAGGATTATCCAGCTTACCTCTTAGAAGATGAAAAACACTAGCAATTACTTCAAGAATCAACCATAGCTCCATATCCAAGCCTCAAATCCAAGTCCTCAAGCTCAAAACTGACTTAGGAGGGCTAACTCTCTCTCTCTCTCTCAGTGTTTGGAGACGAAAAACGAAGTGAGGTGCTGAAGTGAAATGAAAGAACGAACTTCATTTTATAAACTGCATAACTCATTACGTACGTTATGCTTCACCATTAACGTACGTAATGCTCTTTAGCGTATGCTACTCGTCCCACATAGCGTACGTAACCTCATCCCAGAACTAACTGACCTGTTTTGTTAACATGCTTACGTACGTAACAATTTCTTCATAACGTACGTAATACGTACGTTGACTTGCTACAGTAAAAGCTCGTATTATGTACGTAATACACTCTGTATAGCGTACATAATACGTACGTTGACTCAGCTGTCCACATCCGTTGCCGACACCGGGCCCGTCTGCCGACCACGAGTCGGACTTGCCTGATTCTCTCGTTACGTACGTAATGCCTTATGCATAACGTATGTAACACGTACCAACTTAGCGTACGTTAAATCAAAATCTTAACGTACGTTAAGGCTCTATACTTGGCCAAAAATTCAATTGTTCCTGTCCATCTCGACATACCGGATACGCATACACGCATACTGAATACATATACTGGATCCAATAATATTCTTATACGATATACTCCATATCGAAAGTACGATAACCTGATACACGATATCCTCAAATGCAATTGTCGACTAGATATGACAATTGTACCAATACTGACATCTCAGTCCTTTATTTATTTTATCCATACTGTACAGATTCCACGCTGTACAATATAACTCGGATAAAATAATCTCAAACAACAATAGTAGAAATTCCGGATATTACAAGTAGGGGAGGTAGTAGTTCCGGTGGCATTGGGACGGGTACCTCATAGAAAGGTTAAGATAATCAGGTTGTTAGTGGCGATACTAAATCAACCTATAACGCCATTTTGGGATACCCCGGGCTCAACAAATCGAAGGCAGTAGCATGTACCTCCCACATGTAAGTAAAATTCCATGTGGGTAACGAGGTAGGAGAGGTAGCTGGAGATCAATTTGTTTCCCGATCTTGCTACCAGACAACAGTAAAGCAAGGGGTGCAAAGTAATAAAAGATCATCTGAGCTAAGAGGCTCAGATCCAGAACAAAAAAGAGATAAGAGATTAAGAGCGATAGAGGGAGCTCAGAAGGAGGGTGTCAAGCCTAACGAGGAACTCATGGAGATAGAATTAGTCCCAGGAAAGCCTGAGACAAAAACTCGTGTAGAAAGTCGGCTGGAAAGCGGGCTAAGAGAAAGTCTGGTTCACTTGTTAAGGAAATTTGTGGACATCTTCGCATTTGCAGCTGAAGACCTAGTAGGAATAAGCCCGACAGTTGCCGAGCACAAATTAAACATTGACCCAACTGTAAGACCGGTGAAGCATAAGAGGAGGCACTTTGGATCAGAGCTGGACGGAATCATTGGAGAAGAGGTCGACAAGCTTCTCTGACCTGGGCACATAATGGAAATTCAGTTTCCGGAGTGGCTATCTAACGCTGTCATGGTAGGAAAAAGCCAAGGCAAATAGAGAATGTACATAGATTTCCGGGACTTAAACAAAGCGTGTCCCAAAGATCACTACTCATTGCCCCATATGACCAGCTGGTTGATTCAACTTCGGGATGTGAATTGCTCAGGTTTATGGATGCCCCCCAGGGATATCATCAAATTCCCCTGGCACCCGAAGATAGAAAGAGGGTCAGCTTTGTGGTATAAAAAGGAAACCTTTTGTTACGTACACATGCCTTTTGGGTTAAAAAATGCGGGGGCCACGTATCAAAGGATGGTCGATAAAAATTTTAAATCTCAAATCGGTAGGAACATGGAGGTCTATGTCGACGACGTGCTAATAAAAAGTGTAAGAGCAGGGGAACACATAAGAGATCTATAGGAAACGTTTAAAAACCTGCGCACATATGGGATGAAGCTCAACCCATCGAAGTGCTCTTTTGGGGTGAAATCGGGGAAGTTTATAGGAATGCGGTCACAGAGCAAGGAATTGAAGTCAACCCGGAGAAAGTAAAAGCGGTATTACAAATGAGCCCTCCAAGAAATATCAAAGACATCCAGATATTAACAGGAAGGATCGCAGGGCTGAGCCGATCCATTTCTCGCTCGGCTGAGAAGGCATTATACCATATATGGCCTATTGCAAGCCCAAAAAGTGTATTGTTAGACCCCATATATGTTACATTAGAGTTTTTATGTAACATTTTAGCCAAAATTCGGCGTTGCATTTGCGGCTGTTGCCTATGACCCCTATAACAACGTTTTAAGTACTTATCGCAACATTTTTGAAGTATTACAATAGCACCTTTATTGCAACATTTTGTCTATTTCAGTAACACTTTTAAGGTGTTGCAATAGACTAATGCAACATTTTTTTGCAACATTTTTTGAGTCAAAATGTTACAAAGTCAATTTATTGCAACATTTTGATGCAACATTTTGATGCTTGTTGCAATGCTTTTTGGTTTTTTGGCAACATTTTTATCCCTATTGTAATATTTTTATACTTTATTGGCAACACTTATTTGCAACACTTTTTATTAATCCACATTTCAAGGTCCTATAACTAGAAATTACATTTCAAATTTCCCAAATGGAAAATCCAACAAAATATATGTCAATAAAGCCCAAACATAGTTTTTATCATAATACCATCTTCCATATAGTACTTAAGTCTAAAGTAGAAACGTACATGTCAACTTACACCACAATTCTACATTAAACATAGTCTTTCATGTCAAAATGCCAACCTACTACCAAAAGTATGCACATAGAAAATATAAGTAGTTAAGTATTGATCATCAATCATCACTTTCGTCGTCCTGGTGATCATTGTCGTCCTCGCGATGATCGCCATCCTCATCACTGTCCTCACTTTCATCACCACCAGCACACAACTCTTCAACATCAAGATGTTTTAAATTCGGATTAATTTCTCCCAATTTTGCTATTACCTTTGACATATTCTCACACACCTTTCTGTCTACCATGTCCTCTACCATGTCCTGTATTTCAACCATGATTTCCTCCCTTATAGTCTTTTTCAAATCATCAATATCAGTAGCTGCAGTACCGGAACTAAAAAGTTTTGGCTGCTGATCTTTCATTATTTTTCTGCATTTTCCAGATCTACCTAGAAGCCAATTCGGTCCATGGCTTGTTTTTTTGACTTGCTCCCCACTGTCATCTTCAGCAACAATTGTAGTCTACAAATAAACATGATTAAACAAAAATACAAACACATTAAAACTGAAAGCCTACCTTTAAAGAAAAAAATACAGAAACTTGAAAAGTTGAAAAGACTAAAATAATTAAATTATTGCATCATTACCTTGTATTCATGTCCTGTTTCCGTTTACGGGTTTTCACATAAATATCGTCTTTCGGAGCTAGTTTTTGAGGTTCGATATTCTTTTCTGCTTTCTGCCAAGATAATACAAGGAATGGAATAATATTAAAACTATATAATGCAAGAAAATACCAAAATGGGGATTTCATTAACACATAGAAAATGAAAGTATCTTTTAAATGTTGGACATACTATTTTCTCGCCAATTTGTGCAAAACTTTTACGACCAGCAGTGTGCGTTTCTACAATCAACTTGCGATTTTCTGCATTTTTCTTAGCTCGCTCCTGACCATTCAATAAAGCGCAGAGAATATAAAAAATCACTTCCAACAATTTTTTGAAAATAAAATTGTGAAAAGGTTAAGTACTAGCTAACATATTGATATATGAGTGGATATACCTGAACTTCTTCATCCGCCCAGTATTTGAGAAGAACCTTGAACTCTTCAACTGAAATGACATTGGGCCTGTATTTTAGCCTCTATCCTCGTCATTTTCGTATTTGAGATAATGGTCCTTCTTAATCCGGCTCTTGTACAGCCTCCACAAAGCACCAATAGTCCGCAATGTATAGGTTCTTCCTTCCTCGGGAATTTCATATTTTGTCTAATTTATTAGGTAAAATCATTAGTGGCATTTACATCTCAACGACACACAACTGATCTTTTAATTAGACTTACTATATATAAACCTAAAGACAATAAACAGCTAGATATCATAAAAAAGGTCTACAATATGTTGAGTTTACCTTAACAAAAGTCCATATGTCCTCCTTCTGTTGTTCAGGAAATTTTTGCCAAGAGAGGAGATCTAGTGGGACAGATTGCCTACCTAATGTCCCTAAAAACTTTTTAAATTCAGACAAGTCCTTGTCATTGTCAGCCACGGCCTGTAACTCACAATTCAACTAAATAATCTTCTTTTCATCAGGCCTCCTTGTGTACACATTATTCATTCGTGTAGGTCCTCTACGCTTTCTACTTTTCGGTGCACCTAAAAGTAGTACAAAACACTTTACTACTGAATCAACACAATATTCGATTCAAGCCAATATCAAGAAAACCTAAAATTACCTGCTAAAGTTTCAACTATCTCTTCATGAGTTCGTGAATGATATGTCTGACCACCATCATCCACATGCTTTTTTTTCTTTTCAAGGGACTTTTGATGATCTTTCATCAACATATATGCTTTCATTGAACCAATTCCTTGGTTGTTATTTTTTTTTGCAGGTGCCACTTTCAATGGTAAGTCTTTAATCATACCCTTTGCCACATTAAAAGATGACGGCATATTTGCATTGGGAAAAACCTCCTTTATCAACTCAAGCAAATCGCTAAATGCCGACTCGCTAAATCTATGAATGCACTTTAGTTGGTAAAGCCTACTATGAAAATTAATCGAGTAAATTTTTTACACTTGGGATATAAAGGCTGCCCACCCTTCTTAACAAGCCTATAAAATTTCCTTGCATCATCATTCAATCCATTTCTAACTCCATGTTCACTAGCATCATTACCATTCCCATATTCATTATGTATCATGACTTCGAACTCATCTCCTAAACCCATACCTATAGCAGTATCCATCTCATCGGCAACTCTGTCTATCTTAAGGGTTGAGACCTGGTAAATCCATTCAACAGAATGGGGACAAGGACCATTGCATACAAGATGCTCATGTATACCCTTGGCACCACTCCAGAATACATTACTACATATTTTACAAGGACACATCAACCCATTTCCTACGGCATATTTGGAAAATGCTTTGGTAACAGAATCTTCCACCCCCTTCCTATACTTATCAGTGTACTTTGGAAGCGATATCCATTTCTCTCATTCAATCCATTTTCTGCATAAACATTGTTCAAAGAAATAACAGAGCACGTCAAAAAAGACCTAAGCATATCATTGTTACAGAGACAAGACAAGGCACATTAATTAACATGTTGTTACTAAAAATTCAACATATTATAGCACATTATTACATACAAGAACAGAGCACAAACACAAAATTACAGAGACAATATAAAACAAACACAAAATTAACACAAAATATTCCCAAAATTAACACACAATTCCACTCATTAACAGAAAATATTCCCACTAATCAACACCAAATTACGACAAAATTAGCAAAAAATACAATAATATTAACATAAAATTCCCACAAAATCCTACTAATCCCACAAAATCCTACTAAATAACAACAAGTCAGGCATGAAAGCCAAGTGAAGTGACCAAAGGTTTAGGGTGCGGTGCCAATTCTTAAGAGTGGTGTGAGGCAGTGAGCTAGCCCGCTAGAGATGATTGCTGCCTTGCACTTCCAACCGGAAGATAAGATGCCAGGGTCAAATGACTTAAAAAACCCGATTATTTTGCACAGATCTGCTAAAATTAAAAAAATGATTTGAGATCGGAAAGGGCGGCTACCTTGTTCTCCTTTGTTGGAAGAGTAGTTGTTCCTTGTTCTTGTAGCTTCTTCCAGCCCGCACTCCAAAAAGGTAGGTTGTCTACTTGAGTTCTTTCGCTCTTCCCAGCGGGTCTGCTTCGGCCTGTCCTCCCGCAAGTTTTCTGGTTTCAATTTTTGTTGATTGTATTGACGAGCCCAAGAGAGGAGAATTCTTGAATTATTGATAACCCTTAGTTTTGTGTAATAAAAGTTTTGGTCCCAAAATATTTGCTGCTATTTTTTGCCCGCCCACTCAAAGTAACCTCCCGCCTGCAAATTTGGCTCAAGTTGACCAAAATTGTTATGTGTATTGTAACACTTTTGTATGCATTGCAATAGTTCTAAAATTTTCAAAATGATTCTTAGGCTTGCAACACTTTCCCATTTTATACAACACTTTTAGGAAATATTGCAATAGATTAGCAAATTTCTTATCTATAGCAACATTTTATGCAACAAAAATATGTAATGGGCTTGCAATAGGCTATATATGGTGTAGTGAGGGATTTCCATTTTTAAGCTACTAAGAAAGGGGAATAAATTCGAATAGACCCCTGAAGCACAAGTGACCTTTGACAAATTGAAATAGTATCTAGCCGAACTACCCCTGCTCACCAAGCCAATACCAGGAGAGGAGCTAGTACTATACTTATTTGTTGGGAAAGGGGCGGTTAGCTTGATCTTATTAAGGGAAGAAGCAAACCAGCAAAAACCTATCTATTATACGAGCCGAATTTTACAAGGAGCAGAGCGGAATATTCCGACTTGGAAACGGGAGCCCTGGCATTGGTAGTCACAGCTCGACGGCTGAGACTGTATTTTCTGGCCCACCGCATAAAGCTACGAACCAACTTACTCTTGAGAGAAACATTGGGTATACCCAATGCATCAGGTCGCCTGGTAAAATGGGCGGTGGAAATAAGGGAATATGACGTAGAGTACGAGCCGAGAACAGCAATTAAAGCTCAAGCTTTGACAGATTTCATTCAAGAAGGGGCTACCCCGTCGCTACCAGAGGGACAATGTCTTTTACATGTTAATGGGTCAGCCACGATGGGTGGCTCCGGAGCTGGATACCCCGGAAGGAGAACAGTTGGAATACGCCGTGAAGTTTAATTTTAAAGCTTCCAACAATGAAGCCGAGTATGAAGCCCTAGTTAAGAGAATGCAGCTAGGAATTTATTTAGGAGTGCGACGACTCATGGCTCACTCCGATTCTCAGCTGGTCACACAACAAGTAGGAGAAAAATTTGAAATAAACGAAGAGCGGATGAAGAGATACGTCGAGGAAGTAAAAGAGGACGCTAAAAATCTAGAAGAATGGGAGTTGATCCATATTCCCAGGGCAGAAAATGTAAGAGCCGATTATTTGGTAAAAATGGGGAGTTCCTTGGTGGATTGTTGCTCACGAGTAATAATGATTTTAGGAGCATCTCGGAGTAGCATCGCCAGGCCGGTGATGGAAATAAATGAAATAGCAGATTGGCGAGCCCCCTATTAGCATACCTAAACAGAGCGGAGCTGCCAAAGGACAAGTAGGAAAAGGCCAAAATCGTGCGCAGGCCAGCCAGATTTTATTGCATTAACGGAGAGCTATACAAAAGATCATACCTCAGACCATACCTGAGTTGTGTCTCGAAGGAAGAAGGGGGGAGCATACTAGAGGAAATTCATGAGGGATGCTGTGGTGATCACACAAAGGGGAGAGGATTAATTAGCAAAACATTAAGGGCTGGTTTTTCTGGCCGACGATGAGCAAGAAGGCGGTCGAGATGGTTAAATGTTGCCAAAAGTGCCAGGTACACGCACCATTAATCCACAACTGAGAGATACAAGAATTTGACAAAGGCAGCTCATGATAAGAAGGTAAAGAGAAGACAATTCCAGATAGGCGACCTGGTACTCAGATGAGCTGACGCTCTCAAAAGAACGGGGAAGCTGGAGCCAAACTGGGAAGGTCCTTATAAAGTAATCCGAATCCACACGGGGGAGGCTATGAGCTGGAAGATATGAAAGGGTATCTCATAAAGAGAGCTTGGAACATATGTCATTTGAAAAAATATTTTTTGTAAGGGAATGCGGCAAAAGGTTTGTAATATTTGAATGATAGACCAGTACCAAAATTATCCTAATGCTCAAACTCAAATAAGGGTGAACTGCCCTAAAAAATACAAGCGGGTGAAACGCCCTTAGACTCAGACAAAGGGTGAACTGCCCTAAAAAATACAAACGGGTGAAATGCCCTTAGACTCAGACAAAGGGTGAACTGCCCTCAAAAAATAGAAATGGGTCCCTCAAACTCAAATAATGGTGAACTGTCCTCAAAAATGGAAACGGGTGAAATGCCCTCAAACTCAGATAAGGATGAATTTCCCTAAAAAAATAGAAATGGGTGAAATGCCCTCAAACTCAAATAAGGGTGAACTGCCCTCAAAAATACAAACGGGTGAAATGCCCTTAGACTCAGACAAAGGGTGAACTGTCCTAAAAAAATAGAAACGGGTGAAACGCCATCAAACTCAGATTAGGGTGAACTGCCCTCAAAAATACAAACGGGAGAAACGCTCTTAGACCCAGACAAAGGGCGAACTACCCTCAAAAATCTAAACGGAAAAAACACCATCAGATCCAAAGGCGAAACACGCCAACAACAAAACGGGCATTGCTTCAAAGAGTCGTTTGAAGTAGCCGAGCTATATTAACTTTGAAGGTTTGTTTACTTCAAAAGGATGTCTTAAGTAGCCGAGCTTCGAAGAGTGGTTTAGCCGAGCTATGTTAAGATTATTAAACTATAAAAGGTTGTATAGAGTAGCTGAGCTATATTAACTCCAAGGGTTAATTACTTCGAAGAGTGGTTTAGCTGAGCTATGTTAAGATTATTAAAGTTTAAAAGGTTGTCTAGAGTAGCCGAGCTATATTAACTTCAAGGGTTAATTACTTTGAAAAGTGGTTTAGCCGAGCTATGTTAAGATTATTAAACTTTAAAAGGTTGTCGAGCTGAGAGTTGTTTGAAGCAGCCGAGTTATCTCGATAAAAAAATGAAGAGGCTATCAAAAAAACTATACACATTCACTAAGAACATCAGCACCAATACAAAGGACGAAAAAAAGTAAATAAAAATACAAATAAAACTAAACTACATGATGTGGATCGGGAGATCGGAGAGGAGATGAGGGGGAAACCTCGGGATCGGTCTCTCCAGCCGGGACACCAGAAACGTCAGCCATGTCGGTTAGAGCAAGAGGGACAGCGGGCAGCTCCAAATCCACCAAGCTGCATCAGGAGACTCATTCACGTCGCATCCCTGAGGGGACAACATCTCCTTCCAGAGCAGCATCCCTGTCCAGCTCGCTCGTAAAACCCAAAGTCGCTAGCTGCTCGCGGGTGCGGGATAAGGCGAAGTCAAAGTACTGCGTCGCAGCAGGATCAAGCCGAACCAGTTAGGCGGTAGGGTTGTGGTACTGGCCCAGGAGGGCGAGCGATAAGACCCCATGAAGGATTGACCGACGTCGCTGGTTAGGAAGCGGAGTTGGCCATCCGAAACTCCTCGCTCATAGGATGAGGACCCCGCGGATCTAGCTTACGCGAGCTGAGCTTCAAGCTGAGCAATCTTCTCAGATTCGGACTTGGCCTCTGCAAGCTGGGCCTTGAGCCGGATGACCTTCTCCAATTCAGCTTGAGTCTGAGCCTTCGAAAGCTCTAGCTCCTCGGTTAGTTGGACGTTAGCCATCTGGGCTCGCTCCAAGACCGTCTCACGCTCAGAAATCTTCTTAAGGGCAATATCCAGACGATATTTCCTCTCTTGGAGCTCGACGGCGAGACATTCTTTTGTCTCCAGGGCAGCCTTAAGCTCAGCCAACACCTGGGCCATTTGGGAGGAAGACGAAGCTACACCCTTCTGCTCTTCTACAAAACTCACTAAAGTAGAGCAGAGCTGAAAAGAAAGGACAATTTCATCAAAACATAAGCAAGGATAAAAACAGTGCGGAAGAGAGGAAAAATAAGAAAAAGAGGAATACTTTCCCGAAATACATCATCATTAAATCTAGACGGGTATCCTGCGAGGAGTTGCGTAGTATTTGCCTATCCCTATTTGGGACCACGGAGCTGAAGAAGGGAGGAATTTCTCGAACTCTTTGCAGCGCAGCAAGGTATCCATGGTCGAGCCGGAAGGACTCGCAGTCTTAGACTGCTTAGAAGGAGTAAACGAGCTGGGAGAGCGGGCCCGCTTAGTGACCTGCAGCTGTAGGGAAGAGCTTACAGGGCTCCGCCCCGTGGTTAATGCAGGAGCCAGGTCAGAGGGTAGGGTTACCCCGACCTAGGGTTTGGACGCAGGCTTCTGCTTCGGTTTGGACGAACCCTCTGCCCTCTCTTTAGGAGGATTTGACGACCAATGGGGCTTGTCCTTTGCAGGCTCAGCGTGTTTGGAGGCATCAGATTGGCAGGTCCGCATAAAACGATCTACAAAAAACAATACAATAAGTCAGTAAATTAGCCGTGTACGACAGAAAAAAAATAATGTCAAAAATATAATAAGACAAAGCCATTAAAACCTACCAATATCGGTAATAGATGGATAAGGATTCGAACTCAGCCCGCAATGAAATAAAAGGTCATGAAAATGTGTCAGCTGGAAGGCATTATAGGAAACTGTATTCCATTCCTCAACCTTATTAACCCATCCAGCTCGGATAGAGTTGCGCCTAGAATCGGAGCCTGGATCGGAGTGGCCTGCACCCATTTCGTGGGAAAGCCCCAAGAGTCATCTAAAGGAAGACGGAGAAAAAAAAAGCGCGACCTCCAATCCTTCACGTTGGAAGGGAGATGGGTAAAGAAATGAGCATCATTCCGGGAAGTCAAATAAAAAGAACTTTTAAAGCTCTTTAGCCCGAAGCAAAAAAAAAAATCTAGGTCGGGTTCCTCGTGTCTATAATGACATAACACAAGAAAACCGACCATATAACGAAAGGAATTTGGGGGAAATTGATTAATAGGGAGGTTATATTTAGTATAAATGGAAACAAGGAATGGGTGAAGAGGAAAGTGAAGACCCCTAATCACCTGATCCACAAACCAAGTAGTATGACTAGGAAGGGGGTGATCAGGGGTGTCAAAAGCCTGAGGTGTGACAAAATCCCACCCCGGGGGAAGCCTGAGAAACCTTATGAAACTTTCTAGCTCGGCGGGGCTGGTCCTAGATAAAGAATGGGGAGGAAGAACGCATGTAGCCCCTTCGCTCGCTTGGTAAGGATCGGCTAATAAGCCGGTAATAGTCACCTCACCCGAAGGAGGAGGAGACGGGGGATCTACGATAATCAAAGGGATGCTAGAGGAAATATTAGGAGGAATATCACCTAGCTCGGACCAGTCTATATTACCTAGAGGTTCGTCTCTAAGAGAAAGGGAGGATCCCATAGCTCGCTTCGGTCTACCTCCCGAATCTCCATCGAAATAAGATAAACCTCCAACAAAGAGTCCACGGCCGATTGACCGAAGATATTTTGGGAATCGGAGGCGGACGACATTGTAGAAAGAGGAAAAAGGGGAGAGAAAGAAGAAGATTATATATATATGTAAAAAAGGAGTGAAGGTACTTAGATAGACATACCCATGAATGAGGCAGAAGGAAGATCGCCGGAGGTGGAGAGTAAGGGCGTCGCCGGAAGCAGGTAGCTGTGATCGTTAATGTCGCCGGAGAATTTTTGCACCAGAGTTTAAGGAGATAGAAACGCGGAAATGATAAAGGAAGCAGAAGACCTCCTTTTATAAGAGAGAGGGGCGAAAACCAAGAAGGATAAGGACGATCTGGAGCGTCTAATGACCTATTCGAAAGAACGGCCCAAATCCAACACCGCCCTGGCCGACCTACAGTAGGTTGACACCTGGGCCTAAGCGTAGGGGTACGACGGTTGGGAGGCGAGATTGGGGAAAGGAAACGGCGCAGGCATAAATGCGCACGAATCTCGAGGGGAATCATCGTTACCTATAAACCTGATCCCCAAGGATTATTATCACATCAAGGTCGCCATTTTAAAATAAATCTTACACTACTCGGTCTTACAACTCGACTAGAGTAGGAGTGACTGGTTGATAGGACGACAAATGTAGACCTCCCAAAAACTCGGTCTAAAAGAGCCCAAAAATGAACCGACATACCGACCTCCGGGTAAAAAGGAGAACCCGGACAAAAGGGAGTCCGACCCGACTGACCCTATCCCGAGGTCAATAAACTAGAATATCCGCAAAGGTTAACAAACTAGCTGACCTCTTTGACAGGAGAGGAATGTCTCGATCTAGGGGGGGCTTCATAGAATAGACCGACCTACATAACCCCAACCCGAGGTCGGGAGCGTCCGAACTCATGAAGATTAGGCTCCCGAAAAGTTAGGTTTTGACCTACTTGACAGAATCCCGAAGATGCAGGGGCGGATAAACTGCAACCCAAATCCCGAATATTCAGGGATGGGAAGTCGCAATCTAAATTCCTGAATATCTGAGATCTTCCCTGAAACCAGGAGAAGGCCTCAAAGGAAAGGCGGCCCCTCTCTTCTATAAATAAGGGAGAAACCTTTCCTCACAAGGCCATGCATTCTAGCATAATGCAATATTCTAAAGAGAGAGAAACATCTTAGAGGGGAAAAGGCATTTTATATACTTGGGGTTGTTTCAGATAAACTTCTGAGATCAACCCGGTTCTTTGTGACCGATCAATTCGGGTTCATCAATTATAATTTTTTATATATTGATCGTAATCTAAGATCAAAATTTATAAAATTTAATTAAAAAAATAAAAATTCTTGTCAAAAAAAAAAAAATGAGATGCACCTCCGTTAGAGTTGTTATGCGAAACGAGCTGCTCCTCGGCTCGGCTCGTTAAGGCTCGTTAAAGCTCGACTCGAATATTAAATGAGCCGAGCTCGAGCTCGACTTGTTGCTCGATTTATTAACGAGCCGGCTCGAACTCGACTTGTTAGGCTCGATAACTAAGATTTTTCTTATAATTACATTAGGCTCGTTGGGCTCGGCTCGGCTCGATAGGCTCGTTAGGCTCGTTAGACTCGTTTACGAGTCGAGTCAAGCTCATCTCTTTACTCGTTAGTGTTATCGAGCCGAGCTCGGCTCGGCTCGGCTCGAATAACACCGTGGATGAGGGAATAAAAGGTTATGCAGTAAAATACAAGTCGCTCTGAAAGTTTGGATTAGCCTCATTATATCATTGGTTTAATATTTTATTGTTCTCCTAGTTTTAACCTTCCTTCACCCAAAAAAATAAAACTAGTTCTACCTTGTTCTTTGAACTGCTCTTCATTTCTTCAGAATAATCTCTCTCTCTCTCTCTCTCTCTCTCTCTCTAATTTCTTAGGACAGTTCTTTCTCCTGCATGGGATTTTGCTGATTACATTATTTCTTCAGATTCTTGAATACTGGGTGAATTTTGGACAAACTGTAATTAGATTGTGTCATCTAAACACAGATCTTGAGGTGACTTTTGACTTCTCTTCCACTTTTTTTGTCAAGTAAATTTTAAATATTTATCTGCATTTTCTGTGTTTGTATGCCACAAGATCTCAAATGAGGCGATTTGTATTTTTTTTTTTGTGCTGCAGTTTTTTTTTGTGTTCTCCCACATACAGAGGAATGGATAAGCTGCAGTGGGGAAACAGAAAGAGGTTAAGGTGTGTGAAAGTAAAAGGCTCATCTCTGAACGGAAAATCAGACGGCGGCGGCGGCGGCGGTTGTGTTGTTAAGAAGAAAATAACTTCAAGAGTGGTGGATAATAATAGTATTAATAACAGCAATAATGTTGATAATAGCAGTAAAGATGGAAATGTTCTTCCTCTACTTCCATCTCCTCACCGCCTTCACAGGTCAGATAAGATTTAGGGAAATATTGAATCTTTATTTTCTTTTCTTTGATTTTTATTTTTAGGGTTCATATTGTGGTTATTTTTTTTTTCCTTCTAAAGTTTTTCATATTTCTTGGCTGAATAATTTCTCTTAGTTTGGGTAAAGAATTTCTGCCCCCCCACCCCCACCCCCACCCCCACCCCCCTCCCACCCCCTAGTCGTATTTGTAAATTTTCCTTTTTTTTTATAGATAGTTTATTTTTGTTATAAAATGTATCTGATGAAAGGTATATTTAAGTATTTTTGGTGAAGTTTGTTGGAGGGTTTGTTAGATCTACACAGTTTTCTTTCCCCCATCCTTAGAGAAGAAGCTACAAGGAAACAAAAACAACTAATATGCTAAATTAGATTTCTTGGGGTTGGAAAATTAAATTAAATTTTGATATATAGGATAAGATAACAAATTACATGTTAATAAATAGCTTATACAAAAATGAGGGTTAGGTAATTTATTATGTTTCACAAAAAAAAAATTAAACTTTATTTCAGGGAATTGGGAATGAGTAGATCTATCACAAATGAGCATCGAAAAGCGTCAACATCCTTATCGCCCGAGAAAGAAGATAGGTATTATACTACTAGAGGATCCGTTGGATTTGACGATGGTGGGAAATCGTTGTTTGCAAATCCAAAGCAAGAAAATAGGAAAGTCGTGTGGCCGAAATTGCTAGTTTCTCTATCGAGTAAAGAAAAAGAGGAAGATTTTTTGGCGATGAAAGGTTGTAAACCACCTCAAAGACCGAAGAAAAGAGCCAAACTGATTCAAAGAACCATATTAGTAAGTATTTTTTTTTTCACCATGTTTGTTCATTTTGGGACTAAGGCTTAGATGTTGTTGTTGTTGTTTGTTTTTAGTTCGGTTGTGTAGTTTGCTTCATTGAAATTCTAAAGAAGGTCGTTCCCTTTTTTATTTTTATTTTTATTTTGCAGTTAGTGAGTCCTGGTGCATGGTTAACAGACCTGTGCCAAGAGAGGTATGAAGTGAGAGAGAAAAAGACTTCTAAGAAGGTAACGCCCTCCAAATTCGAACTAGTTTGTAATTTTGAGATTTTTGAGTTTTATGGGTTTCTTTGTAATTACCTCAAATCTCAAGGGTCAAATTTGCAACAATCCTTGTTTTTAATATTTGATGCGCATATCAACACACCCTCCAAAACCGCATAATCATTCAGCTTTTCACCTTGTTCTAATTTCTAACCACCGGGGATAGCCCAGTGGCCACGGGTTCTCTCCACTACGTATTACACCCGGGTTCGGCTCCCCCCACCCCTATTCTCCCTTGTATCAAGTCGAACTTTTTTTATTAAAAAAAAAGTTCATTGTGTGTTTCTTTGTAATTTTGAGGCTTTTGTGTAATTTTGAGGCTTTTGTGTGTTTCTTTGTAATTATCTCAAATCTGAAGATGGTATCTAAGATAGTGGCTTGTTTATCTGGATATGCATCTTATCACACCCTCCAAGTTTGAACTATATAATCAAGTTCTCTCCTTGTTTTGTAATTTGGAGGCTTTTGTGGGTTTCTTTGTAATTACCTCAAATCTCGAGGGTCAAATTTGTAATGATTCATGTTTTTAATTTTTGATGTTTTGCATATCAATAAACACTCTCCAAGTTTGAACTATACAATCAACTTTTCTCCTTGTTTTGTGATTTTGAGGCTCTTGTAGATTTCTTTGTAATTATCTCAAATCTCAAGGGTCAACTAAGAATCCTTGTTTTCAAAATACTTGATGTGCATATTAACACACCTTCCAAGTTTGAACTATGTAATCGGAACGGTAGAGGACCTTCTAGGGATTAATCGGAGGATTAATCGGTCTAGGCGGGGATTTTTAGAACACTGTGCAGAACCGGTCGAGTATACCCGGGTTCGACCCGGGTTCGACTCGATTTTCTTGTACTCGACTCGGTTCCGTGAGTCCGAGCCGGTCGAGTTCGGTGCGTATCGGGAGCTCGTTTTCGTACTCGGGTCGAGTCGGGTATACTCGTCTACCCGACATAGTACTCGATTAGATGACCCGGATTCGACTCGACCCGTCAGGTACCCGACATAGTACTCGATTGTAGAATAAAAAATTTTGAATTTTATAGAAAAATATGCAGAAAATGTCAGAAAAACAGGTACAACCCGACTCGACCCGAATCCTACCCGACCCGCCCGGCTCGACGAGCTACTCGAGTGACCCGAGTGTACTCGACCGGGTCGAACTCGGCAGGCTTATATGCTACTCGACTCGACTCGGGATAACTCGACCCGAATTCCAAAACTGAAAAACTCGACTCGAGTTCGGGTGTACTCGACTCGAATCCGACCCGTTTGCAGCTCTACTATGGGGGTATCTGTTTATTAACTACCACATTTTAAGGGGGGGTATTTGTAATTTTGAAATATTTTTTCTAGTTAGGCTAAATCCCATAGTACTTGTAATTATCCTCCCCCACCCCCCCACCCCCCCCCCCCCACACACACACACACAAAAAAAATGATTTTTTTAAAAGAATATTACTTTGTATTTGTAATGTGACTTTCTTTTTTTTTCTTCAGAAACCCAGAGGATTAAAAGCTATGGGAAGCAACATGGAAACTGATTCAGAATGATGGTTTTAAGTTGTGAGGAATTTGTTTCATTATTTTCGTTTTGTTTTTTGGAATATGCAGACACAGTTAGACATTTTGGAGTGTGGGGGTTCGATCGGGTTCGATAAAGCTCGAGTTTCTGGACGTAGTAACATTTTGCTAGTAAAGCTGTTATCGTCTACACATCCTCTGTTATGCATACTACTACAAGTGTGGAGATTGTGATTGTAGCTCTACACTACTATTCATGAAACGAAAAAAAAAAAAAAAAAAAATCGTGTTTACGCGCTGTTTGATACTCGTGATTTCTTGATTATATATCTAATGGAAAGTTTCATATTTGTCTTCTCTATTTAAATGGTGATGAATGTGATAAAATTGATGGCCTGATGTGTTCTGTAGATTATAGCCTATTTGAATTGGCTTATTCTTTTGAGGTTTTATTACTTTTTTTTCTGTGTGTGTGTGTGGATTAGATTTGTAGTGCGCATCGTGATCAAGCAAAAACTGGAGCGGTATCGTCTTCTAGAGGTGGCTTCGTGAAAAGGTGGCGAAAACATTCGATCAACGTTCAATTTATGTTCGGTTTGGTCAAATTTGGACAGTTTGCGAATATGTTCGTCACATACACGAACCGAACACTAAGAAAATAATATATGTTCGTTAGTTCACGAACAAAGGAGTTTTTAGATATTTATTAATAATTTTACAATAATTTATAAATATAGTTAATAATTTTACAATAATTAATAAATATATATACAAAATAAAATCTACCATTTCAAATCCTCTAATCTCTACATTCATTTTTTTTTGGACTATTATTGCTTGTACTTTCGTTTTTTTTTAATACTTTAGAATACAAAGGAATAAATGAATGATCAAAATGAATACAATAGTCGAACGTTAACGGCGAACATGAAATATGTGAAATTTTAACGAACCGACACGAACAAGTCGTTTGCATTTTATTCAACATTAACACGAACCGAACCAACAAACGAACGTTTGTTAAGCTCACTGTTCGGTTTGTTCGGTTCGAAATACACTGTCGTCTACTCTCCGCGTTTTCGCTTTCGAGATGAAATTTTGACTATGTATAATATTCTCCGATTATATCATGAGAAATTATTAAATAATAATATTTAAAAAATAATACTTCAATTGATACATAGTATGGAGGAACTAAGGGATTGTTTACCAAATTCTCCGTTAAGTCATGTATGGATAAATTTGTCTGTCTGGGTAAATATGTCTGTTTGGATAAATTGATATTGTTTATTTTTTCATCTGAATAAACTGTCTGAATAACAGAAATGACCGATTTATCCCTGAATATGAATTATAAGCTGTTTTATAAATTGCTGTTTATTTTGAAGCCATATAAATGATATAATTCAAAAATGGCAAGAATAAATTTATTAATTTCCGAATTTTTTAAACAGTTCAGAATTTTTTAGATTTTCTAATTTAAGAATTTAAAATATTTTTATTATTTTTTTAATATTAATATTCTAGAATTAAAAATAAAATTACCTAAATTTCAAAAAAAAATTTAATTTTGCAGATTTTTTTAAAATAAAAATAACTAAGTTCTGATTTTTTTCCTCTTTCAGATTTTTTATATTTTTTGTATTCTTTTAATATTTTTTATTATTTTACGAAAATAAACAATAGTTTTTTATTATTATTGTTTATATTATTATATTAAGTTTGTATTATTTTTCAGATTTTTTATGAACATAAAAATAAAATAATAATAAATTGGTTATTTTAAGTTTTATTATTTTAAATTTGTATTAATTTTTTCAGATTTTTTGCTAATTAATAGTTCGTGAAAGGGGAGAGGGATAGCGGATGTTATTTTTGTGTCTGTATGGGAACAAGAGGGGAGATGACTTAGCGATTCAGACTCATCGTTTTTCATTAAGTCATAAGTAAACACTCACTCACGTCTGCACGAATAAGTCGTCGAGCCTATTAAGTCTCATTAAGTTGAAAGTAAACAGCCCTAAATGTATTGTAGCCAAATAAAAAAAGTACCATATATGTGAGAATAAAATACTTCTTTTGACATTTAATATACTCATACTTCTTTTTAGTTTTATGGGTGTGATTAGATTTGTAAATACATTTTCTAAATTAATTAAATTTGTTAGAAAATGCATTCAATTCTTTTGATTGTTGCTGTATGATAATACTTTAAATTGAGGTTTTTCAAGGATAAAATAATACAGTATTTTTTTAATCTAGAGTTGCTTGTGGATGAAAATAAAATTTTTATTATAATTTTAAATTGAACATTACAAATTTGCACGGATAAAATTATAAAATATATATTTTTTAGCTTTTAATTTAGGAATATATAACTTAGAAAAGCGATTGACTTCATCACTAAATGGCAGGGGTGAGCAAAACCAAAACCGAAAACCCCCGACCCAAACCGACCTATACTCAGCCCCTACTATACGCCTAAAAATTTCAACGAACATGCAACCAAATAAAATAAAGAGTATTATACAACAACAAAATGAAATCCCCTTTGCATCTTAAGAATTATTTGAGAAAGATTAAAAGTAAGGAAAATAATTGATATATATATATATATATATATATATATATACTGGTAATTTTTATTATATAATATAAAGGATAAAATTGTTTTCGGTTGGTAATCCGTACCGGAAAGGACTAGTGTACCTCTAGCCTCTCATTCCCCTCTTTTTGTGTTGAATTTAATAATACTTAATAATAATATCAAGTGTTCAACAACAATAAATTTTAAAAAAACAACCTTAAACTATTAATTATATCCAATTCAATTAAAGAGATAACTAATTTTTTTTGAAAGAAATCTTTTTTACAAGGATCCTGACGGACCTCCGGCTGACCAGTTTTTCCGACAGGACCGATGCCGGCAGACTTCGAACGACCGCTCAATTTTTTTTAAACAACAGGCTGCTGACCAAAATGCCCGAGGTCGGCCGGTCGCCGATAGAATTTCTAGAACTAATATATTAATTTAATTATATCACAGCCACCGTGCCATTATGATACGGGTTATCTCTAGTCTATAATATAAAGGAGAATGTTGTTTTTTTGTGGTATCTACACACAAAAGACTATTGTACTCCTTCACTCTCCTTTCCTTCATTTCATGTTGAATTTAATAAAATAAAATTAATTAAAGGTACACTTAGTTTAAGAAAAAATATTTTTTAAGAGGATCTCTGATATACCCCATACCGATCAGTTTTTTTGACAGGGATGCCGCCAGTCGTCGATGGAGTTCCAACGGCCGGCCATTTTTTTTACCAGACGGGCCAACTATTATTTTTTTATGCGAGACCGCTGGCCTGCTTTCCGTCGGGCCATCGCTGGCGGCCGGTGGACCTACGATTGCTGGTCAAATATTGCTTTTTTCTTTACGCAAGGCCGCGAGCCTGCTTTTCGGCAGGCCACCGCCGACGTCCAGCCACCTTTTTTACGCCAGGCCGCCGACGGACCTCCAGCAGGCCTCCGGCTGTCGGCTATTTTTTTTTCTATTTTTTTATCGTAATGCCGCCGGCCTACTTTCCAGCGAGCCACCGCTGGAAGCAGGTTAACTCTTGTTTTAACGCCAGGCTGTCGGCCTGCTTTCTGGCGATCCAACACCGGCGGCTGACGGACATCCGATATTCGCCTCCGCCGGCCTACTTTCCGGCAGGCCTCCATCGCCGGCCGGCAAAACCTTTTCTTTTCTTTCCTTTTTTTATTCGCCAGGCTCCCCAGCCTAATTCACATTTTTACAACATTCATTGACCGTCAATGAAATTTATGGAAACAACATATTTATTTACCGCCCCTGTGATATTGTTATATGGGTTACACCAGATCAGCCGATATGTTTTTGGGCGAGCCACATCCAGCTGTCGACCAATTTTTTTTTTTTACGCCAGATCTTCCGACCTCTTTTTCAGCGGGGCCACTACCGATAGACCTCCCAAAGGCCAACCAATTTATTTCTTTCTCTTAACGGCAGGCCAGCCGCCCTGCTTTCGTGGACCGGTCATGTTTTCTTTGGCCTGCCGACATGCTTTTCGGTAGTCCTTAATTTTTTTTACAGCATGTTCGTCAGTTGCCGATAGAGTTTTGAAAATCAACATATTATTTTTTTCTATCAAGATAATTGGAGAATTTAATTATTTTAATCCAATTATAGCACTGTCATCGTGCCATTATGGCACGAGTTAGCTCTAGTCTATAATATAAAGGACAACTGTGTCTTTTGGTGGTAGTTCATATCAGAACAGACTATTGTGTCCCTTCCCTCTTCATCTTTAACGCTTAGTTCTCGAGTTTTAGTAAAGAAAAGAAAAGAAAAGAAAATAAAGTTGGAAGAGAAAAGAAGAGAAATGAAAGTGAAATGAAATTGTGGTTTGTATTCTCGAGTTGGAATAAAGTGAAAGGAAAATTAACCATTTTATTCTTTTCTCTCCAAATCTTTCCAAATCGGAAAGAAAGTTAGGAGGGAAAATTTTCCTTCCATTTCTTTCCGTTTCTTTTCATTAAAAAATTCAGGAACACCAAATATTTTTGTTTTCTTCTTATTTACATTCATTTTTCTTCTTTTCTCTTGTTAAGTTAAACTCGGGAACTAAACTTGAGAAAATTAATTTATACAAATATTAATTAATGAGTAATGCTATTTCACTGACAATGCACACCAGATAATCGTGGCGCGATCGTGAAGTGAGATAAAAGTGAAATGTCACAATCACATTTATCTCACTTCACAGGATCGTGCCACATACACAAATTGTCAAACTCGTTGTCAAGTGAATTGTGAAAGTAGCATTACTCTTAATTAATTTCATATTTAATGCCTGCAATTATAATCTCATCCACATACACACAGAGAAGACCGGCGAGGGGGTGACCGGTGAACTCATCCATTCTCGTTGGTGGATGTAAAAAACCCCATTTTATTGTATGTTTAGGTATATTATCTAAGGTTGAAGCTAGATTACTTTCAGCTGAGTCCATCCGATTCCTATTTTTGGGCCAATAACGTCGAAATTTCGCTTGTTTGCCTATGAATCGTAATGTGATTTGTTTGAAAATCCAAGGGTATTTGTAGACCACTGAATTCTCCGTTGAAGGAGAAATAATTTAACTTTTGATTTAGGTGAAATTTTGGGCCAGTGGAAATGACAGTTGCTCCCACGATGCCGGTTCAGGCGGCGAAAGAAGATAAACGACCAGCACCGTCGAGGGATAGGGTTCAGCCGTCGGCCTCAAAGTTCAAACGTTGGGGCTGGCGATCACCATTTGTCAGATATGGTCTTCCTATGGTCTCACTCACTGTTATGGGAGCACTAGGACTCGGCCATCTATTACAAGGAAGGTCATTTTGAATGTGCTTTCAAGCATATTTTACTATCCTGTAATATGATTTTAGCAGAGGAATCACTATTCAGTTAATCACCCCTAAAATTTCTTGTGCTCTCGCCGTCGTGTCTGTTGGAGTTTGTTTGAAGTTTTTTGCTTATCTAGTCTAGCTCTGAAGTTTCGAAATTGGAAAATCTTGGAGATATATTGCTGAGTCTAGGATTATGATCTGATTAGGTACTTAGGTAGATATTGGAAATGATATATCACACGTAAAGCCGCAAACTAATCCTATATAGGCTCTATTATGCTTTGAGGGTATTGCAATTTGCTAGTTCACAAGAAAAAGAGGAAGTTTAGGGTGCTAATATAGGAATGTGAAGCTTTACAGAGCTCAAGGGATCATTTTCAGTTCTTCTTAGAAGTTTTTGACTCCTTACTCGTGTGTTTGATTCGAGGGGCATCCTGCATTTCAAATTACTACTAGAGTAGTCTATTCTATCCACTTCAGGATTATTACTTGCTGATTCTGCTTACTGTATGTTGCATCAAGAGTGAACAGCTGTCGGACCACAAACTTATAGAGTGTGTCCTATGCAGTTCAGAAGATATAATTAGATTTTATAGTTGGTTGGAAGGTACACTCATGTAAATAGTATTCCTTTTGGCCAAGTGCAAGGGGCGTGGTTGCATGATGCGTTTGGTTTAAGAAACCGCTAATTTGTCCTCCTACAGGTTGCGTTCCTTTGGACTTTATCTTCCTTCTATTTTATACTCTCTTATTAGATAAATGCTTTGATTTGATAACTTATATTCACCTATAATCTCTTGTGATAATTTGGGTCTGTCAAGATGATGTATGAGAAAGGGATTGAAGTGTACTGTCTACCACAGTAAAGATTTTTCATCTCCTTTGGGTGTTTACATTTTGTTTAATTGTTTTACTTTTTCTGTTCAGCAAGGACGTTGCTAAAGTGAGGGATGACCAAGAATGGGAAATTATTGAGACAAGAAAAGCACTATCAAAAACAGGACCTATAAATGCTCACAACCCTAAAAAGATTTCGCTGGAGGAAGAGCTGAAGGTAACCTAATGTTGTTGATGTACATGAAATGGGAGATGTGGTGATTGTTTACTCAAAGAGGATCTTTTTTACAGGCTTTGCAACAAAAGGTTGACATAGACAATTATGAATACAAGAAAATTCCCAAGCTCGATGGAGGCAAATAAAGATGAATTGATGTCATTTAGAAGCTTGGTTGTCACATTTCAAGGGGCTTGTTTCTGTCTCAAACCTTAGAGTAGTCTGCATATAATGGTCAGCCAATCTTTTGAGAGAATAAGCTTCTCCTGTCTTCCTATTTGATTTCCGATCCTGTTATTTTCGCCTTTCCGGTCCGTGTCGACCAATTTCGGCTCTTCTGAGTAGTACTCAAATAGCCCATTAAGTTCAGCTGTAGTTCTTTCTATTTGAGCAACATATACATTATTAATGCATAAAACAAAGAAGATTACGTCATCTTAGTTAATGTTATCCAGTGCCTTCTATTCTTTCGTTCTATTCAGTTATGTACTGCGATAAACAGCTTTGGTATTTGCAGTTGGGTAGAAGTATATTTTAAAATCTCTCTCACGGGTCTCTGACATATCTCGCCGGGTCACCGATCGACCGTAGAAGACTGTCGTCAAAGGCTATGCTCTCTCTCTCTCTCTCTCTCTCTCTCTCATAAGATGTTGAAGAATGTATGATTACTCGGTGTTAATGCCATTGCCATAGAAAGGCGTGGTGTAAAAGAAGAACCTTCAAAGGTAACTGCAGAGAAAATAAAGTTAGTTCGGGGGGAAAGGTGCTTTTCTACCATGAAATTTCTAAGTCAACTGAGGATGAACTGTAAAGGTGAATATGCCCTTCTCTTAATTTTCAGACAGGTTAGCTGTTACATGCTTCACTTGTGCTTTTAATAGGAAATTTGAGAAAATATCATTTTGTAATTTGATCTTGCCATTTACTCATCATAGCTCAAGCCCGACAGTTTTTGAATTGGGGCCACATATTGTTTCATTTAACCCACAAGAGCTGATACTTTCTCGGTTGAATCTGTCACACCAGTAATTGGTTGACATAGTTTGCAGGCTATTACGTACAACCCGAAGATTTATCCGGTGCACACTCAGAAAGTAGCGGCTGCGCTTTTCCCGTCATAAAAAAAAATGTATTTCATTTGGTGCTCAGACATATAAATCTAAGCTGGAAATAGTTCTAAGCTGGAATAGATTAAATTGCAACACAATTAGAACATATGAATTTTATAGAGTTGGTAGTGCATATCTCCACAAAACAAGCAAACAGTATTAGACACCCAACTATCTCAAAAACTATATACTTATCTACAACATCTCCAACAATCACACAAACTAAGAAAACAGTTGTAATCCTAGCTACATATTCCCATTTCTTTCCCAATATATCAAACTCCTTTACAGAGTTCATTTCCTTCACAAAATTAGACAGGAATACTATCCAAGAAGACGAACATCCCCTCCGCGCCTCCTCATCACCCCACCCTAACCAAAACTCAAAAGAGAAAAGGGCGGTAGCCTCGCTTTTTGGTGACTGTTGCGCCCCACACCGACTATCTTGGCGTCGGTTGCAAAGCAAATGACCACACTGTCCTGAGCAGCCTCTGAGAGGAGGGGGTCCCCAGCAACATGGGCTGGGAATGAGTAACCATCTCAACCATTGACAGGGTCCCGTAGGTTTGAATGAGGCTCCATCCATATGTTTGTATCACATCTAGTTGTTGCTCTCTGCCAACAATGTGAGCTTAGTCCCAAGAGAATGTAGCTCGGCCAGATGCTTCATAGACGTGTCTGCTCGCCATTCTCTCCTGCTTTTCCTTGAGCTCAACATGCAGTGATACACAGAGCCTATCATGAGATTTAGCTGATACACTTACTGATAGAGCTTTGCGTATGTTCTCAATTAAGGAAACAACACCAGTTAGGTCTCCGTTTTCAGCTGCAGTTCGAGCTTGTGACATGGCATCTGCTGCTCGGATCCTATTCTGATGTCTATCGACTTTAATTGAGACGTCTTCTTGTCTAGCCAGGTTAATTTTCTCGATTTTAACTTCTTCACCTTCTAAGGTCACTGTTCTTTTGTTAAGGGGTGGTTGTAAACATAATTTACCTTTAAGACTGATGTTTCGTTGCTTGAGGTTTCTGCAGGAATGTCTATGGAGAGCAAGAAGTCCCTCTCCTCATCTGCATACGATCTCCAACACCAATAGATAATGTTCGTTGAATTGATAATATTCGGTTGGGGTAACTTCCTGCTTTCAATGAGCCAAGATGAATGCTTGGATGAACACACTCGATTCTTACGTTCAGATCCTTAATCACAACACTCAGAAGGCCACCAACGCACTGAGCAAATGCATCTTTAATCACACTCTCGGTCTCAATGAAACAGAAGGTACCTCCAGAAATCTCTAAAATCGAATGCATAGATGATGCATTTTGATCAGCACCAAAATCGAACTCATGTACTGGAATCTTGAATCCCTAGGTTTCGTGAGGACGCATGGACAACAGAAGAAGTGGCTGATAGTTTGGTTGGTTATGGTGATTGTTGTTGACTGTATATGTATCCTACCCATCAAACAGCAAGATTATGCTGCCAATGGATTTTTTTCAGGTCGTTCTTCCATTATCTTGGCCCCTTCCTCAAGCCTTCTGCAATGTTGGTTCCTCCACTGGCAACCAGGGAGTTCACACCTTGTAGAGCTTGCCGGCGTCCGGCTTCAGACATTCTACGGAGGGGGAAGAGGCGACGCGCTGTTGAAGAGAATGCCATCACAGCCAACCTGTCATTGGGACTAAGATTCTGTATCACGAACCCCATAGTTCGTTTGAGCAATGCAAGCTTGGTGCACGCCATGCTTCCACTTATGTCAAGGACATTGAGATCCACATGAGCACGAGGCGTCTGAGCAATTTTGGGCGACTTAGCATCATTCCTATTGGCATTGTGCCGTGAATTGGAGAGTGGAGCTTTTAGGTGAAGCAAGAAGGTGAAACTGTCGGACGCCCTCGACTTTGCAACGGTCGGAACCACTGTGTATGTCTTGATGGCAACTCTTCTCCGATCATCACAACCAGATGCACTCTTGATGGAGAAGCTCTTATCAGAAGTGTTTGTCCCGCGATCCAGTGACTTGTCATCATTTAAGATTGCTGGCTCGGGAGCCTGAAACAGCAGGGCAATGTTACAGGTGGAACTGGACCGAGGAGGCGGTAGATGATGAGTAACTGTCATGAAGTCATTGTTTTGGTGGAAATCAACTGGATTTATTCGAGCTCTCCCCATTGGAGACTCGAGGTTGGGTCCTCACAGAGGAATTTCTTTCCATTTGGCTCTCCATACTGGGCAGATTTGATTGCCATGTTTCACATTTGAAGCAATGCAATGGAAATTGAAGGAATGGGAGCACTCTGCAGTGAGAATCGAATGCCCGTCGTCGTGCCTAATCATCACCAAACATATGGAGCAAGTTTTCTGCAGATCAACACAAGAAACCAGTGAGATACACATTTTCTAACTACCTTGTTCAACAACTTATCTTATATTTAAGTGAAACGAAAAAACTTCTTATAAAAAACGGAAAATGAGAATCATAGGGAAAATGAGCAGAAATATTGAGACAAGATTGATTAAACGATATATACCGCATTTAGTTAGATATATGATATAAAAACATCATCCTACATGAATCTTCCCAAACTCCAATGATATAAAATATGATCTAGGACCGAAATGGACAACTTGAGAACCAAAAGTATTAGGAGGTTATTTTGTTGTTACCATTGTCTTCATTTACAAAAAAACATGGGTTAATTCAAGGCATCACATTAACTAATTTTTAAGTATATCCGATATATTCGATTGGTTATTTTAGATGATCCTTCACGACTCAATGATCCAACCTAAAAGCTCGAGTCGTGTGTTTTGATGAAAAGACACAAGCGATTGGTTATTCTTATTTTAGATGATCCTTCACGAATTGACACCTTAAAGTCATAAATACACCCTCATCCTCCACAGTCATAACAGGGGGAAATTCGACAACCCTAAGTCAAGAACTAATGTTTTGATTTTAATATAAATTTTATTTATATGTGAACTTATGATAAATATATAAATGTTTAACTAAAATTATTTGTTTAAGATTAAAATAGATAATATGAATTTTAGAAATATTTTGTTTTTATAATTATAGTAAATTGAAGGATAAATCAATCTATAATTAATACTATATATTGAGTTTGTTTAGGCTTGATTAAGCTCAAAAAGCCATCAAGCTATTTGATAAATTAAAGTGGAGTTCCACTTGATAGTAAATGGACCAAGCTAATTAGACTCTCCGAAGTTCGACGAGTTTGAATTCGTTTGAACTGCTCGACTCTAAATTTGGTTACAAAAAAACTCTGTTTTTTGTATAAATTATGTAAATTTCAAACACAAACTATGTAATTTATGCAAAATGGAACAATAATGTAATATTTGTAAATTATTAATATTATTATTATTAATAATAATATTATTATTATTTTTGTTAATTTTCTTTTACACATTTAATTTTAATTGAAGAACCCATTTATTAGTCCAACCCATTTGTAATAGTAGCAGACATTTCTATTTCTCTACATGCGATGGAACCTCTAGTCAGCTCAATTCTAGCTTTTTATCTCTCAAAGTTGTCGGTTTCTCTCCACCATAACATTATTCTTAATCCTAATTAACTCCTAAGTATTTTTAACACAATTAAACACATTTAATCTTGGTCTTTCTAAATGTCTTGCCCAACACAATATATTCATGGCTTCTAGGTATGTCAATTTACACGATCTCCTGCACTTCACTTTTCTTCTTCAAAAAGGTAAATTTATGTTCAGTCCCTATTGACTCTTTTGTTCATGCTTCTTATATCTCATCATTAATTCATACAAATTACTTAGTATAAAATGTTCTGAATAAATTAGATATCAATTTTGAATATTGACGGAAAAGAAATTGCGCGTGTCGAATGGATCAGAGAAGATAGGGTTCCCCTACAAACTATTCAAGCTATTTTATATATTGGAAAAATCCGTTTGATTATTAAAGCCTTATAGAAACCCTAATATTATTGCAGAATTTTTAGCCGGCCAATTAAAGAATAGAGTTTATTTCGAAAAGCAATGAAAAAAGCTATTGAATTAACTGAACAAGCAAATGCAAAAGGAATTCAAGTACAAATTTCAGGCGTATTGACGCAAAATAAATTGCGCGTGTCGAATGGATATTTTTTTTTTAGTAGTTTGGGCTTTTCGAGGATAGAGGGACTTGAACCCTCACGATTTTTAAAATAGACGGATTTTCTTATTTCTTATTCTCTCTAAAAAAAAGAGATTGACAACAGCGGTTCACCATCGCCGTCGCATCGTCGGAAACCCGCGGCCAACCACCAGATTTCTTTCAGCCACAAACCACTCACCAAAGATAAACTCTAGCCCAGTCCTGATACCTCCATGCCCGAAATGAGACCCAACCTTTAATCGAGCACAAATTGACCGAGCCCAGAACCCTAATCGCGATCAACCCTGCCATCACCGCACGCCGGAAGTCAAGGACTGAAGCCGTTATGCTTTCCGCGATTCTGGTCAGTCGCTGCACCTCCGATGTCTCATCCGCCGCTCAGATCGTGTCCGTGTGTACAGGAGGGGCAGAGTGTGTGTGTGCAAATGTGTGTGTGAGTTTTTGAGAAAAAAAAGGGGAGAAGAACGACTGAAGAAGAAGAAGAGAGGAAGCAGCGGCGTGTGGGATGGGATCTGACCTAGTGTTGGATTTTATATCCAAATAATTTTAATCCAAATTTCAATTTAGCCCCCGAACTCTTTTATCTTTTGATTTTACCTCTGTTCAATTTCTAATATCTCAAATTACATCTTTATAAATCGAATTCAAATATTTTAATCTATTAAGTTCGTGTTATTATATATTTTCATACTTTATTAATAATATTAAATTATTTTATTGACGACGAAAACTTTCGGGCCTAAGATTTCACGATCGAGCATCCATACTTAGTCAAGCGCTGCATTTGAGGTGGGGGTTTCATTTTCACTTATTTTCTACAAAATTACATGTCTCGTATGTATATTACATGTTATTTGGCATATATTATAAATTATAATGTGATTTATCATGTCATATATAGACAGAACAGAAAAATTGTACTTCCAGTACATAGAACATTTAGCCTTCGAACTCAGTTAGCCTTCAGGCTCAGATCGCCTCCGGGCTCCGGGTACTCCGTGTAGAAATACACGTACAAACAGAACAGAAATATTTATGTGTTCAATTATTCGTGATATATATGTGACATGTATAACCTCACTAAGCTCAAGCTTACCCTGAATTTTTATAAAATATTTTCAGGTTAATGGAGCGGGCGTGGTACTGGTGGGAGATGGTATTAATATAAGCATCAAACTCTTAATATTATTAATTATATTTTAATTTACGAAGAATCTTTCAATTTGTAATTTGAATGTTTTGCGAACGTTAACAATTGCCTTATTTTCTATAAATTATGAATGTTTGGTATAATTTTACGTAATTAGACGTAGTATAAATTTTGTACTTAATATTTTGGTTGTATTTTAAATTGGAGTTTTCGTTAATTCCTTACATTTATTTAATCATTAAAGTTTACTTTGAATTTTTGTTTATCTCAAAAAATTCCAGTTCTTCTTCTGAATGATATTTATGGGATATTATATTATTATATAGTTTCCGCATGTTATTACTTTATTTAAAGGAAAATTTTAAATTAAGATAATTAAAGTTGTTACAAAAAAAAATATATAGATGTTTTCAAGACTTAACTATAAATTAAAATTAGGATGTTACATTGTGGTATTAGAGAAGTTTATGATTCTGCATATCCTTCTATATGAAAATATTATTCAGTAATACCATTCCACGGTACTTCGCCAGCTTCAACAGGTACATATTTTAATTCAGAACTTCATATATATTGAATTATTTTCATTTTCGTAAATTGTGGATATGCTTGATTACTCAGTTAATATTATGGTTCGATATTATTTGTATATTAGACAATACATTTACACAATATAGAATAATCCATGTGAGTAGATGGCTGGCACGAGATTAACCGCTAGGAAATCAACTTCATGTTCGTTGGTATTGAGAAGCACGAGGGTTCGGACTTTTTGAGAATACCAAAGGCCAGACCATCATGACGTAGGCGATCACATTAACACTATGGCGAGAAAGTTTATACGTGTTAGGCAGAATGGAGTTACTGATTACCTTGCTGTTGTGAAGCTTATGGAGACTCTTCCCCCTGCTTGGAGTCTCCGGGCGAGGACGCGACTCCTAAATCTGGTAGACTTTACCTCGACCTCGGATACTCCCGTAATCGACTTTTTGGAGTTCTCTGCCACGTGGCTTCGTGAACGCTGTGGTCTGGATAAAAATTCCGACAGTGATGAAGATGAAGAAGAAGATCCAAGCGAAGATGTCAGTGTGGCTTCGGCATCTATGGCATAAATTCGAACTCGGTTATAATCTATATTTGAGAATAAATTATGAGTATTTAGTATTTAATATCGTAGATTTTCCAGTGTTTAACAATCTTATTTGTGAGTGCAATAATGTACTTTTATTTTCCACTAAAAAACAATAATCATGCAAATAATAGTGGGATTATATTTACATATATTTATTTTCTTTCCAGTCATGAGTATGGCCTATATTCATAAAATTTTGCAATAATATCTAAACATAGAATCTTACCAGTAATCGAAATTTTGAACATTAGGAAAATATTTCTGAGGCGGGCACGCACTGGGAGGTGAGGAAATGAAGGTGCTATGAATGAAGGGCGTAGAGAACAAGAAAACAATGCTGATGTACCTGCTGGAAACCAGTACCAAGTGGTGGAGCAATTCTGTCGCTTCGGACCCCCAACATTCACTGGAAAAGAAGAACCTACTTTTGTGGAAGAATGGATTCGGTCGTTAGAATGAACTTTTAGGCTGATCGGATGTACAGATGCACAACGAGTAATCTGTGCTGAATATCAGCTTACGGAAGGACCTGATCGCCGGTATGAGAGCTACTGGAGGACTCGACCAGAAGAGGAACATGAAGCCCTAACTTGGAATGAGTTCAAGGTTATACTCAGAGAACAGTATTACCCAAGGCATTACCGTGAACAAAAACAGCGCGAATTTTGGGATCTCAAGCAAGAAGGAATGTCTGTGACCGAGTACGAACGAAAATTTACCGACATGAGCCAATTTGCGACACGGTTTGTGTCCAATGACATGGAAAAATCTCGCAAGTTCCTGGATGGCCCCCGACCAGGAAAAATCCAAATTCTCAAGAGCCACGGTGATCTAACTTATGCAGAAACTGTCAAGAGGGCTTAAGATATTTCCTCGAGTCACGATGTGGACCGCAAACAGGTTGAGAGCTCTGGAGAGAGGAAGTGGCAAGGCCCTAGCAAAGGTTAGACTGGAAATCTTATTTGTTTAAGATTAAAATAGATAATATGAATTTTAGAAATATTTTGTTTTTATAATTATAGTAAATTGAAGGATAAATCAATCTATAATTAATACTATATATTGAGTTTGTTTAGGCTTGATTAAGCTCAAAAAGCCATCAAACTATTTGATAAATTAAAGTGGAGTTCGACTTGATAATAAATGGACCAAGCTAATTAGACTCTCCGAAGTTCGACCAGTTTGAATTCGTTTAAACTGCTCGACTCTAAATTTGGTTACAAAAAAACTCTGTTTTTTGTATAAATTATGTAAATTTCAAACACAAACTATGTAATTTATGCAAAATGGAACAATAATGTAATATTTGTAAATTATTAATATTATTATTATTATTATTAATATTATTATTATTATTATTATTGTTAATTTTCTTTTACACATTTAATTTTAATTGAAGAACCCATTTATTAGTCCAACCCATTTGTAATAGTAGCAGATATTTCTATCTCTACATGCGATGGAACCTCTAGTCAGCTCAATTCTGGCTTTTTATCTCCTCAAAGTTGTCAGTTTCTCTCCACCACAACATTATTCTTAATCCTAATTAACTCCTAAGCATTTTTAACACAATTAAACACATTTAATCTCGGTCTTTCCAAATGTCTTGTCCAACACAATATATTTATGGCTTCTAGGTATGTCAATTTACACGATCTCCTGCACTTCACTTTTCTTCTTCAAAAAGGTAAATTTATGTTCAGTCCCTATTGACTCGTTTGTTCATGCTTCTTATATCTCATCATTAATTCATACAAATTACTTAGTATAAAATGTTCTGAATAAATTAGATATCAATTTTGAATATCGACGGAAAAGAAATTGCGCATGTCGAATGGATCAGAGAAGATAGGGTTCCCTACAAACTATTCAAGCTATTTTATATATTGGAAAAATCCGTTTGATTATTAAAGCCTTATAGAAACCCTAATATTATTGCAGAATTTTTAGCCGTCCAATTAAAGAATAGAGTTTATTTCGAAAAGCAAGCTATTGAATTAACTGAACAAGCAAATACAAAAGGAATTCAAGTACAAATTTCAGGGCGTATTGACGCAAAATAAATTGTGCGTGTCGAATGGATATTTTTTTTTGGTAGTTTGGGCTTTTCGGGGATAGAGGGACTTGAACCCTCACGATTTTTAAAATAGACGGATTTTCTTATTTCTTATTTTCTCTAAAAAAAAAAGAGATGGACAACAGCGGTTCACCATCGTCGACGCATCGTCGGAAACCCGCAGCCAACCACCAGATTTCTTTCAGCCACAAACCACTCACCAAAGATAAACTCTAGCCCAGTCCTGATACCTCCATGCCCGAAATGAGACCCAACCTTTAATCGAGCGCAAATTGACCGAGCCCAGAACCCTAATCGCGACCAACCCTGCCATCACCGCACGCTGAAAGTCAAGGGCTGAAGCCCATATTGTTTCTGCAATTCTGGTGAGTCGTTGCACCTCCGATGTCACATCTGCCGCTCAGATCGTGTGTGTGTGCAGGAGGAGCGGAGTTTGTGTGCAAATGTGTGGGTGTGAGTTTTTGAGGAAAAAAAAGAGAGGGAGAAGAACGACTGAAGAAGAAGATAGAGTAGAAGAGATGAAGCAGCGGCGTGTGGGATGGGATCTGACCTAGTGTTGGATTTTATATCCCAAAAATTTTAATTCAAATTTCAATTTAACCCCTGAACTCTTTTATCTTTTGATGTTACCCCTGTTCAATTTATAATATCTCAAATTACATCTTTTTAAATCAAATTCAAATATTTTAATCTATTAAGTTCGTGTTACTATATATTTTCATACTTTATTAATAATATTAAATTATTTTATTGTAGATAACGACGAAAACTTTCGGGCCTAAAATTTCACGATCGAGCATACATACTTAGTCAAGCACTGCATTTGAGGTGGGGGTTTCATTTTCACTTATTTTCTACAAAATTACATGTCTCGTATGTATATTACATGTTATTTGGCATATATTATAAATTATGATGTGATTTATCATGTCATACAGACAGAACAGGAAAATTGTACTTCCAGTGCATAGAACGTTTAGCCTTCGGGCTCAGTTAGCCTCCGGGCTCAGATCGCCTTCGGGCTCCGGGTACTCCGTGTAGAAATACACGTAAAAACAGAACAGAAATATTTATGTGTTCAATTATTCGTGATATATTCATATGTAACATGTATAACCTTACTAAGCTCAAGCTTACCCCGAATTTTATAAAATATTTTTAGGTTAATGGAGCGGGCGTGGTAGTGGTGGAAGATGGTATTAATATAAGCATCAAACTCTTAATATTATTAATTATATTTTAATTTATGAAGAATCTTTCAATTTGTAATTTGAATGTTTTGTGAACGTTAACAATTGTCTTATTTCCTATAAATGATGAATGTTTGGTATAATTTTACGTAATTAGACGTAGTATAAATTTTGTACTTAATATTTAGTTGCATTTTAAATTAGAGTTTTTGTTAATTCCTTACATTTATTCAATCACTAAAGTTTACTTTGAATTTTTGTTTATCTCAAAAAAATTTAGTTCTTATTCTGAATGATATTTATGTGATATTATATTATTATATAGCTTCTGCACGTTATTATTTTATTTAAAGGAAAATTTTAAATTAAATAATTAAAGTTGTTACAAAAAAATTAGGATTAAATTTAACTATAAATTAAAATTAGGATATTACAAATAATATCTTCATTTCTTCCTTCTAAAATGTGCACCAAATAAAATTCAGTCCACCTTATTAGGGCTGGGACTTTTGGAATCGGGAACCGCAGAATCGATCCGAACCGCATCGGAACCGACGGTTCGGTTCGATTCCTAGCAACAAAATTTTTTTTTCGGTTCGGTTCTTACTGTTAGTATTCGGTTCGGTTCGTGGTTCATGTCTGTTTTAAAGAGGAACCGATCTGAACCGCAAGAAACCGTCCGAACCGCACCGAACCGGAAA
Source organism: Orobanche coerulescens (assembly GCA_033398695.1). NCBI lineage: Eukaryota > Viridiplantae > Streptophyta > Magnoliopsida > Lamiales > Orobanchaceae > Orobanche > Orobanche coerulescens. The sequence goes on from CM065817.1 coordinate 144,027,553, forward strand.
ACCGACCCTCTGAATATAATATAATATAATATATTCTTATTAAACATAATTAATATAATATAAAATAATATAATATATTCTTAATAAAATAAAATATAATATAATATATTTCGTCCAAACCATACAAAATCGGTTCCGGTTCGGTTCGGTTCCTGTGCGGTTCGGTTCCTGTGCGGTTCGGACAAAAAAAATTGGAAAAACCGAACCGCGAAAAAACTATGCGGTTCGATTTCGGTTCCTGTATTTTTTTCTCAGGAACCGAAAAGTCCCAGGCCTACACCTTATAAACTTGGATTGGAGGGGGAGGGGAGGATAGGAATCTTGATGTTAATTTTAAAGTACTTTTTTTTTCTACTTTATAATATGTTCACGATAGAGATGTTAACTTTATCCGTACCCAATCATACCTATCGGATAAACCCGTAATATGATCGGATATCGGGCGAACAAAGTTTTATAATTGGGTACGGATAGACTATAGATATAGTATATTACACAATTACCCGACCCGATTATCCTACCCACGTACCTGTTTGAATTATAAATATATTATATTACATTATATTATATATTATATGTATTGCTCCCTCCGTCCACCAACCGACTACCTATTTGCCTCTAAATTTTTCTCCACCAATTAACTACCTACTCTGCTTTTTTGACATATCTATCCTCCCTTATTTTTACAATTACTACATTTTACCTACCTGGCCCACCATATCTTACCTCCCTTATTTTTAAAATTACTACACTTTACCTACCCTTTTAGTCTTTTACACCACTTTTTTCACCTTTCTTAATATCCGTGCCGAGCACCAAATAAGTATTTGATTGGTGGACGGAGGGAGTATTACATAAAATATAATATTTTAAATATTATACTAAACTAAATTATTAATTACATTCTATGTACATATGATATATATTAAAAGAATATTTATATTCTTAGATATTGGGTACAGTAGCGAATACCCATCGGGTTGGGCAATACTCGAACCCGGTCTTAATCAAATAGAATAGGATATGAAGGAGGCATATCCATACCCTACCCGACCCATTGACATCTCCTGGAGACTTTTTGGTTCATCATGCTATTGCTCTAGGTTTACATACAACTATATTAATCTTAGTAAAAAGTGCTTTAGATGCCCGCGGTTCAAAATTAATGCCAGATAAAAAGGATTTCTGTTATAGTTTTCCGTGCGATGGACCGGGACGAGGAGGTACTTGTGATATTTCGACATGAGATGCATTTTATTTGGCAGTTTATTGGATGTTAAATACTATTGGATAGGTTAGTTTTTCTTGGCATTGGAAACACATCCCTATGTCCACCACGAAAACATAATGGATGGGCCTAAATGGGCCTACACATATACATTATAGGTAAAATTGGCAACATCAATAACAAAATTAATACAATAAAACCTCGATAAATGAATATGATCGGGACCAAAAAAAAATATTCATTTAGCGAAATTATTCATTTATCGAAAGAAAATTTGAACATGTTATAAATAATTGAGACCAGAGAAAATTATTCATTTGACGAGATTATTCGTTTATCAAACATTCATTTATCGATGTTTAAATGCAGTGGGAATGGTGATGGGCCAAGAATCCCAACACCAAAGAAGCTAGTTTGTTTCCAGACACATGCACATCTCATCCAAATGGCCCTCTTAACTTTTTTTAGACACATCACATTTACAGTCCCCATCACTCCACTACAAAAATATACCAAAATTTGAGAGAGAGAGAAAAAGTGCGGTAAAAAAAAAAAAAGAGAGCTTTTTCATTTTGTAAAGTGATTATCAACCTGAAGGGAATATTCCTATTTTTTTAAGGAATAGAGCTAATAATGTCAGAAAAGCAATTGGAAATTTTAAAACATAAAGTTGATGTAATTAAACTAAACCTTAGGGGTACTTTTGTAATTAGCCCTAAACAATAAAATACAGAGAAATAGCAAGGCCTGTTTGTTTCTCTCCAATTTATCAGATAACTTCTCAATCACAGGAGCTAGTTAGAAAAAAAGGGGAAAAAAAAGGAATAAAAAGGTCTAAAATTTTCACTACAGATATTACATTTACTGAAAAAACAAGAAAATGAGTGGTAGGAGAGAGAGAGGGAGAGAGAGAGAGAGAGTTGTACACATCCTTACTTCAGAGGGTCTATTTTTTTTTTTTTTTTTGTCATTTTCTTTTTAAAAAGAAAACTTTTTTATTTTATTTTATGGGCAATTAGGGTTTCTACCAGGTCCTCCATAGTAAAAATAAGTTCCCCAATCATTATTATTCCCTGTTTGGACATCATAGCAGTTTGATTGCTCAGTGAAAGTTCCAAGTCCTTCCGGAGAATTGAGATTGTTCGAGCTATCGACAACTTGAATGTTTCTGAAATAGCTCGACCTGCCGAAACCTTCTTCCGGAAAAAGACCACTGCCCATTTGAGTCGTCGTGTGCTGCCCATTGGGCTCCGAGTTTACAACCTCACCGCCCCATTCAATCATGGATGCACTCTCTGTTAAAAACGAAAACAGGAAAGATGGCCAATACCCTAATACATAGTCTTTGCCAAATTGCATCCACCAATGTCCCTCTGTTGGATCCTATAATAATAATAATAATAATAATAATAATAATAACAATAAAAATTTAGAAACTGCATAAGTACAGGGTCTATTACTTAAAAAGAAAATCACATTTGAGTTCTAGTCCATCTAGGAAACAACTTTTAAAATAACAAATAACCCCTTCATATTTATTTCGATTCTAGAACTTGCACATCTCCTCGTAAGATGTTTTTTTTTTAAATGTTCGAACATTATTATGCTTTTAAACGTAAATTCAATACGTTTATTGATTTGAATAAACTTGATTTTTTTAATCAAAAAAGTCCCGTATAAAGAGTTCACTTTGAAAACAAATTTTGTGATTTTTCCCAAAAAAAAAAAAAGTTGCACATTGATTTTTATGGGATCAAAAACAAGGAGACGATCTCACGTAAGTATTGTTTCGATCAAAAAGTATCACTGTTTTATTGTAGAGAGCGATCTCCCGCAAGTTTTCACGAACCTTTAAAAAAAAAAAGCAGGTGTGGGGTGAAATTGAAATTATTTTACCTTCCAGATAAGAATGCTAATATCATACTGTGAATCCCTAATAGCAGAAACAGGAGAGATGCTTGCACCCATTGCTATAGCACTGTTGACTTGAATAAACCCGGAGCAGAGAAGATTGTAGCAACCAGTTGCTTGATATGCATCACTCTGCAATATATTAAAATTTAAATAAAATAACAAAATCGCGTCACAGTTTCTTTTCGTAGAAGAAAAGAACTGTTTTATATTTACAGGGAAATGAACAGTAAATATTTTGAGATCTTACAGTCCAATAAGTAAAAAGTCTAGTGTTGTTGTCACCATAGAGATCAGGGCTGACCTGAAACCAAACCCATAATGTAACCAAACCCAAAAAAAAAAAAAAAAAAAAAAAAAGCTTCGAAACAATTTTGCCAATTTATTTTTATAGTATTTCGTCTATTTATAAGACTTTCTTGAAATTTGAGGGGATTCATAATCAACAAGAATATAAATATATATACTCCCTCGGTTTCATATTAAATGTCGTTTTCTCTTTTTCATGTTGAATTTGAACCATATATTATCTATCAACATGTAATGATAAAAAAATTAAGTATTTCTGAATGTGAATCTAGCAAGTATATTTTTTGTAAATTTATGATCATCTTTTGTATTTCCATTGTTTCCAATGGAGAAAGACTCCTTATTCTTTGGTTCTTGATTATAATGGAATAAAACAAAATGACTAACTAAACTGGCTGCACTTCTTTTCCTCATGAAGTACTAGTCATTCCATACAATTCTCGATGCAATTTTCATTTTGGATCATCCGGAAACAGTCTCTCTAAGGTTGCGTACATCCGATCCCCCCTTACCCTGCTTTTTGCGGGAGCCATTGAGGCATTGGGGTAATGTTGTTGTTGTATGATCATCTTTTGTGAGAAAATAGATGATCAAACTTCAACCTTAAAAAAACGATGAATAATATAAAACCAGGGGAGTGTGTGTGTGTGTGTGTGTGTGTGTGTTACCTGCCAACCAGCTTCAATGCTGTTGAGATCTTCACCAAAAGAACCACCCAAGACCCAAATCTGTGACAAGCTGAACTCATTAGACTGTTGTATTTTAGGCTCCCAAACATTAATAGTAGCTCTTGCTCCATAATATTTATCCCCTTGAACATATGCTATTGCATGCTGGATACACAAAACATAAAGCAAAATGAGAATCAATCCACGAGACGGAAAAAAATTCTCGATTAAAAACGAAGAAACCAATTTTATGGTTGTTTTTCTTTTATTCCTTTGTCAGGAACGTGTTCCCTTAACAGAAGTGTTCGGTTTAATAACCTGATGACCATTTTGATTGATGATGTTGTCGGGATCGGCGGACCTCGTCTTGGGGACGCTTATGTGTTTCTTTTTGCCGTATCTTTTCGCGGAGCTTGCCCTCAAAACATCTTCTTTTTTGGTTCTCCTTATTGGAATAGTGCCCTCCGGGCACTCGCCTTTCATTTGCCATAGCTGAGTAATTGTGTTAGCTCTTTCTTTAGGCCCAGTCGACATTTTGTTCTCGTCGAAAAGCCCTTCGGGATGGTAACTAGGTCTCGACTAAAAAAAAAAAAAAAAAATTAATAACCATGTCTTAAGAAAACAAACAAAAAAATATTATGGAGATACAAAGAGAAATGGAACCTGAATCTTGTGGTCTTTGAGAAAAGGGTGATCAAAAGCTGGTTGATGAGATATGTGAACACAGTCAATGTGATCCCCATCTGGGCTCTATTTTCGAATCATTACATGTATAGACGAAATGGAAAAAATGTAAATAAACAATTATAATTAAATTTTATACTATCTTTAACCACATTCAGATCCAGAAAATCTCTCATGTAAAAAATGAAAGGTAAATATCAAGAGAATCACTTCAGCTTAAATAAGTTTAACCACATTCAGATCCAGGAAATCTCTCATGTAAAAAAAAATGAAAGGTAAATATCAAGAGAATCACTTCAGTAACTACTAATAAGCCTAATATTCACCCCTTTTTCCCCCACATTTTTTGATCTACAACCAACAAAAGAGAAGGAGGTGGTGGGGTGGGTGGGGGTGGGGGTGGGGGTGAGGGGTGGGGGTGAAATTGTGAAATACATACAAATGCATACATAAGTATGAGTATGGAAATGGGACCTGAATAGTCTTAATGGCAGGCTTATTGAGCCTTTGTAAGTGCTTCTTAACTTCCAGCTTCTGTCTTGAAGCAGCAGACCCAAACAGTCTCCCGGCGCAAGATAGAGATGTGAGAAGACCCCATACGCATACCGAGAAGAAAACCACTTCCAATTTCCATCTCAGGTGGCCATTGCTATACTGCGCGCCGGCACCGCCGCCCATTGCAGTAAAATCTCGAACCACTTGAATTCTACAGACCAAAACCCCAGGTGAAATAACTATAAACGATTCAGTCTTTTTTTTTTTTTTTTACAGTGGGGAAGCTTAATTTGAAGAAAATAGCAGCAGCCGGAGATTCAACAACACCAACCCATCATGAATACCCGAAACAAGAATTAAAAGAAGAAGAAGAAAAAAAAATTGGCTACAGGTTTCGGGTGATTTTTACCCTTCGCCCCGCCTACCCCCTTCTCTGGAGTCGTACTGTTTTGTAATCGAGAGTGGTGGTCACTCTTTCTCTCTCTAATTTCTCTCACTTCGTCTCTCTCACTATCTTCTCCTTTAACAAAGACGATAAACTCCTATCAAGCATCCCTTTAGTAAAAGTGTTAAATCGAGGGATATGTATTAATGACAGTCCAGTAAAAAAGAGGATCAACGAGACACGAACTCAGCAACAAATCTTTCAATATTTCAGCAAAATATTGTCACTACACGGATTCGAACTCACAATGTCGGAATGTTTCCACCCCAATCACCTTGCAACTTACCATCGGTCTATGCCCTTGACCAATCGGGTGTTCAATCGAGGGATATGTATTAATGACAGTCCTGCAAATGAGAGGACCAACGAGACACGAACCCAGCAACAAATCTTGCAATATTTCAGCAAAATATTGTCACGGATTCGAACTCACGATGTCGGAATGTTTCCACCCCAATCATCTTCTCTTTTATGGGGTGGGTTGGGGCTATGTTTCTGTTTTTAATTTCAAGATTTTGTCTATTGTTTTATAATAAAACTTAAAATTTCTTATAAAAATAAAAGAAACTAAAATATGTAACTTTATTTGTAAAAGAAATATCTTTTATTATATTAAAATTTGGATAATAAAGTAATATTCGAAATAATAATATAAAAATATTAAAAACATGAGTATTGTGTAATGGAAGGAGGTAAGAATGGAAATTCCTAAATTAAAACATATTACAAAAAGACTAAAAAATTAGAATATTGGAGAAAATTTTTTGAAAAAATGAATTTCATTACCCGAGCACATAATTTTAGAGTTTTGTAATGAGTTATTGTGTGTATTATTTTATGGGTTCTATTTTTTATAATACCAAACCATAAAAGTAACAAGTTATATATCCTCATTTATAAGACTATAAGTTTTTGATACCAAAAGACATTAATACCCTTAAATCTATCATTAAAAGATAAACAAGGAAAGTCAACATCAACACCTTTTTTGGACGACATTTTAGTCTTTTTAAGCAAAATGGTATCAATAACTTACACTCTTATGAATGAGGATATATAACTTATCAATTTTATGGTTTGGTATTAAAAAATTGATTCTCACTTATTTTATTTAAATGATACTTGTAGGGGTACTATTAATTAATTGATAGTGGATTATTATTTTACAGAAAAATAGAGAGAGAATAATACTGTCTTCGTTCTTTTATTATCGCAATATATTAACTGTTACATCGTTCATATATTTTTTTCGATCATCTTTTGTGATTTATGCATATAATGATTTATGCATATGATATGATGACATAGTAATGTAAGATTTTGTTATGTTCGTCTTGATATATAGTTCTGAAATATTAATTTTTGTATAATTTTTAAAAATATATAATTACTGATATTAATATTTAAAGCTATGCATTGATAAATGTGAAAGTTCAAATATTATTATTGTAAGGGAAAGGAGATAGTTATTATAAGAAGTAAACGAATGAATATATAATATTATTAAGAAATATATTAAACTATTTAATTATAAAGAAAATGAATGAATATTATATAATTTTTTTTAATAGTAATGTCCTTTTTATTTCACACGAGGGGCAAAAAAGGGACGTTGAAGAAGTGGGGATAGTGGACAATTTGGCATGCACTCACCTGCCATTGTCGTACTGTGGAGGAGTTTCCGGTGGCCAGTTTTACCCTTGTCATGATTTACTAATTTGCCCCTTGTTTTTCTTCTTTTCTACGGTCTACCCACCCACCGACCACAAAGGCACAAACGGCGGTCCACGGACGTTTTACTACAGCAGTAACTGTAAAAAATTAATGATAATTTATGCCTCGTGAAAAGATAAATGTCACTTGTCAGGTTAAAGTTTAAACACTCGATTACAAATACTCTGCTTTAGATTTTCTGTTTTATTTTATCTAATGTTTCGAATTCCACATCTATACTTTTATTATACGAGAGTCGTGACACATGTTATTTTGTAAATTTTTTGACTTTTTATTTTAAAATATAGCTTATAGATAGAGATATATTCTTAAATTTCAAAAAAGAAAAATCTAGATATGTATTGTGAGAGTTTTATTCCATAACCTACACTCATCTACCAATAAAAATCATTTCTTTATTTTTTTAGCTATAAATTTTAAATATTTATAATTTTTTATATCAAGTTTATTTTTAATAAAAAATATATCAAATTAATTTTTATTTCACAATTTTCAACCAGACATCTATATGAATAAATTTGATTGATTTACAATAATAACCGATTGCACAAAAAAATTAGATTAAAAAAATATTAATATTTATTTCCAGTAAAATTAATTGATGCAAAATAAAAATATATTAACTCATTTTTATGAAATTGGATTTCAGACTCATATTGCTTACATAAAATATAAATTATGATATTTATTTAATTATAATAACTAAAAATAATAAAAACACATATATATTAAGACTTAATCGCATACTACTTTCGTCCCTAAAATTTGTTCCTACTTTTTTCAGTATGTCCAGAAAATTTGTTCATGTAATGGACACTAATTGGCTTAACACTCCGCTAATGTGGTACTCTTTCTTGAGTTATATTACACCCAATAATACACTCAATAAGTTTTTTATTAATATTATGCTAATATGATACTCATGTCGAAAATCATCAAAAATAACTTTAGAGATCAAGAAATTATTTTCTAATGCATCGCACCGGAGAACATCTAGTAACCTTTATAAGATGGTTTATTCGGGTAAGAAATAAGAACAAATTTGAATCATCGATTTTTACATGATTTACAATCCAGATTAGATTATGCATACAAAATATGTATTTCATGCAATAAAATATCAAGCATTACAATTATGCATTACATGCATCCAAATGTCGATGCATTAAAATAGTGTATTCCATGTATAAATTTTCATGTGAATGAATCTTGATCATCCATTTAATCATGATTTACGTACCAAATTCATTCTTATTTCTTAACTTATAACTCATTCTCACCTGAACCACTAATATATATATATATATATATATATATAATCACTGTAAATATTTAAGTTCCAGAGAGTGCATCAACCCAGAGGGAATGCTGTATGACTCAAGATACAACAATACGCACTTAGCACTGTATGGTACAACGAGTAAGGAAGAACACTGTAGAATACAGTAATCCGTACTTACACATATATGATGCTTTAACTAAGGAAGAATATTGTAGGACCAAAGAATACATTACCTCTCACCCTTGTTGTTGACATTAAAATTGGATACAACGATAGAGTATTGAATATATTGAGTCACAACAAACTATTATAGTGTTGGATGGACCCGAAAACGAAGGAATTTGGGCATTTGATCATGTATGTCACTGCAAAGCAGTGAGTCTTGCCTATTTTGCCGTCTCGCATACAAAAAAGTGTTATAATAATTATTTTGAGCCCGAAGTCATAAATTACAGCTCGCATCTTTTTAATATGCAAAAGATATGAAGGCCTGGGTGAATCTTTCTTAAGGGGTGTATTGGATTGAGACTCTGTATGATTTTAAATGATTTTGAAAGTTTGGGTGTATTCGATCCAGATTTTTAAAAGTCCTTTAAAATCCAGAGGTATTCAATCCAGACTTTTTAATGTTTGTTAAAATTCAGAGGTATTCAAACTGGACTTTTTGAAGTCTTTAAAAATCTGGTGGTATTCAACATTATGTGGATTTTAACAATCCATGGATTCTGATGGATTTTTCAAAAAAATTACAAAAGACGAAATCTGAGCTTCACACATGAGATTTCGATGGATTATGCCTCAGCGCCCGTTGTCACCCAACGGTCGCTTATGTCATTTGAGCTTCTCCCTTATATCCGTCGCCACTCTCCGCCTTCGGAATCTCGTCGGACCCGCCCACACCGCCGTCGACGTCACCATTGTTAAAATTGTCGGTGTTGCTGCCAGATTTGAGAAAGATGAATCGGAGTCGTGATGGAGGCGGGGTTGTCGAGCGTCGCCGGAGAAGAAGAGGGTGTCACCAGAAATCTAAGGGAGTCCATCCCAGCCGTTGTTGATGGTCCAACGACTGCTGGAAATGCATTCCCACCCGCGGCTGAGACCCAGCGCGAGCGTTGAGTTAATGTATTTGAACTCCAACAAAATCCACGCGAAGTCGATAACAAATTCCCCAAAACTCCATGCGGAGTCTATAGAATTCAACTAAACTCAATGCGGAGTCTATAGATTTCAAAAGTCCATGAACTTTTAAAAGTCCAAAAAAATCTTACAGAATCCCAATCCACTACACCCCCTTAGTATATCAATTACTATTAAGGTAAGGACTATCCGAGACCTGAATATTATTACCCTTGTTATTAATTTTTAAATATGGTTCTCTATTCTACTGTAGCTGCGACAATTTAATTTTAACTTTTATCAACATTCAAGTTTAATCATTAATATTTAATTGTTATAAAATACTATAAAATATTTTGTAAGTTACAATGAGAATTTTCCAATAATCAGTTACATAATAATATTTATTTTTATATTTAATAATAAAATTATGGTCAATTCTGTATAAAAAGTATGACTATTGAATTGTTATAATTAATAAACCAAATTAAACTAAACCAAACATACCCAGTATATCCTGCTCAGAGCAGGGTCTGGAGAGGATAAGATGTACGCAGACCATGCTCTTACTTTTACTAGAGGAGAAGTTTCAGTGAAGACTTCTAACTTAGTGCAAGACAAAGACAAGATAGAGTGGTGAATACAAAAAAAAAACATATGGTACGAAAAAGTTCACGACCATACCTGAGCACATGGTTTCATTCACATGAGACTTACCTAAGGGGACCTTGACAACTGCACTCTCGATGAACGCTGCTCTAACCGAAGAGAGGTTGACTATGCGCACAGCTTCCTGTAAAAAAATACATCGCACGCAAAAGGCAGGGGGATCAAATATACAGTAAAAGTAAAAAGTATAATGCTCTAGGTCAAAGCTAACCGAGACAACTCAACTCTGACGCTCTCAACTACAGCACTGCTCCCTACAAAAAACATCAACAACTCTGATCTGGCGCCTCTAGGAGCACCTTATAATTAATAGAGAACGAATATTAATTGTGATTATTGTGACTAATGACTGGGAACGTACACAACTAAATTTCCTTGCGACTCACGCATACACCTAAGATGTATTTAAAAGTCTTAACTATATACAATACATAATATTGATGTCACTTTTAGTTCAACCAAATATTTAATTGTTCGTAAAATAAGTGATAGTGAAAAGAAAATGAGATTGGAGTTGAAAATACAAAAAAGATACAATTTTAGAATAAAATATTTTTAATATCTGCTAAATAACAACGATTGTTATAATATTTTCCAGACTTTCTCTCTATAAAGCCATCTCCAATGGTTTTTTCTATCCAATCAAATTTCTATTATATAAATAAATTATAGTAGAAAAAATCATCTCAAACAAGACTTCCTATACTGTATTCTATTTGAGTTGGATGGTGACTCACATTGGGATTTTCTTTCACAATTTCTACATGTGGAAATTGATATAGGGAATTTTTTATCCCACGTGGCCAAAATAAAAGGAACCCGCCAGTTTCACGATTGACGAACAAAAGAGAGTTTTGCTCAGAGTGTCCTATACCAACCAGTGTTTCAGTCGAAGAAGAAAGAGGAAGAAAAAATCACACTACTTCACCGTCATTACGGTATGTATCTTTTTCTTCTTCTTCTTATCATTATTATTATTATTATTGTTGTTGTTGTTGTTATTATTATTATTATTTGGAAATAAAATTCTTCCAAATTTTCTTATTAGAAATCAGACTACAGTGTTAGAATCTTTCAATTTATTATTATCTCTTTGGTTTATGGAATTCTTAGAAAGGTGTGTCAGAATTTTTCATTTTTCACTCCTATTTGATTTTCTTCAAATTCGGCATCTGCATCCGAATCACCTAAAGCAGAAATCTTTATCTTAGACAGGCTCTTTGAGACCAGTGGTTGGACCCTTTCTATAGTAGAGTTGGATGAAATTGAAATTTTATTGTATTATTTCATCATAAAACTACAATTTGTAATTTATAGGGTTCCAGAAGTATTGGTAAAGTGATTGAAAGAAATAATTTTGGTTTAAGATTATAATCATGGTCGGTGTCAATATCAAGAATTTATCTTATGCTGGACTCTAACTATATTTGTCATATTTTCCAAGTATTGAGATTGACATATATTATTTTGATATAAACAGGGATTACTCTTTGTTGATGAAGCAAGAAATTTATTTTTCTGATGTAATGTAACCTGTTTGATATATTGCCGGAGCATGCACATCACTCTGTTGGTCAGTAGACGGAAGGGTCCACTAAAAATAGTATGAAGCAGCTCCACCCCACACACAAAGAATACCAATCAAGTATAGAGCAGATTAGCATTCCACCACCCTTATCTGAACTTCAATCCAATAGGCTAAAGCCCTCTTGCTTCTATCTGAAAGGTCAATTTCATGTGCCTTCTGTAAATGCAACTACAAGCCTTGTGACCATACTTTATATGTGTCTATATGACTTTTAGGGGGATAACATTATATGACTTTTGGGGTGTGGCTTTTGGGGATAGCAGCGTATGACTTCTGTGGCAAAATATGTACAATTGTTGGATAAAGTTTTGAATAAGTTGGAGTCATTCAATATTCATTTTTTGGTGTGTTTCTTATTCTCACATCTCTATGGATTCCTATCATTTGTATATTTTTTCTTGCAGATACATTGTGAGGAGTATTGTCAATGGGCCAGCACAATAATCATGAAAGTTTTCTGTGTTATTTGAATTCTAGTGAAGTAGATGAACTCAATATGAGTAATCCTCCGATTTCTCAATCTTCACAAGCATCTTCTTACAACGTAGAAGCTACTCAACCTCATTTATCAAACCTATTTCTTAGCAAATCAAATCAAGTCATGGCACCACCCAATCACTTTCCCATGGGTTACGGATTTCAATCAACTTTTAATCCATATTTTCAACAAACCTACCCGTTTCAAGGTTTATTTAACCATCAAATATTTCCTTCTGAAACTCCGGCTCGTAACAAAAGTAGAAGGCATGAAAAATCTCAAAATATTTCTCAAAATATCTCTCAGAACATCCTCGAAAATATCCAAAACAAGGATTCTGAATCTCCTCAACCCATTCGCCGAAATTGGACTAAAGAGGAAGATGTTGCTCCAACAAAAGCATGGCTACATATTTCGATTGATCCGATTATTGGAACTGATCAGTCCAGTGATACACTTTGGAGAAACGTATTCACCCGATATGGATGTTAGGAGTATGCCCTCGAATGCCACTCAGAGGTTGTTGAGTGAGGGCATTGTACTTGTAATTATGTAAATCATTAATATAAGGCAATGAATGTTTCTTTATTTACTGGCAGTTACTGGCATTCCTAACTCGTAAATATACATATAGAAACTAGTCCGTGCATTTGATAGCAAAATGTTCCACTCCTTATTGGATAAGGGGGTCGACACTGGAAAGGTTTATAGCTCAAATACTTAATCGTTCGCAAGTCGATGAAACTTGATTGGGCGTTAAGTTTATGCGAAGACTTGTATGACATGTTCTTTGACATGGAGAGTGCCTGTCGAACACTAATGGTTAGTGGGAGCACACGTTATAGGTATGATAATTGGATTAGTATACTCGAACCGACTCACCCTCGATTCGTCACACGAATTTCTCTCCGGGACAGTCAATGACAGAATCGAAAGGTTGTGATAGGTATTCGTGAACTTTCGACTTGAGGATTTGGTAGGGATGTGCTTGTGACGTCAAGATTTTCATTAGAGTAGTTCGACCCTATAAACCGGAAGGCGGGAGTCAACCTCAACGTGCATCTTGATGGGCAAGTAGCAGGTCCTACTGAATACCAAGATAGAATTGTTTCTCCCGTTAGTGAGCGGGTTAGATGTCCTATGCGGTTATTGGCAGATGAGATCATAAGTCTTTGGCCAAAGCATTGAAGCTAGTTGTATTAGATACACAAGAGCTCGATGATCTCGATTTGCATAAACTCATGCATAGCGTCAAGTATAGATAGAGTTTGACTGACCGTGACCCTATAACTTGATCGGGACATTTGAAAGAAGGGTTTATACGTATACTGGTATTCACGACAGAATGGTTCTTGAATGATCCCAATCATTCGTTCTCAGTTAGCCGGTACCGGTTCTCCCTCCCATTGCTGACTGAGACGGACCTACCGAGTCGCGCAATAGGATTAACGACGAAATGAATCGAGCTTATTCTCTCATTATGAATATTAGATATTGGATATCTAAATTTGGGACATTGGATGTTTAAATCGATTTATTGGATAAATTGATTTACGGCCTAATGAATTAAATAAATTACTGGGTGATTAATTTAATTCATGAATATAATTATTTCTTGAAGAAATTAATTATGTTATTTTGTATTTGATATGTTTAATTAATTGGATTAATTAAATGATATAAATACATCGGAACGGAATCAGAGTTTATCAATTTGGACTCACGGGAGTCCAAAACGAGCCAAACTCGTCCGATTTCTATATGGTCCGCCCCCCATTTCCACCCACCTTCCTTTTGGAGTCTTGTCTCCATTCTTTAATGGATGATAATTGTAGTGGTGGGGTTGATTCTCATTAGCATGAGTTGTTACATGTGGGGAGTTGAATAAAAAGGAAAAAGAAGACAATCAATCAATACACAATTGGTTTCCAATGTGAGTGTGTGTGTGTGTGTGTGTGTGTGTGTGTGTGTGTGTGTGAGAGAGAGAGAGAGAGAGAGAGAGAGAGAGAGAGCTTTTCTCAAAGTCTTCATCATTTTCTCCAAGTCTTCTTCCATTTCTCTTCACAAGATCTTGATTTTTCTTGGAGGAAAATTGAGAAATAAAAGTGAGAAATAAAAGAGAGTATGTGATCAATACACTTAGAGTGTTATAATCACAATCAAAGCTTATACAACCTTGATCTAGCCGTATCCTTGAAGGATAACGAGGATTAGTCGTTCCGGTTATTTCTCTGGCGCGTAGCAAGTAGAGACGCGGTATTTTCGGCGTTGGATCATCCAAGAGCTTGGAGCGGATTGGATCGTAGGGAAAGCAATTTAAAGCTTGGGGAATAGCTCAAGAGAAGGATACCATTTAATCAACGGACTACAAGGGTATGTTTTCTCGTATATATTGTGTTTCGTATTATATTCATATATACGTAGCTCGATCGATCCTCGTAGGGATTCAGATCGAATTAATTTTCATTTTACCGCTTCCGCTGAGCCTTCGTTTTAGGCACCGAATCCTAACAGTGGTATCGGAGCGTAGGTCTTGCGATCATATATACGATATTGGCATTTGTAATGCTTGATTAGATGGTATATGATTTGGAATCATAATCGTATTAATCGTTGATTTTCTATTGTTCATCCAAAAATTATTTTATCATGATTTTATGTTACAATGTAAATCTATTTTTCTTTTGAAAAACTGGTTTAAAATGTAATATAAAGATTAGAAAAATGTTAATTTTGGAATCGGGACGAAAAACGAGATGAAAATGTAATCGGATCGCGGCACTGGGTGGCCGGCTACCTCATGATCAGGCGGCGGACGCGATCTGGACCCGTGATCGGCCAGGATCGGCGATCTGTGCCGGCCACGCTCGCAATGGTCTCGGTCTCTGCCCTGCTCGGCGGCTTTCAGCGGCCCATTGCGGCGATGGCCAGTATTTTTTTTTTTTTTTTTTTTTATATTTCATTCGATAATTAATTTTCCACAAATTAAATTGGATTTAATTTGACTAAGATTTAATTATGGTAATTTTAATATTAGGGGAATTAATTTAATGAAATATTTTATCGTCCGGAACAAGTTAAAATTGATGGTTGTTTGAATTAATTGGATTAATTCGTATTAACTGAATCGATTGGATCGGTTCGTATTGTTGATTGGATCAATGTATCTCTATGCTTTCTATTTATATAGTATTTATTGGATGAATGCTTTTGAATGGGGATGACTTGTAATTAGATTACGGAGTTTTTGTTTTCTAGGAATTGTCCATGAGCCACATGTTGGTAGCAACTAGGTTGTGAATGGTTGTTTCATATTGTATAAATGCCACAAATGCGCTTAAATGAATTAATGTGCAAAGTATAACATTAATCGCGAAAATTCCCCCACGACAAATTATTAAGTTTATAAGGTTTCAAGATTTTCCTTCCCTCCATCGAGCTTTCGGGAAATTGAAATCCAAACCGGATGTGCTATGCTTCCGAGTTATTGGGGTAGTCGTTCGAGGTGGACGGATAAATCACCGCGAGAGCATTGGATGCCTTCGGTTGGAGCAAATTTTATCCCTAGAAACCTGATAGGTTGCCGGATAAGATTCAATTGTGAAACTGATTTGCGTCGATGGTATAAACTTAAATTGTTCATGTACCATAGAAACCGTATAGGTTGAGTGGAGTGAACAAGGGGAAAAAGAAGATCGAATCATCCATTAGATGGGTTGGTGTTGGACACCACTTTATGAAAATTAATAGACTAGAAACCTGTTTGGTTGCCCTTTATTAACATTTATAAAGAACTCGATCACCACTATGAAGTAGATCGACGATACTTTCGGATTTCACATCGGAGTGTGTTATTCCGATAAAAATAGTGGGAGCTGGGTAACAAGAATAGAAAAGACCTTAATTCTATACTCAGATCATAATATAACAAGTCATTAATTAATCTGTCGTACTTAATGTAGACTAAACTCTTAATATTACAATGAACCCACTCGCAATTCTACTCGAAAAGAACACCCTGATTGGACCTAACTTTGTGGACTGGCTCCGCAATTTGATGATTGCCCTCAGTATAGAGGCACTGGGATATGTCTTGGAGATGGACATTCCGGCGCCTCTTGTGCGGACCAGAGCCAATCAGGAAGAGATCAAAAACCACGAAAAGTGGGTTAAGGATGACGTAAAAGTCCGTGCTTACATGATGGCTTCTATGTCAAATGAGATTCAGAGAGCTCATGAGAAAATGACTTCTGCTAGGCAGATTCTATCTCACTTAACCGAACTTTATGGTGATCACAGCAGAACTGCTAGATATGAGATATCCAAGCAACTGTTCGGTGCAAGGATGAATGAAGGTGAGAAGGTTGGGGAACACGTCCTCAAAATGATATCCATGATCGAGAGATTGGAGGCTCTTGATTTTAAAATGGATACTTCTCTCCAAACCGACCTTATCCTACAGTCTCTCCCTGATTCCTTCTCACGGTTTGTTATGAACTTCAACTGCAATGAGATTGCATATAATTTAGCTGGGCTAATGAACAAACTTGTGACCGCTCAGTCTTAGATGAAGACTACGCGAATGAAGGAGTCTGCCCTTGTGATTTCTTTTAGATCTCTGAGGTCCAGGAACAAGAAGAAAAAGACCAAGAAGCGGAGGGGACCACAAGTCGAGGACCTTAAGGGTAAGGGCAAGGCCCCGATGGTTCCAAAGAGCAAGAAGAAAGACACTTGTCTCAAGTGCGGTGAGCTGGGCCACTGGGCTAGAGAGTGTCCGATTCTTCATGGCACTTCAGGTACATAACTTTTAGTTTTGGAAACATATTGTTCTGCTACTGTATTTTCTACTTCCTGGATACTGGATTCTGGTGATAGTTCTCATATTTGTACTGTGAATCAGGATCTGGAACAAAGTAGGAAGCTTGGAGCTGTAGAAGTAATGATCACTGTCGGAAGCGGGCATAATGTCGAGGCAACCGACATAGGATCACTTCTTTTGGGTTTAGAATTCGGCTTTGTTTTGACTTTAGAAGATGTACTTGTTTTGCCCAAGGGGCATAAAAACATTGTATCCATTCCGGTCATGGACCGAAAAGGCTTTTCATTTTTCATTGGTGATGGTTCCTGCAAAATTTATTTCAGAAATAAACTAGTAGGTACTTCTACATTGTTAAATGGATTGTATCATCTAAATCTCAGCAACAAAGTAGTTGTGAATACTATGACTAGAAAATGTGGTAGGGATGAAACCAATAAAGTTTTGAAATGGCATCTTAGACTTGGTAATGTTGGTCAGACCAAGGTTTACAAGATGGAAAAAGATGGACTTATGGGTCCATTGGGATCGGATCCTTTTCCTACTTGTGAATCTTGCCTTAAAGGCAAAATGACTAAGTCCCCCTTCACAGGGACTTTTGAAAGAGCCGCTGATAAACTGGGATTAATCCATACCGACGTATGTGGTGCTTTGGAAGCAGCACGTGACGGATATCAATATTGCATTACGTTTACAGATGATCATACTAGGTATGGTTATGTATACTTAATGAAACATAAATCCGAGGTCTTTTGAGAAATTCCAGGAATTCAAGGCCCTAGTCGAGAAACAAATTGGTAATCATATCAAAGCGCTTCGATCGGACCGAGGTGGCGAGTATATGAGTATGGAGTTTGATGAGTTCCTTAAGGAACATGGAATAGTTTCACAACTAACACCTCCAAGTACTCCTTAGTTAAATGGTGTGTCAGAAAGAAGGAACCGGACCTTGTTGAACATGGTCCGTTCCATGCTGGGCTATACTGACTTACCGATTTACCTGTGGGGGTATGCACTCCTTACTGCCGCTTACATCTTGAACAGATGTCCTTCCAAATCCATTCTTAAAACTCCACATGAGATGTGGGAGGGCAGGAAACCAAGTCTTAATCACATTAGGATTTGGGGATGTCCCGCCTATGTCAAGAAGACTAAGATGGACAAAATGGAAGCTAGGTCCGTGAGGAGACATTTCATTTGATTCCCATCTGAGACGATGGGTTATCTATTCTGCATGCCCAAAGATCGAAAGATCGTTGTTGCTTTGCATGCACACTTCCTGGAAGATGAGTTCATTTAGGAAGGCGGAGCAGGTAAAAATATTTTTTTGGAATAATACAATGAAACTCCTCAGGAGACACATGTACAAGAAAATGTAACCGAACCTTATGAAACATAAGTACAACCACCTCGTAGGTCGAGTAGGGTGTCTCAATTACCTGAGAGGTATAGTTTTATACACTTGGTGGAACTAGGTTTTCCACGAGGTTCCAGGTGATAAACAAGAGACCAGCCCACGATCAATGACCTAGCAATGGTGGATGTAGACTCTATGAAATGGACTGTAGCAGTCTTCATGTAGTTAGGACCTTCGTTTTGACGAGAAGGTCAAAGAGTTTGACTTCGTGCAAAATGAAGAGGAACCTTGTGTATACAAGAGGGTTAGTGGGAGCAAGATCGCATTCTTAGTACTATATATAGATGACATTATACTAATAGGAAACGATGTGGGAATGCTAAGTTCTGTGAAAGCTTGGCTTTCAAATAATTTCTCAATGAAAGACTTGGGAGAAGAAACCTATATTCTTGTGATTCGAATCTACTGGGATAGATCGAAGAGAATGATAAGTTTTTTCCAAGCCCTCTATATAGATAAAATCTTAAATCGATTTAAGATGGATTACTCTAAAAGAGGGTTCCTACTGATGCGATATGGAATAAAACTCACCTTGAAGATATGTCCTCATAGTGAGGAGCAATAAAAGGAAATGAGTAATATACCATATGCTTCGGAAATTGGGTAGCCTTATATATACTTTATTGTGTACGAGACCTGACATTGTGCATGCTGGGAGCGTGGTAAGTAGGTTTCGGGCTAACCCAGTTAGGGAACATTAGACTGCCGTAAAAGAATGTTCTCAAGTACTTTAGAAGGACTAGAGACCTGGTTCTTAAATACGGCGGTGGAGAACTGAATGTAATGGGATTCACTGTATTGAACTTCCAAGGACAGAAAGACGATTCTTTGTCTACTTCTGGCTACATTTACTCTTAATGGAGAAGCAGTATCATGGCATAATGCCATGTATAGCGCGACTGCTGGTTCCACCTGTTAGGCTGAGTATAAAGCGGCCTCAGAGGCCTTGATGTCCATCGTCGACCTTTGGAATTCGAGGTGGGAGACCACGTTTTGCTAGAGGTATCGCCGACGAGGGGAGTTTTCCGCTTCGAGAAGAAGGGAAAGTTGAGTCCGAGATTTATTGGGCCCTTTGAGATTCTCGAGAGAGGCGGTGAGTTGGCATACCGTTTGGCATTGCCTTCGGTCTTGAGTCACGTTCATAGCATTTTCCATGTTTCCCAGTTGAGGAAATATGTTCCAGACCCTAGTCATGTCATCGACTATGGTGAGACCGATATCGCTGAGGATATTACCTTCGAGGAGCGTCCCTTGAAGATTTTGGAGCACCGTGAGAAGCTATTGAGGCATAAGACCATCCCTGTGGTCAAGGTGCAGTGGTCGAGGCATGGTGTCGAGGAGGCAACTTGGGAAATCGAGGATAGCATGCGTGCTAGGTACCCTGAATTGTTTGTTTCTTAAGTTTCGGGACGAAACTTATTAATGTAATATCCGCATTTTTTTTTCTCGATATTTTCATTTTTTTTTATTTTTAGCGACTCTCTTGTAACCGTATTGATATTTCGAGAATATTTAATACTGAACTTTTTGTCATATGAGCTTGTTTCAGACTTGTTTTACTCAATTCCGTGTTTAATGTCATTTCCGTCGCTATTTCGTTCGATTCTCGTAACCATTGTTCGGAACCGTCGTTTTGGGGTTGCCGCAGATCCATCTCATGTTGTGAGCTTTTGTTTGTTGTTTTGATCATGTATCGTGTGTTTCAGATGTCTTGGGTCATTTTGTAATAGTTTTGGGGTGATTACTAACGTTGTAGTTTTTCGAACCTTCGGGTAGTCGGAATCGTGTTTTCTTTTAGCGATTTGGTTCTTAATCGATCTTGTTGTTCATGTATCTTCTTCGGCTTGTTGTTTGGTGTCGGATGCGCATTGTTTTCATCCGAGATGGAATTCGCTGTTTTCCATCCTTGAGTGCTGTCTGTGCTGCTGTCTGCACTCGTTAGCGCACGCTATCGTGGTTGTGTAGCGCACGCTATCGTTGGTTTGTAGTGCACGCTATGTTCGTTTAGTAGTGCGTGCTAACGACTCGAGCACAGCAGTGGCAGTGAGTTGTTCCTGCTCTCTGCTCTCTGGACGAGCAGCCTAGCACGCTACATTTGTATATTAGTGCACGTTACAGTTTGGACTTAGCGCACGCTGGATGACCCGTAGCGCGCGCTAACTCGGTAGTCCAGACTGGGCAGAATGTTTTTGGACTCGGTCTGGTGCCTGGGTAGCGCACGCTATGGCCCGATAGCGCGTGCTATCGAGGGGCCGTTAGCGCACGCTATTCTCTAGTTACGCACACTAACGGGCCAGAATCGTAGGTTCTGGACTGTTTTTTGGCCGGGTAGCGCACGATAACTTTTATCGTTAGCGCACGCTACATCTCTCTGGTTATAAAAACCATAGAGTTGACCTAGATTCTTCATTTCTTCATTTCTCTTTCTCTTTCCGATCCGGGGCGATTCGTGGGCGATTCCGAGTGATTCGAAGTCTTGTAACTGTAATACCCCGAGAGCCGACCGGGAATATTACAGCACCGTGGGCCCCGAAATGGAACCCACAAGGCCGAAGGATATTTTCGCAAACATTTACAAATTCCCAAGAGGCTAACAACGGTACTATCTTTTAAAAACATTCGAAGACTTTATAAAACTCGTTTATCAAAACCGTCGTAGAATCTCATTTGAAACCACAAGGCCCAAAATGCCAAAACTCAAAAGTTTAAAAACATACGTTAAGCTATCGCTTACACGTACCGACAGAACAAATTTAGAAAACAATTTCCAAAGTAACCTAAGTTACCAGATACCAATAGGTCACTTAAAAATACTTACGCAGCGGATAAAGACAAACAATTAAAATACTCTAGCAGCGGAATATAAGAACTGATCAGGAAACTCAATACACAAATACATGCCCTAGCCACTATCCTCCGGGAAGCTCATCTCCCCACGACCGCTACAAGCTTGATAATCCAAGAACCTAAAAAGAAAGCCCACGACGGGGTCAGCAATAATGTCTAATAATGATAACCATCACATCACATCAATAATTACATACCAATGAAAATACTAAGTAAGAATACGACCAATGTAATCTTACCGCCATAGCTTTACCAACTCGTGATAATAATTACCAAAGTTCACATATCGTATCCTCAACAACACGGTAAGCTCATATCTAATCATCGGTAATGTATCTCAAACGGAACCCAAGGTTCTTAAAACATCATCATAACTCACTGTCACGAATTCTTGTAACTCGGCCCAATCCCAATCCATCGGGTGACATCATCACATCTCAACACAATAATCGATTGTCCATCAAAAGACAACAACCAATGGAAATACGGAACATACCTCGAGATGCACAATACCACGACAATTATGTCAGTCTAATCCGAGATCAGATCAATGCAATACGGATACGGTCCTAACACAAGACCTACAAATGCATACTCATATGACCACGTCAATATGCTCAAAACAATAACAACAGTGTATACTCAATGGAAATCCCATGATCCAGCGCCCTCAGCATAGATCCCCTGATGATCCTACTAGATCAACATGAGATGGATAACCAACAATATACATCTGCACAAAAACACATATAAAACCAACGATGCGAATCCACATGATTCCATCAACACAATCCTGAGTAATCCAACGATCCAGCGCCCTCAGCATAGATCCCCATTATGATCCCGTCGGACCAACGCATGGTGGAAAACCTGTCCAGCGATCCAGCGCCCTCAGCATAGATTCACATGATGATCCCGTCGAACCAATGCATGGTGGACATCCGATCCAACGCCCTCAGCATAGATCCTCATGATCCCATCGGATCATTTACAATATAAACAATACAATTATGCATACACATATGCAACTCGATATGTTCATCAACATGAACAACATATGAATCAAAACATGAACGACACTATGATGAAACAACTAGGACGACTTCATGTTCAGCAATATGAATGACAACCTGCATGATCAACATTATTAGCACTAAACCAAATCAAACTAAGATACTTGTCCCGAGTCCTTCAGGAGCAATCTCGATGTCAAATCATCACCGGCAATTATCCTCAATGCTCGGCGATCCAAATGTACAATGAACTATAGATACTCATATCCTCGTCTTTACCATAGTGTAACCTCGATACCCGAATATTCCAATAACCAAAATAAATCATATACAGTACGATTTAACTTCCATAATCGGAAAGACAACATATAATCATTGCTATATGCATTATAAACGAAATGAAACTGAAACCATTCATTAAACATTATAACTGAGCAAGTAATAACTTGTCTCGATACCGATGAATTCGTTACCAAATCCATTGCCGTCATCTACAAGTCCCTCGGTCCTGATCAATGTAATCTACGAACATTCTCGAATACGACCGCAAAGCATGGTTCTAATCACCGATCACTTACCACAACCTATGGCAATAATCAATAAACAACAATCCGATAAAACCAATTCACAAACCCAACGGCTCAACAATATCTCGGTTAACCACAAGTCTGATCAAACCAACTTAAACGATCACGAATTCATAACCGAAACAGAATATACTACCCTGCCTGTTGGCTTAGCGCACGTTAATTACTTAACGTAGCGTGCGCTAAGTTGCTCCCGTTAGCGTGCGCTGGCCAGTAGGCTTGGCGTGCGCTAATGACATGCAGTTGCATATATTTCGGATACCGATCAACATATGGCGATTATCAAGAACACTAAGTGATTCGAAACCATGTTCATAGCTATCAAAACAACGAAATCTGATATCCTTTAACATATAGGTAATCATCCAACTCTTAATCCAATTCATATATTCACATATCATCTTCTTCCTCAAATATCAACCTCATGAAACATTAAGAACGTAACAACACTTCCATAATCTATCATTACAGGGAGTAATTATCAACAATAACATCAACATTCGAAACTGAGGAGAAGAATTAACCAACTAATCTCAAGAAGACGAATCAACACGATTCAAACCATACGAATCACATTAATATCATCATACTCCGGTAATCCCTCTCATAATCATGCTTATCAACTTGTTTATGTAATAAGCATCAACTCAAGAACATCAATATTCAATCTAAAATGAAATCCAAAGATGAAGAGTGATTACCTTTTTGAAGGAATGGATTGATTTCCAAGGTTGAATCCATTTCCAAGAATCGCCAATGATTTAAAGAACAAAGCTTTAATCCATGATTTCCATATTTAATCTTGTTAAAGAGGACCATCCCTCAGTGTTTAGGAACTCCCAAATGTCCTCCCAAGGTTCTCTCTATCGGTTGCAAGAAGAGAATGGACGAAATGAGGAATGACAGCCAACTACTCATATATATACACTGTACATTATTAACGTACGTTACCAGTTTAGCATGCGCTAACATTCTTTGTTAGCGTGCGCTATCGAAGTCCAGAGGCTACTATCTTGCTGCATGAAATGATTTACATACGCAATGCCCATGCAATAGCGTACGTAAAGGCCTGTATTTAGCGTACGCAAACCTTCCACCGTAGCGTGCTCTACTCATAGTTGACTTGTTATAGTCTGCACCTACCCCCGTGTCCCCACATGCCGAAAGTAACCTGACAAAGCCAAGATTCCTTTGGTCCGATCTGATTAGCGTGCGCTATAAATAAACATTAGCGTGCGCTAATCGTTCACAACAAACTAGGGGTGAGCAGAAAAACCGACAAAAACCGATAATACCGAAAATACCGCAAAAAACGAACTCGAAAAACCGAACTAATAAGATATTGGTATGGTACGGTTCTTAAAATTTTGAAAACCGAATTATGCGGTTCGGTTTCGGTTTTAGATATGGATCCCGACTTTAAAAACCGAACCGAACCGATAAAACAGATGACTATTCTGCAGACTTTGTTTTTTCTTTGTGCAGGTTGTTATGAATTGATGGATCTGTGCTGAGGAGGAAATTCAAGACTTTTGTTTAATCTGATATTGGACTTTTTGAATCCTTAGTTATTATCATGTTATTGAAGTAGATTTTATTTTTATTCAAGCTTTGAAGTGGATTAATTATGTATAAATCCTTCTATTTGAACTTAAAATTGTCTGATTTAGCCCAAGTAGTTCAATTTGGGCCTGGTGCAAGCCCAACTTAAGTGGCCCATTTAATCAGCCCATTGACACCGAACCGCTACCGAACCGACACCGAAACCGATCACACCGAGCCGATTAAAAACCGAATCATTTCGCTACTCAAATGCTAGATACCGATAAGATACGGTTCGGTATCGGTTTTAGCTAGAAACCGTACCAAACCGAACCGAGCTCACCCCTACAACAAACATCCGTTGACCTTGTCGGCACATGCGCCTAAAGTGACCGGGTCCACATATAGATTCCTTCTGATCTGGTCTATACTAGCGTGCGTTATCTTTTGCCTCTAGCGTGCACTAAACCAGAACGATAACGTGCGCTAGGCATGTATATTAGCGTGCGCTAATAATGTTACACTTAGCCATTTTCAGCTACTCTTTGTCCAACGTCTCAACATACAGAATACGAACATACGGCATACTGAATACATATACTCAACACATTATATCCTCAAATACAATTGTCGACCAAATACGACAATTATACCAATACTGACATCTCAGTCCTTCATTTATTTTATCCATACTGTATAGATTCCACGATGTACAACATAACTCGGATAAAATAATATTAAACAATAGTAGTAGAAATTTCGGATATTACAGTAACTTCAAGCTATCATCTTCATTGAGATCTTGGTGTAGATTAACAATACCAACACTTGTTCTTCATCCTAAATCCACGGTAATCTCCTAGAACCCTATTTTGAAAAATTTGAGGGTTTTTTAGTTTTCGTCCGATTTGTTCCGTATTGTTGATTAATCCATGATGTATATGATTAATATTGGTAGTATTCTTATTTTCCCTACGAGTTCATGGTAAGTTTTGTGATATTTGTGAAATCGAGAAGGTTCGTTTGCGATCCGTCCTCGTCGTTGTTTTGTACAAACTTACATGAATCGTAGGTGGCATTTCGGGTGTCTACCGTTATCGTTATTCTTGTTGAATTGGTTGTAATGGTATTTGACGAATCGTCTAGGTTTGGTGTGTATAATTTCTCGCAACCGCTATTGTTTCATTTCGTCCTTTTGTCGTGATAATCGAGGCAAGTACTCTTATGAACTTACACTCTTAACATGGTTGTAACACCCCAAACTAGGCGGATATTACAGTGCCGTAGATCCCCAACTAGGACCCACCAGGCAAATGAAAATGAAAGAATTACACAAGATAAATGTAGTACCGAACTACATTACAACAATAATTACTCCGATGAGGAGTTTAGTTACAACACACCAGGACAACACTGAATACTAGTGTATTTTATATGAAGATAAAATACACAACACTGAATGAAATGAGCATTCAAACGGAATGTCTGCAGCGGAATAAATAAAGGAAACATGAATGACTGAATAAATGGTAGGCAATTAGGGCCCCCTACTAGTATCACTGGGACTC
Organism: Orobanche coerulescens; assembly: GCA_033398695.1. NCBI lineage: Eukaryota > Viridiplantae > Streptophyta > Magnoliopsida > Lamiales > Orobanchaceae > Orobanche > Orobanche coerulescens. The sequence goes on from CM065817.1 coordinate 144,053,950, forward strand.
CTCGCCGTCACCGTGCTCTCCCCGTGCTTTAGCCTTGCCATGACCTGAAAAACAATATCCCCAACGGGGTCAGTTACACAGAACAACAATCCTCAAGGGTTGAAAATACACAAACATGATTTAACTGAAGTTATGAAATATCCTTAATTATGAATTACGCTGAAGAGGAGCATCATAGTACGCCCGTAGTGTTACGTGTGCAAGTGTACAAGACGGATGACGGACACACCCGTCCTTGTACCTAATTAGTCTCACGGAGGTAATCGTTACCGTGTGCACGATCGATGTATCACTCCCAATACATGGCCATCACGTGCCCGACTAAAAATTCCACACATCCGCACCCGGCCACGCAATATGAACCCAGAAGGTCATATGAACAAGAATGACCATAATGAATATCAATGAATAATACTAATCCGACAAAGTCAAGAATGACTCACCGATACAAAAGTGATAATGAAGTGATTGATAGTTTTCAATGAAATGATTGGAACCGCCGTTCCTCGCTAATGAAATGATTATCCGACAATTACAAGTCTCAAAATGATTAATACAATGATGATTGAGTTATGATTATGAATGATCAACAACAAGAGGAATGAATATCCTTTTAACCGAGTAAGATTTAACTTACCCAATACCGATGAAGAATGTCCGTCCCACGAACAACGTCTAACCAAGATACCGATCGCTCGAACAACCTTGAATAACAATAATTACCAACAATCGTTCAATACACGTATCAAACAACAAAACACGACTAACCCAAGGGTCGAAACAACGATAAACAAACTCATAGGCATTCCAACGAATACATAACCGACCGCACAACTTCAGAAATATCGATCCGAATATGTCGAAACCCACACCAAAATGAGTGTTTCGAACTAACAAAACACTTCAATGATCTCAATAATCCATTAGGAATCTATAATTCATGATTACAACGACATCAATCGGAAAATCCCCAATTAACCGAAGTCAACCCCAAGGGTTCTTGAAAACAATTCCGAAAATAACCATTAAATCCGTAGGAATATATTTATCCAAGTAGATAATCCATAACTTAACATATCCCAATGATAATCCAAGCTTACACGAAGAAATTGGAAGGAAAACCCAAAAATCCGAAATTCTAGATCCAAGAGATTAATACCTTTGATTCGATGTGATGAAGATGATGAAATGATGATCAATCCGAAAGATGAGCTTGAAGATGATGGTTGATGATTACACCTCGAAGAACCCTCTCTGAATCGCTCGAAAATCGCCCAAAAATACCGAAGGAGTGAAATGAGATGAACAAATGAAGAAGTCTGACTAACTGTCCAATTTATACTCAGACCAGGTTAGCGTGCGCTAGCCCTTGTGCATAGCGTGCGCTAACGAGTAATTTGGATAGTCCAGTACCCACTGTCCGAACACGGTAGCGCGCGCTACGTACCTCTTTGTAGCGTGCGCTACGGCCATACTACTAGCGTGCGCTAATATCCATTGTTAGCGTGCGCTAGCGAAATATTTAACGCCCGATCGGAGTCCGAAAACCATCGCCTCGATCTAACCTCGATAGCGTGCGCTACAATCATTATTTAGCGTGCGCTAATATATCGATTGCGTCACGCTAACAACAATGCATAGCGTGCGCTATGAATAAACCGGTGCGATCCGGTAGCCACTGGACTCAACCTGATCCGCTCCTAGCGCGCTACCCACACACATAGCGTGCGCTACTACGACCCGTTAGCGCGCGCTACTTACCACTCGTAGCGTGCGCTACAAATATTCTCACCTGCAGTCCAGTACCTTCTGGACTGCAGCCAAGGTAGCCTTAGCGTGCGCTAAAGCTGAGCGGTAGCGTGCGCTACCTATACCCAATTAACGTACGCTAAAAGGAGTATGTAGCGTGCGCTACTCCTCAAGCACAGCTTGCAACGAAAATGACAATGATGATAAACACGGCACGAAACTCCAATCAGATTAATGATGAATGACGATCGATACTCGATACAATTACTCTGAATGATGAATACCATGACTGAATCTGAGTGACAAATGATCAATAATGAATGAAATTACTGAGTATCAAATACTGAAAGATAAATACTGAATGATAAATACTGAGTGATAATTACTGAATTACAACTGGGTATTACATACACCCCCCCTTAAAAGAGTTTCGTCCTCGAAACTAAGGGTAAACAACTTGGGACATGAACTATCCATCACGATCTGCAAACAATAATGTCCAAATAGTTCTCGGGACCAAATCAATCGCACGCCCAAGTCCCCAAGTCTTGACGTCTCGGATCACAATGAACGATTTCCCAAAAATATCACGAAGTCTCGGTATGACACCAAAAGGAATGCATCAAACGATCTCAAAATCTCAAGATTCTCAAATACGATCATTATAAGATAGATCAACAATAAATGATCCACAACCATGACACATTAATACGGATTGAGTTATATAGTCATCTGAAAGACAAGGCTATATATCAAATGTGCCCAACATCGATATCCTCCATACCATCGATCTCCTCGATCCCAACGATTCGACGAAGACCCAAACCTGAACTCACCGCTTAATATGACCCCGAAAGGTTACCAAAACGAGAGTGACTAAGATGAATGATAAATGATTAGATAACCGACAAGGATCAAGAATAACTCGCGAGGTGAACTAATAACGAAATGAGTGATAACTCAAATGAAATTATTGGAACCATTGTTCCCGTGAGGTGAATGATTGGTTGATAAATATAAGTCTTAACGTGATTGATATATGATGAATGACCTATGCGAACAATTGAGCAGCGATGAAATGAATGATTATCCTATTCGAGCAAGAATTAACTTGCTCAACACCGGTGATGAATGTCCCGTTGTATCACTGTTTAAGCAAACAACAGTCGAACTCGTTGTCTGAGATGAAGATGCTCTCCCAGCATGAATACGACTAGAAACGATCTCTTGGACGTCGGAGTCCGATGTCCCTCGGAACTCCTTCCATACCGAGGCAGGAAAGTCACGCGATAATTGCAGATCTCGTATGGAGATTGCACTATGATTACGAGATGAAATGATAACAATGAGCATACATGCTCTAACAAAATGGATGCATTAATAATGCAATAAAACGATCGTCGACATGACGCCGTAATATGAGAAGATCGCTTTGAAAAATCAAGTGAGGTGACAAGCCTATCCGATGAAATTCTGAAATGATTACCTTGAACAAGTTCACAAGATTGAAAAATTTGATTCACAAGATCAACAATCAACCGTGAGATGGATTTGGATGGTTAATAAATTAATCGAACAATGAGATTGACTCGGTGATAAATGAATTAATTGAACAATGAGATTAATCGAGTGATGAATGAATTGGTGAACAATGAGATTGATGAGTGATGAATGAATTGGTGAACAATGAGATTAGTGAGTGATGAATGAATTGATGAACAATGAGATTGAGTGTGAATGAATTGATGAACAATGAGATTGGTGAGTGATGAATAAATTGAACAATGAGATTGGTGAGTGATGAATGAATTGGTGAACAATGAGATTGGTGAGTGATGAATGAATTGGTGAACAATGAGATCGATCGAGTGATGAATGAATTGGTGAACAATGAGATTGGTGAGTGATGAATGAATTGATGAACAATGAGATTGGTGAGTGATGAATGAATTAACTGAACAATTTTAGAAAATCCTTCCACAAACCGCCGATAATAGCCGGCTAATCCGAGAAAGCTTCGGATTTGCTTAACATTCTTCGGAGGTGACCAATCTTGGATAGCCTTCGTCTTCTGAGGATCAACACGCACTCCATCTGATGAAATTACAGGTCCGAGAAAAGTCACTTCGGACATCCAGCACTCACCTTTGGAAAACTTCCCATAAAGTTGCTCTCGTCTTAACACGTCGGAAACCTGATGAAAATGAACCTCGTGTTCCTCCCGGTCACGAGAATAATCAAAATGTCATCGATGAAGACAACAACAAAGCGATCCAAAAGTCGATGAAAACCTGATTCATTAACTCCATGAATACCGCAGGTGCAATAATCAACCCAACCGGCATAACCGCAAACTCATAGCGACCATAGCGTGTTCGAAAAGCCGTCCTCGTGATATCCGACTCTCGAATCCGCAACTGATGATATCCAGATCTTAAGTCGATCTTGGAAAATACTGAAGCTCCCTGAAGTTGATCCAAAGATCGCCGATCTGAGATAGAGGATACTAATCTTGATCCTCACCTGTTCAACTCGATAATAATACACACACGAACGAACCATACCTCTCCTTGACAGATAACACCGGTGCTCCCCACGGGAACACACTCGGTCGGAGATAACCTTTCTCGAACTAATCCTCAAGTTGAATCTTCAACTCCGCATTTGGTCGGGGCCATCCGATACGGTGTCTTCGATAATGGGGACGTACCGGCTTCAACTCACTCCTGAATTCCACTACTCTATGAGAAAGCAACCAGATAACTCGTCTGGAATACATCGTCAACCGATGACAATGATACCACGAATGATTGAACATTTCGATTGCCCGAGATTGGTTAATCGATAAAAAGTGATACAATGAATGATTGAATAGCTCGATTGCCTTAGAAAGGTCAATCGATGAAAATGATACAATGAATGATGAAATAGCTCGATTGCCTTAGAAAGGCCAATCGATGAAAATGATACAATGAATGATGAAATAGCTCGATTGCCTTAGAAAGGTCAATCGATGAAAATGATACAATGAATGACTGAACAACTTGCTTGCGGAATTTCTCTGCTTCCATCATAATAGTAATCCTTCTGGAACAACGGGGATTACCTCCCTGAAGTACACATTCGACGACCAACGACGAAAATGATAATGACCATGCGCTTACGAACATTGAGAACGGCATCATGACAATCCATCTAATTAACACTCAATATTACATCGTCCTTAGATAAATTCACCACGATTAGGTCCACTGACCAATTGCGGTCATTAAGCTTACCTTGGTGTGATTTCCGAAAATCTTCTATCGTTAGGTACACCGATGGTATGAGGTCCACAAGCAATAGGACTATCCAAATTAAGTTTATTCAATCATGACTTGAAAATGAATGAATGCGGTGCACCAGTATCAAAAGGTACACACGGGTTGAAATAAAATTACGAGTATACCTGAGATCGTTCGGGCCACCGGATCGTCGATCCTCTTCATCACAAGAATCAGGACTGCGGCCCCGAACCGGACGCTCCGTCGATAAATACGAGATCCCACTCTATTTGCTTCCATTGTCTTAAGCAGCGTTGACAAAGCGGTCGATTCAAAGCTGGTTGCTTGGGGCTGAGATGCCACCGAGCCGACTTGAGTTCTTTCGGCAAAACGGGCCTTATGCCCAAAATTCCCACAATTATGACATGTGATAGACGGCGTCGTACCTAATCTTGAAATGGCCGGCGCCCCACGGTTGAAACAGAGATGATGGCCGCCAGGTTGCTCGGGTGAGATCCCGCAGGATTAGGTGCCGTAGGAGGGCTCGAAGCGGTAGGACCATACGAGGTTTCTTGGAGGTTGACCAACCGCCTTGAACGATTACGCTTCGTTGATTTCTTGCTGAAAGATGAAGGTTGTTGTTCAGCACTTTCCTTAGTAGCCATCTCATACGGGAGAGTTCTCTCGATTAATCCGGTCAGAGTGGCGCAATGATGATTGAGCAACTGCACATGGGTCATCATGGCCTGCATAAAAGTGAGTGGATCAACCCGAACATCTTCTGGTCGAGCCGAGTCCTGGGCACGATTTCCCGGCAGCGCTGTATTTTTGCTCGGGCTTCGGTCCGCACCGCGGCCTCTCCCCGTGCATCCCCTGATAGCTCTCTCCATACTGAAGTAGGAAGGTCGCATAATGATTATATTTCCCGCATGATTAGCACGTTATGATTATGTCATGAGATGATGAAAATGAGTATACATGTTCTAACTTAGTGATTATATGAATGATTTACTGAAGTGACATGATTATCTGATGAAATTCTTGAAATGATTATTTTTAATAACTTAACAAGATTAATAATATGATCATCCAGATCGACAACTGAGTAATGAAATGAATTGAGTGATTAATGAGTTAATATGATCGTCCTGATCATTAACTGAGTAATGAAATGAATTAAGTGATTAATGAGTTAATATGATCGTCCTGATCATTAACTGAGTAATGAAATGAATTAAGTGATTAATGAGTTAATATGATCGTCCTGATCATTAACTGAGTAATGAAATGAATTAAGTGATTAATGAGTTAATATGATCGTCCTGATCATTAACTGAGTAATGAAATGAATTAAGTGATTAATGAGTTAATATGATCGTCCTGATCATCAACTGAGTAATGAAATGAATTAAGTGATTAATGAGTTAATATGATTGTCCTGATCATTAAGTGAGTAATGAAATGAATTAAGTGATTAATGAGTTAATATGATCGTCCTGATCATTAACTGAGTAATGAAATGAATTAAGTGATTAATGAGTTAATATGATCGTCCTGATCACAATGAATGATGATGTTTGAGGATTGTTAATTGATGAATGATGAATGAATGACTATTGCCAGAAATTATACCATGGCGTTAGAAATCTTACAGTTTTTCCGGTCTGATTGGCTCGGCATTTGCACAGGTCACACGTGACGCGAAAGTCCAATGATACTAGTCTGATGACGATGATTTCAAATGAGACATGACTCGGAAGGTAGTATTCAAAACCACGCTCCGATACCAACTCTGTAACACCCCAAACTAGGCGGATATTACAGTGCCGTAGATCCCCAACTGGGACCCACCAGGCAAATGAAAATGAATGAATTACACAAGATAAATGTAGTACCGAACTACATTACAACAATAATTACTCCGATGAGGAGTTTAGTTACAACACACCAGGACAACACTGAATACTAGTGTATTTTATATGAAGATAAAATACACAACACTGAATGAAATGAGCATTCAAACGGAATGTCTGCAGCGGAATAAATAAAGGAAACATGAATGACTGAATAAATGATGAGCAGATCGGGCCCCCTACTAGTATCACTGGGACTCCTCGCCGTCACCGTGCTCTCCCGTGCTTTAGCCTTGCCATGACCTAAAAACAATATCCCCAACGGGGCCATACAGAACAACAATCCTCAAGGGTTGAAAATACACAAACATGATTTAATGAAGTTATGAAATATCCTTAATTATGAATTACGCCGAAGAGGAGCATCATAGTACGCCCGTAGTGTTGCATGCAAGTGTACAAGACGGATGACCGGACACACCCGTCCTTGTACCTAATTAGTCTCACGGAGGTAATCGTTACCGTGTGCACAGTCCAATGTATCACTCCCAATACATGGCCATCACGTGCCCGACTAAAAATTCCACACATCCGCACCCGGCCACGCAATATGAACCCAGAAGGTCATATGAACAAGAATGACCATAATGAATATCAATGAATAATACTAATCCGACAAAGTCAAGAATGACTCACCGATACAAAAGTGATAATGAAGTGATTGATAGTTTTCAATGAAATGATTGGAACCGCCGTTCCTCGCTAATGAAATGATTATCCGACAATTACAAGTCTCAAAATGATTAATACAATGATGATTGAGTTATGATTATGAATGATCAACAACAAGAGGAATGAATATCCTTTTAACCGAGTAAGATTTAACTTACCCAATACCGATGAAGAATGTCCGTCCACGAACAACGTCCTAACCAAGATACCGATCGCTCGAACAACCTTGAATAACAATAATTACCAACAATCGTTCAATACACGTATCAAACAACAAAACACGACTAACCCAAGGGTCGAAACAACGATAAACAAACTCATAGGCATTCCAACGAATACATAACCGACCGCACAACTTCAGAAATATCCAATCCCGAATATGTCGAAACCCACACCAAAATGAGTGTTTCGAACTAACAAAACACTTCAATGATCTCAATAATCCATTAGGAATCTATAATTCATGATTACAACGACATTAATCGGAAAATCCCCAATTAACCGAAGTCAACCCCAAGGGTTCTTGAAAACAATTCCGAAAATAACCATTAAATCCGTAGGAATATATTTATCCAAGTAGATAATCCATAACTTAACATATCCCAATGATAATCCAAGCTTACACGAAGAAATCGGAAGGAAAACCCAAAATCAAATTCTAGATCCAAGAGATTAATACCTTTGATTCGATGTGATGAAGATGATGAAATGATGATCAATCGAAAGATGAGCTTGAAGATGATGGTTGATGATTACACCTCGAAGAACCCTCTCGATAAATCGAAAATCGCCCAAAAATACCGAAGGAGTGAAATGAGATGAACAAATGAAGAAGTCGACTAATCGTCAATTTATACTCGGACCAGTTAGCGTCGCTAGCCTTGTGCATAGCGTGCGCTAACGAGTAATTTGGGTAGTCCAGGTACCCATTGTCCGAACACGGTGGCGCGCTACGTACCTCTTTGTAGCGTGCGCTACGGCCATACTACTAGCGTGCGCTAATATCCATTGTTAGCGTGCGCTAGCGAAATATTTAACGCCCAAGATCGGAGTCGAAAACCATCGCCTCGATCTAACCTCGATAGTGTGCGCTACAATCATTATTTAGCGTGCGCTAATATATCGATTGCGACGCTAACAACAATGCATAGCGTGCGCTATGAATAAACCGGTGCGATCCGGTAGCCACCGGACTCAACACGATCCGCCCCTAGCGCGCGCTACCCACACACATAGCGTGCGCTACTACGACCCGTTAGCGCGCGCTACTTACCACTCGTAGCGTGCGCTACAAATATTCTCACCTGCAGTCCAGTACCTTCTGGACTGCAGCCAAGGTAGCCTTAGCGTACGCTAAAGCTGAGCGGTAGCGTGCGCTACCTATACCCAATTAACGTACGCTAAAAGGAGTATGTAGCGTGCGCTACTCCTCAAGCACAGCTTGCAACGAAAATGACAATGATGATAAACACGGCACGAAACTCCAATCAGATTAATGATGAATGACGATCGATACTCGATACAATTACTCTGAATGATGAATACCATGACTGAATCTGAGTGACAAATGATCAATAATGAATGAAATTACTGAGTATCAAATACTGAATGATAAATACTGAATGATAAATACTGAGTGATAATTACTGAATTACAACTGGGTATTACAATGGTAGTATTGGATGAGTAACGTGTGTGTGTGTGTATGCTCACTACGGGTTAGATTAGACGGGGTCTCGGTAGGGGTCCACAGAGACGTGGATCGACGAGCTTTGCTTTTAACTACTACGGATTAGATCCGACGGGGTCTTGGTAGGGGTCCACAGAGACGTGGATCAACGGTTAATTGTGGTGCATTTTTATAAATGTGTTTTGGGTTATGGCGTTTCTGGAAATGTGTGTTTCAACTGATGTTTTCTGATTTGCATGCTTTGACTATATGTGTAAGGTGTAAGTTGTTCATTTGGTTACTTGTACTGGCGTAATTGCTAACCCCTTTGGGGATCTGTTTTGGGAAAATTCTTGTCATGAATTTCAGGTCATGTTCAGCCGAACGATCGGGCACTGGGGCAGTACGAGGATACTGGCCAGGGTTGATGACGTGTGCAATTGAGTCTCTTTATTTCCGTTGTCCTTTTTGATGCGGTTGTTTTTCTTTAAACTTGTGAACTTATAAAAAGTACTCGCGAGTACTTAGGCATTTCTATTGGGATTATGGTTTGTATTATTAATTGTTATTTATGATTGACAGTGATGTCCGTTTTGCCGGTTATATCGGGCGTTTCATTTATTTTTCGTTCTGGTGATGTGTGTTTTCTCGCTAACTCAGATAGTTAGACGAGTGGTATTTCTTAATTAGCCTGGTGGGTCCCATGTAGGGGTCCACAACGCTGTAATATTTCCCCGAATATCTTGGGGGTGTTACACGCATAAAGGACTAGCTTCATGTCATATATCTCTTTTTGTGTCTTAGGACACATATATTTAGATAGTTGACTTCCATGCATGTACATTTGAAAACCTTTCTTGGAATTCTCCATGCTAAACTGTTTTTGCACTGTATCGATATAAGATGCGGGAGATAAGCACAACATCATTTTCTTCCGATCATAAAAGATCCTGATCCCGAGGATGTGCCCTGCTTCTCCCAAATCCTTCATATCGAACTGCTCAGACAGCCATACCCGTACGTCCGACAACTCCTTCACGTTGTTTCCAATCAGAAGGATTTCATCTACGTACAGTACAAGAAACACCAACATGTTTCCAATGCATTTCTTACACACACAACTCTCACTCGGACATTGGACGAATCTATATGACTGGACAACCTCGTCAAATCGAATGTTCTAAAATCTAGATGCTAGCTTAAGTCCATAAATACATCTCTTAAGCGTGCACACTAAGTGCTCTTCTCCTTCAACAATGAATCTCTCTCGTTGGCGGATGTAGATATCCTTTGTCTAGACTTTCATTCAAGAATGCAGTCTTGACATCCATTTGCCTAATCTCCAGATCCAAAGGCGCAGCTATAGCTAAAAGAATCTGGATTAACTTAAGCATGGCTACCGACGAAAATGTTTCATCGTAATCCATGTCCTCTTTCTGAGTGTAACCTTTCGCTACAAGCCTCGCTTTGAAGGTTTCAACCTTCCCGTAACCTCATTTTTTTGCTTGTAGACCCATTTACTCCTAGTGGCTTGTACCCCATCAGGTAGTTCTACTAGCTCCCACACTTGATTGGAATCCATAGATCACATTTCTGATTCCATTGCTACTTTTCAGGAGTCAACATCTTTATCTTGGATTGCCCCCTTATAAGTCCAAGTATCTGATTCATCTTCGTCTGAGATTGAGTCCGAAGACTGTCCCATGCCTATGAATCATTACGGTTGACGGAAACCCCTCCCACTATGATGAGGCAAATCCTGAATTGGTGTAAAAATTTCAAAATCGATACGTGGTGCATTGTTAGTTGGTGCTTGTACGATTGGTATGACAGAGTCTCGCCCCTCAACTTTCCAGAATTAGTTCACTCGTGGGCTTGTGACAAATCACATAGTCCTCTTCCAGGAACCGGGCACTGGTGCTAACAATGACCTTCTGATCTTGGGGACTATAGAACAAGCCACCCTTCGTTCCCGTAGGATATACTACTAAACACTTGTACCTCTGTACGAGATGCCAACTTATCAGCATCCTTATTCAGCACATGTGCTGGAGTACCCCAAATCCGAACATGTCCTAGACTGGGCTTTCACCCACTCCACAGTTCTGTGGGTGTTTTTGGAACTGATGTCGAAGGCACCAGGTTTAGAATGTTTGTTGTTGTTTTCAAGGCATACCACAAGAACGAAATAGGTAAATCCGAGTAACTCGTCATTAACCTAACCATTTCTAAAAGAGTTATGTTCCTTCTCCCACCAATATCATTTTGTTGTGGAGTTCCCGGCGCAGTGAGTTGTGACGTAATTTGGGATTCCAACGGGGCGGGGATGGGGCGGGGTTCACAACTCCCGGCCCCGACCCCGGTTTTTGAATCCTTCCCCGTCCACGATCAAATTCTGGTCAAACCCCGGTCAAACACCGATCCCCGGTCCCCGGTCCTTACCCGGTCCCCCCGCTTTGCTGCTATTTTTATAGCTATTTTCAGCTATTTTTCTGATGTCTTTTTAGTCAAAACACATAAAATAGTAATTAAGTAACTGTAAAAAATTACATAAGTTCATAAAAGTCCACAATAAAAGATTACATAACTTAAGTTCATAACCACAATAAAAGTACACATCATTCGACATCTTCATCGTATTCAACCGTTTGATCAAATCATGCTCTCTATCTTTTTTATCTACAATTAAATATAATACGAGTTAGAAGTGATTCATATAAGTGTACGAATTACGATATAATAATTTATATTATTCAATTTCTTTTAAAATTAAATATTTAATAAATATATAAAAAATTAAATTTTTAATTATATATATACCAGGTCCGGGGCGGATCGGGGGATAGGCATCCCGGCCCCGGTCCCGACCCCGGTTTCATATAAGCGGGTAGCCCCAGCCCTGGTACACGGTTTGGCGGGGAATCCCCGACCCCGGTCGGGGCGGGTCGACTAGGTTCCCCACCGGGTCGGATCAAAATGCCATGCCCAGACGTAATCCCCTCATTTGCCAAGAAATCCAAAAACTCTATACTAAGGTATTCGCCACCACGATCAGATCGTAGTGACTTGATACTCTTCCCATGACGCTTGTCCATTTCAACCTTTGAAATCTCTGAACTTGTCAAATGCTTCAGACTCGCGTCGCATCAAATAGATGTATCCATATCTCGAATAATCATCTATAAACGTGATAAAGTATTCGAAACCACCTCTAGCCTGGATGTTTATTGGACCACATACATCCGTATGAACATTATAACACATTATGAGCACGGTTTCCCTTGGCTTTAAAAAAATCCTTTTTGTCATTACCTTCTAGGCAGGACTCACATATTGAAAATGACTCAACTTGGAGGTCATCCAATGGGTCATTATCTACCAATCTTTGATTTCTTCTAAGGTTTACATGACCTAACCGTAGATGCCACATATATGTTTGGTTTATGCTTGAAGGTTCTTTTCTCTTTTTAGGTTTAGACAAAGAGTTAAGCGATTTACGTTTATACATTGGAGTTTGTGCAGTATTAATGACATACAATCCATCAGTATAGATACATTTACAAACATATTTACCGTTTTTTCTTATAATAGCATCACTTATTAAAACTTTCTAATAATACCTTTGCCCCCAATTATATTTTGATGCGAGTTGAATTCATTCGGGGTTGCAATGGAATTCAACGTACCCTATAAATCGACTGATTCAAGCATTAACAATCCAGTACTAAGCAACTAGAGAATTAAAAATTCAAAAGTTCAAACATTCTTAATTTTTCATAATAATTTAAATCTTACACATTATTTAATTCAAGAAAAATAAAATAAAATAGATCATATTAGTTTATTTAAAAATCACTTTTTCAATTTAGAGAACACATTTAGGGCTGGAAAAAATACCGAAAATATCAAAATACAGAAAATATCGTATCGAAATATATCGAAAATATCGAAATTTTCGATATATCGATTTTTCTAAGATTTGATGATACTGCTACCGATATATTTTCAGATGGTAACGGTATGAGCTTTTGAAATTTTCGATATACTGAGGTATACCGAAAATTTTCGGTATACGGAATTTTTTTCGACATATACCGAAAAATTATCAGTATATCGAAATTTTTCAGTATGCCAAACTCTGTATAGTAGGGGTGGCATTTCGGAACCGAAAATCCAAAACCGAACCGAAAAAACCTGAAAAAATAACCGAAAAACCGAAACCGAAGAAGACCGAACCGAAAAACAAAAAAACAGAACCGGACCGAACTAATTTGGTTCGGTTCTGCCTCGAGATAGAGCGGAATCGAACCTGACCGAAATGGACCAAGTCAAATTTCAACATACTAAAATGACTTTGTTTTTGTGATTTTTGTGTGTTTGAATTTTAGTATAATTGCTTTTCCTTTGTAAGACTTCATGGGTCCAAGAATGACCGATAATACGCTCATGAATTTGTGATTCAATTAATTTAGGTTGAGAGAATGAGCATCATGATTTACGATTGCTATATATTTTGAGATATTTGGAAATTCTATGCAACTCTAACTTTTATCTTGAACATATATATAACTCTTGTTGACTTGTTATATACTTCCTCCGTTCTTTTATTATTGCAACGTGTGACTATTACACTGCTCACATACTCTTTTGACCATCTTTTGTGATTTATACATATGAAAAAATATAGTCATGTGGGATCTTGTTAAATTCATCTCGAAATATACTTTGCATTGGCAAATGTGAAAGTCCAGATGTTGCAATTATAAGAGAACGGAGGTAGTATAACTTATTCTATTGCATATAATATTTGAATTTATATTGTGAAGAACCGAAAAAACATCAAACCAAATCGAAACCGAACCGAATATTTATAAAACCGAACTTAACCGAACCGGACTTCAAAAAGAACCGAACCAAACCGAAACCGAATATTTGGTTCGACTCTCAGTTTCGGTCAAAAACCGAACCGAATGGAACCGAGTCCACCCCTACTGTATAGTATATTGAATTTTTTTGATATATCTTAAAATTTTCGGTATACCGCAGAAGTTTCGATATACCGAAAAATTAACGGTATACCGACTTGATTTCGGCATACCGATATTTGGTACAATAACGGTATGTAAATATGTCATACCGAAATTTTCAGATAATAGGTTTCGATACCGAAAATTTGACAGAATAAGATGATTTTTATCATACCGAAAATTTCGATACGATATACGGTATGAATGATAATTTTCAGTATACCGTAGTGCACTCTTAATAATTATTGAGAATCCAACGGGTTTTGACAAGGCTACGGACCGACGCACCCGACCCGCCCGCTTCGAGTCTTTTGACAGCTCACAGACATATCAATAATTGGCTCTTTCTAAACAACTGGATTGGGATGAGATGTGGTTCATATTCACGTGACTTTCCTCAATGATTCCCGTAGGACAAATGGTATTTTCTTTTTATTCTTTTATTTATTTTTGTATAATACTGAAGCGAGAAGGATTCTTTTTTTTTTATATATAAATTCAAATTTATAATAAGATTGATTCTTTTACTTATCTACTCCCTCAGTCACACCGATCTTAGTTAATATTCTTATTTGGACCGTCCCAAAATACTTGGTCATTTTTTAAGACATCTTTATCTCTCACAACTTTAAATAATACTCCCTCCGTCCGCCAACCATGTGCATTGTTTTGACCGACACGGGTTTTAATATTTCAGTTGACTTAGTTGGTAGAATGTGTTATGAGTGGAGTAAGGGGCACACTTGTGGTTAAAAAATTTGCCAAAATAAACAATGCACATAGGTTGTGGATGGACGGAAAAGGAAATTGTTGCACATGGGTGGCGGACGGAGGGAGTATATATTCATACCATCACTTTATACACTACTTTTCAACTTTTCTTAAATCTCGTGCCGAAAAGCAAATGCTCAAGCTGGGTGGGACGGAGGGAGTATATTATATATCACCCGTCCCGCTCAGAATTTTACACTTATTTCTTTTTTATTTATTTAAAGACTTTATATTTATCAGCTTTACGTAATCAAATCAAACAACTACTTTTAATTTTTTAATCTCTACCACACACTCACTATCAATAATTTTTTTATTTTTTAATCTCCACCACGCATTTATTATCGTTACTTACACCAATCATTATCTAAAATACACAAAATATACAATATGTGTCAAGCTTTGAGCGGGACAAAGGGAGTACTAGAGACTATCCGTGCCATAATGACACGATGGCGGTGTTGTGACTCAATTCAAATAAGTAAATTATCAGATTACTTGCTAGAAGAAAAAAATACGTTGTTTTCCAAAAATTTATCGGCGGCTGACGGGCCTATCGTAAAGAAAAAATAAAAAAAATAAGAATCGCATAAAGTAGGTTGGCGGGTCTAGAATTTGAAAAAAAATAAAAAAAAAATTGATCGGCCGCCAGCGGTGGCACATCAGATGTTTGGTGTAAAAAAAAATGGCCGGGCCGGCGACGATGGCCCACCGGAAAGCAGGCAAGCGACCTAACTTTAAAAAAAAAGACCATTGGAGGTCCGTCGGCTGCCTGCGATGGCCCGTCGGAGGTCCGTCGACTGCCGGCGGTGGCCCTCCGAAAAGTCGGCCGACGGTCCGGCTTTTTAAAAAAATAAATAAATAGCCATCCGCCGCCGGCCTGGCGTTAGAAAAAATAGTCGGACGTCGGTGGCTTGTCGGCGACCTGACAAAAAAAAAGGTCGGCCAGCGGAGGTCCACCGGACATCGACGGTGGCCCGCCGGGAAATTGGTCGAGAGCCTGGCATTTAAACAAAAAAATTGGTCGTCTGCCGGAGGTCCGTGGGCCGGCTGGCCTGTCGAAGAAAAAATGACCGACCGTCGAAAGTCTGCTGAAAAAAACTGACCGATCGGAAGTCCATCGGATATCCCCATACTTTTTTAAATTAATTGTCCATTTAATTTAATTAGTATTTGGTCCGTGCGATGCACGTGGTGCAATATGAAGAGATGTAAGATATTAATATAATTTCATACTACAAAAAGTAAAATATGGCACTTAAAATACTTCTTTGTATATACTATTTTTCAGTTGGTTGGTGTTTAGTTATCATCGCTGTAAATTAATATCTTCAAATTTTTAAGGTTAGTCACTTGAGAAACGATCGCATATAGTTGTCCATGAATAAAGACTGAATTATTAAGGTATAGTCCGTTGAGAGGGGGGGCGAGAGGGAGCGAGAGAGAGACTGTCCGTTGATCTTATTTATAGTCATACAATATGAGATCATAAGAGAGACAATTATTTCAACTAAATTTTTAACGATATTTGAAGACCGATGGTGTTAGTGTCGCCTATGAGTACATATGCGCCAAATATTATTAATCACAATTCTCATCGCATTGCATAATGACATGGAGCGGTATATATTCCTTAATAGCATCACATGAGTTCATACTTCAAATGCAATTCATGAATAGAAAACACGATTTGCATTGGCTCATTGCATCTATAATGACCTCATACTCTTGACGTTTATTCTTATTTCTTACTCAAAAAGTCATTCTCATTTGATATTCTCTCTCTCTCTCTCTCTCTATATATATATATATATATATATATATATATATATATATATTAATCAGAGTAAAATCTTGTCAAAATTCATATATTGACGTATAGTATTTCAATTAGGTACAAATAAAAATAAAAGACTTAATAAGTAAAAATTTAGGGAACAAAATTTATAAACATTAACAATACGACCTAATAAATTTAGGCAAAAAATTACTTCGCCTCTTAGGTTTGGTATGCGTCTTGAAAACTAATATTCCGCATACCATAATTTTGGTACCATTATTTTGATTTGACGTGTGAATAGATAAAGTTATAATTGAGTAGTTACATAATTTTGAAATTAATATATATATATATATATATAATTTAATAGTAATAATAATAATATCAAATATTAAACAATAATAAAGTTTAAAAATACCTTTAAGAAATTAAATTAAATTAAATCAAAGACACAATTAATTTAAAAAAAAAATAGGGGCAACTCTGACGAATCGGCCGATCATTTTTTTTGCGCCAGGTCGTCGGCCTGCTTTGCGACGGGCCACCGCCACCGACCGACCTTTTCTTTTTTACGCCAGGCCGCCAACTTGTGTTCCGGCGGGGGTTAATTTTTTTTGAATGCCAGGCCGCCGCCGGCGGATGGTGGACCTCCGACGACTTCTTTTTTATGCCAGGTCACCGACCTGCTGCCTCGCGGACCTCCGGCGGCCGACCATTTTATTTTTCGCCAGGCCGCTAGCCTGCTCTCCAGCAGACCTCCGATTATTTTTTTAAACGCCAGGCCGCCGCCTGCTTTCCGACGGGCCACTACCGACAACCGATCATTTTTCTTATTTTTTAAATTCTAGGCTCGCCAGTCCGTCGGCGGTCTACCAATTTTTTGTAAACGCCAGGCCGCCTGCCTGCTTTCCTCCTGCAGTCAACCATTTTTTTATGGCCAGGCCCGTCGACTTACTTGCCGGCAATCCTTAATTTTTATTTTCATTTTTACGGCAGGCTCGTCGGCTGCCGATAGAATTTTGGGAACAACATATTTTTTTCTACCAAGTAATCTGATAATTTAATAATTTTAATTAAATTATATCACCGCCACAATAGCGTTATGGCATGGATTATCTCTAATCTATAATATAAAGGACAATGATATTTTTTGGTTGTCGTAGTCCGCACCAAAAAAAGACCACTCTGCCCCTCCCCTCTCCTCCATTCTCTTTGTATTGAATTTAATACAAATGGGTAGGACTCGAGTCGAGTACACCCGAACTCGAGTCGGGTTTATCATTTTCTGAATTCGGATCGAGTTATCCCGAGTCGAGTCGAGTGGCTCAGGAAGCTGCCGAGTTCAACCCACTCGAGTACAATCGGGTCACCCGAGTAGCTCGTCGAGCCAGGCGGGTCGGGCATGAATCGGGTCGTGCCGGGTTGTACCTATTTTTTCAACGTCCTTTGCAGATTTTTTTGCAAAACTCAAATCTTTTTGTTTTACATAAGTTTCACTTTTTACATAAAGAGTCAAACAAGAAAAGCATAGCGGAGAAAAGAAAAGCAAGAAACCAACATAAAATTCGGGAAAAAAATACTAAGAACTAAGAAGTCCATAACAAAAAAAAAAATTACGGTCCGTCTCAATTAAAGTGAGTACCCAAAAATACATTCACGGTCACGAACCTCACGGTCAGTCAAAAATCAAATTGCTAACAGAATTCTAACAGTCCGCAACAAGCCAACAACTTTAATCTTTAGCAATTCCAAATTGACTATATTCACTTGACACTTTATACTAAAACCAAAAGAGCAAAAAACCATAATGACTGATGTTGTGTCGAGAATTATACGCCTCGACCGGCGATCGCTTTAGTGACCGGGCGACCTAACCAGAGCCCCGCAGCCAAGGTAGAACTGCCGGCCAAAGGTCCCAGGACAAGTCCCGGTGCCGAGCGATCGACATCTAAGGCGATCGTCTCTCGGTACTTGGCGACCGACTCCTGGCGACCGACCAGGTGGCGACCTCCTCATGCCACGCGAAGCCATCGATCGTCCAGTCGGCAAGGGCCGATGCGCAAAGCCAACGATCGTCAGGTCGGCAAAGGCCGAAGCTCGGGACAAGGCCCACATGCAGATCCGGAAAAGGCATGGATAGTTAACCACAGCCTGTCAGCATCTTTCCACCAACCGGCAAGCCCGCCGAAAGATGTCAGTGGGACCGCCCGTGACAAAGAATCTCCGACGGTGCCGCTCCTCATTGGACACATTGTTGCCAAGAAGAACCGCAAGCTTTATGCAGACAGCCCATGTGACTTAAAGACGATCGCCCCATTATTATATTGGACGGAAGGCGATCGCCCGCCAGGAAACAAGGGATCCCAGCTCCTATAAATAGAAGGCTGCATGCACTTGGAAAACTCTGAAAACTATCTGATTTTTTCCTCTCTGAACTCATATTCTCGGCTTCTTAACAAGCTCAACCCAGAACTTGGCATTCTTACTCTTGGCAACAGCTATCTCTCGGTTCTTTCTTCTCTCTCAGCCTCTCTCACACAGAAGACGATCGGCAGAGAGCAAGAACACCAAAGCTTCGCTCAAGAGCTGGATAAATAGGATCTTTTACACTCATTGTATTTAGATTCTCACATTAATACCTGTATCCACGGATATTTATATTAATAACATCTCGCGAGAGTATTCAAGCTCGGGCCTAACAAACCCGGCAAATCTTGTGTTTATTCACACCCCCACGGAAGTGCTCTCGCAATTTGCTGTTGCTCGTCCATTCCAGCAATATCTATCTTCGGATAATATTTCGGGAAACAACAATTGGCGCTAGAAGGAGGGCCTAACACTCAATTTTATTCCTACCGTCTCGAATAACACTCACTGTTCTCCGGGGCATATACCTGAAGAAACACTCACTGTTCTTCAGAGAAAGCTTTCAGAATCATGTCTTCTGCCTCTGCATCGAAGAAAGCCGCTGGCCGATCCGCCAGACGCCTCGTTCCGTCGCAGTCCGAGCTACAGCCAATGGCGGAGGGTAGCCGCCGCGGTCCGATACGCTCGATCCCGCCCCTGAGGGACGGCCCAAGTCTCCCGCTCGATCAGTTCCAAACCGCGGAACAGATCGAGGAGGCCATGACCATCCTACAGGAGCGACTGAGTGCTCTCGACGCGCCTCCCGCTATCACCCCCTCGGCCATCCGCCGGATGACCAAACGGAAGTACAAGGCGTTGCTGACCGAGCGATCGCCAGGAGGCTCCCATTCGCAAGAAGAGGCGCTCGCCAGCCGGGGAACCTCTATTTTCGATCGCCTGGGCAGCGACCCATCTTGGAGACCGGGGCAGTCCGGCCCCAGCCACGAGACGACGTAGCTCGAGTCCGTCACCAGGAGTTCGGCGTATCCGACTCCGAGAAGACCGACCAGCCATCTGGCTCCCCCTCGCCAAATAGCCGAGGTCGGCAGCAGCGGATTCAGGAGATCGGTACACGACCGCCTCGGCTCCCGTTCCAAAAGCCGATCCATGAGCGACCAAGCTCAGCGATGGCCGTGATGCAACGCCAGCTCGACAACATGAAGGCGCTCCTGGAATCTGGGGCAGGCACCAAGAGCAAGATCGCCGGGCCGAGCGAGCCGCTCGCGGTCCACATCGAGCTCGCCCCCGTGCAGCATAAGATCGCTCCTCCGCAAACACCTTTGTACGAGGGGAGATCAGACCCCGAAACTCACCTGAGCAAGTTTAACATCTACATGACCGGGTGTGGGGCATCAGACGCGACCAGGTGCCGAATGTTCCCTCTGACGCTGGACGACCTTGCCCACAGGTGGTACACCTCATTGTCGCCTCGATCCATCGGCTCCTTTAACCAACTGGCGAACGACTTCACAGCGTACTTCGCCACCAGGGTCGCTCGGACAGAAGGTCCCCATCGCATGATGCAGATCAAGCAAGGGGAAGAAGAGTCCGACTCGGACTACATCGACCGGGTAGACGAGATCATCCTCAACGACGAGCCCATAAGCGATGAGATCGCCCTCTACGCGATCCTAGGAGGATTCCATGGTCTTTCGCCTATGTTCAGGCATCTTACGAAAGACCAACCCTCGACCTACGCGATCTTCCGCACTAAAGCCGCAGACTTTCTGGCCAGGCAAAGGTTTCTTCTTAGCCTATGAGCGGCGCGATCGGCGCCCGAACGACGATCTCCAGTCTTCCAGCCCGATCGCCAGTATCAAGCAACATCACCAGAACTGGAGGACTCGCTCGCCACCTACAGTTCATCATCTAACATGGTGGACTACGGCACGAGGTCGCCTCCACCGCACAACGTACACCATCGAAGGTCGGCATTTAACATGACAACCTGAGGTGTAAGAATGCAGCCATGGTCCTGGAGGTCGATGGAAACGACTGCTTAGGCCATGCAAGGTTCCTTTAGGCTGAGATCGCTTGCCCTTCGTTTAAATACGAGACGGGCGTAGTCGAAGGACCCTCCAAGTCAATCAGTGGACACGATCGCCCGCCCTCAAAAGTTCATCATCTAACATGGTGAACCCGGACAATACGACGCGTCACTACCCCCATTTCAACGTACACCGTTGAGGTTCGCCATCTTCATGGCGGGCCGAGGTGGAAGCAGATCTAACAAGCCGCGGAAGTGGAGTTGATTAATCCGACGACGCCCCGCGCAAGGACTCCTCTAGACCAAGACCGCACGCCCTTCGTTTAAATACGAGGCGAGGCGCAGCCTAACAGAGGACCCTCACAATAAAATGAGTCACGAGACAGACAATGTCGATCGCGCATAAGACACGGTCATGGAGTCGGTCCATCGAACTCCGCGACTGTGCATGGTTCCTCAGCGACGAAACAATCAAGTTTCTACGAGGGATCGGCAATGTTGTTTTTTGCAGGTACAAGACCGAAAGATAGCTAGCCAATCGACCAGATCGCCCAAGTCCGAATCCAAAGTCAGCTCAACGGATCGCCCATCCTCATCCTATACGATCGCCAGCAAGAACCACCTTGCCCCATGTCTTCAACATCGGAGCAAGCTGGGGGGCAATTGTTGTGTCGAGAATTATACGCCTCGACCGGCGATCACCTCAGTGACCGGGCGACCTAACCAGAGCCCCGCAGCCAAGGTAGAACTGCTGGCCAAAGGTCCCAGTACAAGTCCCGGTGCTGAGCGATCGACATCTAAGGCGATTTTCTCTCGGTACTTGGCGACCGACTCCTGGCGACCGACCAGGTGACGACCTCCTCATGCCACGCGAAGCCATCGATCGTCCAGTCGGCAAGGGCCGATGCGCGAAGCCAACGATCGTCAGGTCGGCAAAGGCCAAAGCTCGGGACAAGGCCCACATGCAGATCCGGAAAAGGCGATGCAGCACATGGATAGTTGACCACAGCCTGTCAGCATCTTTCCACCAACCGGCAAGCCCGCCGAAAGATGTCAGTGGGACCGCCCGTGACAAAGAATCTCCGACGCGTGCGGCTCCTCATTGATCGCACTTGGCCGCCAAAGAAGAATGCAAGCTTTATGCAGACAGCTCATGTGACTTAAAGACGATCGCCCATTATTATATTGGACGGAAGGCGATCGCCCGCCAGGAAACAAGGGATCCCAGCTCCTATAAATAGAAGGCTGTCTGCACTTGGAAAACTCTGAAAACTATCTGATTTTTTCCTCTATGAACTCAGATTCTCGGCTTCTTAACAAGCTCAACCCAGAACTTGGCATTCTTACTCTTGGCAACAGCTATCTCTCGGTTCTTTCATCTCTCTCAGCCTCTCTCACACAGAAGACGATCGGCAGAAAGCAAGAACACCAAAGCTTCGCTCAAGAGCTGGATAAGTATGATCTTTTACACTCATTGTATTTAGATTCTCACATTAATACTTGTATCCACGAATATTTGTATTAATAATATCTCGTGAGAGCAATCAAGCCCGGGCCTAACAAACCCGGCAAATCTTGTGTTTATTCACACCCCCACGGAAGTGCTCTCGCAATTTGCTGTTGCTCGTCCATTCCAGCAATATCTATCTTCGGATAATATTTCGGGCAACAACAACTGACTGATATATCGAACCGTCTTTCAGTTATTGATCGAGCCACTTGCTGAAAAAAATGATATTGAATTACACATCACATCACATATGAATCATGATTCATGAATTTTCTTCTATTAATACAATAAAATAACAAAATAATATTTAGAAATTCTTAGACAACACACCTTCGTTATCGGGAATGTTCAAGTCGATCTCCATTTTTTTAACTTAAAATTATCCTTCTAATAAGTTGACAGTGTAGAAGAAAGAAAAATAAAATTGTCATATTAATAATATGATATCAACATATGTATGGTATGGATGTAATAAAAAAAATGCACATGTGATGTTTTCTTAAATTCATAAAGCTCACGTGCCCAATCAACTCCACATATCAACATTTCCACAGTTTCAAGTTTCAAGCAAGCACGATGAGGTTCAATTACTCTACCACCGGTACTGAGAGTTGACTCAGAAGTAGGGCTGTCTAAAAGATTCGTGGTTAGTGGTTTTAACCAGAACCGAACCGAACCGACGTGGTTCCGGTTAACCGAGAACCACTGTTTGTGGTTAGGGTGTGGTTTGTGGTTTCTAAATAAAAAAAATATAGTTAGTGGTTAACTGGAACCGAATGGTTCCAGGACCACAGAACCACAAACCGAAATTATGATAAATTAATAAATTATAATTATATATTTTATCCTAAAAAGAAATTCAATAGAATTAATAATATGTAAATTAATTACCCCACATCAATTCTCCGTTTGTGATTGTTTTGAATTTTAATTGTTGGATTTATGAATTAATTTTAACTTATAGTTGTTGGATTTATGGATTAATGTGTTGTTGTCGACTATTTTTGTTTTAAAAGATTAATTTTAGCATTCTAGAATTGATTATTTTAGTTTTTTTCGGATAAAAAAAAACAGTTTTGAAGGTTAACCGAACCGGAACCATATATAATTGGTGTGGTTCCGGTTAACCGAAATTTAAAGTGGTGTGGTTAGTGGTTCCTATTTTGGGGCGTTTATGGTTCGGTTAACCGAAAATTATGGTTCGGTTAACCGGAACCGAACCACTCGACACCCCTACTCAAAAGCTACTGTTGTGATTGGAATAGCTAAAACATCAGCAGCCATTATTGACAATACTGGATATTTTTCTTGATTTGCTCTCCACCGGTCTAATGCCTCAAAATGCTCTCCATCAACAGGATAAATGCTTCCTTCCAAATATAACTCAAGTTCTGTTTTAATATGCTGAAAATTTGTATCTGATTGGATAAAAAACAACCCATATTTCGAAATTCCCCCAAGAATAAGCTTGCCCAATACACTTGAATGTCTATGCAAAGTTTGCAAGCCACTATTGGCCGATGATGACTCCGCTGTTGACCCTTTCCCATTATTTGGTTTTTCACCTACTTTCTCATCAACATATTTATTAAATAAACCAGTCAATGCTTTTTTAACTGTAGCCAGAAACTTTCCGCTTCTTTTCCATAGATGATTGAAAAACAAAATCGTAGAAGGTGCAACTTGAACCATGGGTCCAACACAGAGCCAATTGACATACATAAATTTCATTCTGACCAATATTATCAAACTTCTCCTTCATGGGTGTATCCATATCTCTGACGTATGATTTTCTGTCCATGCATCATTTTCATATCTAGCAATTCTTTAACTCTATAAACCTCAAAGAGAAATAAATTTGCAGTTGGATATTGAGAATCGGATACGACACATGTGACATCATTAATGATATCTAAGAATTCACATACATTACTAACCTTTTCCCACTCTTCATCGTCGAGGACATACTCAAACCCCCAATCTCAATTACCAAATGACGAAACACTTACTTAAAAGTGCATGCAACTGGCAACATATTATAAGTTGAATTCCAGCGTGTCGGGACATCTAGAACTAGCTTCTTAGATTTAACTCCAAATTGAGTAGCAAAAAGACCAAACTGATTTCGGCGACCCTCGGAAACGGCAATAAATTTAACTCCATATCTTATTGTGTCAATAATGGACTCAATTGGTTTGAGTCCATCTTGCACCAGGAGATTGAGAATATGTTCACAACAACGCACATGGAAAAGTATGTCATCTAAAGGTAAATGATACCTAATCGTTAGATAATTTTGCTTTAGATTTCTTAGTGCCACATCATTCGCTCTAGCATTATCTGGAGTGATCGTGCCTACTTTTTTCTCAATTCCCCATTATATGAACGAATTAGAAAGTGCTTCAGTAATGACAACGCCACTTTGGGGAGAATGGACATTACAAAAGTTAAGGACTCGCATATTCAACTTCCAGTTACTATCTATCCAGTGGCCAGTTACAACCATATACCCAAGTTTTTTATTTGAAGATGTCCACATATCCTTTGTAATATTCACTTTGCCCACACCTTTGAAAACTTCTTTCAATTTTACTTTTTAAAATTCATAAACCTTATTACAATCTGACTTCGCAGTTGTCCGACTAACCTTCTTCCAAAAAGAGTTGCAGTCCTCATTATTTCTTAAACATAAAAGACCCCATATGAGTAAAAGGTAACTCCTTGATCATGATATAATGCACTATTTTCTCCCTCATCTTTGAATGGTCATACTTGAAAGTACTGAGTTGTCATTTACCTATTCACCTTCGTTAACAAAATTTGACATAAAAACCAATTGTGTTTGTTTATGCTTCCCATTATTCTTTAAGCAAGACGCCAAGTGTCTGTTCAATGCAGATGTTGAAGATGTATTCCCTCTTGATAACACACTTTGGCACATCTTGCATTGTGCACGCTTATTTCCTATTTCTGGAACATTGGAATATGCTTGCATATACTGCCACACACCACTTGTCTTCTCTTTCTCTTTTTTATTGAAAGCTTGTGCATCTTCCTCACTGGGTATCCGGTCTGTTGACTTCCTTTTATCAACATCAATAATCTCATCGTCTTCCTTTTCTTCAAAACCCAATTCTTCCTCTCTGAGTTCCTGTATTTAAGTATCTTCAAAAATGGTATCCATACACGAGCAAGAAGATGATTGAATTGAATGATTTGGGTTGTTCAACGAAGACATGATGATCAATATGAAAATAGACAACAAATTAAGAAAATGTGAATCAATTGAAAACTCATATCAACAAGATTTTCTAAAAAATTGAACTGCAAGATTTTTCAATATCATCATTCATTAAAACGGCAAGATTTTCAACAGGACTTTCATCAATATACTGAACTACAAGATTTTCAACAAAATCAACACAGCCCCATTGAAATTCATTACCAACAACAACTGAAAACTCCAAAGAACAATTGAAAAATGAAATCAACACAATCCACAACATCGATGTGAAACTTATTCACCAGTTCTTATTTCTTCCGTATCCATCAACGATTCAATCATAATTCATAGCAAAAAAATACCGGAGGAAACAAATTCACTGAAAGTACCTACTGTCTTCCGACAACAGCTTGCGACGCCCGGGGAAGAAATTATTCTTATTGCTGTGTGAACTGATGAATTTAGTGCGACCGTCGCTCGTGCGAGTCGAAGTGAGATGACAAGGACAGAGTGCTCGACCAGGAAAGAATTTTTTGGGACGGTGCAATGGGTTGTGGGTGTGTCGTGGGTGTGTGTATTTGATACCAAAATCAAAAAACTGAAATTGGATAAACAATTTGAGCAGTCCGGCGGGTAGTCGAGTAAACTCGACCCGACCCGACCCGACTAAAAAATCGAGCGCAAAGTGACAGCCGAACCCGACCTGTTCGCAGACACAGAACTGAGTCGAACGCACACAAAATGGATCGAACTCGAATCGAACCCGAGTATACCCGACCGGTTTGATAACCCAGTCATATTAATAAGTCAATCAATTATAAGTAGTTGAATTAATTTGTGTATTATACTTTATAATCAATATTATGTACGTTTCATGATTTGACAGATATGACGAAAAAGATTTCAATCATTATGCATACAAATATTTTTATTTTTTGAAACATTCTGAATATCTAAATATTTAAATACTATTACATCTATCCCGGTCAAATATTTATATTTATCTCAAAAATTATCTCTTGATTAAGTTTATTTATATATATAAATATATATATGTATATATATATATGATTAAGTTTATATATATATATATATTACTTTTCATAATTAAATCAAACAATCAGTTTTACTTTTTAATCTCCATCAAAAATTACTATCAACGATTTTTATTTTTTAATATCCACCACGAATTTACCATCATTATTTATACCAATAATTATGTAAAATACACTAAACTTACATCATTTGTCAATTTTGGCTCGGACAGAGGGTATATATTTGGTGTTTATTATGTAATGAATGATATAAATAATGATGATAAATGTATGGTGTAGATGAAAAAGTAAAAAGTATTGATAATGAATGAGTGAAGGAGATTAAAGAGTAAAATATGGTTTTTTTATTGATCGTGAATAGAGATGGCAATGGATATTGGATCTGGTCCAGATCCACAGATCCGGATCCGTTTTTGAGGATCTAGATCTCAAATTTTTAGATCCATCGGATCCGGGTCGGATCTGGATCTATAAAAAAATTTGCTGAGCGGATCTGGATCTTCAATTTTCAGACCCGGATCCGACCCAGATCCGACCCGTGGATCTATATTATATATATATATATATTTAAAAACCCTAATTCTTTATGATCAAAAGCAAAAGAAAAAAGAATCCCTAATTCTAGGATGTCGATGATGTTGAAAGTAGTTGTAACATGGAAGACTTGTTCTCATGGACTCAAGATTAGTTGATCGTAAAGACTTATTTTGTGATGTGATGTGACTTTGGACCAATATATTTGTATAATATTTTGGATTTTTTTTGGATTTTTTGTAATGTGATGTGACTTATCTCATGAACATGAAAGTAGCTCGTGATATGATGTTTGCGTTGCTAATCTATTTTGATTTTTTTATAGTTGTGTGATATTGATATTGCGTCAATTTAAGTACTATTTTAGCTTAAAAGAGGGATCTGCGGACCAGATCCGTAGACCCGCAGATCCGACGGATCTGGATCTGAATCTCAGATTTTCGGATCCGACCTGGATCGGATCTGGATCTCAACAAAAAAATGGATCTGGATCCCGTTGCCATCCCTAATTGTGAAAAATGGTATATGTTGTTTCGGGAATTATTATTCCCGTGATGTGTCTTACCTAATACTGGTTG
The DNA here is from genome assembly GCA_033398695.1 of Orobanche coerulescens. Taxonomy (NCBI): domain Eukaryota; kingdom Viridiplantae; phylum Streptophyta; class Magnoliopsida; order Lamiales; family Orobanchaceae; genus Orobanche; species Orobanche coerulescens. Next base: position 144,082,087 of record CM065817.1, read on the forward strand.
TAGATACATAGATGGAAGGTTCTAGATCCTTTTAGAGGTAGTATAGGAATCTTATCTATGGAAGGACTCTCATTGTAATGCCTATCTAAAGGCCCCTCTATCAGTGTTATGAATACAATTGATTGACTCGTATTTATAGTCTTTTACTTTTTCCTGAAACACGTTATCAGCACGTAGTCCCCAACTGAGTAAGAATTTTTTCCTCTCCCGCTTTTTTTTTCCAGAAAATCCCGAAAAAGAAAAAAGAAAAAAAAAACAGATCGGATCTCAGAAGCCCTAGCCCATCGACATCGGCGCCACTGGCGATCCAAACCAGATCGAACGCCATCCCAGCCCTACCCCTCGATCTGCAAATCCCCCGCGAGCAACCCGTGCCCGACCGTTCGAACTTGAGGAATTCCTGGCGCCTGCTGCACGTCGCCCTCCCCATCGCGACCAGACTCCAACGTCGCCTGCCTCGTCGAACCCACCCCCCCCCCCCCCCCCCCCCAAAAAAAATCGACCGCGAACCACCGTCACGCCGCTGCTCTGTGACGCCCTGCACCAGATTGCCATCGCCGCCCGCATCCAGAGTCCGGAATAACTTGGACGAATAGATCACCTCCATCCGCGACCAGACTTTGTGCCTCCGTCTCGCCTCCGATCTGCAAATCGGATCTGCATTTTCCGACTCACAACAACCCGCTCGGCCCGCTGATCCAGATTCCGGCCCAACCCGTCTGCACGCTCGGATTCTGGCCTGTTCATACAGCCCGTTCGCAAACTCAATTTTCGGAGCACTCGAACCCGACTCGCGATTCAGTCCAGTCCAGTTGTTGACCCGACCCGGTTGCTGACCCGACCCGCTCGACAGTCCCATTTTCGTCTAGCCGACTGTTGCCTAAAGCTGCGACCCGAGCTGATCGAAGCACCGCCGGATCATCCAAACGGTTTTATGCACGTGATATTTACTGTTTGAAAACCTAGTGCACGAGACAAACCTATCACAATAAAAAAACCGAGAGACGAGAATTTCCGCGTGTAAATTTTCTGCACAGCGCAGTCAAACCAAAATTATGTTTCCCGATTCGTTAACCGTCGGATCGGTGTGAAATTTTGACAACAACTTTCCAACACAAATATCTATATATTCAACGGTGAAGATCAGATTCTGAGTAGTATTGCTTACTGAATCTGCTGCCGAACAGAAGCAGATTTTTACGAGGAAATTTGGAGATCCGACCTCATCCAATACCGAGCTGCTGCACCGCCGCGCCCGAGTCCTTTTTCGGCCTATTATCGAGCCCAGTAGCCCTTTCCGGGTATTTCTAAACTCTCCATCTTTTTCTAATTAATGGTTCATTTGTTCATTAATTTGTACACTTATGAATCTTACCATGTTTATGTTTTACGCGCATATAGGAAAATATGTTGCTCATGATGATGTGCATGCTATGGAGAAAAGCCATATTTGTTATCCCATTTAAGGATCAAAGTAAATATAGAACGGAGTACCCACAGAAATATGTTGCTCATACGGAGAGAAGCCAAATTTATTATCCCGTTCAAGGATCAAAGCACATATGGAACCAAGTACCCGCAAGATTTTATTAAACTTCATGTTTTTCAATTCCTCTCTTTTGGGATTTTTTTGTTTTTTTGGAATTGGGTATTTGAGTTCTTTATCTCCCACACTACTTTGCGGTGGATGAGACTATGAGAGGTGGTATCACTCTCATATGTCGAAGTAAACTGTGTGACGGTCCTAGGGGAGTCACGGATAATTGTTGAAAGTCGATATTTGTGGTTGTTGCACACACCACGGTTTCAGTGCGATTTGACGTTGCCGTTTTATCGATTTTAAACCAACAATTGAAAAAAAATGAACATTGTCGGTAACGGTAAAGTTATGAATTGTTCATGATTAGTCACGAATTTGTGACGTACAAATGGGACAAACATCGATTGCGACGGATATGTCGTGGTTAAAATCGATTTGTGACGGATTTGTCACGTTGAATTGAGCGACCACCACGTTGGTCTTCACCCAATCCCATACTTGGAAAACTCCATCTTTCATCCTATTAAAATAAAATATTGCATGTGGGTGTAGTCATGCACCGTCTCCTTACAATATGATATATGAAAGAGTGTAAGAGTAATTCTCATGAATTTTAACATGTAAAGCAATGGCATATTGCTTTAAGTACATGAATTCGTTGACCTCGATTATAGTTCGTGTGACTATAGGTCCAAATACTTTTCTGAGTATTTGTAAAGGCATGTGCCTTATACATTTTACTATGTTTAGTCGATCTTATTGGATAGTCAAGATGAGTTGGTTACGGTATATTCATTATGTCTCATGGTTCAAAATGCTTAATATTTATGCACCAGGTTGCATCCATATAACATGGCACGTATACTTGCAAATTGAGAATTAAAATTCTTGCTTGATTTGATGCACTTTGGTGGATTTTGTCTTCATTTTTGATCATGACTAGGCGCATCCTCCTTGGTATTTGTTTATGCTTTGAAAGTTCAAATGGAATAAGTTATTTCTAAACAACCTTAGCTGTACCGACATTCCTACTTTCTCTGCAAGTCTACCAAGTTGGAGTTACCGAAAGGATCATTAGTCGAGATAAGAAATCGAACACCCTGCTGCGTTTAAACGCACCTATGGCTGTCATCGCCATGTTTTTGCATCAACACTTATGCCATTGGATATGGTCTCAACCTTATTTTCTCACCAAACTTGGGAAATATTAAAGCAAACAATTAAAACATACACTGTGATCTGAGTTTAATGATCCATGTTGTTCACAACCTATGGATAGAAAGATAAAGAAGTCTAGTTTCCAAAACATCTGACTGTTCATCCATAGCCTTCCTAACAAGGTAGTTACTGCTGTTTTAGTAAACAAATGTCAAGCTACACGAAATTTTATTTCCAGCGATTGTGCTAACTTTTGTCCCAACTAACTTGGTTCCCATCTTAAATTTACAAGCAGTCTTATGACACACGTTTTTCAACCTCTTTTTGGCTGAATTTGCCATAGATGATGCAATTTTTGGTATGCATTGTACGCTAAAATATCATCTTTCAAATATTGAAAAACAGTTTCCTTGGGGAAGCCCAAAATACGCACCCTTAGAAAAAGGTCGAGCGTGTGCATGGTAGTTTTACACCATGCTTGTGTTGTAACTTTGCCCCTTAGGCATATAACCTTGCCATGTTATGCACTCAATATGATAGATCATTTTGATCGTATCTGGTATAAAATCTCTATGTTGGAGTGTTCGCTATGCTCATGTTTGTAAAATTTTGCAAGCGAAATTGAGTACGTATTAAGCTATTTCCAAGGAACATAATATTTTTGGATTTCGTGTTATAAATCCATTGTGACTATGATGACTAGGTCATCGCAATTAATGAGTGGTACAATGCTCAAGTTGTTGAATGCCGAATGGCATTTTTTAGTCACATATGTTCTGTAACAATTGAACCATGTTATGACTCGATGATATATATGCGAAAGTGTATCACTCATAGCATCTCATTGTGATTTGTAAGAATAAAATCTTATGTATCACTTGTATTTGATATGTGAAAAGGAAAAATATTCATGAGTCAATATAGTCCGGCTTGCATCGGTTTTTGTAACCAGAAGATGTATTGGGACATTGACACATTTAGGCTTTAATAGCCCCGAGTTTGGACAGTTTGATGATCCATACACCACGGTATTGCCATGGACATCATTTTTCTTTGAACAAAGAAGCTAGCTGGATCAAAGACACCAAAGTACGTTGGTGGAGTCGTGAGCAGGGCTCATGACCGATGATGATATTTATGTCATCCGCGTCTTGCTTTCATAAGCATGTGTGACGCCAAAGACCCCCCAATGATCCTTCTTAGCTATGTTCATTGATTAAAGCCTATTCTTTGTCACGATTAGGAGATGACACCCTCCTATGTTAAAGAGAATAATGAAGCGACTCGCATAAGCATGGTGCTGAGTCCTTCCTTTTCACCGAGTCCTTATACATGCATGATCATAAGTATTATCCTGGGTGGCTTATGATGTTATGATGGTGTTCAAAAATGGTCGTACTCAAGTAATAACATTTATATGTTATGTGGTTCCTATGACAATGATTGATAAATTGATGAAACCTGAGTTTATGGTTGTCCAACTTGCGGACCAGTCATTGTAAAGGTCGGTTCACCTACTTTTAGACCAAGTCTTAAAGTGAAATATTAACGAGTACTTCCTAACATCCAAGGCTACCTTCTCACAAATTTTGGTGCCATTTGGAGACTTGGAAGGAGGCGAACCACTTAAATGAAGTTTTCACATACCTCCATCCATCCTATCAACCAGTTCGATGTCATTTCGACCGGTTTCTGACCACAAGGTTGATGGTTTTGGAATCCCAACACCCATTTATTCATGCTCACGAAATTTTGAGGTGTTCGGGGTTGGTTAAGGGAGTGAACTCTTCAAGAAAGCACTATAGGTTCGATAAAACCAACAGCCTATCATCGGTTTAATCGTTTCTTTATGTTCGATCACGGTGGTGCATGGTGGCGGTTTTGTTGGATTCTCAAGACCAGTAGCTACGGTTATTAGCATAGGTCAACATGCCATATTAACATATACCTATTATCATTCAAATGCTTAGTTACGAGTGTAACAGTATGCATTTTGTTAACTGGATTGCATTAACAATGAAAACCTTTATCGTCCACATGTTCATGTGCCAAAGTGCGTCACCACAACACATTATGACGGGTTATAAATGATAAATATGACATGCGCTTTCACTCATCGTCCGCTTAAAATATACCTTGGCAGACGATCTCGTAGGTCATTTTGATGATCCAGTCTTCCCGTCGTTAGGGGGAGATGCGAACGATCATGTTTGAGTAGAACGACTTGGAATTGTCGTAGTTTGTCCCTACTGTGTCTCACCAAGTTCCCTAAAGTGACGAGATTAAATACATGCTGCAAACATGTTTGCAATGATTGTATCCGGTCATGGACGTTTGTCACCTATAAATGGTGATATGGTAACACCACAAATTGTGGTAGACGGTGTTACTAGGCTGTGGATCTCATCGAGTATTGGGATGCCACTTGGTTCGATAAAAACTCTCGCTAAGAATGTATGCGAGTTTGGTACATGAAACTTGATCATCTGATCAAATGAACTCATCCGTCTCATGTGATTCTGGATTACAATCATCATTGGAGGACGCCTCAATGAATGCCAATCCATAAAGAATACTCTATGAATAAAGCCGGTTCATGAGGACGTGGAATGTGAGTTTAATCGAACCATACTTCGTTGAAAATCAACAACGTTGTAGCATTGGCCTAAAATATAAACATATGCGACTCCAGTATAAACAAAGTGATAGCCCTTTGTTGAAGTGGTGCCGACACTCCAAAGATAAGATCTATCCGTATACTTTGTTAAAGCGAGTGAGAGAAGGAGTTAAACTCACCTCATGGCGCGAGGTTTCTCATGAATGCACTGGATCGACTACGATGACACGAAACTTAGTTGTGCTATCGTAATGGATGTTATAGCATCCACTATCTTTTAAGTTAGATAGTTTCCCAAAAACTGACGTGCAGCTTGTGGTTAAATCTTATCTTAGTGGGGAACTAAGTTAAGTGATAAAAGGATCTCGTGGTGGATCAGACTCAAATCAAGTGGCTACTGACCACGGAGCGCATTGCCAAGTGATTGTCGGGAACGCATACTAAGTATATATTTGACTTGGAAGAGATATGAAGCTTTTGCGTGTAAAACTAAGGGTTTATAGTGATGTACTCTTGTGAGACTAAGAGATTCCATTAAATCCAAAGTTAAGAATGAAAGGATCTTGGGGACACTTGATGATGTGTATTCATCAATTGGTTTAAGGCAATCCAAGGGACGGTTTCCCTAAGAGACGATAAAGTAATGCCTATATGATTCCCAATGACTAGTCGAAGTCATAATAAGACTTGGCTCACTTAAGTGATGATGCAGTCTTAAGAGAAAGGTACGTTATTATGTACTCATGTTTGACTCGATGTACCCATTCGTAATAATCCGGTAAAGCCACTGCGATGATGGCCTAGGATGCGCTCACACAATGTCTGTGATTGACAAGAAGCTTGAAGCTCGCTCTATCTCGATAAACACTTGAATATTGATACCCGAATTTGCCCTGAATGTATTGGTCTATCTCCCATATGACCCACAGGGTAGCTCACTTGTTGGAAAATGGTGAAATTAGTACCACTGGAAAGGTTTGTGTCTACTTTGGAAACCAACCATTTGATCACATCCATCATGTTGAGTGACATATGACTATTGTTGCAAAGTAGGACAGAATATGTCCAGTAATTTGCTGAGTCAACTTCGATAGAGCTTTGTGATCTGCTCAGGTCGATCTAGGTTACGTACTGTATATGAATGAAAATCAATGAGTGTCTAGTTTTCATAAGTTCTTATAGTTTCGTTTATACCTATTAAATCGAAGAAGTTGTGACTGGTTTAATGCATGCAGATCAAGACTTTAGAAAACTTGATAAGTCTTTAGCGGCTCTGCACTTTGGATGCGTCACGCTCTTTTTGTCCTTAGACCAAGGTTTGTTTTTTCCCATTGGATTTTCACTTGGTAAGGTTTTTAACGAGGCGACCTATGAGAACATCCATACAATGATGCGTTGTACTTCTGTTCAACTTAAACCAAGAGGTATTTTTCCCACTGGGTTTTTCCTTGGTATAGTTGTGAGGGCAACTTGGCATCTGACTCCTATGATTTGAGGTATTCATCAGGGGAAGTCATTATGTATACATCAGGGGTGTTGTTACACAAAATATTATCCGAAGATAGTATTGCTGGAATGATCGAGTAACAAACAAAATGCGAGAACACTTCCGTGAGAAAATAGATAACACAAGATTTGCCGGGGTTGTTAATCCCGGGCTTGAATGCTCTCGCGAGATGTTATTAATAAATATACTGTTGAGTACAAATATTAATGTTAGAATCTATTACAATTAGTGTAAAGACTTATAGTTATCTAAGCTGTAGAGCGTGTAGATTGCCGGAAGAACCAGATATGTAGATCTGTGAGTTTTTGCTTGGGATATTTGATAGGTGTATATGAATATCACTATGAATGTGTAAGTGATTCCCAGATGAGTCTTTGATTCTCTCTCTATGTGTAATTTGCACTGTATTCACGGTAAAATCGCCTCTCTTTTGACACTTGTTGTGAGCCTCCTATTTATAGGAGATAAAACTGCTGGGACCTCTCCGGCGATCGCGGGCGACCGCCGTTTTCTATATTATAATAAGATGGCCGATCATCCCGTCACGTGAGATTGTTCCCTTAAAGTCTGGGGCTGCAGCTGGTGGCCAGCTGTGCGAGCCAATGGGAAGCCAGCACGCGTCCTGGGTCATTGTCCGGGGAGGACCCACTTTGTACCTTTCGGCGGCCCTGTCGGTAGGTGAGGTAGGTGACAGGCTGGGGTCAAAGGTCCTATCTGTCGGCGCCCTTTGTGGATCTGCACGTGGGCCACCGTCTAAGATTCGGTCTTCGACGACTTTGACGGATGTTGGATCCATACGTGGCACGAGATGATCGTCTCTAGTTCGGACATCAAGACGATCGCCAGATATCGAAAGACGATCGCCGTGTTCCAAAAGACGATCGCCGCATACCAAAATACGATCGCCGTTTGTACCGATCGCTGGGCGCTTGCCCAGAGTATGTCTTCTATGGTCGGCTCTCTGATTGTCTAGGCCGATCGCCATTAAGGCGTATTAATTGCCGCACAACAATTGCCCCCCAGCTCGCTTCCATGTTTTGAAAACACGGGGTGAGGTGGCACTGTTGACGATCACCAATGTTTAGACGATCAGGCGATCTGATTTCAAATTTAGACGATCTCCTTTTACGCCGGGAGCAGCGGGAAATGAAGGCGGGCTCTCGAAACGTTGCAAAGACACGCGTCGCGCTACCATTGGGGGAGTCCGATGGTCTGTCAGACTTGTCGCCTGGCGTGCCCTCGAAAAGACGCGTACGCGGGATTCGAGGGCTACATTTAATGTGTCCCCCCACTGACGGTTTCACTCCAGCCCTCGGACTTTTGCCTATTTGCATAGAGACCCCCGCTTCCATCTATAAAAGGGGCTAGGGTTACTCCATTTTTACTCTTCACGCGTCCTTGCCTTCTTGCTGAAACTCTGTAGAAATTTCCAAAGCTTTTTGTGCCGATCGTCTTACTTTCTCTTTTTAGGTAAGAAAACCAATCTTCTTCCTCCTTTTACTTTTTAAGAATATGTCGGGAGGATCCAAGACCTTCGAGGCCGGAAGCACTTCCGCCGCCGCGGCTTCGCCTGACCGGGAGGAGATTCCCGTGGGAATACCTATGGAAACGACCGTTGAGGCTATTCGTGCGGGGATTTCACCCGCAGAGCTTGAGGAGCTTTTCAACGAGGCCGAAGTGGCGAAAACGGCGGCGACGGCGGAACAGGGGGCCTCGCCGGCGGACGAAGATGAACTGGTGTGGATGACTTGGGAACGGGGTAGTGTATTCGGCCCCGCCTATATGGCTTTCAGCAAGATTATGGAGGGGATCGCCGGACCCTGTCCGGAATTTGATTTTGAAGCTTACTCCGCCGCTCATCCCTACGAACATGTGAAGAGGATGGTGTTTCGGGCCGCCGACCCGTCTCAATGGACTCTTGGTCAGATCCGGAGTTCGGCGACCCAGAAAGACTTGACCCGCTGGAGGGCCAAATATCATATTCCCACTGATGTGTCACTGCACGTGCCCTCTGAGAATGAACGTGCCGACCAGCCTCCCGAGGGTATGGTCGCCATTAGTGAAATGATCATGGAGGCCGGTCTACGATTCCCTTTGCCGTTCGCCGTCTCCTACTTATTGGTCGCCTGGAATTTGGCGCCGCTCCAACTGACGTTGAACGCCTGGCTACAGGTCATCTGCACTTTGACGCTCTTCGGCGGTCACCGGTTGTTCCGGCTTCTTACTGCGATGGAGATGAACTATCTCTTCAAGCTGGCTGCGCAGAAAGGGTCGATCGGCGGCAATCACATTCAGGGTCGAATGGGAAGAGTGGTCCTTGGTGTGCCGAACAAGACCCGGGGCGACCTGGCAAAGTGGTGCTGGGTCAGTGGGGCGTGGCGATCGGCATCGAGTGACGGGCTGGAGGAGGAGTTGGAGATTCCCACCAATTTTCGGGAGAGGAATCCGATTAAGGGTTTTAACTCTCCCTTTGATCGGACTTGTCTTGGACTGATCTAGTTTCGTTTTCTTTTTGCAGGACCTCTAGTGCCAGCGATCGGCAATCTCCCTTTCGATTTCTTGATCATTTGGGAGCGGATTCGTGCCTTTCCGGATTCCTTCATAGACGTTCGCTCACTTGGTCACGAAGTTCACCGGTTGGGGGCTCGATTATTTCGCTTCCCACGTCATCTAAGAGTTCCAGGTATGAATTTTATTTCTTCTTCTTTGCTTGACGATCGTCCCCAGGAGGTCGTAACGTCTAAGTAGTTGTCTAACTTGTTTGCACTTCTTCTTTGATAGAAATTCACTTTCCCCTTTTTGCCGAGCCATCACCAGAGATCGCCATGTCTAACCCAGGACTCATCGGTCGCCTTCACCAGGGTAAGAAGACTGGTCGTGTTCTTGCGACTACGTCTCGCCCTGTTCCGGTGGTGAGGCCCGCTGTGGTGCCGGTTGCCGAGCCGGAGATTCAAGAAGAGGGACAACTCCAGCGCCGTAAGAGGCAGAGGTCGGAGGAGTCCCTGCCGACCACTGAGGCGGATGTGTCTATTCTGGAGCCTCCGGTTGCCGCGGCTCCTATCTCCGCCATTCCGATGATGGAGGGATCAGGCTCTAGGCCCTCGGCGTCCGGCTCCAAGTCATCGGGCGGCTTCTCGAAGAAGGTGGCGATCGCCGAGGCTGAAAATCCTAAGGGTAAGCCTTATTTTGGCCGCGATCCCGAGCTGGTCAACAGGTAATGTTGGATTTGAACTTTCCGAGTTAGGCATTTTGAGTAAGGTACAAGCTAACTCTTTGGTCTCTTTTGTTTGTGCTGCAGGGTCCATCTTGCTGACCCGGACGTCGCTCCTATGGTGCTGGATTTCTTGTCGAGTAAGGCTCCACAAAAGTCCCTCGACGTCCCTACTTACGTCCATAAAGCCATCACCTCACTGCCCAAGGCTTGGACGACCGATCTTGATGCGATCGCTCATCGGCGATCTGGAGATACCATGCAGGCGACCATTTCCCTGGCTCTCCAGACGGCGACGATCGCCGTCCAAGCTGCTAGGGATTTTGAGGGGCGACCCTCCACTGCTCGCCTTTATAGCGACATCGAGGCCGCTCGGAACACAAACATTGAATACGCCAACCGGATCCAGTCTATGGAGAAGGGGTACATAGAGACGGCCAAACGAGCCAAACAGGACGTCGACCGACTGAAGCAAGAGCTGAGCTGCTCCAAGAAAGCGGCCGATTGGTTCCGTGGTCAGGAGAAAGAAGCTCGCCAGAAGCATGTGGCTTCGCAGGAGGAGGCAGCCGGGCTGAAGGCAATGGTGGATCGGCTCAGCAGCGAGCTGGAGGCGGTGAAAAGAGAGCTGGAGAAGGCCAAAGGAGAAAACGCCGGCAAGGTGGTCGAGCTGGCGGAAGCTGAGAAGACGACCGTGGAGTTGAAAGGGCAGCTGAAGGCGATCGAGACCGATCCCTACCTCAATGTGGCACTCGTCGGCGAGTTCGCCTATTATGTGGCCTACGCCGATGCTGTCAGAGTCGCCAAGAAGGTAGGGATCGAGATCGGTCCTTTGATGGAGAGCTTCAAGGTTTATGCGCTTGAGCACCCTTTAAACCCGGAGTTTTCCTTGCCGATCCTCGACCTCGTCGACTCGGGGATCGACTTGAGTTGGTATCCTTTCCCGGACAAACTCATTTATCCCGAGGCCGATGGGGGAGCTCGTGCTGATCCGCCACCTGAGGGTGAAGACCAGCCGGCGGGGCCCTGAGAGATCTCTTTGTTTTCCTTGTATCTTGTAATTTCCTGCTTTCCCTTCGTATTGCCTTCGGGCTTCGTAATGTACGAACCCTTTGTTACGAATAAAATACTCTTTTTTCGCACTTTGTGTCTTTTCCTGTACGATCGCCTTTGAATGTTTGCATGCGAATTTATACAAGTATGTGTATGATTGCTTCCGAGGTCTTGTTTATCCGACCGATTTTCTGAATGTTTGCATGTATTTACATGTTTGGAAATTCTTACTTGTAAATTTTGTCGAACAATTCCGATCGTCCTGCGTGTGTTTGAGCGAAGCCCATCGGGTACGGTTCCTTCATTTCGGTCGCATTTAGGACTTTCGGTCGCATTTAGGACTAGCTGCCCTTCTTTGCCCCTTGTTTTTGTTTACTTACTGTAAGTAAGGGAGCAAAAATAGTATGTTTGGTGAGCTATCCTAAGTTTGCCGATTTTGAGGAATCGTGCACGGTCGCGGAGTTCGATGGACCGACCTCCACAACCGTGTCTTTGTGTGCGAGGGACATTGCCTATCCCGCGACTCACTTTATTGTGAGGGTCCTCCGTTAGGCTGCGCCTGTCTTGTATTTAAACGAAAGGTGGGCGATCTTGGTCTGGAGGAGTCCTTGCACGGGGCGTCGTCGGTTTATTCGACTCCACGTCCGCAGCTTTGTAAGCACTTTTCTACCTCGGGTCGGCATGTTGTATGTCGACCCTCGACGGTATACGTTGTGACGGGGTAGGGACGCGTCGCCTTGTCCGAGTACATCATGTTAGATGACGTACTTTGAGGGCGTGCGAACGTGTCCACAAATTATTTTGGAGGGCCCTTCGGCTACGCCGGCCTCGTATTTAAACGAAGGGCGGGCGATCTCAGCCCAAAGGAACCTTGCATGGGCGAAGATGTCGGTTCTATCGACCTCCAGGACCATGGCTGCATTTTTTCTACCTCGGATCGCCATGTATGGATGACGATCCTCGTCGGTATGCGAAGTGCTAGGTGGGGCGATCGCCAAAATATATGGGATAGCAAACAATCTCATTTTATTCTTGTATATAGGATAGTAGAAATTGACTACAAAGTTTTCACTGGTAGTATTTCTTCAGATGTACGGCGTTCCATGGATATTGATCCGGAGTACCGTCAGGATATTCAAGTTCGTAGCTCCCTTAGTTAGCCACCTAGATATCCTGAAGGGGCCTTCCCAGTTCGGACCAACGACACCTATGTGGGTCTGGATATTTTTGAGGACGAGATCGCCGAATTGAAAACGTCTTTCCTTGACCTTTGAATTGAAAAACTTCTCGGATCTCCTTTTGTGGATTGTGTTCCTCATTTCTGAGGTCAGTCGCCTTTCTTCGAGCATGTCGAGGTCGATCCGTTGGGCCACATCGTTATCGGTCGTCATCTCTTGTCCGGTTCGATGGCTGAGGACGGCGATCTCCGAGGGAATCGCCGCTTCTGTTCCGAAGGCGAGGGCAAATGGGGTTTCGCCGGTTGAATTATGGGTCGTCATTCGATAAGACCACAAAACGTCTGGGAGCTCGCTTGCCCATCGTCCTAGCCTGGATTCGAGTCGCGCTTTTATTGTGTGTTTGAGGATCTTGTTCACAGCCTCTACCTGCCCGTTCGTCTGAGGGTGATAGGGAGCCGAGAACAACCTTTTGATTCCCCACTTCTCATAGAATTGCATGACTTCTAAGCCGTCGAACTGCTTTCCATTGTCGGAGATGATGGTCTGGGGCAGGCCGAATCGGCATATGATGTTTCTCCAGATGAACTTGATCACTTGCTCTTGGCCGATCTTGTTTAGCGGTTCGGCCTCAGCCCATTTGGTGAAATAGTCGACCCCTACGATGGCAAACTTACAGCCCCCTGGAGCCGTCGGTAAGGGACCTATAAGGTCGATGCTGTTGGAAAGTAAAACGCAGCGGAAGCGAAGTTTGGGAAAATATGATAAAAGCGTTTTACGCATCTACGAGCATTAGATCTATTTAGGCATGCTAATTAATTAATTACTAAGACTAACAAGCAATTTAAATATTATTTATTATTTATTAATTAAATATGTTGATTAATTAAAATATCCTAATCTAGATCCAAGATCATAGGATATTACCTTTTGAAGCGGTTGGTTATTTCCTTCTTGATCGCCTTGTATTTCTACCTTCAGATCTTCTAGAGTATGATCCGCCTTGAACCGGACGTTGTGTGGGCAACGAGATACCGGAACTTGCTTGGACACCTTATGGATCGGCCGAATCTACCTTGCCTCACAACTCTCGATTTTATTTTCTTCAAGTAATTCCGATATGTATCAAGAATTAAAGTGTTATCTCAATTGTGGAATCAAAGACACAAGTCAAGATCCACAATTAAACACTTAGAAGAAAAATCGAAATTTCTTGTGCAAGTTGAAGCATAAAATCGGCCAACACCATAATGTCCTATTTATAGGCTCTTGGACTACTACTAGGGATCTAAAGGAGGATTATGGAAGGACTCCCAATTAATTCATCTTACCTTATTAGGACTCTTCCTAATATATGATGAATCAATCAATATCAACTTAGTCCACTAAAAAGTTAATATTGCACTTCCTAACAAAATCCCAAATTACGAAATTGGGCTCCTTATTAAATATATTATTTCCCGTGTTTAAGATATCGAATGTCCATTAATTAATTATAAGCTACTGACAGCTTTAATTAATTAATATCTTATCCAAGAGTAGTACCACTCGAATCTTATTATTATATCGGAATTAAATCCACCTGCAGGGTTTAATATAATAATCATTATCGAGCTCCTCAAGGGGACATCATCAACTCGCACGAGTTGGGACACGATTTCTAGTAATAATAATAATTGTCGTATAAACAATATTATTGCCCAAGATACGAGGCTTATTGAGTCGATCATTTTGACTCTCACCTATGGTAAATCAAAGCAATAATTATTATAAATACACAATTAAATATTATATACTTAGAATTAAGAAATAATAATTATCCGAGATTTACGTTCTTCTTACAACAAGATGTGAAGACACTATCTCACCTCGATCCTGTTCAACGTATGCAAATACGCTAATGTATGCTAATAGTCAAGACCAACTATTCTCAAGCATACACTACAACCCTTTATATAATTTGTCTAATAATTATATAGGTTGTGAACTATTATATTATTTTATAAGGCACCGATAATGTGATCTTCCGTGTGACACCAACACACCACATTATCTACAATATAAAATAATTAGACATTTCATTTGCATAACCATAACGTGAATTAATATGCAAAACATGTGATTAAATATAATTAATATCCTCATAGGTAGTAATAGGGAAATTAGGTAATACAAGCATAAAGTATGCTTTGCAGTATACAATCCTAACAATCTCCCACTTATACTCAAAGCATGCTTTTAAGTATACTACTCTATTACATAGTCTCTCATTTCTCCCACTTATACTTAAAGCAATGCTGCCATACACCGTAATCCCATTCCTTCCACATGCCTTTCAAAAACTTTTGAAGGTAGGCCTTTCGTGAAAGGGTCAGCAAGATTATCTTCCGATGCAACCCTGGCTACAACTACGTCTCCTTCCTTTATGAAGTGTCGTATGATGTGGTACTTGCGGTTGATATGTTTACTTGCCTGATGGGCTCGTGGTTCCCTCGAATTTGCGACTGCACCAGTATTATCACAATAGAGTGTAATACCCTCTGGCAAATCGGGAATCACATCTAAGTCCTGCAGGAAGTACTTGAGCCACACTGCCTCCTTGGCTGCCTCAGAGGCTGCCACGTACTTGGCTTCCATGGTAGAGTCCGAGATGCATTTCTACTTCACACTCCTCCAACTAATGGCTCCACCTCCCAGGCTAAACACATAACCCGAAGTAGACTTGGACTTTTCTTTGTCCGATGAAAAATCTGAGTCAGTGTAACCCACCTAAACAGTCGTCTGATTGATATACAAGCATGTACTCCTAGTCCTTCTCGGTACTTGAGTATGTGCTTGACAGCAATCCAGTGTCCTGGTCCTGGGTTCGACTGATATCTAGCAGCCATGCCCACGGCATGACAGATATCTGGTCTAGTGCAAAGCATAGCATACATGAGACTTCCCACAGCGGATGCATAAGGGACCATCTTCATGTCATCTATCTCCTTTTGTGTCTTAGGACACATGTTCTTAGATAGTTGAATTCCATGTCTGTAAGGTAGAAAACCTTTCTTGGAATTCTCCATGCTAAACCGCTCAAAGATCAGATCGATATAGTATGCCTGGGATAAGCACAACATCCTCTTCTTCCGATCACGAAAAATCCTGATTCCAAGGATGTGTCCTGCTTCTCCTAGATCCTTCATATCGAACTGCTCAGATAGCCATACCCGTACGTCCGACAATTCCTTCACGTTGTTTCCAATCAGAAGGATATCGTCTACATACAGTATAAGAAACACCAACACGTTTCCATCGCATTTCTTATACACACAACTCTCACTCGGACATTGGACGAATCCATATGACTGGACTACTTCGTCAAAACGAGTGTTCCAAGATCTAGATGCTTGCTTAAGTCCATAAATGGATTTCTTAAGTTTGCACACCAAGTGCTCTTCTCCTTTAGCAATGAATCCCTCTGCTTGGCGCATATAGATTTCCTTGTCTAGACTCCCATTCAAGAATGCAGTCTTGACATCCATCTGCCAAATCTCCAGATCCAAATGCGTAGCTATAGCTAAAAGAATCCGGATTGACTTAAGCATGGCTACCGGCGAAAAGGTTTCATCATAATCGATACCCTCTTTCTGAGTGTAACCTTTTGCAGTAAGCCTTACTTTGAAGGTTTCAACCTTCCCGTCACGTCCTTTCTTTCGCTTGTAGACCCATTTACTCCCAATGGCTTGTACACCATCAGGTAGCTCTACTAGCTTCCACACTTGATTGGAATCCATAGATCCCATTTCTGATTCCATTGCTTCTTTCCAGGAGTCAGCATCTTTATCTTGGATTGCCTCCTTATAGGTCCAGGGAACCGATTCATCTTCGTCTAGGATTGAGTCCGAAGCCTTTCCCACGCCTATGAATCGTTCGGGCTGACGAACAACCCTCCCACTACGACGAGGCAAATCCTGAGTTGGTGTAAAAGTTTCAGAATCGATACGTGGTGCAGTGTTAGTTGGCGCTTGTACGATTGGTATAGACGGAGTCTCGCCCCTCAGCTCTTCCAGAATTATTTCGCTCATGGGCTTGTGACTAATCATATAATCCTCTTCCAGAAATCGGGCATTGGTGCTAACAATGACCTTCTGATCCTGGGGACTATAGAACAAGCCACCCTTCGTTCCCTTAGGGTATCCCATAAACACTCGTACTTCTGTGCGAGATGCCAACTTATCAGCTTCCTTATTCAGCACATGTGCTGGAGTACCCCAAATCCGAACATGTCATAGACTGGGCTTACGCCCACTCCACAGTTCTGTGGGTGTTTTTAGAATTGATTTCGAAGGCACCAGGTTTAGAATGTACGCCGTTGTTTCTAAGGCGTATCCCCAAAACGAAATAGGTATATCTGAATAACTCATCATTGATCTAACCATTTCCAAAAGAGGCATATTCCTTCTTTCAGCCACTCCATTTTGTTGTGGAGTTCCCGACGCGGTGAGCTGGGACGAAATCCCCTCATTCGCCAAGAAATCCAAAAACTCTCCACTAAGGTATTTGCCACCACGATCAGATCGTAGTGACTTGATACTCTTCCCATGACGCTTCTCCGTTTCAGCCTTGAAGTCTCTGAACTTGTCAAAAGCTTCAGATTTACGTCGCATCAAAAAGATGTATCCATATCTCGAATAATCATCTATGAACGTGATGAAATATTCGAAACCTCCCCTAGCCTGGATATTCATTGGACCACATACATCCGTATGAACCAATTCTAACACATCCTGAGCACGGTTTCCCTTGGTTTTAAAAACCCTTTTGGTCATCTTACCTTCCAGACAGGATTCACAAATTGGAAATGACTCAACTTGGAGATCATCCAATGGGCCATCATCTACCAATCTTTGAATCCTTCTAAGGTTTACATGTCCTAACCGTAAATGCCACAGATATGTTTGGTTTATGCTTGAAGGTTCTTTTCTCTTTTTAGGTTTAGACAAAGAGTTAAGTGATTTATGTATAGGAGTTTGTGCAGTATTAACAATATATAGTCCATCATTAAAAGTACCTCTGCAGATATATTCACCGCTTCTTTTCTTAATAATGGCATCATCATCAAAAGAAACTGAATAACCATCGCATTTTAATTTAGAAACCGAAATTAAATTCATTCTAAAATCTGGTACTAATAATACATTATTCAGAACTAATAATTTATCATTAATCTTCAACTGCACGACTCCCATCGCAATGACCCATAAGCCCGAATAATCGCCCCAGTTGATGGTAATCTCGCCCGCACTAAGCTGCTTGGTTACCTGAAAACCATGCAAGTCAAAGCAAACATGATCAGTGGAGCCTGAATCAACTATCCATGAAGTGGAAGAACAAGCTGCCAAACATGTTTTGACTACTAGCGCACGAGACATACCTTTCTTAAGAGCAGGGCAGTCCGCTTTAAAATGTCCTTTCTGACCGCACTTGTAGCACTTTCCCTTTGGCTTTTTGTTCGCCTCGGGGTGAGGAGCCTTGCTTTTCACCTTGAGGTATGCCACTTGCTTCTGGACAACCTGCTTCTTCTTCTTTCCCCATTTGGGTTTGGAAGAAGTAGCACCGGTTGCCGCAAGAATTTGATGATAACCTTGTTTGAAGAGACCTTCAGCAGACTGAAGCTCTGTCAGAAGTTCCGCCAAACTATATGTCCTACGATTCATATTGTAGTTGAGGCGAAACTACTCAAAACTTCTAGGTAAGCTGCCTAAGATAATATCGACCTGCGTTTCCGCATCGATAGTAGCCCCCAATATGCTCAGTTCGTTCAAATGAGACATCATTTTTAGAACATGATCCTTTACTGGAGTCCCTTCAGACATTTGGGTTGTCATCAATACCCTCATAGCATTTTGTCTAGCCGCCCGGTTCTGATGACCAAACATCTCGGTGAGACTTTTCATCATTTCCGCGGCCGAACCCATCGTCTGATGCTGATGCTGCAATACATTTGTCAGTGAAGCCAAAATGTAACAGCGAGCCATCTCATCAGACTTTTTCCATTTCCGGAATTCCGCCAACTCTTCGGGAGTGGCATACGGTTCTGGTTCTAGAGGGCTCTCCTCGATTAAGACAAACTTATGTCCTCAAAGATCAGACAATGTCAAGATTTCTT
This sequence comes from Orobanche coerulescens, assembly GCA_033398695.1. Classification (NCBI taxonomy): domain Eukaryota; kingdom Viridiplantae; phylum Streptophyta; class Magnoliopsida; order Lamiales; family Orobanchaceae; genus Orobanche; species Orobanche coerulescens. The sequence goes on from CM065817.1 coordinate 144,100,499, forward strand.
TTCCAATCGGCAAAGTTAGTGCCATCTAGTTTATTTTCTTTGAGAATAACAGCTAGTGGATTGAAAGACATCTGAGAATAAAAATTAAAAACATCCATCACATAATGCATAGCAAAATATATCGAAAAACCTCAAAAACACAATATATATGCTAGCAACCAACACCTCAAAAAATCCGCACATGCAAGCCACGATCGTGTGGACGTTTACACATACATTTTTCAAGTAGAGTTTTACGTCTTTAATTTTACTATCTAGTCAAATTACGTTATGACAAGTAAAATTAATAGTTGGTTCCTCTTGGCCATGTATTAATTAACATAGACTCCGATGGGGAGCTTATTAATTAATACACCTAAGTGAACACCATAATTTAACATCCTTAAAATATTATCTTTTAAATAATAGTCCTACAGATGGAGAGGTCCTATCATAAAAAGTAATATTTACCTTATGTTATCATTTTGAAATTTAAAAACTAGTGAATCTATAATTAGCACATCCGATATGGAGGAAGACTCTAATGTCAACGCGCATGCTAATTACTTCACAATTTAAATTAATTATGGAGGCCAATTTGATTTTATTTAAAATAAAAATCAATTTAATCACTTAGTTATTTTAGCCTTAAGGTTTTAATTTTCTCGTCCTAACATGCAAGGAAACATATCACGCATACATCCATACATGCCATACATCAAAACAATAAAAAAAACCAAAATAAAGCATGGATAATTAAATTTATCCAATTATCATGGTCTTCTTCCTTGAGTTGAATCCGAGAAAATCTTCGACTCGAACTCTCCCACTGAATCAAGCATCTCGTCGCTTCTCCCCGGCCGGGCCGTGGATTTTCAAAATTAAAATTTTACTTTTATGCAAAATTAATTACATAATAAAAAAATTTAATTTTAAATCCCGACTTCAATGGACAATTAACGGCGGCGCAAACAGACGACCAAATCGACGACCGGCCGAACCAACGAACTGCCCGACCAGTTGCCGCTGCAGCCGCGGCCGCTCGGCTGACCTTTCGGCGGCACTTCTTGCCGGCCGCGGCTTGCCCAATGATCCGGCGATCCGGTTACGCTCTATTTCTTCGTGATCCCGTCTTTACCGAATTCGATTACAATTTTATACGAAATAAAATACATCGAAATTACATCAAGATTACACGAAAAATAAAACCACCTAGAACTACCCGCGGATTTTCTCACGGGAAAAACCATTACATGCCTCAAAAACGGGCCAAACCAACAATTGCATAATTAATAAAATAAATAAATAAATGCACCATTCATATAAACCATGATAATTGGATCATATCACCTGCAAGAACACATCTAGCAAAATATTCCAACATCAAAATATATGAATATTTAAATTGCTATCAATTAATCACTAAAATTAATTAAAGTAGCAAAAGCCTAAAAAAACCTGGCTCCGATACCAATTGTTGGAAAGTAAAACGCAGCGGAAGCGAAGTTTGGGAAAATATGATAAAAGCGTTTTACGCATCTACGAGCATTAGATCTATTTAGGCATGCTAATTAATTAATTACTAAGACTAACAAGCAATTTAAATATTATTTATTATTTATTAATTAAATATGTTGATTAATTAAAAATCCTAATCTAGATCAAAGATCATAGGATATTACCTTTTGAAGCGGTTGGTTATTTCCTTCTTGATCGCCTTGTATTTCTACCTTCAGATCTTCTAGAGTATGATCCGCCTTGAACCGGACGTTGTGTGGGCAACGAGCTACCGGAACTTGCTTGGACACCTTATGGATCGGCCGAATCTACCTTGCCTCACAACTCTCGATTTTATTTTCTTCAAGTAATTCCGATATGTAGCTAGAATTAAAGTGTTATCTCAATTGTGGAATCAAAGACACAAGTCAAGATCCACAATTAAACACTTAGAAGAAAAATCGAAGTTTCTTGTGCAAGTTGAAGCATAAAATCGGCCAACACCATAATGTCCTATTTATAGGCTCTTGGACTACTACTAGGGATCTAAAGGAGGATTATGGAAGGACTCCCAATTAATTCATCTTACCTTATTAGGACTCTTCCTAATATATGATGAATCAATTAATATCAACTTAGTCCACTAAAAAGTTAATATTGCACTTCCTACCAAAATCCCAAATTACGAAATTGGGCTCCTTATTAAATATATTATTTCCCGTGTTTAAGATATCGAATGTTCATTAATTAATTATAAGCTACTGACAGCTTTAATTAATTAATATCTTATCCAAGAGTAGTACCACTCGAACCTTATTATTATATGGAATTAAATCCACTGCGAGGTTTAATATAATAATCATTATCGAGCTCCTCAAGGGGACATCATCAACCCGCACGAGTCGGGACACGATTTCTAGTAATAATAATAATTGTCGTATAAACAATATTATTGCCCAAGATACGAGGCTTATTGAGTCGATCATTTTGACTCTCACCTATGGTAAATCAAAGCAATAATTATTATAAATACACAATTAAATATTATATACTTAGAATTAAGAAATAATAATTATCCGAGATTTACGTTCTTCTTACGGTCGATCTGAAGACACTATCTCACCTCGATCCTGTTCAACGTATGCAAATACGCTAATGTATGCTAATAGTCAAGACCAACTATTCTCAAGCATACACTACAACCCTTTATATAATTTGTCTAATAATTATATAGGTTGTGAACTATTATATTATTTTATAAGGCACCGATAATGTGATCTTCCGTGTGACACCAACACACCACATTATCTACAATATAAAATAATTAGACATTTCATTTGCATAACCATAACGTGAATTAATATGCAAAACATGTGATTAAATATAATTAATATCCTCATAGGTAGTAATAGGGAAATTAGGTAATACAAGCATAAAGTATGCTTTGCAGTATAAAATCCTAACAGATGCCCCATTGCGCGAATGGCCATGGGCTGTACATTGAGGTGAGCTGCTCGGGGGAGAGCTTGATGTTTGGTCCCATTACTTGACATCTGTGACACGATCTGGCATAGGCGATCGCATCCTTCTGAAGTGATGGCCAGAAAAAACCTTGCCTAGTTGTTTTATGGATGAGAGCTCGTCCGCCAGCATGGTTTCCGCAGATCCCATCATGGATTTTGGCTAAGACGAGCCGACCTTCCTCCGGTGTAATACACTTGAGGAGGGGAAGGCTGAAAGCTCGCTTGTAAAGCCGGTCGTCCGATAGGGTGTATCTGGTCGCACGTAGCCGGAGTTGGCGAGCTTTGATACGGTCGTCGGGGACCGTTTCATCCTGTAAGTATTTGATGAACGGAGTCATCCAGTTTTCCTCGGCAACAACAACCGTGGTAACCAGGTTTCTGTCGATCGCCGGCCTTTCTGATTTTGTGATTTGGATGTTAGAGAAATCGGATGCCCCATCTGATGACGCTAGCTTGGACAGGGCATCGGCCAGGGAGTTGTGCTCTCTCGGGACCTGTTCGATTAGCACTTCCTCAAATTTCGTGTACATTTCGGCGACAAGCTCTTGGTATTTGACCATCTGTTCGCCGCGCGCCTCGTATTCCCCCTTGACTTGGTTCACGACCAAAAGGGAGTCCATAAAGATATGGAGGCGACGAACATCCAGGGCGAGGGCTAGATCGAGCCCGCCTACCAAGGCTTCGTATTCAGCTTCATTGTTGGTCGCACGAAAACTGAAACGCACAACATTAGTGAAACTTTGTCCGTCGGGACTGATGAGGACAATCCCTGCCCCTGCTCTCGAATTGGTTGCCGAGCCATCCACATATAGCTTCTAGGCAGGTCGGCCGATCTGGGTTGGACTGTGAGGGAACGTTAGTTCCACCACGAAGTCCGCTAGAGCTTGGCCTTTGATCGCCGTGCGAGGAGCGTATGTGATACCATATTGGGCGATCTCCAATGACCACTTGAGGAGTCGCCCGTCAGTGTCTCGTCGGTGTAGAACTTGCCTTAGAGGTAGAGTTGTCTGGACTTCCACTTGATGTTTGAAGAAATAAGCCCTTAGCTTACGAACACTCATGACAAGGGCGTAGGCGATCTTCTCCAATGGTGTATAACGTGTTTTAGCGTTATGGAGCGCTTGACTAACATAGTAGATCGGCAAGTGGACTTGTCCCTCCGCTCGCACCAAAACGGCACTCAGTGCGACCTCCGAGGCTGTCAGATAAAGGAATAGTTTTTCACCAGGGAACGGCTTTGCCATGATCTGGGGGTTAGATAGATATTCCTTTATTTTGGCGAATGCTACCTGACTCTCCTTCGTCCATGCGAACTTCTTATTCTTTATGGTCACGAAGAATGGCTTACTTTTATCGCCGAGCCGGGATATGAAACGGTTGAGGGCGGCTAGACAACCTGTGAGGCGTTGCACCTGCTTGATGTTCCGCGGCTCCTGCATGTCAAGGATCGCCTGAATCTTGGTGGGGTTCGCCTCGATCCCCCCTTGACTCACGATGTGCCCCAGGAATTTCCCGGAGCCCACCCCGAAGTTGCATTTCTTGGGGTTCAGCTTCATGTTGAACTTCTCGAGGATGCGAACGTCTCGGCGAGATCATTGAGGTGATCTTCCTTTTTGATGCTTTTGACCACGATGTTGTCAATGTAGACCTCCATGGTCTTGCCGATCTGATTGGCGAATATTCTGTTGACTAGTCACTGGTAGGTTGCCCCTGCGTTCTTCAAGCCGAACGGCATTCGGACCCAAAAGTATATGTCTTTTTCCGTGTGGAAAGATGTGTGTTTTATGTCTTTCTCCGCCATTGGGATTTGATGATATCCGGCGAAGGCATCCATAAACGACATCAATTCGCAACCTGCTGTACTATCGACCAAGTGATCAATATGAGGCATCGGAAAGTGATCTTTTGGACATGCCGCGTTGAGGTCGGTGAAGTCGATGCATAACCTCCAGGAACCAGTTGGCTTTTTGACGAGTACCGCGTTGGCGACCCATTGTGGTTCGTCTGTAGCTACCCCGATTAATTTGTTGTTAAGTAACTTTTGGACTTCTATGTCGAGCGCCACGTATTTCTCGGGACCGAATTTCCTACGTTTTTGGTGAACAAGCTTCATTGCCGGGTCGATCTTTAGATAGTGGCAAGCGTGCTCAAGACTTATGCCAACCATATCTTGATGCGACCAGGCAAAGACTCCGATGTTCTTACGTAGCAAATTGATCAAATCCCCTCTTAATTCGCGGCTGATGCTTGCGCCGATCTGTACTTCCCGTTCTGGATGAGCCAGATCTATCGTTATACTCTCCAGCTCTTCGACGGGGACGGTCGCCTCTCATTTGGAACGATTTCCGGACTCGATCCTTAGATCGATGTCGAGACTTGGCTCGAAACCGATCCTTGGCTCGATGTCGTCCGTTAATCGAACCGAGATGACATCCTCTGAGTCGGGTTGGTACGATGTGCTTGGCCCGTCGATCTCCATGGGTTGATTTTCGATCGTTTCAATGTTACACATAGCATGGGAAGTATTGAAAGAAGTAACGACATAGGAGTAATTCAAACATCTTTTTGCCATTAGCTGATCTCCTTTTACAGTACCGACCGTCCCATCCGCAGTGGGGAATTTGATACAGTAAAAGAAAGACGAGGTGACCGCCTCAAAGGTTTCTAGAAAGGGGCGACCTAGGAACCCATTATAGATGCTGGGCCAATCTATGATTACAAAATTTAGGTTCCTAGTAATCCTAACCTTGGGATCGTAAAAGCATATAAGCTCGACAGAGAGCTTGATCCTTCCGTAGGCTCGATAGGCTTGTCGCCGCCGAACCCTTGGAGCACGGTGTCGAACGGCTTGATGAATTTGGTCAAGTTGCCGAACTGGTCCAGGGCGGATTTGAATATGATGTTGCAGAAACTTCCATTGTCGACCAGCACGCGATCGACCATCTTCCCAAGGATACAAGCAGAGATCACCACTGCATCCTCTTTGGGGTATTGCACTCCCTCCCTGTCCTTGTTGGAGAAGGTGATGAGCGCGTCTTTAGAAATGGTCGGCTCCGGAGGTACCAGGGCATGGACCCCTGCGAACGCCCTCAGTTCGGCCTTTCGCTTCCTGTTTGACATGGTGGAAACCGGGGAAAGGCCCCCGAGGTTTCCACCTCCTGCTTGAAGCATGTTGATCCGACCGCCGGGGTTGATCGGAGGGATCGACTCATCAGAGTACTCCGGCTCATGCTCGATTCTGGCGACCGGATTGGGAGGAGTTCTTTCGTTTTGTCGGCGCTCGCGCCCTCCGGTCCTTTCCGTCCTAGGTTCTGGCTTGGTGACCAAATTGTCCAGTTTGCCTTCCTCAAACAGTCGCCAGAGCTGTCTGAGGAGGTCGCGGCATTGGCTGGTGTTGTGGCCGGGACTCTTGTGGTAGGCACAGAATTTGCTACAGTCTAGATGATCGTGGTCCCTTATCGGCTTTGGTTTAGAGAGCCACTCGCGACCCTTGATTGCATTGAAGATGTGGGCCGGAGATAAGTTGAGGTTGTGGAGAAGGTGGACCTCCACATCCTCGAAGGCTTTGAACTCGCCAGGCGGCTTGGTGATCGCCTTTCTGGGCTTGGCGACCGCCTTCTTCTGGACATGGGATGGCGTCTTACCTTCTCCGGAGGGTCCTTCGCCTAAGCGGAGGGAGAACATCCTCTGCCTGGCCAGAAAATCGGCGGCTCTGACACGGAAGACCGAGTAGTAGACCTGGCAAACGGGCGGGTTTGGGCCGGGCATAAAACGGGCGGGCCTTTTTTGGGCCTGGCCAAAAAGGCCCGGTTTTTCCTGGGCCAAAATTATTAGGCCCGTGGCCCGCCTCAAGGGCTCGGCCCGCTGAGCCTCGACTTTTTTTTTTTTTGAAATATTAATTCTGAAATAAATATACAAATATTTTTCGATCCTTAATTATTATATTATTCACTATACTATCACAATCAGATAAATAAATATACAATTATTTTTATTTGATAATTACATTATTTACTACACTACCATAATCAAAAGACAAATATACAAATATTTTTATTAGATCATCATATCATTTATCACTACTAATTTCTTATAAAATCATAAAATAATATTATTATTGATATGAGATACTACAAATAATCACAAAGTCCCAAAAAAAATAAAATTACATCAATAATTAACATATAGATGTATTATAATCTAACAAACAAGGAAAAAAATTAAATATTATAATTACACATAACATAAATTAAAAAAAAAAAAAAGGCGGGCCTGGGGCCGCCTCTATGGGCGGGCCAAATCTGGCCCGGGCCAAAAAGGCCCGGGTTTTTTTGGGCTAATAATATGCAGCCCAATGCCCGCCCAAAAACGGGCGGGATGGCCCGGCCCGCGGGCCTGGGCCTATTTTGCCGGGTCTACCGAGTAGGTCGGGGGGATGTCCTTGGTGAGGTGCCTGAACATGGGTGAGTGCCCGCAGATTCCACCCACGACTGAGTAGAGGGCGAGCTCGTCGTTGATGGGCTCGCTGGTGAGGACTATCTCGTCTACCCGGTCGATGTAATCTTCATCTGATTCGTCATTCCCCTGCCTGATTTTCATCATGCGGTGGGGGCCTTCAGGGCGAGCTACTTTGGCGGCGAAGTACGACGTGAAGTCGTTCGCCAGCTTCTCAAAGCAGTTGATTGAGCGAGGTGGTAGTGATATGTACCACCTGTGGGCGAGGTCGCCCAGGGTTAATGGGAACATTCGACACTTGGTCGCATCTGATGCTCCACATCTGGTCATGTAGATCCGGAACTTGCTCAAGTGGGTTTCCGGATCCGATCTCCCCTCATATAGAGGTGTTTGTGGGGGAGTGATCTTTGGTTGGACAGGGGCGAGTTCGATCTGAACCGCGAGCGGTTCACTTGGCCCAATGATCGATCTCCTGGCACCTGCCCCATTTTCCAGGAGCGCCTTCATCTCGTCGAGCTGGCGCTGCATGGCGGCCATCGCCGTCGCCTGACTGCTCGCCGATTGACTACCAGAGCGCGAGCCAAGGCGATCGTGTACCGATCCCCTGGCCCCGTGGTGAATGGCGAGTTCCCTGCCAGTGGGTTCATTTCTTGGGCGAGCGGGGGCTCGCTGACCGGCTTGTCTCCTGGGAGTCGGATATGCCGAACTCCTGGTAAAGGATTCGAACTCCGATGTCTCCCGGCTGGGGCCTGAGTGCCCGGGTCGCCATGAGGGATCGCTCCCTAGGCGGCTGAAGACGGAATCGTCCCACCTCACGAGAGCCTTCCCCTGCGGCTCGGGGCTTTCTGTCGATTTCTCAACATAGATCCCCTTAAGCTTCCGCTTGCCTGCCCGGCGGATGGCCGATGGAGTGATGGTGGGCGAGTCGTAGGCCCTCCGTCGCTCCCTGAGGATGTCTATAGCCTCCTCAATCTGTTCCGCGGTCTGGAACTGATCGAGTGAGAGGCTAAAACCGTCCCTCGGGGACGGGAGTGAGAGCCTAGCGTCACCACGGTCGCCTTCCGCCGTGGGTTGGGATTCAGTCCGGGCCGGAATGAGATTTCCGGCGGATCTTAGGGTGGCTCTCTTGGAAGTCGTAGCAGACGTCATTTTTCTGAAGGCTTTTCTATTGAAGAACAGTGAGTGTTTCTTCAAGTATATGTCCGGAGAACAGTGAGTGTTATTCGAGACGGTAGGAATAAAAATGAAGGTTTAAACCCCTTACTCTAGCGCCAATTGTTGTTACCCAAAATATTATCCGAAGATAGTATTGCTGGAATGATCGAGTGACAAACAAAATGCGAGAACACTTCCCTGAGAAAATAGATAACACAAGATTTGTCGGGATTGTTAATCCCGGGCTTGAATGCTCTCGCGAGATGTTATTAATAAATATACTGTCGAGTACAAATATTAATGTTAGAATCTATTACAATGAGTGTAAAGACTTCTAGTTATCTAAGCTGTAGAGCGTGTAGATTGCCGGAAGAACCAGATATGTAGATCTGTGAGTTCTTGCTTGGGATATTTGATAGGTGTATATGAATATCACTATGAATGTGTAAGTGATTCCCAGATGAGTCTTTGATTCTCTCTCTGTGTGTAATTTACACTGTATTCACGGTAAAATCGCCTCTCTTTTGACTCTTGTTGTGAGCCTCCTATTTATAGGAGACAAAACTGCTGGGACCTCTCCGGCGATCGCGGGCGACCGCCGTTTTCTATATTATAATAAGATGGTCGATCGTCCCGTCACGTGAGGTTGTTCCCTTAAAGTCTGGGGCTGCAGCTGGTGGCCAGCTGTGCGAGCCAATGGGAAGCCAGCACGCGTCCTGGGTCGCTGTCCGGGGAGGACCCACTTTGTACCTTTCGGAGGCCCTGTCGGTAGGTGAGGTAGGTGACAGGCTGGGGTCAAAGGTCCTATCTGTCGGCGCCCTTTGTGGATCTGCACGTGGGCCACCATCTAAGATTCGGTCTTCGACGACTTTGACGGATGTTGGATCCATACGTGGCACGAGACGATCGTCTCTAGTTCGGACATCAAGACGATCGTTAGATATCGAAAGACGATCGCCGTGTTCCAAAAGACGATCGCCGCGTACCAAAAGATGATCGTCGTATGTACCGATCGCTGGGTGCTTGCCCAGAGTATGTCTTCTATGGTCGGCTCTCTGATCGTCTAGGCCGATCGCCATTGAGGCGTATTAATCGCCGCACAACAAGGGGGAGTATACATGACATGTTATGTTGGTGCGTTGCAATCTTTTCCTCATCAAGCCTTTATTTTTCCCATGGGGTTTTGTTTTGGCTTGGAATAGGTTTTTACGAAGGCAACATCTTTTGCACCATTGTTGTATTAGTGCTCGACACAGGGGGAGTGTTCCGGGAATTATTATTCCCGTGATGTGTCTTACCTAATACTGGTTGTAGATACATCGATGGAAGGTTCTAGATCCTTCTAGAGGTAGTAGGATCCTATTAGATGTCTTACCTTATCTAGGAATTCTATGTATGGAAGGACTCTCATTGTAATGCCTATATAAAGGTCCCTCTATCAGTGTTATGAATATAAATGATTGCTTCGTATTTACAGTCTTTTACTTTCTCCTAAAATATATGTAAATTTATTAAAGAAATAATCTTTTGAGAGAAATGTAAATCTTTAGATGGGACACCCATTCTAACATAAACTTACCGTCCATATAGACAGCTCGTGCATGACAGACGTCATTTATTAAGTTGTTACTAGAGTACAAACATCTGGTCAACGTTACAATCTCCAAAATCCACATGATTAATTACTTGAATATCTTAGAGTATTAGAAAGAAAATTATTGTAGTAGTAGCAATCAGAAATTTGCTCTGCTGGATGATAGCCTTCACTGTATTCTTTTTTGTTTGAAACCTGCGCCCATTCCTCTCTTTCCTGATATTATACACAGTCACAACTAACACCACTCTATACATGAGTTGCTTCCCAGTTTTAGAATGACATTGAGTGCTCATATAACTCTTCTCATTCTCCCAATTACCAACCTGTCTTTGAATTCCACTCCATCTAGTAACCTCCATCCAAATCTTAGCTGAAAAATCACATACAAAGAACAAGTGATTTGCAGTTTCATCCTCTCTTTTACATAAGATACATTGCTGATCATACTGCACTCCAAACCTCACCAACCGATCACATGTAGCAAGTCTATTTAGAATTGCTAGCCAAAAGTGCATGTTATTGATCATGGTAAAATATAATATAAAGTTAGGTAAATAAAATATCATAAAAGTTAAAGAGAAAAAGAGAGAGGTCGTGATGATTGGATTGAGTTATGAACTTCGACAAACGATGGTGAAGTTTGACAACGACATGGAAAGATTTGGTGGTGAAAGAGTAAGAAAATACTGAGAGAGAGAATAAATTAAAATAATTATAAATAAATAAAATAAATTCACGGAAATCTTAGGTCTAGAGGTTAGATTGTTCAAAACTAGTTTCTTTTTAAGAAAGAGTTGAAAATCCATAAAATTCATCATTTTATAAATTCTATATAATTGATAGACTTTTTGAATGCCATTAAATTATGATGGACTTATTAAAAGTAATAAAAAATATTTACTGAATACCATCATACTTTCATAGATTTGATATATTTATAAAAATTCAAATTCAATATCCTCCATCGTAGAAATTAAAATATAATACACCCCGATATGAAGGAAAAATCTCAACTTTATTATTGAAGTTTTTTCGATACAAAATTTTGTTGTAGCAATATTGGTCGGTATCGCCGTTTGGAGATAGAGTTATAAAACTCTTTCGCGTTGCGGAAGCGGTTTAAATAAAGGTGCGGAAAATAAATCGACAAAGGATTTATAGAGGTTCGACCAAGCGTGCCTACGTCCTCTCTTCGGTATCTTTTTCTATAGGATGAGATCAACCTCTGCACCTCTCTTCTATCGGTCGAGGGATAACCGTTACAAACTCGTCTTCTATCGGTCCGAGTAATCCGTTCAATCACTTGTCTTTATGTGGGTCCAAGTTAAATCGTTTTCCTTTTCTATTGGACAAGGAATCAACCAATCTAGCTTTCTATGGCACTACTACAAAAACGGCATTTACTGACACTTAGTTTCTGACACTTTATCAAAAATGTCAATAACTTCAGACATTTGACTCATTTTTTGTTTTCAACATAATTGTGTCATAAGATACTGACACTTTAGTTATATTTTAGAAATATTATAGATATATTCCTCACTCATCTCCTCCTCTCCTCTGCCCGTTGTCGATTCCTTTTCTCTCTCTCTCTCTCTCTATGATTTTCGGCCTCTCTCTCTAAAGTCACTGTAAAATACCGATCTCTCCGTTTCTACACACTCAAGAAATGCTCAATCTGAATCAAAGCGCACACACACCTGTACACGAACACATATATTCACTTTTGCACATCGTGATGGTCAGAGACTGAGGCAAATCGACAAAATATTAGGGTTCCGCTCCGGTTCCCGACTGTCCCACGATGTCGAACTCAAATGGCACCTGTATAGGTCTCCGACTGCGCGACGATGAGACACAGGGTCACAAACAGGCCTGCTGGGTTTTAGACTCCTGGTCGACAGTTGGCTTTCGGGTTTTGGCCCTAATGTTTGGCCTCACACGGCGTCTACGGAAAGGGCAATATGGAGGTTCAGTTCCTGTGGGTTTTAAATTTCTGGCTCAAGGTAGGGTTGAAGTTATGGGATGATAATTTTTTTGATTTGCGTCAGATTTATGATGTTTGAAGGGTGTGTGTTTATGTGATTGAATTTGAAGGTTCTGTGTTTGGTGACTTTCTGAAAACTGAGATGTGGGTTAAGCTGGCAGATATGGATATGGAGCCAAGCTAACTAATATATTCTCGACGGAGTTCATTATCGAAACAGCCGACGGGAAGCGGCTGAAGAAGTATGAGCACGTATATTAGGGCTTTATATACGTATATAAATGGGCATTAGAAGGCTCTATTGTTTCTTCAATGGGTTTGGTTGTGTATTTGTTTTTGCCGTTTGTCTTGGTTCTGTATATCAATCTTATGTTCATTAGAGGGTGTTAGTGTGTTAGTGTATATCAATCATATGTGAAATGTTATTTCGTATGGCAACTGTGATACAATGGTGTTAGTGTGTTACCTGTAGTGGTTGTGTTACTTTTTCATGCTAGGTAGAATTATAGTTTTTGGTATTTGTGATTCTTGTCAATATCTGGTGTTTACAAACAACATGGGAAATAAAGCAACATGATTCTTGTCAATCTCAGGGAATGTGTTAATTTTGAATTATTATTATTACTATTACTATTACTATTAATATTATTATTCATGCGTCATATGATACGGGATTAATCAAAAACATTGTTTTTTGCTCAAAAATAGTGTTTTTATTTACTGAGATATATATGTCGGGTACGGGGAGAGAGATCAGTGTAATTTCAGATAGAGAGCAGTGTAAATTCACGGGGAGGACAATAATTTATGGATTTAGTTTATTTTTATGTTCTTATTGCAGAAATTTGTAATTTAAATCGTGTGTTCTCTTATGCTTGTTAAATGAAAAGAGACGTATGATACATATAAAACTTGCAGCCTTAGTACAATTGAGGTCTATATATATGTCAAAGAGCGTGACTTCCTATTGACTATATTTGTTTGTCTGATCCTGTATTTATGAGTAACTGTAATGGCCTCATGTTAAGTACAAATTGTGGTCCAGTTTCTTACTTTCATGATTCATGATTTTTATTTATTTAGAAAAAAGTTGTTGCAGGTTTCTTAACTTGCACGAAGTGCTTCCTTAACTTTGTTCTTGATAAATTAGTAAGATTATAGATAAACATTTAAAGTCCCTTGCTCGGAGCCATTTTACATCCAAATTCATCATATTGGATGTTGAGGTTAGTATACAAGTATGTGCTGTGAATAGCTACTGAACATTATAAATCTGAAACAAGATTAGACTCATGCTCTTTTTTTGTTGTTGTGCAGAATACTCCTTTTTTTAGGTTGGTATAAGGAATATAAGAAGATATGCAATCAAATCTTATGAAAAACTTGAGAAGGTATGCAAAATATCTCCTTTTTGTTGTTGTTGTGCAGAATGCTCCTTTTTTTAGGTTGCTATAAGGAATATAAGAAGATATGCAATCAAATCCTATGAAAAACTTCTGAAGGTATGCAAAATCTCTCTTATTTGTGCACACTCACTTTTGTTGAATAAGGTGATTATGGCTTCAGAGATCTTGCATGGCACACCATGTTTGAAAAATGTCAAAGTAAGCGCATATGAGGAGAGCTCTACAAAGTGATCGACTCTTCGGATGTTGTTGTCCAGGTTGATTTTGGAAACGAGAATGCAATTCCTGTAGTTTTACCTCCCTTTGAATCTCATCTTCTAAATGATTTATCTTTCTTCGTTATATTAAATGAAATGACTTTTAGCCTGGAGTACTTGCACTATGACATGCAGCGGTGATGCTGGATATAAACAGTTCAAGATGTTACATGGGGAGTTTCTGCTTTTTAAGGGTTTGAAACATTTGTCTTGGAAGAAACGTATTAAAATTTGAATTGATCATTCAGATGAGTGAACTATATATTATTACTCATGTTGCTATATGATTCATTAGTTTGACTTCTCTTACTGTCTGGCATAAATTGGATAGGAGTTCCCTTTTCTTTTTCAAAGTTTTAGAAGAAACTTGATCTCCTACTTGTTGTGATATGATATTATTATACATGTCGCTATCTGGTTTGGTTAGTTTGACTTTGATTACTATCTGACATAATATGGATTAGAGTTTCTTTTTCTTTTTTCAAGTTTCACAAGAAACTTGATTTTCGACTTGCTGTGATGTGCAGAAGAAAAGAAATGTGGGAATTTTTGATCAACTTTTCCACTTCAGTTTTTGCAACGTTTTCCAAGTCTTTCGTGATGGTATTTAGCCTTCATCAATTTTTAATGGCAGGTTTTAGATGCCAAGGATCCACAAGGTACAAGATGCTACCATTTGGAGAGGCATTTGAAGGAGCATTGCAAGCATAAACACATGATTCTTTTATTGAACAAGGTCTATAGCACTTGCATATGTTTGGAAGTATTTTGTTCTTTAATGTTTAGCAAGGAACTTCCTATTTTTTATTTAATATCCTTCCGCTCCACCCTCCCGATAGTGTGATCTGGTTCCAGCTTGGGCAACCAAGGGATGGCTTAGAATTCTGTCGAATGAGTACCCTGCTCTTGCTTTTCATGCAAGCATAAACAAATCATTTGGAAAGGTATGTATTTTAAATTATCAACTTAAGTGAGTGTGCATAAATTGTCTGTAATTATACTAAACGTCAGGGGTAGCTTTAATAATTATACATTTTTATTTAGTTTTTAAACTAGTTTTCAATTTTCACTAAAAAAAAAGAGTAACATGTGTCTTCATATATCAGATCTCTCTGTTTGCTTTTTTTATTTTATAGTAATTGTAAAACCACCCTCGGATTCTATCCTAATTACAAAATAGACTTTGATTATTAGAATATTAGACTTCGCATAAAAAGCAAAGTCTAAAGTACACATTTTACCACGCGAACATAGACTTCGGTAATTATAACGTTTTTACTTCAGATATTATTCGAAGTCTTTGACGTTTATTCTTATAGTGGTGTGTGATCAGGTTAATGCATCTCATCATCATCATCATCATCATGGCATGAAGTTTATAGTGTCAATCAATTGTCTAAAGTCGACAGTATGAATTCATGCAGTAGCAAAGTTTTATACCGGCCTCCCTTCCTGATGAAACCTTCATATGACGACCTTCATATGATAGAGAAATGCGATGAAATTCAAAAATCGTCACCATCATAAGTTTTTCCACCCGTATAGAAAATTTATGATACGGCGATGCGTTGAGTTAATTGCTATAATATGTTCCATTACATAATTTATAATGCAAATCATCATGCATCTTTCTTAGTTCTTGTGAACTGTGATCATCAGTAAGAAATAACCTTATATGGCTTGTTGGATGCAGGAAATTATTTTCAGTCCCGATATAGGAGGATAAATTTTTGGAATGCTGCTGTTGGTGTCTTAGCTATTGTGTTGGATCATCTGGTATTAGGCTCCCTTGCTGCGCAATGTCTTTTTTTGTTTGCTCGTCTTGACTCCAGAGATTTATGTTTTATTCATTTACTTTCTAAAACATCTATTTTTGTTTGCTCATCTTGCCTTTGGTAATGCTAAAACATCCAGGAATGATAACTCCAGCCGATTCGTTAGTTCTCTCCGTCCATTACTTCCTACTTGAATTAGTATCCAACATTAATATTTAGTAGTCAACTTACAAATATTTGGCTTGATAGTGTTTCACATTTGTTGCAGGGAAAATTAATTGAGATCCACTTTAGCTCTACTGGAAAAATATGTGGTGCTAAAATATAGACTTGTAAACTTGCCAAGTTGAATTCTTAGATTCTAATGTGCTGGATAATGTGAATTCTTAGATTCTAATGTGAATTCTTAGATTCTGAATTGTGCTGTACTGTTGTGCTCTTTTACTAAGATTCTGTAGTGCTTTGATTTCGTTCTAGTAGTAGTTTAATTAGATTTTGAGTTTTGTATTCTCTGCTCTTTTTTTTCGAGACTAAAACATCATCGACCGATGTTGATTATTCAATTTAATAATGCATTTGGGATATTTTATAAGTGAATTGTCTGTTTGATAATTTTAATTTATGGTAATTCTTTTTTTTACATAATTAAACCAAAAAATATAGTTAAGATAAAAACTGAATTGAGATAAAAATAGTTTTTTTTTTCTGAACATATACTGACACTAAAATAGTGTCGGTAATTATTTTTGCTGACACTTTATATTAGTGTCAGTAATGCTAAAGCCAGAACATACTAAGACTAATGTTTAATGTCAGTAAAACTAATTACTGACACTATTTTAGTGTTAGTAAAAATAATTACTGACACTATTTTAGTGTCGGTATTTATTGACACTTGTATTACTGACACTAAAAATTAGTGTCAGTATTTTCTGGCTTTAGCATTACTGACACAATTATAAAGTATCAGTAAAAATAATTACTGACACTATTTTAGTGTCAGTAAAGGGGATATTTGTACTAGTGTGGGTACCAGATAAACCTCACATAGATATCGATTGCGATTCTAACAATGCCGGATCCTTGATCCTAATAACACCGAATCCAATCGTATCCTTTCTTTTTCCTCTCTTGTATGATTTTGTGTATATTAACACTCAATCACTTAACAATATAAGCTAAAATACAACAACTAGAATTATTACAATGATATCTCAAGTATGAATGCTTTGCTCAATGTTGTTCTCTAGTTTGATACCAAATGGTTTGGTATTTATAGCGATTTTCATCCAACTAGCCATTAGCTCCTTTTGACTATGTAGCGTGCGCTAGCCTTTCTTCGTAGTGTGCGTTATGGCTCATTACATACGTTATATATATGTTGTAGCGTACGTTATCGGCTTCCAGTTTCAGTCCAGTAGCTTTCATTTCTTCTTTTACGTATGTTTCCAATTCGTATTACGTACGTTAATCAGTCTCCGTAGTGTACGGTAACAATACGTTGTTGCGTACGTTAACCTCATATAGTCGTTGTATGCAATTGTCAAAGTATCCGTTTGAATCTTGACTTTGACCAGAATCTTTCCAACGTTCATATGTTTGAATTCGTATTCAAACTTCGTTGCGTACGTTAACACATATGTGTTACGTACGTTAATCGCCTTCGGTAGCGTACGTTAAGCTTGTGACTTAGCGTGCGTTAAACACATCAGGTAACTTGACGTCAGGTAACTTTGAACTCGTCTGATATGCAGGTAGCCTCGTTAGCGTGCGCTAACTTTGATTACTAGCGTGCGCTAGCGTTGCAGTTTGTGCGACTTTTTGCGTCTTCGACTTATTTGTTCTTTTGTTTGCTTCTTTGTTGTTTTCCTTTGTATAGCAACTAATCATCAAAACTCGATTAGTGAATATTTGGAATAAAATATTCTAATAATTTCTCCCTTTTTGATGATTACAAAACAACACATTGAATTGGATAAAACCTATATATATATATATATATATATATATATATATATATATATATATATATTGTACGAATCAAAGTTTTCGGCTTTGATCGTTTCGTTAGTTTCTCCCATCTTTTCTTTTTCTCCTTTTCGACTTCTTTTTTTTTTTCAACTTCGTCTTTTCGTTTTCAACTTCTCCATTTATTTTTTTTCGACTTTTCTCCTTTTTATTTTCTCTCTACTTTTTATTTTTTTCGTCATTCTTCCATTACGCTTTTTATCCCATTCAACTATTTTCTCCCCCTTTTTGTTATCAGCAAAAAGTGTAAAGAAAAGTATACGAATTGATGATAAAATATGTTATGATAAAAGATGCATAAAAAGGGTATAACTCCCCCTGACAAAAATCTCTCCCTTTTTGGAAAAATATAACACTCCCTCTGAGTAAAATACTTATTGATGAAAATTAATTTCTGTGGATCCAACCGAAAGTCGGTCGCTTTTCATTTAAATAGACGATATTCGGAATGGTGGTTCCTTTAGGAATCCAAATCTTTTTAATTTTGATCGTCTGTCGTGGGCTTTTACAATTTGAAATATGATGCCCAATTTTTAGACATTTTTCACATCAGGGTATTTTGAAATTTAAGGATTCGTTTTTAGTATGCGGTTTGAATCCTAACCTATGTTTATTCAAAGTATATTTTTGAACCGATAACATTTGTTCAAATTTATCATTACCGCATGAAAATTTCTTTGTCAAAATTTTAAGTTCGTCTTGAACTTTCAAAAGATCATTCTTAAAAAAAAATTATTTTCAAGACATTTAGAATGATCGATTTCGATAAATTTCCCTTTTTCAAGAATTTTGGAAATTTCGGTTTCCAATAATTTATTTTTAGACTGAAGGGATTTTATTTCACTTAAAGCATTTTGAAAATAGGTATGTAATAACTCGAATGCTTCAAATAATTCGTCTATAGACGATGTACTAATCTGGCTTTCGACGTCGCTTTCATCGAATGTACTTCTTGCCATAAGTGTAATATCTGCAATTTTTGATTTTCGGTAATTTTATTTTTTTCGGCAAGAGTCCGTTTTGACGACTCGCTTGTGACCGTTTCATCGTTCTGAGAATGATTAATTCTACACTTTTTGACATCCGAGTTCGTTTCGGTGTCGTTTTGTTGAGTTCCGTGCTTTTTAGCGACTTTTCCGCACTTGAGTTCGATTCTTGCGAATCTCGGTCGGAACTGCTGTTTCGAGTTTCCCGTAAGTTCGTTTAACTTTGTTATACGTGTTGTGAACTTCGGTTTGGTTATTTGATCACGTATCGTGATTTCCGGGCGTTTTGGGCCATTTTGTAATTTCTTAAAAGTTACGGGTATCCGTATCTGTAATTATTGTCTCGACCCGTTTCTTGGTCGCGTATGATTAATTATGGTATTATGTTTTCATTTCGGGTCGTTGATGTTGTCCGCGAACTTTTCGTCGTGTTCGTTCCGTACGTTTTCGGAAATCGAGTTGTCGAGTCCTGGTGTTCGAGCACTGGCCGGACGGTTGCGGGAGTGGCCGGACGATTGCGGGCACCGGCCGGACGGGTGCGGCAGGAACCGGCGTAGCGTACGCTACGGCCGGAAGGCTGCGCGTGCTAACCGGCAGGTGTAGCGCACGCTACCGGCAGGTGTAGCGCCTGTGCTCGGGTGCAGACAGTGGAGTCACGGGGTTACGGAATCGGTTAGGCTCGGCAGTAGCGCATGCTGCTTTGCCGGGCCAGCGTGCGCTACGGCCGGGTAGCGCACGCCTTCTGGCCGGAAAAGGCTGCGACGCTACTGGCCGGCAGTCTAGTCACGTAAGTCATCGGATTGCGGCACGGGCCGATAGCGCCGCTAGCTCGGCGGCTAGCGCGCTTAGTCCGCCGATATAAATGTGACAGAGCAGTCACAATTCCTCTCGTTTTTCATTTCCTCTCTTTCTCTTCCGCGGCTGGAGCCTTGGGGATTCCGAAGCCATGTTGTTGAACAACAAATTCACGAAGTTCTTGAGTTCATAACATCAATCAATCATCCGTTATCGTCCTTCGATCCGGCGAATCAAGGTAATCTTCCTTAGAACCCTAATTTCTTGATTTTGGGGGGTTTTGCATTTTTGTCCGATTCGTTCCGTGTTGTTGATTAATTCATGATGGGTGTGATTAATCTTGGTAGTATTCTTGTGTTTAACATCATTTAATCCATTGTTCTTCGTCGAATCGAAGTATATTAATTGATTTCCTTCAAATCGACTTTTTGGGGGATTTGTTCTCGATCTCGTTTTTCATCCGTTTTTGATGGATCGATTGTGGTTAAATGATGTTGTTAAACATATTCTATGGATTGTATATCCATATTTCAACTTGGAACTCCGTTTTCGTGTTTTGTCGGGACGAATCGTGTTCTTGGCCGTTTTGGGAAAACACTTGAACTTTCGTCATTCGTTCTTTGAATTCAACGACTTTGAGTCGTGTTATGGAATTCATTTCATCGTTGTTTTTGTCCTTCGTAGTTTATGAACGTGAGTTGGCGTTCGGTGGAGTCGGCGGGTTCGTGGTCGGTTCGGGCCAACCTACTTCGGTCGATTCTCCGCGTTGTTCTTATTCGAGGCAAGTACCTTGTCCATACTATTCTTGTTTTGTGGATATGATGATTGGTGATCGTCTTGGTGTGTTTGTTTTTTTGTTTGAAATGAGTTTAAAAAGATTTGGTTAGCCTTGTTAAAGGCCCTCTTTCAAAACCGCGTGTGTTTTGTGATTGGTGTGTTTCATGAACGAGTATGTGACTCCTGTGGATATGTTTGGTGTTGATGATGCACTTGGTGTTGCGTGTGGATGTATATTGTTTCATTTCGGTGCATTGTGGTTTGACGTGGTGTTTTGCTAAGTGTTTGATGCCTCTGGGTGAATTGTTTGGATATCCTTGGTGTGATATGTTATTTGTGCATGATTGATTAGCTAGCCAGCTCGGGTGGGTCCGAAGGGATCATGGAGTGGGATTCATGGCTTCGTCTCGATCCTAGGCGACGTGTGGTGCTTGAGTATTTCGCTAGCCAGCTCGGGTGGGTCCGACGGGATCACGGAGTGGGATTTGTGGCTTCGACCCGGTCCTAGGCGATGTGAGTACTATGTTTTGTGAATGTGTTTGCTCACCTCGGGAGGGTTCGATGGGACCACGGAGGGAATTCCAATGGCTTCGACCTGGGTTCATGAGTGAAACTTCACCGCTACGTGTGTATATTTTGTGATTGTTTTTCGCTCACCTCGGGAGGGTCCGATGGGATCACGGAGGGAATTCCATTGGCTTCGACCTGGATTCACGAGTGCGGTTGCTTATGTTTTGTGAATGTGTTTGCTCACCTCGGGAGGGTTCGACGGGGCCACGGAGGGAATTCCATTGGCTTCGACCTGGATTCATGAGTGAAACTTCACGGGTGTGTGTATTTTATGTCCGTCGAGGACGCGTGACGTGGGTTTTAACCCTGTGTATTGTTGTCGGTTTTCTATTTGCGAAAACAAAACCTTTGGGCTGTGACCCTGTGATTTTTGGAAAGATAAGGATTTGATAATCCTAAGTTGTTTTCTATCAAAACTCTCAATGGCATTTAAACGGTTTTATAAATTGTTTCCCTTGATTTGTGACCTTTCGGTTTTAGAATGTTTTACCAAACTCCTGCCTCGGGAAGTACTATTCATCACGTTTGGATTTTTGAGCATTTCTGGTTATTATTGTCCTTGGAACTTGTATTATATGACTCGTATTTTTGCACTCGTACTTGCACTAGCAAAACAGTGGAGTTTTGCTAACCCCTGAGTATTCGGGGGGTGGATGTCTATTTTTGCATTCAGGTTTTGGAGCATAGCACAGGGTCGGAACGAAGGATGATGAAAGATGAACGATACTAATCACACGAGGATCCGTTGATGTCGTATTTGTCTAGTTGTATTTTTCCACTGTAGTATCTTTTCCCCGTTGTACGGGAGTTTATTGTATTTTGACCCCTGCGTGGGTATGTGTTTGGAATTGAGTTGTATGTTATTATTGAAAGACCAAATCGGTCTACTGAGTCATTTTAGCCTTAAAGGCGATGTTTAGATGTTTGATTTTAGTCATCAGCCTGGTAGATCCTCGAGGAGAGGGTCTACGGCGTGTAATATCCCTGAGTGGATTGGGGGTGTTACAATAAGTGCGAGGTTATTTTGATTGATGAAATCTTCATCCTCGTCTTCGTCACTCTTCGTGGCAATTAGAACTTCCTTCTTTTGATTAGCTCGGTAATTCTTTGCAAAGTGGCCTGGTTTACCACAGATTCGACAGTCATTGTCGAATTTCTTAGATTCGCCCATCTTGATGTCCTTCTTTCTCCGGTTTAATAAGTTTTGAAATTTATTAATATTCTTGGAATAATATGCCGATTCTTCGTCACTTTCATCCACCAGGATTTCTTCCTTCCGAGACATCTTAGCTTTCATAGCTATTGTTATTTCCTTCGATTTCGGCTTGTTGTTCCGTGATTTTAGAACTATCTCATAATTAATTAGCGAACCAACGAGGGTGCTAAAATCGAGCGTATTGAGATCTTTAGATTCCATGATCGCCGTCACGGTGCCGTCCCATTCGCTAGGTGTAATATCCACATTTTTCTTTCCTGGTATTTTCATTTTTGGGGTATTTTTTGTTTTAGCGACTCGCTTGTAACCGTATTGATATTTCGAGAATATTTTATATTGTACTTTTCGTCATCCGAGCTTGTTTCGGACTTGTGTTACTCAATTCCGTGTTTAATGTCATTTCCATCGTATTTCGTTCGATTCTCGTAACCGTTGTTCGGAACCGCCGTTTCGGGGTTACCGCAGGTCCGTCTCATGTTGTTATGAAGTTTGTGAGCTTTCGTCTGTTGTTTCGATCATGTCTCGTGTGTTTCGGATGTTTTGTGCCGTTTTGTAATTTCCCAAAGTTATGGGGTAATTACTATCCTTGTCGTTTTCGAACCCTCGGGTTGTCGGAATCACGTTTCATTTGAACATTTTACTTTGTCTCGAATATCCATTGGTAGTTGGTGCACCTTGGTATTCTCCGATTATTCTTTGTCGAGAAGTTATTTCATTTCTAGCCTGCTATCACAGGCATGCTATGACCGTAAAGCCACGGACGTTACGGCCGTAAGACTCGATAGTTACGGCCGTAAGCCTGCCTTCGTACGGCTGTAACAAGACTTCGTTTTCTTCTGCTTAGTCCCAGTGGCAGCTTACGGGCGTAAGGATTGTGAGTTACGGCCGTAAGAGATGATATACGGCCATAACGAGGGGGTATTACGGCCGTATGTGCACTTCGTTTTGTTGTCCAGTTTCATTCCAGGGTCCAGTTACCACCGTAAAACGAATTACTTACGGCCGTAATGTTCATGATTTATGGTCGTATATGGATGATGTTACCGCCGTAACACCTGTCAGTATATAAACTGGCAGCGGCCGATTTTTCTTCATTTCCCATCTTTCTCTCTTCTCTTCGCAACGGGAACGAATTTGGAAGCTAGGGTTCGTCCGATTTTCACCCAAACTCTATTGTAGAAGTATATTTAAGCATCATAGCATCAATCTATCACTAATCATGTAATACCCAGTTGTAACTCAGTAATTATCATTCATTATTTATCATTCAGTAATTGATACTCAGTAATTTCATTCATCATTGATCATTTGTCACTCATATTCAGTCATGGTATTCATCATTCAGAGTAATTGTATCGAGTATCGATCGTCATTCATCATTAATCTGATTGGAGTTTCGTGCCGTGTTTATCATCATTGTCATTTTCGTTGCAAGCTGTGCTTGAGGAGTAGCGCACGCTACATACTCCTTTTAGCGTACGCTAATTGGGTATAGGTAGCGCACGCTACCGCTCAGCTTTAGCGCACGCTAAGGCTACCTTGGGGCCGATCCGGAAGGTACTGGGTGCGGTGAGAATAATTGTAGCGCACGCTACGAGTGGTAAGTAGCGCGCTAACGGGTCGAGTAGCGCACGCTATGTGTGTGTGGAGTAGCGCTAGGGCGGATCGAGGTTGAGTCCGGTGGCTACCGGATCGCACCGGTTTATTCATAGCGCACGCTATGCATTGTTGTTAGCGTACGCAACCGATATATTAGCGCACGCTAAATAATGATTGTAGCGCACGCTATCGAGGTTAGATCGAGGGCGATGGTTTTACGGACTCCGATCGGGCGTTAAATATTTCGCTAGCGCACGCTAACAATGGATATTAGCGCACGCTAGTAGTATGGCCGTAGCGCACGCTACAATGAGGTACGTAGCGCGCGCTACCGTGTTCGGACAATGGTACTTGGACTACCCAAATTACTCGTTAGCGCACGCTATGCACAAGGGCTAGCGACGCTAACACCGGTCTGAGTATAAATTGGACAGTTAGTCAGACTTCTTCATTTGTTCATCTCATTTCACTCCTTCGGTATTTTTGGGCGATTTCGAGCGTTTCAGAGAGGGTTCTTCGAGGTGTATTCATCAACCATCATCTTCAAGCTCATCTTTCGGATTGATCATCATTTCATCATCTTCATCACATCGAATCAAAGGTATTAATCTCTTGGATCTAGAATTTCGGATTTTTGGGTTTTCCTTCCGATTTCTTCGTGTAAGCTTGGATTATCATTGGGATATGTTAAGTTATGGATTATCTACTTGGATAAATATATTCCTACGGATTTAATGGTTATTTTCGGAATTGTTTTCAAGAACCCTTGGGGTTGACTTCGGTTAATTGGGGATTTTCCGATTGATGTCGTTATAATCATGAATTATGGATTCCTAATGGATTATTGATATCATTGAAGTGTTTTGTTAGTTCGAAATACTCATTTTGGTGTGGGTTTCGACATATTCGGGATTGGATATTTTCGTAGTTGTGCGGTCGGTTATGTATTCGTTGGAATGCCTATGAGTTTGATTATCGTTGTTTCGACCTTTGGGTTAGTCGTGTTTTGTGGTTGGATACGTGTATTGAACGATTGTTGGTAATTATTGTTATTCAAGGTTGTTCGAGCGATCGGTATCTTGGTTAGGACGTTGTTCGTGGACGGACATTCTTCATCGGTATTGAGTAAGTTAAATCTTACTCGGTTAAAAGGATACTCATTCCTTTTGTTGTTGATTGCTCATAATCATAATTCATTCATCATAATATTAATCACTTTTAGACTTGTAAGTGTCGAATAATCATCTCATTCACGAGGAACGACGGTTCCAAATCTTTTCATTGGTTTGTCAATCACGTCACTATTACTTTCATTTCGGTGAGTCATCTTGGCCTTGTCTAATTATTATTCATTGGTGTTCATCATGGTCATTCTCGTTCATGTGACCTTCCGGGTTCATATTGCGTGGCCGGGTGTGGCTGTGTGGAATTTTTAGTCGGGCACATGATGGTCATGTATTGGGTTCACCGATACATCGGACCGTGCACACGGTAATGCTTACCTCCGTGAGACTAATTAGGTACAAGGACGGGTGTGTCCGGTCATTCGTCTTGTACACTTGCACAGGACATTACGGGCGTACTATGATGCTCCTCTTCAGCGTAATTCATAATTAAGAATATTTCATCACTTGCTTAATTCATGATTGTGTAATTTCAACTCTTGAGGATTGTTGTTACGTATGGCCCGTTGGGGATTTTGTTTTCAGTCACGTCAAGGCAAAGGCACGGGAAGAGCATGTTGACGGCGAGTCCTGTGGATACTAGTAGGGGCCCCGATGCTTTCGATCATTTATTCAGTCATTTGTGTTTCCTTTATTTATTCCGCTGCAGACATTCCGTTTGAATGCTCATTTCATTCAGTGTTGTGTATTTTATCGTCACATAAAATACACATGTATTCTATTTTATCCTGGGTGTGTTGTATAAAACTCCTCATCGGAGTAATTGATGTTGTAATGTGGTTCGGTACTACATTTACCTGTGTAATTCATTCATTTTCATTCGCCTGGTGGGTCCCAGTCGGGGGTCCACGGCACTGTAATATCCGCCTAGTTTGGGGTGTTACAAATCATCCGTTGTTCATCTTCGAATCAAGGTAAAATCTCTTAGAACCATACTTTTGGGAGTTTTGGGTATTTTTGATTTTATGACCGTTTCGTTCCGTGTTGTTGATTAATCCTTGATGTATATAGTTAATCTTGGTAGTATCCTAGTTTTCCCTATGAGTTCATGGTAAGTTACGTGATATTTGTAGAATCGATAGGGTTCGGTTGCCATCCGTCCTCATCGTTGTTTTGTACGAACTTACATGAATCGTAGGTGAGGTTTCAGGTGTCTTCCGTTATTGTTATTCTTGTCGAATTGGTTGTGATGGTGTTTGACGAATCGTCTAGCTTCGGTGTGTCCAATTTCTCGCAACCGCGACTGTTCCCTTCCGTTTTTTCATTGTAACATCGAGGCAAGTACACTTATGAACTTATACTCTTAACATGGTAGTATTGCATGAGTAATGTGTGTGTGTATGCTCACTATGTGTTAGATCCGACGGGGTCTAGGTAGGGGTCCACAGAGGCGTGGATCGACGAGCTTTGCTTTTAACCACTATGAGTTAGATCCGACGGGGTCTAGGTAGGGGTTCACAGATGCGTGGATCGATGAGCTTTGCTTTTAACCACTACGGGTTAGATCCGATGGGGTCTCGGTAGGGGTCCACAGAGATGTGTATAGACGGTTAATTGTGGTGCATTTTATAAATGTGTTTTGGATATTGGCATTTCCGGAAATGTGTGTTTCAATGATGTTTTCTCATGTGCATGCGTTGACTATATGTGTAAGATGTAAGTTGTTCATTTGGTTACTTGTACTAGCGTAATTACTGACCCCTTTGGGGACCCATCTTAGGGAAATTCTTGTTATGAATTGCAGGTTATGTTCAGTCGGACGAGTGGGCGTTGGGACAGTACGAGGATGCTGGTCAGGGTTGTTGACGTGCGCATTTGAGTTTCCTTGTTTTCGTTCTCCTTTTCGATAGGGTTGTTTTCCAACTTGTGAACTAATAGACGTACTCGAGTACTTAGGGGCTTTTGATTTTGCAAAGTGTATTGAATTGTTCATTATGTTTTCGTTGGATTATTGTGTTGCTTGATTGACCGGTCGAACCGGGCGGATTACTATTGTTTTGCATCCTTGTGATGTGGTGTTATTGTGTTGACTCTGCGAGTCGATGAGTGAAGTTGATTACCTAGCCTGGTGGGTCCCACGTGCTGTTACATTCCCGGGATTTCTTGGGGGTGTTACACTAGGTAGTGATCGTAAGATTTTTTTGACTTTATCACTACTTGATTACAGTTTTCTGAATGAAGCTAGTCCATTGGTGATGACAAGAAATCGGTCGAGCATGTTGGTGATGGACTCGTCACCCTCCATCATGAATAACTCATAGTCATGGAGAAGCATATTGATCTTCGTATCCTTGACTTGAGTTGTTCCCTCGTGTGTGATTTCAAGAATTTTCCATATCTCTTTAGCACTTTCACACGATGAGATAAGATTGACCTCTTCTGGATTTAAGGCACAATATAAAATTGAGTAGTCTTACAATTTAGATGGTCGTTCTTCCAATCATTGTAATTATATTCTTCGAAACTCTTAAGAGATCTGTCAGATTTGATTGGAACTTTCAGGCCAAGACAAATGATCTTCAAGATTTCTATATCATAGGCACGAATGAAGATCGACATCTTTTTCTTCCACGTCATATAATTTGATCCATTGAAGAATGGTGGTCGGTTCAAGGCAAGACCTTCTACCGGTGCAAATTGAAACGCCATTTGGATATTCTCCTTGGATGTTAAGCCGCTTATAGGAGGTACCTCTCCGATACCAATTGTTGTAGCAATATTGGACTCTATCGTCGTTTGGAGATAGAGTTATAAAACTCTTTCGCATTGCGGAAGCGACTTAAATAAAGGTGCGGAAAATAAATCGACACAGGATTTATAGAGGTTCGGCCAAACGTGCCTACGTCTTCTTTTCGATATCTTTTTCTATAGGATGAATATCAACCTCTGCACCTCTTTTCTATGTCGAGGGATAACCGTTACAAACTCGTACTCTATCGGTCCGAGTAAACCGTTCAATCACTTGTCTTTATGTCGGTCCAACTTAAACTGTTTTTCTTTTCTATTGTACAAGGAATCAATCAATCTAGATTTCTATGATACAAGATAAACTAGGGGGCAAAATATACCGAAATGCCGAAATAGCGAATTTATCGTATCGAAAAATTACCGAAATTGCCGAAAATTTCTGTATACCGAATTTTCGGTACGGTATGGTGCAGTACCGAAAAATTTTGGTACGGTAACGGTATGAAATTTTTTTATTTTCGGTATTTCGGTATATACCGAGATACCAAAAAAAATTCGGTATTTCAATATATATATCGGTATGTCGATATTTTCGATATCTTTTTTATTCGGTATTTCGGTATATCAAGATTTTTTCGATATTTTGGTAATTCGGTATTTCGATAAGTTCGGTATATACCGATACCGAAATAAAAATCGGTATACCGAAATTTCGGTACGGTATCGGTATGGACCGAAAGCCATACCGAAATTTCGGTATACCGGATTTCTGTATACCGAAATTTCGGTATACCGGATTTCGGTGTACCGAAACTTTCGGTACGGTATCGGTATGAATTTTGTTGTACCGAAATTTTCGGTACGGTATACGGTATCGACAAAAAAATTCGGTACGGTACGGTATACCACCCCTAAGATAAACCTCACGTAGATATCGATTGTGATTCTAACCATGCCGGATCCTTGATCCTAATAATACTGAATCCAATCGTATTCTTTCTTTTTCCTTGTATGATTTCGTGTATAACACTCAATCACTAAACAATATAAGCTCAAATACAACAACTACAATGATTACAATGATATCTCAAGTATGAATGTTTTGCTAAATGTTGTTGTCTAGTTTGATACCAAATTGTTTGGTATTTATAGCCATTTTCATCCAACTAGCCGTTAGCTCATTTTTACTATGTAGCGTGCGCTAGCCTTTCTTCGTAGCGTGCGTTATGGCTTATTATGTACGTTATATATATTCTGTAGCGTACGTTATGGGCTTCCAGTTTCAGTCCAGTAGCTTTCGTTTCTTCCTTTACGTACGTTGTCAATTCGTATTACGTACGTTAATCAGTCTACGTAGCGTACGTTAACAATGTTGCGTACATTAACCTCATATAGTCGTTGTATGCAATTGTCAAATTATCCGTCTGAATCTTGACTTTGACCATAATCTTCCCAACGTTCATCTGTTTGAATTCATATTCAAACTTCGTTATGTACGTTAACACATATGTGTTACGTACGTTAATCGCCTTTGGTAGCGTACGTTAAACTTGTGACTTAGCGTGCATTAAACAAATCAGATAACTTGACTTCAGGTAACTTTGAACTCGTCTGATCTGCAGGTAGCCTCGTTAGCGTGCGCTAACTTTGATTACTAGCGTGCGCTAGCGTTGCAGTTTGTGCGACTTTTTGCGTCTCCGACTTTTCGTTCTTTTGTTTGCTTCTTTGTTGTTTTCCTCTGTATAGAAACTAATTATCAAAACTCGATTAATTAATATTTAGAATAAAATATTCCAACAAATTTCACTATTTACCTCACTAATACGTTGTCAAACATTTATAATCCAATCAAGGGTGTGATTTAAGCATTTAAAAACCTACCTGAATCATGTTTTATTAAGGGTACCCCAAATATTTGTACAAGCTATGGGGGGGGGGGGCTCGGACATGGGCTCTATTTTTTTGGAGATCAACGGAGGAGGTGTGTTTTCCCCGCGGAGAGGAGATTCGTGATTGTTCGGTCAGACTTTTTTGTGGAATCACCCACTGTGTCATAGTCGAGGCGAGGTACCATGTCTATATGCTTTGTATTTTTTTGTGTTTTTTGGTCCGTATGTGACTATATAATTATTTGTGTGTGGTCATGACCGGGTTTTCATTCAGGTCGATTGGTATTTGTGGGTTTGCGTAGAATCAAATGTGCGCAACAGTAACGATTCGTAAACTTTGTGGTTACGAAGAGTTGTTCATTGTACATAGAGTCGGGCCGTGCTGAGGCTTGCCGGCTCAGGACCGGTCCACTGATGGGGCGGCTGAAGTCCACTGCCTGCACGCACCTGGCTGTTCGTGGCCGGAGGACCAGACAAGATAGGACTCATTTATATAAAAAAAATGTTTTGAATTAAAATATTTTGTTTTGATTTTAAAAGTCTGTTTCGAATTTAAAAAATCTATTAATATTAAAACTAAAAACTAACTTAAAAAATCTATTTTAAAATTTAAAATTAATATGTTAACATTAATTAAAAAAATAAATTTAAAATTATGATTTTTTTAAAAAAAATATGTTAACATTAAATTGAAAAATCAATTTTAAAAAAATCCGTATTGAATTAAAAAATCGGTTTTCAATCAAAAATAATTTAATATTAAATTAAATAGGGAGAGGAGGGGAGAAGAGTGGTGAGTTTGGATGGGCTGGGCCGGATTAGGGTGGGCTGTGGGCTGGGTCGGCCCGAGCTGGAGATTGGACCGGTTCTGGCTGGCCGGGCTGGGCTTGGGGTGTCACGGGATGACAAAGCCGGTGGCACGAGGTGAAATATCCGGAAGAATGCAGTTGTAAAATAAACATATCAACTAAGGCTGGAATTTTTATCCGAAGAATCGAATTTTAATAAGAATTGAACCGAAAAATTCGATTCCGGTTCCGATTTTTTTTATTATTAATCGATTTCGGTTCTTAATTCGGTTCTTTTTCAATAATTCGGTTCCGGTTCCGGTTCTTGTTTTATGATGTTAGAAAAAATCGGTTTGAAAGCGGTTCTATATATATTATATATATAATAATAAAAATAATATTATATTTTACATAATATAGGTATTAAATAAAGCAAATTAAATGTATTTTGTTCAAAATATTGCACATTAAATTCGGTTTCTACTCAAAATTCGTTTTTTTTTACAAAATTCAGTTTTTTTTGCACAATTCGGTTCCTAAAAGAACCGAAAAACGCGGTTTTTATACATTAAATTCGGTTCTGGTTTCTAATTCGGTTCCTGAAGAAAAAACGGTTTTTTCATTTTCGGTTCCTAATTCGGTTCCTTAAAAAAATGGTCAAAAACCAAACTAATTTATATATTTAAAATCGGTTCCAATTCTTTAATTTTTACCAAGAACCGAACCGGTCTGTTGTATCGAGATTTATTCACCTCGATAGGCGATCGACTACAGGGCTGAACGACCGAGTCAACAACCAATCAAGCTATGGCAAACTCGCCTAAGCGAAGATACCAGACCACCTACAGGTATCTAGCGATCGACTCCCAAGGCGATCGCCCTTTGGCACCTAGCGATCTACTCTGGTGCCCGGCTAAAGACGGCCGACCTACGCCCCGAACAGAGATGATCGTCCATCAAAGTCTACGAAGACTGGATCTCAAAACAGCACCCATGTGCAGATCCGAGACAAGATCCGCGTTTCATGGATCATTGACCACCAACAGCTGTCTCTGACAAGGACGGCTCTACCTACCGACAAGCCCGCCGAAAGGCACAATGTGGGACCGCCCGTGACAGCTACTCAGACGCGTGCAAGCTTCTCATTGGACCGCACGGCTGACTGCCAGCAACTCCTGCAGACTTTAAGGAGACAAGCACATGTGCTAAAAGATGATCGCCCGCTTATTATAATACAGCAAAGGCGATCTCCTAGCAGGTCCAAGTCCTATAAATAGAGAACCTCCTTCTACTGGAAAAAGGTTCCCAATTCGTTCACTTACATTCCGAATTCATTCACGGAAATACTGAAGAACATACATACTTCCAAGCTCCCAGCTTCCTCCCCAGAATCTATCTCAGGATTTCTCTCTCAGCACCTCTCAACCAGAAGACGGTCGGCAGAGGCAAGAAGTCTCCACAGTGCAGATTCTAAGAGACATACAAGTCCATGAGCTTAAACATACAGCTAATACACGCCGTGAGAGACTGTCGATCTCACACCGCCGTCACAGCTCATCAACGCTGTTACAAGAACTCACAGAGCATCATATCTCGTTCTTCCGGCAATCTACACGCTCACAAGCTAAGATAACTAGAAGTCTTTACACTCATTGTAATAGATTCTAACATTAATACTTGTATCCCAGAATATTCGTATTAATAATATCTTGCGAGAGCATTCAAGCCCGGGACTAACAACCCCGATAATTCTTGTGTTATTTACTTTTCCCACGGAAGTGTTCTCGCACTTGTTTGCTATCCATCCATTCCAGCAATATCTATCTCCGGATAATATTTTGGGTAGCAACAATTGGCGCTAGATGAAGGGCATCTATACCTTCATTTTTCATTCCTACCATCCCGAAGAACACTCACTGTTCTCGGGGCATATACTTGAAGTGACACTGCGCTTCAAAGAAAGCCTTCAGAATCATGATGTCCGCTGGTACATCGAAGAGAGCCACCCTTCGAACCGCCGGACACCATATCTCGGCTCAATCCGAACCCCAGCTGACGACCGGGGGAAGCCGCGGCAACGCGAGACTCTCGATCCCGCACCTAAGGGATGTCCCCGACCTCTCACTCGACCAGTTCCAAACCGAGGAACAGATAGAGGAGGCTATGACCATCCTAGAGGAGCGACGGAGAGCATGCGCGTCGCCTGCAATAACTCCCTCGACCATCCGCCGCATGCGAAAACGGAAATTCAACGGGCTACTGGGCGAGCGATCGTCAGAAAGCCCCGATTCGCGAGAAAAGGCTCTCGCACGACCGGATGGATCCGTATTCAGTCGCCTGGGACGCGACCCATCATGGCAACCGGGGAATTCTGGTCCCAACCACGAAAAGACAGAATCCGAATCCGTCACCAGGAGTTATGCCTACCCAACTCGCAGCCGAACGCAAATCAACTGTTTGGCTCCCGCTCCGATCGCCAGAGGATCAGTACTTGATCGCCTCGGATCCCGCTCTGAGCGCTGAGCCACGAGCAGCCAGGACACGGCGATGGCCGCTATACAACGCCAGCTCGACGAGATGAAAGCACTCTTGGACACTGGGGCAAGCGCCAGCAGAAAGATCATCGGGCTGACCGAGCCACTCGCGGTCCACATCGAGCTCGCCCCCGTGCAACCAAGGATCGCTCCTGCCAAAACACCTCTGTATGAAGGGAGATCGGACCCCGAAACCCACCTAAGTAAATTCCGAATTTACATGACCGGGTGTGGGGCAACAGATGCAACCAAGTGCCGAATCTTCCCATTAACATTGGGCGAGCTGGCCCATAGGTGGTACGTCTCACTACCACCACGATCGATCATCTCCTTTGAGAAACTGGCGAATGACTTCACGTCATACTTCGCCACCAAGGTCGCCAGACCAGAAGGCCCCCACCGCGTGATGAAAATCAGGCAGGGGGGGATGAAACCGACGCAGATTACATCGACCGAGTAGACGAAATCATCCTCACCGGCGAACCCGTCAGTGACGAGCTCGCTCTCTATTCGGTCCTGGGGGGATTCTACGGTCATTCACCCATGTTTAGACATCTCACCAAGGATATCCCCCCAACCTACGCGATCTTCCGCGCTAAGGCTGCCGACTTTTTGGCCAGGCAAAGGCTACTCACCCTCCGCCTAGGCGAGGAAACGCCTTCTCTTGTCCGAAAGACGGCAATCGCCTATACCGAAAAGACGGTCACCAAGTCATCCGGCGACCACAAGGCCTTCGAGGATATGGAAGCCTATCTCCTCCACAAGTTCAACCGAACTCCGGCCCACATTTTCTATGCCATCAAGGGGCGCAAACCGCTAAACAAGCCAAAGGCGATAAGGGACCACGGTCATCTGGACCACAATAAATATTGTGCTTACCACAAGAGTCCCAGCCACAGCACCAACCAATGCCGCGACCTCCTCAAACAGCTCTGGAAATTGTTCGAAGAGGGCAAGTTGGACATATTATTGGCTTAGCCGGAGCCCCTACCAATCTCTAGACACGATCGTCCAAGTCGAACGCGAACAGGCTGGGAAGCTCATACGAGCCGACCCCTCGATCAACCTCGGCGACCGTCTCTACATGCTTCATTCAAGAGAAGGGAACCTCATAAGTCTCTCCCCGATCTCCCTCCTCATTGAAAAACTGGAGGACTCGCTCGCCATCTACAGTTCATCATCTAACATGTTGGACTAAGGCACGAGAACACCTCCCCCACACAACACACACCGTCGACGGTCGGCATTTAACATGATGATCCGAGGTGGAAGAGTGTAGCCATGGTCCTGGTGGTCGATGGAACCGACTGCTTAGGCCATGCAAGGTTCCTTTAGGCTGAGATCGCTCGCCCTTCGTTTAAATACGAGGCGGGCGTAGTCGAGGGACCCTCCAAACAAATCAGTGGACGCGATCGCTTGTCCTCAAAGGTTCATCATCTAACATGGTGAACCCAGACAATGCGACGCGTCACTACCCCCGTCTCAACATACACCGTCGAGGGTCGCCATTTTCATGACAGGACGAGGTAGAAGCAGAGCTAACAAGCCACGAAAGTGGAGTTGATTAATCCGACGATGCCCCACGCAAGGACTCCTCCAGACCAAGATCGCACGCCCTTCGTTTAAATACGAGGCGAGGCGCAGCCTAACGTAGGATCCTCACAATAAAATGAGTCACGAGACAGACGATGTCGCTCGCGCACAAGACGTGGTCGTGGAGATCGGTCCATCGAACTCCGCGATCGTGCACGGCTCCTCAGGACCGAGATGGACGATCTTCCTCGAGGATTCGACAAATTTGAAGACCGCTCACTCAACGAGTTATTTTCATCCCCTTACTTTCACTAAGTGAACAAAAACAAGGGGGAAGAGTGCGGACTACCTATACGACGACCGTCCCTATCCAATCACATACGGAGGTCGCCATTTTTCAGATGTTGTGCAGCGATCGAATTTGTTGTAAAAGTTATCTATATGAGTTTATCAATTCACGTAGACCTACACTTGCAACGATCTCTCCTCACACATTTGTACAAAGTCAAACAAAAGACTCAAAAATAGCAATCATTCAATTGATAAATCGAAGAATCAAACGTTCATTTCATTGCTTGAAGGATCAGAATATATGATCACCCGAAGGCCTAAGTACTACAAAAAGAAAGCTACGAATTACAAGGCAATAAGCTAAAAACAAACAAAAAACGAAGTGCCTCAGGCCTCTGCCTGGCCTTCGCCTTCAGCCTCCGGAACGGCTTCCCCATCCTCCGGAGCGTCGGGATGAACAAGGTTGGCTGGAGTCGGATACCAGCTCAAATCCACGCCGATATCCGCGAGATCCAAGATCGGCAAGGAGAAAGCAGAATGAAGAGGATGCTCCAACGCGTATGCCTTGAAGTTCTCAGCAAGAGGACCGACCTCTAAACCTCCCTTCTTAGCAGCTCGGATCGAGTCGGCGAATGCCATATAATAGGCAAACTCGCTGACAAACTCCAAGTTTTGAAAGGGATCGGCCTTGGTCGCCTCTACCTCCCTTTTCAGCTCCGCCATCACTTGCTGCGCGCCTTGGAGCTCGGCCTCCCTTGCAGCCGTCTCCCCCCCCCCCCCCCCGACTCCGCCAGCTCGCTAGTGAGTCGAGCGATAGTCACCTTCAGATGATCGGCCTCCGTCTCAGTGGCCTTCTACGCCCGGATGGCATTTGTCATCCGGTCCCGAAAGCGATCGACCGTCACCCGGGATAGCTCAGCATCCTTTATCGCCAGCTCAAGTTCTTGGCTCGCCCGATTATCTGCGGCCAGGGAATCCTTCTCCATTGCCACAATCTTGTCGGCGAACTCGGCGTTCTCTTTCCGAGCTGCCTCGAGATCCGCCTGCAGGCGAGTAGTGGAAGGACGCCCCTCATACTCCTGCACAGCCTGGGCAGCCATGGTCGCCGCCTGGAGAGAAAGGGCGAAAGCAGCCTGCATTGTACTCCCAGATTGTTGACGAGCGATCGCATCCAGATCGGTCGTCCAAGCCTTCGGCAAAGCGGAAACGGCCCGGTTGACGTACAGCGGGATATCACAGGATTGGCGAGAAGATCGGCTCGCCAGGAAATCCCACACCATCGGCGGACAAGACGAATCAGTGCTACGGATCCTGCATCAAAACAACAAAATTAGCACATCTCTCACGCAAATGACAAAATTCAACTCAGCAAGCAAAGTTTACCTCTCGGCTCTCTCGGGATCGTGATCGAAGTATGGTTTCCCACGAGGGGTCTCAGCCTCGGCGATCGCCATCTCCCGTAAGAAAGCCGCGGAGGGAGTAGGCTCAATCTCCGGAGGAACAACGGTGATCGGAGGCGCGGCGATCGGCACCTCGCTGGCAGGGGCATAAACTGGAGTTTCTCCCTACCTCTGCCGTTTTCGATTCGTCTGAAGCCCCTCCTCACGAACTTCCTCCTAAGCCATGATCGGCTCCACGCGAGGCTCCACCTCCGGGATGATAGGTAACGCCACAGGAGGAACCCGAGATGACTTCATCTAGCGGAGACTGTAACACCCCCATGATTTACGGAGATATTACAGCGCCGTAGATCCTTTTTGGAGGACCTACCAGGCTTAGACCCAAATAAAACACATTAAATACGACAAACATAAATGTTCATACATTCAAAACAAGTCTCAATTTCAACATAACATACATCACAATACCAAACAACATATCATCCCGAGGAATCATAACCAATATGACCGTTCACCACGGGAATACAACAACATCATTAACCATTAATAATGACATGACATACAACACCGGACAAGACTACGGCAGTACAAAACCAAAACATGACTTTGACCATGACCATATGACCATCAACTCAAAATAATGCACGATATCAATGCTGCCCACCAAGCTCGTGTCCGTCCTGTGCTAGTCCTCCCACTGGACCTGTACCTGAATACACAAAAGTATATCCACCCCAAAAGGGGTCAGCAAGAAGCCGGTGCAAGTACAATGATTCTAGAATATGTACAACAAGTGAATAATCAACAAAAACCACAGAAAATCATAGTGCCATCACATATATTCCTAATACCACATCACAGTCATCATCACAAAACAACCTCCCGAGCTATCGGCCTGTACCTCTCGGAAGATACACACCCCGAGAGACACCTCGTCGGGCCCTCCACGGTGTATAGCCCAACCGAGTGATCCGTAGGGATACGCGGCCTACCGGACCCCAGGGGACCCTCACTGGTTTTACTCGGCTCACACACACTCGATCAACCATTTGGCACAAATTCCATTTTTTTACATATTCACACGATGTACATTAAACACAATCAAAGTACTTGCCTCAATTTGAACGACACAAGAAACGGCGAACGGATGAATGTACGGTCCGAACTTCCTTCAACGATTCGATCCTAACACATCGAAATATGGAATCAAAACACAACACCACGGAAATGGAAGGGATTCCCTTCAAACTCTACTCTTAGGGACAAACTATCAAACACTACTAAGGCGGAGTTGTTCATACTCAAATCAATAGGTGGGAACTCCAAACGAATTCCGTAGACTTCAAGAAAAAACAAGGGATTATGGTTTCACAATCATAATCTGACCCAATTCAAGGTTTAAAACGGACTAGAATGACGAGATCTAAACAAAACCCTCAAAATTCCAAAAACTAGGGATTGAACAATCTTACCTTGATTTGGATGATACACTGGATGAAATCTTGTTAGATTGAGCTTAGGAACACGAAAATGTTGTTGGATGGTGAAAACTGGTCGAAAAACCACGTCTAACTACACTCCAAATCGCCCAGCCGCCGAAGGAAAGAGGAAGGGGTGAAAAATGACGTTCGGAACCTACCCCCATATATATCTTGGGAGGTATTAGCGCACGCTACGGCTACGAGCTTAGCGTGCGCTAACGAGCCGAGGCGGTGCCTTGTTGAAGAAAAAGCGGTCAGTAACTTTCGCCAGCTCACATTAGCGTCTGAACTATCTGTTAGCGCGCGCTACCGATTGATACTAGCGCACGCTAACTCCATCTGATGAGCGTGCGCTACCTGCAAGTACCTGCAGTCCAGAAATGTTTCTGTCCTCACTGACCTGACATCCTAGCGCACGCTATCATACAAGTAACGTGCGCTAGTACATCGAAATAGCGTACGTTAGTCCGTCCATAGCGTACGCTAACGCCTCATTCTGAGTCGAGAAAGCTTCCGTCGGCGGGCCTAACGCACGCTATTGCACAAGGGTAGCGTGCGCTACTCGAACCTGGTTAGCGTGCGCTAGACATACAGTCTTAGCGTGCGCTAACTGCTATTTTCCAAATTTAAATTCGCAAGAAGTCCGGCTAAAACGAGCACAATCCGAGAATCACGGAACCCAACAATAATCAGCCATCAATATGCCAAGGTCAATCATCAATATATACGGTCCAAATAACCACAATACCACAAAATACATCCAAAATAACACTCACAAAATACACGGGTATTACACCCTTACCCCCTAAAAAGAGTTTCGTCCCGAAACTTAAGATACAAAAAGTTCGGGGTATCGGGCACGCATACTCTCCTCGGTCTCCCACGTGGCCTCCTCAATTCCATGCTTAGACCATTGGACCTTTACTAACGGAATCACTTTCCGTCGCAATTGTTTCACTCGTCTCTCTAGTATGGTTACCGGTTGTTCTTCATACGTAACATCATCACTAACCTCAATCTCTTGATAATCAATAACATGGCTGGGATCGGGAACATACTTACGCAGTTGTGAAACATGAAACACATTATGAACATGACTAAGCGTCGGAGGTAATGCTAGTCGATAAGCTACATCGCCTACCTTGTCCAGGATCTCGAAGGGGCCAATATAACGAGGACTAAGCTTCCCCTTCTTACCAAACCGAAGAACTCCACGAGTCGGCGATACTTTCAACAACACATGGTCTCCCGTCTGGAACTCTAACGGTCGGCTTAACGTCGGCATATGACTTTTGTCGACTCGAGCGATCAACAACCTTTGCGAATAATTGCGACTTTTTCCCGTGTTTGAACCACCAAGTCCGGTTCTACTCCAAGTAACTCGTATGGCTCGTCCCAACAGATTGGCGATCTACACCGTCTTCTGTATAATGCTTCAAACGGAGCCATCCCAATCGAACTATGCCAACTGTTATTGTACGCAAATTCAATCAATGGTAAATGAGTCTCCCAATCTTCTTTCCAATCCAACGCGCAAGCCCTCAACATGTCTTCTAGCGTTTGGATCGTCCTCTCTGACTATCCGTACGTCTGGGGATGATAAGCGATGCTGAAATTCAATTTGGTACCGAGTGCTCGATGTACTGCTTGCCAGAAATGCGACACAAAACGCCCATCGCGATCAGACACTATACTCTTTGGGGTACCATGGAGTCTCACAATCTCCGCAATGAATAACCGAGCTAACTTCTCCGGTCCCCAAATATCTCTAATTCCCAGAAAGTGTGCGGATTTGGTTAGCCGATCAACAATTACCCAAATCATATTCACTCCAGTTCGCGTCTTTGGCATTCCCACAATAAAATCCATCGCTATATCTTCCCACTTCCATTCCGGAATTGGTAGCGGTTGCAGTTTACCGGCGGGTCTCTGATGTTCCGCTTTAACTTGCTGACAAGTCAAGCATTTCATCACGAACTCTGTTACATCTTTCTTCATGTTCGGCCACCAAAAGTTTTTCTTCAAGTCCTTATACATTTTACTCATACCCGGATGAATCGAGTACGGAGTAGAATGTGCTTCATTCAAAATTACCTGTTTGAGATCATCCCAATTAGGTACACAAGTTACGCCTCGAAATCGAAGAACTCCGTCTTCATCGATTAAGAATCCAGGAGCTTTTCCTCTAACACTGTCTTCCCGAAGCCGCACAATTGAGAGATCATCTAACTGCTTGGACTTAATATCTTCCATTACGGAGGATGTAATCTCAAGGAAACACAACTGTCCTTGAGTTACGTGAGGCCAAACTTCAATTTCCATATCAATCAACTCTCGTCTAAGCTTCGGTTGAATGGTAAGTAGTTCCAACTTTTGCAACACGATCGACTTGCGGCTTAACGCATCGGCAACGACGTTTACTTTACTCGGATGGTAAAGAATGTCAAGATCATAATCTTTAAGTAGTTCCAACCATCGCCACGACGCATATTTAGTTCCTTCGCGTAAATATGTACTTCAAGCTCTTATGATCCGTATACACTCGACAAGAAGAACCATACAAGTAATGCCTCCAAATTTTCAACGCAAACACCACGGCTAACTCAAGATCATGAGTAGGATAATTCATCTCGTATGGCTTTAATTGTCGAGACGCATAAGCCACTACTCTCTCATTTTGCATCAATACACATCCTAATCCTTGTTTAGAAGCATCACTATAAATAACGAAACCTTCCGTTCCTTGTGGTAAGGATAGGATCGGAGACGTAGTCAACCGCTTTTCAATTCATCAAAACTCTTCCGACACTCATCACTCCACTCAAATTTCGTGTCTTCGCAATAATAGGGTGAGCGGTCGAGCAATTTTCGAGAATCCTTCAACAAATCGACGATAATAGCCCGCTAATCCTAGAAAACTCCGATCTTCCTTAACATTCCGTGGAGGCTCCCAAGCTAAGACTGCTTCAACCTTTTGAGGGTCTACACGAATACCATCTACTGAGATGATGTGTCCTTAAAAGAAACTTCTTTAAGCGAACTCGCACTTAGAAAATTTAGCATAAAGCTTATCACCCTCAAAATACTCAACGTGATTCTCAAGTGTTCGGCATGCTCCGTCTCACTTTTGGAATAGATTAATATATCGTCGATAAACACCACTACAAATTTATCGAGATTTTCGTTAATAGTTTTGTTCATAATTTGCATGAAGGCTACTGGAGCATTTGTTAAACCGAATGGCATAACTACGAATTCGTAATGCCCATACCTCGTCCGAAATGCCGACTGGGAATATCCGAATCTCGAATTCGGAGTTGGTAATATCGACCTCAAATCAATCTTGGAGAAAACCGTAGCCCGTGTAATTGATCAAATAGATCATCGATTCTTGGCAACGGATACTTGTTCTTAATAGTGAGTTTATTCAACTCACGATAGTCAATACATAGCCGTAAGGACCCATCTTTCTTTCGTACAAACAATACCGGTGCACCCCATGGAGACACACTAGGCCGAATATAACCTTTGTCCAACAATTCACCCAATTGTTTCTTCAATTCTAACATTTCAGATCGGGCCATTCATGCGGTGCCTTGGATATTGGCGCCGCATTGGGCTCTAGTTCGATGACGAACTCTACTTCACGATGTGGTGGCAATCCCGCAAATCATCCGAAATACGTCTGAAATTCATTCACAATCGAACAGAGGATAAGCGTACTCGCCAACTTCCGACTTTAATGCGTAACACCAATAATCGGTACAACCTTGTCGCAATAATTTCATCGCTTTCATGGCTCGAATAAACTTCCTGAAGTACCGTGTTTTGCCCTTCAAAACGTGTTCGCACCATCCGTGCGACTATCGAAATTATCTTCCGACGATAATCTACTATCGCTCCATGCCGATTAAACCAATCATCACCGAGCATTAAATCCACTCCCATCATGACGATCACAATCAAATCGGATGACCAATCTATACTGCCAATGGTAACAGGACAATTGGCGATCTCTTGATCCCCAACTATCCTTTCCCCACTTGGCAACCCAACAATAAAAGGTTCACATGTAGAGAGACCGTCTAGGCCCAAACGATTCACACAAGACAATGATATAAAAGAATGAGTAGCTCCAGAATCAAACAATACATCTACCGGGTGCATCGAAATATAAACAATACCTGACGTAGTAGCGGTCCCTACGTCATCAGTCCGCCTCATCTCATACAATCGGGGTGGGGCTGATCCAATGCTAGATGCATCCTTATGCTCGGTTTTACCTCTGGCACTGCCGCGTCCGACACTCGGAGTTGGTGACCATGCTTGTGCCCGGTAGGGTAGGAAGCTGTTTAGAAAATATTCGCCACCGACTCACAATATAACACGCGATGACCACCTTCCCACACTTAAAACAATCAATGGGGCGAAGTGCAACAGAATCGACATGTCCCGGATTTCCACAATTAAAACAAACCCTCGGCATTCCTCCACTAGCCGAGGGGAACCGGCGTAAGATTGCATAGAAGATTGAGGCCTACGCGATCCACCGCCTCGGAAACTACCGAGAAAATTTTGGTTTCTTCGAGCTCAAATCGCTGGAACCGAATCGACACCATCTCATAAGCAAGTGCTCTATCCCGATATTCTCTCAAAGTAGTACACCCAAGGCCCGCCATATACTTTCGGACCTCCGGTTTCATCCTTGCATCGAAATGAAGTATCTTGTCTATCTCATCCTTAACTCGATCTTGGACATACACTAACCGCTTGTTGTATGTCTTGATTGCTTGAAATAGGAACATCTTCGGGTTGAGCTCAAGAACTCACGACTCTTGCTAGCCGAACCGTATTGACAATACCGAGCTTCCATCAATTCTTTAAATTCTTCCCAAGTGACATCATGGTCCTTGGGCTTAACAGCTCGCCACCGGTCCAAGCGTCATCAATCACGATATTGAGCAATCGGGACTCTCTTGGCTTCAGGACAACCAATACCGTCAAAGATCTTCTCCACTCAACTAACCAATGATCCCAATTGTTCGTATCACCGGAACCATCGAACTGGGAGGGTTCATCTTCATAACTTCTTGAAGCCATCGATCCTCAACCGTCCCGCCAAGATTAATATTCGCACCACTTGTGCCCGTTGGTGCACTTGTGTTACAACTTGTTGAAGAACGTTAGGCACCTCGGCCTCCGAGCCTCCATTCGAACCTCCCGAAGGAATCGGGTCCGACCTAGTCGCAGAGCGAGATGCCGATTCAAACGGACCTCTCGGACTCAGACACTACCACTCGCCACGGCCTCTACCACGACCACGTTGACGGATAGCTCTACCTCTCGGCA
The DNA here is from genome assembly GCA_033398695.1 of Orobanche coerulescens. Lineage (NCBI taxonomy): Eukaryota > Viridiplantae > Streptophyta > Magnoliopsida > Lamiales > Orobanchaceae > Orobanche > Orobanche coerulescens. The sequence goes on from CM065817.1 coordinate 144,143,238, forward strand.
TCGAAGAGTAAGAATGATTCAACAAGGAAATGATTACAATAATAGATTGCACAATATTAAGGTAATTATTTCCGAAGGAAAGAAACAACCAACATCCGAAGAGTCTTCCAACACAGGCAACACGAGGTGGTAGCATGCCAATGATATCGTAGATAACAACTGACTCAATTTAATAGACCCAAAACACCGACAGCCTAGGTATCCATAAACCTAGGCTCTGATACCATATTCTGTAACACCCCCATGATTTACGGAGATATTACAGCGCCGTAGATCCTTTTTGGAGGACCTACCAGGCTTAGACCCAAATAAAACACATTAAATACGACAAACATAAATGTTCATACATTCAAAACAAGTCTCAATTTCAACATAACATACATCACAATACCAAACAACATATCATCCCGAGGAATCATAACCAATATGACCGTTCACCACGGGAATACAACAACATCATTAACCATTAATAATGACATGACATACAACACCGACAAGACTACGCGAGTACAAAACCAAAACATGACTTTGACCATGACCATATGACCATCAACTCAAAATAATGCACGATATCAATGCTGCCCACCAAGCTCGTGTCCGTCCTGTGCTAGTCCTCCCACTGGACTGCATCGAATACACAAAAGTATATCCACCCCAAAAGGGGTCAAAGAAGCTTGCAAGTACAATGATTCTAGAATATGTACTACAAGTGAATAATCAACAAAAACCACGAGAAAATCATAGTGCCATCACAGATATTCCTAATACCACATCACAGTCATCATCACAAAACAACCTCCCGAGCTATACCGGCCTGTACCTCTCAGAAGATACACACCCCAGAGACACCTCGTCAGGCCCTCCCCGGTGTATAGCCCAACCGAGTGATCCGTAGGGATACGCGGCCTACCGGACCCTGGGGACCCTCACCGGTTTTACTCGGCTCACACACACTCGATCAACCATTTGGCACAAATTCCATTTTTACATATTCACACGATGTACATTAAACACAATCAAAGTACTTGCCTCAATTTGAACGACACAAGAAACGGCGAACGGATGAATGTACGGTCCGAACTTCCTTCAACGATTCGATCCTAACACATCGAAATATGGAATCAAAACACAACACCACGGAAATGGAAGGGATTCCCTTCAAACTCTACTCTTAGGGACAAACTATCAAACACTACTAAGGCGGAGTTGTTCATACTCAAATCAATAGGTGGGAACTCCAAACGAATTCCGTAGACTTCAAGAAAAACAAGGGATTATGGTTTCACAATCATAATCAGACCCACTTCAAGGATTAAAACGGACTAGAATGACGAGATCTAAACAAAACCCTCAAAATTCCAAAAACTAGGGATTGAACAATCTTACCTTGATTTGGATGATACACTGGATGAAATCTTGTTAGATTGAGCTTAGGAACACGAAAATGTTGTTGGATGGTGAAAATCGGTGAAAAACCACGTCTAACTACACTCCAAATCGCCCACCGCCGAAGGGAAGAGGAAGGGGTGAAAATGACGTTTCGGAACCTACCCCCATATATATATGGAAGGTATTAGCGCACGCTACGGCTACAGGCTTAGCGTGCGCTAACGATCCGAGGGCGGTGCACTGTTGAAGAAAAAGGCGCCCGTAACTTTCTCGCCAGCTCCGTAGCGTATCTTGAACTATCTGTTAGCGCGCTACCGATTGATACTAGCGCGCGCTAACTCCATACTGAGCGTGCGCTACCGCAAGTACTGCGGTCGTAAACGTTTCGTCCTCACTGACCTGACATCCTAGCGCACGCTATCATACAAGTAACGTGCGCTAGTACATCGAAATAGCGTACGTTAGTCCGTCCATAGCGTACGCTAATGCCTCATTCCAGAGTCTAGAAAGCTTACTGTCCAGCGGGCCTAACGCACGCTATTGCACAAGGGTAGCGTGCGCTACTCGAACCTGGTTAGCGTGCGCTAGACATACAGTCTTAGCGTGCGCTAACTGCTATTTTCCAAATTTAAATTCGCAAGAAGTCCGGCTAAAACGAGCACAATCCGAGAATCACGGAACCCAACAATAATCAGCCATCAATATGCCAAGGTCAATCATCAATATATACGGTCCAAATAACCACAATACCACAAAATACATCCAAAATAACACTCACAAAATACACGGGTATTACAGAGACGACCCAGAACTCCAGGGTTCGACATAACTATCTCCGGTGGGGGCTCCATAAAATGAGGAAAGTGAACCTCTGCAATAAGAACAATCAAGCCACAGTTAGTCATATTCCTCCAACAGGACGATCGTCCAGCAAATGGAGATCGTAGAAATTCGTACCCGAGACCGAGAGATGTCTCGGAAAACGGAATAGGCGAGCGGACAACCAACGACTCTCCTTGTTGATCCGACTAGCATTCAAGTCGTCGTACGACAAACTTCGTATCCGCTCCCAGACGACCATGAAATCAAAAGGCAACTCCTCGATCGCCGGAATGTGGAAACCTGTAAAAACAAAATCAAATTAGATCAGTTCAGAACACATCCGAGCAAAGGGAGAGTATG